>CM053787.1:106394462-107801962 GCA_028749045.1 Cupressus sempervirens
ACAAGAAAATCCATGGAGATGATATCCCACTTCCAAGAAGGAATTAGATTTGGCTGCAAAAGTCCAGACGGGTGCTGGTGTTCTGCCTTGACTCTCTGACACTCAAGACACCTAGCCACAAAATCAGCAATATCTCACTTCATCCCAGACCAAAAGAACAAACGTCTCAAATCAGCATGCATCTTCTTGACACCTGGATGTGCTGAGTAAGGTGTACGATGGGCTTCTGCCAGTGTCAAGGTGTGAAGCTCATCCAAAAATGGCACATAAATCCTCCCCAAATGTCTCAAAAGACCATCTGAATCTCGAACGTAACCTGCAAACTTACCTTCCAAAGATCTTCCTGAATCAATCTCTCTGCACACTTCCTGATACCAAGAATCCATAGGAAGTGCCTGAAGAATCTGACTCCTCAAGTCCACACTAAGAGTCATCGATGATACCACATGTCTCTTGCAACTCAAAGCATCTGCCACCACATTCTCCTTACCCTAAATGTACTTAACCTCAAAATCATACTCGCATAGAAACTCCATCCATCGCCTCTGGCAAGCATTCAAATTAGGCTAAGTAAAAATGTACTGAAGACTACGATGATCACTGTGTAGCTCAAATCTATGCCCCAACAAGAAATGTCTCCACCTTGTTAAAGCATGAACTACTGCTGCTAACTCAAGATCATGCGTAGGATAATTTAACTCATGATCCTTGAGCTTGTGTGATTCATACGCAATCACCCATCCATTCTACATCAACACTACCCCAATCCCTTCAAGAGAAGCATCTATACATACCATGAAATCAACTTCTGGATCTGGTACAGCTAGAATCGGTGCACTGGTCAAAAGCTCCTTGAGCTTCTGGAAAGCTTCCTCACATTTCTCTGTCCACACAAACTTCTTTCCTTTCCTCTGAAGAGAAGTGATAGGATGTGCTATCCTAGAGAAGTTTTGGACAAATCTGCGATAATAACCAGCTAAACCCATGAAACTACAAATCTCTGACACATTAGTCAATGTAGGCCATTCTATTATTGCCTGAATCTTCATAGGATCCACTAAAATACCATCACTTAAAATAACATTCCCTAAATACTGAATCTCCATTTTGAAGAATTCACACTTAGCTGCATTAGCATAAAGCTAATTGTCCCTCAAACACTGCAATACTAACTGCAGGTGTTCCTCATGCTCCTTCTGAGTCTTAGAATATATCAATATGTCATCAAGAAACACAAGTACAAACCTATAAAGATATGATCAAAAAACACCATTCATCAAATTCATGAAAATTGATGGAGCATTAGTCAATCCAAAAGGTACCATTGTGAACTCATAATGCCCATAGCAAGTTCAAAAAGCGGTCTTGTGAATATCTGCTTCCTTAATGCGAAGCTGGTGGTATCCTGACTTAAGATAAATCTTGGAGAATACCGTAGCTCTCTTGATCTGATCAAATAAGTCATCAATCCTAGGTAAAGGATACCTTATCTTAATAGTCACCTTATTCAACTGTCTGTAGTCAATACAAAGGCACAAAGAACTGTCTTTCTTCTTCACAAAGAGCACTGGAGCTCCCCATGGTGATACACTAGGTCGACTGCTCCCTTTGGCCAGAAGTTCCTCTAGCTGAAGACGTATCTCACCCAATTCCTATGTAGTCATACGATAAGGAGCTTTAGAGATAGGCACCGCTCTAGGAATCAGATCAATACTAAAATCAATGTCCCCCTTAGAGAAAGAGAACTTCTTGTTACCACCTTAATTGTAGTTTCTTTTAGATCCTCATGCTGCTGGAACTCCTACAAAACCACCTTGACCAAAGTTGACACTTTTCTCAACAAGGATAGCTCGATGCACTGCATCCTTGAGGGTTTTTGGCTCAAATACCTTAACTCCCCCAATAATATGGTTATTCAAACCCCTAATAAAATGTTGTGTCAACTGAGATGAATTTTCACTGAATCCTAAAAAAGGCATAAGCTCATAAAACTTACACTCATACTCGATCACTGACAAAGTGTACTCTCTAAGAATAACTCCCATGTAACACTGCTCATATCGATTCCCAACTTCTTCTCCTTAATCATCCACCAAGTTGCCCAAAAATTCTCTAAATTAGTGATCGCAAACCTTGCCTTAACATTTTTGTCGAACTCCTACATGGAAAAAATCCTATCGAGTGAAATAAGCCACTGCTCGGCCACATAACCAAAACCTTGCCCATTAAAAGGCTTTACCTTGGATCTTGAAAGATCCTTCATCTGAGTGGACCCAATGGACCTTTGACGATCCTTTCAAAGACTCCTAAACTTGGGTCTATGCTCTTGTTCTGTCTAATGCACTTTAGGTTATTCTTGAACAGGAGGTGGACGTTCTAGAATAATTCGCATCATTTTTCTCAAACTGACCTCTTCATACTTAGTTTGGTCCTCTCTACGACTCTCTTCCTGCTGCCTACTAGAGTGCTCTTCCCTGCTCTCTACACGAGCCGATCCCTCATATGCAGACTCATGGGCACTGACAGCTCTGCCATGACCACAGCCTCTACCACGGCCTCTAAGAGAAGACCTACTCCCAGATACCATCCTACAACATTGCAAAGTACTATTAAAATTACATGTTGCCATAGACTATGTTCAGTTCTATGTTTACGTTTAAGTAAAATTTCCAATTTTGAAAACTAAGCGTTGAAATATACAACTAACAGTTCAAGTTCTGTTTCAATTCACCTAGTTTCAAATTGAACAGATACACTTGATAGTTCAAAGTTACTAGTTGTTCCAAAATACTTAGAGCTCCCAATGTAGAAACCTAGCTCTGATACCAAATGTAATGCCTCGCCAAGGGATCCAAAGAATTAACCTAGAATTTCACTAACATTTTTTTTTCATAGAAGTAAATATCACATATAACTTATGCACATTAATGGAAGCAATAGCAATGTCCATCTGAAAGTACACATAACATAAATAATAGATTTCATTCTTTAAGATCTCTTAACGTTGAATTACATACATGAATCCATCTAGCACAACATCCACATGAAATAATAATGATACGTCCAATATACAAATGTCCTTTCTGAATTACATTCCAGAATGCACAATCATCCACTGTACATGTCACAGGGTATGATAGGCACAAAAATATACATACATAGATTAAGGTACATCATCCTATTCTAATCCATGATACATCAAAGTAGAGATAAACACATGATACACATGATAGAGAACATATACATCCATCATAAAGATCAACATAATAAACTAAGTGCATGGTTCCTCCCAACCGTTAATAGCATCATTAGACCATCGTGGATCCTAGCCATCCCTACGTGCATAACATTCCAAATCATCGAAGAGATCATCGGTATTATATAGTAGGAATGTCACTCCTAATAAGTACAACATCATATGTAGAAGTAATCTAACATGCAAATAAAAACATAAGATAACATCATCTAACATATGCTAATCATCAATGAAAAAGGATACATATCCACCATCATGAAGGACGCATCAGCCACGATGTCTCAATGAATCTCAAAATGATAAGAGTGGAAAATACACTACTACTCGACCGCGTGGTACCTAAGTGGTCCACTCCCACCGTGCTAAGGAGATAATCTCAAATCCCAAAAAGGCTATTAGAATCACATAACACATATCTCTTTAAGTCCAAGAATCCTAAAAGTATTCTAACTCAAAGGTTCCAAACACAAAATCTGACATCTAATCCCAAAGGCACACAATGACATGTAGGAACCTACTATGCAAGTGGGAAAGTGTCATCACAATTATCACATACAAGTTACTCTGGCATTTAGCTAAACTCCACAGGTCCATACTGATTTCATGCTGCCACTAGTATCCTCTCATACTGATGAGGCATACTACGAAATGCAAGGTCACAACCATGCATCTCACTACTCCCATCCTAGCTTGTACAAGCACTCAAGGCATGAGCGAGAAAAAAACTCTTATCTTTTTAGGTTCATTTTGTTAGTATTAGGTGTGAATGTTATCACTTATTAATCCAACTTACAATGAGTTACTCCGACAGCCTCTTAGGGCCCTGGCCCCCATTGCAAGCCACTTCCCGTCACTACATGAAGATATCCTACCCTAATGCTCATGGAATCATAAATTTCAAAATCAAAAAAGATAATCTATAATAAAATCATCAAATATGCATAAAAGCATCAAATCTCCATGAGCAAATATCCATAGAAAATCATGAACACAACATCTCTCTATTGGCAACTAAAGTATCATTGATAATCAAATATCCAATGGTTCTCAATAACCAAAATATATATCTCAATCATACTGATCGAAGACTCCAAAAATGGTTGAGTCAAACATGTCACAACATGACATCATCAAGAATAAATCCACATCTTAGTCCTATCATGGCGACTAGAAAATAATCAAGGATAACTGATCGATGACCAAAATAATGGTTAGGTCAAGAATCTCAACTATACCAATCAGTAATCACATCCAATACATAGAGCATTTCATCACAAATCATGGTTGGGTTTATAAAGATTGAGATTAAAACATCATCATGACATCACAATCACATAACTCGCAAGCCTCTGGTAGACGTCCTATACTGGTCAACACTAGTCAACCCAAAACCCAAAATAATAGCATAAAGAATACACAATGTAAACACATGTTTTGATTTTTCTAAGTTTTCAAATTTGAATTTAAAAGTCTGAATTTACATTTTTTCCAAAATATATTAAGTGGAGAAATTTCACGTTTTTCCTAACCCATGTATTTGTTTGATAGATAAAAGTTTCTCCCCAAAACTATTAGACTCAATTTTTTAATTGATCTAATAAAACTAGTCCATCATAGTCTGACGATAATAATAGCATCAATGTCCAGAAAAGATGTGAACGAGGGTAGGCACTACATCTCACTACTCCCATCCTAGTCTATACAAGCACTCAAGGCATGGGCGAGAACAAAACACTTATCTTTTTAGGTTCATTCAGTTAGTATTAGGTGTGAATGTTATCACTTATTAATCCAACTTACAATGAGTTACCTTGGCAGCCTTTTAGGGCCCCAACCCCCATTGCAAGCCACGTCCCGTCACTACATGTAGATATCCTATCCTAATGCTCATGGACTCATAAATCTCAAAATCACAAAAGATAAAACATAAAATCATCAAATATGCATAAAAGCATCAAATCTCCATGAGCTAACATCCATAGAGAATCATGAACACAACAGCTCTCTATTGGCAACTGAAGTATCACTGATAATCAAATATCCAGTGGTTCTCAATAACCCAAATATATATCTCAATCATAATGATCGAAGACTCCAAAAATAGTTGAGTCAAACATGTCACATCATGACATCACCAAGAATAAATCCACATTTCAGTCCCATCATGGCGACTAGAAAATAACCAAGGATAACTGATCGATGACCAAAATAATGGTTAAGTCAAGTGTCTCATATATAAGAATCTCAACTATAACAATCAGTAATCACAACCAATACATAGAGCATTCCATCACATAACCATGGTTGGGTTTATAAAGAATGAGATTAAAACATCATCATGTCACCACAATCACATAACCCCCAAGCCTCCGGTAGACGTCCTATACTGGTCAACACTAGTCAACCCAAAACCCAAAACAATAGCATAAAGAATACACAATGTAAACACATGTTTTGTTTTTACAACTTGAATTGTAGAGATCTCAGTTTAAGTTCCCAAGTTTGAAGAATGAATGGAGAAACACTCATATTGTTTTTGTATATAAGTTTTCCTTAACAGAACTAAAAAAAATCCATTTTTCAATTTCTAATATTTGTTTAATACATCCCCCACCAAACTATAAATTCCTTATTTAATAATTTAAAACAATTAAATTATTAAATAGTTGAAAGTTATTAAAGAGTCACCTTTATGAAAATAAATCTTCAATATAAATCATTGATCAAATAATAATAATTTAAATTTATAAATAACTTATTTACATATTATATATATATATATATATATATATATATATATATATATATATATATATACCCACACACATATATATATACATATACATATACATATACATATACATATACATATACATATAAATATACATATACATATACATATACATATACATATACATATACATATACATATATATATATATATATATGTAAATATATTAATACGTTTTCATAAAATTGATTTAACAATTTTGATTGACACCATATTATATAGCAATGTGAATCGATTGTTTACAAACGTTTTAACATAACATTTTTTTTGCATAACATTAACATCAATTAAACCCCCCCCAAACTCTTGTTGCAGTACGTAGTACCTGCGATCGCAAGCACTGTGCCGACAGCGGGTACGTAGTACCCCTGTCGCCATAGACCTACGATTTATCAATCGCTCAATTCAATGCATTATATATATATATATATGTACATGTATGTATGTATATATATATATATAATACATGTACATATATATATATATATATGTACATGTATGTATATATATATATATACATACATACATGTACATATATATATATATATATGTACATGTATGTATATATATATATATATACATACATGTACATATATATATATATATAATCGAATTTTATAATAGATCCATAATAAATGTATACATGTGCATATATATAAATATATATATATGTATATGTATGCAGATCTGAATATATAACCATGTATGTCTTTTTTTTTTTCACAAAGATTATATCTACAATTATGAATGCATATAAAATTCTCCAATAAAATTAATCAACCCATATTGAGAATGCATATAAATATGAAACTTCTCAAAAGACATATGCAAGACACGAAGAAGACAGGGAATGTGAGATGCGAAAATAGCATAATTAAAATCACAAGAATCTACCCGGATTCTGATGCTAAATCGCTCTTCCTCAAAAAATCTGCAGAGCAAGCTCCTCCCTTCTTAAGAATTCTTGAGTCCTCCAATGTTCCAATTGCTCTCCCAACGCTGTGTCTAAGCTTCTATGAATGCCTAAATATAAAGAGCTTTCAGGAAACATCTAGAATGCTTCTAGAAACAGCAGGAAGGTGTCACCAACTAAGCATGGGTCTTTTCCAACCTTCAAGATGAGCCATAGGGTTGTAGACACCATGTGCTTAATTGATGCACTAACCCCCGTGTTGTTGACACATGAGAAATAGGAGGGTGTGTTAATTCCCATGCAAGCTTATAACTCCAATTTACTTTTTATATAATTTCTATTTAAATATTTATAACTTTCATTTTAACTTTATAACTTTTATTATTATTATTTATTTGTTACTTTATTATTATTTTATAATTATTATTAATTTTAATTTCTAATTTTTGTTTATTTAATTCATTTTTCCTCAATAATTCACATTTAATTAATTATAATCAAAATATCAAATAACATGATATTTTATATTAATTTCTTCAGATCATTAATTTATTAATTAAATCTATTTACTAAGACTTAATTAATAGATAATTCACCATAGACCTCCAAGATAGAATATGAAAACCCATCATAGAGCAAATCACTCAAAATCAATCTAAAGGGTTAAAAATCATGAATTATGTCATCTGACACATTCGGTGGGTAAAATATCCAGATACTTGTCCTACCTCACTTGGACAATTGGTTTAAGGGTTTGGGATTTGGACTTGAGAATTTATCTCCCTTCTCTTATCATTGAGATAGTATAATAGGGTATGCTCATCCTGGCAATTCAGAGAAGTCGATACCCGGTACCTGCAACCTGCAGAAAAACCATGCATGTACATATAATATATATAATGCTAAGCTAAACAAACAATGGCAGGAAGTGGTGCATCGTGTAGATCTCGACTAAGTAGGTGACTACGACTCCCTTCCTTAACCACATCAAAAACGTCATACAATAAGAAAACACGCACACCATACACATGCAAGTATGGGGTAAGTATCCATAATAAAACACATAAGATAACAAACCATCGATGTAATCATATAAAATAACTGAAAATAATATAATGATAATCATGTATGCATGAAATGTAAAGTCTAAATGATCTCATCTTATAACTACTGAATCCATAACATAATGTCTGATAATGTCAAACCAATACCACTAATCTATCAACATAAAACTAGTCTATCATTGTCTGATAATATTAACAATGTTTAGAAAAGATGTGAATGAGGGTAGGCACTACAAGAGAGATTTTGTTGAGATATTTAATTTAATAAAATGAGATATGCTCTCATAATTACTTTTTCTATTTAATTAAATAATCTTTAATTAATAAGAGACACTTTTCTTATTTAATTAAATAACTTCATTTAATTAATTAGGAGTGGCTTCTCATTTAATTAAAAAAAATTTTTCAATTAATTAAAAATAAGTACTCCATTTAATTAAATAATTTCATTTAATTATTTCAAAATTCTTTTTGAAACTAGTCAACTCAAGTCAACCGTGGTTAAATCTGGTCAACTTTTGGTCAAACTTGATCTTTGCGTATGTGAATATGAGCAAATGTGAGTATGAATTCCAGTAACAATTCGATGCAAATTCTCATTCAACCTTTCAAAATGAAGAGATGAGGGTCTCTTAAATAGACTTTCCTGAAATTAATCAATGATTGAGATCGATTTCAATCAATGGTCAGGATTAAAAGTGAAGTTCAGTCATAAAGGGAGATTTCCAAATTAAAGTGAGTTAACAGATTTAATTTGAGTAAAATAAGGAGTTAACTGATTCAATTTGAGTAGAAAAAGAAGTTAACTGATTTAATTCATTTTTGATCAATAGTGAACTGGAAATTTCCCTTTTTGAACTAAAGAGACATTTTGTTGAGATATTTAATTTAATAAAATGAGATATGCTCTCATAATTACTTTTTCTATTTAATTAAATAATATTTAATTAATTAGAGACACTTTTCTTATTTAATTAAATAACTTTATTTAATTAATTAGGAATCGCTCATTTAAATAACTCCTTATTTTACTCAAATTAAATCTGTTAACTCCCTTTAATTTGAAAATCTCCCTTTATGACTAAACTTCACCTTTAATCCTGACCATTGATTGAAATCGATCTCAACGGTTGATGAATTCCAGAAAAGTCTATTTAAGAGACCCTCATCTCTTCATTTGGAAAGGTTGAATGCATCAAATTGTTACTGAAATTCATACTCACGTTTGCTCATATTCACATACGCAAAGATCATGTTTGACCAAAAGTTGACCAGATTTAACCACGGTTGACTTGAGCTGACTAGTTTTGAAAAAAAATTTGAAATAATTAAACAAAATTATTTAATTAAATGGAGTACATACTTCTAATTAATTAAAAAAAGTTATTTAATTAAATGAGAAGCCATTCCTAATTAATTAAATGAAGTTATTTAATTAAATAAGAAAAGTGTCTCTAATTAATTAAAGATTATTTAATTAAATAAAAAAAGTAATTATGAGAGCATATATCATTTTATTAAATTAAATATCTCAACAAAATCTCTCTTCAGTTCAAAAAGGGAAATTTCTAGTTCACTATTGATAAAAAATGAGTTAAATCAGTTAACTCCTTTTTCTACTCAAATTGAATTAGTTAGCTCCTTATTTTACTCAAATTAAATCTGTTAACTCCCTTTAATTTGGATCTCCCTTTATGACTGAACTTCACCTTTAATCCTGATCGTTGATTGAAATCGATCTCAACCGTTGATGAATTCTAGGAAAGTCTATTTAAGAGACCCTCATCTCTTCATTTTGAAAGGATTAATGAGAATTTGCATCAAATTGTTGCTAGAATTCATACTCACATTTGCTCATATTCACATACGCAAAGATCAAGTTTGACCAAAAGTTGATCAGATTTAACCACGGTTGACTTGAGTTGACTAGTTTCAAAAAAAATTTGAAATAATTAAACGAAATTATTTATTTAAATGGAGTACTTTACTCTAATTAATTAAACAAAGTTATTTAATTAAATGAGAAGCCATTCCTAATTAATTAAATGAAGGTATTTAATTAAATAAAAAAAGTGTCTCTAACTAATTAAAGATTATTTAATTAAATAGAAAAAGTAATTATGAGAGCATATCTCATTTTACTAAATTAAATATCTCAAATAATCTCTTTTCAGTTCAAAAAAAGAAATTTCCAGTTTACTATTGATCAAAAATGAGTTAAATCAGTTAACCCCTTTTTCAACTCAAATTGTGTCAGTTAACTCCTTTTTCTACTCAAATTGAATCAGTTAATTCCTTATTTTACTCAAAATTAAATCTGTTCACTCCCTTTAATTTGGAAATCTCCCTTTATGACTAAACCTCACCTTTAATCCTGACCGTTGATTGAAATTGATCACAACCCTTGATGAATTCAAAGAAAGTCTATTTAAGAGACCCTCATCTCTTCATTTTGAAATGTTGAATGAGGATTTGCATCAAATTGTTGCTGGAATTCATACTTACATTTGCTCATATTCACATACGCAAAGATCAAGTTTGACCAAAAGTTGACCAGATTTAACCACGGTTCACTTGAGTTGACTAGTATCGAATTTATTTTGAAATAATTAAATAAAATTATTTAATTAAATGGAGTACTTACTTCTAATTAATTAGACAAAGTTATTTAATTAAATGAGATGCCATTCCTAATTAATTAAATGAAATTATTCAATTAAATAAGAAAAGTGTCTCTAATTAATTAAAGATTATTTAATTAAATAGAAAAATTTATTATGAGAGCATATCTCATTTTATTAAATTAAATATCTCAACAAAATCTCTCTTCAGTTCAAAAAGGGCAATTTCTAGTTCACTATTGATCAAAAATGAGTTAAATCAGTTAACTCCTTTTTCTACTTGAATTGAATCAGTTAACTCCTTATTTTACTCAAATTAAATCTGTTAACTCCCTTAAATTTAGAAATCTCCCTTTATGACTGACCTTCACCTTTAATCCTGACTGTTGATTGAAATCGATCTGAACCGTTGATGAATTCAAGGAAAGTCTATTTAGGAGACCCTCATCTTTTCATTTTGAAAGGTTGAATGAGAATTTGCATCGAATTGTTACTTGAATCCATACTCACATTTGCTCATATTCACATATGTAGAGATCAAGTTTGATGAAAAATTGACCAGATTTGACCATGGTTGACTTGAGTTGTCTAGTTTCAAAAAGAATTTTGAAATAATTAAACGAAATTATTTAATTAAATGGAGTACTTACTTTTGATTAATTAAACAAAGTTATTTAATTAAATGAGAAGCCATTTCTAATTAATTAAATGAATCTATTTAATTAAATAAGAAAAGTGTCTCTAATTAATTAAAGATTACTTAATTAAATAGAAAAAGTAATTATGAGAGCATATCTCATTATATTAAATTAAATATCTCAACAAAATCTCTTTTCAGTTCAAAAAGGGAAATTTTCAATTCACTATTGATCAAAAATGAGTTAAATCAGTTAACTCCATTTTCTACTCAAATTGAATTAGTTATCTCCTTATTTTACTCAAAATTAAATCTATTAACTCCCTTTAATTTGGAAATCTCCCTTTATGACTGAACTTCACCTTTAATCCTGACCGCTGATTGAAATCGATCTCAATCGTTGATGAATTCGAGGAAAGTCTATTTAAGAGTTTGAAAGGTTGAATGAGAATTTGCATCAAATTGTTGTTGGAATTCATACTCACATTTTCTCATATTCACATACGCAGAGATCAAGTTTGACCAAAAGTTGAACAGATTTAACCACGGTTGACTTGAGTTGACTAGTTTCGAAAAGAATTTTAAAATAATTAAATGAAATTATTGATTTAAATGGAGTACTTACTTCTAATTTATTAAACAAATTTATTTAATTAAATGAGAAGCCATTCCTAATTAATTAAATGAAGTTATTTAATTAAATAAGAAAAGTGTCTCTAATTAATTAAAGATTATTTAATTAAATGGAAAAAGTAATTATTAGAGCACATCTCATTTTATTAAATTAAATATCTCAACAAAATTTCTCTTCAGTTCAAAAAGGGAAATTTTCAGTTCATTATTGATAAAAAATGAGTTAAATCAGTTAACTCCTTTTTCTACTCAAATTGAATCAGTTAACTCCTTAATTTACTCAAATTAAATCTGTTAACTCCCTTTAATTTGAAAATCTCCCTTTATGACTGAACTTCACCTTTAATGCTGACCGTTGATTGAAATCGATCTCAACCGTTAATGAATTCCAAGAAAGTCTATTTAAGAGACCCTCATCTCTTCATTTTGAAAGGTTGAATGAGAATTTGCATCTTATTGTTGCCAGAATTCATACTCACATTTGATTATACTCACATACACAGAGAACAAGTTCGACCAAAAGTTGACCAAATTTAACCACGATTGACTTGAGTTGACTAGTTTTGAAAAAAAATTTGAAATAATTAAACGAAATTATTTAACTAAATGGAGTACTTACTTCTAATTAATTAAACAAAGTTATTTATATAAATGAGAATCCATTCCTAATTAATTAAATGAAGTTATTTAATTAAATAAGAAACGTGTCACTAATTAATTAAAGATTATTTAATTAAAAAGAAAAAGTAATTATGAGAGCATATCTCATTTTATTAAATTAAATATCTCAAAAAAATCTCTCTTCAGTTCAAAAAAGGAAATTTCCAGTCCATTATTGATCAAAAATGAGTTAAATTAGTTAACTACTTTTCGTACTCAAATTGAATTAGTTAACTCCTTTTTCTCTTCAAATTGAATCAGTTAACTCCTTATTTTACTCAAATTAAATCCGTTAACTCCCTTTAATTTGGAAATCTCCCTTTATGATAGAACTTCACCTTTAATCCTGACCGCTGATTGAAATCGATCTCAACCGTTGATGAATTTCAAGAAAGTCTATTTAAGAGACCCTCATCTCTTCATTTTGAAAGGTCGAATGAGAATTTGCATCGAATTTTTGCTAGAATTCATACATACATTCGCTCATATTCACATACGCAAAGATCAAGTTTGACCAAAAGTTGACCAGATTTAACCACGGTTGACTTGAGTTGACTAGTTTCAAATTTTTTTTTGAAATAATTAAATGAAATTATTTAATTAAATGGATTACTTCTAATTAAGTAAACAAAGTTATTTAATTAAATGAGAAGCCATTCCTAATTAATTAAATGAAGTTATTTAATTAAATAAGAAAAGTGTCTCTAATTAATTAAAGATTATTTAATTAAATAAAAAAAGTAATTATGAGAGCATATCTCATTTTATTAAATTAAATATCTCAACAAAATCTCTCTTCAATTCAAAAAGGAAAATTTCCAGTTCACTATTGATAAAAAATGAGTTATATCAGTTAACTCATTTTTCTACTCAAATTGAATCAGTTAACTCTTTATTTTACTCAAATTAAATTAGTTAACTCTTTATTTTACTCAAATTAAATCAGTTAACTCCTTTTAATTTGGAAATCTCCCTTTATGACTGAACTTCACCTTTAATCCTGACCGTTGATTGAAATCGATCTCAACTATTGATAAGTTCTGGGAAAGTCTATTTAATAGACCCTCGTCTCTTCATTTTGAAAGGTTGAATGAGAATTTGCATCGAATTGTTGCTGGAAGTCATACTCACATTTGCTCATATTCACATATGCAGAGATCAAGTTTGACCAAAAGTTGACTAGAGTTAACTACGGTTAACTTGAGTTGACTAGTTGTGAAAAGAATTTTGAAATAATTAAACGAAATTATTTAATTAAATGGAGTTCTTACTTCTAATTAATTAAACAAAGTTATTTAATTAAATGAGAAGCCATTCCTAATTAATTAAATGAAGTTACTTAATTAAATAAGAAACATGTCTCTAATTAATTAAAGATTATTTAATTAAATAGAAAAAGTAATTATGAGAGCATATCTCATTTTATTAAATTAAATATAATAACAAAATCTCTCTTCAGTTCAAAAAAGAAAATTTTCAGTTCACTATTGATCAAAAATGAGTTAAATGAGTTAACTCTTTTTTCTACTCAAATTGAATAAGTTAACTCCTTATTTTACTCAAATTAAATCTTTTAACTTCCTTTAAATTGGAAATCTCCCTTTATGACTGAACTTCACCTTTAATCTTGACCGTTGATTGAAATCAATCTCAACCATTGATGAATTCGAGGAGAGTCTATTGAAGAGACCCTCATCTCTTCATTTTGAAAGGTTGAATGAGAATTTGCATCGAATTGTTGCTAGAATTTATACTCACATTTGCTCATATTCACATATGCAAAGATCAAGTTTGACCAAAAGTTGACCAGCTTTAACCACAGTTGACTTGAGTTGACTAGTTTCAAAAAGAATTTTGAAATAATTAAATGAAATTATTTAATTAAATAGAGTACTTACTTCTAATTAATTAAAAGAAATTAATTAATTAAATGAGGAGTCATTCCTAATTAATTAGATAAAGTTATTTAATTAAATAAGAAAAGTGTCTCTAATTAATTAAAGATTATTTAATTAAATAGAAAAAGTAATTACGAGAGCATATCTCATTTTATTAAATTAAATATCTCAACAAAATATCTCTTCAGTTCAAAAAGGGAAATTTCCAGTTCACTATGGATAAAAAATGAGTTAAATCAGTTAACTCCTTTTTCTACTCAAATTGAATCAGTTAACTCCTTATTTTACTCAAATTAAATCAGTTAACTACTTTTCATTTGGAAATCTCCCTTTATGAATGAACTTCACCTTTTATCCTGACCGTTGATTGAAATCGATCTCAATCGTTGATGAATTCCAGGAAAGTCTATTTAAGAGACCCTCATCTCTTCATTTTGAAACGTTGAATGAGAATTTGCATCGAATTATTGCTGGAATTCATACTCACATTTGCTCATATTCACACACGTAGAGAACAAGTTTGACCAAAAGTTGACCAGAGTTAACCACGGTTGACTTGAGTTGACTAGTTTCAATTTTTTTTTTGAAATAATTAAACAAAATTACTTAATTAAATCGAATACTTACTTCTAATTAATTAAACAAAGTTATTTAATTAAATGAGAAGCCATTCCTAATTAATTAAATGAAGTTATTTAATTAAATAAGAAAAGTGTCTCTAATTAATTAAAGATTATTTAATTAAATAGAAAAATTAATTATGAGAGCATATCTCATTTTATTAAATTAAATATCTCAACAAAATCTCTCTTTAGTTAAAAAACAGATATTTACAGTTCACTATTGATAAAAAACGAGTTAAATCAGGTTACTCCTTTTTCTACTCAAATTGAATCAGTTAACTCCTTATTTTACTCAAATTAAATCTATTAACTCCCTTTAATTTGGAAATCTATCTTTATGACTGAACTTCACCTTTAATCCTGACCATTGATTGAAATCAATCTCAACCGTTGATGAATTTCAGGAAAGTCTATTTAAGAGACCCTCATCTCTTCATTTTGAAAGGTTGAATGAGAATTTGCATCGAATTGTTCCTGAAATTCATATTCACATATGCAAAAATTAAGTTTGACCAAAAGTTGACCAAATTTAACCATGGTTGACTTGAGTTGACTAGTTTCGAAATGAATTTTGAAATAATTAAACAAAATTATTTAATTAAATGGAGTAGTTACTTCTAATTAATTAAACAAAGTCATTTAATTAAATGAGAAGCCATTCTTAATTAATTAAATGAAGTTATTTAATTAAATAAGAAAAGTGTCTCTAATTAATTAAAGATTATTTAATTAAATAGAAAAAGTAATAATGAGAGCATATCTCATTTTATTAAATTAAATATCTCAACAAAATCTCTCTTCAATTCAAAAAGGGAAATTTTCAGTTCACTATTGATAAAAAATGAGTTATATCAGTTAACTCATTTTTCTACTCAAATTGAATCAGTTAACTCCTTATTTTACTCAAATTAAATCAGTTAACTCTTTATTTTACTCAAATTAAATCAGTTAACTCCTTTTAATTTGGAAATCTCCCTTTATGACTGAACTTCACCTTTAATCCTGACCGTTGATTGAAATCGATCTCAACTATTGATAAGTTCTGAGAAAGTCTATTTAATAGACCCTCGTCTCTTCATTTTGAAAGCTTAAATGAGAATTTGCATCAAATTGTTGCTGGAATTCATACTCACATTTGCTCATATTCACATACGCAGAGATCAAGTTTGACCAAAAGTTGACTAGAGTTAACTACGGTTGACTTGAGTTGACTAGTTTCGAAAAGAATTTTGAAATAATTAAACGAAATTATTTAATTAAATGGAGTTCTTACTTCTAATTAATTAAACAAAGTTATTTAATTAAATGAGAAGCCATTCCTAATTAATTAAATGAAGTTACTTAATTAAATAAGAAACATGTCTCTAATTAATTAAAGATTATTTAATTAAATAGAAAAAGTAATTATGAGAGCATATCTCATTTTATTAAATTAAATATCACAACAAAATCTCTCTTCAGTTCAAAAAAGAAAATTTCCGGTTCACTATTGATCAAAAATGAGTTAAATGAGTTAACTCTTTTTTCTACTCAAATTGAATAAGTTAACTCCTTATTTTACTCAAATTAAATCTTTTAACTCCCTTTAATTTGGAAATCTCCCATTATGACTAAACTTCACCTTTAATCTCGATCGTTGATTGAAATCAATGTCAACCGTTGATGAATTCGAGGAGAGTCTATTTAAGAGACCCTCATCTCTTCATTTTGAAAGGTTGAATGAGAATTTGCATCGAATTGTTGCTAGAATTTATACTCACATTTGCTCATATTCACATATGCAAAGATCAAGTTTGACCAAAAGTTGACCAGATTGAACCACAGTTGACTTCAGTTGACTAGTTTCGAAAAGAATTTTGAAATAATTAAATGAAATTATTTAATTAAATAGAGTACTTACTTCTAATTAATAAAAAGAAATTAATTAATTAAATGAGGAGTCATTCCTAATTAATTAAATGAAGTTATTTAATTAAATAAGAAAAGTGTCTCTAATTAATTAAAAATTATTTAATTAAATAGAAAAAGTAATTACGAGAGCATATCTCATTTTATTAAATTAAATATCTCAACAAAATATCTCTTCAGTTCAAAAAGGGAAATTTCCAGTTCACTATGGATAAAAAATGAGTTAAATCAGTTAACTCCTTTTTCTACTCAAATTGAATCAGTTAACTCCTTATTTTACTCAAATTAAATCAGTTAACTCCTTTTCATTTGGAAATCTCCCTTTATGAATGAACTTCACCTTTTATCCTGACCGTTGATTGAAATCGATCTCAACCGTTGATGAATTCCAAGAAAGTCTATTTAAGAGACCCTCATCTCTTCATTTTGAAATGTTGAATGAGAATTTGCATCAAATTGTTGCTGGAATTCATACTCACATTTGCTCATATTCACACACGTAGAGAACAAATTTGACCAAAAGTTGACCAGAGTTAACCACGGTTGACTTGAGTTGACTAGTTTCAAATTTTTTTTTAAATAATTAAACAAAATTACTTAATTAAATCGAATACTTACTTCTAATTAATTAAACAAAGTTATTTAATTAAATGAGAAGCCATTCCTAATTAATTAAATGAAGTTATTTAATTAAATAAGAAAAGTGTCTCTAATTAATTAAAGATTATTTAATTAAATAGAAAAATTAATTATGAGAGCATATCTCATTTTATTAAATTAAATATCTCAACAAAATCTCTCTTTAGTTCAAAAACAGATATTTACAGTTCATTATTGATCAAAAATGAGTTAAATCAGGTTACTCCTTTTTCTATTCAAATTGAATCAGTTAACTCCTTATTTTACTCAAATTAAATCTGTTAACTCCCTTTAATTTGGAAATCTCTCTTTATGAATGAACTTCACCTTTAATCCTGACCGTTGATTGAAATCAATCTCAACCATTGATGAATTTCAGTAAAGTATATTTAAGAGACCCTCATCTCTTCATTTTGAAAGGTTGAATGAGAATTTGCATCGAATTGTTCCTAGAATTCATATTCACATACGCAAAAATCAAGTTTGACCAAAAGTTGACCAAATTTAACCACGGTTGACTTGAGTTGACTAGTTTCGAAAAGAATTTTGAAATAATTAAACAAAATTATTTAATTAAATGCAGTAGTTACTTCTAATTAATTAAACAAAGTCATTTAATTAAATGAGAAGCCATTCCTAATTAAATGAAGTTATTTCATTAAATAAGAAAAGTGTCTATAATTAATTAAAGATTATTTAATTAAATAGAAAAAGTAATAATGAGAGCATATCTCATTTTATTAAATTAAATATCTCAACAATTTTTTTTTTGAAACTAGTCAACTCAAGTCAACCATGGTTAAATTTGGTCAACTTTTGGTCAAACTTGATCTCTGCGTATGTAAATATGAGCAAATGTGAGTATGAATTCCAGCAACAATTCGATGCAAATTCCCATTCAACCTTTCAAAATGAAGAGATGAGGGTCACTTAAATAGACTTTCCTAGAATTCATCAACGGTTGAGATTGATTTCAATCAATGGTCAGGATTAAAGGTGAAATTCAATCATAAAGGGAGATTTCCAAATTAAAGGGAGTTAAAATATTTAATTTGAGTAAAATAAGGAGTTAACTGATTCAATTCGAGTATAAAAAGGAGTTAACTAATTTAACTCATTTTTGACCAATAGTGAACTGAAAATTTCTCTTTTTGAACTGAAGAGAGATTTTGTTGAGATATTTAATTTAATAAAATGAGATATGCTCTCATAATTACTTTTTCCATTTAATTAAATAATCTTTAATTAATTAGAGACACTTTTCTTATTTAATTAAATAACTTCATTTAATTAATTAGGAATGGCTTCTCATTTAATTAAATAACATTGTTTAATTAATTAGAAGTATGTACTCCATTTAATTAAATAATTTCGTTTAATTATTTCAAAAAAAATTTCGAAACAAGTCAACTCAAGTCAATCGTGGTTAAATTTGGTCAACTTTTTGTCAAACTTGATCTTTGCGTATGTGAATATAAGCAAATGTGAGTATCAATTCCAGCAACAATTCGATACAAATTCTTATTCAACCTTTCAAAATGAAGAGATGAGGGTCTCTTAAATAGACTTTCCTGGAATTCATCAACGGTTGAAATTGATTTTAATCAACGGTCAGGATTAAAGGTGAAGTTCAGTCATAAAGGGAGATTTTCAAATTAAATTGAGTTAACAAAATTAATTTGAATAAAATAAGGAGTTAACTGATTCAATTTGAGTAGAAAAAGGTGTTAATTGATTTAACTTAATTTTGATCAACAGAGAACTGGAAATTTCCCTTTTTCAACTAAAAAGAAATTTTGTTGAGATATTTAATTTAATAAAATGAGATATGCTCTCATAACTACATTTTCCATTTAATTAAATAATCTTTAATTAATTAGAGACACTTTTCTTATTTAATTAATTAACTTCATTTAATTAATTAGGAATGGCTTTTCATTTAATTAAATGACTTTGTTTAATTAATTAGAAGTAAGTACTCCATTTAATTAAATAATTTTGTTTAATTATTTCAAAATTCTTTTCGAAACTAGTCAACTCAAGTCAATCGTAGTTAAATATGGTCAACTTTTGGTCAAACTTGATCTTTGCATATGTGAATATGAGCAAATGTGAGTATGAATTCCAGCAACAATTCGATGCAAATTCTCATTCAACCTTTCAAAATGAAGAGATGAGGGTCTCTTAAATAGACTTTCCTAGAATTCATCAATGGTTGAGATCGATTTCAATCAACGGTTAGGATTAAAGTTGAAGTTCAGTCATAAAGGAAGATTTCCAAATTAAAAGGAGTTAACAGATTTAATTTGAGTAAAATAAGGAGTTAACTGATTCAATTTGTGTTAAAGAAGGAGTTAACTGATTTAACTCTTTTTTTATCAATAGTGAACTAGAAATTTCCCTTTTTGAACTGAAGAGAGATTTTGTTGAAATATTTAAGTCACTAAAATGAGATATGCTCTCATATTTACTTTTTCTATTTAATTAAATAATTTTTAATTAATTAGAGACACTTTTCTTATTTAATTAAATAACTTCATTTAATTAATTAGGAATGGCTTCTCATTTAATTAAATGAATTTGTTTAATTAATTAGAAGTAAGTACTCCATTTAATTAAATAATTTCGTTTAATTATTTCAAAATTATTTTTAAAACTAGTCAACTCAAGTCAACCGTGGTTAAATCTGGTCAACTTTTGGTCAAACTTGATCTTTGCGTATGTGAATATGAGCAAATGTGAGTATGAATTCCAACAACAATTCAATGCAAATTCTCATTCAACCTTTCAAAATGAAGAGATGAGAGTGTCTTAAATAGACTTTCCTGGAATTCGTCAACGGTTGAGATCGGTTTCAATCAACGGTCAGGATTAAAGGTGAAGTTCAATCATAAAGGGAGATTTTCAAATTAAAAGGAGTTAACAGATTTAATTTGAGTAAAATAATGAGTTAACTGATTCAATTTGAGTAGAAAAAGGAGTTAACTGATTTAACTCATTTTTGATCAATAGTGAACTGGAAATTTCCCGTTTTGAACTGAAGAGAGATTTTGTTGAGATATTTAATTTAATAAAATGAGATATGCTCTCATAATTACTTTTTCTATTTAATTAAATAATCTTTAATTAATTAGAGACACTTTTCTTATTTAATTAAATAACTTCATTTAATTAATTAGGAATGGCTTCTCATTTTATTAAATAACTTAGTTTAATTAGTTAGTAGTAAGTACTCCATTTAATTAAATAATTTTGTTTAATTATGTCAAAATTCTTTTCAAAACTTGTCAACTCAAGTCAATTGTGGTTAAATCTGGTCAACTTTTGGTTAAACTTGATCTTTGGATATGTGAATATGAGCAAATGTGAGTATGAATTCCAGCAACAATTCGATACAAATTCTCGTTCAACCTTCTAAAATGAAGAGATGAGGGTTTCTTAAATAGACTTTCCTGGAATTCATCATCGGTTGAAATCAATTTCAATCAACGGTCAGGATTAAAGGTGAAGTTCAGTCATAAAGAGAGATTTTCAAATTAAAGGGAGTTAACAGATTTAATTTGAATAAAATAAGGAGTTAACTGATTCAATTTGAGTAGAAAAAGGAGTTAACTGATTTAACTCATTTTTTATCAATAGTGAACTGGAAATTTTGCTTTTTGAACTGAAGAGATATTTTGTTGAGTTATTTAATTTAATAAAATGAGATATGCTCTCATAATTACTTTTTCTATTTAATTAAATAATCTTTAATTAATTGGAGACACTTTTCTTATTTAATTAAATAACTTCATTTAATTAATTGGTAATGGCTTCTCATTTAATTAAATAACTTTGTTTAATTAATTAAAAGTAATAACTTCATTTAATTAAATAATTTTGTTTAATTATTTCAAAATTCTTTTCGAAACTAGTCAACTCAAGTGTGAGGCCTTGCCCCGACTCTTCATAGCCTTAGTTGTTATTTTATCATTTTGACACTCACGACTCGAGATGTCGAGATATTATTTGATACTTATAACATATTATATTATTTCATGTTATGTGATATTACTTTCAGATATATTGATGTTTGTCATCTAATGTTTTATGTATATGTATGTTGATGAAATCAATAAATGTATGATTGATACTTTGATTTAAGAGATTTTTTTTTTATGGTTAAGAGTTAAGTAAGATGAAAGAAACCCTGATTGATGCATGTTTCAATTTATGTGAATTTCTAATACGTATATATGTACATGTGATTTTCAGGACTACTGATGTGTGCAATGAGTGTGCAGATATTTTAGTTGAGGAAACCGACGGAGGAATAGAACTGATCTCTATGTGCTAAATTTGGAAAACTTATTGTTCGTAATTCATGTATTGTACTGTGAGATGTATGTATATATCTTCATTGTTCAGTGAATATTAATGTTTGTAATTATGTTCTTTTAGTGTCGCTTGACACTTGTAAAGTGTTTATGTGATTCAGTGTGCTATTTAGGGTTAGTTGTTTAACCTTTGGACCCAAGTTGGTTTAGTTGGTGTCAGTTTGCTAATTGGGTTCTTAATCGAGGTTAGTCATCCCTTAATCTAAATTAGTGTTTAATCTGCAATGTTAGAGTAGTTAGATGGTCCTATTTTATTCCTAGATTTTGTTTGGCTCTAAACCTCTTTCTTAAAGCTTAAAACTTGATATAATTATACCCAAAGGGTATGGGTATGGGTTAGGGGTCTTTTCCAACCCCTAAGCCCCTTTTATTGACTTTTGAGGTCACTCAAAAAGTCTCTTTTTGCCTTTTTGCAAAAATTGACCATGGTTATCTTGAGTTACCTCACCTCATCTCCACTTAGGGTTTAACCATAGTGTAGGTTGAGTTAGGAGTTTCTAGAATTGCTAGTGGGTGGGGGTAGTTATTGAGCCCTTGGGTGGTTGAGTTGGAGGCCTATTTAGAGGTCCTTCTTGGACTTGTGGAGGTTGTTATCCAGTCTCTACATTTAGAGAGGAGTTCTTGAAGATTGAAGCAAGGAAAGGGAAGCTCTACTCAAACTTGGTCATTGCCATTACCTCTTTGTGAAGGTTGAAATTCTCATCTCCCTTGTTCAGATTTCTTTCTAGTTTCATGCTTATGCTACCTGGTTGTTGTTTCAATGTTTGTATGTTTGTGGGTATGTTGGGAAGATTTGAAAACCATGTTATTTTGGATGATTTCATTTCATATTTTTGTTGCAATTTTGAGATTTTTTTCTTGCATAGGTGTTTTGGTATTATTCACCCTTGGAGAGGGCAGAAGTGACCAATTTTGGGAAAGGTCTGTTTAGTCAGACTCCAACCAGTGTGGAGTCTCTTCTCAGGATGAGAAGAGGGAGAAAGGGTAGGGTGTTATGGGCCCCTACCTATCAACACAAACTTTGTATGATTATGGTATGTTGAAATGGAAGAACAAAAGTTCTTGGTATATAGCCCCGATTGGGCATCTGTTTAGTGTTGTGCTCGACTTCTTCTGGTTGGAAGAATCAACCTTTCCTTAGTTTTGATTCATTGTGAATCCTATTTTTTAAACCTTGTATGATTATGCATGTTTGTTTTGTTTCTTGGTCATGCTTGTTATCACCTGATCAGATTTTGTTTCCTCTTCAGTTCGTAGAAATGTGTTGCAGAATTGGATATGGAACCCTTGTTGAAGGTCATGAAGGAAATTTCATTTAAGTGTTGTAATTCAGGATTGAAATCCTATGTAAATTGTATCTCAAAACTTTGTTGGATTGGCAACGAAGCCAGGTTTTCTTCCTGATTCTTTCCCGGCTGAGCCTTTGAATTAGGTTAGCCAATAAAATAATGGTTGAGTATATTTTCTTCTCATAAGATTTAATCATAATGTTCAGTTGTATGGATGCTCATCAAAATAGGATGAATAATAGATAAAGGAAAAGATTATGGGAATCTCCTTGCATTTTTCTCATGTGATTTCAAAAAAAAAAAAATTGTATATATAGGTGAGAAATTAGAATCATAGATAATGTCTTGAATTGTGATATTTCAAGTTTTTAATTTGTTAATGAAGAGAAATTTGATATGATGAAACTTCCAAGTTGATGTATAAGTATTGGATGAATTAGGGTTCCTAATTTGAGAACTCAAATTATCTCTTCTTTGTTAAATTTCCTTATGAACAAATCATTTGGACTAAGAGATTATGGATCTCCTTGAATTTTTAAAGCATGAACACACACCTTGAATATAGTATGATTGATAAAACTTAGATTATTGGAGAGAAGGAGAAATTATAAAACTTGTTTTCATCCTTGTTAGTATGTTTGTTATGATTCATGTAATCCTTAGGGAAGAGTGTACTCTTAAGATACTATAAATATAGCAAAGTAATATGCCAACACTTAGTCTAAAATGGGCTTCAAAAAAAATTGCATCTCCAAGAGTGAAAAACCTCTTTGGAAAATACATGGAGAAAAATTAAATTCCTTCTTGGACCACAGAGAATATTCTCTGTATTATTCATTTGACTTGCAATTTAAATCTAATATTAATTCATATAAAAAGAATATAAATCAATTACCTTTAAAAATTGAAAGTAATTCAATACATGGTTGTTGTTAATCTTCAACCACAAAACTTTTGCATTAATCCTTAGAAGCTAGGAGGCAAAGCTAGCCTGGGACCCTATGTTCTTTTCAAATTCTAAACCATTATGAAATTCAAACTCTACCCACTTAATTAACTTTTCTCTTACATTTTTCCTCTAACCCTAAGGGCTAGGCGTGGGCAATGTACTGTGGTCAACATGCCACATAAGGCACGTCATGTCTTGGAAGAGAAAGTATAGTTTTTTTTTTAAAAAAAAATTTATCTCTCCTTCATTGCTCGCCACCCACCTTTTTCCCTTTCCCCATGTTTCCACTTGGGGTTTCACTGCCTTCACTCACATAGGGGGACATGAAGGGGGAGACAAGGCCTGTAGCGCACAGACCTTGAGCAACGTGCAGGTCTTGGGAAGTAGGGTGGGGCACATTGGGTTATGGGTGGGAAATAGTTGTTAAGGGGGGGTTAAGAGTTAAGTTAGCAATGTTAAGGGTTAGTGGTAGGTTTAGGTTAGTTTAAGTGTGTTAGTAATGATAGTTTTTTTGTTTAAATTGTTATTTATAGATTTAAATTTTGTATTAGTATTAGTGTTAGGATTAGTTTTAGTTTAGTATAGGGATTAAGTTAATTTAATATTTAAGTTGTGAGTATATTTTATGTAGGGTTAGCATTAGAATTTGTGGTAGTTTCAATTAGATTGTAATAAGGTTTTATTTTAGCTTTAGATTAATAAGATTTTAATTTAATGTTTTTTTTTTTAATTTGATAATATTAGCGGTATTAAAATTATGTTAGAACATTTGTGTTACTTTAAAGTTTTTGTTTTAAAGTTAGTTATAAATTAAGTTAGTTTAGTGTTAAATTAAAATTAAATGTATTATAGTTCAAATTTTAAATTTGTTAGTATTTTTAAATATTTATGGTAATATAATTTAGTTGCAAATATAGTTTAAATTTAGTGTTAATTAAATTTGGTATTTGATTTGTGATTGTAATAGAATTATAATGATAAGTTTAGATTTGTTATGAATTTAGTATCATGTTAAATTAATATAAATTCATAGGTTCTATCATTTCAACTTAGAGCACTTTAATTAATAATTATAATTTTTAAAAAAAATTGTGTGTTTTTGTCCTCGTAGTTTGGGCATGACATTTTGGTATCAGAGCCCGTGTTTCAACACTAGGAACCTTAAACCCTTACGCTTCTGAAAACTTAAAACTAAACATTAAATTGTGTAGGATGCCTCCTATTACTCAAAGCAACCCACGAGGTAGAGGTCGTAGGGCGAGAGGTGGTAGAGTGGGACAGGGGGATGGACCACCTCCAGTACCTCCACCTCCACCACCATCGAACCCAAACCAGGACATTATAGATGCACTCTAGACTTTGATCAGTGTAGTTCAACAGAGATTAGTACCTGTGGTTCAGCTAGTTCAGCAGATTCCAGTAGTGGAAGCAGAGGGACCCAGAGGAGGCAGGCCTAGAGGCAGAGAGAGGACTAGGAGTCCCCCACTGAGACAGTTAGAGCGGCAGGATGAGCATGAAGGTGAGTCAATACACCAGAGCGAACCCCCACTTGTCAGACCTCTTAGACATATAGGAGATGATATCAGGAAACTGATTCAACTTGGGCCACCATTATTTACTGGTTCTACTGAGGGGACAGTAGCAGAGGCATGGTTGCAGAGCTTATAATGGTGCTTTGGATTACGACCCTATGGGAGTAATCTAAAGGCAGGCCTAGCAGTTCATTAGTTGAGAGGGGATGCCTCCAATTGGTGACATCAGGAGGAGATCATAGGTGGAGTGAGGATGGATACCCTCACATGGGAATCATTCCTAGAAAGATTCTGAGAGAGGTACTTGTCAGAGTATTTCTGACAGAAATAGATAGAGGAGTTCCATTCTCTTTATCAAGGAGGCCTTACAGTGGCTCAGTATGAGAGTAGGTTTCTCGAGCTCCTTCCTTATGTGGAATACATGAAGGACGAGAAACTATGAGTACATCGCTTTATCATGGGTTTGAATTTATCACTTCAGGGTCTAGTTCAGATGGCCTTCCCTACCACCTTCAGACAGGTAGTGGAGATAACACTAGTGGCAGAGGATACTCGAGGTAGACAAGAATCATGGGATTGGTCTCAAAACGAAAATTCTACCCGACAGAAACCCCCTTGGAAAGGGAATCAGAGCTATACACTAGTGTCCTCTAAGGGCCAACAGTCTCAGCAGCAGTAGGTACTCTCACAAGGTTACCAAGGCTCTGAGCCCAGGCAGTGGCAGTCAAAGCAAGATCAGAAAGTACATACCCCAAAGTCACAGTCAGTGCAGACTCAGTAGTCTTCCAGGGGTGGATACAGTGGGTCTGGCAAGTCAGGGGGCCCACAGCAGTCTAAATCACAGGATACATGATCTTATACCCGAGAGCCGTGCTACACGTGTGGTGGCATGGGTCACATAGCTAGAGAGTGTTCATAGGGATAGTCACCCAATGGTCAGAGAGGGGCTTTTTCAGAGCCGACAGTTGGAGAGATGGGCAGGTTCCATAGAGTTTTTGCAGCGGTTGATAACCACCAGATTGAGCATCAGGGAACAATTATTGAGGCTAAAGGTGGAGTTGGTCAGCCAGTTAGCTCTAGAGACTATCCATATTATTGCCCAACAGACCCTAGCTCCTTAAGGTCGAGAGCTAGACAAAGCTAGAGTTTAGTGGGAATGTTGCGATGAGGTCACAAATTTTTGGGAGGATGCAGCACGGATGCGATCTCAATACCCTTGTCTTTTGATGAATTCTAGGAGGAAGTTCATGCCAAGTGGGGGAGGATATGAGGCCTCGCCCAGACCCTTCATAGCCTTAGTTGTTATTTTATCATTCTGACACTCACGACTCAAGATGTTGAGAAATTATCTGATACTTAGAACATATTATATTATTTCATGTTATGTGATGTTACTTTCAGATATATTGATGTTTGTCATCTAATGTTTTATGTATATGTATGTTGATGAAATCGGTAAATGTACGATTGATACTTTGATTTAAGAGATTTTTTTTTAATGGTTAAGAATTAAGTGAGATGAAAGAAACCCTGATTGATGTATGTTTCAATTTATGTGAATTTCTAATATGTATATATGTACATGTGATTTTCGGGACTACTGATGTGTGCAATGAGTGTGCAGATATTTTAGTCGAGGAAACTGATGGAGGAACATAACTAATCTCTATGTGCTAATTTTGGAAACCTTGTTGTTCATAATTCACGTATTGTACTGTGAGATGTATGTATTGTTTGTAAAATGAGATATACTCTCATAATTACTTTTTCTATTTAATTAAATAATCTTTAATTGATTAGAGACACTTTTCTTATTTAACTAAATAACTTCATTTAATTAATTAGGAATAGCTTCTCATTTAATTAAATAACTTTGTTTAATTAATTAGAAGTAAGTACTCCATTTAATTGAATAATTTCATTTAATTATTTCAAAATTCTTTTCGAATATAGTCAACTCAAGTCAACCGTAGTTAAATCTGGTCAACTTTTGGTCAAACTTGATCTTTGCGTATGTAAATATGACCAAATGTGAGTATGAATTCCAGCAACAATTCGAAGCAAATTCTCATTCAACTTTTCAAAATGAAGAGATGAGGGTCTCTTAAATAGACTTTCTTGGAATTCATCAATGGTTGAGATCGATTTCAATCAACGGTAAGGATTAAAGGTGAAGTTCAGTGACAAAGGGAGATTTCCAAATTAAAGCGAGTTAACAGATTTAATTTGAGTAAAATAAGGAGTTAACTAATTCAATTTGAGTAGAAAAGGGAGTTAACTGATTTATCTCATTTTTGATCAATACTGAATTGGAAATTTCCTTTTTTACACTGAAGAGAGATTTTGTTGAGATATTTAGTTTAATAAAATGAGATATGCTCTCATAATTACTTTTTCTATTTAATTAAATAATCTTTAATTAATTAGAGACACTTTTCTTATTTAATTAAATAACTTCATTTAATTAATTAGGAATGGCTTCTCATTTAATTAAATAACTTTGTTTAATTAATTAGAAGTAAGTACTCCATTCAATTAAATAATTTCGTTTAATTATTTCAAAATTCTTTTCGAAACTAGTCAACTCAAGTCAACCGTGGTTAAATCTGGTCAACTTTTGGTCAAACTTGATCTTTGCGTATGTGAATATGAGCAAATGAGAGTATGAATTCCAGCAAAAATTAGATGAAAATTCTCACTCAACCTTTCAAAATGAAGAGATGAGGGTTTCTTAGATAGACTTTCCTGGAATTCATCAGTGGTTGAGATTTATTTCAATCAACGGTCATGATTAAAGATGAAGTTCAGTCATAAAGGAAGATTTCCAAATTAAAGGGAGTTAACATATTTAATTTGAGTAAAATAAAGAGTTAACTGATTCAATTTGAGTAGAAAAAAGAGTTAACTGATTTAACTCATTTTTGATCAATAGTGAACTGGAAATTTCTCTTTTTGAACTGAAGAGAGATTTTGTTGAAATATTTAATTTAACAAAATGAGATATGCTCTCATAATTACTTTTTCTATTTAAATAAATAATGTTTAATTAATTAGAGACACTTTTCATATTTAATTAAATAATTTCATTTAATTAATTAGGAGTGGCTTCTCATTTAATTAAATAACTTTGTTTAAATAATTAGAAATAAGCACTCCATTTAATTAAATAATTTTTTTTAATTATTTAAAAATTCTTTTCGAAACTAGTCAACTCAAGTCAACCGTGGTTAAATTTGGTCAACTTTTGGTCAAACTTTATATTTGCGTATGTGAATATGAGCAAATGTGAGTATGAATTCTAGCAACAATTCGATGCAAATTCTCATTCAACCTTTCAAAATAAAGAGATGAGCGTCTCTTAAATAGACTTTCTTAGAATTCATCAATAGTTGAGATCGATTGCAATCAACGATCAAGATTAAAGGTGAAGTTCATTTATAAAGGGAGATTTCCAAATTAAAAGAAGTTAACAGATTTAATTTGAGTAAAATAAGGAGTTAACTGATTCAATTTGTGTAGAAAAAGGAGTTAACTGATTTAACTCATTTTTGATCAATAGTGAACTGGAAATTTCCCTTTTTGAATTGAAGAGGGATTTTGTTGAGATATTTAATTTACTAAAATGAGATATGCTCTCATAACTACTTTTCTATTTAATTAAATAATATTTAATTCAATAGAGTTACTTTTCTTATTTAATTAAATAACTTCATTTAATTAATTAGGAATGGCTTCTCATTTAATTAAACGACTTTGTTTAATTAATTAGAAGTAAGTACTCCATTTAATTAAATAATTTTGTTTAATTATTTCAAAATTCTTTTCGAAATTAGTCAACTCAAGTCAACCGTGGTTAAATCTGGTCAACTTTTGGTCAAACTTGATCTTTGCGTATGTGAATATGAGAAAGTGTGATTATTAATTTCAGCAACAATTCGATGCAAATTCTTATTCATTCTTTCAAAATGAAGAGATGAAGATCTCTTAAATAGACTTTCCTGGAATTCATCAACGGTTGAGATCGATTTCAATCAACGATCAAGATTAAAGGTGAAGTTCAGTCATAAAGGGAGATTTCCAAATTAAAAGGAGTTAACAGATTTAATTTGAGTAAAATAAGGAGTTAACTGATTAAATTTGAGTAGAAAAAGGATTTAACTGATTTAACTCATTTTTTATCAATAGTGAACTGGAAATTTCCCTTTTTGAACTGAAGAGAGATTTTGTTGAGATATTTAATTTAATAAAATGACATATGCTCTCATAATTAGTTTTTCTATTTAATTAAATAATCTTTAATTAATTAGAGACACTTTTCTTATTTAACTAAATAACTTCATTTAATTAATTATGAATGGCTTCTCATTTAATTAAACGAATTTGTTTAATTAATTAGAAGTAAGTACTCCATTTAATTACATAATTTCATTTAATTATTTTAAAATTATTTTTGAAACTAGTCAACTCAAGTCAACCGTGGTTAAATCTGTTCAACTTTTGGTCAAACTTGATCTTTGCGTATGTGAATATGAGAAAATATGAGTATGAATTTCAGCAACACTTCGATGCATATTCTTATTCATTCTTTCAAAATGAAGAGATGAGGGTCTCTTAGATAGACTTTCTTGGAATTCATCAACGGTTGAGATCGATTTCAATCAACGGTAAGGATTAAAGGTGAAGTTCAGTGATAAAGGGAGATTTCCAAATTAAAGGGAGTTAACAGATTTAATTTGAGTAAAATAAGAAGTTAACTGATTCAATTTGAGTAGAAAAAAGAGTTAACTGATTCAACTCATTTTTGATCAATAGTGAACTGGAAATTTCCTTTTTTACACTGAAGAGAGATTTTGTTGAGATATTTAGTTTAATAAAATGAGATATGCTCTCATAATTACTTTTTCTATTTAATTAAATAATCTTTAATTAATTAGAGACACTTTTCTTATTTAATTAAATAACTTCATTTAATTAATTAGGAATGGCTTCTCATTTAATTAAATAACTTTGTTTAATTAATTAGAAGTAAGTACTCCATTCAATTAAATAATTTCATTTAATTATTTCAAAATTCTTTTCAAAACTAGTCAACTCAAGTGAACCGTGGTTAAATCTGGTAAACTTTAGTTCAAATTTGATCTTTACATATGTGAATATAAGCAAATGTGTGGATGAATTCCAACAACAATTTGATGCAAATTTTCATTCAACCTTTCAAAATGAAGAGATGAGAGTCTCTTAAATAGACTTTCCTTGAATTCATCAATGGTTGAGATCGATTTCAATCAGCGGTCAAGATTAAAGGTGAAGTTCAGTCATAAAAAGAGATTTCCAAATGAAAGGGAGTTAACAGATTTAATTTGAGTTAAATAAGGAGTTTACTGATTCAATTTGAGTAGAAAAAGGAGTTAACTTATTTAACTCATTTTTTATCAATAGTGAATTGGAAATTTCACTTTTTGTACTGCCGAGATTTTTTTTTTGAGATATTTAATTTAATAAAATGAGATATGCTCTCATAATTACTTTTTCTATTTAATTAAACAATCTTTAATTAATTAGTGACACTTTTCTTATTTAATTAAATAACTTCATTTAATTAATTAGCAATGGCTTCTCATTTAATTAAATAACTTTTTTTAATTAATTAGAAGTAAGTACTCTATTTAATTAAATAATTTCGTTTAATTATTTCAAAATTATTTTTGAAACTAGTCAACTCAAGTCAACTGTGGTTATATTTGGTCAACTTTTGGTCAAACTTAATCTTTGCGTATGTGAATATGAGCAAATGTGAGTATGAATTCTAGCAACAATTTGATGCAAATTCTCATTCAACCTTTCAAAATGAAGAGATGAGGGTCTCTTTAATAAAGTTTCCTAAAATTCATCAATAGTAAGTAGTTAACAGAAATTCAGTCATAAAGGGAGACAGTCAGGATTAAAGGTGAAGTTCAGTCATAAAGGGAGATTTTCAAATTAAAGGGTGTTAACAGATTTAATTTGAGTAAAATAAGGAGTTAACTAATTCAATTTGAGTAGAAAAAGAAGTTAACTGATTTAACCCATATTTTATCAATAGTGAACTGGAAATTTCCCTTTTTGAACTGAAGAGAGATTTTGTTGAGATATTTAATTTAATAAAATGAGATATGATCTCATAATTACTTTTTCTATTTAATTAAATAATCTTTAATTAATTAGAGACACTTTTCTTATTTAATCAAATAACTTCATTTAATTAATTAGGAGTGGCTTCTCATTTAATTAAATAACTTTGTTTAATTAATTAGAAGTAAGTACTCCATTTAATTAAATAATTTCATTTAATTATTTCAAAAAAAATTTCGAAACTCGTCAACTCAAGTCAACCGTGGTTAAATCTGGTCAACTTTTTGTCAAACTTGATCTTTGTGTATGTGAATATGAGCAAATGTGAGTATGAATTCCAGCAACAATTTGATGCAAATTCTCATTCAACCTTTCAAAATGAAGAGATGAGGTCCTCTTAAATACACTTTCCTAGAATTCATCAATAGTTGAGATCGATTTCAATCAACGGTCATGATTAAAGGTGAAGTTCAGTCATAAATGGAGATTTCCAAATTAAAGGAAGTTAACAGATTTAATTTGAGTAAAATAAGGAGTTAACTAATTCAATTTGAGTAGAAAAAGGAGTTAACTGATTTAACTCATTTTTTATCAATAGTGAACTGGAAATTTCCCTTTTTGAACTGAAGAGAGATTTTGTTGAGATATTTAATTTAATAAAATCAAATATGCTCTCATAATTACTTTTTTCATTTAATTAAATAATCTTTAATTAATTAGAGACACTTTTCTTATTTAATTTAATAACTTCATTTAATTAATTAGGAATGGCTTCTCATTTAATTAAATAACTTTGTTTAATTAATTAAAGTAAGTAATCCATTTAATTAAATAATTTCATTTAATTATTTCAAATTGTTTTTCGAAACTAGTCAACTCAAGTCAACCGTGGTTAAATCTGGTCAACTTTTGGTCAAACTTGTTCTTTGCGTATGTGAATATGAGCAAATGTGAGTATGAATTCTAGCAACAATTCGATGCAAATTCTCATTCAACCTTTCAAAATGAAGAGATGAGGGTCTCTTAAATAGACTTTCCTAGATTTCATCAACGGTTGAGATCGATGTGAGGCCTCGCCCCGACCCTTAGTAGCCTTAGTTGTTACTCTATCATTTTGATACTCACGACTCGAGATGTCGAGACATTATCTGATGCTTAGAGCATACTTTATTATTTCATATTGTGTGATGTTATTTTTCAGATATATTTTATGATTTTCATTTAATGTTTCATATATATGTATGTTGATGAAATCAGTAATGTACGATTGATATTTTGGTTCAAGATATTTTAATTTGTTAAGAATTAAGTAGGATGAAAGAAACCCTAATTGATGTATGTTTCAATTTATGTAAAGTTCTGATACGTATATATGTACATGTGATTTTCGGGACTATTGATGTGTGCAATGAGTGTGCAGATATTTTAGCCCAAGAAATCGACGGAGGAACAAAACTGATCTCTATGTGTTAATTTTTGAAACCTTGTTGTTCGTAGTTCAAGTATTTTAAATTGAGATGTATGTATGTATCCTTATGTGATTAGTGAATGTAAATGTTCGTAACTATGTTATTTTAGTGTCGCTTGACACTCGTGAATTGTTTGTGCCCTTTAGCATGCTAGTTAGGATTAGTTGTGTAACCTTTGGACCTAAGTCTATTTAAATTAGTGTTAGTTTGCTAATTTGATTCTTAATCGAGGTTAGTCATCCCTAATCTAGATTAGTGCTTAATCTTCTTTGTTAGAGTTGTTAGTTGGTCCTAATTATTTCCTAGCCTTTGTGTGGCTCTAAACCTATTTCTAAGGCTTTAAAACATGGAATATTTATACCCAAGGGGTATGGGTATGGGTTAGGGGTCTTGTCCAACCCCTAAGCCCCCTTTTTTGACTTTTGAGGCCACTCAAAAAGTCTCTTTTTGCTTTTGTGCGAAAATTGACTATGACTACCATGAGTTTCATTACCCCACCTCTTTTTAGTGTCTAACCATAGAGAGGGTAGAGTTAGGAGTTTCTAGAATTGCAAGTGGGTGGGAGAAGTTATTGATCCCTTTGGTGGTTGAGTTTGATTCTTATTTAGAGGCCTTTGTTGGACTAGTTGAGGTTGTTACCCAATCTCTACATTTAGAGAGGAATTCTTGAAGGTTGAAGGAAGGAAAGGGATACTCTACTCAAACTAGTTCATTGTCATTACCTCTTTGTGAAGGTTGGAATTCTCATCTCCCTTGTTCAGATTTCATTCTTGTTTCATGCTTATGCTACCTTGCTGTTGTTTCAATGTTTGTATGTTTGTGGGTATGTTGGGAAGCTTTGGAAACCTTGTTATTTTGGGTTGATTTCCTTTCATGTTTATGTTGTTTTTTAAAAATATTTTTCTTGCATGGGTGTTTTGGTATTACTCACCCTTGGAGAGGGCAGAAGTGACCAATTTTGGGAAAGGTCTGTTTAGTCGGACTCCAACTAGTGTAGAGTCTCTTCTCAGGATGAGAAGAGGGAGAAAGGGTAGGGTGTTCTGGGCCCCTACTTGTCAGCACAAACCTTGTATGATTCTGGTATGTTGAAATGGAAGAACGAAAGTTCTTGGTATATAGCCCCGATCGGGCATCTGTTTGCTGTTGTGCTTGACTTCTCCTGGTTGGAAGAATCCACCTTTCCCTAGTTTTGATTCATTGTGAATCCTATTGTGTAAACCATGTATGATATGCATGTTTGATTGTCTCTTGGTTATGCTTGGTTGTCACCCGACCAGATTTTGTTTCTTCCACAGTTTGTAGAAATGTGTTGCAGAATTGGATATGGAACCCTTGCTGAGGGTCATGAAGGAAATTTCATTTAAGTGTTGTATTTCAGGATTGAAATCCTATGTAATTTGTATCTCAAAACTTTGATATAATGGTAACGACATCAGGTTTTCTTATTGGTTCTCTCCTGATGGAGCCTTGAACCAGGATGCATAATAGAAAAATAAAATAAAATTATGAAATGCTCTTTGCAATGTTTACTTGTGAACTCAAAATTTTGGCATAGGTATGTGATACAATAGTTGGTAGATAATGCCTTTCAATTATGAATGTTCAAGTTTTAATTATGATAATGAAGAGAAATTTTTTTTTTTGATATGATGAAGTTTTAATTTGATGTATAACTATGATGATGAAATCAAAAAAAAATCCTACTTTGTGAATTCTAAGTTTATCTCATTCCTTGATAAATTTTATAAATGAATACAAGCAAATTGATTTAGAATTATTCACCACCTTTTTAATCCAGTGTATCGTATCATACTCATCATAAGTTCTTCAAAAATAAAACCAATTGGATTAAGAATTTTTGTAATCCTTGAATTCAAAAAAACAAGAATTAGAACACATATCATGTTCTTTGATGAATATGTATAAAACATACATTTCTTTTAAAATAAAAGACTAAGAGACAATGCATATGCACTCTTTTGCATTGGTATGATAGTTTAAAGAACCTATATTAACAATAGATTATATTAAATCCTCATTAACACAATGGTATGCATATTTTTTTTATCATGTCCTTAGTCTAAATTTTGCTTCAAAATATAAATATGCACTTCCAGGAGTGAAAACTCTTTGGTTTTTGTATGGAGAGAAAAATTTAATTCCACCTCTTGGCAACAGAGAATCTTTGAAAGATTCCTTCTTATTGTGGTTGAAAATATATTTTTAAATTAACAAATTTATAAATAAATTTATATATCATGGCAAAAATAAACTTTTAAAATATCCTAGTGTAACTACATAACTTTATGTCTTAAATGCTTGCTCATCTTTCCTTGGGCGTCAATTGGTTGTGCTTTTTAAAATGTTTCTTTTTGTAAATCTAAGTCCACTTTCTTCATGGGGGGGGGTTGGGTGACATCACCCTGCACCCCTCTCCCATCCCCATCTTTTCTTTCTAATGAGCGTTCATATTTGAAGGGGGGAAAAGCAATTAAATTTTGTAATAAAAAAAAAACATTGGCAAGTATCTTACCTTTTTCTTTCTCCTAACTACCCCCACTTGGAACGCATGTTTTATTGAGGGAAAGGGGGGGGTCTGTCACGCCTCCCTTGGGCAGAGCGCTGTCCCAAGGACAACACTTGGGAAGCGCTTGCCCAAGTGGGGCATGGGGGTAGGGTGGGCTTAGGGGGATGTAGGGTTAGTGTAGGGTGTTAGATAGTAGGTTAGTAGGTAGGTTAGTAAGTAGGTTAGTTTTATATCATTTTTTTTATAGTATAGTTTGTTTAAAATAGTATTAGTTGTTAGAATTAGTGTTAAGTTTAGTATGTTAGTTTTATTTTGTTATTAGTTTTTAGTTTATTGTTACTTTCATATAGGGTTGTTTATATTGTTATGTAAATTAATTTAGTTTTAAAGTAAGTATAGTTGGATAATAATTTAATTAATTTAGATTTTGTATTAATTTAAGTAAGTGATTAAATCAGTATGTTACAAAGTTGTATAGTGAGTGTTGGTTTATTTAGTATAAACTAGTTTTACAAGAAGTGATGTTATGAGATATTATGTTAGATATATTTTGAGTTTGTTTAATACGAGTAGTATCAAGATAGTTTTAATTTAGTATTTAATTAATTTAAAGATTAGATTACGTTAGATGTAGTTAGTTTAGTTTTATAATTTTAGTTGTTAATCAACTTAGAAAGCCATAACATAATGATTAGTTAAAAAATTAGTTAATTTTAAGATTAATATTAAATTATTCTTTGAATATATATATTTTGAATATAGCTTAGTTGCTATTATAGTTTTAATTTTGTGACAATTGAATTCAGTATGTGAGTTACAATTGTATTAAAATCAAAATGATAAGTGTGGTGCGGTTATAAATTAGTATCATGTTAAATTAATATTAAGTTATAGGATCTACCATCTTTTAAATTAGTGTAACGTTAGTGCTATACTGATATGATTTTAATTAGTTTAAATGTATTTTTGATTTATATTTAGTAAGATTTTGATGGTTTATTAATTTGTTAAAAATAGTTGAAATGCTAAAGTTAATAAATTTGATATACATATATTCAGTTTGAATTCTAGTTAAATTGTTTTTCCTTAAAGTGACTTTTCAATATCGATTAGTTTGTAAATTGATTATTGTCTAAGAGTTTTATAGTTGATTTTGATTATACATTTTCAATGAATCTAAATTCGAATACATTTGCATTGTCATTTAAATAATTGTTTTCTTATTATTGTAAGTAAATGTAAGGACGTAATTAATGATCAATATCAATTTTATAAGGAGAATATAAATTTAGCAGTGTAGAAGAACTTTACCTAAAACCGTGAGCATAACCTTATCATCTTAGTGCATTTTAATTATCAAAAAAATTGTGTGTATTTTTGCCCTCGTAGTTTGGGCATGACAATCAATTTCAATCAATGGTTAGGATTAAAGGTGAAGTTCAATCATAAATGGAGATTCCAAATTAAAGGGAGTTAACAGATTTAATTTGAGTAAAATAAAGATTTAACTGATTCAATTTGAGTAGAAAAAAGAGTTAACTCATTTAACTCATTTTTTTATCAATAGTGAACCGGAAATTTTCTTTTTTGAACTGAAGAGAGATTATGTTGAGATATTTAAATTTAATAAAATGAGATATGCTCTCATAATTACTTTTTCCATTTAATTAAATAATCTTTAATTAATTAGAGACACTTTTCCTATTTAATTAAATAACTTCATTTAATTAATTAGGAATGGCTTCTCATTTATTAACTAACTTTGTTTAATTAATTAGAAGTAAGTACTTCATTTAATTAAATAATTTCATTTAATTATTTCAAAATTCTTTTCGAAACTAGTCAACTCAAGTCAACTGTGGTTAAATCTGGTCAACTTTTGGTCAAACTTTATCTTTGCATATGTGAATATGACCAAATGTGAGTATGAATTCCAACAATAATTCGATGCAAATTCTCATTCAACCTATTAAAATGAAGAGATGAGGGTGTCTTAAATAGACTTTCCTGAATTTCATCAACGATTGAGATCTATTTCAATCAACGATCAGGATTAAAGGTGAAGATCAGTCATAAAGGGAGATTTCAAATTAAAAGGAGTTAATAGATTTAATTTGAATAAAATAAGGATTTAGCTGATTCAATTTGAGTAGAAAAAAGAGTTAATTGATTTAACTCATTTTTGATCAATAGTGAACTGGAAATTTCCCTTTTTGAACTGAAGAGAGATTTTGTTGAGATATTTAATTTAATAAAATGAGATATGCTCTCATAATTACTTTTTCCATTTAATTAAATAATCTTTAATTAATTAGAGACACTTTTCTTATTTAATTAAATAACTTCATTTAATTAATTAGGAATGGCTTCTCATTTAATTAAATAATTTTGTTGAATGAATTAGAAGTAAGTACTCCATTTAATTAAATAATTTTGTTTAATTATTTTAAAATTCTTTTCAAAACTAGTCAACTCAAGTCAATCATGGTTATATCTAGTCAACTTTTGGTCAAACTTGATCTTTGCGTATGTGAATATGAGCAAATGTGAGTATGAATTACAACAACAATTCGATGCAAATGTTGGAAATATTCAAGATATAACAGTTTACTGAGAGGGGAGGGGTGAATCAGTAACAATAAAACTTTTTAAGTCAACCATACACAACATTTACTTATCTATCCTGCTGCATAAAAACTATTAAACATTTAAACCATATATGCACAGAGATTTGGTGACCAAAAAACCTTCCAAAAATAGAAAGTAAAACTGGGGTGGGGATGATACCCACAAATCTTCGCTACTGCAGTATGAAGTTGGCTGGTTAAGGCTTACAATGATCACTTCTGGTGATCTGCCCTGTTAGGAGCATAGAAGATTGCTAGATCCACCTTGTTAGAGGATTTACAAACATACTTTATAAGTATGCACTCTGTTAGGAGATTTAAATAAAGACGGTTAAGTCTACCCTGTTAAAGGATTTACAAAAATGATTCACCTATTAGGATGAACCAATAGATCAACTTACAACTTGACTGAGTTCTTTATTGTAGATCACCTTCTATGATTGATGAAATCATTTCTGCTCCTGGTAGACCTTGCTGAGTATTCTTTTCTGCTGATGAATTTGCACTATCATTATTCCAGATATCTTGTATGTCTTCTTGAATATCTATATCACTTGAATTTCTATAATACATTACATATATATACCATTCCAATAATTATTCATGCAAGGTCAGCCAAACACAAGTAAACAAAATATAACTGAGTCAGCCAAATGTTAAAATAAACTCGGGTTCTTCAGACAAACTTGATGACCTTCTGATATGCGGCATCCACTACGTTAGTCGGCATCGTCATGCACTCGGTAGAGGTAGGGGCTCAGTTCATACTAGTCATACAACGTTGCCTGGAACTCAGTAACCATTGGTGACTCGGTAGATATAGTGTCACTCAGTAGAAACTAACTTCTTTGATAACCTCCTGAGCTCAGTTATCACTGAGTGCTTCCTCACTCGGTCAACACTGAATGCTTCCTCACTCAGTCAACACTGAGTGCTTCCTCACTTGGTTAACACTAAGTGCAACTTTACTCGGTTGACACTAAGTGCAACTTTACTCAGATAAAACTGTGTCTTCAGTGCTCAGTTTGAACTATGTTTCCAGTGCTCGATTTGAACTATGTTGCCAGTGCTCAGTTTGAACTGTGTTGCCAATGCTAGGTTTCAACTGTGTTGCCATCATTCGGTCTGCACTGTATTACTCGGTCAGAACTGTATTACTCGGTTAGAACTGTATTACTCGGTGTGACCTGTAAGATGAGTGTTGTCACTAATGGCAAATAACTTTATGCGAACATCAAATTCTCAATCAACCTTTCAAAATGAAGAGATGAGGGTCTCTTAAATAGACTTTCCTAAAATTCATCAACGGTTGAGATTGATTTCAGTCAACGGTCATGATTAAAGGTGAAGTTCAGTCATAAAGAGAGATTTCTAAATTAAAGGGAGTTAACAAATTTAATTTGAGTAAAATAAGGAGTTAACTGATTCAATTTGAGTAGAAAAAAGGAGTTAACTAATTTAATTCATTTTTAATCAATAGTGAATTGGAAATTTCCCTTTTTGAACTAAAGAGAGATTTTGTTGAGATATTTAATTGAATAAAATGAGAAATGCTCTCATAATTACATTTTCTATTTAATTAAATAATCTTTAATTAATTAGAGACACTTTTCTTATTTAATTAAATAACTTCATTTAATTAATTAGGAATGGATGCTCATTTAATTAAATAACTTTGTTTAATTAATTAGAAGTAAGTACTCCATTTAATTAAAAAAATTCGTTTAATTATTTCAAAATTCTTTTCGAAACTGGTCAACTCATGTCAACCGTGTTTAAATCTAGTCAACTTTTGGTCAAACTTGATCTTTGCGTATGTGAATATGAGAAAATGTGAGTATGAATTCCAGCAACAATTTGATGCAAATTCTCATTCATCCTTTCAAAATGAAGAGATGAGGGTCTCTTAAACAGACTTTCCTGGAATTCATGAACGGTTGAGATCGATTTCAATCAACAGTCAGGATTAAAGGTGAAGTTCAGTCATAAAAGAAGATTTCCAAATTAAAGGGAGTTAACATATTTAATTTGAGTAAAATAAGGAGTTAACTGATTTAATTTGAGTAGAAAAAGGAGTCAACTGATGTAACTCATTTTTTATCAATAGTGAACTGAAAATTTCCCTTTTTGAATTGAAGAGAGATTTTGTTGAGATATTTAATTTAATAAAATGAGATATGCTCTCATAATTACTTTTTCTATTTAATTAAATAATCTTTAATTAATTAGAGACACTTTTCTTATTTAATTAAATAACTTCATTTAATTAATTAGGAATGGCTTCTCATTTAATTAAATAACTTTGTTTAATTAACTAGAAGTAAGTACTCCATTTAATTAAATAATTTCAAAATTATTTTCGAAATTGGTCAACTCAAGTCAACCGTAGTTAAATTTGGTCAAATTTTGGTCAAACTTAATCTTTGCATATGTGAATATGAGCAAATGTGAGTATGAATTCCAGCAACAATTCGATGCAAATTCTCATTCAACCTCTCAAAATGAAGAGATGAGGGTCCCTTAAATAGACTTTCCTGGAATTCATCAACTGGTGAGATCGATTTCAATCAAAGGTCAGGATTAAAGGTGAAGTTTAGTCATAAAGGGAGATTTTCAAATTAAAGGGAGTTAACAGATTAAATTTGAGTAAAATAAGAAGTTAACTGATCCAATTTGAGTAGAAAAAGGAATTAACTAATTTGACTCATTTTTTATCAATAGTGAACTGAAAATTTCCCTTTTTGAACTGAAGAAATTTTTTATTGATATATTTAGTTTAATAAAATGAGATATGCTCTTATAATTACTTTGTATATTTAATTAAATAATCTTTAATTAATTAGAGACACTTTTCTTATTTAATTAACTAGAAATGGCTTCTCATTTAATTAAATAACTTTGTTTAATTCATTAGAAGTAAGTACTCTACTTAATTAAATAATTTTATTTAATTAGTTCAAAAAAAAATTTGAAACTGGTCAACTCAAGTCAACCGTGGTTAAATCTGGTCAACTTTTGGTCAAACTTGATCTTTGCATATGTGAATATGAGCAAATGTGAGTATGAATTCCAGCAAGAATTTGATGCAAATTCTCATTCAACTTTTCAAAATGAAGAGATGAGGGTCTCTTAAATAGACTTTTTCTGGAATTCATCAACGATTGAGATCTATTTCAATCAACAGTTAGGATTAAAGGTGAAGTTCAGTCATAAAGGGAGATTTGAAAATTAAAGCGAGTTAACAGATTTAATTTGAGTAAAATACGGAGTTAACTGATTCAATTTGAGTAGAAAAAGGAGTTAACTGATTTAACTCCTTTTTTATCAATAGTGAACTGGAAATTTCTCTTTTTGAACTGAAGAGAGATTTTGTTGAAATATTTAAGATATTTAATTTAATAAAATGAGATATGCTCTCATAAATTCTTTTTCTATTTGATTAAATAATCTTCAATTAATTAGAGACACTCTTCTTATTTAATTAAATAACTTCATTTAATTAATGAGGAATGGCTTTTGATTTAAATAAATAACTTTGTTTAATTAATTAGAAGTAAGTACTCCATTTAATTAAATAATTTCATTTAAATATTTAAAATTCTCTTCGAAACTAGTCAACTCAAGTCAATCGTGGTTAAATCTGGTCAACTTTTGGTCAAACTTGATCTTTGTGTATTTGAATTTGAGCAAATGTGAGTATGAATTTAGCAAACAATTCGATGCAAATTCTCATTCAACCTTCAACATTAAGAGATGAGGGTCTCTTAAATAGACATTTTCTCGAATTCATCAACGATTGAAATCGATTTCAATTTGAGTAGAAAAAGGAGGTAACTGATTTAACTCATTTTTGATAAATAGTGAACCGGAAATATCCCTTTTTGAACAAAAGAAAGATTTTGTTGAGATATTTAATTTAATAAAATGAGATATGCTCTCATAATTACTTTTTCTATTTAATTAAATAATCTTTAATTAATTATAGGCACTTTTCTTATTTAATTAAATAACTTCATTTAATTAATTAGGAATGGCTTCTCATTTAATTAAATAAATTTTTTTAATTAATTAGAAGTAAGTACTCTATTTAATTAAATAATTTCGTTTTATTATTTCAAAATTCTTTTCGAAACTAGTCAACTCAAGTCAACCGTGGTTAAATTTCGTCAACTTTTTGTCAAACGTGATCTTTGCGTATGTGAATATGAGCAAATGTGAGTATTAATTCCAGTAACAATTCGATGCAAATTCTCATTCAACCTTTAATAGTGAAGAGATGACGGTCTCTTAATAAACTTTCATGAGATTCATCAACGGTTGAGATCGATTTCAATCAACGGTCAGTATTAAAGGTGAAGTTCAGTCATAAAGGAAGATTTCCAAATTAAAAAGAGTTAACAGATTTAATTTGAGTAAAATAAGGAGTTAACTGATTCAATTTGAGTAGAAAAAGGAATTAACTGATTAAACTCATTTTTTATCAATAGTGAATTGGAAATTTCCCTTTTTGAACTGAAGAGAGATTTTGTTGAGATATTTAGTTTAATAAAATAATATATGCTCTCATAATTAATTTTTCTATTTAATTAAATACTCTTTAATTAATTAGAGACACTTTTCTTATTTAATTAAATAACTTCATTTAATTAATTAGGAATGGCTTCTTATTTAATTAAATAACTTTGTTTAATTACTTAGAAGTAACTACTCCATTTAATTAAATAATTTCATTTAATTATTTCAAAATTCGTTTCGAAACTAGTCAACTCAAGTCAACCATGATTAAATCTGATCAACTTTTGGTCAAACTTGATCTTTGCATATGTGAATATGAGCAAATGTGAGTATGAATTCCAGCAACAATTCGATGCAAATTCTCATTCAACCTTTCAAAATGAAGAGATGAGGGTCTCTTAAAAAGACTTTCCTTGAATTCATCAATGGTTGAGATCGATTTCAATCAATGGTCAGGATTAAAGGTGAAGTTAAATCATAAAGGGAGATTTCCAATTTAAATGGAGTTAACAGATTTAATTTGAGTAAAATAAGGAGTTAACTCATTCAATTTGAGTAGAAAAAGGAGTTAACAGATTTAACTCATTTTTGATAAGTAGTGAATTGAAAATTTTTTTTTTTGAACTGAAGAGAGATTTTGTTGAGATATTTAATTTAATAAAATGAGATATGCTCTCGTAATTTTTTTTCTATTTAATTAAATAATCTTTAATTAATTAGAGACACTCTTCTTATTTAATTAAATAACTTCATTTAATTAATTAGGAATGGCTTCTCATTTAATTAAATAACTTTTTTTAATTAATTAGAAGCAAGTACTCCATTTAATGAAATAATTTCATTTAATTATTTAAAAATTCTTCTCGAAACTAATCTACTCAAGTCAACCGTGGTTAAATTTGGTCAACTTTTGGTGAAACTTGATCTTTTCATATGTGAATATGAGCAAATGTGAGTATGAATTCTAGCAACAATTCGATGCAAATTCTTGTTCAACCTTTCACAATGAAGAGATGAGGGTCTCTTAAATAGACTTTCCTAGACTTCATCAACGGTTGAGATCGATTTCAATCAACGGTCAGGATTAAAGATTAAGTTCAGTCAGAAAGGGAGATTTCTAAATTAAAGGGAGTTAATCGATTTAATTTGACTAAAATAAAGAGTTAATTGATTCAATTTGACTAGAAAAAGGAGTTAACTAATTTAACTCATTTTTTATCAATAGTGAATTGGAAATTTCCCTTTTCGAACTGAAGAGAGATTTTGTTGAGATATTTAATTTAATGAAATGAGATATGCTCTCATAATTACTTTTTTTATTTAATTAAATAATCTTTAATTAATTAGAGACACTTTTCTTATTTAATTAAATAACATCATTTAATTAATTAGGAATGGCTTCTCATTTAATTAAATAACTTTGTTTAATTAATTAGAAGTAAGTTCTCCATTTAATTAAATAATTTCGTTTAATTATTTCAATATTTTTTTTAAAACTATTCAGCTCAAGTCAACCGTGGTTAAATCTGGTCAATTTTTGGTCAAACTTGATCTTTGCGTATGTGAATATAAGGAAATGTGAGTATGAATTCCAGCAACAATTCAATGCAAATTCTCATTCAACCTTTCAAAATGAAGAGATGAGGGTCTCTTAAATAGACTTTTTTGAAATTTCTCAACGGTTGAGGTCGATTTCAATCAACGGTCAGAATTAAAGGTGAAGTTCAGTCATAAAGGGAGATTTCCAAATTAAAAGGAGTTGACAGATTTAATTTGAGTAAAATAAGGAGTTAACTGATTCAATTTGAGTAGAAAAAGGAGTTAACTGATTTAACTCATTTTTTATCAATAGTGGACTGAAAATTTTCATTTTTGAACTGAAGAGAGATTTTGTTGAGAGATTTAATTTAATCAAATGAGATATGCTCCCATAATTACTTTTTCTATTTAATTAAATAATCTTTAATTGATTAGAGAGACTTTTCTTATTTAATTAAAAATCTTCATTTAATTAATTAGGAATGGCTTCTCATTTAATTAAACAACTTTGTTTAATTAATTAGAAGTACTCTATTTAATTAAATAATTTCAATTAATTATTTAATAATTCTTTTCGAAACTAGTCAAATCTGGTTAACTTTTGGTCAAACTTGATCTTTGCGTATGTGAATATGAGCAAATGTGAGTATGAATTTCAATAACAATTCGATGCAAATTCTCATTCAACCTTTCAAAATGAAAGAATGAGTCTCTTAAATAGACTTTCTTGGAAGTCATCAATGGTTGAGATCGATTTCAATCAACAGTCAGGATTAAAGGTGAAGTTCAGTCATAACGAAAGATTTCCAAATTAAAGGGAGTTAACAGATCTAATTTGAGTAAAATAAGGAGTTAACTGATTCGATTTGAGTAGAAAAAAGAGTTAATTGATTTAACTCATTTTGATCAGTAGTGAATTGGAAATTTCCCTTTTTGAATTAAAGAGAGATTTTGTTGAGATATTTAATTTAACAAAATGAGATATGCTCTCATAATTACTTTTTCTATTTAATTAAATAATTTTTAATTAAGTAGAGAAACTTTTCTTATTTAATTAAATAATTTTTAATTAAGTAGAGAAACTTTTCTTATTTAATTAAATAAATTCATTTAATGAATTAGGAATGGCTTCTCATTTAATTAAATAACTTTGTTTAATTAATTAGAAGTAAGTACTTCATTTAATTAAATAATTTCGTTTAATTATTTCAAATTTTTTTTTGAAACTAGTTAACTCAAGTCAATCATTGTTAAATCTGATCAACTTTTGGTCAAACTTGATCTTTGCGTATGTGAATATGAGCAAATGTGAGTATGAATTCCAGCAACAATTCAATGCAAATTCTCATTCAACTTTTCAAAATGAAGAGATGAGGGTCTCTTAAATATACTTTCCTGGAATTCATCAATGGTTGAGATCGATTTCAATCAACGGTCAGGATTATAGGTGAAGTTCAGTCATAAAGGGAGATTTCCAAATTAAAGGGAGTTAACAGATTTAATTTGAGTAAAATAAGGTGTTAACTGATTTAATTTGAGTAGAAAAAGAAGTTAACTGATTTAACTCATTTTTGATCAATAGTGAATTGGAAATTTCCCTTTTTGAACTGAAGAGAGATTTTGTTGAGATATTTAATTTAATAAAATGAGATATGCTCTCATAATTACTTTTTCTATTTAATTAAATAATCTTTAATTAATTAGAGGCACTTTTCTTATTTAATTAAATAACTTCATTTAATTAATTAGTAATGGCTTCTCATTTAATTAAATAACTTTGTTTAATTAATTAGAAGTAAGTACTCTATTTAATTAAATAATTTCGTTTAATTATTTCAAAATTCTTTTCGAAACTAGTCAGCTCAAGTCAACAGTTGTTAAATCTGGTCAACTTTTGGTCAAACTTGATCTTTGCGTGTGTGAATATGAGAAAATGTGAGTATGAATTCCAGCAACAATTTGATGCAAATTCTTATTGAACCTTTGAAAATGAAGAGATGAGGGTCTCTTAAATAGACTTTCCTGGAATTCATCAACGGTTGATATCGATTTCAATCAACGGTTAGGATTAAAAATGAAGTTCAGTCATAAACAGAGATTTCCAAATTAAAGGGAGTTAACAGATTTAATTTGAGTAAAATAAATAGTTAACTAATTCAATTTGAGTAGAAAAAGGAGTTAACTGATTTAACTCATTTTTGATCAATAGTGAACTTAAAATTTCCTTTTTTGAACTGAAGAGAGATTTTGTTGAGATATTTAATTTAATAAAATGAGATATGCTCTCATAATTACTTTTTCTATTTAATTAAATAATCTTTAATTAATTATAGACACTTTTCTTATTTAATTAAATAACTTCATTTAATTAATTAGGAATGGCTTCTCATTTAATTAAATAACTTTGTTTAATTAATTAGGAATGGCTTCTCATTTAATTAAATAACTTTGTTTAATTAATTAGAAGTAAGTACTCCATTTAATTAAATAATTTTGTTTAATTATTTCAAAATTCTTTTCGAAACTAATCAACTCAAGTCAACCATGGCTAAATTTGGTCAACTTTTAGTCAAACTTGATATTTGCACATGTGAATATGAGCAAATGTGAGTATGAATTACAGCAGCAGTTTGATGCAAATTCTCATTCAACCTTTCAAAATGAAAAGATGAGGGTCTCTTTAATAGACTTTCTTGGAATTCATCAACGGTTGAGAATGCATACAATAGAAATATGAAATTCCTCAGAAGACATATGGAAGACACGAAGAAGACAGGAATGCAAGATGCGGAAATAGCATAAGTAAAATCACAAGAATCTACCTGAATTCTGATGCTAATCCACTTTTTCTTCGAAAACCCCGCAGAGCAAGCTCCCTTCTTTAGAATTCTTGAATCCTCCAATGCTCCAATTGCACTCCAAATGTTGTGTCTAAGCTTCTAAGAATGCTTCAATATAACGAGCTTTCAGGAAACATCTAGAATGCTTCTATAAATAGCTGGAAGGTGTCACCAACTAAGCATGGGTCTTTTCCAACCTTCAAGATGAGCCATAGGGTCGTAAACACCATGTGCTTAATTGATGCACTAACCCTCATGTTGTTAACACATGAGAAACAGAGAAGTGCGTTAATTCCCATGCAAGCTTATAACTCCAATTTACTTTTTATATAATTTCTATTTAAATATTTATAACTTTCATTTTGATTTTTATAACTTTTATTATTATTATTTATTTATTACTTTGTTATTATTTTATTATTATTATTAATTTTAATTTTCTAATTTTCTTTTATTTAATTCATTTTTCTCAATAATTCACATTTAATTAATTATACTCAAAATATCAAAGATCGTGATATTTTATTAATTTTCTCCAAAATAATTTTTTTATTAATTAAATCTATTTATTAAGACTTAATTAATAGAAAATTCACCATAGACCTCCTAGATAAAATACGAAAACCCATCATAGAAAAAAATCGTACAAAATTAGTCTAAAAGGTTTAAAATCATGAAATATGTCATCCGACATATTCGGTGGGTACTCAACCCTGATACTTGTCCTAACTCACTAGGACAAATGGTTTAAGGGTTTGGGATTTGGACTTGAGAATTTATCTCCCTTCTCTTATCATTGAAATAGTAGAATAGGGTACGCTCATCCTGGCAATTCAGGGAAGTCGATACCTGGTACTTGCAACTTGCAAAAAAACTATGCATGTATATACAATATATATAATGCTAAGTTAAACAAACAATGGCAAGAAGTGGTGCATTGTGTAGATCCCGACTAAGTAGGTGACTACGACTCCCTTAACCACATCAGAAACACCATACAATAAGAAAACACGCACACCATACACATGCAAGTACGGGGTAAGTATCCATAATAAAACACATAAGATAATAACCATCAACTAATCATCAATAATAACTGAAAATAATATAATGATCATCATACATACATGAAATGTAAAGTCTAAATGATCTCATCATATAACCACTGAATCCATAACATAATGTCTGATAGTGTCAAAAGAATACCACTAATCCATCAACATAAAACTAGTCGATCATAGTCTGATAATAATAACAACAATAAGTCTAGAAAAGATGTCAACGAGGGTAGGCACTACACTCATTTTTGATCAATAGTGAACTAAAAATTTCCCTTTTTGTACTGAAGAAAATTTTTGTTCAGATATTTAATTTAATAAAATGAGATATGCTCTAATAATTACTTTTTCTATTTAATTAAATAATCTTTAATTAATTAGAAACACTTTTCTTATTTAATTAAATAACTTCATTTAATTAATTAGGAATGACTTCTCATTTAATTAAATAACTTTTTTTAATTAATTAGAAGTAAGTACTCCATTTAATTAAATAATTTTGTTTAATTATTTCAAAATTCTTTTCAAAACTAGTCAACCGTGGTTAAATCCCGTCAACTTTTGGTCAAACTTGATCTTTGCGTATCTGAATATGAGCAAATGTGAGTATGAATTCCAGCAAAAATTTGATGCAAATTCTCATTAAACCTTTCAAAATGAAGAGATGAGGGTCTCATAAATAGACTTTCCTGGAATTCATCAACGGTTGAGATCGATTTCAATCAACGATTAGGATTAAAGGTGAAGTTCAGTCATAAAGGGAGATTTCCAAATTAAAGGGAGTTAACAGATTTAATTTGAGTAAAATAAGGAGTTAACTGATTCAATTTGAGTAGAAAAAGGAGTCAATTGATTTAAATCATTTTTTATCAATAGTGAACTGAAAATTTCCCTTGTTGTAATGAAGAGAGATTTTGTTGAGATATTTAATTTAATAAAATGAGATATGCTCTCATAATTAGTTTTTCTATTTAATTAAATAATCTTTAATTAATTAGAGACACTTTTCTTATTTAATTAAATAACTTCATTTAATTAATTAGGAATGGCTCCTCATTTAATTAAATAAATTTGTTTAATTAATTAGAAGTAAGTACTCCATTTAATTAAATAATTTTTTTTAATTATTTGATAAGTATTTCAAAATTCATTTTGAAACTACTCAACTCAAGTCAACTGTGGTTAAATCTGGTCAAATTTTGGTCAAACTTGATCTTTGCGTATGTGAATATGAGCAAATGTGAGTATGAATTCCAGCAACAATTCGATGCAAATTCTCATTCAACCTTTCAAAATGAAGAGATGAGGGTCTCTTAAATAGACTTTTTTAGAATTCATCAACGGTTGAGATTGATTTCAATCAACGGTTAGGATTAAAGGTGAAGTTTAATCATAAGGGGACATTTCCAAATTAAAAAGAGTTAACAGATTTAATTTGAGTAAAATAAGGAGTTAACTAATTCAATTTGGGTTGAAAAAGGAGTCAACTGATTCAACTCATTTTTGATCAATAGTGAACTAAAAATTTTCCTTTTTGAACTGAAGAGAGATTTTGTTGAGATATTTAATTTAATAAAATGAGATATGCTCTCATAATTACTTTTTGCACTTAATTAAATAATCTTTAATTAATTAGAGACACTTTTCTTAAATAATTAAAGAACTTCATTTAATTAATTTTAAATGGTTTCTCATTTAATTAAATAACTTTGTTTAATTAATTACAAGTACGTACTCCATTTAATTAAATAATTTCATTTAATTATTTCAAAATTTTTTTTGAAACTAGTCAACTCAAGTCAACCGTGGTTAAATTTGGTCAACTTTTGGTCAAACTTGATATTTACATATGTGAAAATGAGCAAATGTCAGTATGTATTCCAGCAAAAATTTGATGCAAATTCTCATTCAACCTTTCAAAATGAAGAGATGAGGGTCTCTTAAATAGACTTTCCTAAAATTCATCAACGGTTGAGATTGATTTCAATGAATGGTCAGGGTTAAAGGTGAAGTTCAGTTATAAATGGAGATTTCCAAATTAAAGGGAGTTAACAGATTTAATTTGAGTAAAATAAGGAATTAACTGATTCAATTTGAGTAGAAAAAAGAGTCAACTAATTTAACTCATTTTTTTTCAATAGTGAACTGGAAATTTCCCTTTTTGAACTGAAGAGAGATTTTTTTGAGATATTTAATTTAATAAAACGAGATATGATCTCATAATTACTTTTTCTATTTAATTAAATAATCTTTAATTAATTAGAGACACTTTTCTTATTTAATTAAATAACTTCATTTAATTAGTTAGGAATGGCTTCTCATTTAATTAAATAACTTTTTTTAATTAATTAGAAGTAAGTACTCCATTTAATTAAATAATTTCATTTAATTATTTCAAAATTATTTACGAAACTAGTCAACTCAAGTCAATAGTGGCTAAATCTAGTCAACTTTTGGTCAAATGTGATCTTTACTTATGTGTATATGAGCAAATGTCAGTATGAATTCCAGCAACAATTTGATGCAAATTCTCGTTAAACTTTTCAAAATGAAGAGATGAGGGTCTCTTAAATAGACTTTCTTGGAATTCATGAACGGTTGAGATCGATTTCAATCAACGATCAGGATTAAAGGTGAAGTACAGTCATAAAGAGAGATTTCCAAATTAAAGGGAGTTAATAGATTTAATTTGAGTAAAATAAGGAGTTAACTGATTCAATTTGACTAGAAAAAGGAGTCAACTGATTTAACTCATTTTTTATCAATAGTGGACTAGAAATTTCCCTTTTTGAACTGAAGAGAGATTTTGTTGAGATATTTAATTTAATAAAATGAGATATGCTCTCATAATTACTTTTTCTATTTAATAAAATAATCTTTAATTAATTAGAGACACTTTTCTTATTTAATTAAATAACTTCATTTAATTAATTAGGAGTGGCTTCTCATTTAATTAAATAACTTTGTTTAATTAATTAGAAGTAAGTACTCCATTTAATTAATTAATTTTGTTTAATTATTTCAAAATTCTTTTTGAAACTAGTCAACTCAAGTCAATCGTGGTTAAATTTGGTCAACTTTTGGTCAAACTTGATCTTTGCGTATGTGAATATGAGCAAATATGAGTATGAATTCCAGCAAGAATTCGATTCAAATTCTCTTTCAACCTTTCAAAACGAAGAGGTGAGGGTCTCTTAAATAGACATTCTTGAAATTCATCAACGGTTGAGATCGATTTCAATCAACAGTCAGGATTAAAGGTGAAGTTCAGTCATAAAACGAGATTTCCAAATTAAAGGGAGTTAATAGATTTAATTTGAGTAAAATAAGGAGTTAACTGATTCAATTTGAGTGAAAAAAGGAGTCAACTGATTTAACTCATTTTTTTAATCAAAAGTGGACTAGAAATTTCCCTTTTTGAACTGAAGAGAGATTTTGTTGAAATATTTAATTTAATAAAATGAGACACACTCTCATAATTACTTTTTCTATTTAATTAAATAATGTCTAATTAATTAGAGACACTTTTCTTATTTAATTGAATAACTTCATTTAATTAATTAGGAATGGCTTCTCATTTAATTAAATAACTTTTTTTAATTAATTAGAAGTAAGTACTCCATTTAATTAATTAATTTCATTGAATTATTTCAAATTTCTTTTTGAAACTAGTCAACTCAAGTCAACCATTGTTAAATCTGGTCAACTTTTGGTCAAACTTGATCTTTGAGTATGTGAATATGAGAAAATGTGAGTATGAATTCTAGCAAAAATCCGATGCAAATTCTCATTCAACTTTTCAAAATGAAGAGATGAGAGACTCTTAAATAGACTTTACTGAAATTCATCATCTGTTGAGATCGATTTCAATCATCAGTCAAGATTAAAGGTGAAGTTCATTTATAAAAGTAGATTACCAAATTAAAGGGAGTTAACAGATTTAATTGGAGTGAACTAAGGAGTTAACTGATTCAATTTGAGTAGAAAAAGGAGTTAACTGATTTAACTCATTTTTGATCAATAGTGAACTAGAAATTTCCCTTTTTGAATAAAAGAAAGATTTTGTTGAGACATTTAATATAATAAAATGAAATATGGTCTCATAATTACTTTTTCTATTCAATTAAATAATCTTTAATTAATTAGAGGCACTTTTCTTATTTAATTAAATTACTTCATTTAATTAATTAGGAATGGCTTCTCATTTAATTAAATAAATTTATTTAATTAATTAGAAGTAAGTACTCCATTTAATTAAATAATTTCTTTTAATTATTTCAAAATTCTTTTCGAAACTACTCAACTCAAGTCAACCATGATTAAATCTGGTCAACTTTTGGTCAAGCTTGATCTTTGCGTATGTGAATATGAGCAAATGTCAGTATGAATTCTAGCAAAAATTCGATGCAAATTCTCATTCAACCCTTCAAAATAAAGAGATGAGGGTCTCTTAAATGGACTTTCTTGGAATTCATAAACGGTTGAGATCGATTTCAATCAACGGTCAGGATTAAAGGTAAAGTTCAGTCATAAACGGAGATTTCCACATTAAAGGGAGTTAACAGATTTAAGTTGAGTAAAATAAGCAATTAACTGATTCAATTTGAGTAGAAAAAGGAGTTAACTGATTTAATTCATTTTTTATCAATACTGAACTGAAAATTTCCATTTTTGAACTGAAGCGAGATTTTGTTGAGATATTTAATTTAATAAAATGAGATATGCTCTCATAATTACTTTTTCTATTTAATAAAATAATCTCTAATTAATTAGAGGCACTTTTCTTATTTAATTAAATAACATAATTTAATTAATTATCAATGGCTTCTATTTTAAGTAAATAACTTTTTTTAATTAATTAGAAGTAAGTACTCCGTTTAATTAAATAATTTTTTTTAAATATTTGAAAATTCTTTTCGAAACTAGTCAACTCAAGTCAACCGTGGTTAAATCTGGTTAACATTTGGTCAAACTTAATCTTTGCGTATGTGAATATGAGCAAATGTGAGTATGAATTCCAGCAACAATTCGATGCAAATTCTCATTCAACCTTTCAAAATGAAGAGATGAGGGTCTCTTAAATAGACTTTCTGAAAATTCATCAACGGTTGAGGTCGATTTCAATCAACGGTCAGGATTAAAGCTGAAGTTCAGTCATAAAGGGAGATTTCCAAATTAAAGGAAGTTAACAAATTTAATTTGAGTAAAATAAGGAGTTAACTGATTTAATTTGAGTAGAAAAAAGAGTTAACTCATTTAACTCATTTTTGATAAATAATGAACTGAAAATTTCTTTTTTTGAACTGAAGAGAGATTTTGTTGAGATATTTAAATTAATAAAATGAGATATGCTCTCATAATTATTATTTTTATTTAATTAAATAATCTTTAATTAATTAGAGGCACTTTTCTTATTTAATTAAATAACTTCATTTAATTAATAAGGAATGGCTTCTCATTTAATTAAATAACTTTTTTTAATTAATTAGAAGTAAGTACTCCATTTAATTAAATAATTTAGTTTAATTAATTCAAAATTCTTTTCGAAACTAGTTAACTCAAGTCAATTGTAGTTAAATTGTTCAAATTTTGCTCAAACTTGATCTTGTGTATGTGAATATGAGCAAATGTGAGTATGAATTCCAGCAACAATTCGATGCAAATTCTCATTCAACCTTTCAAAATGAAGAAATGAGGGTTTCTTAAATAGACTTTCTTGGAATTCATCAACGGTTGAGATCGATTTCAATCAACGGTCAGAATTAAAGGTGTAGTTCAGTTATAAAGGGAGATTTCCAAATTAAAGGGAGTTAACAGATTTAATTTGAGTAAAATAAGGAGTTAACTGATTCAATTTGAGTAGAAAAAGGAGTTAACTGATTTAACTCATTTTTGACCAAAATTGAACTGAAAATTTTCCTTTTTGAACTGAAGAGAGATTTTGTTGAGATATTTAATTTAATAAAATGAGATATGCTTTCATAATTACTTTTTCTATTTAATTAAATAATCTTTAATTAATTAGAGGTAGTTTTCTTATTTAATTAAATAACTTCATTTAATTAATTAGGAATGGCTTCTCATTTAATTAAATAACTTTGTTTAATTAATTAGAAATAACTACTCCATTTAATTAAATAATTTATTTTAATTATTTCAAAATTCTTTTCAAAACTAGTCAACCCAAGTCAACTATGGTGAAATCTGGTCAACTTTTGGTTAAACTTGATCTTTGCGTATGTGAATATGAGCAAATGTGAGTATGAATTCCAGCAACAGTTCGATGTAAATTCTCATTCAACCTTTCAAAATGAAGAGATGAGGGTCTCTTAAATAGACTTTCCTGGAATTCATCAACGATTGAGATCGATTTCAATCAACAGTCAGGATTAAAGGTGAAGTTCAGTCATAAAGGAAGATTTCCAAATTAAAGGGAGTTAACAAATTTAATTTGAGTAAAATAAGGAGTTAACTGACTCAATTTGAGTAGAAAAGGGAGTTAACTCATTTAACTCATTTTTGATTAATAGTGAACTAAAAATTTCCCTTTTTGAACTGAAGAGAGATTTTGTTGATATATTTAATTTAATAAAATGGGATATGCTCTCATAATTACTTTTTATTATTTAATTAGATTATATTTAATTAATTAGAGACACAATTCTTATATAATTAAATAACTTTATTTAATTAATTAGGAATGGCTTCTCATTTAATTAAATAACTTTGTTTAATTAATTAGAAGTAAGTACTCCATTTAATTAAATAATTTCGTTTAATTATTTCAAATTTTTTTTTGAAACTAGTCAACTCATGTCAACCGTGGTTAAATCTGGTTAACATTTGGTCAAACTTGATTTTTGCGTATGTGAATATGATCAAATGTGAGTATGAATTCCAGCAACAATTCGATGCAAATTCTCATTCAACCTTTCAAAATGAAGAGATGAGGGTCCCTTAAATAGACTTTCTTGAAATTCATCAACGGTTGAGATCAATTTCAATCAACAGTCAGGATTAGCGGTGAAGTTCAGTTATAAAGGGAGATTTTCAAATTAAAGGGAGTGAAATGAGTTAATTTGAGTAAAATAAGGAGTTAACTGATTCAATTTTAGTAGAAAAAGGAGTTAACTGATTTATCTCATTTTTTATCAATAGTGAACTGAAAATTTCTCTTTTTGAACTGAAGAGAGATTTTGTTGAGATATTTAATTTAATAAAATGAGATATGCTCTAATAATTACTTTTTCTATTTAATTAAATAATCTTTAATTAATTAGAAGCACTTTTCTTATTTAATTAAATAACTTCATTTAATTAATTTTTAATGGCTTCTCATTTAATTAAATAACTTTATTTAATTAATTAGAAGTAAGTACTCCATTTAATTAAATAATTTTGTTTAATTATTTCAAATTTTTTTTGGAACTAGTCAACTCAAGTCAACCGTGGTTAAATCTAGTTAACTTTTGGTCAAACTTGATCTTTGCGTATGTGAATATGAGCAAATGTGAGTATGAATTCCAATAACAATTCGATGCAAATTCTCATTCAACCTTTCAAAATGAAGAGATGAGGGCCTCTTAAATAGACTTTCCTAAAATTCATCAACGATTGAGATTGATTTCAATCAACGGTCAGGATTAAAGGTGAAGTTCAATCATATAGGGAGATTTCCAAATTAAAGGGAGTTAATAGATTTAATTGGAGTAAAATAAGCAGTTAACTGATTCAATTTGAGTAGAAAAAAGAGTTAACTCATTTAACTCATTTTTGATCAATAGTGAACTAGAAATTTTTTTTTTTGAACTGAAGAGAGATTTTGTTGAGATACTTAATTTAATAAAATGAGATATGCTGTCATAATTACTTTTTTTATTTAATTAAATAATCTTTAATTAATTAGAGGCACTTTTCTTATTTAATTAAATAACTTCATTTAATTAATTAGGAATGGCTTCTCATTTAATTAAATAACTTTTTTTAATTAATTAGAAGTAAGTACTCCATTTAATTAAATAATTTCGTTTAATTATTTCAAAATTCTTTTCGAAACTAGTTAAGTCAACCGTAGTTAAATTTGGTCAACTTTTGCTCAAACTTGATCTTGCGTATGTGAATATGAGCAAATGTGAGTATGAATTCTAGCAATAATTCGATGCAAATTCTCATTCAACCTTTCAAAATGAAGAGATGAGGGTTTCTTAAATAGACTTTCCTAGAATTCATCAATAGTTGAGATCGATTTCAATCAACGGTCAGGATTAAAGGTGAAGTTCAGTCACAAAGGGAGATTTCCAAATTAAAGGGAGTTAACAGTCTTTATTTTAGTAAAATAAGGAGTTAACTGATTCAATTTGAGTAGAAAAAGGAGTTAACTTATTTAACTCATTTTTGATCAATAATGAACTGGAAATTTCCCTTTTTTAACTGAAGAGAGATTTTCTTGAGATATTTAGTTTAATAAAATGAGATATGCTCTCATAATTACTTTTTCTATTTAATTAAATAATCTTTAATTAATTAGAGGCACTTTTCTTATTTAATTAAATAACTTCATTTAATTAATTAAGAATGGCTTCTCATTTAATTAAATAACTTTGTTTAATTAATTAGAAGTAAGTACTCCATTTAATTAAATAATTTCATTTAATTATTTCAAAATTCTTTTCGAAACTAGGTAACTCAAGTCAACCGTAGTTAAATTTGGTCAACTTTTGCTCAAACTTGATCTTGCGTATGTGAATATGAGCAAATGTGAGTATGAATTCCAACAACAATTCAATGCAAATTCTCATTCAACCTTTCAAAATGAAGAGATGAGGGTTTCTTAAATAGACTTTCTTAGAATTCATCAACGGTTGAGATCGATTTCAATCAATAGTCAGGATTAAACGTATAGTTCAGTCATAAAAAGAGATTTCCAAATTAAAGGGAGTTAAAAGATTTAATTTGAGTAAAATAAGGAGTTAACTGATTCAATTTGAGTAGAAAAAGGAGTTAACTGATTTAACTCATTTTTTAATCAATAGTGAATTGGAAATTTCCCTTTTTGAACTAAAGAGATGTAATGCCCCACCAAGGGTTCCAAAGAATTAACCTAGAATTTCACTTAGTTTAGTAGCATTTTAAAAAAAAATAATAATAAATACCATATATATAACTCGTGCACAATAACTGATGCAATATCATTGTCCAGCATAACATACATAATAGATTACATTCTTTAAAATTCCTTAATGTTGAATTACATACATGAATCCATCTAGTACAACATCCACATGAAATAATAATGATAAGTCCAATGTTTATACATTACATTTCAAATACTCAATCATCCATTGTTCATGTCACAGGGTATGACAATCTCAAAAAATATACATACATAGAATAAGGTACATCATCCTATTCTAATCCATGATACATCAAAGTAGAGATAATCACATGATACAAAAACATATACATCCATCATAAAGATCAAACATAATAAGCTAAGTGCACAGTTCCTCCCAACCATCAATAGCATCATTAGACCATCATGGATCCTAGCCATCCGTCCATGCGTAACATTCCAAATCACTGAAGAGATCATCGGTATTACATAGTAGGAATGTCACTCCTAGTATATACAACATCATATGTAGAAAGTAATCTATTATGCAAATAAAAGCATAAGATAACATCATCTAACATATGCTAATCATGAATGAAAAAGGATACATATCCACCATCATGAAGGACGCATCAGCTACGATGTCTCAATGAATCTCAAAACGATAAGAGTGGAAAATACATTACCACCTGACCGTGTGGTACCTAAGTGGTCCACTCCCACCGTGCTAAGGAGATAATCTCAAGTCCCAAACAAGCTATCAAAATCACATAACACATATCTCTATAAGTTCAAGAATCCTAAAAGTATACTAACTCAAGGTTCCAAACACAAAATTTGACATCTAATCCTAGAGGCACACAATGACATGTAGGAACCTACTATGCAAGTGAAAAAGTGTCATCGTAATTATCACGTACAAGTTACCCTGGGAGTTAGCTAAACTCTAGAGGTCCATACTGATTTCATGCAGCCACTAGTATCCTCTCATACTGATGAGGCATACTATGGAATGCAAGGTCACAACCATGCCTCTCACTACTCCCATCCTAGCCTGTACAAGCACTCAAGGCATGGGCGAGAACAAAACACTTATCTTTTTAGGTTCATTCAGTTAGTATTAGGTGTGAATGTTATCATTTATTAATCAAACTTACAATGAGTTATCCGGACAACCTCTTAGGGCCCCGGCCCCCATTGCAAGCCACTTCCCGTCACTACATGTAGATATTCTACCCTAATGCTCATGGACTCATAAATCTCAAAATCAGAAAAGATAAATAATAAAATCATCAAATATGCATAAAAGCATCAAATCTCCATGAGCTAACATCCATAGAAAATCATGAACACAATAGCTCTCTATTGGCAACTGAAGTATCACTGATAATCAAATATCCAATGGTTCTCAATAACCAAAATATATATCTCAATCATACTGATCAAAGACTCCAAAAATGGTCGAGTCAAACATGTCACATCATGACATCACCAATACATAGAGCATTCCATCACATAACCATGGTTGGGTTTATAAAGATCGAGATTAAAACATCATCATGTCACGAATCATGCCCACGGCATTATAATATACACTTAAATCATTTATAATATCATTTTTTCAAATCATTAATTTATTAATTAAGTCTATTTATTAAGACTTAATTAATAGATAATTCACCATAGACCTCCAAGATAGAATATGAAAACCCATCATAGAGCAAATCACTCAAAATCAATCTAAAGGGTTAAAAATCACAAATTATGTCATCCGACACATTTGGTGGGTAAAATATCTAGATACTTGTCCTACCTCACTAGGACAATTGGTTTAAGGGTTTGGGATTTGGACTTGAGAATTTATCTCCCTTCTCTTATCATTGAGATAGTATAATAGGGTACGTTCATCCTGGCAATTCAGAGAAGTCGATACCCAGTACCTGCAACCTGCAAAAAAACTATGCATGTACATATAATATATATAATGCTAAGCTAAATAGACAATGGAAGGAAGTGGTTCATCATGTAGATCCCAACTAAGCAGGTGACTATGACTCCCTTCCTTAACCACATCAGAAATGCCATACAATAAGAAAACATGCACACCATACACATGCAAGTATGGGGTAAGTATCCATAATAAAACACATAAGATAATAAACCATCCATCTAATCATCAATAATAACCACTAAATCCATAACATAATGTATGATAATGTCAAAACAATACCACTAATCTATCAACATAAAACTAGTCTATCATAGTCTGATAATATTAACAATGTCCAGAAAAGATGTGAACGAGGGTAGGCACTACATCCACCCCCCCTTGGGTTAGGCTTACTCTTGGAAGCCTACAAACAAGTAGGGATATAACTCCCTCAATCTAGCTGCATCCTTCCAAGTAGCTGAAAAATCATCAATAGGGTCCTATTGGACCCTTACCTGCTCGATGGTTTGACCCTTGAGGGTCAACCTCCGCTGCTCCAGAATACGAACCGGCTCCAAAGCCAGCTGCCCGTCGTCTACCTGCAACACATTCCAATCAAGAACATGTACAATATTAGTTATATACTGCCGAAGAACTGAAATATGGAAAACATCATGAATGCGAGCTAGGCTGGGCGATAGAGCAAGGTGGTAAGCAACCGGGCCAATCCTCTCTAAAATCTCGAACGGTCCCACAAAATGTTGTGCTAGCTTAGAACCCTTTCTATATCGGATCAGACTCTTTTGCGGTTGCACTCTCAAGAAAACCTTATCACCCACAGCAAACTACTTATCAATCCTATGAGCATCGGCATACTTCTTCTGCCTATCCTGTGCCGTAGTCAAATGCTCACGGATATGCACTACCTGTTGCTCCATATCACGAAGCATCTCAGGTCCCAATAGGATGCGATCCTCAAGACTATCCCAACTCAATGGTGTACGACAAGGATGCTCTTATAATACCTGAAATGGTGCCATACCAATAGAACTATGATATCTGTTATTGTAAGAAAACTCCACTAAGTAGAGATAATCCTCCCAATGTGTCTGCCTATCCATCACATACATCCATAACATATCCTCCAAAACTTGATTCACCCTCTCTGTCTGACCATCAGTCTCTGGATGATATGCCAAACTAAAGTTTAACTGTGCTCCAAGCTCATGCTACAGCAATGCCCAGAATGTGGATGTGAATACAGGATCCCTGTCAGAAATGATCTTTCTAGGAATACCATGTAATCTCACAATATCATGCATAAAGACATTAGCTACAGAAGATGCTGTGTACGAAGACCTAATCAGTAAAAAATGCACCACCTTAGTCAACCAATCAATGGTGACCATGATAGCATCATGATGTCAAACTGTCATAGGTAATCCTACTATGAAATCCATGGAGATGATATCCCACTTCCAAGAAGGAATAAGATTAGGCTGCAAAAGTCCAGCTGAGTGCTGATGTTCTGCCTTATCTCTCTGACACTCAAGGCACCTAGCCACAAAATCAGCAATATCTCACTTCATCCCAGACCAAAAGAACAAATGTCTCAAATCAGCATGCATCTTCTTGACACCTAGATTTGTTGAGTAAGGTGTACTATGGACTTCTTCCAGAATCAAGGTGCGAAGCTCATCCGAAAATGGCACATAAATCGTCCCCAAATGTCTTAAAAGACCATCTGATTCTCAAACGTAATCTGCAAATTTACCTTCCAAAGATCTTCCTGAATCAATCTCTCTACACACTTCCTCATACCATGAATCTGTAGGAAGTGCCTGAAGAATCTGACTTCTCAAATCCACACTAAGAGTCACCAATGATAACACATGTCTCCTGCGACTCATAGCATCCACCATCGCATTCTCCTTACACTGAATGTACTTAACCTCAAAATAATATTTGCATAGAAACTCCATCCATCACCTCTGGCAAGCATTAAAATTAGTCTGAGTAAAAATGTATTGAAGACTACGATGATCACTATGTAGCTCAAATCTGTGCCCCAACAAGAAATGTCTCCACCTTGTCAAAGCATGAACTACTGTCGCTAACTCAAGATCATGTGTAGGATAACTTAACTCATGATCCTTGAGCTTGCGTGATTCATACACAATCACCTGTCCATTCTGCATCAACACTGCCCCAATCCCTTCAAGAGAAGCATCTATATATACCATGAAATCACCTTTTGGATCAGGTACAGCTAGAATTGGTGCACTGGTCAAAAGCTCCTTAAGCTTCTAAAAAGCTTCCTCACATTTCTCTATCCATATGAACTTCTTTCCTTTCCTTTGAAGAGAAGTGATAGGATGTGCTATCCGAGAGAAGTTCTGGATAAATCTACGATAATAACCAGCTAACCCCATAAAATTAGGAATCTCTAACACATTAGTCAGTGTTGGCCAATCTATTATCGCCTAAATCTTTGCAGGATCCACTGAAATACCATCACCTGAAATAACATGCCCTAAATACTGAATCTCTATTTTGAAGAATTCACACTTGGCTGCGTTGGCATAAAGCCAATTGTCCCTTAAACATTGCAAAACCAACTGCAGGTGTTCCTCATGCTTGTTCTGAGTCTTAGAATATATCAATATGTCATCAAGAAACACGAGTACAAACCTGTCCAGATAAGATTGGAACACACCATTCATCAAACTCATAAAAACTGATGGAGCATTAGTCAATCCAAAAGGGTACCACTATGAACTCATAATGCTCATAACGAGTTCGAAAAGTAGTCTTGTGAATATTTGCTTCCTTAATGCGAAGCTGGTGGTATCTTGACTTAAGATCAATCTTGGAGAATACTGTAGCTCTCTTGATCTGATCAAATAAGTCATCAATCCTAGGTAAAGGATACCTGTTCTTAATAGTCACCTTATTCAACTATCTATAGTCAATACAAAGGTGCAAAGAATCGTCTTTCTTCTTCACAAAGAGCACTAGAGCTCCCCATGGTGAAACACTAGGTCGAATGCTCCCTTTGGCTAGAAGTTCCTCTAGCTTAAGACGTAGCTCACCCAATTCCTATGTCATCATGCGTTAAGGAGCTTTAGAGATAGGCTCCACTATAAGAATCAGATCCATACTAAAGTCAATGTCCCTCTTTGGAGGCATGTCTGAAATCTCACTTGGAAAAACATTTGCATACTCTGGCAAAATCAGGTGATCTAAAGTCTCCCTCATGGGATCTTCTTCATCAAGAACATTTACCATAACAGCAAATATCTGACATCCCTTCTGGAAACTTCACTTCAATTCCATAGCAGAAATCATCTGCAGAGATATAGGCCTTGGTATCCAAACTATCTGCACATCATTCCCTTCATCATCTTAGCACATAATAATCTTCTTCCTACAAAGATCAAGTTTCACCAAAAGTTGACCAGATTTAACCATGAATGAGAGTTGACTAGTTTCGAAAAGAATTTTGAAATAATTAAACGAAATTATTTAATCAAATGGAGTACTTACTTCTAATTAATTAAACAAAGTTATTTAATTAAATGAGAAGCCATTCCTAATTAATTAAATGAAGTTATTTAATTAAATAAGAAAAGTGTCTCTAATTAATTAAAGATTATTTAATTAAATAGAAAAAGTACTTATGAGAGTATATCTCATTTTATTAAATTAAATATCTCAACAAAATCTCTCTTCAGTTCAAAAAAGGAAATTTCCAGTTCACTATTGATAAAAAATGAGTTAAATTAGTTAACTCCTGTTTCTACTCAAATTGAATTGGATAACTCCTTATTTTACTCAGATTAAATCTATTAACTCCCTTTAATTTGAAAATCTCCCTTTATGACTGAACTTCACCTTTAATCTTGACCGTTGATTGAAATCGATCTCAACTGTTGATGAATTCTAGGAAAGTCTATTTAAGAGACCCTCGTCTCTTCATTTTGAAAGGTTGAATGAGAATTTGCATCAAATTGTTGCTAGAATTCATACTCACATTTGTTCATATTCACATACGCAAAGATCAAGTTTGACCAAAAGTTGGCCAGATTTAACCACGGTTGATTTGAGTTGACTAGTTTTGAAAAAAAATTTGAAATCATTAAACGAAATTATTTAATTAAATGGAGCACTTACTTCTAATTAATTAATAAAGTTATTTAATTAAATGAGAAGCCATTCCTAATTAATTAAATGAAGCTATTCAGTTAAATAAGAAAAGTGTCTCTAATTAACTAAAGATTACTTAATTAAATAGAAAAAGTAATTATAAGAGCATATCTTATTTTTTTAAATTAAATATCTCAACAAAATCTCTCTTCAGTTCAAAAAGGGAAATTTCTAGCTCACTATTGATAAAAAATGAGTTAAATCAGTTAACTCCTTTTTCTACTCAAATTGAATCAGTTAACACCTTATTTTACTCAAATTAAATCTGTTAACTCTGTTTAATTTGGAAATCTTCCTTTATGACTGAACTTCACCTTTAATCCTGACCGTTGATTGAAATCGATCTCAACCGTAGATGAATTCCAGGAAAGTCTATTTAAGAGACCCTCATCTCTTCATTTGGAAAGGTTGAATGAGAATTTGCATCGAATTATTACTGGAATTCATACTCACATTTGCTCATATTCACATACGCAAAGCTCAAGTTTGACCAAAAGTTGGCTAAATTTAACCACGGTTGACTTGACTTGACTAGTTTTGAAAAGAATTTTGAAATAATTAAATGAAATTATTTAATTAAATGGAGTACTTACTTCTAATTAATTAAACAAATTTATTTAATTAAATAAGAAGGCATTCCTAATTAATTAAATGAAGTTATTTAATTAAATAAGAAAAGTGTCTTTAATTAATTAAAGTTTATTTAATTAAATAGAAAAAGTAATTATGAGAGCATATCTCATTTTATTAAATTAAATATCTCAACAAAATCTCTCTTCAGTTCAAAAAGAAAAATTTCTAGTTCACTATTGATCAAATATGAGTTAAATCAGTTAACTCCTTTTTCTACTCAAATTGAATCAGTTAACTCTTTATTTTACTCAAATTAAATCTGTTAACTCCCTTTAATTTGAAAATCTCCCTTTATGACTGAACTTCACCTTTAATCCTGATCGTTGGTTGAAATTGATCTCAACCGTTGATGAATTCCAGGAAAGTCTATTTAAGAGACCCTCATCTCTTCATTTTGAAAGGTTGAATGAGAATTTGCATTGAATTGTTTTTGAAATTTATACTCACATTTGCTCATATTTACATACGCAAAGATCAAGTTTGAACAAAAGTTGATCAGATTTAACCATAGTTGACTTGACTTGACTAGTTTCGAATTTTTTTTTGAAATAATTAAATGAAATTATTTAATTAAATGGAGTACTTACTTCTAATTAATTAAAAAAAGTTATTTAATTAAATGAGAAGCCAGTCCTAATTAATTAAATGAAGTTATTTAATTAAATAAGAAAAGTGTCTCTAATTAATTAAAAATTAATTAATTAAATGAAAAAAGTAATTATGAGAGCATATCTCATTTTACTAAATTAAATATCTCAACAAAATCTCTCTTCAGTTCAAAAAGGGAAATTTCCAATTCACTAGTGATCAAAAATGAGTTAAATCAGTTAACTCCTTTTTCTAGTCAAATTGAATCAATTAACTCATTATTTTACTTAAATTAAATCTGTTAACTCCCTTTAATTTTTAAATCTCTCTTTATGACTGAACTTCACCTTTAATCCTGACCATTGATTGAAATCGATCTCAACAGTTGATGAATTCCAGGAGAGTCTATTTAAGAGACCCTCATCTCTTCATTTTGAAAGGTTGAATGAGAATTTACATCGAATTGTTGCTAGAATTCAAACTCACATTTGCTCATATTCACATATGTAAAGATCAAGTTTGACCGAAAGTTGACCAGATTTAACCACGGTTGACTAGTTTCGAAAAGAATTTTGAAATAATTAAACGAAATTATTTAGTTAAATGGAGTACTTATTTCTAATTAATTAAACAAATTTATTCAATTAAATAAGAAGCCATTCCTAATTAAGTTAATAAATTTATTTAATTAAATAAGAAAAGTGTCTTTAACTAATTATGATTATTTAATTAAATAGAAAAAGTAATTATGAGAGCATATCTCATTTTATTAAATTAAATATCTCAACAAAATCTCTCTTCAGTTCAGAAAGAGAAATTTTCAGTTCACTATTGATAAAAAATGAGTTAAATTAGTTAAATCCTTTTTCTACTCAAATTGAATCAGTTAACTCCTTATTTTACTCAAATTAAATCTGTTAACTCCCTTTAATTTGGAAGTCTACCTTTATGACTGAAATTCACCTTTATTCCTGACAGTTGATGAATTCTAGGAAAGTCTATTTAAGAGACCCTCATCTCTTCATATTGAAAGGTTGAATGAGAATATGCATCGAATTGTTGTTGGAATTCATACTCACATTTGCTCATATTCACATATGCAAATATCAAGTTTCCCCAACAGTTTAATCCTGACCAACAGTTTCCCTTTAGTTTGAAAATCTCCTTTTATGACTGAACTTCACCTTTAATCCTGACCATTGATTGAAATCGATCTCAACCGTTGATAAATTCCAGGAAAGTCTATTTAAGAGACCCTCATCTCTTCATTTTGAAAGGTTGAATGAAAATTTGCATTTAATTGTTGCTAGAATTCATACTCACATTTCTCCATATTCACATACGTAAAGATCAAGTTTGACCAAAAGTTGACCAAATTTAACCACGGTTGACTTGAGTTGACAAGTTTCGAAAAGAATTTTTAAATAATTAAACGAAATTATTTAATTAAATGGAGTACTAACTTCTAATTAATTAAACAAATTTATTTAATTAAATGAGAAGCCATTCCTAATTAATTAAATGAAGTTATTTAATTAAATAAGAAAAGTGTCTCTAATTAATTAAAGATTGTTTAATTAAATAGAAAAAGTAATTATGAGAGCATATCTCATTTTATTAAATTAAATATCTCAACAAAATCTGTCTTCAGTTCAAAAAGGGAAATTTCAAGTTCACTATTGATAAAAAATGAGTTAAATCAGTTAACTCTTTTTTCTACTCAAATTGAATCAGTTAACTCCTTATTTTACTCAAATTAAATTTGTTAACTCCCTTTAATTTAGAAATCTCCCTTTATGACTGGACATGACCTTTAATCTTGACCGTTGATTGAAATCGATCTCAACCGTTGATGAATTCCAAGAAAGTCTATTCAAGAGACCCTCATCTCTTCATTTTGAAAGGTTGAATGAGAATTTGCATCGAATTGTTGCTGTAATTCATACTCACAATTGCTCATATTCACATACGCAAATATCAAGTTTGACCAAAAGTTGACCAAATTTTTAACCATGGTTGTCTTGAGTTGACTAATTTTGAAAAGAATTTCAAAATAATTAAACAAAATAATTTAATTAAATGGAATACTTACTTCTAACTAATTAAAGAAAGTTATTTAATTAAATGAGAAGCCATTCCCAATTAATTAAATAAAGTTATTTAATTAAATAAGAAAAGTGTCTCTAATTAATTAAAGATTATTTAATTAAATAGAAAAATTAATTATGAGAGCATATCTCATTTTATTAAATTAAATATCTCAACAAAATCTCTCTTCAGTTCAAAAAAAGAAATTTCCAGTTCACTATTGATCAAAAATGAGTTAAATCAGTTAACTCCTTTTTATACTCAAATTGAATCAGTTAACTCCTTATTTTACTCAAATTGAATCTATTAACTCTTTTTAATTTGGAAATCTCCCTTTATGACTGAACTTCACCTTTAATCCTGACTGTTGATTGAAATCGATCTCAACCATGTATGAGTTCCAGGAAAGTGTATTTAAGAGACCCTCATCTCTTCATTTTTAAAGGTTGAATGAGAATTTGCATTTAATTGTTGCTGGAATTCATACTCGGATTTTCTCATATTCACATATGCAGAGATCAAGTTTGAGAAAAAGTTGACTAGATTTAACCACAGTTGACTTGAGTTGACTAGTTTCGAAAAGAATTTTGAAATCATTAAACTAAATTATTTAATTAAATGGAGTACTTACTTCTAATTAATTAAACAAAGTTATTTAGTTAAGTGAGAAGCCATTCCTAATTAATTAAATGAAGTTATTTATTTAAATAAGAAAAGTGTCTCTAATTAATTAAAGATTACTTAACTAAATAGAAAAGGTAATTATGAGAGCATATCTCATTTTATTAAATTAAATATCTCAACAAAATCTCTCTTCAGTTCAAAAAGGGACATTTCCAGTTCACTATTGATCAATCTTGATCGTTGATTGAAATTGATCTCAACCGTTGATGAATTCAAGGAAAGTCTATTTCAGAGACCCTCATCTCTTCATTTTGAAAGGTTGAATGAGATTTTGCATCGAATTGTTGCTGGAATTCATACTCACATTTTTTCATATTCACATACGTAAAGATCAAGTTTGACCAAAAGTTGACCAGATTTAACCTAAGTTGACTTGAGTTGACTAGTTTCGAAAAGAATTTTAAAATAATTAAACGAAATTAATTAATTAAATGGAGTACTTACTTCTAATTAATTAAACAAAGTTAGTTAATTAAATGAGAAGCGATTCCTAATTAATTAAATGAAGTTATTTAATTAAATAAGAAAAGTGTTTCTAATTAATTAAAGATTGTTTAATTAAATAGAAAAAGTAATTATTAGAGCATATGTCATTTTATTAAATTAAATATCTCAATAAAATCTCTCTTCAATTCAATAAGAGAAATTTCTTGTTCACTATTGATAAAAAATGAGTTAAATGAGTTAAATCCTTTTCTACTCAAATTGAATCAATTAACACATTATTTTACTCAAATTAAATCTGTTAACTCCCTTTAATTTGGAAATCTTCCTTTATGACTGAACTTGACCTTTAATCCTGACCGTTGATTGAAATCGATCTCAACCGTTGATGAATTCCAAGAAAGTCTATTTAAGAGACACTCATCTCTTCATTTCAAAAGGTTGAATGAGAATTTGCATCGAATTGTTGTTAGAATTCATACTCACATTTGCTCATATTGACATATGCAAAGATCAAGTTTGACCAAAAGTTGACTATATTTAACCACGGTTGACTTGAGTTGACTAGTTTCGAAAAGAATTTTCAAATAATTAAACAAAATTATTTAATTAAATGGAGTTATTTAACTAAATAAGAATAGTGTCTCCAATTAATTAAAGTTTATTTAATTAAATAAAAAAAGTAATTATGAGAGCATATCTCATTTTATTAAATTAAATATCTCAACAAAATCTCTCTTCAGTTCAAAAAGAAAAATTTCCAGTTCACTATTGATCAAAAATGAGTTAAAACAGTTAACTCTTTTTTCTACTCAATTTGAATTAGTTAACTCCTTATTTTACTCAAATTAAATCTGTTAAATCTCTCTAATTTAAAAATCTCACTTTATGACTGAACTTCACATTTAATCTTGACCATTGATTGAAATCGATCTCAACCGTTGATGAATTCCGAAAAAGTCTATTTAAGAGACCCTCGTCTCTTCATTTTGAAAGGTTGAATGAGCATTTGCATTGAATTGTTGCTGAAATTCACGCTCACATTTGCTCATATACACATACGCAAAGATCAAGTTTGACCAAAAGTTGACTAGATTTAACCACGGTTGACTTGAGTTGACTAGTTTCGAAAAGAATTTTGAAATAACCAAATGAAATTATTTAATTAAATGAAGTACTTACTTCTAATTAATTAAACAAACTTATTTAATTAAATGAGAACCCATTCCTAATTAATTAAATGAAGTTATTTAATTAAATAAGAAAAGTGTCTCTAATTAAATAAAGATTGTTTAATTAAATAGAAAAAGCAATTATGAGAGCATATCTCATTTTATTAAATTAAATATCTTAACAAAATCTCTCTTCAGTTCAAGAAGGGAAATTTTCAGTTCACTATTGATCAATAATGAGTTAAATGAGTTAACTCCTTTCTCGAATCAAATTGAATCAGTTAACTCATTATTTTACTCAAATTAAATCTATTAACTCTCTTTTATTTGGAAATCTCCCTTTATGACTGAACTTCACCTTTAATCCTAACCGTTGATTGAAATCGATCTCAACCGTTGATGAATTCTAGGAAAGTCTATTTAAGAGACCCTCATCTCTTCATTTTGAAAGGTTGAATGAGAATTTGCATCGAATTGTTGCTTGAATTCATGGGCACATTATCTCATATTCACATACGCAAAGATCAAGTTCTATCAAAAGTTGACCATATTTTTAAACACGGTTGACTTGAGTTGACTAGTTTCGAAAAAAATTTTGAAATAATTAAATGAAATTATTTAATTAAATGGAGTAATTACTTCTAATTAATTAAACAAACTTATTTAATTAAATGAGAAGCCATTCCCAATTAATTAAATAAGAAATGTGTCTCTAATTAACTAATTAACTCCTTTTTCTACTCAAACTGAATTAGTTAACTCCTTATTTTACTCAAATTAAATCTGTTAACTCCCTTTAATTTGGAAATCTCCCTTTATGACTGCACTTCACCTTTAATCCTTACCGTTGATTGAAATCGATCTCAACCATTGATGAAGGCTGTGAAAGTCTATTTAAGAGACCCTCATCTCTTCATTTTGAAAGGTTGAATGAGAATTTGCATCGAATTGTTGCTGGAATTCATACTCACATTTGCTCATATTCACATACGCAAAGATCAAGTTTGACCAAAAGTTGACCAAAATTTTAACCATGGTTGACTGGTTTCGAAAAGATTTTTTAAATAATTAAACGAAATTATTTAATTAAATGAAGTACTTACTTCTAATTAATTAAACAAAGTTATTTAATTAAATGAGAAGCCATTCTCAATTAATTAAATGAAGTTATTTAATTAAATAAAAAAAGTGTCTCTAATTATTTAAAGATTATTTAATTAAATAGAAAAAGTAATTATGAGAGCATATTTCATTTTATTAAATTAAATATCTCAACAAAATCTCTCTTCAGTTCAAAGAGGGAAATTTCCAGTTCACTATTGATCAAAAATGAGTTAAATCAGTTAACTTCTTTTTATACTGAAATTGAATCAGTTAACTCCTTATTTTGCTCAAATTAAATTTGTTAACTCTCTTTGATATGGAAATCTCCCTTTATGACTGAACTTCACCTTTAATCCTGATCGTTGATTGAAATCGATATCAACCATGTATGAGTTCTAGGAAGGTCTATTTAAGAGACCCTAATCTCTTCATTTTGAAAGGTTGAATGAGAATTTGCATCGAATTGTTGCTGGAATTCATACTCAGATTTTCTCATATTCACATACGCAAAGATGAAGTCTGACCAAAAGTTGACCAGATTTAACCACGGTTGACTTGAGTTGACTAGTTTCGAAAAGAATTTTCAAATAATTAAACAAAATTATTTAATTAAATGGAGTACTTACTTCTAATTAATTAAACAAACTTATTTAATTAAGTGAGAAGCCATTCCTATTTAATTAAATGAAGTTATTTAAATAAATAAGAAAAGTGTCTCTAATTAATTGAAGATTGTTTAATTAAATAGAAAAAGTAATTATGAGAGCATATCTCATTTTATTAAATTAAATATCTCAACAAAATCTCTCTTCAGTTCAAAAAGGGAAATTTCTAGTGCACTATTGATCAAAAATGAGTTAAATTAGTTAACTCCCTTTTCTACTCAAAATGAATTAGTTAACTCCTTATTTTACTCAAATTAAATCTGTTAACTCCCTTTAATTTGGAAATCTCCCTTTATGACTGAACTTCACCTTTAATCCTGACCGTTGATTGAAATCGATCTCAACCGTTGATGAATTCCAGAAAAGTCTATTTAAGAGACCCTCATCTCTTCATTTTGAAAGGTTGAATGAGAATTTGCATCGAATTGTTGTTGAAATTCATACTCACATTTGCTCATATTCACATATGCAAAGATCAAGTTTTACCAAAAGTTGACCAGATTTAACCACGGTTGACTTGAGTTGACTAGTTTCGAAAAGAATTTTGAAATAATTAAACAAAATTATTTAATTAAATGGAGTACTTACTTTTGATTAAATAAACAAAGTTATTTAATTAAATGAAAAACTATTCATAATTAATTAAATGAAGTTATTTAATTAAATAAGAAAAGTGTCTCTAATTAATTAAAGATTGTTTAATTAAATAGAAAAAGTAAATATGAGAGCATATCTCATTTTATTAAATTAAATATCTCAACAAAATCTCTCTTCAATTCAAAAAGGGAAATTTCCAGTTCACTATTGATTAAAAATGAGTTAAATGAGTTAACACCTTTTTCAACTCAAATTGAATCATATAACTCCTTATTTTACTGAAATTAAATCTGTTAACTCCCTTTAATTTGGAACTCTCCCTTTATGACTGAACTTCACCTTTAATCCTGACCGTTGATTGAAATCGATCTCAACCATTGATGAATTCTAGGAAAGTCTATTTAAGAGACCCTCATCTGTTCATTTGGAAAGGTTGAATGAGAATTTGCATCGAATTGTTGCTAGAATTCAGACTCACATTTGCTCATATTCACATACACAAAGATGAAGTTTGACCAAAAGTTGACCAGATTTAACCACGGTTGACTTGAGTTGACTAGTTTCAAAAAGAATTTTTAAATAATTAAATGAAATTATTTAATTAAATGGAGTACTTACTTCTAATTAATTAAACAAAGTTATTTAACTAAATGAGAAGCCATTCATAATTAATTAAATGAAGTTATTTACTTAAATAAGAAAAGTGTCTCCAATTAATTAAAGATTGTTTAATTAAATAGAAAAAGTAATTATGAGAGCATATCTCATTTTATTAAATTAAATATATCAACAAAATCTCTCTTCAGTTCAAAAAGGGAAATTTCCAGTTCACTATTGATCAAAAATGAGTTAAATCAGTTAACTCCTTTTTCAACTCAAATTGAATCAGTTAACTCCTTATTTTACTCAAATTAAATCTGTTAACTCCCTTTAATTTGGAAATCTCTCTTTATGACTGAACCTCACCTTTAATCGTGACCGTTGATTGAAATCGATCTCAACCGTTGATGAATTTCAGGAAAGTCTATTTAAGAGACCCTCATCTCTTCATTTTGAAATGGTGAATGAGAATTTGCATCGAATTGTCTCTGGAATTCATACTCACATTTTCTCATATTCACATATGCAAAGATCAAGTATCGGAGCCTGAGTTTCTACATTGGGAGCTCTGGGTATTTTGGAACAACTAGAACTATGAACTATTAATTGTAACTTTCCAAACTTGATCTAGGTGAACTGAAATAGTTCTCAAACTGTTACTTGAATATTTTTCATACTTTAACAGTTAGTTTCAAAACTGGAAATTTTACTTAAACCTAGACATAGAACTGAACTTAGTACCTTGTACTGTTGTAGGATGGTATCTGGGACTAGGTCTTTTGTTAGAGGCCGTGGTCGGGGTAGAGCTATCAGTGTCCATGAGTCTGCCAATGAGGGATCAGCTCATGTAGAGAGAAGGGAAGAGCACTCTAGTAGGAAGCAGGAAGAGAACCGTAGAGAGGACCAAGCTGAGTCTAAGGTTGGTTTGAGGCAGATGATGCAAACTATTCTAGAACGTCTACTTCCTATTCAAGAATAGCCTAAAGTGCATCAAACAAAACAAGAGCATAGACCCAGATCTAGAAGTCCTCGGAAGGAATGTCAGAGGTCCATTGTGTCCACTCAAATGAATGATCTTTCAAGATCCAAGGTTAAGCCTTTCAATGGGCAAGGTTCTGGTTATGTGGCTGAGCAGTGGCTTATTTCCCTTGACAAGATTTTTGCCATGCAAGAGTTTGATAGCAATGTTAAGGCAAGATTTGCAATCACTAATTTAGAGAATTTTGGGGCCACTTGGTGGATGATAGAGGAGAAGAAGTTGGGAATTGATATGAGTAGTGTTACATGGGAATTATTCCTAGAGATTTTCTGTGAATGATTCTTACCAGACAGTACACTTTGTTAGTGATTGAGTATGAGCATAAGTTTTATGAGCTTATGCCTTTTTCAGGGTTCAGTGAAAATTCTGCTCAGTTGACACAACATTTTATTAGGGGTTTGAATAACGGTATTATTGGCAGAGTTAAGGTATTTGAGCCAAAAACCCTCAAGGATGCGGTGCATCGAGCTATTCTTGTTGAGAAAAGTGTCAACCTTGGTCAAGGTGGTTTTGTAGGAGCGCCAGCAGGATCTAAAAGCAACTACAATTCAGGTGGTAACAAGATGTTTTCTTTCTCTAAGGGGAAACAGTATCAGCAACAGTCTCAACAAACAAAGCAACAGAAGGGATCAAATTCTCAAGCTCAAGGCAATGGCAAAGGTGCTAACACCAAGAACAACCGCAATGCTCAACGCAATAAACAGAATTAGTCCATTCAGCCAGCTCAGAGTAGCCAGTCTTTTGTGAGCAGGAACAGTCGCCAGCAATCAAATGTACCACCTATGGGAAGTTCTGGCAAAAATACGAAATGCTTTTCATGTGGTCAGATTGGACATTATGCAGCTTAGTGTCCTCAGCGAGCACCTCAGTTTTCAGGACCTAGACCTACCGTTTCAGAGCCTACAGTTGGTGATGCAGGTAGAGCTCATAGAGTTTTTGCAGCAATTGATTAGTTTCAGGAAGATCATCAGGGAATAGTGGTTGAGACCACAGGTGCTATTAGAGGTATATCTCTTTCAGTATTGTTTGATTCAGGAGCTACAGATTCATTTATTTCACCATCTATAGTTTCTAAGTGTAAGCTGGATGCAGTGAAGCAAGATCATGGTTGGCAAGTGGAACTAGCCTCAGGCATTAAGGTCTCTACAGATTCTGTAGTTCATAAGTGTGGGCTTAGCTTAGGAAGCTTTGATACTGTAGTGGATCTTCGAATCATACCCCTTGGTTCCTATGATGTGGTTTTAGGCATGGACTGGCTTGGATCTCATAGAGCTAGTATAGATTGCAGAAAGAAGATTATTAAGTGCCAAGATGACCAAGAGAATAATGTGCAGATAGTTGGGATACCGAGGCCTATATCTCTGCGGATGATTTTTGCTATCTAATTGAAGCAAAGTTTTCAAAAGGGATGTCAGATACTTGCTATTATGGTAAATGATCTTGATGAAGAAGATCCCATGAGGGAGACTTTAGATCACCCAATTTTGCAGGAGTACGCAGATGTTTTTTCCAAGTGAGATTCTAGGCATGCCTCCGAAGAGGGACTTTGACTTTAGTATTGATTTGATTCTTAGAGTGGAGCCTATCTCTAAAGCTCCTTATTGCATGATGACACAGGAATTGGGTGAGCTACGTCTTTAGCTAGAGGAACTTTTGGCCAAAGGGAGCATTCAACCTAGTGTATCACCATGGGGAGTTCCAGTGCTCTTTGTGAAAAAGAAAGATGATTCTTTGTGCCTTTGTATTGACTATAGACAGTTGAATAAGGTGACTATTAAGAATAGGTATCCTTTATCTAAGATTGATGACTTATTCGATCAGATCAAGGGAGCTACAATATTCTCTAAGATTGATCTTAAGTCAGGATACCACTAGCTTCGCATTAAGGAAGCAGATATTCACAAGACTACTTTTCAAACTCGTTATGGGCATTATGAGTTCATAGTGGTACCCTTTTGGATTGACTAATGCTCCATCAATTTTTATGAGTTTGATGAATGGTGTGTTCCGATCTTATCTGGACAGGTTTGTGCTCGTGTTTCTTGATGACATATTGATGTATTCTAAGACTCAGAACGAGCATGAGGAATACCTGCGATTGGTTTTGCAGTGTTTGAGGGACAATCAGCTTTATGCCAATGCAGCTAAGTGTGAATTCTTCAAAATGGAGATTCGGTATTTAGGGAATGTTATTTCAAGTGATGGTATTTCAGTGGATCCTACAAAGATTCAGGCGATAATAGATTGGCCAACACCGACTAATGTGTCAGAGATTCATAGTTTCATGGGTTTAGCTGGTTATTATCGTAGATTTGTTCAGAACTTCTCTCGGATAGCACATCCTATCACTTCTCTCCAAAGGAAAGGAAATAAGTTGATATGGACAGAGAAATGTGAGGAAGCTTTCCAGAAGCTCAAGGAGCTTTTGACCAGTGCACTAATTGTAGCTATACCTAATCCAAAAGGTGATTCATGGTATGTACAAATGCTTCTCTTGAAGGGATTGGGGCAGTGTTGATGCAAAATGGACGGGTGATTGTGTATGAATCACGCAAGCTCAAGGATCATGAGTTAAATTATCCTACACATGATCTTTAGTTAGTGGCAGTAGTTCATACTTTGACAAGGTGGAGACATTTCTTGTTGGGGCATAGATTTGAGCTACATAGCGATCATCGTAGTCTTCAGTACATTTTTATTCAGCCTAATTTGAATGCTCGCCAGAGGCGATGGATGGAGTTTCTATGAGAATATGATTTTGAGGTTAAGTACATTCAGGGTAAGGAGAATGTGGTGGCAGATGCTTTGAGTCACAAGAGACATGTGGCATCATCAATGACTCTTAGTGTGGATATGAGGAGTCAAATTCTTCAGGTACTTCCTACAGATTCATGGTATCAGAAAGTGTGTAAAGAGATTGATTCAGAAAGATCTTTGGAAGATAAATTTGCAGGTTACATTCGAGAATCAGATGGTCTTTTAAGACATTTGGGGAGGATTTATGTGCCATTTTCGAATGAGCTTCACACCTTGATTCTGGCAGAAGCCCATCATACACCTTACTCAGCACATCCAAGTGTCAAGAAGATGCATGCTGATTTAAGATGTTTGTTCTTTTGGTCTGGGATGAAGCGAGATATTGCTGATTTTGTGGCTAGGTGCCTTGAGTGTTAGAGAGTTAATGCAGAACATCAGCACTCGATTGGACTTTTGCAGACTAATCTTATTCCTTCTTGGAAGTGGGATATCATCTCCATGGATTTCATAGTAGGATTACCTATGACAGTTCGACGTCATGATGCTATCATGGTCACCATTGATCGGTTGACTAAGGTGGCACATTTTTCATTGATTAGGTCTTCCTACATAGTAGTTTCTATAGCTAATGTCTTTATGATTGATATTGTGAGATTACATGGTATTCCTATAGAGATCATTTCTGAAAGGGATCTTGTATTCACATCTGCATTCTGGACATCGCTGCAGCATGAGCTAGGAATGCAGTTAAACTTCAGTTCAACATATCATCCAGAGACTGATGGTCAGACAGAGAGGGTGAATCAATTTTTGGAGGATATGTTATGGATGTATGTGATGGAGAGGCAGACACATTGGGAGGATTACCTCTACTTAGTGGAGTTTTCTTACAACAACGGATATCATAGTTCTATTGGTATGGCACCATTTCAGGCATTATATGGGCATCCTTGTCGTACACCATTAAGTTGGGACAGTCTTGATAATTGCATCCTGTTGGGACATGAGATGCTTCATGATATGGAGCAACAGGAAGCGCGTATCTGTGAGCATTTGACTATGGCACAGCATAGGCAGAAGAAGTATGTCGATGCTCATAAGATTGATAAGCAATTTGCTGTGGGTGATAAGGTTTTCTTGAGAGTGGGACTGCGAAAGATTCTGATCTGATATGGAAAGGGTTCTAAGCTAGCACCTCACTTTGTGTGACCGTTCGAGATTTTGGAGAGGATGGGCCTGGTTGCTTACCGCCTTCCTCTACTGCCCAGCCTAGCTCACATTCATGATGTTTTCCATGTTTTAGTGCTTTGGAAGTATATTTTTGATATTGTACATGTTTTTGATTGGAATGCATTGCAGGTAGAGGACAGGCTGCTAGCTTTGGAGCCGGTTCATATTCTGGAGCAGCGGAGGTTGACCCTTAGGGATCTAACCATCGAGCAGGTAAGGGTCCAATGGGACCCTACTGATGATTCTTCAGCTACTTGGGAGGATGCAGCTAGATTGAGGGAGTTATATCCCTATTTGTTTGTAGGCTTCCAAGAGTAAGCCTAACCCAAGGGGGGTTGGATGTAGTGCCTACCCTCATTCACATCTTTTCTGGACATTGTTAATATTATCAGACTATGATAGACTAGTTTTATGTTGATAGATTAGTGGTATTGTTTTGACATTATCAGACATTATGTTATGGATTCAATGGTTATAAGATGAGATCATTTAGACTTTACATTTCATGCATACATGATGATGATTATATTGTTTTCAGTTATTATTGACGATTAGATGGATGGTTTATTATCTTATGTGTTTTATTATGGATACTTACCCCATACTTGCATGTGTATGGTGTGCGTGTTTTCTTATTGTATGGTGTTTCTAATGTGGTTAAGGAAGGGAGTCGTAGTCACCTGCTTAGTTGGGATCTACACGATGCACCACTTCTTGCCATTTTCTGTTTAGCTTGCAGGTACTAGGCATCGACTTCCCTGAATTGCCAGGATGAGCGTACCCTATTATACTATCTCAATGATAAGAGAAGGGAGATAAATTCTCAAGTCCAAATCTCAAACCCTTAAACCAATTGTCCTAGTGAGGTAGGACAAGTATCTAGATATTTTACCCACCGAATGTGTCGAATGACATAATTCGTGATTTTTAACCCTTTAGACTGATTTTGAGTGATTTGCTCTATGATGAGTTTTCATATTCTATCTTGGAGGTCTATGGTGAATTATCTATTAATTAAGTCTTAATAAATAGATTTAATTAATAAATTAATGATTTGAAGAAATTAATATAAAATATCATGTTATTTGATATTTTGATTATAATTAATTGAGGGAAAAGAATTAAAAGAAAATTAGAAATTAAAATTAAAAAATAATAATAAAATAATAATAAAGTAACAAATAAATAATAATAACAAAAGTTATAAAGTTAAAATGAAAGTTATAAATATTTAAATAAATTTTTTATAAAAAGTAAATTGGAGTTATAAGCTTGCATGGGAATTAACACACTTCTCTATTTCTCATGTGTCAACAACACGGGGGTTGGTGCATTAATTAAGCACATGGTGTCTACAACCCTATGGCTCATCTTGAAGGTTGGAAAAGACCCATGCTTAGTTGGTGACACCTTCCATATGTTTCTAGAAGCATTCTAGATGTTTCCTGAAAGCTCTTTATATTTAGGCATTCATAGAAGCTTAGATATAGCGTTGGGAGAGCAATTGGAGCATTGGAGGACTCGAGAATTCTGAAGAAAGGAGGAGCTTGCTCTGCGGGTTTTCTGAAAAAGAGCGATTTAGCATCAGAATTCAAGTAGATTCTTGTGATTTTACTTATGCTATTTTCACATCACACATTCCCTGTCTTCTTCGTGTCTTCCATATGTCTTCTGAGAAGTTTCATATTTATATGCATTCTTAATATGGGTAGATTAATTTTATTGGAGAATTTTATATGCATTCATAATTGTAGATATAATCTTTGTGAAAAATAAATAAAAAATACATGGTTATATATTCAGATCTGCATACATATACATATATATATATATATATATATATATATATATATATATATGTATATTTATATATATGCATATGTATATATTTATTATGGATCTATTATAAAATTTGATTATATATACATACATACATACATACATATATATATATATATATATATATATATAAAGCACCGAATTGAGCGATTGATAAATTGCAGTGGGAAATTTAATAAATTGCATCATGATTCATATTGCATGAAACAAGTGTATATTATAATGTCGTGGGCACGATTCGTACCCTGCGCCTGCGGAAGGTAGAGACCTGCTGTCGCAGGTCTGCGACGACAAGGGTACTACATACTTGTTGTCAGTGCAGTGCTTGTGACCGCAGGTACTACGTACCATAGCAAGAGTTTTGGGGGGGTTTAATTGATGTTAATGTTATGAAAAAAAAATGTTATGTTAAAACGTTTATAAACAATCAATTCACATTGCTATATAATATGGTGTCAATCGAAATTGTTAAATCGATTTTATGAAAACGTATTAATATATTTACATATGTATGTATGTATATATATATGTGTGTGTGTGTGTGTGTGTGTAATATGTAAATAAGTTATTTATAAATTTAAGTTATTATTATTTGATCAATGATTTATATTGAAGATTTATTTTCATAAAGGTGACTCTTTAATAACTTTCAACTATTTAATAATTTAATTGTTTAGAATTATTAAATAAGGAATTTATAGTTTGGTGGGGGATGTATCAAACAAATATTATAAATTGGAAAATGGATTTTTAATTCTAATAAGGAAAACTTTTATTTATCCAAAACAATATGAGTGTTTCCCCGTTCATTCTTCAAACTTGGAAACTTAAACTGAGATCTCTACATTTAAATTCAAGTTGTAAAACCAAAACATGTGTTTACATTGTTTATTCTTTATGCTATTATTTTGGGTTTTGGGTTGACTAGTGTTGACTAGTATAGGATGTCTACCAGAGGCTTGGGGTTTATGTGATTGTGGTAACATGATGATGTTTTAATCTCGATCTTTATACACCCAACCATGGTTATGTGGTGGAATGCTCTATGTATTGGTTGTGATTACTAATTGTTATAGTTGAGATTCTTATGTATGAGACACTTGACTTAACCATTATTTTGTTCATCGATCAGTTATCCTTGGTTTATTTTTGTAGTCGCCATGATGGGACTAAAATGTGGATTTATTCTTGGTGATGTCATCTTGTGACATGTTTGACTCAACCATTTTTGGATTCTTTGATCAGTATGATTGAGATATATATTTTGGTTATTGAGAACCATTGGATATTTTATTATCAGTGATACTTCAATTGCCAATAGAGAGCTATTGTGTTCATGATTTTCTATGGATGTTAGCTCATGGAGATTTGATGCTTTTATGCATATTTGATGATTTTATGGTTTGTTTTTTGTGATTTTGAGATTTATGAGCCCATGAGCATTAGGGTAGGATATCTGCATGTAGTGATGGGAAGTGGCTTGCAATGGGGGTTGGGGCCCTAAGAGGCTGCCAGGGTAACTCATTGTAAGTTGGATTAATAAGTGATAACATTCACACCAAATACTAACCAAATGAACCTAAAAAGATAAGTGTTTTGTTCTCACCCATGCCTTGAGTGCTTGTACAAGCTAGGATGAGAGTAGTGAGACACATGGTTGCGACCTTGCATTCTGTAGTATGCCTTGTTAGTATGAGAGGATACTAGTGGCCGCATGAAATCAGTATGAACCCATGGAGTTTAGCTAACTGTCAAGGTAACTTGTACGTGATAATTGTGATGACACTTTCTCGCTTGCATGGTAGGTTCCTACATGTCATTGTGTGCCTCTGGGATTAGATGCCAGATTTTGTGTTTGGAACCTTTGAGTTAGTATACTTTTCAGATTCCTAGACTTATAGAGATATGTGTTATGTGATTTTGATAGCCTGTTTGGGACTTGAGATTATCTCCTTAGCATGGTGGGAGTGGACCACTTAGGTACCACGCGGTCGGGTGGTAGTGTATTTTCCACTCTTATCATTTTGACATTCATTGAGACATTGTGGCTGATGCATCCCTCATGATGGTGGATATGTATCCTTTTTCATTGATGATTAGCATATGTTAGATGATGTTATCTTATGCTTTTATTTGCATGTTAGATTACTTTCTACATATGATGTTGTATATATTAGGAGTGGCATTCCTAGTATGTAACACCGATGATCTCTTCGGTGATTTGGAATGTTATGCACGGAGGGATGGCTAAGATCCATGATGATCTAATGATGCTATTGACGGTTGGGAGGAACCGTGCACTTAGTTTATTATGTTTGATCTTTATGATGGATGTATATGTTTTTGTATCATGTAATTATCTCTACTTTGATGTATCATGGATTAGAATAGGATGATGTACCTTATTCTATGTATGTATATTTTTTTGAGCTTGTCATACCCTATGATATGTACAGTGGATGATTGAGTATTTGAAATGTAATGTATAAACATTGGACTTATCATTATTATTTCATGTGGATGTTGTACTAGATGGATTCATGTATGTAATTCAACGTTAAGGGATCTTAAAGAATGTAATCTGTTATGTATGTTATGATGGACAATGCTATTGCTTCCGTTATTGTGCATGAGTTATATATATGGTATTTATTTATTTTTTTTAAAAATGCTACTAAACTTAGTGAAATTCTAGATTAATTCTTTAGAACCCTTGTCAGGGCATTACATCAAGTTTGACCAAAAGTTGACCAGATTTAACCATGGTTGACTTGAGTTGACTATTTAAGAGACCCTCATCTCTTCATTTTGAAAGGTTGAATGAGAATTTGTATCGAATTGTTACTAGAATTCATACTCACATTTGCTCATATTTACATACGCAAAGATCAAGTCTGACCAAAAGTTGACCAGATTTAACCACGGTTGACTTGATTTAACAATTTTCGAAAAGAATTTTGAAATAATTAAACAAAATTATTTAATTAAATGGAGTATTTACTACTAATTAATTAAACAAAGTTATTTAATTAAATGAGAAGCCATTCCTAATTAATTAAGTGAAGTTATTTAATTAAATAAGAAATGTGTCTCTAATTAATTAAATATTACTTAATTAAATAGAAAAACTAATTATGAGAGCATATCTCATTTTATTAAATTAAATATCTCAACAAAATCTCTCTTCAGTTCAGAAAGGAAAATTTCTAGTTCACTATTGATAAAAAATGAGTTAAATCAGTTGACTCTTTTTTCTACTCAAATTGAATCAGTTAACTCTGTATTTTACTCAAATTAAATTTGTTAACTCCCTTTAATTTGAAAAACTCCCTCTATGACTGAAGTTCACCTTTAATCCCGACCGTTGATTGAAATCGATCTCAACTGTTGATGAATTTCAGGAAAATCTATTTAAGAGACCCTCATCTCTTCATTTTGGAAGGTTGAATGAGAATTTGCATCGAATTGTTGCTAGAAATCATACTCACATTTGCTCATATTCACATACGCAAAGATCAAGTTTGACCAAAAGTTGATCAGATTTAACCATGGTTGACTTAAGTTGACTAGTTTAGAATTTTTTTTTGAAATAATTAGACAATATTATTTAATTAAATGGAGTACTTACTTATAATTAATTAAAAAAAATTATTTAATTAAATCAGAAGCCATTCCTAATTAATTAAATGAAGTTATTTAATTAAATAAGAAAAGTGTCTCTAATTAATTAAAGATTACTTATTTAAATAGAAAAAGTAATTATGAGAGCATATCTCATTTTATTAAATTAAATATCTCAAAAAAATCTCTCTTCAGTTCAAAAAGGAAAATTTCCAGTTCACTATTGATAAAAAATGAGTTAAATCAGTTAACTCCTTGTTGTACTCAAATTGAATCAGTTAACTCCTTATTTTACTCAAATTAAATTTGTTAACTCCCTTTAATTTGGAAATCTCCCTTTATGACTGAACTTCACCTTTTCTCCTGACCATTGATTGAAATCGATCTCAACCGTTGATGAATTCCAGAGAAGTCTATTTAAGAGACCCTCATCTCTTCATTTTGAAAGGTTGAATAAGAATTTGCACCGAATTGTTGCTAGAATTCATACTCACATTTGCTAATATTCACATACACAAAGATCAAGTTTGACAAAAAGTTGACTAGATTTAACCACTGTTGACTTGAGTTGACTAGTTTTGAAAAGAATTTTGAAATAATTAAATGAAATTATTTAATTAAATGGAGTACTTACTTCTAATTAATTAAAACAATTTATTTAGCTAAATGAGAAGCCATTCATAGTTAATTAAATGAAGTTATTTAATTAAATAAGAAAAGTATATTTAATTAATTAAAGATTACTTAATTAAATAGAAAACGTAATTATGAGAGCGTATCTCATTTTGTTAAATTAAATATCTTAACAAAATCTCTCTTCGGTTCAAAAAAAAAATTCCAATTCACTATTGATAAAAAATGAGTTAAATTAGTTAACTCCTTTTTCTATTCAAATTGAATCAATTAACTCTTTATTTTACTTAAATTAAATCTATTAACTCTCTTTAATTTGGAAATCTCCCTTTATGACTGAACTTTACCTTTAATCCTGACTGTTGATTGAAATCGATCTCAACCGTTGATGAATTCGAAGAAAGTGTATTTAAGAGATCGTCATCTCTTCATTTTGAAAGGTTGAATGAGAATTTGCATCGAATTGTTGCTAGAATTCATACTCACATTTGCTCATATTCACATACGCAAAGATCAAGTTTGACCAAAAGTTGACCAGATTCAACCACGGTTGACTTGAGTTGACTAGTTTCGAAAAGAATTTTGAAATAATTAAACGAAATTATTTAATTAAATGGAGTACTTACTTCTAATTAATTAAACAAAGTTATTTAATTAAATGAGAAGCCATTCCTAATTAATTAAATGAAGTTATTTAATTAAATAAGAAAAGTGTCTCTAATTAATTAAAGATTATTTAATTAAATTAAAAAAGTAATTATGAGAGCATATCTCATTTTATTAAATTAAATATCTCAACAAAATTTCTCTTTAGCTCAAAAAAGGAAATTTTCAGTTCACTATTGATCAAAAATGAGTTAAATCAGTTGACTCTTTTTTTTACTCAAATTGAATCAGTTAACTCCTTATTTTACTCAACTTAAATCTATTAACTCCCTTTAATTTGAAAATCTCTCTTTATGACTGAACTTCACCTTTAATCCTGACCGTTGATAGAAATTGATCTCAACCGTTGATGAATTCCAGGAAAGTCTATGTAAGAGACCTTTATCTCTTCATTTTGAAAAGTTGAATGAGAATTTGCATCGAATTGTTGCTAAAATTCATATTCACATTAACTCATATTCACATATGCAAAGATCAAGTTTAACGAAAAGTTGACCAAATTTAACCACAGTTGACTTGAGTTGACTAGTTTTGAAAAGAATTTTGAAATAATTAAACAAAATTATTTAATTAAATGGAGTACTTACTTCTAATTAATTAAACAACATTATTAATTAAATGGATTTATTTAATTAAATAACAAAAGTGTCTTTAATTAATTAAAGATTATTTAATTAAATTAAAAAACAAATTATGAGAGCATATCTCATTTTATTAAATTAAATATCTCAACAAAATCTCTCTTCAGTTCAAAAAGGAAATTTACAGTTCACTATTGATAAAAAATGAGTTAAATCAGTTAACTCCTTTTTCTACTCAAATTGAATCAGTTAACTCCTTATTTTTCTCAAATTAAATCTGATAAGTCCATTTAATTTGAAAATCTCTCTTTATGACTGAACTTCACCTTTAATCCTGACCATTGATTGAAATCGTTTTCAACCGTTGATGAATTCTAGGAAAGTCTATTTAAGAGACCCTCATCTCTTCATTTTGAAAGGTTGAATGAGAATTTGAATCGAATTGTCTCTGGAATTCATACTCACATTTGCTCATATTCACATACATCAAGATCAAGTTTGACCAAAAGTTGACCAGATTTAACCATGGTTGGCTTGAGTTGACTAGTTTCGAAAAGAATTTTGAAATAATTAAACAAAATTATTTAATTAAATGGAGTACTTACTTCTAATTAATTTTAAAAAATTATTTAATTAAATGAGAAGCCATTCCTAATTAATTAAATGAAGTTATTTAATTAAATAAGAAAAGTGTCTCTAATTAATTAAAGATTACTTAATTAAATAGAAAAAGTAATTATGAGAGCATATCTGATTTTATTAAATCAAATATCTCAACAAAATCTTTCTTTAGTTCAAAAAGGGAAATTTCCTATTCACCATTGATTAAAAATGAGTTAAATGAGTTAACTCCTTTTTCTACTCCAATTGAATTAGTTAACTCTTTATTTTACTAAAATTAAATCTGCTAACTCCCTTTAATTTGAAAATCTCCCTTTATGACTGAACTTCACCTTTAATCCTGACCGTTGATTGAAATCGATCTCAACCGTTGATGAATTCTAGGAAAGTCTATTTAAGAGACACTCATTTCTTCATTTTGAAAGGTTGAAAGAGAATTTGCATCAAATTGTTGCTGGAATTCATACTCACATTTGCTCATATTAACATACGCAAAGATTAAGTTTGACCAAAAGTTCACTAGATTTGACCACAGTTGACTTGAGTTGACTAGTTTCGAAAAGAATTTTGAAATAATTAAAGGAAATTATTTAACTAAATGGAGTACCTACTTCTAATTAATTAAACAAAGTTATTTAATTAAATAAGAAGCAATTCTTACTTAATTAAATGGAGTTCTTTAATTAAATAAGAAAAGAGTCTCTAATTAATTAAATATTATTTAATTAAATAGAAAAAGTAATTATCAGAGTATATCTCATTTTATTAAATTAAATATCTCAAAAAAATCTCTCTTTAGTTCAAAAAGGGAAATTTTCAGTTCATTATTGATCAAAAATAAGTTAAATCAGTTAACTCCATTTACTACCCAAATTGAATCAGTTAACTCCTTAAATTTTACTCAAATTAAATCTGCTAACTCCCTTTAATTTGGAAATCTCCCTTTATGACTGAACTTCACCTTTAATCTTGACTGTTGATTGAAATTGATCTCAATCATTGATGAATTCTAGGAAAGTCTATTTACGAGACTCTCATCTCTTTATTTTGAAAGGTTGAATGAGAAGTTGCATTGAATTGTTGCTAGAATTCAAACTCAGATTTGATCATATTCACATACGCAAAGATCAATTTTGACCAAAGTAGACCAGATTTAACCACAGTTGACTTGAGTTGACTAGTTTCAAATTTTTTTTTGAAATAATTAAATGAAATTATTTAATTAAATGGAGTACTTACATCTTATTAATTAAACAAAGTTATTTCATTAAATCAGAAGCCATTCCTAATTAATTAAATGAAATTATTTAATTAAATAAGAAAAGTGTCTCTAATTAATTAAAGATTATTTAATTAAATAGAAAAAATAATTATGAGAGCATATCTCATTTTATTAAATTAAATATCTCAACAAAATCTCTCTTTAGTTCAAAAAGGAAAATTTCTAGTTCACTATAGATCAAAAATGAGTTAAATCAGTTAACTCCTTTTTCTACTCAAATTGAATCAGTTAACTCCTCATTTTACTCAAATTAAATATGTTAACTCTCTTTAATTTGAAAATCTCCCATTATGACTGAACTTCACATTTAATCCTGACCGTTGATTGAAATCGATCTCAATCGTTGATGAATTCTGGGAAAGTCTATTTAAGAGACCCTCATCTCTTAATTTTGAAAGTTTGAATGAGAATTTGCATCGAATTGTTGTTGGAATTCATACTCACATTTGCTCATATTTACATACGCAAAGATCAAGTTTGACCAAAAGTTGACTAGATTTAACCACGGTTGACTTGAGTTGACTAGTTTCGATAAAAATTAAAAAAATTAAACGAAATTATTTAATTAAATGGAGTACTTACTTCTAATTAATTAAACAAAGTTATTTAATTAAATGAGAAGCCATTCCTAATTAATTAAATGAAGTTATTTAATTAAATAAGAAAAGTGCCTCTAATTAATTAAAGATTGTTTAATTAAATAGAAAAATTAATTATGAGAGCATATCTCATTTTATTAAATTAAATATCTCAACAAAATCTCTCTTCAGTTCAAAAAGGGAAATTTTGAATTCACTATAGATCAAAAATGAGTTAAATTAGTTAACTGCTTTTTCTACTCTAATTGAATCATTTAACTCTTTATTTTACTCAAATTAAATCTATTAACTCCCTTTAATTTGGAAATCTCCCTTTATGACTGAACTTCACCTTTAATCCTAACTGTTGATTGAAATTGATCTCAACCGTTGATGAATTCCAAGAAAGTCTATTTAAGAGACCCTCATTTTTTTATTGTGAAAGGTTGAATGAGAATTTGCATCTAATTATTGCTGGAATCCATACTCAAATTTGCTCATATTCACATACGTAGAGATCAAGTTTGACCAAAAGTTGACCAGATTTAACTGCAGTTGACTTGTGTTGACTAGTTTAGAAAAGAATTTTGAAATAATTAAATGAAATTATTTAATTAAATGGAGTACTTACTTCTAATTGATTAAACAAAGTTATTTATTTAAATGAGAAGCCATACCTAACTAATTAAATGAAGTTATTTAATTAAATAAGAAAAGTGTCTCTAATTAATTAAAGATTATTTAATTAAATAGAAAAAGTAATTATGAGAGCCTATCTCATTTTATTAAATTAAATATCTCAACAAAATCTCTCTTTAGTTCAAAAAGAAAAATTTCCAATTCACTATTGATCAAAAATGAGTTAAATCATTTAGCTCCTTTTTCTACTCAAATTGAATCTGTTAACTCCATTTAATTTGGAAATCTCCTTTTATAACTGAACTTCACCTTTAATCCTGACCGTTGATTGAAATCAATCTCAACCGTTGATGAATTCCAAGAAAGTCTATTTAAGAGATCCTCATCTCTCAATTTTGAAAGGTTGAATGAGAATTTGCATTGACTTGTTCCTGGAATTCATACTCACATTTGCCTATATTCACCTATGCAAAGATCAAGTTTGACCAAAAGTTGAGCAGATTTAACCACTGTTGACTTGAGTTGACTAGTTTCGAAAAGAATTTTGAAATAATTAAATGAAATTATTTAATTAAATGGAGTACTTCTAATTAATTAAACAAAGTTATTTTATTAAATGAGAAGCCATTCCTCATTAATTAAATGAAGTTATTTAATTAAATAAGAAATGTAATGCCACGCCAAGGGATCCAAAGAATTAACCTAGAGATTCACTAAGTTTGGTAAGATTTTTTTTATTTTTACATGAAAGTAAAAACCATACATAACTTATTCACAATAACGGAAGCAATAACAATGTCCATCTAAAAAGTAAACATACCATACATAACAGATTACATTCTTTAAGATCCCTTAACGTTGAGTTACATACATGAATCCATCTAGTACAACATCCACATGAAATAATAATGATAAGTCCAATGTTGAAACATTACATTTCCAAATGCTCAATAATCCTCTATACATGTCACAGGGTATGACAAGCTCAAAGAATATACATATGTAGAATAAGGTACATCATCCCATTCCAATCCATGATACATCAAAGTAGAGATAATCACATGATACATCATCATAGAAGACATATACATCCATCATAAAGATCAAACAAAATAAACTAAGTGCACGGTTCCTCCCAACCGTTAATAGCATCATATTACCATCGTGGGCCCTAGCCATCCCTCCGTGCATAACATTCCAAACCACCAAAGAGATCACCGGTATTAACATAGTAGGAATGTCACTCCTAACATATACAACATCATATGTAGAAAGTAATCTAATATGAAAATATAAGCATAAGATAACATCATCTAACATATGCTAATAATCAATAAAAGGATACATATCCACCATTAGGGAGGACGCATCAGCCACGATGTCTCAATGAATCTCAAATGATAAGAGTGGAAAATACACTACCACCCGACCACGTGGTACCTAAGTGGTCCACTCCCACCATGCTGAGGAGATAATCTCAAGTCCCAAACAGGCTATCCATAACACATAGCACAAATCTATATAATCCAGGAATCCTAAAAGTATACTAACTCAAAGGTTCCAATCACGAAACTGACAACTACTTTCCAGAGGCACACAATGACATGTAGGAACCCACTATGCAAGCGGGAAAGTGTCATTGCATTTATCATGTACAAGTTACCCTGGCAGTTAGTTAAACTCCACGGGTCTATACTAATCTCATGCGGCCACTAGTATCCTCTCATACTGACAAGACATACTATAGAATGCAAAGTCGCAACCATGCATTCTCACTACTCCCATCCTAGCCTATACAAGCACTCAAGGCATAGGGGAGAACCAAAGCTCTTATCTTTTTAGGTTCATTCAGTTAGTATTAGGTGTGAACATTATCACTTATTAATCCAACTTACAATGAGTTACCCTGGTGGCCTCTTAGGGCCCCGGGCACCATTGCAAGCCACTTCCTGTCACTACATGCAGATATCCTACCCTAATGCTCATGGAATCATAAATCTCAAAATCACAAAAATAATCCATAATAAAATCATCAAATATGCATAAAAGCATCAAATCTCCATGAGCAAACATCCATAGAAAATCATGACCACAACAGCTCTCTATTGGCAACTGAAGCATCACTGATAATCAAAAGTATCCAATGATTCTAAATAATCAAAATATATCTCAAGCACACTGATCAAAGACTCCAAAAATGGTTGAGTCAAACATGTCACAACATGACATCATCAAGAATAAATCCACATTTCAGTCCCATCATGGTGACTAGAAAATAACGAAGGATAACTGATCGATGACCAAAAATAATGGTTAAGTCAAGTGTCTCATAAATAAGAATCTCAACTATAACAATCAGTATTCACAACTAATACACAAAGCATTCCATCACATAACCATGGTTGGGTTATACAGATCGAGATTAAAACATCATCATGGCATCACAATCACATAACCCCCAAGCCTCTGGTAGACGTCCTATACTGGTCAACACTAGTCAACCAAAAACCCAAAACAATAGCATAAAGAATACACGATGTAAACGCATGTTTTGGTTTTGCTAGGTTTTCAAATTTGAATTCAAAAGTCTTAGTTTACGTATTCCCAAATTAACATCAAGTGGAGAATTTCACGTTTTATCTAACCCATATATTCATTTGATAAATAAAAGTTTCTCCATCAGACTCAATTTTCTAATTGATTTATATGACATTGTTTGAAGATTGACATTCTCAATGAATCAAAAAGTTCGATCATATATTCTAATAATTAATCTTAATTAAAAACTAAGTTTAATTAAATTAATTGTTAATATCTTTTCATAATTGACAAGCTTAATAGAAATATTTTACTCATTAAAAAAAGTGATCCATTAATTGAGAACTTTTTAATAATCATTTATAATTAATAATATATACATATATATATATACATACATAAATATATATATATATATATATAATAACATTTATTAATTAATAACATTGCAACTTATAAAAAATGAAATGAAATTCATATCCAAATCGTATATGAAATAATCGTTGCGAATATAATTTAAAACCAACATATATAACACAATGTGATTTAAAATTGTGCAGCGATTAAAGTGTCGCACCACAGGTACACAGCGGATCACAGGTAAACTACGATCACGCAGGCGTGCGGTGGGTGGGGTACGAAGTACCCGCTCGCCCAACGTTATATATATATATATATATATATATATATATATATATATATATTTAACATTTGCTTACGCGATTTCCATACAGACTTGGCGATTTAGTTTTAATGTTTCTTAAACGTTTTTGCCCACGGTATGTAATCAATTTTTTGTTTTAAAAAAAAAATATAAATATATACAGAATTAAAAATATCACAATATATGAACATATATACACATATATATAATTGCATATATATATGTGTGTGTGTGTGTGTGTGTGTATAAGAAAATTGACAATTTATGATTACAATTTGAATTTTTTCAGAATTCCTCCATAGATCTTTGATCTCCAAAATTTTCAACAATTATTCTAATGGGTTTGGCTATGAATCTCAACCCTAGCCCCATTTTCTCTTTTTTTTTATCCATGCATATAAAATTTTCAAATAAATTTAATTGCCCAAATTGAAAATGCATACAATAAAAATATGAAATTCCTCAGGAGACATATGGAAGACACGTAGAAGACAGGAATGCATGATATGAAAATAGCATAAGAAAAATTACAAGAATCTACCCAAATTCTGAAGCTAATTCGCTCTTCCTCAGAAAACCCGCAGAGCAAGATCCCTTCTTCAGAGTTTTTGAGTCCTCCAATGCTCCAATTGCTCTCCACCCCCTCCCTAAGCTTCTATGAATGCCTGAATATAAAGAGCTCTCAAGAAACCTTTGGAATCCTTCTTGAAACTGTTGAAAGGTGTCACCAACTAAGCATGGGTCTTTTCCAACCTTTTTTTGATGAGTCATAAAGTTGTAGACACCATGTGCTTAATTGATGCACTAACCCCCATGTTGTTGACACAAGAGAAATAGAAAAGTGTGTTAATTCCCATGCAAGCTTATAACTTCAATAATTTCTATTTAAATTTTATAACTTTAATTTTAATTTTTATAACTTTTATTATTATTATTTTATTTTTTTCTTCATTATTATTTTACAATTATTATTAATTTTAATTTCTACTTTTCTTTTATTTAATTCCTTTTTCCCAATAATTCACATTTAATTAATTACAAGATAAATATCAAAGATCGTGATATTTTATTAATTTTCTCAAATAAATAATTAAATATATTTATTAAGACTTAATTAATGGAAAATTCACCATAGACCTCCAAGATAAAATATGAAAATCCATCATAGAACAAATCATACAAAATAAATCTAAAGGATTAAAAATCATGAAATATGTCATCCGACACATTTGGTGGGTATTCAACTTTGATACTTGTCCTAACTCATTAGGACAAATGGTTTTTAGGTTTGGGATTTGGACTTGAGAATTTATCTCCCTTATCTTATCACTGAGATAGTATAATAAGGTACGCTCATCCTGGCAATTCAGGAAAGTCGATACCCGATACCTACAACCTGCAGAAAAACCATGCATATACATACAATATATAATGCTAAGCTAAACAGACAATGGCACGAAGTGGTGCATCGTGTAGATCCTGACTAAGCAGGTGACTACGACTCCCTTCCTTAACCACATCAGAAATGCCATACAATAAGAAAATACACACACCATACACATGCAAGTATGGGGTAAGTAACCATAATAAAACACATGAGATAATAAACCATCGAACTAATCATCATTAATAACTGAAAATGATGTAATGATCATCATACATACATGAAATGTAAAGTCTAAATGATCTCATCATATATCAACTGAATCCCTATCATAATCTCTAATAGTGTCAAAACAACACCACTAAACCATCAACATAAAACTAGTCTACATAGTCTGATAATAATAGCAACAATAAGTCTAGAAAAGATGTGAACGAGGGTAGGCACTACATCCACCCCCACTTGAATTAGGCTTACTCCTGGAAGCCTACAAACAAATAGGGATATAACTCCCTCAATCTAGCTGCATTCTCCCAAGTAGTTGAAGAATCATCAGTAGGGTCCCATTGGACCCTTACCTGCTCGATGGTTCGACCCCTGAGGGTCAACTCTTGTTGCTCCAGAATATGAACTGCCTCCAAAGCTAGCTGCCCGTCCTCTACTTGCAATGCATTTCAATCAAGAACATGCACAATATCAAGAATGTACTGCCTAAGCACTGAAACATGGAAAACATTATGAATGCGAGCTAGGTTGGGCAGTAGAGCAAGACGGTAAGCAATCGGGCCAATCCTCTCCAAAATCTCGAATGGTCCCACAAAGCGAGGTGCAAGCTTCGAACCCTTTCTGTACCAGATCGGACTCTTTTGTGGTTGCACTCTCAAGAAAACCTTATCACCCACAGCAAACTGCTTATCAATCCTATGAGCATCGGCATACTTCTTCTGCCTATCCTGTGTCATAGTCAAATGCTCATAGATATGCACTACGTGTTGCTCCATATCATGAAGCATCTCAGGACCCAATAGAATGCGATCCTCGAGGCTGTCCCAACTCAATGATGTATGACAAGGACGTCCATATAAGGCCTGAAAAGGTGCCATGCCAATAGAACTATGATATCCATTGTTGTAAGCAAACTCCACTAGGTAGAGATAGTCCTCCCAATGTGTCTGCCTATCCATCACATACATCTGTAACATATACTCCAAAACCTGGTTCACCCTCTCTGTCTGACCATCAGTCTTTGGATGATATGCCAAAATTAAGTTTAGCTGCGCTCCAAGCTCATGCTGCAATGATGTCCAAACTGCAGATGTGAATAGAGGATCCCTGTCAGAAATGATCTTTCTAGGAATACCATGTAATCTCACAATGTCACGCATGAAGACATTCGCTACAAAAGCTACTGTGTAGGAAGACCTGATCAGTGAAAAATGTGCCATCTTAGTCAACCGATCAACAGTAACCGTGATAGCATCATGACGTCGAACTGTCATAGGTAATCCTACTATAAAATCCATGGAGATGATATCCCATTTCCAAGAAAGAATGAGATTAGGCTGCAATAGTCCTGCTGGGTGCTGGTGTTCTGCCTTGACTCTTTGACACTCAAGACACCTAGCCACAAAATCAGCAATATCTCGCTTCATCCCAAACCAAAAGAACAAACGTCTCAAATTAGCATGCATCTTCTTGACACCTGGATGTGCTAAGTAAGGTGTACGATGGACTTCTGCCAGAATCAATGTGCGAAGCTCATCCAGTAATGGCACATAAATCCTCCCCAAATGTCTCAAAAGACCATCTAATTCTTGAATGTAACCTGCAAACTTACCTTCCAAAGATCTTCCTGAATCTATCTCTCTACACACTTCCTGATACCAGGAATCTGTAGGAAGTGCCTGAAGAATCTGACTCCTCAAATCCACACTAAGAGTCATCGATGTTACCACATGTCTCCTGCGACTCAAAAAATTTACCACCACATTCTCCTTACCCTGAATGTAGTTAACCTCAAAATCATACTCACATAAAAATTCCATCCATCGTCTCTGGCGAGCATTCAAATTAGGTTGAGTAAAAATGTACTGAAGACTACGATGATCACAATGTAGCTCAAATCTGTGCCCCAACAAGAAATGTCTCCACTTTGTCAAAGCATGAACTACTACTACTAACTCAAGATCATGTGTAGGGTAATTTAACTCATGATCCTTGAGCTTGCGTGATTCATACCCAATCGCTCCTCCATTCTGCATCAACACTGCTTCAATTCCTTCAAGAGAAGCATCTGTACACACCATGAAATCACCTTCTGGATTAGGTACAGCTAAAATTGGTGCACTAGTCAAAAGCTCCTTGAGCCTCTGAAATGATTCCTCATATTTCTATGTCCACACAAACTTCTTACCTTTCCTCTGAAGAGAAGTGATAGGATGTGCTATCCTAGAGAAGTTCTAGACAAATCTACAATAATAACTAGCTAAACCCATGAAACTATGAAACTCTGACACATTAGTCAGGGTAGGCCAATCTATTATCACCTGAATCTTTGCAAGATCCACTGAAATACCATCACTTGAGATAACATGCCCTAAATACTGAATCTCCAATTTGAAGAATTCACATTTAGCAGCATTGGCATAAAGCTGATTGCCTCTCAAGCACTGCAATACCAACCGCAGGTATTCCTCATGCTCCTTCTAAGTCTTAGAAAATATCAATATGTCATCAAGAAACATGAGAACAAACCTGTCAAGATATGATCAAAATTCACCATTCATCAAACTCATGAACACTAATGGAGCATTAGTCATCCAAAAAGGTACCACTGTGAACTCATAATTCCCATAGCGTGTTCAAAAAGTAGTCTTCTAAATATTTGCTTCCTTAATACGAAGCTAGTGGTATCCTGACTTAAGTTCAATCTTGGAGAATACTATAGCTCCCTTGATCTGATAAAATAAGTCATCAATCCTAGACTAAGGATACCTTTTCTTCATAGTCACCTTGTTCAACTGTCTATAGTCAATACAAAGGCGCAAAGAACCGTCTTTCTTCTTCACAAAGAGCACTGGAGCTCCCCTTGGTGATACACTAGGTCGAATGCTCCCTTTGGCCAGAAGTTCCTCTAGCTGAAGACGTAGCTCACCCAGTTCTTGAGTAGTCATACGATAAGGAGCTTTAGAGATAGGCTCCGCTCCAGGAATTAGATCAATGCTAAAATCAATGTCCCTCTTTGGAGGCATGCCTGGAATCTCACTTGGAATGACATCTGCGTACTCCTGTAAAATTGGGTGATCTAAAGTCTTCCTCACAGGATCTTCCTCATCAAGATCATTTACCATAACAGAAGATATATGACATCCCTTACGAAAACTTCACTTCAATTGCATAGCAGAAATCATCCACAGAGATATAGGCCTTGGTATCCCAACTATCTTCACATCATTCCCTTGGTCATCTTGCCACAAAATAATCTTCTTCCTGCAATCTATACTGGCTCTATGAGATCCAAGCCAGTCCATGTCTAAAACCACATCATAGGAACCAAGGGGTATGACTTGAAGATCAACTATCGTATCAAAGCTCCCTAAGCTAAGCCCACACTTATGAACTATAGAATTTGTGGAGACCTTAATACCTAAGGCTAGTTCCACTTGCCAACCATGATCTTGCTTCACCGCATCGAGCTTACACTTAGAAACTATAGATGGTGAAATAAATGATTCTGTAGCTCCTGAATCAAACAATAATGAAAGAGATATACCTCGAATAACACCTATGGTCTCAACCACTGTTCCCTAATGATCTGCCTGATGCTGATCAACTGCTGCAAAAACTCTATGAGCTCTCCCTGCATCACCAACTGTGGGTTCTGAAGTTGTAGGCCTAGGTCCTGAAAACTGAGGTGCTCGCTATGGACAATGAGCTGCATAATGTCCAATCTGACCATATGAAAAGCATTCTATATTCCTGCCAGATCCTCTTCCCATAGGTGGTACATTAGATTGCTGGTGACTATTCCTTCTTACAAAAGACTAGCTACTCTGAGCTGGCTGATTGGACTGATTCTGTTTATTGTGTTGAGCATTGCAGTTGTTCTTAAATTTAGAACCTTTACCACCACCTTGAGCCTGAGAATTTGATCCCTTCTTCTGCTGCGTCTACTGAGACTACTGCTGATACTATTTTCCCTTAGAAAAGAAAGGCTTCTTGTTACCACCTAAATTGAAGTTTCCTTTAGATCCTGATGTTGTTGGTGCTCCTTCAAAACCACCTTGACCAAGGTTGACACTTTTCTCAACAAGGATTGCTCAATGTACCGCATCCTTGAGAGTTTTTGGATCAAATACATTGACACCCCCAATTATACGGTTATTCAAACCCCTAATAAAGTGTTGTGTCAACTGAGCTGAATTTTCACTGAACCCTGAAAAAGGCATAAGCTCATAAAACTTACGCTCATACTCAGTCACTGACATAGTGTACTGCTTGAGATTATGAAAATCATCTGCCTTTTGTAGTTTCCATTCCTCTGGTAGGAATCGTTCACGGAAACTCTCTAAGAATAGTTCCCACGTGACACTGCTCATATCGATTCCCAGCTTCTTCTCCTCAATCATCCACCAAGTGGCCCCAAAATTCTCTAAATTAGTGATCGCAAATCTTGCCTTAACATTGTTGTCAAAATTCTGCATGGCAAAAATCCTACCGAGGGAAATCAACCACTGCTCGGCCATATAACTAGAACCTTTCCAATTGAAAGGCTTGACCTTGGATCTTGAAAGATCCTTCGTCTGAGTGGACACAATGGACCTCTGACGATCCTTCTGAGGACTTCTAGATCTAGGTCTATGCTCTTGTTCTGTCTAATGCACTTTAGGCTATTCTTGAACAGGAGGTAGATGTTCTAAAATAGTCTGCATCATCTGCCTCAAACCAACCTCTTTAGACTCAGCTTGGTCCTCTCTACGGCTCTCTTCCTGCTGCCTATTAGAGTGCTCTTCCCTCCTCTCTACATGAGCCGATCCCTCATAGGTAGACTCATGGGCCCTGACAGCTCTGGCACAACCACAACCTCTTCCTCAGCCTCTACCATAGCGTCTAATAGAAGACTCGGTCCCAGACACCATCCTAGTTTCAAGTTGAAGAGATACACTTAATAGTTCACAGTTCTAGTTGTTCCAAAATAACTAGAGCTCCCAATGTAGAAACTCGGGCTTTGATACCAAATGTAATGCCCCGCCAAGGGATCCAAAGAATTAACCTAGAGTTTCACTGAGTTTGGTAACATTTTTTTTTTACATGAAAGTAAAAACCATACATAACTTATTCACAATAACGGAAGCAATAGCAATGTTCATCTAAAAAGTAAACATAACATACATAACAGATTACATTCTTTAAGATCTCTTAACATTGAATTACTTACATGAATCCATCTAGTACAACATCCACATGAAATAATAATGATAAGTCCAATGTTTAAACATTACATTTCCAAATGCTCAATCATCCTCTATACATGTCACAGGGTATGACAAGCTCAAAGAATATACATATGTAGAATAAGGTACATCATCCCATTCAAATCCATGATACATCAAAGTAGTGATAATCACATGATACATCATCATAGAAGACATATACATCCATCATAAAGATCAAACAAAATAAACTAAGTGCACAGTTCCTCCCAATCGTTAATAGCATCATATTACCATCGTGGGCCCTAGCCATCCCTCCATGCGTAACATCCCAAACCACCAAAGAGATCATCGATATCAACATAGTAAGAATGTCACTCCTAACATATACAACATCATATGTAGAAAGTAATCTAACATGCAAATATAAGCATAAGATAACATCATCTAACATATGCTAATCATCAATAAAAGGATACATATCCACCATCATGGAGGACGCATCAGCCACGATGTCTCAATGAATCTCAAATGATAAGAGTGGAAAATACACTACCACCCGATCGCGTGGTACCTATGTGGTCCACTCCCACCGTGCTAAGGAGATAATCTCAAGTCCCAAACAGGCTATCCATATCACATAGCACAAATCTCTATAGTCCAGGCATCTTAAAAGTATACTAACTCAAAGGTTCCAATCACAAAACTAACATCTACTTCCCAGAGGCACACAATGACATGTAGGAACCCACTATGCAAGTGGAAAAGTGTCATCACATTTATCACGTACAAGTTACCCTGGCAATTAGCTAAACTCCACGGGTCCATACTAATCTCATGCGGCCACTAGTATCCTCTCATACTGACAAGACATACTATGGAATGCAAGGTCGCAACCATGCATTCTCACTACTCCCATCCTAGCCTATACAAGCAGTTAAGGCATGGGCGAGAACCAAATCTCTTATCTTTTTAGGTTCATTCAATTAGTATTAAGTGTGAATGTTATCACTTATTAATCCAAAGTACAATGAGTTACCTTGGCAGCCTCTTAGGGCCCTGGCCCCCATTGCAAGCCACTTCCCATCACTACATGCAGATATCCTACCCTAATACTCATGGAATCATAAATCTCAAAATTAAGAAAAATAATCCATAATAAAATCATCAAATATGCATAAAAGCATCAAATCTCTATGAGCGAACATCCATAGAAAATCATGACCACAACAGCTCTCTATTGGCAACTGAAGCATCACTGATAATCAAAAGTATCCAATGGTTCTCAATAACCAAAATATATCTCAAACACACTGATCGAAGACTCCAAAAATGGTTGAGTCAAACATGTCACAACATGACATCATCAAGAATAAATCCACATTTCAGTCTCATCATGGCGACTAGAAAATAACCAAGGATAACTGATCGATGACCAAAAGTAATGGTTAAGTCAAGTGTCTCATAAATAAGAATCTCAACTATAACAATCAGTATTCACAACTAATATATAGAGCATTCCATCACATAACCATGGTTGGGTTATAAAGATCGAGATTAAAACATCATCATGGCATCACAATCACATAACCCCCAAGCCTCTGGTAGACGTCCTATACTGGTCAACACTAGTCAACCCAAAACCCAAAACAATAGCATAAATAATACACAATGTAAACACATGTTTTGGTTTTGCTAAGTTTTCAAATTTGAATTCAAAAGTCTCAGTTTACGTATTCCTAAATTAACATCAATTGGAGAATTTCACCCATGTATTCGTTTGATAGATAAAAGTTTCTCCATCAGACTCAATTTTCTAATTGATTTATATAAAATTGTTTGAAGATTGACATTCTCAATGAATCAAAAACTTCGATCACATATTCTAATAATTAATCTTAATTTAAAACTAAGTTTAATTAAATTAATTGTTAATATCTCTTCATAATTAACAAGCTTAATAGCAATATTTTACTCATTAAAAAATGTGATCCATTAATTGAGAACTTTATAATAATCATTTATAATTATTAATATATACATATATACTTATATATATATATATATATATATATATATAATAACATTTATTAATTAATAACATTGCAACTTATAAAAAATGAAATCAAAATTCAGATCCAAATCGTATATGAAATAATCGTCGGAAATATAATTTAAAACCAACAAATATAACACAATGTGATATAAAATCGTGCGGCAATTAAAGTGCCGCACCGCAGGTATACTGTGGTCGTAGGTACCCTACGATCACGCAGGCTTGCGGTTGGTGGGGTACGAAGTACCCATCTGCCCAACGTTTTATATATATATATATATTTATTTAACAATTGCTTACGCGATTTCCATATATACTTTGCGATTTGGTTTTAATGTTTCTTAAATGTTTTCGCCCATGGTATGTAATTGGTTTTTTTTAACAAATATATATAAATATATACAGAATTAAAAATATCACAATATATGAACATATATACACACATATATATATAATTGCATATATATATATATATATATATATGTATGTATGTATGTATGTATGTATGTATAAGCAAATTGACAATTTATGATTACAATTTAAATTTTTTCAGAATTGCTCCATAGATCTTTGATCTCCAAAATTTCCAACAATTATTCTAATGGGTTTGGCTATGAATCTCAACCCTAGCCTAGTTTTCTCTTTTTTTTTATCCATGCATATAAAATTTTCAAATAAATTTAATTGCCCAAATTAAAAATGCATATAATAAAAATATGAAATTCCTCAGGAGACATATGGAAGACACGAAGAAGACAGGAATGCATGATGTGGAAATAGCATAAGAAAAATCACAAGAATCTACCCGGATTCTGATGCTAATTCGCTTTTCCTCAGAAAACCTGTAGAGCAAGCTCCCTTCTTCAGAGGTCTTGAGTCTTCCAATGCTCCAATTGCTCTCCAACCCCTCCCTAAGCTTCTATTTATGCTTGAATATAAAGACCTCTCAAGAAACCTTTGGAATGCTTCTTGAAACTGCTGAAAGGTGTCACCAACTAAGCATGGGTCTTTTCCAACATTTTTTTGATGAGTCATAGAGTTGTAGACACCATGTGCTTAATTGATGCACTAACCCCCGTGTTGTTGACACAAGAGAAATAGAAAAGTGCGTTAATTCCCATGCAAGCTTATAACTCCAATAATTTCTATTTAAATTTTATAGCTTTAATTTTAATTTTTATAACTTTTATTATTATTATTTTATTTTTTTCTTTATTAAAATTTTTAAATTATTATTAATTTTAATTTCTAGTTTTCTTTTATTTAATTCTTTTTCTCCAATAATTCACATTTAATTAATTACAATCAAAATATCAAAGATAATGATATTTTATTAATTTTCTCAAATAAATAATTAAATCTATTTATTAAGACTTAATTAATGGAAAATTCACCATAGACCTCCAAGATAAAATATGAAAACTCACCATAGAACAAAACATACAAAATAAATCTAAAGGGTTAAAAATCACGAAATATGTCATCCGACACATTCGGTGGGTATTCAACTTTGATACTTGTCCTAACTCACTAGGACAAATGGTTTTTAGGTTTGAGATTTGGACATGAGAATTTATCTCCCTTCTCTTATCATTGAGATAGTATAATAGGGTACGCTCATCCTGGCAATTTAGAAAAGTTGATACCCAGTACCTACAACCTGCAGAAAAACCATGCATGTACATACAATATATAATGCTAAGCTAAATAGACAATGGCAAGAAGTGGTGCATTGTGAGATTCTGACTAAGCAGGTGACTATGACTCCCTTCCTTAACCACATCAAAAATGCCATACAATAAGAAAAACACGCACACCATACACATGCAAGTATGGGGTAAGTAACCATAATAAAACACATGAGATTATAAACCATTTAACTAATCATCATTAATAACTGAAAATGATGTAATGATCATCATACATACATGAAATGTAAAGTCTAAATGATCTCATCATATATCAATTGAATCCCTATCATAATCTCTGATAGTGTCAAAATAACACCACTAAACCATCAACATAAAACTAGTCTACATAGTCTGATAATAATCGCAACAATAAGTCTAGAAAAGATGTGAACGAGGGTAGGCACTACAAGAAAAGTGTCTCTAATTAATTAAAGATTATTTAATTAAATAGAGAAATTAATTATGAGAGCATATCTCATTTTTCTAAATTAAATATCTCAACAAAATCTCTCTTCAATTCAAAAAGGGAAATTTTCAGTTCACTATTGATCAAAAATTAATTAAATCAGTTAACTCATTTTTCTACTCAAATTAAATCAATTAACTTCTTATTTTATTCAAATTAAATCTGTTAACTCCCTTTAATTTGGAAATCTCCCTTTATGACTGAACTTCACCTTTTATCCTGACTGCTGATTGAAATCCATTTCAACCGTTGATGAATTCTAGAAAAGTATATTTAAGAGAACCATCATCTCTTCATTTTGAAAGGTTGAATGAGAATTTGCATCGAATTGTTGCTAAAATTCATGCTCACATTTGCTCATATTCACATACGCAAAGATCAAGTTTGACCAAAAGTTGACCAGATTTAACCATGCTTGACTTGAGTTTACTAATTTCGAAAAGAATTTTAAAATAATCAAACAAAATTATTTAATTAAACTAAGTACTTACTTCTAATTAATTAAACAAATTTATTTAATTAAATGAGAAGCCTTTCCTAATTAACTAAATGAAGTTATTTAATTAAATAAGAAAAGTGTCTCTAATTAATTAAAGATTATTTAATGAAATAGAAAAAGTAATTATCAGAGCATATCTCATTTTATTAAATTAAATATCTAAACAAAATCTCTCTTCAGTTCAAAAAAAAAAAATTCCAGTTCACTATTGATAAAAAATGAGTTAAATCAGTTAACTCCTTTTTCTACTCAAATTAAATCAGTTAACTCCTTATTTTACTCAAATTAAATCTGTTAATTCCCTTTAATTTGAAAATCTCCCTTTATGACTGTACTTCACCTCTAATCCTAACTGTTGATTGAAATCGATTTCAACCATTGATGAATTCCAAGAAAGTCTATTTAAGAGACCCTCATCTCTTCATTTTGAAAGGTTGAATGAGAATTTGCATTGAATTGTTGCTGCAATTCATACTCTCATTTGCTCATATTCACATACACAAAGATCAAGTTTGATGAAAAGTTGACCAGATTTAACCACGGTTGACTTGAGTTGAATAGTTTCAAAAAGAATTTTCAAATAATTAAATGAAATTATTTAATTAAATGGAGTACTTACTTCTAATTAATTAAATAAAGTTACTTAATTAAATGAGAATCCATTTCTAATTAATTAAATGAAGTTATTTAATTAAATAAGAAAAGTGTCTCTAATTAATTAAAGATTATTTAATTAAATAGAAAAAGTAATTATGAGAGCATATGTAATTTTATTAAATTAAATATCTCAACAAAATCTCTCTTCAGTTCAAAAAGTAAAATTTTGAGTTTACTATTGATAAAAAATGAATTAAATCAGTTAACTCTTTTTTCTACTCAAATTGAATCAGTTAACTCCTTATTTTACTCTAATTAAATCTGTTAACTCCTTTTAATTTGGAAATCTCCCTTTATGACTGAACCTCACCTTTAATCCTGACCGTTGATTGAAATCGATCTCAACCATTGATGAATTTCAGGAAAGTCTATTTAAGAGACACTCATCTCTTCATTTTGAAAGGTTGAATGAGAATTTTCATCGAATTGTTGCTGGAATTCATAGTCACATTTTCTCATATTCACATACGCAAAGATCAAGTTTGACCAAAAGTTGACCAGATTTAACCACGGTTGACTTGAGTTGACTAGTATCAAAAAGAATTTTGAAATAATTAAACGAAATCATTTAATTAAATGGAGTACTTACTTGTAATTAATTACACAAATTTAATTAATTAAATGAGAAGCCATTCCTAATTAATTAAATGAAGTTATTTAATTAATTAAGAAAAGTGTCTCTAATTAATTAAAGATTATTTAATTAAATAGAAAAAGTAATTATGAGAGTATATCTCATTTTATTAAATTAAATATCTCAACAAAATCTCTCTTCAGTTGAAAAAAGGAAATTTCCAGTTCACTATTGATAAAAAATGAGATAAATGAGTTAACTCTTTTTTCTTCTGAAATTGAATCAGTTAACTCTTCATTTTACTCAAATTAAATCTGTTAACTCCCTTTAATTTGAAAATCTCCCTTTATAACTGAAATTCAACTTTAATCCTGGCCGTTGATTGAAATCGATCTCAACCTTTGATGAATTCCAAGAAAGTCTATTTAAGAGACCCTCATCTCTTCATTTTGAAAGGCTGAATGAGAATTTTCATCAAATTGTTGCTGGAATTCATACTCACATTTGCTCATATTCACATACGCAAAGATCAAGTTTCACCAAAAGTTAACCAGATTCTACCATGGTTGACTCGAGTTGACTAGTTTCGAAAAAAAAATTTAAATAATTAAACAAAATTATTTAATTAAATGGAGTACTTACTTCTAATTAAATAAACAAAGTTACTTAATTAAATGAGAAGCCATTCCTAATTAATTAAATCAAGTTATTTAATTAAATAAGAAAAGTGTTTCTTATTAATTAAAGATTATTTAATGAAATAGAAAAAGTAATTATGAGAGCATATCTCATTTTATTAAATTAAATATCTCAACAAAATCTCTCTTCAGTTCAAAAAGGAAAATTTTCAGTTCACTATTGATAAAAAATGAGTTAAATCAGTTAACTCCTTTTTCTACTTAAATTAAATCAGTTAACTCCTTATTTTACTCAAATTAAATCCGTTAATTCCCTTTAATTTGAAAATCTCCCTTTATGACTGTACTTCACCTCTAATCCTAACTGTTGATTGAAATCGATTTCAACCATTGATGAATTCCAAGAAAGTCTATTTAAGAGACCCTCATCTCTTCATTTTGAAAGGTTGAATGAGAATTTGCATTGAATTGTTGCTGCAATTCATACTTTCATTTGCTCATATTCACATACACAAAGATCAAGTTTGAATAAAAGTTGACCAGATTTAACCACAGTTGATTTGAGTTGACTAGTTTCAAAAAGAATTTTGAAATTATTAAATAAAATTATTTAATTAAATGAAGTACTTACTTCTAATTAATTAAACAAAGTTATTTAATTAAATCAGAAGCCATTCCTAATTAATTAAATGAAGTTATTTAATTAAATAAGAAAAGTGTCTCTAATTAATTAAATATTACTTAATTAAATAAAAAAATTAATTATGAGAGCATATCTCATTTTATTAAATTAAATATCTCAACAAAATCAATCTTCAGTTCAAAAAGGGAAGTTTCCAGTTCACTATTGATAAAAAATGAGTTAAATCAGTTAACTCCTTTTTCTACTCAAATTGAATCAGTTAACTCCTTATCTTACTCAAATTAAATCTGTTAACTTCATTTAATTTGGAAATCTCCCTTTATGACTAAACTTCACCTTTAATCCTGACCGTTGATTGAAATTGATCTCAACCGTTGATGAATTTTAAGAAAGTCTATTTAAAAGACACTAATCTTTTTATTTTTAAATGTTGAATGAGAATTTGCATTGAATTGTTGTTGGAATTCATAGTCACATTTGCTCATATTCACATACGCAAAGATCAAGTTTGAGCAACAGTTGACCAAATTTAACCATAGTTGACTTGAGTCGACTAGTTTCAAATTTTTTTAAAAAATAATTAAATGAAACTATTTAATTAAATGGAGTACTTACTTCTAATTAATCAAAAAAAGTTATTTAATTAAATGAGAAGCCATTCCTAATTAATTAAATGAAGTTATTTAATTAAATAAAAAAATTGTCTCTAATTAATTAGAGATTATTTAATTAAATAGAAAAAGTAATTACGAGAGCATATCTCATTTTATTAAATTAAATATCTCAACAAAATCTCTCTTCAGTTGAAAAAGGGAAATTTTCAATTCACTATTGATCAAAAATGAGTTAAATCAGTTAACTCTTTTTTCTACTCAAATTGAATCAGTTAACTCATTATTTTACTCAAATTAAATCTATTAACTCCCTTTAATTTTTAAATCTCCCTTTATGATTGAACTTCACCTTTAATCCTGACCGTGAATTGAAATCAATCTCAATCGATGATGAATTCCTGGAAAGTCTATTTAAGAGACCCTCATCTCTTCATTTTGAAAGGTTGAATGAGAATTTGCATCAAATTGTTGATGGAATTCATACTCATATTTGCGCATATTCACATACGCAAAGATCAAGTTTGACCAAAAGTTGACCAGATTTAACCACGGTTGACTTGAGTTGACTAGTTTCAAAATTTTTTTAAAAATAATTATACGAAATTATTTAATTAAATTAAGTACTTACTTCTAATTAATTCAACAAAGTTATTTAATTAAACGAGAAGCCATTCCTAATTAATTAAATGAAGTTATTTAATTAAATAAGAAAAGTGTCTCTAATTAATTAAAGATTATTTAATGAAATAGAAAAAGTAATTATGAGAGCATATCTCATTTTATTAAATTAAATATCTCAACAAAATCTCTCTTCAGTTCAAGAAGGGAAATTTTCAATTCACTATTGATCAAAAATGAGTTAAAACAGTTAACTCCTTTTTTTACTCAAATTCAATCAGTTAACTCCTTATTTTACTCAAACTAAATCTGTTAACTCCCTTTAATTTGGAAATCTCCCTTTATGACTGAACTTCACCTTTAATCCTGACCGTTGATTGAAATTGATCTCAACCGTTGATGAATTCTAGGAAAGTCTATTTAAGAGACCCTCATCTCTTCATTTTGAAATGTTGAATGAGAATTTGCATTGAATTGTTGCTGGAATTCATACTCACATTTGCTCATATTCACATACATAGAGATTAAGTTTGGCCAAAATTTGACCAAATTTAACCACGGTTGACTTGAGTTGACTAGTTTCAAAAAGAATTTTGAAATAATTAAATGAAATCATTTAATTAAATGGAGTGCTTACTTGTAATTAATTAAACAAAGTTATTTAATTAAATGAGATGCCATTCCTAATTAATTCAATGAAGTTATTTAATTAAATAAGAAAAGTGTCTCTAATTAACTAAAGATTATTTAATGAAATAGAAAAAGTAATTATGAGAGCGCATCTCATTTTATTAAATTAAATATCTCAACATAATCTCTTTTCAGTTGAAAAAGGGAAATTTCCAGGTGACTATTGATCAAAAATGAGGTAAATCAGTTAACTCCTTTTTCCACTCAAATTGAATCAGTTAACTCCTTATTTTTACTCAAATTAAATCTATTAAATCCATTTAATTTGGATATCTCCCCTTATGACTGAACTTCACCTTTAATCTTGACCGTTGATTGAAATCGATCTCAACCGTTGATGAATTCTAGGAAAGTCTATTTAAGAGACCCTCATCTCTTCATTTTGAAATGTTGAATGAGAATTTGCATTAAATTGTTGCTGAAATTCATACTCACATTTGCTCATATTCACATACATAGAGATTAAGTTTGGCCAAAATTTGACCAAATTTAAGCACGGTTGACTTGAGTTGACTAGTATCAAAAAGAATTTTGAAATAATTAAACGAAATCATTTAATTAAATGGAGTACTTACTTGTAATTAATTACACAAATTTATTTAATTAAATGAGAAGCCATTCCTAATTAATTCAATGAAGTTATTTAATTAAATAAGAAAAGTGTCTCTAATTAATTAAAGATTATTTAATTAAATAGAAAAAATAATTATGAGAGCGCATCTCATTTTATTAAATTAAATATCTCAGCAAAATAAATGTTTGGTTTAAGAAGAGAAATTTTCAGTTCACTATTGATAAAAAATGAGTTAAATTAGTTAACTCCATTTTCTACCCAAATTGAATCAGTTAACTCCTTATTTTACTCAAATTAAATCTGTTAACTCCCTTTAATTTGGAAATCTCGCTTTATGACTAATCTTCACTTTTAATCCTGACCGCTGATTGAAATCGATCTCAACCGTTTATAAGTTCCAGGGAAGTCTATTTAAGAGACCCTCATCTCTTCATTTTGAAAGGTTGAATGAGAATTTGCATCAAATTTTTGCTAGAGTTCATACTCACATTTGGTCATATTCACATACGCAAAGATGAATTTTGACCAAAAGTTGACCAGATTTAACAACAGTTGACTTGAGTTGACTAGTTTCGAAAAAAAATTGAAATAATTAAACAAAACTATTTAATTAAATGGAGTACTTACTTCTAATTAAATAAACAAAGTTATTTAATTAAATAAGAAGCCCTTCCTAATTAATTAAATGAAGTTATTTAATTAAATAAGAAAAGTGTCTCTAATTAATTAAAGATTACTTTATTAAATAGAAAAAGTAATTATGAGAGCATATCTCATTTTATTAAATTAAATATCTCAACAAAATCTCTCTTTAGTTCAAAAAGGGAAATTTCTAGTTCACTATTGATCAAAAATGAGTTAAATCAGTTAACTCATCTTTCTACTCAAATTGAATCAGTTAACTCCTTATTTTACTCAACTTAAATCTGTTAACTCCTTTTAATTTGGAAATCTCACTTTATGACTGAACTTCACCTTTAATCCTGACCATTGATTGAAATCGATCTCAACCATTGATGAATTTCAAGAAAGTCTATTTAAGAGATCCTCATCTCTTCATTTTGAAAGGTTGAATGAGAATTTGCATCGAATTGTTGTTGGAATTCATACTCACATTTGGTCATATTCACATACGTAGAGATCAAGTTTGACCAAAAGTGACCAGATTTAACCACAGTTTACTTGAGTTGACTAGTTTCAAAAAGAATTTTGAAATAATTAAATGAAATCATTTAGTTAAATGGAGTACTTACTTCTAATTAATTAAAAAAAGTTATTTAATTAAATGAGAAGCCATTCTTAATTAATTAAATGAAGTTATTTAATTAAATAAGAAACATGTCTCTAATTAATTAATGATTATTTAATTAAATAGAAAAAGTAATTACAAGAGCATATCTCATTTTATTAAATTAAATATCTCAACAAAATCTCTCTTTAGTTGAAAAAGGGAAATTCCTAGTTCACTATTGATAAAAAATGAGTTAAATCAGTTAACTACTTTTTCTACTCAAATTGAATCAGTTAACTCCTTATTTTACTCAAATTAAATCTGTTAACTTTGTTTAATTTGGAAATCTCCCTTTATGACTGAACTTCACCTTTAATCCTAACCGTTAATTGAAATCAATCTCAACCATTGATGAATTCCAGAAAAGTCTATTTAAGAGACCCTCATCTCTTCATTTTGAAAGATTGAATGAGAATTTTCATCGAATTATTGCTGGAATTCATACTCACATTTGCTCATATTCACATACGCAAAGATTAATTTTGACCAAATGTTGACCAGATTTAACCACAGTTGACTTGAGTTGACTAGTTTCGTATAGAATTTTGAAATAATTAAACGAAATTATTTAATTAAATAGACTACTTACTTCTAATTAATTAAACAAAGTTATTTAATTAAATGAGAAGCCATTCCCTATTAATTAAATGAAGTTATTTAATTAAATAAGAAAAGTGTCTCTAATTAATTAAATATTACTTAATTAAATAGAAAAAGTAATTATGAGATCATATCTCATTTTATTTAATTAAATATCTCAACAAAATCTCTCTTCAGTTCAAAAAGGGAAATTTCCAGTTCACTGTTCATCAAAAATGAGTTAAATCAGTTACCTCCTTTTTCCGCTCAAATTGAATTAGTTAACTCCTTATTTTACTCAAATTAAATTTGTTTACTCCCTTTAATTTGGAAATCTCCATTAATGACTGAACTTGACCTTTAATCACCGTTGATTGAAATCAATCTCAACTGTTGATGAATTCTAGGAAAGTTTATTTAAGAGACCCTCATCTCTTCATTTTGGAAGGATGAATGAGAATTGGCATCGAATTATTGCTAGAATTCATACTCAAATTTGCTCATATTCACATATGCAAAGATCAAGTTTGACAAAAAGTTGAATAGATTTAACCACAGTTGACTTGAGTTGACTAGTTTCGAAAAGAAATTTGACATAATTAAACAAAATTATTTAATTAAATAGACTACTCACTTCTAATTAATTAAAAAAAGTTATTTAATTAAATGAAAAGCCATTCCTGCATTTTGAAAGGTTTAATGACAATTTGCATCGAATTGTTGCGGGAATTCATACTCACATTTTCTTATATTCACATACGCAAAGCTCAAATTTGACCAAATGTTGACCAGATTAAACCAAGGTTGACTTGAGTTGACTAGTTTCGAAAAGAATTTTAAAATAATTAAACAAAATTATTTAATTAAATCAAGTACTTGCTTCTAATTAATTAAACAAATTTATTTAATTAAATGAGAAGCCATTCCTAATTAATTAAATAAAGTTATGTAATTAAATAAGAAAAGTGTCTCTAATTAATTAAAAATTACTTAATTAAATCGAAAAAGTAATTATGAGATCATATCTCATTTTATTAAATTAAATATCTCAACAAAATCTCTCTTCAGTTCAAAAAGGGAAATTTCCAATTCATTATTGATAAAAAATGAGTTAAATCAGTTAACTCTTTTTTCTATTCAAATTGAATCAGTTAACTCATTATTTTACTCAAATTAAATCTGTTAACTCCCTTTAATTTGGAAATCTCCCTTTTTGACTGAACTTCACCTTTAATCCTGACCCCTGATTGAAATCGATCTCAACCATTGATGAATCCCAAGAAAGTCTAATTAAGAGACCCTCATCTCTTCATTTTGAAAAGCTGAATTAGAATTTGCATCGAATTGTTGCTGGAATTCATACTCATATTTGCTCATATTCAAATATGCAAAGATCAAGTTTGACCAAAAGTTGACCAGATTTAACCATGGTTGACTTGAGTTGACTGATTTCGAAAAGAATTTTAAAATAATTATACCAAATTACTTAATTAAATGGAGTACTTACTTCTAATTAATTAAACAAAGCTATTTAATTAAATGAGAAGCCATTCTTAATTAGTTAAATAAAGTTATTTAATTAAATAAGAAAAGTGTCTCTAATTACTTAAAGACTATTTAATTAAATAGAAAAAGTAATTATGAGAGCATATCTCATTTAATTAAATTACATATCTTAACAAAATCTCTCTTCAGTTGAAAAAAGGTAATTTCCAGTTCACTATTGATAAAAATGAGTTAAATCAATTAACTATTTTTTCTACTCAAATTGAATCAGTTAACTACTCATTTCACTCAAATTAAATCTATTAACTCCGTTTAATTTGGAAATCTCCCTTTATGAGTGAACTTCACCTTTAATCCTGACAGTTGATTGAAATCGATCTCAAACATTGACGAATTCCAGGAATGTCTACTTAAGAGACCCTCATCCCTTCATTTTGAAAGGTTGAATGAGTATTTGCATCGAATTGTTATTGGAATTTATACTCACATTTACTCACATTCACATACGCAGAGATCAAGTTTGACGAATAGTTGACAAGATTTGACCACGGTTGAATTGAGTTGAGTAGTTTTGAATTTTTTTTTGAAATAATTAAGGAAAATTATTTACTTAAAAAGAGTACTTACTTCTAATTAATTAAAGAAAGTTATTTAATTAAATGAGAAGCCATTCTTAATTAATTAAATGAAGTTATTTAATTAGATAAGAAAAGTGTCTCTAATTAATTAAATATTATTTAATTAAATAGAAAAAGTAATTATGAGATCATATCTCATTTTATTAAATTAAATATCTCAACAAAATCTATTTTCAGTTCAAAAAGAAAAATTTTCAGTTCACTATAGATCAAAAATGAGTTAAATCAATTAACTCCTTTTTCTACTCAAATTGAATCAGTTAACTCGTTATTTTACTCTAATTAAATCTGTTAACTCCCTTTAATTTGGAAATCTCCCTTTATGACTGAACTTCACCTTTAATCCTGGCCGTTGATTGAAATCATTCTCAACCGTTGATGAATTCTAGGAAAGTCTATTTAAGAAACCCTAATCTTTTCATTTTGAAATGTTGAATGAGAATTTGAATCGAATTGTTGCTGGAATTCATAGTCACATTTGCTCATATTCACATACGCAAAGATCAAATTTGACCAAATGTTGACCAGATTTAACCACGGTTGACTTGAGTTGACTAGTTTCAAATTTTATTTTGAAATAATTAAACAAAATTATTTAATTAAATGGAGTACTTACTTCTAATTAATAAAACAAAGTAATTTAATTAAATGAGAAGCCATTCCTAATTAATTAAATGAAGTTATTTAATTAGATAAGAAAAGTGTTTCTAATTAATTAAAGATTATTTAATTAAATAGAAAAAGTAATTATGAGAGCATATTTCATTTTATTAAATTAAATATCTCAACAAAATCTCTCTTCAGTTCAAAAAGGGAAATTTCCAGTTCACTATTGATCAGAAATGAGTTAAATCAATTAACTCCTTTTTCTACTCAAATTGAATTAGTTAACTTCTTATTTTACTCAAATTAAATCTGTTAACTCCCTTTAATTTGAAAATCTCCCTTTATGACTGAACTTCACCTTTAATCCTAACTGCTAATTGAAATCGATCTCAACCGTTCATGAATTCTAGGAAAGTCTATTTAAGAGATCCTCATCTCTTCATTTTGAAAGGTTGAATGAGAATTTGCATCGAATTGTTGCTAGAATTCATAATCACATTTGCTCATATCCACATACGTAGAGATCAAGTTTGACCAAAAGTTGACCAGATTTAGCCACGGTTGACTTTAGTTGACTAGTTTCGAAAAGAATTTTGAAATAATTAAATGAAATTATTTAATTAAATGGAGTACTTCTAATTAATTAAACAAATAAATTGTCTCTAATTAATTAAAGATTATTTAATTAAATAGAAAAAGTAATTATGAGAGCATATTTATTAAATTAAATATCTCAACAAAATCTCTGTTCAGTTCAAAAAGGGAAATTTCCAGTTCACTATTGATCAAAAATAAGTTAAATAAGTTAACTCCTTTCTCTACTCAAATTGAATTAGTTAACTTCTTATTTTACTCAAATCAAATCTGTTAACTCCCTTTAATTTGGAAATCTCCCTTTATGACTGAACTTCACCTTTAATCCTGACCACTGATTGAAATCGATCTCAACCATGGATGAGTTCCACGAAAGTCTATTTAAGAGACCCTCATCTCTTCATTTTGAAAGGTTGAATGAGAATTTGCATCGAATTGTTGCTGGAATTCATACTCACATTTACTCATATTCACATACACAAACATCAAGTTTGACCAAAAGTTGACCAGATTTAACTATAGTTGACTTGAGTTGACTATTTTCAAAAATAATTTTGAAATAAGTAAATGAAATTATTTAATTAAATAGAGTACTTACCTCTACTTAATGAAACAAAGTTATTTAATTAAATGAGAATCCATTCCTAATTAATTAAATGAAGTTATTTAATTAAATAAGAAAAATGTCTCTAATTAATTAAAGATTATTTAATTAAATAGAAAAACTAATTATGAGAGCATATCTCATTTTATTAAATTAAATATCTCAACAAAATCTCTCTTTAGTTCAAAAAGAGAAATTTCTAATTCAATATTTATAAAAAATGAGTTAAATGAGTTAACTCATTTTCTACTCAAATTGAATCAGTTAACTCCTTATTTTACTTAAATTAAATCTGTTAACTCCCTTTAATTTAGAAATCTCCCTTTATGACTGAACTTCACCTTTAATCCTGACCGTTGATTGAAATTGATCTGAACCATTGATGAATTCCAGAAAAGTCTATCTGAGAGACCCTCATCTCTTCATTTTTAAAGGTTGAATGAGAATTTGCATCGAATTGTTTCTAGAATTCATACTCACATTGGCTGATATTCACATACGCAAAGACCAAGTTTAGCCAAAATTTGACTAGATTTAACCACGGTTGACTTGAGTTGACTAGTTTCGAAAAGAATTTTGAAATAATTATATGAAATTATTTAATTAAATGGAGTACTTACTTATAATTAATTAAACAAAGTTATTTGTTTAAATGAGAAGCCATTCCTAATTATTTAAATGAAGTTATTTAATTAAAAAAGAAAAGTTTCTCTAATTAATTAAAGATTATTTAATTAAATAGAAAAAGTAATTATGAGAGCACATCTCATTTTATTAAATTAAATATCTCAACAAAATCTCTCTTCAGGTTAAAAAGGGAAATTTCCAGTTCACTATTGATAAAAAATGAGTTAAATTAGTTAACTCTTTTTCCTACTCAAATTGAATCAGTTAACTCCTTATTTTACTCAAATTAAATCTATTAACTCCCTTTAATTTGGATATCTCCCTTTATGACTTATCTTTACCTTTAATCCTGACCGTTGATTGAAATCGATCTCAAACGTTGATGAAATTAAAGAAAGTCTATTTAATAGACCCTCATCTCTTCATTTTGTAAGGTTGAATGAGAATTTGCATCGAATTGTTGCTAGAATTCATACTCACATTTTCTCATATTCACATATGCAAAGATCAAGTTTGACCAAAAGTTGACCAAATTTAACCACAGTTGACTTGATTTGACTAGTTTCAAAAAGAATTTTAAAATAATTAAATGAAATTATTTAATTAAATAGAGTACTTACTTCTAATTAATTAAAAAAAATTATTTAATTAAATGAGAAGCCATTCTTAATTAATTAAATGAAGTTATTTAATTAAATAAGAAAAGTGTCTCTAATTAATTAAAATTTATTTAATTAGATAGAAAAATTAATTATGAGAGCATATCTCATTTTATTAAATTAAATATCTCAGCAAAATATCTCTTTAGTTTAAAAAGAGAAATTTTCAGTTCACTATTGATAAAAAATGAGTTAAATTAGTTAACTCCATTTTCTACTCAAATTCAATCAGTTAACTCCTTATTTTACTCAAATTAAATCTGTTAACTCCCTTTAATTTGGAAATCTTCCTTTATGACTAAACTTCACCTTTAATCCTGACTGCTGATTGAAATCGATCTCAACCGTTTATAAGTTCAAGGGAAGTCTAGTTAAGATACCCTCATCTCTTCATTTTGAAAAGTTGAATAAGAATTTGCATCGAATTTTTGCTGAAATTCATACTCACATTTGCTCATATTCACATACGCAAAGATAAAGTTTGACCAAATTTGACCATATTTAACCACAGTTGACTTGAGTTGACTAGTTTTGGAAAAAATTGAAATAATTAAACAAAACTATTTATATAAATGGAGTACTTACTTCTAATTAATTAAACAAAGTTATTTAATTAAATGAGAAGCCCTTCCTAATTAATTCAATGAAGTTATTTAATTAAATAAGAAAAGTGTCTCTAATTAATTAAAGATTACTTTATTAAATGGAAAAAGTAATTATGAGAGCATATCTCATTTTATTAAATTAAATATGTTAACAAAATCTCTCTTTAGTTCAAAAAGGGAAATTTCTAGTTCAGTATTGATAAAAAATGAGTTAAATCAGTTAACCCATCTTTCTACTCAAATTGAATCAGTTAACTCCTTATTTTACTCAACTTAAATCTGTTAACTTCCTTTAATTTGGAAATCTCCCTTTATGACTGAAATTCTCCTTTAATCCCGACCGTTGATTGAAATCGATATCAACCGTTGATGAATTTTAGGAAAGTCTATTTAAGAGACCCTCATCTCTTCATTTTGAAAGGTTGAATGAGAATTTGCATCAAATTGTTACTGAAATTCATACTCACATTTGCTCATATTCACATACGTAGAGATCAAGTTTGACCAAAAGTGACCAGATTTAACCACAGTTGACTTGAGTTGACTAGTTTCAAAAAAAAATTTGAAATAATTAAACGAAATCATTTAGTTAAATGGATTACTTACTTCTAATTAATTAAAAAAACTTATTTAATTAAATGAGAAGCCATTCTTAATTAATTAAATGAAGTTATTTAATTAAATAAAAAACATGTCTCTAATTAATTAATGATTATTTAATTAAATAGATAAAGTAATTACGAGAGCATATCTCATTTTATTAAATTAAATATCTCAACAAAATCTTTCTTCAGTTCAAAAAGGGAAATTCCCAGTTCACTATTGATGAAAAATGAGTTAAATCAGTTAACTACTTTTTCTACTCAAATTGAATTAGTTAACTCCTTATTTTACTCAAATTAAATCTGTTAACTTTGTTTAATTTGGAAATCTCCCTTTATGACTGAACTTCACCTTTAATCCTAACCGTTGATTGAAATCAATCTCAACCATTGATGAATTCTAGAAAAGTCTATTTAAGAGACCCTCATCTCTTCATTTTGAAAAGTTGAATGAGAATTTTCATCGAATTGTTGCTGAATTCATACTCACATTTGCTCATATTCACATACGCAAAGATTAATTTTGACCAAATGTTGACCAGATTTAACCACAGTTGACTTGAGTTGACTAGTTTCGTATAGAATTTTGAAATAATTAAACAAAATTATTTAATTAAATAGACTACTTAATTCTAATTAATTAAACAAAGTTATTTAATTAAATGAGAAGCCATTCCCTATTAATTAAAAGAAGTTATTTAATTAAATAAGAAAAGTGTCTCTAATTAATTAAAGATTATTTAATTAAATAGAAAAAGTAATTATGAGAGCATATCTCATTTTATTAAATTAAATATCTCAACAAAATCTCTCTTCAGTTCAAAAAAGAAAATTTCTAGTTCACTATTGATCAAAAATCAGTTAAATCAGTTAACTACTTTGTCCAATCAAATTGAATCAGTAAACCCCTTATTTTACTCAAATTAAATCTGTTAACTCCCTTTAATTTGGAAATCTCCTTTATGACTGAACTTCACCTTTAATCATGACCGCTGATTAAAATCGATCTCAACCATGGATGAATTCTAAGAAAGTCTATTTAAGAGACCCTCATCTCTTAATTTTGAAAGGTTGAATGAGAATTTGTATCGAATTGTTGCTGGAATTCATACTCACATTTACTCATATTCACATACGCAAAGATCAAGTTTGACCAAAAGTTGACCAAATTTTTAAAACCATGGTTGACTTGAGTTGACTAATTTTGAAAAGAATTTTGAAATAATTAAATAAAATTATTTAATTAGATGGAGTACTTACTTGTAATTAATTAAACAAAGTTATTTAATTAGATGAGAAGCCATTCCTAATTAATTAAATGAAGTTATTTAATTAAATAAGAAAAGTGTCTCCAATTAATTAAAGATTATTTAATTAAATAGAAAAAGTAATTATGAGAGCATATCTCATTTTATTAAATTAAATATCTCAACAAAATCTCTCTTCAGTTCAAAAACGGAAATTTTTACTTCACTATTGATCAAAAATGAGTTAAATCAGTTAACTCTTTTTTCTACTCAAATTGAATCAGTTAACTCCTTATTTTACTCAAATTAAATCCGTTAACTCCCTTTAATTTGGAAATCTCCCTTTATGACCGAACTTCACCTTTTATCCTAACTGCTAATTGAAATCCATCTCAACCGTTGATGAATTCCAGGAATGTCTATTTAAAAGACCCCTCATCTTTTCATTTTTAAAGGTTGAATGAAAATTTGCATCTAATTGTTGCTGAAATTCATACTCACATTTGCTCATATTCACATACGCAAAGCTCAAGTTTGACCTAAAGTTGACCAGATTTAGACAAGATTGACATGAGTTGACTAGTTTTGAAAAGAATTTTAGAATAATTAATCAAAATTATTTAATTAAATCGAGTACTTGCTTCTAATTAACTAAACAAAGTTATTTAATTAGATGAGAAGCCATTCCTAATTAATTAAATAAAGTTATTTAATTAAATAAGAAAAGTGTCTCTAATTAATTAAAGATTACTTAATTAAATAGAAAAAGTAATTATGAGAGCATATCTTATTTTATTAAATTAAATATCTCAACAAAATCTCTCTTTAGTTCAAAAAGGGAAATTTCCAGTTCATTATTGATAAAAAATGAGTTAAATTAGTTAACTCTTTTTTCTACTCAAATTAAATGAGTTAACTCATTATTTTACTCAAATTAAATCTGTTAACTCCTTTTAATTTGAAAATCTCCCTTTATGACTGAACTTCACTTTTAATCCTGACCGCTGATTGAAATCGATCTCAACCGATGATAAATTCCAAGCAAGTCTATTTAAGAGACCCTCATGACTTCATTTTGAAAGGATGAATGAGAATTTGCATCGAATTGTTGCTGGAATTCATACTCACATTTGCTAATATTAACATACGCAAAGATCACGTTTGACCAAAAGTTGACTAGATTTAACCACGGTTGACTTGAGTTAACTAATTTTGAAATAATTAAACCAAATTACTTAATTAAATGGAGTACTTACTTCTAATTAATTAAATAAAGTTATTTAATTAAATGAGAAGCCATTCCAAATTAATTAAATGAAGTTATTTAATTAAATAAGAAAAGTGTCTCTAATTACTTAAAGATTATTTAATTAAATAGAAAAAGTAATTATGAGAGCATATCTCATTTTATTAAATTAAATATCTCAACAAAATCTCTCTTTAGTTCAAAAAGAGAAATTTCTAGTTCACTATTGATAAAAAATGAGTTAAATCAGTTATGTCCTTTTTCTACTCAAATTGAATCAGTTAACTCATTATTTTACTCAAATTAAAGCTGTTAACTCCCTTTAATTTGAAAATCTCCCTTTATGACTAAATTTCACCTTTAATCTTGACCGTTGATTGAAAACGATCTCAACCGTTGATGAATTTCAGGAAAGTCTATTTAAGAGCCACTCATCTCTTCATTTTGAAAAGTTGAATGAGAATTTGCATCGAATTGTTGTTGAAATTCATACTCACATTTGCTCATATTCTCATAAGCAAAGATCAAGTTTTACCAAAAGTTGACCAGATTTAACCACGGTTCACTTGAGTTGACTAGTTTCGAAAAGAATTTTGAAATAATTAAACAAAATTACTAATTAAATGGAGTACTTACTTCTAATTAATTGAACAAAGTTTTTTAATTAAATAAAAAGCCATTCCTAATTAATTAAATGAAGCTATTTAATTAAATAAACAAAGTGTCTCTAATTAATTAAAGATTACTTAATTAAATAGAAAAAAGTAATTATAAGAGCATATCTCATTTTATTAAATTAAATATCTCAACAAAATCTCTCTTTAGTTCAAAAAGGGAAATTTCCAGTTCAATATTGATAAAAAATGAGTTAAATCAGTTAACTTCTTTTTCTACTCAAATTGATCCAGTTAAGTCCTTATTTTACTCAAATTAAATCTGTTAACTCCCTTTAATTTGGAAAGTTTTCTTTATGACTGAACTTCATCTTTAATCCTGACCGCTAATTGAAATCGATCTCAACCGTTGATGAATTTCAGAAAAGTCTATTTAAGAGACCCTCATCTGTTTATTTTGAAAGGTTGAATGAGAATTTGCATCGAATTGTTGCTAAAATTCATACTAACATTTGCTAATATTCACATACGCAAAGATCAAGTTTGACCAAAAGTTGACCAAATTTAACCACGGTTGACTTGAGTTGACTAGTTTCGAAAAGAATTTTGAAACAATTAAACGAAATTATTTAATTAAATGAAGTACTTACTTCTAATTAATTAAACAAAGTTATTTAATTAATTAAGAAGCCATTCCTAATTAATTAAATGAAGTTATTTAATTAAATAATAAAAGTGTTTCTAATTAATTAAAGGTTATTTAATTAAATATAAAAAGTAATTATGAGAGCATATCTCATTTTATTAAATTAAATATCTCAACAAAATCTCTCTTCAGTTCAAAAAGGAAAATTTCTAGTTCACTATTGATAAAAAATGAGTTCAATCAGTTAACTCTTCTTTCTACTCAAATTGAATTAGTTAACTCCTTATTTTACTCAAATTAAATCTGTTAACTCCCTTTAATTTGGAAATCTCCCTTTCATGACTGAACTTCACCTTTAATCCTGACCGCTGATTGAAATCGATCTCAACCGTTGATGAATTCTAGGAAAGTCTATTTAAGAGACACTCATCTCTTCATTTTGAAAGGTTGAATGAGAATTTGCATCGAATTGTTGCTGGAATTCATAATCACATTTGCTCATATCCACATATGCTGAGATCAAGTTTGACCAAAAGTTGACCAAATTTAACAACGGTTTTACTTGAGTTGATTAGTTTCGAAAACAATTTTAAAATTATTTAATTAAATGGTTTACTTCTAATTAATTAAACAAAGTTATTTAATTAAATGAGAAGCCATTCCTAATTAATTAAATGAAGCTATTTTATTAAATAAGAAAAGTGTCTTTAATTAATTAAAGATTACTTAATTAAATAGAAAAAATAATTATGAGAGCATATTTATTAAATTAATTATCTCAACAAAATCTCTGTTCAGTTCAAAAAGAGAAATTTCCAGTTCACTATTGATAAAAAATGAGTTAAATAAGTTAACTCCTTTTTCTACTCAAATTGAATTAGTTAACTTCTTATTTTACTTAAATTAAATCTGTTAACTCCCTTTAATTTGGAAATCTCCCTTTATGACTGAACTTCACCTTTAATCCTGACCGCTGATTGAAATCGATCTCAACCATGGTAGAGTTCCACGAAAGTCTATTTAAGAGACTCTCATCTCTTCATTTTGAAAGGTTGAATGAGAATTTGCATCGAATTGTTGCTGGAATTCATACTCACATTTGCTCATATTCACATACACAAAGATCAAGTTTGACCAAAAGTTGACCAAATTTAAACACGGTTGACTTGAGTTGACTATTTTTGAAAATAATTTTGAAATAATTAAACGAAATTATTTAATTAAATAGAGTACTTACTTTTAATTAATTAAACAAAGTTATTTAATTAAATGAGAATCTATTCCTAATTAATTAAATGAAATTATTTAGTTAAACAAGAAAAGTGTCTCTAATTAATTAAAGATTATTTAATTAAATAGAAAAAGTAATTATGAGAGCATATCTCATTTTATTAAATTAAATATCTCAGCAAAATCTCTCTTTAGTTCAAAAAGAGAAATTTCTAGTTCACTATTGATAAAAAAATGAGTTAAATGAGTTAACTCATTTTCTACTCAAATTGAATCAGTTAACTCCTTATTTTACTTAAATTAAATCTGTTAACTCCCTTTAATTTGGAAATCTCCCTTTATGACTGAATTTCACCTTTAATCCTGATCGTTGATTGAAGTTGATCTCAACCATTGATGAATTCAAGAAAAGTCTATCTAACAGACCCTCATCTCTTAATTTTTAAAGGTTGAATGAGAATTTGCATCGAATTATTTCTGGAATTCATACTCACATTGGCTGATATTCACATACGCAAAGACCAAGTTTGACCAAAAGTTGACCAGATTTAACCATGGTTGACTTGAGTTGACTAGTTTCGAAAAGAATTTTGAAATAATTAAAAGAAATTATTTAATTAAATGAAGTACTTACTTATAATTAATTAAACAAAGTTATTTAATTAAATGAGAAGCCATTCCTAATTATTTAAATGAAGTTATTTAATTAAATAAGAAAAGTGTCTCTAATTAATTAAAGATTATTTAATTAAATAGAAAAAGTAAGTATCAGAGCATATCTCATTTTATTAAATTAAATATCTCACCAAAATCTCTCTTCAGTTCAAAAAGAGAAATTTCCAGTTCACTATTGATAAAAAATGAGTTAAATCAGTTAACTCTTTTTTCTACACAAATTGAATCACTTAACTCCTTATTTTACTCAAATTAAATCTGTTAACTCCTTTTAATTTGAAAATCTCCCTTTATGGCTGAACTTCACCTTTATTCCTAACCGTTGATTGAAATCGATCTCAACCTTTGATTAATTCTATGAAAGTATATTTAAGAGACCCTCATCTCTTTATTTTGAAAGGTTGAATGAGAATTTGGATCAAATTGTTACTAGAATTCATACTCACATTTGCTCATATTAACATACGCGAAGATCAAGTTTTACCAAAAGTTGACCAAATTTAACTACCGTTGATTTGAGTTGACTTGTTTCGAAAAGAATTTTGAAATAATTAAATGAAATTATTTAATTAAATGGAGTACTTACTTCTAATTAATTAAACAATGTTATTTAATTAAATGAGAAGGCATTCCTAATTAATTAAATGAAGTTATTTAATTAAATAAGAAAAGTGTCTCTAATTAATTAAAGATTATTTAATTAAATAAAAAAAGTAATTATGAGAGAATATCTCATTTTGCTAAATTAAATATCTCAAAAAAATCTCTCTTCAGTTCAAAATGGGAAATTTTCAGTTCACTATTGATAAAAAATGAGTTAAATCAGTTAACTACTTTTTCTACTCAAATTGAATCAGTTAACTTCTTATTTTACTCAAATTAAATCTGTTAACTCTCTTTAATTTGAAAATCTCCCTTTATGACTGAACTTCACCTTTTATCCTGACTGCTGATTGAAATCCATTACAACTGTTGATGAATTCTAAGAAAGTCTATTTAAGAGAACCCTCATCTCTTCATTTTGAAAGGTTGAATGAGAATTTGCATCGAATTATCGCTGGAATTCATACTCACATTTGCTCATATTCACATACGCAAAGATCAAGTTTGACCAAAAGTTTGCCATATTTAAGCAAGGTTGACTTGAGTTGACTAGTTTTGAAAAGAATTTTAAATTAATTGAACAAAATTATTTAATTAAATGGAGTACTTTCATCTAATTAATTAAGCAAAATTTTTTAATTAAATGAGAAATCATTCCTAATAAATTAAACAAAGTTATTTAATTAAATAAGAAAAGTGTCTCTAATTAATTAAAGATTACTTAATTAAATAGAAAAAGTAATTATGAGACCATATCTCACTTTATTAAATTAAATATCTCAACAAAATCTCTCTTCAGTTCAAAAAGGGAAATTTTCAGTTCACTATTGATAAAAAATAAGTTAAATCAGTTAACTCCTTTTTCTACTCAAATTGAATTAGTTAACTTCTTATTTTACTCAAATTAAATCTGTTAACTCCCTTTAATTTAGAAATATCCCTTTATGACTAAACTTCACCTATTATCCTGACTGCTGATTGAAATCCATCTCAACCGTTGATGAATTCCAAGAAAGTCTATTTAAGAGACTGCTCATCTCTTCATTTTGAAAGGTTGAATGAGAATTTGCATCGAATTGTTGCTGGAATTCATACTCACATTTGCTCATATTCACATAAGCAAAGATCAAGTTTGACCAAAATTTGACCAGATTTAACCACGGTTGCTTTGAGTTGACTAGTTTCAAAAATAATTTTAGAATAATTAAACAAAATTATTTAATTAAATTTAGTAATCACTGCTAATTAATTAAACAAAGCTATTTATTTAAATGAAAAGCCATTTCGAATTAATTAAATGAAGTTATTTAATTAAATAAGAAAAGTGTCTCTAATTAATTAAAGATTACTTAATTAAATAGAAAAAGTAATTATGAGAGCATATATCATTTTGTTAAATTAAATATCTCAACAAAATCTCTCTTCAGTTCAAAAAGGAAAATTTCCAGTTCACTATTGATAAAAAATGAGTTAAATAAGTTAACTGCTTTTTCTACTCAAATTGAATAAGTTACCTTCTTATTTTACTCAAATTAAATCTGTTAACTCCTTTTAATTTGGAAATTTCCCTTTATGACTGAACTTCACCTTTTATCCTGACTGCTAATTGAAATCCATCTCAACGGTTGATGAATTTCAGGAAAGTCTATTTATGAGACCCCTTATCTCTTTATTTTGAAAGGTTGAATGAGAATTTGCATCGAATTGTTGCTGAAATTCATATTCACATACGCAAAGATCAAGTTTGACCAAAAGTTGACCAGATTTAACCAAAGTTGACTTGAGTTGACTAGTTTCAAAAATAATTTTAAAATAATTAATCAAAATTATTTAATTAAATGGAGTACTTGCTTCTAATTAATTAAACAAAGTTTTTTAATTAAATGAGAAGCCATTCCTAATTAATTAAATAAGAAAAGTGTTTCTAATTAATTAAAAATTACTTAATTAAATAGAAAAAGTAATTATAAGAGCATATCTCATTTTATTAAATTAAATATCTCAACAAAATCTCTTTTTAGTTCAAAAAGGGAAATTTCCAATTCACTATTGATCAAAAATGAGTTAAATCAGTTAACTCCTTTTTCTACTCAAATTGAATATGTTAACTCCTTATTTTACTCAAATTAAATATGTTAACTCTCTTTAATTTGGAAATCTCCCTTTATGACTGATCTTCACTTTTAATCCTGATCGCTCATTGAAATCGATCTGAACCGTTAATGAATTCTAGGAAAGTCTATTTTAAAGACCCTCATTTTTTTATTTTGAAAGGTTGAATGAGAATTTACTTCGAATTATTGCTTGAATTCATACTCACATTTGCTCATATTCACATACGCAAAGATCAAGTTTCACTAAAAGTTGACCAGATTTAACCACAGTTCACTTGAGTTGAATAGTTTTGAAAAGAATTTTGAAATAATTAAACGAAATGATTTAATTAAATGAAGTATTTACTTCTAATTAATTAAACAAAGTTATTTAATTAAATGAGAAGCCATTCCTAATTAATTAAATGAAGTTATTTAATTAGATAAGAAAAGTGTCTCTAATTAGTTAAAGATTATTTAATTAAATAAAAAAAGTAATTATGAGAGCATATCTCATTTTATTAAATTAAATATCTCAACAAAATCTCTCTTCAGTTCAAAAAGGAATATTTCTAATTCACTATTGATCAAAAATGAGTTAAATGAGTTTAACTCATTTTCTACTCAAATTGAATCAGTTAACTCCTTATTTTACTTAAATTAAATCTTTTAACTCCCTTTAATTTGGAAAATTCCCTTTATGACTGAACTTCACCTTTAATACTGACCGTTGATTGAAATTTATCTCAACTATTGATGAATTCGAGAAAAGTCTATCTAAGAGACCCTCATCTCTTAATTTTTCAAGGTTGAATGAGAATTTGCATCGAATTGTTTCTAGAATTCATACTCACATTGGCTGATATTCATATACGCAAAGACTAAGTTTGACCAAAAGTTGACCAGATTTAACCACGGTTGACTTGAGTTGACTAGTTTCGAAATTTTTTTTTAAATAATTAAATGAAATTATTTAATTAAATAGAGTACTTACTTATAATTAATTAAACAAAGTTATTTAATTAAATGAGAAGCTTTCCTAATTATTTAAATGAAGTTATTTAATTAAATAAGAAAAGTGTGTCTAATTAATTAAAGATTACTTAATTAAATAAAAAAAGTAATTATCAGAGCATATCTCATTTTATTAAATTAAATATCTCAAAAAAATCTCTCTTCAGTTCAAAAATGGAAATTTCCAGTTCACTATTGATAAAAAATTAGTTAAATTAGTTAACTCTTTTTTCTACAAAAATTGAATCAGTTAACTCTTTATTTTACTCAAATTAAATTTGTTAACTCCTTTTAATTTGGAAATCTCCCTTTATGACTGAACTTCACCTTTATTTTTGACCGCTGATTGAAATCAATCTCAACCGTTGCTTAATTCCAAGAAAGTATATTTAAGAGACCCTCATCTCTTCATTTTGAAAGGTTGAATGAGAATTTGCATCATATTTTTGTTGAAATTCATACTCACATTTTCTCATATTCACATACGCAAAGATCAAGTTTGACCAAAAGTTGACCATATTTAACCAGGGTTGACTTGAGTTGACTAGTTTTGAAAAGAATTTTAAATTAATTAAACAAAATTATTTAATTAAATGGAGTACTTGCTTCTAATTAATTAAATATAAAAAGTAATTATGAGAGCATATCTCACTTTATTAAATTAAATATCTCAACAAAATCTCTCTTTAGTTCAAAAAGGGAAATTTCCAGTTCACTATTGATAAAAAATGAGTTAAATCAGTTAACTCCTTTTTCTACTCAAATTGAATCAGTTGACTTCTTATTTTACTCAAATTAAATCTGTTAACTCCCTTTAATTTGGAAATATCCCTTTATGACTAAACTTCACCTTTTATCCTGACTGCTGATTGAAATCCATCTCAACCGTTGATGAATTTCAGGAAAGTCTATTTAAGAGACCCCTCATCTCTTCATTTTGAAAGGTTGAATGAGAATTTGCATCGAATTGTTACTGGAATTCATACTCACATTTGCTCATATTCACATAAACAAAGATCAAGTTTGACCAAAAGTTGACCAGATTTAACAAAGGTTGACTTGAGTTGACTAGTTTTGAAAAGAATTTTAAAATAATTTAAAAAAATAATTTAATTAAATATAGTACTTACTTCTAATTAATTAAACAAAGTTATTTAATTAAATGAGAAGCCATTGCTAATTAATTAAATGAAGTTATTTAATTAAATAAGAAAAGTGTCTCTAATTAATTAAATATTACTTAATTAAATAGAAAAAGTTATTATGAGAGCATATCTCATTTTGTTAAATTAAATATCTCAACAAAATCTCTCTTCAGTTCAAAAAGGAAAATTTTCAGTTCACTATTGATAAAAAATGAGTTAAATCAGTTAACTCCTTTTTCTACTCAAATTGAATAAGTTACCTTCTTATTTTACTCAAATTAAATCTGTTAACTCCTTTTAATTTAGAAATCTCCCTTTATGACTGAACTTTACCTTTTATCCTGACTGCTGATTCAAATCCATCTCAACCATTGATGAATTCTAGGAAAGTCTATTTATGAGACCCCTTATCTCTTCATTTTGAAAGGTTGAATGAGAATTTGCATCGAATTGTTGCTGAAATTCATATTCACATACGCAAAGATCAAGTTTGACCAAAAGTTTACCAGATTTAACCAAAGTTGACTTGAGTTGACTAGTTTCGAAAAGAATTTTAAAATAGTTAAACGAAATTATTTAATTAAATGGAGTACTTGCTTCTAATTAATTAAACAAAGTTTTTTAATTAAATGAGAAGCCATTCCTAATTAATTAAATAAAGTTATTTAATTAAATAAGAAAAGTGTCTCTAATTAATTAAAGATTACTTAATTAAATAGAAAAAGTAATTATGAGAGCATATCTCATTTTATTAAATTAAATATCTCAACAAAATGTCTCTTCAGTTCAAAAAGGGAAATTTTCAGTTCACTATTTATCAAAAATAAGTTAAATCAGTTAACTCCTTTTTCTAATCAAATTGAATCAGTTAATTCCTTATTTTACTCAAATTAAATCTGTTAACTCTCTTTAATTTGGAAATCTCCCTTTATGACTGAACTTTACTTTTAATCCTGACCGCCGATTGAAATCGATCTGAACCGTTGATGAATTCTAGGAAAGTCTATTTAAAAGACCCTCATTTTTTCATTTTGAAAAGTTGAATGAGAATTTACTTCGAATTATTGCTTGAATTCATACTCACATTTGCTCATATTCACATATGCAAAGATCAAGTTTGACAAAAAATTGACCAGATTTAACCACGGTTGCCTTGAGTTGACTAGTTTCGAAAAGAATTTTGAAATAATTAAATGAAATTATTTTATTAAATGTAGTACTTCCTTATAATTAATTAAACAAAGTTATTTAATTAAATGAAAAGCCATTCCTAATTATTTGAATGAAGTTATTTAATTAAATAACAAAAGTGTCTCTAATTAATTAAAGATTATTTAATTAAATAGAAAAAGTAATTATGAGAGCATATCTCATTTTATTAAATTAAATATCTCAATAAAATCTCTCTTCAGTTCAAAAAGGGAAATTTCCAGTTCACTATTGATAAAAAATGAGTTAAATGAATTAACTCCTTTTTCTACTCAAATTGAATCTGTTAACTCCTTATTTTACTCAAATTAAATCTGTTAACTCATTTTAATTTGGAAATCTCCCTTTATGATTGAACTTGACCTTTAATCCTGACCGTTGATTAAAATCGATTTCAACCGTTGATGAATTCCAAGAAAGTCTATTTAAGAGACCCTCATCTCTTCATTTTGAAAGGTTGAATGAGAATTTGCATCAAATTGTTGTTGGAATTCATACTCACATTTGCTCATATTGACATAGCTAGAGATCAATTTTGACCAAAAGTTGACCGGATTTAACCACGGTTGACATGAGTTGACTAGTTTCAAAAAGAATTTTGAAATAATTAAATGAAATTATTTAATTAAATGGAGTACTTACTTATAATTAATTAAACAAATTTATTTAATTAAATGAGAAGCCATTCCTAATTAATTAAATGAAGTTATTTAATTAAATAAGAAAAGTGTCTCTAATTAACTAAAGATTATTTAATAAAATAGAAAAAGTAATTATGAGAGCATATCTCATTTTATTAAATTAAATATCTCAACAAAATCTCTCTTTAGTTCAAAAAGGGAAATTTCCAGTTCACTATTGATAAAAAATGAGTTAAATCAGTTAACTCCTTTTTCTACTCGAATTGAATCAGTTAACTCCTTATTTTACTCAAATTAGATCTGTTAACTCCCTTTAATTTGTAAATCTCCCTTTATGACTAAACTTCACCTTTAATCCTGACTGTTGATTGAAATCGATCTCAACTGTTGATGAATTCCAGAAAAGTCTATTTAAGAGACCCTCATCTCTTCATTTTGAAAGGTTGAATGAGAATTTGCATCGAATTGTTGTTGGAATTCATACTCACATTTGCTCATATTCACATACGTAGAGATCAAGTTTGACAAAAAGTTGACCAGATTTAACTACGGTTGACTTGAGTTGACGAGTTTCGAAAAGAATTTAGAAATTATTTAATTAAATGGAGTACTTACTTCTAATTAATTAAACAATGTTATTTAATTAAGTGAGAAGGCATTCCTAATTAATTAAATGAAGTTATTTAGTTAAGTAAGAAAAGTGTCTCTAATTAATTAAAGATTACTTAATTAAATAGAAAAATTAATTATGAGAGCATATCTCATTTTATTAAATTAAATATCTCAAAAAAATCTCTCTTCAGTTGAAAAAGGGAAATTTCTAGGTCACTATTGATAAAAAATGAGTTAAATGAGTTAACTCCTTTTTCTACTCAAATTGAATCAGTTAACTCCTTATTTTACTCAAATTAAATCTGTTAACTCCCTTTAATTTGAAAATCTCCCTTTATGACTAAACTTCACGTTTAATCCTGACTGTTGATTGAAATTGATCTCAATCGTTGATGAATTCTAGGAATGTCTATTTAAGAGACCCTCATCTCTTCATTCTGAAAGGTTGAATGAGAATTTGCATCGAATTGTTGCTAGAATTCATCCTCACATTTGCTCATATTCACATATGCAGAAATCAAGTTGGACCAAAAGTTGACCAGATTTAACCATAGTTGACTAGTTTTGAAAAAAATTTTGAAATAATTAAACGAAATTATTTAATTAAATGGAGTACTTCTAATTAATTAAACAAAGTTATTTAATTAAATAAGAAGCCATTCCTAATTAATTAAATGAAGTTATTTAATTAAATAAGAAATTTTTTTCTAATTAATTAAAGATTACCTAATTAAATAGAAAAAGTAATTATGAGAGCATATCTTATTTTATTAAATTAAATATCTCAACAAAATCTCTCTTCAGTTCAAAAAGGGAAATTTCTAGTTCACTATTGATCAAAAACGAGTTAAATCAATTAAATCTTTTTTCTACTCAAATTGAATTAGTTAACTCCTTATTTTACACAGATTAAATTTGTTAATTTCCTTTAATTTGGAAATCTCCCTTTATGACTGAACTTCACCTTTAATCCTTACGGTTGATTGAAATTGATCTCAACTGTTGATGAATTCCAGGAAAGTCTATTTAAGAGACCCTCATCTCTTCATTTTGAAAGTTTGAATGAGAATTTGCATCGAATTTTTGTTGAAATTCATACTCACATTTGCTCATATTCACATACGCAGAGATCAAGTTTGACCAAAAGCTGAGCAGATTTAACCACGGTTGACTTGAGTGGACTAGTTTCAAAAAGAATTTTGAAATAATTAAATGAAATTATTTAATTAAATGGGGTACTTACTTCTAATTATTTAAACAAAATTATTTAATTAAATGAGAAGCTATTCCTAATTAAATAAATGAAATTATTTAATTAACTAAGAAAAGTGTCTCTAATTAATTAAAGATTACTTAATTAAATAGAAAAAGTAATTATGAGAGCATATCTCATTTTATTAAATTAAATATCTCAACAAAATCTCTCTTCAGTACAAAAAGGAAAATCTCTAGTTCACTATTGATAAAAAATGAGTTAAATCAGTTAAGTCCTTTTTCTACTCAAATTGAATCAGTTAACTCCTTATTTTGATCAAATTAAATCTGTTAACTCTCTTTAATTTGAAAATCTCTCTTTATGACTGAACTTCACCTTTAATCCTGATCGTTGATTGAAATCGATCTCAACCGTTGATGAATTCCAAGAAAGTCTATTTAAGAGACCCTCATCTCTTCATTTTGAAAGGTTGAATGAGAATTTGCATTGACTTGTTGGTAGAATTCATACTCGCATTTGCTCATATTCACATACATAGAGATCAAGTTTGACCAAAGGTTGACCAGATTTAACCATGGTTTACTTCATTTGATGTATGTTTCAATTTATGTGAATTTCTAATACGTATATATGTACATGTGATTTTCGGGACTACTGATATGTGCAATGAGTGTGCAGATATTTTAGTCGAGGAAACTGACAGAGTAACAAAACTGATCTCTATGAGCTAATTTTGGAAACCTTGTTGTTCGTAATTCATGTATTGTACTGTGAGATGTATGTATGTATCTTCATTGTTCAGTGAATGTTAATGTTTGTAATTATGTTCTTTTAGTGTCGCTTGACCCTCATAAAGTGTTTATGTGCTTTAGTGTGTTGTTTAGGGTTAGTTGTTTAACCTTTGGACCCAAGTTGGTTTAGTTGGTGTCAATTTGCTAATTGAGTTCTTAATCGAGGTTAGTCATCCCTTAATCTGAATTAGTGTTTAATCTGCAATGTTAGAGTAGTTAGATGGTCCTATTTTATGCCTAGATTTTGTTTGGCTCTAAACCTCTTTCCTAAGGCTTAAAACTTGATATAATTATACCCAAAGGGTATGGGTATGGGTTAGGGGTCTTTTCTAACCCCTAAGCCCCTTTTATTGACTTTTGAGGTCACTCAAAAAGTCTCTTTTTGCCTTCGTGCGAAAATTGACCATGGTTATCTTGAGTTACCTCACCTCATCTCCACTTAGGGTTTAACCATAGTGTAGGTTGAGTTAGGAGTTTCTAGAATTGCTAGTGGGTGGGGGTAGTTATTGAGCCCTTGGGTGGTTGAGTTGGAGGCCTATTTAGATGTCCTTCTTGGACTTGTGGAGGTTGTTATCCAATCTCTACATTTAGAGAGGAGTTCTTGAAGATTGAAGCAAGGAAAGGGAAGCTCTACTCAAACTTGTTCATTGCCATTACCTCTTTGTGAAGGTTGGAATTCTCATCTCCCTTGTTCAGATTTCTTTCTAGTTTCATGCTTATGCTACCTGGTTGCTATTTCAATGTTTGTATGTTTGTGGGTATGTTGAGAAGATTTGAAAACCATGTTATTTTGGATGATTTTGTTTCATGTTTTTGTTGTAATTTTGAGATTTTTTTCTTGTATAGGTGTTTTGGTATTACTCACCCTTGGAGAGGGCAGAAGTGACCAATTTTAGGAAAGGTCTGTTTAGTCGGACTCCAACCAGTGTGGAGTCTCTTTTCAGGATGAGAAGAGGGAGAAAGGGTAGGGTGTTATGGGCCCCTACGTGTCAGCACAAACCTTGTATGATTATGGTATGTTGAAATGGAAGAACGAAAGTTCTTGGTATATAGCCCCGATTGGGCATCTGTTTGGTGTTGTGCTTGACTTCTCCTGGTTGGAAGAATCCACCTTTCTCTAGTTTTGATTCATTGTGAATCCTATTGTGTAAACCTTGTATGATTATGCATGTTTGATTTGTTTCTTGGTCATGCTTGTTATCACCTAATCAGATTTTGTTTCCTCCTCAGTTCGTAGAAATGTGTTGCAGAATTGGATATGGAACCCTTGTTGAAGGTCATGAAGGAAATCTATTTAAGTGTTGTAATTCAAGATTGAAATCCTATGTAAATTGTATCTCAAAACTTTGTTGGATTGGCAAAGAAGCTAGGTTTTCTTCCTGATTCTTTCCTGACTAAGCCTTTGAATCAGGTTAGCTAATAAAATAATGGTTGAGTATATTTTCTTCTCATAAGATTTAATCATAATGTTTAGTTTTATGGATGCTCATCAAAATAGGATGAATAATAGATAAAGGAAAAGATTATGGGAATCTCCTTGCATTGTTCTCATGTGATTTCAAAAAAAAGAAATTTGTATATATAGGTGAGAAATTAGAATCATAGATAATGTCTTGAATTGTGATATTTCAAGTTTTTAATTTGTTAATGAAGAGAAATTTGATATGATGAAACCTCCTAGTTGATGTATAAGTATTGGATGAGTTAGGATTCCTAATTTGAGAACTCAAATTATCTCTTCTTTGTTAAATTTCCTTATGAACAAATCATTTGGACTAAGAGGTTATGGATCTCCTTGAATTTTTAAAGCATGAACACACACCTTGAATATAGTATGATTGATAAAACTTAGATTATTGGAGAGAAGGAGAAATTATAAACCTTGTTTTCATCCTTGTTAGTATGTTTGTTAGGATTCATGTAATCCTTAGAGAAGAGTGTACTCTTAAGATAATATAAATATAACAAAGTAATATGCCAACACTTAGTCTAAAATGGGCTTCAAAAAAAATTGCATCTCCAGGAGTGAAAAACCTCTCTGGAAAATACATGGAGAAAAATTAAATTCCTTCTTGGACCACAGAGAATATTCTCTGTATTATTCCTTTGACTTGCAATTGAAATCTAATATTAATTCATATAAAAATAATATAAATTGATTACTTTTGAAAATTGAAAGTAATTCAATACATGGTTGTTGTTAATCTTCAACCACAAAACTTTTGCATTAATCCTTAGAAGCTAGGAGGCAAAGCTAGCCTGGGACCCTATGTTCTTTTCAAATTCTAAACCATTATGAAATTCAAACTCTACCCACTTAATTAACTTTTCTCTTACCTTTTTCCTCTAACCCTAATTGCTAGGCATGGGCAAGGTACTGTGGTCAGCATGCCACATAAGGCACGTCATGTCTTGGGAGAGCAAGTATAGTTTTTTTTTTTTTTTTTTAAATTATCTTTCCTTCATTACTCACCACCCACCTTTTTCCCTTTCCCCATGTTTCCACTTGGGGTTTCGCTGCCTTCACTCACGCAGGGGGATGTGAAGGGGGAGACAAGGCCTGCAGCATGCAGACCTTGAGCAGCGTGCAGGTCTTGGGAAGTGGGGTGGGGCACATTGGGTTAGGGGTGGGAAATAGTTGTTAAGGGAGGGTTAAGAGTTAAGTTAGCAGTGTTAAGGGTTAGTGGTAGGTTTAGGTTAGTTTAGGTGTGTTAGTAATGATAGTTTTTCTGTTTAAATTGTTATTTATAGATTTTAATTTTTAATTAGTATTAGTGTTAGGATTAGTTTTAGTTTAGTATAGGGATTAAGTTAATTTAATATTTAAGTTGTGAGTATATTTTACGTAGGCTTAGCATTAGAATTTGTGGTAGTTTCAATTAGATTGTAATAAGGTTTTATTTTAGCTTTAGATTAATAAGATTTTCGTTTAATGGTTTTTTTTTTTTGATAATATTAGCGGTATTAAAAGTATGTTAGAATACTTGTGTTACTTTAAAGTTTTTCTTTTAAAGTTAGTTATAAATTAAGTTAGTTTAGTGTTAAATTAAAATTAAATGTATTATAGTTCAAATTTTAAATTTGTTAGTATTTTTAAGTATTTATGGTAATATAATTTAGTTGCAAATATAGTTTAAATTTAGTGTTAATTAAATTTGGTATTTAATTTGTGATTGTAATAGAATTATAACGATAAGTTTAGATTTTTTATGAATTTAGTATCATGTTAAATTAATATAAATTCATAGGTTCTATCATCATTTAAATTTGTGTAACTTTAGTTCTATACAAATATGATCTTAAACTAGTTTAAATGTATTATTGATTTATATTTAGCTAGTGGTTATTTATTTGATTAAGTGTATTTAGTTAAGTTTTCTTTTTTAGTTAAGTGTTTGGATGAGTAATTAAGTTTATATGTCTTTCCTTAAATTTTAGTTAGTAATGATTATAAATTTAAAATGCTTAGCAAATTTTGATATATTTTCATCCTCAGGATTTTGAGCTTAAGACGTAATGTAGAGAACCTATACTTGAAATGTTATCTCAATCATTTCAACTTAGAGAACTTTAATTAATAATTATAATTAAAAAAATAAAAATTATGTGTTTTTGCCCTCGTAGTTTGGGCATGACATTTTGGTATCAGAGCCCGTGTTTCAACACTAGGAACCTTAAACCCTTACGCTTCTGAAAACTTAAAACTAAACATTAAATTGTGTAGGATGCCTCTTGTTACTCGAAGCAACCCACGAGGCAGAGGTCGTAGGGCAAGAGGTGGTAGAGCAGGATAGGGGGATGGACCACCTCCACCACCTCCACCTCCACCACCATCGAACCCAAACTAGGATATTATAGATGCACTCTAGAATTTGATCGATGTAGTTCAACAGAGAGTAGTACCTGTGGTTCAGCCAATTCAGCAGATTCCAATAGTGGAAGCAGAGGGACCCAGAGGAGGCAGGCCCAGAGGCAGAGAGAGGACTAGGAGTCCCCCACCGAGACAGTTAGAGCAGCAGGATGAGCATGAAGGTGAGTCAATACACCAGAAAGGACTCCCACTTGTTAGACCTCCTAGACATATAGGAGATGATATCAGGGAATTGATTCAACTTGGGCCACCATTATTTACTGGTTCTACTGAGGGGACAGTAGCAGAGGCATGGTTGCAGAGCCTACAGTGATGCTTTGGATTACGACCCTATGGGAGTAATCTAAAGGTATGCTTAGCAGTTCATCATCTGAGAGGACATGCCTCCAATTGGTGGCATCAAGAGGAGATCATAGGTGGAGTAAAGATGGATACCCTCACATGGGAATCATTCCTAGAAAGATTTCGAGAGAGGTACTTGTCAGAGCATTTTCGACAAAAACAGATAGAGGAGTTCCATTCTCTTTATCAGAGAGGCCTTACAGTGGCTCAATATGAGAGTAGGTTTCTCGAGCTCATTCCTTATGTGGAATACATGAAGGATGAGAAACTACGAGTACATCGTTTTATCATGGGTTTGAATTTATCACTTCAGGGTCCAGTTCAGATGACCTTCCCTATCACCTTCAGATAAGTAGTGGAGATAACACTAGTGGTAGAGGATACTTGAGGTAGACAGGAATCATGGGATTGGTCTCATAAACCCCCTTGGAAAGGGAATAAGAGCTATACACTAGGGTCCTCTAAGGGCCAACAGTCTTAGCAGTAGCAGGTACTCTCACAAGATCACCAAGGCTCCGAGCCTAGGCAGTGGCAGTCACACCAGGATCAGAAAGTACATACCCCAAAGTCACAGTCAGTGTAGACTTAGCAGTCTTCCAGGGGTGGATACAGTGCGTCTAGTAGGTCAGGGGGCCCACAGCAGTCTGGATCACAGGATACATAATCTTATACCTGAGGGCCATGCTACACTTGTGGTGGCATGGGTCACATAGCTAGAGAGTGTTCACAGGGATAGTCATCTAGTGTTCAGAGAGGGGCTTTTTCAGAGCTGACAGTTGGAGACATGGGTAGGTTCCACAGAGTTTTCCCAGCGGTTGACAACTGCCAGATCGAGCATCAAGGAACAATTATTGAGGCTATAGTTGGATTTGGTCGGCCAGTTAGCTCTAGAGACTATCCATATTATTGCCCAACAGACCCTAGCTCCTCAAGGTCGAGAGTTGGACCAAACTAGAGTTTAGTGGGAATGTTGCGATGAGGTCACAAATTCTTGAGAGGATGCAACACAAATGTGATCTCAATACCCTTATCTTTTGATGAATTCCTGGAGGAAGTTAATGTCTAGTGGGGGAGGATGTGAGGCCTCACCCCGACCCTTCATAGCCTTAGTTGTTATTTTATCATTTTGACACTCACAACTCAAGATGTCGAGAAATTATCTGATACTTAGAACATATTATACTATTTTATGTTATGTGATGTTACTTTCAGATATATTGATGTTTGTCATCTAATGTTTTATGTATATGTATGTTGATGAAATCAGTAAATGTACGATTGATACTTTGATTTAAGAGATTTTTTTTTTAATGGTTAAGAATTAAGTAAAATGAAAGAAACCTTGATTGATGTATGTTTCAAATTATGTGAATTTCTAATACATATATATGTACATGTCATTTTCGAGACTATTGATGTGTGCAATGCATGTGCAAATATTTTAGTCGAGGAAATCGACGGAAGAACAGAACTAATCTCTATGTGCTAATTTTTGAAACCTTGCTGTTCGTAATTCACCTATTGTACTATGAGATGTATGTATTGTTTTTAAAATGAGATATGCTCTCATAATTACTTTTTCTATTTAATTAAATAATCTTTAATTAATTAGAGACACTTTTCTTATTTAATTAAATAACTTCATTTAATTAAATAGGAATGGCTTCTCATTTAATTAAATAACTTTGTTTAATTAATTCGAAGTAAGTACTCTATTTAATTAAATAATTTCGTTTAATTATTTTAAAAAAAATTCAAATCTAGTCAACTCAAGTCAACTGTGGTTAAATCTAGTCAACTTTTGGTCAAACTTGATCTTTGCGTATGTGAATATGAGCAAATGTGAGTATGAATTCCAGCAACAATTCGATGCAAATTCTCATTTAACCTTTCAAAATGAAGAGATGAGGGTCTCTTAAATAGACTTTTCTGGAATTCATCAACGGTTGAGATCGATTTCAATCAACGGTCAGGATTAAAGGTGAAGTTCAGTAATAAAAGGAGATTTCCAAATTAAAGGGAGTTAACAGATTTAATTTGAGTAAAATAAGGATTTAACTGATTCAATTTGAGTAGAAAAAGGAGTTAATTGATTTAACTCATTTTTGATCAATAGTGAACTAAAAATTTCTCTTTTTGAACTGAAGAGAGATTTTGTTGAGATATTTAATTTAATAAAATGAGATATGCTCTCATAATTGCTTTTTCTATTTAATTTAAAAATCTTTAATTAATTAGAAACACTTTTCTTATTTAATTAAATAACTTCTTTTAATTAATTAGGAATGGCTTCTCATTTAATTAAATAACTTTGTTCAATTAATTAGAAATAAGTACTCCATTTAATTAAATAATTTCATTTAACTATTTCAAAATTCTTTTCGAAACTAGTCAACTCAAGTGTCAAAGTTGATCTTTGCATATGTGAATATGAGCAAATGTGAGTATGAATTCCAACATCAACTCGATGTAAATTATCATTCACCCTTTAAAAATGAAGAGATGAGGGTCTCTTAAATAGACTTTCCTGGAATTCATCAACGGTTGAGATCGATTTCAATCAACGGTCAAGATTAAAGGTGAACTTCAGTCATAAAGGGAGATTTCCAAATTAAAGAGAGTTAACAAATTTAATTTGAGTAAAATAAGGAGTTAATTGATTCAATTTGAGTAGAAAAAGGAGTTAACTCATTTAACTCATTTTTTATTGTAGTGAACTGAAAATTTCCCTTTTTGAACTGAAGAGAGATTTTGTTGAGATATTTAATTTAATAAAATGAGATATGCTTTCCTAATTACTTTTCCTATTTAATTAAATAATCATTAATTAATTAGAGACACTTTTGTTATTTAATTAAATAACTTTATTTAATTAATTGGGAATGGCTTCTCATTTAATTAAATAACTTTGTTTAATTAATTAGAAGTAAGTACTCCATTTAATTAAATAATTTCATTTAATTATTTCAAAATTCTTTTTCAAACTAGTTAACTCAGGTCTACCGTGGTTAAATCTGGTCAACTTTTGGTCAAACCTGATCCTTGCGTATGTGAATATGAGCAAATGTGAGTATGAATTTCAGCAACAATTCGATGCAAATTTTCATTCAACCTTTTAAAATGAAGAGATGAGGTTCTCTTAAATAGACTTTCTTGGAATTCATCAACGGTTGAGATCGATTTCAATCATCGGTCAGGATTAAAGGTGAAGTTCATTTATAAAGAGAGAGTTCCAAATTAAAGGGAGTTAACAGATTTAATTTGAGTAAAATAAGGAGTTAACTGATTCAATTTGAGTAAAAAAATGAGTTAACTCATTTAACTCATTTTTAATCAATAGTGAACTAAAAATTTCCCTTTTTGAACTGAAGAGAGATTTTGTTGAGATATTTAATTTAATAAAATAAGATATGCTTTCATAATTACTCTTTCTATTTAATTAAATAATCTTGAATTAATTAGAGACACTTTTCTTATTCAATTAAATAACTTCATTTAATTAATTAGGAATGGCTTCTCATTTAATTAAATAACTTTGTTTAATTAATTAGAAGTAAGTACTCCATTTAATTAAATAATTTTGTTTAATTATTTCAAAAAAAAATTTGAAACTAGTAAACTCAAGTCAACCGTGGTTAAATCTGGTCAACTTTTGGTCAAACTTGATCTTTGTGTATGTGAATATGAGCAAATGTGAGTATGAATTCTAGCAACAATTCGATGCAAATTCTCATTCAACCTTTCAAAATGAAGAGATGAGGGTCTCTTAAATAGTCTTTCCTGGAATTCATCAACAGTTGAGATCGATTTCAACCAACGGTCAGGATTAAATGTGAAGTTCAGTTATAAATGGAGATTTCCAAATTAAAGGGAGTTAACAAATTTAATTTGAGTAAAATAAGGTGTTAACTGATTCAATTTGAGTAGAAAAAGGAGTCAACTTATTTAACTCATTTTTGATCAATAGTGAACTGAAAATTTCCCTTTTTGAACTGAAGAGAGATTTTGTTGAGATATTTAATTTAATAAAATGAGATATGCTCTCATAATTACTTTTTCTATTTAATTAAATAATCTTTAATTAATTAGAGACACTTTTCTTATTTAATTAAATAACTTCATTTAATTAATTAGGAATGGCTTCTCTTTTAATTAAATAACTTTGTTTAATTAACTAGAAGTAAGTACTCCATTTAATTAAATAATTTCGTTTAATTATTTCAAATTTTTTTTGAAACTAGTCAACTCATGTCAACCGTGGTTAAATTTGGTCAATTTTTTGTCAAACTTATTCTTTGCGTATGTGAATATGAGCAAATGTGAATATGAATTCCAGCAACAATTCGATGCAAATTCTCATTCAACCTTTCAAAATGAAGAGATGAGGGTCTCTTAAATAGACTTTCTTGAAATTCATCAACGATTGAGATCGATTTCAATCAACGGTCAGGATTAAAGGTGAAGTTGAGTCATAAAGGGATATTTCCAAATTAAAGGGAGTTAACAGATTTAATTTTAGTAAAATAAGGAGTTAACTGATTAAATTTGAGTAGAAAAAGGAGTCAACTGATTTAACTCATTTTTGATCAATAGTGAACTGAAAATTTCCCTTTTTGAACTGAAGAGAGATTTTGTTAAGATATTTAATTTAATAAAATGAGATATGCTCTCATAATTAATTTTTCTATTTAATTAACTAATATTTAATTAATTAGAGACACTTTTCTTATTTAATTAAATAACTTCATTTAATGAATTAGGAATGACTTCTCATTTAATTAAATAACTTTGTTTAATAAATTAGAAGTAAGTACTTCATTTAATTAAATAATTTAGTTTAATTATTTCCAAATTCTTTTCGAAACTAGTCAACTCAAGTCAACTGTGGTTAAATCTGGTCAGCTTTTGGTCAAACTTGATCTTTGCATATGTGAATATGAGCTAATGTGAGTATGAATTCCAACAACAATTTGATGCAAATTTTCATTCAACCTTTCAAAATGAAGAGATGAGATTCTCTTAAATAGACTTTCCTAGAATTCATCAATGGTTGAGATCGATTTCAATCAACGGTTAGGATTAAAGGTAAAGTTCAGTCATAAAGGGAGATTTCCAAATTAAAGGGAGTTAACAGATTTAATTTGAGTAAAATAAGGAGTTAACTGATTCAATTTGAGTAGAAAAAGGAGTTAACTCATTTAACTCATTTTTTTATCAATAGTGAACTGGAAATTTCCCTTTTTGAACTAAAGAGAGATTTTGTTGAGATATTTAATTTGATAAAATGAGATATGCTGTCATAATTACTTTTTCTATTTAATTAAATAATCTTTAATTAATTAGAGACACTTTTCTTATTTAATTAAATAACTTCATTTAATTAATTAGGAATGGCTTCTCATTTAATTAAATAACTTTGTTCAATTAAGTAGAAGTAAGTACTCAATTTAATTAAATAATTTCATTTAATTATTTCAATTTTTTTTTCAAAATTAGTCAACTCAAGTCAACTGTAGTTAAATCTGGTCAACTTTTGGTCAAACTTGATCTTTGCGTATGTGAATATGAGCAAATGTGAGTATGAATTCCAGCAACAATTCCATGCAAATTCTCATTCAACCTTTCAAAATAAAGAGATGAGTGTCTCTTAAATAGACTTTCCTGAAATTCATCAACGATTGAGATCGATTTCAATCAACGGTCGAGATTAAAGGTGAAGTTCAGTCATAAAGGGAGATTTCAAAATTAAAGGGAGTTAACAGATTTAATTTGAGTAAAATAAGAAGTTAACTAATTCAATTAGAATAGAAAAAAGAGTCGACTGATTTAACTCATTTTTTATCAATAGTGAACTGAAAATTTCCCTTTTTGAACTGAAGAGAGATTTTGTTATGATATTTAATTTAATAAAATGAGATATGCTCTTATAATTACTTTTTCTATTTAATTAAATAATCTGTAGTGCCTGCCCCTAGTTTGCATTTTGTTATTATTGTTGAACTCTTTTAGAGCTAGTTTCATGTTGATGGTTAGTAACATTATTATGAGATTATCAGATATTGTGCTATGGATTCAGTTGATATGTGATGAGATTACTTAGACTCTACATTTCATGTATGTATGATGATTATTTTCAGTGTTTGCAGTTATTAATGATGATTAGTAAGATGATTTATTATCATATGTATTTTCTTATGGATAATCACCCCATACTTGCATGTGTATGGTGTGCGTGTTTTCTTTTGTATGGTGTGTTTGATGTGGTTAAGGAAGGGAGTCGTAGTCACCTGCTGGTTGGGATCTACACGATGCACCACATCCTGGCATTGCATGTTTAGTTTAGTATATATTGTGCTTGTACATGCATAGTTTTTATGCAGGTTGCAGGTACCGGGTATCGACTTCCTTGAATTGCTAGGATGAGCGTACCCTATCACATTATCTCAATGATAAGAGAGGGGAGATAAATTCTCAAGTCCAAATCTCAACCCTTTAAGCCATTTGTTCTAATTGAAAAATTAGGACAAGTATCTGAGTTGAGTACCTTTCAAATGCGTCAGATGATGTAATTCGTGATATAAACCCCTTGGTTTGATTTGTATGTATATTGGCTATGATGGGTTTTTCGTATTTTTACCTTTGTGAGTCTTTGGAGTATTTTCTATTAATTAAGCCTAATTAAAAGATTTAGTCAATGGTTTAATTTAATAAAAAATTAATATGGTATTTTGATATTTATTTTATTTAATTAATTGGGAAATTAATTAAATAAAATAATTAAATTGGAAGATAAAAGTTATAATATTAAATTTAGAATGTGACAATATTTATTTTAATAATAATATATTTGAAGCTCATTTTTAATAGATGACTAAATAATATTATTATTAAAGCTAAAAAATATTTTAGCAATAAAGTTTTGGAAAATAAAATTTAAAAGTGAAAAATATACTTTAAATTATTAAAAGATTCTAAATCTCATATGATTAAAATATAAATATATTAAGATTGAAAAGTGGAGATATTAAAGTTAGTGTATGAGACTTAATAAATAAAATTGGAAAGAGTAAAGTAAATTGGAGTTATAAGCTTGCATGAGAATTAACATGTGTCAACATGGGGGTTAGTGCATCAATTAAGCACAAAGTGTCTACAATTCTATGACTCATCAAAAAAAAATTGGAAAAGACCCATACTAGTTGGTGACACCTTTCAGTAGTTTCAAGAAGCATTCCAAAAGTTTCTTGAGAGCTCTTAATATTCAGGCATTTATAGAAGCTTAAAAGAAAAGCTTAATGGAAGCTATTAGTTTAATGGAAGCTACAAGCTTAATGGAAGCCACGAGTTACAAGTAAAAAATAGAAGCTTCAAACCTTACATGCATGGGAGAAGATTCATATGCTCATATATTTTCTACTTGCTTCTATGCTCCTTCGAGCACTTCTAATCACTTGGAGGATTCGATCGGCTTGGATTCTTGGAAGAATTGTGAATGATGGAGAAGGAAGGGATTTTCTATAGACTTATGAGGCATGGCAAATTAGCATCAGTGTCCAAGTGCACTCGTGATATTCTCATATTTCTTTTGCACTCTTTCTCTTCTTGTCTTCATCATATCTGTTTTATGTATCTGAATACTCTCTATGATTGAATCTACTATTTGAAATTGGAATCAAGATATTTTATTTGGTTGAGAAGAAAAAAATAATTTTTTTTTAGATCTAATTAAGGAGAAATAATTAGATCTTAATCGGGTTTGGGTTCAAATTTATATTGTGAAATTAGATAGACAAGATTTGGAATTAAAACAGAAATTTTATGGTGAAAATTCAAATGATTAGATGTAATCTTTCTATCAATTATATTTTTAGATGCATATGAACAAACCCTTTTATGGTTAAATTTAGAGAACAATTATTTTAAGAGGAAATTCTTAATTCATCACAAATTGTCTTATCGCTGCCTCTTGGATAGACCCAAATTTAGTCATTCATAACTTTTTATCAAGATCGAATTTATTCGATCGCTCTAGTTAGAATCGGCGCAACTTGGCCCTCTCCAATATATTTGAATTTTAGCCCGATCCAATAGTTCATTAGGGAGATATGACCGTCGTACTGAGACTATTTTATTCAAGAATGGATGTCTCTTCATTTCCCATAACCAAGAGTTCTTTATGCTTAAACTTCACAAAAATAATATATCAAAGTAATATAATTAAAATTTAATAATTATTTAATTAGTCTAAAGACTAATAAGAATGTTCTAAATGAATTAATGGAGATTTTTAATAGAAAATTTGTGGATGGAGCTGATGGATAGAGATATTGAATTCAATAGAGAATGGATGACTTTTAATATTAATTATTTAATGTATATTAAATACTATTTAATATATAGTTAAGGGGTGATAAAAGTGTTTAATGATGATTATTAAGAGACTCAAATTTTAATGATATTGCACTTAGATTTTAAATAAGAATTATTATATTGACAAGGGGTCATAGTTACATTATAACATTGTTATAACATAGCTACGATTTGAATTATTGATATGCCTTAAAGGTTAGTTAAATAATAACCAATAGGGCTTATGGAAATATAGTTTGATGAGTTTATTATTTATTAATGTTTGTTAGGTCTAACAAACTATTAATAAATAATGGTTTAAATAGTTATCAACAAATTTGATTAGAGATAATCTATTGAAGATTATTTAATGAATTAAAGATATTATTGCAATCTTTCCTTATTAGAATCTTATTAATATGCATTAGTTTTATATGGTCTACTATCTAATCTAATTAAATCAAATTTAATTAAGATTAGTTAATAGTAGAAGAAGTGTAGTTAATTGTTAGTCAATCTAAGTAAATGGATTAAAAGAAAAGAGATTTTAATATAGTTTATATAGTGGACTTTTTATAATGTATATTGAATACTATTAAACAATTTTAGAGTTGTTTAATGAAGACGATAATGCTAAGAATTTGAAAATTATTCATGTTAAAATCTACAATGAGTCTTATTGGTTTGTGATAGGGATTTTTTTCAAACAACTTTTGTATAGACAAAATATTATTAGAACAATTAGAATATGGAGTCTAACGGTTGATTTTAATATTGAATAAATAATTGTAAGATGATAAGTTATATTATGTTGATTTAAATTTAGAAATTTTAAATGATATTGGATTAAGATTGAATTATTATGTTATTGGTTAATATGTTTGAATACCTTAATGATATTAAGAGTTAGCTAGTAAAGTTCTATGTAAAAGTTCTCTAGATTGATTATTTATAGTTGTGATAAATTTATTATTTATTAATGTTTGTTGGGTCTAACAAACTATTAATAAATAATAGTATAAATAGTTTAAATAGTTATCAACTAATACGAAAAGAGTTACTCTAAAAGAGATTAGTTAATGATCGTAGTACTGTAAAAGATATTAATCAAATTGAATTGGTTAATAATTTGGAGGATTATTAGTTAACTGAATCAACGTACATAGGAAAAACTTATTTGAGATAATAATACCTGGTATTGAAGATTTATTATAACTTGTTATTATTAAAATCTAAATGAGAACATTGTTGCAGCGTGATATATGTGATCATTAAAGATTTAATAATAAGATTCTCAATATAGCTTGTCATTAAATATTAACAAGTTATTATTATTTAATTATTAATATGATCATTTGAGTATTGAATTATAGTTGACTTTTAACTTACAGAATTCTAGTTAGTTATTAGTCAACTGATGTTAATTAGAACGTTCCTATGGTTATACAATTATTAATTAAATTAATTAATCAGAGTTAATTAGATTTAATTAATAATTAAATTATGTAATAGAGATTTATTTGATATAATTCTTTTAACAAGATTGTAGATTATCTATATTGAAGTTGATAGGTCTTATTCTTATGACTTGAATTATGACTTTAGATATTGTATAGTTGTCAACGATGGTGACGATTAAATTTAAAAACTCAAACTTTAGTAATACTTAATTAAGTTTCTAATTGAAAACTAAAAAGATGTTAATAGGTCATGGATGGTGTACCTATGTTAATGGATTGAGATAAATAAAGTTATAATCTCTTATTCGAAGAATGACAATTGGTCCTCTTATAATATAACAAATAATGATCTTAGAAAAGTTGAAAGGTTAATCAATTAGAATATGGATCATGGTTAAATAAGAGAACAATTTATTTAAAGGTCAATGATGATCAGTTTAGTGAATATTTATTTTTAAGTTATTCTTTAAATGTAATTCTTATTAATGGAAGGATAATGTTATCGGGGAACAAACGGGTTGACTTGTAGGTCAAATGATGAAACTTGAGACACTTGAAAATATACTTGCAAACAGAAAATTGGAAAACTCTACACTTGATTCAACTATGTAATATAGCAAAACCAAAACATGTGTTTGCATCGTGTATTCTTTATGCTTCTTGTTTTGGATTTTTGGATTGACTAGTGTTGACCAGTCTTAGGTTGTTACCAGAGGCTCGGGGGTTATGAGATGTGTTGGCATGTTGATCTTATTTGGTCTCGATCTTTATAAGCCCGACCATGGTAATGTGATCGTATGCTCTATGAAATTTTTGTATTTACTGATTATTATTGTTCATTAGTCTTCATGTGTGAAGCTGAGATGTATGCGTATGAGACACTTGAGCTAATCATTTTTGAGTCATCGATCAGTTATCCTTGGATTACTTTCTAGTCACCATGATGAGACTCAAATGTGGATTTATTCTTGATGATGTCATGTTGTGACATATTTGACTCAACCATTTTGGAGTCTTCGATCAATATGATTTTGTGATATTCTTGGTTGCTTGTTGAGAACTAATAATTATGGTGATTTATTTTGAGATATATTTTGGTTATTGAGAACCAATGGATACTTATGATTATCAGTGATGCCTTCAATTGCCAATAGAGAACTATTGTGGTCATGATTTTCTATGGATATTTTTTGGATGCTCATGGAGATTTGATGATTCTTATCTTGAAGATTTGATGATTCTTATTATGGATATTTGATGCTTATTTGATGATTCTTTTTATGGATTATCTTTTGGATTTTCTTTACAGTCACTTGTATAGGACTGTGGTGATTTATGATTCCATGAGCCTAGGGTAGGTAATCTACTTGTAGTGTCGAGAAGTGGCTTGCAATGGGGGTCGGGGCCCTAAGAGGCTGCCAGGGTAACTCATTGTAAGTTGGATTAATAAGTGATAACATTCACACCTAATACTAACTGAATGAACCTAAAAAGATAAGAGTTTTGGTTCTCGCCCATACCTTGAGTGCTTGTATAGGCTAGGATGGGAGAAGTGAGAACACATGGTTACGACCTTGCATTCCATAGTATGCCTTGTCAATATGAGAGGATACTAGTGGCCGCATGAGATCTGTATGGACCCGTGGAGTTTAGCTAACTACCAGGGTAACTTGTACGAGATAAATGCGATGACACTTTCCTACTTGCAGAGTAGGTTTCCTACATGTCATTGTGTGCCTCTGAGAATTAGATGTCGATTTTGTGTGTGTTGGAACCTTTGAATTAGTATACTTTTAAGATTCCTGGACTATAGAGATTTGTCCTATATGGATAGCCTATTTGGGACTTGATATTATCTCCTCAGCACGGTGGGAGTGGACAACTTAGGTACCACATGGTAGGGTGGTAGTGTATTTTCCACTCTTATCATTTGAGATTCATTGAGACATCGTGGCTGATGCGTCCTTTGTGATGGTGGATATGTATCATTTCATTGATGATTATCATATGTTAGATGATGTTATCTTATGCTTATATTTGCATGTTAGATTAACTTCTACATATGATGTTGTATATGTTAGGAGTGACATTCCTATTATGTTAATACTGATGATCTCTTCGATCTTTTGGGATGTTACGTACAGAGGGATGGCTAGGGCCCATGATGGTCTAATGATGCTATTAACGGTTGGGAGGAACCGTGCACTTAGTTTATTTTGTTTGATCTTTATGATGGATGTATATGTCTTCTATGATGATGTATCATGTGATTATCTTTAATTTCATGTATCATGGATTAAAATAGGATGATGTACCTTATTCTACATATGCATATTCTTTGAGCTTGTCATACCCTGTGACATGTACAGAGGATGAATGAGCATTTGAAATGTGATATTTAAACATTGTACTTATCATTATTATTTCATGTGGATGTTGTACTAGATGGATTCATGTATGTAATTCAACGTTAAGGGATCTTTAAAGAATGTAATCGGTTATGTATGTTATGTTTACTTTCAGATGGACATTGTTATTGCTTCCATTATTAAGTACAAGTTATATGTGGTATTTACTTTCATGTTTTTAAAAAAAAAAAAAAATGTTACCAAATTTAGTGAAATTCTAAGTTAATTCTTTGAATCCCTTGCGGGGCATTACATAATCTTTAATTAATTATAGACACTTTTCTTATTTAATTAAATAACTTCATTTAACTAATTAGGAATGGCTTCTCATTCAATTAAATAACTTTTTTTAATTAATTAAAAGTATGTACATCATTTAATAAAATAATTTTGTTTAATTATTTCAAAAAAATTTCGAAACTAGTCAACTCAAGTCAATCGTGGTTAAATCTGGTCAACTTTTGGTCAAAATTGATATTTGTGTATGTGAATATGAGCAAATGTGAGTATGAATTCTAGCAACAACTTGATGCAAATTCTCATTCAACCTTTCAAAATGAATAGATGAGAGTCTCTTAAATAGACTTTCTTGGAATTCATCAACGATTGAGATCGATTTCAATCAACGGTCAGGATTAAAGGTGAAGTTAAGTCATAAAGGGACATTTCCAAATTAAAGGGAGCTAACAGATTTAATTTGAGTAAAATAAGGAGTTAACTGATTCAATTTGAGTACAAAAAGGAGTCAACTAATTTAACTCGTTATTGATCAATAGTGAACTGAAAATTTCTCTTTTTCAACTGAAGAGAGATTTTGTTGAGATATTTAATTTAATAAAATGAGATATGCTCTCATAATTAATTTTTCTATCTAATTAAATAATGTTTAATTAATTAGAGACACTTTTCTTATTTAATTAAATAACTTCATTTAATTAATTAGGAATGGCTTCTCATTTAATTAAATAACTTTGTTTAATTAATTAGAAGTAAGTACTCCATTTAATTAAATAATTTTATTTAATTATTTGAAAATTCTTTTCGAAACTAGTCAACTCAGGTCAACCGTGGTTAAATCTGGTCAACTTTTGGTCAAACATGATCTTTGCGTATGTGAATATGAGCAAATGTGTATGAATTTCAACAACAATTCGATGCAAATTCCCATTCAACCTTTCAAAATGAAGAGATGAGGGTCTCTTAAATAGACTTTCCTGAAATTCATCAACAGTTGAGATCGATTTCAATCAACGGTCATGATTAAAGGTGAAGTTTAGTTATAAAGGGAGATTTCCAAATTAAAGGGAGTTAACAGATTTAATTTAAGTAAAATAAGGAGTTAACTGATTCAATTTGACTAGAAAAAGGAGTCAAATGATTTAACTCATTTTTGATCAATAGTGAACTGGAAATTTCTCTTTTTGAACTGAAGAGAAATTTTGTTGAGATATTTAATTTAATAAAATGAGATATGCTCTCATAATTACTTTTTCTATTTAATTAAATAATTTTTAATTAATTAAAGACACTTTTCTTATTGAATTAAATAACTTCATTTAATTAATTAGGAATGGCTTCTCTTTTAATTAAATAACTTTGTTTAATTAACTAGAAGTTAGTGCTCCATTTAATTAAATAATTTTGTTTAATTATTTCAAAAAAAAATTCAAAACTAGTAAACTAAAGTCAACTGTAGTTAAATCCGGTCATGTTTTGGTCAAACTTAATTTTTGCGTATGTGAATATGACCAAATGTGAGGATGAATTCCAGCAACAATTCGATGCAAATTCTCATTCAACCTTTCAAAATGAAGAGATGAGGGTCTCTTAAATAGACTTTCTTAAAATTCATCAACGGTTGAGATCGATTTCAATGAACAGTCGAGATTAAAGGTGAAGTTCAGTCATAAAGGAAGATTTCCAAATTAAAGGGAGTTAACAGATTTAATTTGAGTAAAATAAAGAGTTAACTAATTCAATTTGAGTAGAAAAAGGAGTCAACTGATTTAACTCATTTTTTATCAATAATGAATTGGAAATTTCCCTTTTTGAATTGAAGAGAGATTTTGTTGAGATATTTAATTTAATAAAATGAGATATGCTCTCATAATTACTTTTTCTATTTAATTAAATAATCTTTAATTAATTAGAGACACTTTTCTTATTTAATTAAACAACTTCATTTAATTAACTAGGAATGGCTTCTCATTTAATTAAATAACTTTGTTTAATTAATTAGAATTAAGTACTCCATTTAATTAAATAATTTTGTTTAATTATTTCAAAATAAAATTTGAAACTAGTCAACTCAAGTCAACCGTGGTTAAATCTGATCAACTTTTGGTCAAACTTGATCTTTGCGTATGTGAATATGAGCAAATGTGAGTATGAATTCCAGCAACAATTTGATGCAAATTCTCATTCAACCTTTCAAAATGAAGAGATGAGGGTCTCTTAAATAGACTTTCTTAAAATTCATCAACGGTTGAGATCGATTTCAATGAACAGTCGAGATTAAAGGTGAAGTTCAGTCATAAAGGAAGATTTCCAAATTAAAGGGAGTTAACAGATTTAATTTGAGTAAAATAAAGAGTTAACTAATTCAATTTGAGTAGAAAAAGGAGTCAACTGATTTAACTCATTTTTTATCAATAATGAATTGGAAATTTCCCTTTTTGAACTGAAGAGAGATTTTGTTGAAATATTTAATTTAATAAAATGAGATATGCTCTCATAATTACTTTTTCTATTTAATTAAATAATCTTTAATTAAATAGAGACACTTTTCTTATTTAATTAAACAACTTCATTTAATTAACTAGGAATGGCTTCTCATTTAAATAAATAACTTTGTTTAATTAATTAGAATTAAGTACTCCATTTAATTAAATAATTTTGTTTAATTATTTCAAAATAAAATTTGAAACTAGTCAACTCAAGTCAACCGTGGTTAAATCTGATCAACTTTTGGTCAAACTTGATCTTTGCGTATGTGAATATGAGCAAATGTGAGTATGAATTCCAGCAACAATTTGATGCAAATTCTCATTCAACCTTTCAAAATGAAGAGATGAGGGTCTCTTAAATAGACTTTCTTAAAATTTATCAGAGATTGAGATCAATTTCAATCGACGGTTAGGATTAAAGGTGTAGTTCAATCATAAAGGGAGATTTAAAAATTAAAAGGAGTTAAAAGATTTAACTTGAGTAAAATAAGGAGTTAACTGATTCAATTTGAGTAGAAAAAGCAGTCGACTGATTTAACTCATTTTTGATCAATAGTGAACTGGAAATTTCCCCTTTTGAACTGAAGAGAAATTTTGTTGAGATATTTAATTTAATAAAATCAAATATGCTCTCATAATTACTTTTTCTATTTAATTAAATAATCTTTAATTAATTAGAGACACTTTTACTATTTAATTAAATAACTTCATTTAATTAATTAGGAATGGCTTCTCATTTAATTAAATAACTTTGTGTAATTAATTAGAAGTATGTACTCTAATTAATTAAATAATTTCGTTTAATTATTCCAAAATTGTTATCGAAACTAGTCAGCTCAAGTCAAACATGGCTAAATCTGGTCATCTTTTGGTCAAACTTGATCTTTGCGTATGTGAATATGAGCAAATGTCAGTATGAATTCAAGCAACAATTCGATGCAAATTCTCATTCAACCTTTCAAAATGAAGAGATGAGGGTCTCTTAAATGGACTTTCCTAAAATTTATCAACGATTGAGATTGATTTCAATCAACGGTCAGGATTAAAGGTGAAGTTCAGTCATAAAGGGAGATTTCCAAATTAAAGTGAGTTAACAGATTTAATTTGAGTAAAATAAGGAGTTAACTGATTCAATTTGATTAGAAAAAGGAGTCAACTGATTTAACTAATTTTTGATCAATAGTGAACTGAAAATTTTCCTTTTTGAACTGAAGAGAGATTTTGTTGAGATATTTAATTTAATAAAATGAGATATGCTCTCCTAATTACTTTTTCTATTTAATTAAATAATCTTTAATTAATTAGAGACACTTTTCTTATTTAATTAAATAACTTCATTTAATTAATTAGGAATGGCTTCTCATTTAATTAAATAACTTTGTTCAATTAATTAGAAGTAAGTACTCCATTTAATTAAATAATTTCATTTAATTATTTCAAAATTCTTTTCGAAACTAGTCAATTCAAGTCAACTGTGGTTAAATCTGGTCAACTTTTGGTCAAACTTGTTCTTTGTGTATGTGAATATGAGCAAATGTGAGTATGAATTCTAGCAACAATTCGATGCAAATTTTCATTCAACCTTTCAAAATGAAGAAATGAGGGTCTCTTAAATAGACTTTTCTGGAATTCATCAACAGTTGAGATCGATTTCAATCAACAGTCAGGATTAAACGTGAAGTTCAGTCATAAATGAAGATTTTCAAATTAAAGGGAGTTAACAGATTTAATTTGAGTAAAATAAGGAGTTAACTGATTCAATTTGACTAGAAAAAGGAGTTAACTGATTTAACCCATTTTTGATCAATAGTGAACTAGAAATTTCCCTTTCTGAACTGAAGAGAGATTTTGTTGAGATATTGAATTTAATAATATGAGATATGCTCTCAAAATTTCTTTTTCTATTTAATTAAATAATCTTTAATTAATTAAAGGGACTTTTCTTATTTAATTAAATAACTTCTTTTAATTAATTAGCAATGGCTTCTCATTTAATTAAATAACTTTGTTCAATAATTTAGAAGTAAGTAATCTATTTATTTAAATAATTTCATTTAATTATTTCAAAATTCTTTTCGAAACTAGTTAGCTCAAGTCAATCGTGGTTAAATCTGGTCAACTTTTGGTCAAACTTGATCTTTGCGTATGTGAATATGAGCAAATGTGAGTATGAATTCCAACAACAACTCAATACAAATTCTCATTCAACCTTTCAAAATGAAGAGATGAGGGTCTCTTAAATAGACTTTACTAGAATTCATCAACGATTGAGATCGATTTCAATCAACGGTCAGGATTAAAGGTGAAGTTCAGTCATAAAGGGAGATTTCCAAATTAAAGAGAGTTAACAGATTTAATTTGAGTAAAATAGAGAGTTAACTGATTCAATTTGAGTAGAAAAATGAGTCAACTGATTTAACTCATTTTTGATCAATAGTGAACTGGAAATTTCCCTTTTTGAACTGAAGAGAGATTTTGTTGAGATATTTAATTTAATAAAATGAGATATGCTCTCATAATTACTTTTTCTATTTAATTAAATAATTTTTAATTAACTAGAGACACTTTTCTTATTTAATTAATTCATTTATTTAATTAGAAATGGTTTCTCATTTAATTAAATAAATTTGTTTAATTAATTAGAAGTAAGTACTCCATTTAATTAAATAATTTTGTTTAATTATTTCAAAATTGTTTTCGAAACTAGTCAACTCAAGTCAACCGTGGTTAAATCTGGTCAACTTTTGGTCAAATTTGATCTTTGCGTATGTGAATATCAGCAAATCTGAGGATGAATTCTAGCAACAATTCGATGCAAATTCTCATTCAACCTTTCAAAATGAATAGATGAGAGTCTCTTAAATAGACTTTCCTGGAATTCATCAACAGTTGAGATCGATTTCAATCAACGGTCATGATTAAAGGTCAAGTTACGTGATAAAGGGAGATTTCTAACTTAAAGGGAGTTAATAGATTTAATTTGAGTAAAATAAGTAATTAACTTATTCAATTTGAGTAAAAAAAGGAGTCAACTGATTTAACTCATTTTTGATCAACAGTGAGTGGAAATTTCCCTTTTTGAACTAAAGAGAGATTTTGTTGAGATATTTAATTTAATAAAATGAGATATGCTCTCATAATTACTTTTTCTATTTCGTTAAATAATCTTTAATTAATTAGACACACTTTTCTTATTGAATTAAATAACTTCATTTAATTAATTAGGAATGGCTTCTTTTTTAATTAAATAACTTTGTTTAATTAACTAGAAGTAAGTACTCAATTTAATTAAATAATTTCGTTTAATTATTTTTTAAAAAAATTTGAAACTAGTCAACTCAAGTCAACCGTGTTTAAATCTGGTCAACATTTGGTCAAACTTGATCTTTGCGTATTTGAATATGAGCAAATGTGAGTATGAATTCTAGCAACAATTCGATGCAAATTCTCATTCAACCTTTCAAAATGACGAGATGAGAGTCTCTTAAATAGACTTTCCTGGAATTCATCAATGGTTGAGATCGATTCCAATCAATGGTGAGGATTAAAGGTGAAGTTAAGTCATAAAGGGAGATTTCCAAATTAAAGGGAGTTAAAAAATTCAATTTGAGTAAAATAAGCAGTTAACTGATTCAATTTGAGTAGAAAAAGGAGTTAACTGATTTAACTCGTTTTTGATCAACAGTGAACTGAAATTTTCTCTTTTTGAACTGAAGAGTGGTTTTGTTGAGATATTTAATTTAATAAAATGAGATATGCTCTTATAATTACTTTTTCTATTTAATATACTTTTTCTATTTAATTAAATAGTCTTTAATTAATTAGAGACACTTTTATTATTTAATTAAATAACTTCATTTAATTAATTACGAATGGCTTCTCATTTAATTAAATAACTTTGTTTAATTAATTAGAAGTAAGTACTCCATTTATTTAAATAATTTCATTTAATTATTTCAAAATTCTTTTTGAAACTAGTCAACTCAAGTCAACCGTTGTTAAATGTGGTCAACTTTTGGTCAAACTTGATCTTTGCGTATGTGAATATGAGCAAATGTGAGTATGAATTCCAGCAACAATTCGATGCAAATTCTCATTCAACCTTTCGCAATAAAAAGATGAGGGTCTCTTAGATAGACTTTCTTGGAATTCATGAACGGTTGAGATCTATTTGAATCAACGGTCAAGATAAAAGGTGAAGTTCAGTCATAAAAGAAGATTTCCAAATTCAAAGGAGTTAACAGATTTAAGTTGTGATAAAGAGTTAACTGATTCAATTTGAGTAGAAAAAGGAGTTAACTGATTTAACTCATTTTTGATCAATAGTGAACTAAAAATTTCCCTTTTTGAGCTGAAAAGAGATTTTTTGAGATATTTAATTTAATAAAATGAGATATGCTCTCATAATAACTTTTTATATTTAATTAAATAATCTTTAATTAATTAGAGACACTTTTCTTATTTAATTAAATAACTTCATTTAATTAATTAGGAACTGCTTCTCATTTAATTAAATAACTTTGTTTAATTAATGAGAAGTAAGTACTCCATTTAATGAAATAAGTTAGTTTAATTATTCAAAATTCTTTTTGAAACCAGTCAAACCAAGTCAATCGTGGTTAAATCTGGTCAACTTTTTGTCAAACTTGATCTTTGCATATGTGAATATGAGCAAATGTGAGTATGAATTCCAGCAACAATTCAATGCAAATTCTCATTCAACCTTTCAAAATGCAAAGATGAGGGTCTCTTAAATAGACTTTCCTAGAATTCATCAACGGTTGAGATTGATTTCAATCAACAGTTAGGATTAAAAGTGAAGTTCAATCATAAAGAGAGATTTCCAAATTAAAGGGAGTTAACAGATTTAATTTGAGTAAAATAAGGAGTTAACTGATTCAATTTGAGTACAAAAAGGAGTCAACTGATTTAACTCATTTTTGATCAATAGTGAATTGAAAATTTCCCTTTTTGAACTGAAGAGTGATTTTGTTGAGATATTTAATTTAATAAAATGAGATATGCTCTTATAATTACTTTTTCTATTTAAATAAATAATCTTTAGTTATAAAATGAGATATGCTTCTCATTTAATCAAATAGCTTTGTTTAATTAATTAGAAGTAAGTACTCCATTTAATTAAATAATTTCATTTAATTATTTCATATTTTTTTTCGAAACTAGTCAACTCAAGTCAACCGTTTTTAAATCTGGTCAACTTTTGGTCAAACTTGATCTTTGCGTATGGGAATATGAGCAAATGTGAGTATGAATTACAGCAACAATTCGATGCAAATTCTCATTCAAACTTTCAAAATGAAGAGATGAGGGTCTCTGAAGTTTAGTCATAAAGGTAGATTTCCAAATTAAAGGGAGCCAACAGATTTAATTTGAGATAAAGAGTTAACTGATTGAATTTGAGTAGAAAAAGGAGTTAACTTATTTAACTTATTTTTGATCAATAATCAACTGAAAATTTCCCTTTTTGAGCTGAAGAGAGATTTTGTTAAGATATTTAATTTTATAAAATGAGATATGCTCTCCTAATAACTTTTTCTATTTAATTAAATAATCTTTAATTAATTAGAGATAGTTTTCGTATTTAATTAAATAACTTCATTTAATTAATTAGGAATGGCTTCTCATTTAATTAAATAACTTTGTTTAATTAATTAGAAGTAAGTACTCCATTTAATTAAATAATTTAGTTTAATTATTTCAAAATTCTTTTCGAAACTAGTCAACTCAAGTCAATCGTGGTTAAATTTGGTCAACTTTTGGTCAAACATGATCTTTGCATATGTGAATATGACCAAATGTGAGTATGAATTCCAGCAACAATTCGATGCAAATTCTCATTCAACCTTTCAAAATGCAGAGATGAGGGTCTTTTAAATAGACTTTCCTGGAATTCATCAATGGTTGAGATTGATTTCAATCAACGGTCAGGATTAAAGATGAAGTTAAGTCATAAGGGGAGATTTCCAAATTAAAGGGAGCTAATAGATTTAATTTGAGTAAAATAAGGAGTTAACTGATTCAATTTGAGTAGAAAAAGGAGTTAACTGACTTAACTCATTTTTTATCCATAGTGAACTGAAAATTTCCCTTTTCGAACTGAAGAGAGATTTTGCTGAGATATTTAATTTAATAAAATGAGATATGCTCTCATAATTGCTTTTTCTATTTAATTAAATAATCTTTAATTAATTAGAGACACTTTTCTTATTTAATTAAATAACTTCATTTAATTAATTAGGAATGGCTTCTCATTTAATTAAATAACTTTTTTTAATTAAGTAGAAGTAAGTAATCCATTTAATTAAATAATTTCGTTTAATTATTTTCGAAACTAGTCAACTCAAGTCAACTGTGGTTAAATTTGGTCAACTTTTGGTCAAACTCAATCTTTGTGTATGTGAATATGAGAAAATGTGAGTATGAATTCCAGCAACAATTCGATGCAAATTCTCATTCAACCTTTCAAAATGAAGAGATGAAGGTCTCTTAAATAGATTTTACTGCAATTCATCAACGGTTGAGATCGATTTCAATCAACAGTCAGGATTAAAGGTGAAGTTCAGTCATAAACGGAGATTTCCAAATTAAAGGGAGTTAACAGATTTAATTTGAGTAAGATAAGGAGTTAACTGATTCAATTTGAGTAGAAAAAGAAAGTTAATTGATTTAACTCATTTTTGGTCAATAGTGAACTGGAAATTTTCCTTTTTGAACTGAAGAGAGATTTTGTTGAGATATTTAATTTAATAAAATGAGATATGCTCTCATAATTACTTTTTCTATTTAATTAAATAATCGTTAATTAATTAGAGACACTTTTCTTATTTAATTAAATAACTTCATTTAATTAATTAGGAATGGCTTCTCATTTAATTAAATAACTTTATTTAATAAATTAAAAGTAAGTACTCCATTTAACTAAATAATTTTGTTTAATTATTTCAAAATTCTTTTTGAAACTAGTCAACTCAAGTCAACCGTGGTTAAATCTGGTCAACTTTTGGTCAAACTTAATCTTTGCGTATGTGAATATGAGCACATGTGAGTATCAATTCCAGCAACAATTCGATACAAATTCTCATTCAACCTTTCAAAATGAAGCGATGAGGGTCTCTTAAATAGACTTTCCTTGAATTCATCAACAATTGAGATCGATTTCAATCAACGGTCAGGATTAAAGGTGAAGTTCAGTCATAAAGGGAGATTTCCAAATTAAAGGGAGTTATCAGATTTAATTTGGGTAAAATAAGGAGTTAACTGACTCAATTTGAGTAGAAAAAGGAGTTAACTGATTTAACTCATTTTTTTATCAATAGTGAACTGAAAATTTTACTTTTTGAACTGAAGAGAGATTTTATTGAGATATTTAATTTAATAAAATAAGATATGCTCTCATAAAATCTTTTTCTATTTAATTAAATAATGTTTAATTAATTAGAGACGCTTTTCTTATTTAATTAAATTACTTCATTTAATTAATTAGGAACAGCTTCTCATTTAATTAAATGAATTTGTTTAATTAATTAGAAGTAAGTACTCCATTTACCTAAATAATTTCGTTTAAATTTTTCAAAATTCTTTTCGAACCTAGTCAACTCAAGTCGACCGTGGTTAAATCTGGTCAACTTTTGGTCAAAATTGATCTTTGCCTATGTGAATATGAGCAAATGTGAGTATGAATTCTGGCAACAATTCAATGCAAATTCTCATTCAACCTTTCAAAATGAACAGATGAGGGTCTCTTAAATAGACTTTCCTAGAATTAATCAACGGTTCAGATTGATTTCAATCAACGCTCCGGATTAAAGGTGAAGTTTAGTCACAAAGGGAGATTTCCAAATTAAAGGGAGTTAATAGATTTAATTTGAGTAAAATGAGGAGTTAACTTATTCAATTTGAGTAGAAAAAGGAGTTAACTAATTTAAGTCATTTTTTATCAATAGTTAACTAGAAATTTCACTTTTTGAACTGAAGAGAGATTTTGTTGAGATATTTAATTTAATAAAATGAGATATGCTCTCATAATTGCTTTTTCTATTTAATTAAAAAATCTTTAATTAATTAGAGACAATCTTCTTATTTAATTAAGAATGGCTTCTCATTTAATTAAATAACTTTGTTTAATTAATTAGAAGTAAATACTCCATTTAATTAAAGAATTTTGTTTGATTATTTCAAAATTCTTTTGGAAACTAGTCAACTCAAGTAAACTGTGGTTAAATCTTGTTAAATTTTAGTCAAACTTGATATTTGCGTATGTGAATATGAGCAAATGTGGGTGTGAATTATAGCAACAATTCCATGCAAATTCTCATTCCACCATGGAAAATGAAGAGATGAGGGTCTCTTAAATAGACTTTCTTAGAATTCATGAATGGTTGAGATCGATTTCAATCAACGGTCAGGATTAAAGGTGAAGTTTAGTCATAAAGGGAGATTTTCAAATTAAACAGAGTTAACATATTTAATTTGAGTAAAATAAGGAGTTAACTAATTCAATTTGAGTAGAAAAAGGAGTTAACTTATTTAACTCATTTTTGATCAATATTGAACTGGAAATGTCCCCTTTTGAACTGAAAAGAGATTTTGTTGAGATATTTAATTTAATAAAATGACATATGCTCTCATAATTGATTTTTCTATTTAATTAAATATTTTTTAATTAATTAGAGACACTCTTCTTATTTAATTAAATATTTTTATTTAATTAATTAGGAATGGCTTCTCATTTAATTAAATAACTTTGTTTAATTAATTAAAACTAAATACTCCATTTAATTAAATAATTTCATTTAATTATTTCCAATTTTTTTCTGAAACTAGTCAACTCAAGACAACCGTTGTTAAATCTGGTCAACATTTTGTCAAACTTGATCTTTGTGTATGTGAATATGAGAAAATGTGAGTATGAATTCCAGCAACAATTTGATGCAAATTCTCATTCAACCTTTGAAAATGAAGAGATGAGGGTCTCTTAAATAGACTTTTCTGGAATTCATGAACTGTTGAGATCGATTTCAATCAACGGTCAGGATTAAAGGTGAAGTTCAGTCATAAAGGGACATTTCCAAATTAAATGGAGTTAACAGATTTAATTTGAGTAAAATAAGGAGTTAACCGATTCAATTTGAGTAGAAAAATGAGTTAACTCATTTAACTCATTTTTGATCAATAGTGAACTGGAAATTTCCCTTTTCGAATTGAAGAGAGATTTTTTTGAGATATTTAATTTAATAAAATGAGATATGCTCTCATAATTACTTTTTCTATTTAATTAAATAATCTTTAATTAATTAGAGACACTTTTCTTATTTAATTAAATAACTTCATTTAATTAGTTTTGAATGGCTTCTCATTTAATTAAATAACTTTGTTTAATTAATTAAAAGTAAGTACTCCATTTAATTAAATAATTTTGTTTAGTTATTTCAAGATTCTTTTTGAAACTAGTCAACTCAAGTCAACCGTGGGTAAATCTGGTCAACTTTTGGTCAAACTTGATATTTGCATATGTGAATATGAGCAAATGTGAGTGTGAATTCCAGCAACAATTCGATGCAAATTCTCATTCAACCTTTGAAAATGTAGAGATGAGGGTCTCTGAAATACACTTTGTTGGAATTTATCAACAATTGAGATCGATTTCAATCAACGGTCAGGATTAAAGGTGAAGTTCAGCCATAGAGGGAGATTTTCAAATTAAAGGGAGTTAACAGATTTAATTTGAGTAAAATAAGGAGTTAACTGATTCAATTTGAGTAGAAAAAGGAGTTAACTAATTTAACTAATTTTTGATCAATAGTGAACTGGAAATTTCCCTTTTTGAACTAAAGAGAGATTTTGTTGAGATATTTAATTTAATAAAATGAGATATTCTCCCATAATTACTTTTTCCATTTTATTAAATAATCTTTAATCAATTAGAGACACTTTTCTTATTTAATTAAATAACTTCATTTAATTAATTGGAATTGGCTTCTCATTTAATTAAATAACTTTGTTTAATTAATTAGAAGTAAGTACTCCATTTAATTAAATAATTTTGTTTAATTATTTCAAAAAAAAATTTGAAACTAATCAACTGAAGTCAATCATGGTTGAATCTGGTCAACTTTTGGTCAAACTTGATCTTTGCGTATGTGAATATGAGCAAATGTGAGTATGAATTCCAGCAACAATTAGATGCAAATTCTTATTCAACCTTTCAAAATGAAGAGATGAGGGTCTCTGAAATAGACTTTCCTGGAATTCATCAACGGTTGAGATCAATTTCAATCAACGGTCAGGATTAAAGGTGAAGTTCAGTCATAAAGGGAGATTTTCAAATTAAAGGGAGTTAACAGATTTAATTTGAGTTAAATAAGGAGTTAACTGATTCAATTTGAGTAGAAAAAAGAGTTAACTCATTTAACTCATTTTTGATCAATAGTGAACTAGAAATTTCCCTTTTTCAACTGAAGAGAGATTTTGTTGAGATATTTAATTTAATAAAATAAGATATGCTCTCACAATTGCTTTTTCTATTTAATTAAATAATCTTTAATTAATTAGAGACACTCTTCTTATTTAATTAAATAACTTCATTTAATTAATTAGGAATGGCTTGTCATTTAGTTAAATAACTTTATTTAATTAATTAGAAGTAAGTACTCTGTTTAATTAAACAAGAGCTCCGTGCGAGCACGAGTCCCTGCCTATTGACAGGGACAAAGAAATGTGAATAATTTAGGGATAGTATATGGAACCTATGAGGAGTTAGTATATTCGAGAATGTGCAAAGGAGAGTATATATGTGATTTCAAATGTAGTCCAAAATGTACAGTCTAATTTCACCTAGCTGTTATATGAATTGTTAGGAATATTAGCTGTAATGAACCAGAAAAGAAATTATGTTGGAAACTTAAAACTAAATTTAGATAGGAAAAAAATTTGTAGGAAAAAAAAAAAGTCTGAAACTATATTTTGAAGAGTATCTTATACATGTCATTTTAAAAGAGACTGAGAAAACTTTTTATTCAAAATGTGAATGGAGAAGCTTGTTTTATTAACAAATCTAGAAACAGTATGTCAGATGACAACATTCAGTTGACAGTCATGAATGGTAAAGATAACTATCATAGAAAGACAACCATATGTATAAATGTAACTTATAAGTTAAACTTTATAAATATGCAAAGTTAAGATATCGTGGAAGTATCTCAAAATTTAGTAGAGGCAACGTCTCCAATTTCATATTTGTTTATCAAAATATATATTACAATGATAGTGACTAGATACCAAGTCAAATGCTAAACAATAAATCCTAATCCAATCATCTCATTTTATGATGCCTACTAAAACTTTTTGCAAATTTATGTTCCCAATTCAAAAGCAGGATTCTTCGAAGACAGAACAGCAGCAGAGGGCAGCACAACTACATTAAAAAAATGGAGAAAATAATTTGTTAGAGTCACATGAAATATGGAAGCAATAAGACATTTCCTAATCCAATCATTCCTTCAATTATCTATTTCTTACCAGCAGCGGGTTTTGAGATGAGGGATGGTTTAAAGTTAGCCAATTTAGACTGAGATTCAGATCAATCCTATATAGATTTGAAATTACTTTTAAAGATAAATCCATTGCGTATAATAAAAAACATAAATTAGAATACTCACCATCCCTTCCAGAAGCCATGTCCTCTATATTATGTCTCTAGTGGAGGTCCTCACTGTGGAAACTAGGCTATTTCAATGTTAGATTAACAATGTCAGAAGTGCGATGGACCTTCAATTCCAAACTAGTGAATTGGACGATATCTAGTTGGAGGGTAACGCTGTTGTGGGTACCAAACTGGACGATAACCCTGTGGTGGTGGAGGATAAGCATGTGGATACGTTGTTTACATTAAGAATTTATAAGGAAAAATGCTTTTAGAAATATTAAGATTCAGAGAAATTTATGGATGAAAATTATACAATCCATATTGGTTTAGATAAGATTGTTTCTAAATTTCTAACTAGATCTATTTTTCAATCAATGAACCAAAACAATCTTATTGAATTTTTGAGAAAATTCAAATGACAATGGAAATGAAGAATACGTTGTGCAGGAGGAGCTCCAACATATTGATTCAACAGATCCCTTTGCTGTCAAATAGGTTTCAGTATTATAACCCTCATCTAAATTTAGGCTAAAGCATAAAATAGCTGTTTACCTTGGATAGTTTTCTTGTTGAATTAGATCAGGTCTCAGAAGACCATTTTTGCCATCCATAGCAGAGTCACAAACCTGTTTGCGAAGAATACATAATCTGATTCAGAGTAAGTGTTTATAACATTGAAGGAGTTGATGCAGAAAAGGAATTCGTAACTTAAAGATGAATTTTGGAAAAATAGAGAAGACAAGAGGAAATTGCTTGATTTTTTATACCTTTGAGAAAACATTTTCAAGTTTTCTAGTCCAATCACCCAAGGTTTGAATATACACATTCAAATAATTGTCTCATCAAGCTTATGTAATTGAGAAGGGATGTCTGTGAAGCTATCTTTATTAGCAATAGGTGAAGAAAGAATTATACTGCTGCTTAATGAGTATGAATAAGGTATTAGATTAGCATTGAAACCATATTGCTTGGATAAATTGCCATCTGTACCAAGTGTAAATAATCTTTTAGTATTAGCAACAGAGATTCTCAGATGTTTGAAAACTAACATAGATCAAAGAACTGATCGAGTAATAATGATAACTTGATCATTTTACCAGATTTGTTTCTTGAACTGAATGTTTCAACTATTAGGTCTATATCATATAGTAACAAAATTGCAACAGACGAATTCAAAAAGACAGTAAGTCAACATAGCATAATTTTAAAATAAATTAGAAGTTGATCTATTTCTAAGGCTGTATAAATTATGAGGAGGTTGACTGGAAATTCTGTACCTTTACAAGCATATTGTCATTTTTTGTATATGTTTTATATTCATAACTTGGCACTTGGTATTGTGTGCACAGTAATTGCTTACACTCCTCAAAGATGCCTGAAAACATGAAATTTGACAAATGTCAACATATCTTGCATAGGAATGGAAAAGAGCGAAGAAAAAGACTGAAATTATAACAAAAATACCAGAACTGTTTAACGAATTGTGGCTAGGGCTTTCCAAAAATAACAAATCTGGTTCAACTTTGTGTGCGTCTTCATATATTACATCCGTTGCATCGCCAACACTAAGTCTAGTTTGCATAGGCAACTGAAAAACTCAAATGAAAGATGGTGGCTCTAAAAGTACTCTTGAAAAGCCAATTGCAGCAGTGCCAAAGATAACATCTGCTAAGGAGATTGAAATTTGGAGTCAATCAAAACAATCCAACACACTTCATTATTATGGCTACTTCCATGATCAGGTGTTTGTTGAACTTTACTTTTTGTGAAAACAAAGGCAGTGAGTTTTTACCATTGTAGTTATCCTCAAAGTAGTGTGGATACAAGCATAGGAGGAGTTTGACATGATCTACAGCCTAATTCATGAGACTTAGCACACCCTGTTTATAGCTAATTGAATGGATATGCTTCCTGTACAATTTAAAGTCATAAATGATTATGTTGTGGATCAATACCCTCCATAAGCTTTGTAATCCCACCAAAATCCAACCTATTTATATAGTGTTGCTCTTCAGTGTTTGGATGATTGTTTAGCGTAATTTAAATCTTTAAAGAGCAGAGCAATATAAATACTCCTTACAATTAACATTTCACTTCCCTTTTATTGACAGAAGAAGATATACCATGTCTTGAGTATGCTTCAAATAGGAAACTGCACATAGAGCTTTAACGCTACAGACTCTTCAGTGAGGAACACACTGCTAATTTAAGTTAACATGGTCTTAAAGCATGCATATGAACAATGAACTTGATGCCTACTAAAACTCTTTGAAAATTTACATTGTACAATATAAAACTATATTAATAAAATGATTTGTCTTGTGCACATACCTCACACCTATGCACATCTACATCAAACTAAACCATATACCTGTACCTAGTAAACTGGATTGGAGTCCATGGCTTTCTGTGAACAAATCAGTGATATTAAATAACTTATGCCTATTGAATTCGAAGAAATATTCATTATTCATATATGCATTCTCCAAATCTAGCCATACAGTTAATTGCTTTCAAACTTCAATGCATTAGCTAAATGATCAACAGGTGAACATAAACCATCAAATACATTCAATAATCTATTAATCTGTTTTTGTATTAGTCAAAGAATTTTTTCCCTTTTCAGAAATAGTTCCCCTTGCTTAGCATTATTGAAGCTGAAAATAAGCTTAAAATTATAGAAAACATTTTTTCAAAAAAATTAGTTCAAGAAAATTACTTCAGTGACAGTAAGAAAGTATGGTGTAATCACTTCCTAGTGCAAAGAATAAAGTACCTAAATAGTGATTCCTGATCTAGAAGATACATGTTCAAGGCACAAAATTAGAATGGAAGATGTGGAACAACAGATTGTAGTTCCAGTGTTTACCTTGATACTGCTCCAAAACTAGTAACTTGGTGCTTGGTAATGTCTTTGAACCTACAGTCAAAACTAAAACATATTGTTCAATATGACTCCAACATAAACTTATGGATGTTCCAATAAACACCCATTTTTATAGCTCTAGAGATTAAAAATGTAGCTTTAATATCTATCTTAGTAATGAATCTATACTATCTTTCCCTATAATGGTTTCTAGTGCAGGCTCTAAAGCTAAGATATCAGCTTTGTCCGATAGTTGTCCTTCCATCATGTATTTAGGAGCCATATGTCCACTATAGAAAGAAAAAGCTAATAGAATTCATTCAAAATTCTTCATGACAGTTGGAAACATCTATACTCATTTTTGATAAACAAGTCCAATTGATAATTTTGGAAAACATTTAAATATATGATTAAAGTGTTTCTCCCTTATGTTAAACTGAAGCCAATTGTCATGGACTAATAAGGGATAACCAAGCTATAACAAATATGTTTCACAGTCACGAATTCATTCCCCTTCAGCAATTCAGTGCATCCTTGAGAAAGCATCATGACCAAATTCATCTACTTTCCTCATTTGTTCTAGTAATTGGGTTCCAAGCATATGGGGTAGGGTCACAGACATGTAAAAATTTTCTCATGAAGATATAGATTCTATCCCCACCACTTATTGGTGTCTTTGTACCTTATCAGATCTACTATAGGTTGGCAGAGTCGTGTAAAATAACAAAAAAGGAAGATGAGCTAGTGTGCAAAGAATTGGGATTCAATTGTGTAAGAGCTATTTGCATCAGTATTTTGGCTCACACTCCACAATCCATCATCAGGATGAGAAAGTTGTAGAAGGAAATTAAATCTGAAAACTATACAAACTTATCATTATGGACAATGTAAATTTAATGTCTCAAGAAGAGTATTTTAATGAAGGTTGGAGCTTTCTCTTTGAATTAGGATCGAAGCCAATAGATACAAATAAATGAATTCCATTATCATCAACTTTGTTCCCTAATGTTGTAACAATTTTACTCTCTCGTAACTTTGATACCTATCTTTTATTCAATTTGAGATTAATTTACTCGGATATTCATGTTCACTATATGTTTCTACTTTAATATAACATTTAATGTTCTAGTAAAGGAGAGTTAACCTTTTAAATTTGGTCCACTTTTAATAATATAATAATACCTTGGAGCATGGCACTGAACAGGTTTACACAGAAGATAAATCTTTTGATGATATTACTTAGAAACTTATAATGCTCTACTTTGAATAAAAAATATTCTGAAGTGATTGTAAATATTAATATATGATACAAAACTACTTGCATTGAAAAGCCCACTTTTAAAGTGTAAACTGATACCATCTTATGACAGCTCTTTCTTAGTTTTTAAAATAGAAATAACACATATCGTCATCTGTCTTCTTCACAAACTCAATCCTCAACGTTTCCAAACCTTTCACAGGCTTTGTATGTACCACCTAGGATAATGCCAATGTGTCCTACAAAATGTAGTATACAATATATTTCAAAAAGATGAGACCATATTGTCAAATATGAAGTCAATAATGACAGGAACATTTGATAAATACCAAAACCATATAACATAGCATAGAATCATGAACTCTACAATCGTCTACCAGAGCACATGCTCTCAAGCTCTACAATTGAGCATTCATCATTTGCCACTCCTCATCTATGATATGTTATATTTTCCTACCATATCAATCAATGACTAATGTTTGTTATTCAGCTGAAAACAATAACATTTTAGATAAATACCAAAACCATTTCATACAAGTTAGATTGATTGATACTTGCAGCCATCTCCTCCTGCACAACGTATTCTTCATTTCCTACCATCTTTTTTGTATTTTAATTGACAGGAACATTTGACAAATACCAAAACCATGTTGTTTGGAGTTCCCATTATAACAACCTTAAATTTGGACCCCAAATCACTTCAGCACCTGCTCACTGCCTAGCCTCAAAATTTGCCCAAATTCATTTCACATTCCTCCCAGGCTCCACTGACGGTAACCAAATTCACTCAAAATTCAACTAGGGTTCAAAACTATGAATTTACAAGGAATTCTAATGGTAACAGGTGAATTTGTAACAATTTCGACCCGGCTTCAAATGTAAGCGAATTGAATGTCAAAATTCCTAGTTTTTGAGAAAATATGGTAACTTAGTTTTTTATTGACACAATGTTTAGATTTGAGAAAGGTAGGAGATTTGTTGAGCTCTCCCATCCGAACAAAAATAAGCCCACAAGAGAAATCAACTGCTAGTAAATTAATCAATTCTAGACTTGTGCTAAGTTTTCTTAATTGTTGGCTTCACTTGAATTGGATTGTTCTTCATCTTGATATTCTTCTAATGCATCATCTGCACTTGTTATGACCTGCTGACCAAGTTTTAAAGAAATAGGGATTTGATGACTTCTCTTGTCTGAACTATTGTTGTCATTGGTATGTAATAGCCGCATAATTCCTTTATGATTATCAGAGGTGTGCAAATATCATAATAGTAATAGGTTCATATGTAAAGGATCCACATTATCTATTGCTGGTATTAAATTTTGAGTTCTTTACAACTATTAATTTGATTCATAAAATGTTTGTTAAGAGTTGTGATTCTGCTAAAAGTTGGGCCACTTGTTGCAGAGAAACTTGAAAGACTAAGCTCATATGTTGCTCATCTACCTAGGTTAGACCTAGATGATGTCAATGTTGACCTCATGGAGAAATTAAAATGACTATAGCTAATGAAGAACTCTTTTAGACATTAATAATTATAATTCCACAATCCAAATAAATAACTGGAATGCCTTAAAAATAAAACAGTGTAGTTTTCTATAATAAATTACCTTCGAAGTTCATTAATTTTCTAGGAAAGTTAGGCATTTAATCTTTTATATAACCCTGATCCTCGGCTTTTTGAAGCAAATATCTCTCATGAAAGACATCAGATAAATAGATTATATTGACATACATCATGTATTGGTTCTAGCAGAAAATTGTGTAGCTTTTTGGAAAGCTTTGACATCTTTTTAGGAGAGCTAGGCCTGACATCTTCTTTAAATCCCTATTTCTCATTAGCTTTTCAAAGAGAAAGAGCTTAGCCTTATAGAAAATCTCCCTCCCACAAAAGATATTAATTAAAGACAATATATTTCCACAATCTAACTTGATGATATGCAATTTTTTTGACAGAAAACTGTGTAATGTTGTTCAGAAAACCATACATAGACGGGAAGCTACACTTCTGTTACATATAAACTAGATGTGATTATGTTTACTAATACAAAGAGAGGCCACTGTGATTACGTGGGAATATTGCCAGGCTTGGATTTCTCGTGCTACTAGAAATTTTGTAGTTATGACACATGATGCAAATTCCGTAAAATGATCTTTGATTCAGACATCCAATGAGGCTCTTATTTTAATAAACTTTTGTAATCTATTACAGTAGATTACAAAATACTATGGTAATAAGAGAAAGGATAGTGTTGGACTCCATGTAAGTTATCATAATCTCTAGTCATAGCTATGGATGTATTTGTTTCAACATTCCAGTTTCCATTCCATATGAAAACAACTTAAAAGTCGACAAAGATTAGCAAGATGGCTAGATTCTTGGTCAAGATAATAACTCGCTGACAATAAGTTTGACAATAACTTAAGGATGTGGCTCTTGTTCCCTTGGACTGCTTGGTCTTGCAAGAATCATTAAAATCTTTCATTCATTCATCCTAATGGATCATGGGTGATAAAAGTTGACACAATGAACCATTCTGAATTTTCAAAGAGCACCTTGAAGCTTTTGACTACTACAACTCTTTGACATATATTGTGAGCCTGAGTGTTTGATTGAATTAGTATTATTGCCTTTATAGTAAATTAAAAAAAGACACAAGCAATCAAGAGACTAGGATGCCATTCAAATCACCCTCTTCATCCCCATTCGACACTCCTAGAATCAAGAGATCAAAACTGCATTTGCACCATCCCCTTTGCCCCCATTGGAAGTCGTTGCAATCTTCTTAGAAAAAAATATGATTGAGAATTTCTTTTATCAGATTCAGACACATTTATAAAACTTTACACGTTTTAACAATAGTTCCAGAAAGGCTCTGGCACTAGAACTCAACTTTCCAAAAAAATTCAAAACTGTTTCGAATATTAGAGTTCCAGAAAAAACTAAGCTAAACCATATCTAAAAGAATTCAATTTCCCATCATTTTTAGCTTCAGATGCTAGTTTTACAAAGTTTTTTAAATATCGGTTCCAGTTCTTAAGTCAATGTTGTTGAAACACATTTTTGAATGATGTTTTTAATGCCACTGAGGTCTCCATTATAGGCAATTTTGTTCCGCTGTTGGTTTTTGTCATTTTCTAAGAAAACTTGAGCAATAAATACTGTACCAACTATCAATAAATGCAAATCCATATGCACAATAGGTTATGTATCAATAGCCACATTCAGGCATCCAAAACATGTTTGCCCATTGTAATGCATTCTCATGTGATTTTGTACTGAAATACATATTAGTTTTTATGCTTGATGATTGGAGCTTCTGATCTCTCAACCGAAGAAGGCATGTTTGCCCAAACTAGCTGCAATTTGATTATGAGTCCCACCTAATTGTCCCATCCAACGTTGTTCCTTGGGGCTAGTCTTAAGTTTCATCGAGAATTGCAAGATACAGTTTGGAGCATCAACAATCAGCTCTAAAAAACTAAATCAGATAATATTTTGCTATATCATATAAAACAGCACAGTCCTTTCATAGTTTTCATTATTTGTCATACCAACAGATCAGAGGCATGTTAGGCAGCAAGGCGATAATATAAACTATCAGCAAGAGTACATTTAATCTAGTATATGAGGTAACCAATTTAATACTATGAAGTGATTCAAGATAGATCTAATTATCGCTAACTGAATTGTATCAAGTTTCAACAAATGGATTTTTAATGTTGTTGAACTGGTCTTAAAGTATCCTTTTTTTTTGCATTATGATTTTTTTTGTCTTTTGTGTGAATGTTGTTTCTTACCATTTCTTACAAAGCAATGATCAAGGTAGAATTATTTAAGGGTGACTATTAATTTGTTCAGTTTGATGAAAAAAAATTTTGCAGGCTGTTGGCATACACTCTAAACAAATAGTTTACTCTTAATCTAATCATCTTCATAAAGAAAAAGAAATCATAAGTTTTATAAATATCCATAGATGATCGAAAGCAGGTCTATGGCACTTCAGAATACACTACTTCATACAAGTTAGATCGATTGATACTTGCAGCCCTGAGTTTGAGATTCATATCTATATTCTTCTTTGGGTAAAACACATGAGATCGGCAAAACCAAAAAAGAATCCTAACATTTAGTATGAGAACCATAAATTTATACTTTTACATCCAGTGCTATCACAGACCAGCACTAAGCTCCAAACTCATAGCCTCCTTTCAAAATAGGCCAATTCACTAGCTTGGAATTGAAGGTCTTAGGACTTGATACAATTATACAGAAGACTACAGAGTAGGGAAAAATACAATACCCACATGGACAGCAAAGACATCTACTCAAGAAAATAAAACAAAAGAAATGATGTTGGAAACTAATACTAAATTTAAGGAAAGTCGGAAACTATATTTTGAATAGAGTATCTTATACATGTCATTTTTAAAAATGTTGTACTTTGAAGACTGAGAAAACTTTTTATTGAAAATATGAATGGAGAAGCTTGTTTTATTAGCAAATCTAGAAATAGTATGTGAGATGACAACATTCAACTGACTATGATAGAGAGACAACCATAAAACTGTATAAATTGAGACATTTCATTAACAACCTAAGAAACTCAAAAAGTTAACAGAAGTTTCTATAGGAAAAGCTGAGGGCTGGTTACGAACACATCACAACTTCAAGAAATTATTTAATTGTAAAGATCTGGCCCATTGAGATTCTCTTTACAACCTATTCCCATACAATACAGAAACTATTTAGTATTCAAGGAATTAAAAGAAAACGCAGCAAGATGAACTAACCTATATCATCTCTTCTACTTCTTCCTTCGATGGTGGCTCATTGTGAGGGCCAGGAAAATGTTTGTTGATTTCACTATTTAAATTCATACCGAAAAAGTCACAGGCCCATCAAGAAAAAATCATAAATTTAAAAAAGGAACAGGTATTGATTCGGAAAGTACTGAAAAGAGTCAAAATAATTATACTATCCCAATCCAAAGTTTTTGATCAACATAGAAAATATCCCTTGATTCTCTGAGAAGAGTATTCAACTAGCTTTTCGGATAGGATAAATGAATCCTACTTGAAAACCAAAAGAACAACAATATATAGTTGATCTACAATCATTTGGTCATTTTCTGCACCAAAACAATAAAAAATGCGGTCCGTGATCTTCCTGAGCTATTGCTGCCGAAATTCCTTCCCTGCAATTTATGGATTTAGTATTAACAAAATACATTAAAAAAAAGGCATACAGTTTCTATTCTCTATTAATTCAGAATTGGCGCTAACTACACTTTTTAAGCAAGAATGGCTTGGGATTCAAATGCTAACCAGCATTTAGTAAGACACCTGAGTTTAAAGACTAGCTAAAAGAGACAAAGGAACAAAACAATGTCGGTGTCCTCAAATAACCAAATTTTATCTGATTATAGCTAGCTTAGCATAAACGAAAGAAGAGCTCAATCCAATCCTGAATAGCTAGCTACAATAGAAAAAGAAGAAAGAAGAAACTATTAGCGCCCAGGCCATACGTGAATGTGCTAAGGTAGCTAGCTTAAAACTTACAACCATTAGATCATGTTCAAGCATCGGTCATGCTACCAATATTTGAAAAAAAACTCCACCAGCTCAAGACTTATACTATTGGTTTAAGGTCAAGCAATTTGAGTGAGGAAATTGCATCTAATCCCAAGAACCTCCCTGAGCAAAGGCACTAGAATTTTAGAATTAAGTAGGTTATGGGTCAATTGAGTATCGTTCAAGGCCTTCCTATGTATTTATATCCCTTGTGGTATATGAAGAGTGTGTGATAAAAAATATTTCCAGCAACAACTCATGGAAAGAAAGGCGCACCATGCTACGAGACATACTGAGTTGGTCATTTCAATTTGTGATACAGGAACCAGCAAGAAGCTTTGACAATTGAATAGTAGAATTCCAGACACAGATCTTGTATTGGGTCCATTTCCCTTTAAGGAAAAACCCCCATTTCATAGCAAGCTCTGAGAAAGACATCCCAAATAAATCTAATCCTGGAAAATCTCAAGATTTTTCATGGATAGACCTTGATTTGGTTTAAAATCGTCAAACCCAAAAAAGCTAAATTACCATTTGGCTTACCTTCAAAACGAAACAGCTCACGAGAAATTTAATTAGGTAAACATGAAATTCTAACCTGCTGTATGAATGCTACCAGAATCCAAACCCTGACCTCCTCACTGCATGAGATGCATAGAAGCCACCGAAAACAATGAGAAATATCAGGAAAATTTACCTTTCGCTTCCTCTCCATAGACGGAGACAAAACACTGAAAATCAACACTAAATGCTCTAGAACTGGCAACCAGCAATTAAAGACACATCAAATATTTAACCCAATGCATCCACAGAAGCCAGGCCAATGATTTAATGGCGTAGTTAAACCCTGTCCTCCGCACAAATGTGACAGCTCTTCTGCCCTCCTACTTGCACACGAAGATGACACCTGTTTTGGCCTCAAAAATTGGCCCCATCTCTTTACGCACCCCTTTTTTTTTCCCTTAATTTTCACGACAGAAAAATAATTAAACCACTGGAAAAAATCAACTGTCCAATAGAAAACAAGAAAATAATCCACAAAAATTGGAAATAAGACATATGAATAGTCTAAACTATATAATATGTTATATTTTCCTGCCATCTCAATCAACGGCTAATGTTCTTAATCAACCCGAAAACATTTGTCTCTGCCTTTTTAGAGGCAGGGACTAATAATTTCATTTAATTATTTCAAAATTCTTTTCGAAACTAGTCAACCGAGGTTAAATCTGGTCAACTTTTGGTCAAACTTGATCTTTGCGTATGTGAATATGAGCAAATGTGAGTATGAATTCCAACAACAATTCGATGCAAATTTTCATTCAACCTTCCAAAATGAAGAGATGAGGGTCTCTTAAATAGACTTTCCTGGAATTCATCAATGGTAGAGATCAATTTCAATCAACGGTCAGGATTAAAGGTGAATTTCAGTCATAAAGAGAGATTTCCAAATTAAAGGGAGTTAATAGATTTAATTTGAGTAAAATAAGGAGTTAACTAATTCAATTTGAGTAGAAAAAGGAGACAACTCATTTAACTCATTTTTGATCAATAGTGAACTGGAAATTTCCCTTTTTGAACTGAAGAGAGATTTTGTTGAGATATTTAATTTAATAAAATGAGATATGCTCTCATAATTGCTTTTTCTATTTAATAAAATAATCTTTAATTAATTAGAGACGCTCTTCTTATTTAATTAAATAACTTCATTTAATTAATTACGAATGGCTTCTCATTTAATTAAATAAATTTGTTTAATTAATTAGAAGTAAATACTCCATTTAATTAAATAATTTCATTTAATTATTTAAAAATTCTTTTTGAAACTAGTCAACTAAAGTCAACCGTGGTTAAATTTGGTCAACTTTTTCTCAAACTAGATCTTTGCGTATGTGAATATGAGAAAATGTGAGTATGAATTCTAGCAACAATTCGATGCAAATTCTCATTCAACCTTTCAAACTGAAGAGATGAGGGTCTCTTAAATAGACTTTCCTGGAATTCATCAATGGTTGAGATTGATTTCAATCAATGGTCAGGATTAAAGGTGAAGTCTAGTCATAAAGGGAGATTTCCAAATTAAAGGGAGTTAATAGATTTAATTTGAGTAAAATTAGGAGTTAACTAATTCAATTTGAGTAGAAAAAGGAGTTAACTGATTTAACTCATTTTTTATCAATAGTGAACTGAAAATTTTCCTTTTTGAACTGAAGAGAGATTTTGTTGAGATATTTAATTTAATAAAATGAGATATGCTCTCATAATTACTTTTTTTATTTAATTAAATAATCTTTAATTAATTAGAGACACTCTTCTTATTTAATTAAATAACTTCATTTAATTAATTAGGAATGGCTTCTCATTTAATTAAATGAATTTGTTTAATTAATTAGAAGTAAGTACACTATTTAATTAAATAATTTTGTTTAATTATTTCAAAATTCTTTTCGAAACTAGTCAACTCAAGTCAACCGTGGTTAAATCTGGTCAACTTTTGGTCAAACTTGATCTTTGCTTATGTGAATATGAGCAAATGTGAGTATGAATTTTAGCAACAATTCAATGGAAATTCTCATTCAACCTTTCAAAATGAAGAGATGAGAGTCTCTTAAATAGACTTTCCTGGAATTCATCAACAGTTGAGATCGATTTCAATCAACGGTCAGGATTAAAGGTGAAGTTCAGTCATAAAAGGAGATTTCCAAATTAAAGGGAGTTAACAGATTTAATTTGAGTAAAATAAGGAGTTAACAGATTCAATTTGAGTAGAAAAAGGAGTTAACTGATTTAACTCATTTTTGATCAATAGTGAACTGGAAATTTTCCTTTTTCAACTGAAGAGAGATTTTGTTGAGATATTTAATTTAACAAAATGAGATATGCTCTCATAATTGCTTTTTCTATATAATTAAATAATCGATAATTAATTACAGACACTCTTCTTATTTAATTAAATAACTTCATTTAATTAATTAGGAATGGCTTCTCATTTAATTAAATAACTTTGTTTAATTAATTAGAAGTAAGTACTCCATTTAATTAAATAATTTTGTTTAATTATTTGAAAATTCTTTTCGAAACTAGTCAACTCAAGTCAACCGTGGATAAATCTGGTCAACTTTTGGTCAAACTTGATCTTTGCGTATGTGAATATGAGTACATGTGAGTATGAATTCCAGCAACAAGTCGATACAAATTCTCATTCAACGTTTCAAAATGAAGCGATGAGGGTCTCTTAATTAGACTTTTCTGGAATTCATCAAAGGTTGAGATCGATTTCAATCAACGGTCAGGATTAAAGGTGAAGTTCAGTAATAAAGGGAGATTTTCAAATTAAAGGGAGTTAATAGATTTAATTTGAGTAAAATAAGGAGTTAACTGATTCGATTTGAGTACAAAAAAGAGCTAACTGATTTAACTCATTTTTTATCAATAGTGAACTGGAAATTTCCCTTTTTGAACTGAAGAGAGATTTTGTTGAGATATTTGATTTAATAAAATGAGATATGCTCTCATAATTTCTTTTTCAATTTAATTAAATAATCTTTAATTAATTAGAGACACTTTTCTTATTTAATTAAATAACTTCATTTAATTAATTAGGAATGGCTTCTTATTTCATTAAATAACTTTTTATAATTAATTAGAAGTAAGTACTCCATTTAATTAAATAATTTCATTTAATTATTTCAATTTTTTTTTCGAAACTATTTAACTCAAGTCAACCGTGGTTAAATCTTGTCTACTTTTTGTCAAACTTGATCTGTGCGTATGCGAATCTGAGCAAATGTGAGTATGAATTCCAGCAACAATTCTATGCAAATTCTCATTCAACCTTTCAAAATGAAGAGATGAGGGTCTCTTAAATAGACTTTCCTGGAATTCATCAATGGTTGAGATCGATTTCAATCAAGGGTCAGGATTAAAGGTGAAGTTCAGTAATAAAGGGAGATTTCCAAATTAAAAGGAGTTAACAGATTTGATTTGAGTCAAATAAGGAGTTAATTGATTCAATTTGAGTAGAAAAAGGAGTCAACTGATTTAACTCATTTTTTATCGATAGTCAACTGGAAATTTTCCTTTTTGTACTGAACAGAGATTTTGTTGAGATATTTAATTTAATAAAATGAGATATGCTCTCATAATTACTTTTTCTATTTAATTAAATAATCTTTAATTAATTAGAGGAACTTTTCTTATTTAATTAAATAACTTCATTTAATTAATTAGGAATGGCTTCTCATTTAAATAAATAAGTTTGTTTCATTAATTAGAAGTAAGTACTCCATTTAATTAAAAAAATGTGTTTAATTATTTCAAAATTCTTTTTGAAACTAGTCAACTCAAGTCAACTGTGGTTAAATCCGTTCAACTTTTGGCCAAACTTGATCTTTGTGTATGTGAATATGAGCAAATGTGAGTATGAATTTCAACAACAATTCGATGCAAATTCTAATTCAACCTTTCAAAATGTAGAGATGAGATCTCTTAAATAGACTTTTTTGGAATTCATGAACTGTTGAGATTGATTTCAATCAACGGTCAGGATTAAAGGTGAAGTTCAGTCATAAAGGAAGATTTCCAAATTAAATGGGGTTAACAGATTTAATTTGAGTAAAATAAGGAGTTAACTGATTCAATTTGAGTAGAAAAAGGAGTTAACTGATTGAACTCATTTTTGATAAATAGTGAACTGGAAATTTCCCTTTTTGAACTGGAGAGAGATTTTGTTGACGTATTTAATTTAATAAAATGAGATATGCTCTCATAATTACTTTTTCTATTTAATTAAATAATCTTTAATTTATTAAAGACACTTTTCTTATTTAATTAAATAACTTCATTTAATTAATTAGGAATGCCTTCTCATTTAATTAAATAACTTTGTTTAATTAATTAGAAGTAAGTACTCCATTTAATTAAATAATTTTGTTTAATTATTTCAAAATTCTTTTCGAAACTAGTCAACTCAAGTCAACTGTGGTTAAATCTGGTCAACTTTTGGTCAAACTTGATCTTTGTGTATGTGAATATGATCAAATGTGAGTATGAATTCCAGCAACAATTCGATGCAAATTCTCATTCAACCTTTGAAAATGAAGAGATGAGGGTCTCTGAAATACACTTTCGTGGAATTCATCAACAGTTGAGATCGATTTCAATCAACAGTCAGGATTAAAGGTGAAATTCAGTCGTAAAGGGAGATTTCAAAAGAAAAGAGAGTTAACGGATTTAATTTGAGTAAAGTAAGGAGTTAACTGATTCAATTTAAGTAGAAAAAGGAGTCTACTAATTTAACTCATTTTTTATCAATAGTGAACTGTAAATTTCCCTTTTTGAAATGAAGAGAGATTTTGTTGAGATATTTAATTTAATAAAATGAGATATCCTCTCATAATTACTTTTTTCATTTAATTAAATAATGTTTAATTAATTAGAGACACTTTTCTTATTTAATTAAATAACTTCATTTAAATAATTGGGAATGGCTTCTTATTTAATTAAATAATTTTGTTTAATTAATTAGAAGTAAGTCCTCCATTTAATTAAATAATTTCATTTAATTATTTTAAAATTCTTTTTGAAACTAGGTAACTCAAGTCAGCCATGGTTAAATCTGGTCAACTTTTGGTCAAATTTGATCTTTGCGTACGTGAATATGAGCAAATGTGAGTATGAATTCCGGCAACAATTCGATGCAAATTCTCATTCAACCTATCAAAATGAAGAGATGAAGGTCTCTTATATAGAGTTTCCTGGAATTCATCAACGGTTGAGATCGATTTCAATCAGAGGTTAGGATTAAAGATGAAGTTCAGTCATAAAGGGAGATTTCTAAATTAAAGCGAGCTAACAGATTTAATTTGAGTAGAAACAGGAGTTAGCTGATTTAACTCATTTTTTATCAATAGTGAACTGGAAATTTCTCTTTTTGAACTGAAGAGAGATTTTGTTGAGATATTTAATTTAATAAAATGAGATATGCTCTCATAATTACTTTTTCTATTTAATTAAGTAATCTTTAATTAATTAGTGACACTTTTCTTATTTAATTAAATAAATTCGTTTAATTAATTAGGAATGGCTTCTCATTTAATTAAATAACTTTGTTTAATTAATTAGAAGTAAGTACTCCATTTAATTAAATAAAATCATTTAATTATTTCAAAATTCTTTTCAAAACTAGTCAACTCAAGTCAGTTGTGGTTAAATCTGGTCAACTTTTTGTCAAACTTGATCTTTGCATATGTGAATATGAGAAAATTTCTGTATGAATTCCAGCAACAATTCGATGTAAATTTTCATTCAACCTTTCAAAATAAAAAGATGAGGGTCTCTTAAATAGACTTTCCTGGAATTGATCAACGGTTGAGATCGATTTCAATCAATGGTCAGGATTAAAGGTGAAGTTCTGTCATAAAGGGAGATTTTCAAATTAAAGGGAGTTAACAGATTTAATTTGAGTAAAATAAGGAGTTAACTGATTCAATTTGAGTAGAAAAAGGAGTTAACTCATTTAACTCATTTTTAATCAATAGTGAACTGGAAATTTCCCTTTTTGAACTGAAGAGAGATTTTGTTGAAATATTTAATTTAATAAAATGAGATATGCTCTCATAATTACTTTTTCTATTTAATTAAATAATCTTTAATTAATTAGAGACACTTTTCTTATTTAATTAAATAACTTCATTTAATTAATTAGGAATGGCTTCTCATTTAATTAAATAACTTTGTTTAATTAATTATAAGTAAGTACTCCTTTTAATTAAATAATTTTGTTTAATTATTTGAAAATTCTCTTCGAAACTAGTCAACTCAAGTCGACCATGGTTAGCTTTGGTCAACTTTTGGTCAAACTTGATCTTTACATATGTGAATATGAGCAAATGTGAGTATGAATTCTAACAACAATTCGATGCAAATTCTCATTCAACCTTTCAAAATGAAGAGATGAGGGTCTCTTAAATAGACTTTTTCGAAATTCATCAATGGTTGAGATCGATTTCAATCAACGGTTAGGATTAAAGGTGAAGTTCAGTCATAAAGGGAGAATTCTAAACTAAACGGAGCTAACAGATTTAATTTGAGCAAAATAAGGACTTAACTGATACAATTTGAGTAGAAAAAGGAGTTAACTGATTTAACTCCTTTTTTATCAATAGTGAACTAAAAATTTTCCTTTTTGAAGTGAAGAGAGATTTTGTTGAGATACTTAATTTAATAAAATGAGATATGCTCTCATAATTACTTTTTCTATTTAATTAAATAATCTTTAATTAATTAGAGACACTTTTCTTATTTAATTAAATAACTTCATTTAATTAATTAGGAATGGCTTCTCATTTAATTAAATAACTTTGTTTAATTAAGGAGAAGTAAGTACTCCATCTAATTAAATAATTTCGTTTAATTATTTCAAAATTCTGTTTGAAACTAGTCAACTCAAGTCAACCGTGGTTAAAACTAGTCAACTTTTGGTCAAACTTGATCTTTGCGTATGTGAATATGAGCAAATGTGAGTATGATTTCCAGCAACAATTCGATTCAAATTCTCATTCAACCTTTCAAAATGAAGAGACGAGGGTCTCTTAAAAAAACTTTCCCGAAACTCATCAACAGTTGAGATCGATTTCAATCAACGCTCAGGATTAAAGGTGAAGTTCAGTCATAAAGGCAGATTTCCAAATTAAAGGGAGCTAACAGATTTAATTTGAGTAAAATAAGGAGTCAACTGATTCAATTTGAGTAGAGAAAGGAGTTAACTTATTTAACTCATTTTTTATAAATAGTGAACTGGAAATTTCCCTTTTTGAACTGAAGAGAGATTTTGTTGAGATATTTAATTTAATAAAATGAGATATGCTCTCATAATTACTTTTTCTATTTAATTAAATAATCTTTAATTAATTAGAAACACTTTTCTTATTTAATTAAATAACTTCATTTAATTAATTAGGAATAGCTTCTCATTTAATTAAATAACTTTGTTTAATTAATTAGAAGTAAGTAGTCCATTTAATTAAATAATTTTGTTTAATTATTTCAAAAATCTTTTTGTAACTCGTCAACTCAATTCAATCGTGGTTAAATCTGGTCAAGTTTTGGTCAAACTTGATCTTTGCGTATGTGAATATGAGCAAACGTGAGTATGAATTCCAGCAACAGTTCGATGCAAATTCTCATTCAACCTTTCAAAATGAAGAGATGAGGGTCTCTTAAATAGACTTTCTTGGAATTCATCAACGGTTGAGATCGATTTCAATCAACGGTCAGGATTAAAGGTGAAGTTCAGTCATAAAGGAAGATTTTCAAATTAAAGTGAGTTAACAGATTTAATTTGACTAAAATAAGGAGTTAACTGATTCAATTTGAGTAGAAAAAGGAGTCAACTGATTTAACTCATTTTTTGTCAATAGTGAACTGGAAATTTCTCTTTTTGAACTAAAGAGAGATTTTATTGAGATATTAAATTTAATAAAATGAGATATGCTCTTGTAATTAGTTTTTCTATTTAATTAAACAATCTTTAATTAATTAGAGACACTTTTCTTATTTAATTAAATAACTTCATTTAATTAATTAGGAATGGCTTTTCATTTAATTAAATAACTTTGTATAAGTAATTAGAAGTAAGTACTAGATTTAATTAAATAATTTCGTTCAATTATTTCAAAATTCTTTTCGAAACTAGTCAACTCAAGTCAATCGTGGTTAAATCTGGTCAACTTTTGGTCAAACTTGATCTTTGCATATGCGAATATAAGCAAATGTGAGTATGAATTCCAACAACAATTCGATGCAAATTCTCATTCAATCTTTTAAAATGAAGAGACGAGGGTCTCTTAAATAGACTTTCTTGGAATTCATCAACGGTTGAGATCGATTTCAATCAATGGTCAGGATTAAAGGTGAAGTGCAGTCATAAAGGGAGATTTCCAAATTAAATGGAGTTAATAGATTTGATTTGAGTCAAATAAGGAGTTAATTGATTCAATCTGAGTAGAAAAAGTAATCAACTGATTTAACTGAAGAGAGATTTTGTTGAGATATTTAATTTAATAAAATGAGATATGCTCTCATAATTACTTTTTATATTTAATTAAATAATCTTTAATTAATTAGAGACACTTTTCTTATTTAATTAAATAACTTCATTTAATTAATTAGGAATGGCTTCTCATTTAATTAAATAACTCTGTTTAATTAATTATAAGTAAGTACTCCATTTAATTAAATAATTTCGTTTAATTATTTGAAAATTCTCTTCGAAACTAGTCAACTCAAGTCAATCGTGGTTAAATCCGATCAACTTTTGGTCAAACTTGATCTTTGCGTATGTGAATATGAGCAAATGTGAGTATGAATTCCAGCAACATTTTGATGCAAATTCTCATTCAACCTTTCAAAATGAAGAGATGAGAATTTCTTAAATAGACTTTCTGGGAATTCATGAATGATTGAGATCGATTTCAATCAACGGTCAGGATTAAAGGTGAAGTTCAGTCATAAAGGGAGATTTCCAAATTAAAGGGAGTTAACAGATTTGATTTGAGTCAAATAAGAAGTTAATTTATTCAAATTTATTAGAAAAGGGCGTTAACTCGTTTAACTCATTTTTTATCAATAGTGAACTGGAAATTTCACTTTTTGAACTGAAGAGAGATTTTGTTGAGATATTTAATTTAAGAAAATGAGATATGCTCTCATAATTACTTTTTCTATTTAATTAAATAATCTTTAATTAATTAGAGACACTTTTCTTATTTAATTAAATAACTTAATTTAATTAATTAGGAATAGCTTCTCATTTAATTAAATAACTTTGTTTAATTAATTAGAAGTAAGTACTCCATTTAATTAAATAATTTCGTTCAATTATTTTAAAGTTCTTTTCGAAACTAGTCAACTCAAGTCAACTGTGGTTAAATTTGGTCAACTTTTGGTCAAACTTGACCTTTGTGTGTGCGAATATGAGCAAATGTGAGTATGAATTCCAGCAACAATTCGATGCAAATTCTCATTCAACCTTTCAAAATCAAGAGATGATGGTCTCTTAAATAGACTTTCCTTGAATTCATCAATGGTTGAGATCGATTTCAATCAATGGTCAAGATTAAAGGTGAAGTTCAATCATAAAGGGAGATTTTTAAATTAAAGGGAGTTAACAGATTTGATTTGAGTCAAATAAAGAGTTAACTGATTCAATTTGAGTAGAAAAAGGAGTTAACTAATTTAACTCACTTTTGATGAATAGTGAACTGAAAATTTTCCTTTTTGAACTAAAGAGAGACTTTGTTGAAATATTTAATTTAATAAAATGAGATATGCTCTCATAATTACTTTTTCTATTTAATTAAATAATCTTTAGTTAATTAGAAACACTTTTCTTATCTCAATAGTATGTGAGATTAAAGGTGAAGTTCAGTCATAAAGGGAGATTTCCAAATTAAAGGGAGTTAACAGATTTGATTTGAGTCAAATAAGAAGTTAATTTATTCAAATTTATTAGAAAAGGGCGTTAACTCGTTTAACTCATTTTTTATCAATAGTGAACTGGAAATTTCACTTTTTGAACTGAAGAGAGATTTTGTTGAGATATTTAATTTAAGAAAATGAGATATGCTCTCATAATTACTTTTTCTATTTAATTAAATAATCTTTAATTAATTAGAGACACTTTTCTTATTTAATTAAATAACTTAATTTAATTAATTAGGAATAGCTTCTCATTTAATTAAATAACTTTGTTTAATTAATTAGAAGTAAGTACTCCATTTAATTAAATAATTTCGTTCAATTATTTTAAAGTTCTTTTCGAAACTAGTCAACTCAAGTCAACTGTGGTTAAATTTGGTCAACTTTTGGTCAAACTTGACCTTTGTGTGTGCGAATATGAGCAAATGTGAGTATGAATTCCAGCAACAATTCGATGCAAATTCTCATTCAACCTTTCAAAATCAAGAGATGATGGTCTCTTAAATAGACTTTCCTTGAATTCATCAATGGTTGAGATCGATTTCAATCAATGGTCAAGATTAAAGGTGAAGTTCAATCATAAAGGGAGATTTTTAAATTAAAGGGAGTTAACAGATTTGATTTGAGTCAAATAAAGAGTTAACTGATTCAATTTGAGTAGAAAAAGGAGTTAACTAATTTAACTCACTTTTGATGAGATATTTCCCTTTTTGAACTAAAGAGAGATTTTGTTGAGATATTTAATTTAATAAAATGAGATATGCTCTAATAATTACTTTTTCTATTTAATTAAATAATCTTTAATTAATTAAAGACACTTTTCATATTTAATTAAATAACTTCATTAAATTAATTAGGAATGGCTTCTCATTTAATTAAATAACTTTGTTTAATTAATTAGAAGTAAGTACTCCATTTAATTAAATAATTTCATTTAATTATTTCAAAATTCTTTTCGAAAATAGTCAACTCAAGTCAACTGTGTTTAAATCTGGTTAGCTTTTGGTCAAACTTGATCTTTGCATATGTGAATATGAGCAAATGTGAGTATGAATTTCAGCAACAATTCAATGCAAATTGTCATTCAACCTTTCAAAATGAAGAGATGAGGGTCTCTTAAATAGACTTTCTTGGAATTCATCGACGGTTGAGATCGATTTCAATCAAGGGTTAGGATTAAAGGTAAAGTTTGGTCATAAAAGGAGATTTCCAAATTAAAGGGAGTTAACATATTTAATTTGAGTAAAATAAAGAGTTAACTGATTCAATTTGAGTAGAAAAAGGAGTCAACTTATTTAACTCATTTTTGATCAATAGTGAACTGGAAATTTCCCTTTTTGAATTGAAGAGAGATTTTGTTGAGATATTTAATTTAATAAAATGAGCTATGCTCTCATAATTACTTTTTTTATTTAATTAAATAATCTTTAATTAATTAAAGACACTTTTCTTATTTAATTAAATAACTTCATTTAATTAATTAGGAATGGCTTCTCATTTAATTAAATAACTTTGTTTAATTAATTAGAAGTAAGTACTCCATTTAATTAAATAACTTTGTTTAATTAATTAGAAGTAAGTACTCCATTTAATTAAATAATTTTATTTAATTATTTAAAAATTCTTTTCGAAACTAGTCAACTCAAGTCAACCGTGGTTAAATCTGGTCAACTTTTGGTCAAACTTGATCTTTGCGTATGTGAATATGAGCAAATGTGAGTATGAATTCCAACAATATATCGATGCAAATTCTCATTCAACCTTTCAAAATGAAGAGATGAGGGTCTCTTAAATAGACTTTCCTAGAATTCATCAACGGTTGAAATCGATTTTAATCAACGGTTAGGATTAAAGGTGAAGTTCAGTCATAAAGAGAGATTTCCAAATTAAAGGGAGTTAACAGATTTAATTTGAGTAAAATAAGGAGTTAACTGATTTAATTTGAGTAGAAAAAGGAGTTAACTCATTTAACTCATTTTTTATCAATAGTGAACTAAAAATTTCCCTTTTTGAACTGAAGAGAGATTTTGTTGATGTAATGCCCCACGAAGGGATCCAAAGAATTAACCTAAAGTTTGCGAAACAATTTTTTTTTTAAAACATGAAAGTAAAACCATTCACAACATCTGCAGACGCAATAGTAACATCCAACTAAAAGTAAACAGAACATAACATATTACATTCTTTAAAGATCCCTTAACGTTGAATTACTTCTAAATCAACCATTCATCTAACATTACATTCTTATGAAATAACAATGATACATCCAACATTTTTAAAGCATATACAAGTGTTGTTTTGTAACTACATTTTAGTTTAGCTCAATCATCCACTATACATGATACAAGGTATGAAAAGCTTAAAATAATAAACATCTATGTAAATAAAGTACATCATCATCTAATATTAATCCATGATGCATTTAATGTAAATGAAACCACATGTCATATATGATACATCATCTCAAAGGACATAATCATCCATCATGGAAGATAACCATTAATCACAAACATAAATAACTAAGTGCACGATTCCTCCCAACCGTAAATAGCATCATTAGACCATCGTGGATCCTAGCCATCCCTCCGTGTGTAACATTTCAAAGCACCTAAGAGATCATCGGTATTAACATAGTAGGAATGTCACTCCTAAAACATCCTACTAACATGCAAAGTAAAGCATAGGATACCATCATCTAACATATGCAATCATCAATATAAAAAATATACCAGTAAATACATCCATCATAAGGTATATGATCTATCATAATGATCCAAGAATAGAATGAAAATAAATACCAATCAAAAAATACTCTAGCCACAGTGTCTCGGACAGATCTCAAATGATAAGAGTGGAAAAACACTACCACCCGACCGCGTGGAACCTAAGTGGTCCACTCCCATCGTGCTAAGGAGAAAATCTTAAGTCCCAAACAAGCTATCAAAAATACATAGCACAAATTTCTATAAGTCTAGGAATCCTAAAAGTATACTAACTCAAAAGTTCCAATCACAAAATTGACATCTAATTTTCAGAGGCACAACAATAAGTACACCACAAAGGTATACAAAATCTATAGAGGAGACTCAGGATACATACTAGGGAGTGTCATCACATGGCTACTTGAGTTACCCTGGACTGGTCTCTCATTAGACCTTGGACCCTCAAGCGTTGAGTTACCCTGGACTGGTTACTCTGAACCCCAGACCCTCAATGTGGCACATGTGGAAACCAAGAGCCCTCTCAAGAAGATGAGGCACTCATCCCATCCTTAGTTTATACAAGCACTGAAGGCATGGGTGGTTCAAATATCTCTATCTTATCTTTTTAATGTGTTTTCCCTCATAAATTTTAATTACTAGATTATCACTTATTACATAACTTGCATTAGGTCACCCTGGTACTGACCACTTTGGGCCCCGGACCCCTATGCAAGCCACTCCCATAGTCATGTACCTAGAAAACCTCTCCTAAGCACATAAATCCATAGTTGTGTCCCATACCACAACACTCATAAAAATCAAACTTGGTTCCTTAACAGGCAACTTGATAATAAGATGGTTCTCCCATCCAAGAACACATAAAAACTCCACAAAATATACCTCATAAATATAATCTCCAACATGAATCACAATATCCATTAGTTCTTATCAAGCAACCAAGAATATCTCAAAATAATACTGATCAAAGACTCCAAAATAGTTGAGTCAAACATGTCACAACATGCCATCATCAAAAAATAAATCAACATCTCAGTCCCATCATGGCGACTGAAAAATAATCCAAGGATAACTGATCGATGACTCAAAAATGATTAGCTCAAGTGTCTCATACACATACATCTCAGCTTCACACATGAAGACTGATAAGCAATAACAATAAGTAAATACAAACATTTCATAGAGCATACGATCGCATAACCATGGTTGGGTTTATAAAGATTAGAATTAAGACATCATCATGACATCACAATCATAACCTCCGAGCCTCTGGTAGACGTCCTATAACTGGTCAACACTGGTCAAATCATAAGAATTATCAACTTTGATATAAATAATCTACAATCTCGTAAAAATAATTATATCAATTAAATCTCTATTACATAACTTAATTATCAATTAAATCTAATTAACTCTCATTAATTGATTTAATTAATAATTACATAACCATAGCGACGTTCCAATTAATATCAGTTGACTAATAACTAACTAGAATTCTATAAAATAAAAGTCAACTATAATTCAATACTCAAATGATCATATTAATAATTCAATAATAATATCTTGATAACATTTAATAACAAGCTAAATTGGAAATCTTATTAATAATTCTATAATAACTGAATTCATCACTTTTCAACAAAGTGCCCATTAATAACAACAAGTTATAATAGACGCCCTGATATTAATATCCTCAAATAGTTGTTCCTTATGTATGTTGATTTTAAGAAATTCAATTAATTAATACTCCTCTAAATTATTAACCAATTCAAATTGATTAATATTATTTACAAAACTTCAATCATTAACTTTAATCTGGTTAATTAATAACCATTTATACCATTATTTAATTATTAGTTTGTTAGACCCAACAAACTTTAATAAATGATAAACTCATCAAACTATATTTCCATAAATCTCATTATTTAATATTTAACTAACCTTTAAGGCATATCAATAATTTATAATCAATATAATAATTCAAATCGTAGCTATGTTATAACAAGGTCAAAATGTAACAATGACTTATTGTCCAATATCAATAAAATTTGAGTCACTTAATTTTAAAATCATCTCATAATATAAAATTACCATCTCTAAATTATTTAATATATATTAAATAGTATTTAATATACTTTATAAAATGTCCACTATATAAACTATATTAAAATCTCTTTTCTATTAATTTTTTCTCATTTTAAAAATCTATTTGCTTAGATTGACTAATAATTAATTACACTTCTACTACTATTAACTAATCTTAATTAAATTTGATTTAATTAGATTAGATAATAAATCATATAAAACTAATGTATTATAATAAAATTTAATAAGGAAAGATTGCAATAATATCTTTAATTCATTCCATGCTTTGATATATTATTTTTGTAAAGTTTAAGCATAAAGAACTCTTGGTTATGGGAAAATGGAAAAACATCTGTCTTTGAATAAAATAGTCCCATTACAATGGCCATATCTCCCTAATGAACCATTGGATTGGGCTGAAATTGAAATATGTTGGAGAGGGCCAAGTTGCACCAATTTTGACTGGAGCGATCGAATAAATTTGATCACGATAAAAAGTTATGAATGACTGAGTTTGGGTCTATCCAAGGGACAGCGACAGGACAATTTGTGATGAATTAAAAATTTTCTCTTAAAATAATTGTTTTCTAAATTTATCCAATTCTTCTAATAGGTTTGGCTTATAGTTTTAGAAACTATTTTTTTTAAAGTCCATTAATCAATTTGATTCCAAATCGAACCCAAACTTGTTTTAGATCTAATTATTTCTCCTTAATTGGATCTAGAGTTTTTCTATTATTTTCTTCTCAACAAAATAGCATATCTAGATTACAATTTCAAAATTGCAGATTCAATCACAGAGAATATTCAGACACATATAGAAGACATGATGAAGACAGGAAGAGAAAGAGTGCAAATAAATTATGTGATTATCACGAGTGCACCTGAACACTGATGCTAATTTTTCATGCTTCAGAAGTCCATAGAGAATCTCTTCCTTCTCCAATATTCGCAATTCCTCCAAGATCCAAGCCAACCGAATCCTCCAAGTGACTAGAAGTGCTAGAAGAAGCATGGAAGCATATAGAATCATATGAGCATGTAAAAATATATGAGCATGTAGAAGCATATGAGCATGAAGGAGCATATGAGCATGAAGAAGAATATGAGTATGTAAGCTTGAAGCTTCCATTTTTAGCTTGAAGCTTGTAGCTTCCATTAAGCTTTTATTTAAGCTTCCATTCAACTTGTCCAAACACACTAGAAGAGCCTTTATTTAAAGGCCTTTAAGATGCATCTAAAGTGTCTCTAGAAATAACTAAAAAATAAGCATGACAACTAAGCATGGGTCTTCTCCAACCTTCTAGATAAGTCTTAAAGTTGTAGATACCATGTGCTCAAATAAAATGCTAACTCCTAAGTGTAGACAACTTATGCATTCTTAAAGTGCAAACCCCTATGTTGTCTATATGACAACTCTCGAGAATTTGCTAACTCTTATGTGAGAAAATATTAAAATAATGCACATTAATTAATATAATATTTACTTTACTATTTCTAATTTAATTAATTTATTTATTAAATCTCATGCACTAACTTTAATAATTCTACTTTTCAATCTTAATATATTTATATTTTAATCACATTAGATCTATAATCTTTTAATAATTTTAATATATTTTTCACTTTTAAATTTCATTTTCCAAAATTTAATTGCTAAAATATTTATTAGCTTTAATAATATTATTAGTTAGTCATTTATTTAAAAATGAACATTAAATATATTATTATTAAAATAAATATTGTCACATTCCAAATTTAAACTTTTAACTTTTATTTTCAAATTTAATTATTTTATTTAATTAATTTTTTAATTAATTAAATAAAATAAATATTAAAATATCATATTAATTTTTTATTTAATTAAACCATTAATTAAATATTTTAATTAGGCTTAATTAATAAAAATTATTCCAAAGACTCACAAGGTAAAAATATGAAAACCCATCATAGCCAAAATACATACAAAATCAAACCAAGGGTTAATATCACGAATTACGTCATCTGACGTATTCGGAGGGTACTCAACTCAGATGCTTGTCCTAATTTTTCAATTAGGACAAATGGCTTAAAGGGTTGGGGTTTGGACTTGAGAATTATCTCCCCTCTCTTATCATTGAGATAATGTGATAGGGTACGCTCATCTTGAAATTTCAGAAAAGTCGATACTCGGTACCTGCAACCTGCATAAAAAACCATACATGTACAAGCACAATATACACTAACTAAACAGGCAATGACAGGAAGTGGTGCATCGTGTAGATCGCGACTAGCAGGTGACTACGACTCCCTTCTTTAACCACATCAAACACGTCATACATAAGAACAAACATGCACACCATACACATGCAAGTATAGGGTAAGTATTCATAAAAAAACACATATGATAATAAAAACCATCTAGCTAATAACCATCAATAACTGAAATCACTAAAAATAACCATCATGCATACATGAAATATAAAGTCTAAGTGATCTCATCACATAATAAACTGAATCCATAGCATAATATCTAATAGTTACAAAACAATGTTGCTAACCATCAACATAAAACTAGCTCTAAAAGAGTTCAACAATGTTAGCAAAAATGTGAACTAGGGGCAAGCACTACAGTTGAGATGTTTAATTTAATAAAATGAGATATGCTCTCATAATTACTTTTTCTATTTAATTAAGTAATCTTTAATTAATTAGAGACACTTTTCTTATTAAATTAAATAATTTTATTTAATTAATTAGGAATGGCTTCTCATTTAATTAAATAACTTTGTTTAATTAATTAGAAGAAAGTACTACATTTACTTAAATAATTTCATTTAATAATTTCAATTTTTTTTTCGAAACTAGTCAACTGTGGTTAAATCTCGTCAACTTTTGGTTAAACTTGATCTTTGCGTATGTGAATATGAGCAAATGTGAGTATGAATTCCGGCAACAATTCGATGCAAATTCTCATTCAACCTTTCAAAATGAACAGATGAGGGTCTCTTAAATAGACTTTCTTGGAATTCATCAACGGTTGAGATCGATTTCAATCAAAGGTCAGGATTAAAGGTGAAGTTCAGTCATAAAGGGAGAATTACAAAATAAAAGGATTTAACAGATTTAATTTGAGTAAAATAAGGAATTAACTGATTCAATTTGAGTAGAAAAAGGAGTTAACTGATCTAACTCATTTTTTATCAATAATGAACTTCAAATTTTCCTTTTTGAACTGAAGAGAGATTTTGTTGAGATATTTAATTTAATAAAATGAGATATGCTCTTATAATTACTTTTTCTATTTAATTAAATAATCTTTAATTAATTAGAGACACTTTTCTTATTTAATTAAAACATTTCATTTAATTAATTAGGAATGGCTTCTCATTTAATTAAATACCTTTGTTTAATTAATTAGAAGTAAGTACTCAATTTAATTAAATAATTTTGTTTAATTATTTCAAAATTCTTTTCAAAACTAGTCAACTCAAGTCAACTGTGGTTAAATCTGGTCAACTTTTGGTCAAACTTGATCTTTGCGTATGTGAATATGAGCAAATGTGAGTATGAATTCCAGCAAGAATTCGATGCAAATTCTCATTCAACCTTTCAAAAAGAAGAGATGAGGGTCTCTTAAATATACTTTTCTGGAATTCATCAACGGTTGAGATCGATTTCAATCAACTGTCAGGATTAAAGGTGAAGATCAGTCATAAATGGAGATTTTCAAATTAAAGGCAGTTAACAGATTTAATTTGAGTAAAATAAGGAGTTAACTAATTCAATTTGAGTAGAAAAAGGAGTCAACTAATTTAACTCATTTTTTATCAATAGTGAACTGAAAATTTCCTTTTCTGAACTGAAGAGAGATTTTGTTGAGTTATTTAATTTAATAAAATGAGATATGCTCTCATAATTACTTTTTCTATTTAATTAAATAATCTTTAATTAATTAGACACACTTTTCTTATTTAATTAAATAACTTCATTTAATTAATTAGAAATGGCTTCTCATTTAATTAAATAGCTTTGTTTAATTAATTAGAAGTAAGTACTCAATTTAATTAAATAATTTCGTTTAATTATTTCAAAATTCTTTTCAAAACTAGTCAACTCAAGTCAACTGTGGTTAAATCTGGTCAACTTTTGGTCAAACTTGATCTTTGCGTATGTGAATATGAGAAAATGTGAGTATGAATTCCAGCAAGAATTCGATGCAAATTCTCATTCAACCTTTCAAAATGAAGAGATGAGGGTCTCTTAAATAGACTTTCCTGGAATTCATCAACGGTTGAGATCGATTTCAATCAACGGTCAGGATTAAAGGTGAAGTTCAGTCATAAAGGGAGATTTCCAAATTAAAGGGAGTTAACAGATTTAATTTGAGTAAAATAAGGAGTTAACTGATTCAATTTGAGTAGAAAATGGAGTCAACTGATTTAACTCAATTTTTATCAATAGTGAACTGGAAATTTTCCTTTTTGAAATGAAGACAGATTTTGTTGAGATATTTAATTTAATAAAATGAGATATGCTCTCATAATTACTTCTTCTATTTAATTAAATAATCTTTAATTAATTAGAGACACTTTTCTTATTTAATTAAATAACTTCAGTTAATTAATTCGGAATGTCTTCTTATTTAATTAAATAACTTTGTTTAATTAATTAGAAGTAAGTACTCGATTTACTTAAATAAGTTCATTTAATTATTTCAAATTTTTTTCAAAACTAGTCAACTCAAGTCAACTGTGGTTAAATCTAGTCAACTTTTGGTTAAACTTGATCTTTGCGTATGTGAATATGAGCAAATGTGAGTATGAATTCTAGCAACAATTCGATGCAAATTCTCATTCAACCTTTCAGAATGAACAGATGAGGGTCTCTTAAATAGAATTTCTTGGAATTCATCAATGGTTGAGATCGATTTCAATCAAAGGTCAGGATTAAAGGTAAAGTTCAGTCATAAAGGGAGATTTCCAAATTAAAGGGATTTAATAGATTTAATTTGAGTAAAATAAGGAGTTAACTGATTCAATTTGAGTAGAAAAAGGTGTTAACTGATTTAACTCATTTTTTATCAATAGTGAACAGAAAATTTCCCTTTTTGAACTGAAGAGAGATATTATTGAGATATTTAATTTAATAAAATGAGATATGCTCTCATAATTACTTTTTCTATTTAATTAAATAATCTTTAATTAATTAGAGACACTTTTGTTATTTAATTAAATAACTTCATTTAACTAATTAGGAATGGCTTCTCATTTAATTAAATAAACTTGTTTAATTAATAAGAGGTAAATACTCTATTTAATTAAATAATTTCGTTGAATTATTTCAAATTTTTTTAAAAACTAGTCAACTCAGGTCAACCATGGTTAAATCTAATCAACTTTTAGTCAAAAATGATCTTTGCGTATGTGAATATGAGCAAATGTGAGTATGAATTCCAGCAACAATTCGATGCAAATTCTCATTCAACCTTTCAAAATGAAGAGATGACGGTCTCTTAAATAGACTATTCTGAAATTCATCAACGGTTGAGATTGATTTCAATCAGCGGTCAAGATTAAAGGTGAAGTTCAGTCATTAAGGAAGATTTCCAAATTAAAGGGAGTTATCAGATTTAAGGAGTTAACTGATTCAATTTGAGTAGAAAAAGGAGTTAACTGATTTAACTCATTTTTTATCAATAGTGAACTTGAAATTTCCCTTTTTGAATTGAAGAGAGATTTTGTTGAGATATTTAATTTAATAAAATGAGATATGCTCTCATAATTACTTTTTCTATTTAATTAAATAATCTTTAATTAATTAGAGACACTTTTCTTATTTAATTAAATAACTTCATTTAATTAATTAGGAATGGCTTGTCGTTTAAATAAATAACTTTGTTTAATTAATTAGAAGTAAGTACTCCATTTAATTAAATAATTTCATTTAATTATTTCAAAATTCTTTTTAAAAATATTCAACTCAAGTCAACCGTGGTTAAATCTTGTCAACTTTTGGTCAAACTTGATCTTTGCGTATGTGAATATGAGCAAATGTGAGTATGGATTCCAACAACAATTCGATGCAAATTCTCATTCAACCTTTCAAAATGAAGAGATGAGGGTCTCTTAAATATACTTTCTTGGAATTCATCAACGGTTGAGATCATTTTCAATCAGCAATCAAGATTAAACGTGAAGTTCAGTCATAAAGGGAGATTTCCAAATTAAAAGGAGTTAACAGATTTAATTTGAGTAAAATAAGAATTTAACTGATTAAATTTGAGTAGAAAAAGGAGTTAACTGATTTAACTCATTTTTTATCAATAGTGAACTGAAAATTTCCCTTTTTGAACCGAAGAGATATTTTGTTGAGATAATTAATTTAATAAAATGTGATATGCACTCATAACTACTTTTTCTATTTAATTAAATAATCTTTAATTAATTAGAGACACTTTTATTATTTAATTAATTATCTTCATTTAATTAGTTAGGAATGGCTTCTCATTTAATTAAATAACTTTGTTTAATTAATTAGAAGTAAGTACTCCATTTAATTAAATAATTTTGTTTATTTATTTCAAAAAAAAATTTGAATCTAGTGAAGTCAAGTCAACCATGGTTAAATATAGTCAACTTTTGGTCAAACTTGATCTTTGCATATCTGAATATGAGCAAATGCGAGTATGAATTCCAGCAACAATTCGATGCACATTCTCATTCAACCTTTCAAAATGAAGAGATAAGGGTCTCTTAAATAAACTTTCTTAGAATTTATCAACGGTTGAGATCGATTTCAATCAACGGTCAGGATTAAATGTGAAGTTTAGTCATAAAAGAAGATTTCCAAATTAAAGGGAGTTAAGAGATTTAATTTGAGTAAAATAAGGAGTTAATTGATTCAATTTGAGTAGAAAAAGGAGTTAACTGATTTAACTCATTTTTTATCAATAGTGAACTGGAAATTTCCTTTTTTGAATTGAAGAGAGATTTTGTTGAGATATTTAATTTAATAAAATTAGATATGCTCTCATAATTATTTTTTCTATTTAATTAAATAATCTTTAATTAATTAGAAACAATTTTCTTATTTAATTAAAGAACTTCATTTAATTAGTTAGGAATGGCTTCTCATTTAATTAAATAACTTTGTTTAATTAATTAGAAGTAAGTACTCCATTTAATTAAATAATTTTGTTTAATTATTTCAAAATTCTTTTCGAAACTAGTCAACTCAAGTCAACCGTGGTTAAATCTGGTCAACTTTTGGTCAAACTTGATCTTTGCGTATGTGAATATGAGAAAATGTGAGTATGAATTCCAGCAACAATTCGATGCAAATTCTCATTCAACCTTTCAAAATGAAGAGATGAGGGTCTCTTAAATAGACTTTCCTAGAAGTCATCAATGGTTGAGATCGATTTCAATTAACAGTCAGGATTAAAGGTGAAGTTCAGTCATAAAGGGAGATTTCCAAATTAAAGGGAGTTAACAGATTTAATTTGAGTAAAATAAAGAGTTAACTAATTCAATTTGAGTAGAAAAAGGAGTTAACAGATTTAACTTATTTTTGATCAATAGTGAATTAAAAATTTCTCTTTTTGAACTGAAGAGAGATTTTGTTGAGATATTTAATTTAATAAAATGGGATATGCTCTCATAATTACTTTTTCTATTTAATTAAATAATCTTTAATTAATTAGAGACACTTTTCTTATTTAATTAAATAACTTCATTTAATTAGTTAGGAATGGCTTCTCATTTAATTAAATAACTTTGTTTAATTAATTAGAAGTAACTATTAAATAATCTTGTTTAATTATTTCAAAATTCTTTTCGAAACTAGTCAACTCAAGTCAACCGTGGTTAAATCTGGTCAAGTTTTGGTAAAACTTGATCTTTTCGTATGTGAATATGAGCAAATGTGAGTATGAATTTCAGCAACAATTCGATGCAAATTCTCATTCAACTTTTCAAAATGAAGAGATAAGGTTCTCTTCAATAGACTTTCCTAGAATTCATCAACGGTTGAGATCGATTCAATCAATGGTTAGGATTAAAGGTGAAGTTCAGTCATAAAGGGAGATTTCCAAATTAAAGGGAGTTAACAGATTTAATTTGAGTAAAATAAGGAGTTAACTGATTCAATTTGAGTAGAAAAAGGAGTTAACTGATTTAACTCATTTTTTATCAATAGTGAACTGGAAATTTCCCTTTTTGAACTGAAGAGATGTAATGCCCCGCCAAAGGTTCCAAAGAATTAACCTAGAATTTCACCAAGTTTAGTAGCATTTTTTTTTTTGAAAATAAATACCATATATATAACTGATGCACAATAATGAAAGCAATAGCATTGTCCATCATAACATACATAATAGATTACATTCTTTAAGATCCCTTAATGTTGAATTACATACATGAATCCATCTAGTACAACATCCTCATGAAATAATAATGATAAGTCCAATGTTTATACATTACATTTCAAATACTCAATTATCCACTGTTCATGTCACAAGGTATGACAACCTCATAAAATATACATACATGGAATAAGGTACATCATCCTATTCTAATCCATGATACATCAAAGTAGAGATAATCACATGATACAAAAACATATACATCCATCATAAAGATCAAAACATAATAAACTAAGTGCACGATTCCTCTCAACCATCAATAGCATCATTAGACTATCATGGATCCCAGCCATCCCTCCATGTGTAACATTCAAAATCACCAAAGAGATCATCAGTATTACATAGTAGGAATGTCACTCCTAATATATACAACATCATATGTAGAAAGTAATCTAACATGCAAATAAAAGCATAAGATAAGATCATCTAACATATGCTAATCATCAATGAAAAATGATACATATCCATCATCATGAAGGATGCATCAGCCACGATGTCTCAATGAATCTCTAAATGATAAGAGTAGAAAATACACTACCACCCGACTGCGTGGTACCTAAGTGGTCCACTCCCACCGTGTTAAGGAGATAATATCAAGTCTCAAACAGGCTATCAAAATCACATAACACATATCTATATAATTCCAGGAATCTTAAAAGTAGACTAACTCAAGGTTTCAAACACAAAATCTAACATCTAATCCCAGAGGCACACAATGACATGTAGGAACCTACTATGCAAGCAGGAAAGTGTCATCGTAATTATCACATACAAGTTACCCTAGCATTTAGCTAAACTCCACGGGTCCATACTGATTTCATGCAGCCACTAGTATCCTCTCATACTGACGAGGCATACTATGGAATGCAAGGTCGCAACCATGCATCTCACTACTCCCATCCTAGCCTATACAAGCACTCAAGGCATGGGCGAGAATAAAACACTTATCTTTTTAGGTTCATTCAGTTATTATTAGGTGTGAATATTATCACTTATTAATCCAACTTACAATGAGTTACCCCAGTAGCCTCTTATCGCCCCAGCTCCCATTGCAAGCCACTTCACGTCACTACATGTAGATATCCTACCCTAATGCTCATGGACTCATAAATCTCAAAATCACAATAGATAAACCATAAAATCAACAAATATGCATAAAAGCATCAAATCTCCATGAGCTAACATCCATAGAAAATCATGAACACAACAACTCTCTATTGGCAACTGAAGTATCACTGATAATCAAATATCCAATGGTTCTCAATAACCAAAATATATATCTCAATCATACTGATCGAAGACTCCAAAAATGGTTGAGTCAAACATGTCACATCATTTCATCACCAAGAATAAATCCACATTTTAGTCCCATCATGGCAACTAGAAAATAACCAAGGATAACTGATCGATGACCAAAATAATGATTAAGTCAAGTGTCTCATATATAAGAATCTCAACTATTTCAATTAGTAATCACAACCAATACATAGAGCATTCCATCACATAACCATGGTTGGGTTTATAAAGATCGAGATTAAAACATCATCATGTCACCACAATCACATAACCCCCAAGCCTCTGGTAGATGTCTTATACTGGTCAACACTAGTCAACCCAAAACCCAAAACAAAATACACAATGTAAACACATGTTTTGGTTTTACAAATTGAATTGTAGAGATCTCAGTTTAAGTTCCCAAGTTTGAAGAATGAATGGAGAAACACTCATATTGTTTTTGGATATAAGTTTTCCTTAACAGAACTAAAAAAAATCCATTTTCCAATTTATAATATTTGCTTGATACATCCCCCACCAAACTATAAATTCCTTATTTAACAATTTAAAACAATTAAATTATTAAATAGTTGAAAGTTATTAAAGAGTCACCTTTATGAAAATAAATCTTCAATATAAATCATTGATCAAATAATAATAATTTAAATTTATAAATAACTTATTTACATATTACACACACACACACACACATATATATATATATACATACATATATACATATATATATACATATATATATATATATATATATATATATATACATTTATATATATACATATATATATATACATATATATATTTTCATAAAATCGATTTAACAATTTCGATTGACACCATATTATATAGCAATGTGAATTGATTGTTACAAACGTTTTAACATAACATTTTTTTTGCATAACATTAACATAAATTAAACCCCCTCAAACTCTTGTTGCGTTACGTAGTACCTGCAGTCGCAGGCATTGAGCCAACAGTGGGTACATATTTCCCCTATCACCGCAGACTTGCGATGGTAGATCTCTGCCTTCCGCAGGCGCGGGGTACGAATCGTGCCCACGACATTATAATATACACTTGTTTCATGCGATATGAATCGCGATGCGATTTATTAAATTTCTCATTGTGATTTATCAATCGCTCAATTCAATGCATTATATATAAATAAATAAATATATATATATATATATATATATATATATGTATATATATATGTGTGTGTGTATATATATATCAGTATATATATATATATGTATGTATGTATGTATGTATGTATAATCAAATTTTATAATAGATCCATAATAAATGTATACATATGCATATATATATATATATGCAGATCTGAATATATAACCATGTATGTTTTTTTTTTTTTCACAAAGATTATATCTACAATTATGAATGCATATAAAATTCTCCAATAAAATTAATCTACCCATATTGAGAATGTATATAAATATGAAACTTCTCAGAAGACATATGGAAGACACGAAGAAGACAGGGAATGTGAGATGCGAAAATAGCATAATTAAAATCACAAGAATCTATCCGAATTCTGATGCTAAATTTCTCTTCCTCAGAAAATCCGTAGAGCAAGCTCCTCCCTTCTTCAGAATTCTCGAGTCCTCCAATGCTCCAATTGCTCTCCCAACGCTTTGTCTAAGCTTCTATGAATGCTTGAATATAAAGAGCTTTTAGGAAACATCTAGAATGCTTCTAGAAGCAGCTGGAAGGTGTCACCAACTAAGCATGGGTCTTTTCCAACCTTCAAGATGAGCCATAGGGTTGTAGACACCATGTGCTTAATTGATGCACTAACCCCCATGTTGTTGACACATGAGAAATAGAGAAGTGCGTTAATTCCCATGCAAGCTTATAACTCCAATTTACTTTTTATATAATTTCTATTTAAATATTTATAACTTTCATTTTAATTTTATAACTTTTATTATTATTATTTATTTGTTACTTTATTATTATTTTATAATTATTATTAATTTTAGTTTCTAATTTTCTTTTATTTAATTCATTTTTCCTCAATAATTCACATTTAATTAATTATAATCAAAATATCAAATAACATGATATTTTATATTAATTTCCTCAAATTATTAATTTATTAATTAAATCTATTTATTAAGACTTAATTAATAGATAATTCACCATAGACCTCCAAGATAGAATATGAAAATCCATCATAGAAAAAATCACTCAAAATCAGTCTAAAGGGTTAAAAATCATGAATTATGTCATCCGACACATTCGGTGGTAAAATATCGAAATACTTGTCCTACCTCACTAGGACAATTGGTTTAAGGGTTTGGAATTTGGACTTAGAGAATTTATCTCCCTTCTCTTATCATTGAGATAGTATAATAGGGTATGCTCATCCTGGCAATTTAGGGAAGTCGATACCTTGTACCTGCAACCTGTAGAAAAACTATGCATGTACATATAATATATATAATGCTAAGCTAAACAGACAATGGTAGGAAATGGTGCATCATGTAGATCCCGACTAAGCAGGTGACTACGACTCCCTTCCTTAACCACATTAGAAATGCCATACAATAAGAAAACACGCACACCATACACATGCAAGTATGGGGTAAGTATTCATAATAAAACACATAAGATAATAAACCATTCATCTACTCATCAATAATAACTGAAAACAATATAATGATCATCATGTATGCATGAAATATAAAGTCTAAATGATCTCATCTTATAACCATTGAATCCATAACATAATGTCTAATAATGTCAAAACAATACCACTAATCTATCAACATAAAACTAGTCTATCATAGTCTGATAATATTAACAATGTCCAAAAAAGATGTGAACGAGGGTAGGCACTACATCCACCCCCCCTTGGGTTAGGCTTACTCTTGGAAGCCTACAAACAAGTAGGGATATAACTCCCTCAATCTAGTTGCATCCTCCCAAGTAGCTGAAGAATCATCAGTAGGGTCCCATTGGACCATTACCTACTTGATGGTTCGACCCCTAAGGGTTAACCTCCGCTACTCTAGAATACGAACCGGCTCCAAAGCCAGCTACCCGTCCTCTACCTGCAACATGTACAATATCAGTAATATACTGCCGAAGCACTGAAACATGGAAAACATCATGAATGCGAGCTAGGCTGGGCAGTAGAGCAAGGTGGTAAGCAATTGGGCCAATCCTCTCCAAAATCTCGAACAGTCCCACAAAGCGAGGTGCTAGCTTAGAACCCTTTCCATATCAGATCAGACTCTTTCGCAGTCGCACTCTCAAGAAAACCTTATCACCCACAGCAAACTGCTTATCAATCCTATGAGCATCGGCATACTTCTTCTGCCTATCCTATGTCGTAGTCAAATGCTCACGGATACGCACTACCTGTTGCTCCATATCACAAAGCATCTCAGGTCCCAACAGGATGCAATCCTCAAGACTATCTCAACTCAATGGTGTACGACAAGGACGCCCATATAATGCTTGAAATGGTGCCATACCAATAGAACTATGACATCCGTTGTTGTAAGAAAACTCCACTAAGTAGAGGTAATCCTCCCAATGTGTCTGTCTATCCATCACATACATCTGTAACATATCCTCCAAAACTTGATTCACCCTCTCTATCTGACCATTAGTTTCTGGATGATATGTTGAACTGAAGTTTAACTGCGCTCCAAGCTCATGCTACAGTGATGTCCAGAATGTGAATGTGAATACAGGATCCCTGTCAGAAATGATCTTTCTAGGAATACCATGTAATCTCACAATATCATGCATAAAGACATTAGCTACATAAGCTGCTATGTAGGAAGACCTAATCGGTGAAAAATGCACAACCTTAGTCAACCGATCAATGGTGACCATGATAGCATCATGACGTCGAACTCTCATAGATAATCCTACTATGAAATCCATGGAGATGATATCCCACTTTCAAGAAGGAATAAGATTAGGCTGCAAAAGTCCAACTGAGTGCTGATGTTCTGCCTTAACTCTCTGACACACAAGGCACCTAGCCACAAATTCAGCAATATCTCACTTCATCCCAGACCAAAAGAACAAATATCTCTAATCAGCATGCATCTTCTTGACACTTGGATGTGTTGAGTAAGGTGTACTATGGGCTTTTGCCAGAATCAAGGTGCGAAGCTCATCTGAAAATGGCACATAAATCCTCCCCAAATGTCTTAAAAGACCATCTGATTCTCGAACGTAACTTGCAAATTTATCTTCCAAAGATCTTCCTGAATCAATCTCTCTACACACTTCCTGATACCATGAATCCATAGGAAGTGCCTGAAGAATCTGACTCCTCAAATCCACACTAAGAGTCATCGATGATAACACATGTCTCCTGCGACTCAAAGCATCCGCCACCACATTCTCCGTACTTAACCTCAAAATCATATTCACATAGAAACTCCATCCACCGCCTCTGGCGAGCATTCAAATTAGGCTGAGTAAAAATGTACTGAAGACTACGTTGATCACTATGTAGCTCAAATTTGTGCTCCAACAAGAAATGTATCCACCTTGTCAAAGCATGAACTACTGCCACTAACTCAAGATCATGTGTAGGATAATTTAACTCATGATCCTTTAGCTTGCGTGATTCATACGCAATCACCAATCCATTCTGCATCAACACTGCCCCAATCCCTTCAAGAGAAGCATCTGTACATACCATGAAATCACCTTCTGGATTAGGTATAGCTAGAATCAGTACTCCATTTAATTAAAAAATTTAATTTAATTATTTCAAAAAAAAATTTGAAACTAGTGAACTCAAGTCAACCGTGACTAATCTGGTCAACTTTTGGTCAAAATTGATCTTTCCGTATGTGAATATGATCAAATGTGAGTATGAATTCCAGCAACAATTCGATGCAAATTCTCATTCAACCTTTCAAAATGAAGAGATGAGGGTCTCTTAAATAGACTTTCCTGGAATTCATCAATGATCGAGATCAATTTCAATCAACGGTTAGGATTAAAGGTGAAGTTCAGTCATAAAGGAAGATTTCCAAATTAAAGGGAGTTAACAGATTTAATTTGAGTAAAATAAGGAGTTAATTGATTCAATTTGAGTAGAAAAAGGAGTTAATTGATTGAACTCATTTTTTATCAATAGTGAACTGGAAATTTCACTTTTTGAACTGAAGAGAGATTTTGTCGAGATATTCAATTTAATAAAATGAGATATGCTCTCATTATTACTTTTTCTATTTAATTAAATAATTTTTAATTAATTAGAGACACATTTCTTATTTAATTAAATAACTTCATTTAATTAATTAGGAATGGCTTCTCATTTAATTAAATAACTTTGTTTAATTAATTAGAAGTAATTACTTCATTTAATTAAATAATTTCGTTTAATTATTTCAAAATTCTTTTCGAAACTAGTCAACTCAAGTCAACCGTGGTTAAATTTGGTCAACCTTTGGTCAAACTTGATCTTTGTGTATGTGAATATGAGCAAATGTAAGTATGAATTCTAGCAACAATTCGATGCAAATTCTCATTCAACCTTTCAAAATGAAGAGATGAGGGTCTCTTAAATATACTTTTCTGAAATTCATCAACGGTTGAGATCAATTTCAATCAATGGTTAGGATTAAAAGTGAAGTTCAGTCATAAAGGGAGATTTTCAAATTAAAGGGAGTTAACAGATTTAATTTGAGTAAAATAAGGAGTTAACTGATTCAATTTGAGTAGAAAAAGGAGTTAATTGATTTAACTCATTTTTTATCAATACTGAACTGAAAATTTCTCTTTTTGAACTGAAGAAAGATTTTGTTCCGATATTTAATTTAATAAAATGAGATATGCTCTCATAATTTTTTTTTCTATTTAATTAAATAATCTTTAATTAATTCGAGACACTTTTCTTACTTAATTAAATAACTTCGTTTAATTAATTAGGAATGGCTTCTCATTTAATTAAATAACTTTGTTTATTTAATTAGAAGTAAGTACTATATTTAATTAAATAATTTCATTTAATTATTTCAAAATTCTTTTTGAAACTAGTCAACTCAAGTCAACCGTGTTTAAATCTGGTCAACTTTTGATCAAACTTGATCTTTGCGTATGTAAATATGAGCAAATGTGAGTATGAATTGCAGCAACAATTCAATGCAAATTCTCATTCAACCTTTAAAAATGAAGAGATGAGGGTCTCTTAAATAGGCTTTCCTGGAATTCATCAACGGTTGAGATCGATTTCAATCAGCAGTCAAGATTAAAGGTGAACTTCAATCATAAAAGGAGATTTCCAAATTAAAGGGAGTTAACAGATTTAATTTGACTAAAATAAGGAGTTAACTGATTCAATTTCAGTAGAAAAAGGAGTTAACTGATTTAACTCATTTTTGATCAATAGTGAACTGGAAATTTTCATTTTTGGACTGAAGAGAGATTTTGTTGAGATATTTAATTTAATAAAATGAGATATACTCTCATAATTACTTTTTCTATTTAATTAAATAATCTTTAATTAATTAAAGACACTTTTCTTATTTAATTAAATAATATCATTTAATTAATTAGGAATTGCTTTTCATTTAATTAAATAACTTTGTTTAATTAATTAGAAGTAAGTACTCCATTTAATTAAATAATTTCATTTAATTATTTTAAAATTCTTTTCGAAACTAGTCAACTCAAGTCAATTGTGGTTAAATTTGGTAAACTTTTGGTCAAACTTGATCTTTGCGTATGTGAATATGAGCAAATGTGAGTATGAATTCCAGCAATAATTCGATGCAAATTGTCATTCAACCTTTGAAAATGAAGAGATGAGGGTCTCTTAAATACACTTTCTTGGAATTCATCAACAGTTGAGATCGATTTCAATTAATGGTCAGGATTAAATGTGAAGTTCAGTCATAAAGGGAGATTTCAAAATTAAAGGGAGTTAACAGATTTAATTTGAGTAAAATAAGGAGTTAACTAATTCAATTTGAATAGAAAAAGGAGTTAACTGATTTAACTAAATTTTTATCAATAGTGAACTAGAAATTTCCCTTTTTAAACTGAAGAAATATTTTGTTGAGATATTGAATTTAATAAAATGAGATATGCTCTCATAATTAATTTTTCTATTTAATAAAATAATCTTTAGTTAATTAGAGACTCTTTACTTATTTAATTAAATAACTTCATTTAATTAATTAGGAATGGCTTCTCATTTAATTAAATAACTTTGTTTAATTAATTATAAGTAATTACTCCGTTTAATCAAATAATGTCATATAATTATTTTAAAATTCTTTTCGAAACTAGTCAACTCAAGTCAATCGTGCTTAAATCTGGTCAACTTTTGATCAAACTTGATCTTTGCGTATGTAAATATGAGCAAATGTGAGTATGAATTGCAGCAACAATTCAATGCAAATTCTCATTCAACCTTTAAAAATGAAGAGATGAGGGTCTCTTAAATAGGCTTTCCTGGAATTCATCAATGGTTGAGATCGATTTCAATCAACGGTCAGGATTAAAGGTGAAGTTCAGTCATAAAGGGAGATTTCTAAATTAAAGAGAGTTAACAAATTTAATTTGAGTAAAATAAGGAGTTAACTGATTCAATTTGAGTAGAAAAAGGAGTTAACTGATTTCACTCATTTTTAATCAATAATGAATTTGAAATTTCCCTTTTTGAACTGAAGAGAGATTTTGTTGAGATATTTAAATTAATGAAATGAGATATTCTTTCATAATTACTTTTTCTATTTAATTAAATAATCTTTAATTAATTAGAGACACTCTTCTTATTTAATTAAATAACTTCATTTAATTAATTAGGAATGGCTTCTTATTTAATTAAATAACTTTGTTTAATTAATTAGAAGTAAGTACTCCATTTAATTAAATAACTTCGTTTAATTATTTCAAAAAAAAATTTGAAACTAGTCAACTCAAGTCAATCGTGGTTAAATCTGGTCAAGTTTTTGTCAAACTTGATCTTTCCGTATGTGAATATGAGCAAATGTGAGTATGAATTCCAGCAACAATTTGATGCAAATTCTCACTCAACCTTCCAAAATAAAGAGATGAGGGTCTCTTAAATAGACTTTCCTGAAATTCATCAACGGTTGAGATCAATTTCAATCAACGGTCAGGATTAAAGGTGAAGTTCAGTCATAAAGGGAGATTTATAAATTAAAGAGAGTTAACAAATTTAATTTGGGTAAAATAAGGAGTTAGCTTACTCAATTTGAGTAGAAAAAGGAGTTAACTCATTTAACTCATTTTTTATCAATAGTGAACTGGAAATTCCCCTTTTTGAACTGAAGAGAGATTTTGTTGAGATATTTAATTGAATAAAATCAGATATGCTCTCATGATTACTTTTTCTATTTAATTAAATAATCTTTAATTAATTAAAGACACTTTTCTTATTTAATTAAATAACTTCATTTAATTAATTAGGAATGGCTTCTCATTTAATTAAATAACTTTGTTTAATTAATTAGAAGTAATTACTCTTTTTAATTAAATAATTTTGTTTAATTATTTTAAAATTCTTTTCGAAACTAGTCAACTCAAGTCAACTGTGGTTAAATCTGGTCAACTTTTGGTCAAACTTGACCTTTGTGTATGTGAATATTAGCAAATGTGAGTATGAATTCCAGCAACAATTCTATGCAAATTCTTATTCAACCTTTCAAAATGAAGAAATCAGGGTCTCTTAAATAGACTTTCCTAGAATTCATCAACGGTTGAGATCAATTTCAATCAACGGTCAGGATTAAAGGTGAAGTTTAGTCATAAAAGGAGATTTCCAAATTAAAAGGAGTTAACAGATTTAATTTGAGTAAAATAAAAAGTTAACTGATTTTATTTGAGTAGAAAAAGGAGTTAACTGATTTAACTCATTTTTGATCAATAGTGGACTAGAAATTTCCCTTTTTGAACTAAAGCGAGATTTTGTTGAGATATTTAGGTTAATAAAATGAGATATGCTCTCATAATATTTTTTTTTCTATTTAATTAAATAATCTTTAATTAATTACAGACACTTTTCTTATTTAATTAAATAACTTCATTTAATTAATTAGGAATGGCTTCTCATGTAATTGAATAACTTTGTTTAATTAACTAGAAGTAAGTATTTCATTTAATTAAATATTTTTTTTAACTATTTCAAAATTCTTTTTGAAACTAGTCAGCTCAAGTCAACTGTGGTTAAATCTGGTCAAATTTTGGTCAAACCTAATCTTTGCGTATGTGAATATGAGCAAATGTGAGTATGAATTTCAGCAACAATTCGAAGAAAATTCTTATTCAACCTTTCAAAATGAAGAGATGAGGGTCTCTTAAATAGACTTTCCTGGAATTCATCAACGGTTGAGATCGATTTCAATAACCGGTCAGGATTAAAGGTGAAGTTCAGTCATAAAGGGAGATTTCAAAATTAAAGGGAGTTAATAGATTTAATTTGAGTAAAATAAGGAGTTAGCTGATTCAATTTGAGTAGAAAAAGGAGTCAACTGATTTAACTCATTTTTTATCAATAGTGAATTGGAAATTTTCCTTTTTAAACTGAAGAGAAATTTTGTTGAGATATTTAATTTAATAAAATGAGATATGCTCTCATAATTACTTTTTCTATTTAATTAAATAATTTTTAATTAATTAGAGACACTTTTTTTATTTAATTAAATAACTTCATTTAATTAATTAGGAATGGCTTCTCATTTAATTAAATAACTTTGTTTAATTAATTAGAAGTAAGCACTCCATTTAATTAAATAATTTCGTTTAATTATTTCAAAATTCTTTTCGAAACTAGTCAACTCAAGTCAAACGTGGTTAAATTTGGTCAACTTTTGGTCAAACGTGATCTTTGCATATGTGAATATGAGCAAATGTGAGTATGAATTCCAGCAACAATTCGATGCAAATTCTCATTCAACCTTTCAAAATGAATAGATGAGGGTTTGTTAAATAGACTTTCCTTAAATTCATCAACGGTTGAGATCGATTTCAGTCAACGGTCAAGATTAAAGGTGAAGTTCAATCGTAAAGGGAGATTTCCAAATTAAAGGGAGTTAACAGATTTAATTTGAGTAAAATAAGGAGTTAACTGATTCAATTTGAGTAGAAAAAGTAGTCAACTGATTTAACTCATTTTTGATCAATAGTGAATTGGAAATTTTCCTTTTTGAACTGAAGAGAAATTTTGTTGAGATATTTAATTTAATAAAATGAGATATGCTCTCATAATTACTTTTTCTATTTAATTAAATAATTTTTAATTAATTAGAGACACTTTTTTTATTTAATTAAATAACTTCATTTAATTAATTAGGAATGGCTTCTCATTTAATTAAATAACTTTGTTTAATTAATTAGAAGTAAGCACTCCATTTAATTAAATAATTTCGTTTAATTATTTCAAAATTCTTTTCGAAACTAGTCAACTCAAGTCAAACGTGGTTAAATTTGGTCAACTTTTGGTCAAACGTGATCTTTGCATATGTGAATATGAGCAAATGTGAGTATGAATTCCAGCAACAATTCGATGCAAATTCTCATTCAACCATTCAAAATGAATAGATGAGGGTTTGTTAAATAGACTTTCCTTAAATTCATCAACGGTTGAGATCGATTTCAGTCAACGGTCAAGATTAAAGGTGAAGTTCAATCGTAAAGGGAGATTTCCAAATTAAAGGGAGTTAACAGATTTAATTTGAGTAAAATAAGGAGTTAACTGATTCAATTTGAGTAGAAAAAGGAGTCAACTGATTTAACTCATTTTTGAGCAATAGTGAACTGGAAATTTCCCTTTTTGAACTGAAGAGAGATTTTGTTGAGATATTTAATTTAATAAAATGAGATATGCTCTCATAATTACTTTTTCTATATAATTAAATAATCTTTAATTAATTAGAGATACTTTTCTTATTTAATTTAATATCTTCATTTAATTAATTAGGAATGGCTGCTCATTTAATTAAATAACTTTGTTTAATTAATTAGAAGTAAGTACTTCATTTAATTAAATAATTTCGTTTAATTATTTTAAAATTCTTTTTGAAACTAGTCAACTCAAGTCAACCGTAGTTAAATCCGATCAACTTCTGGTCAAACTTGATCTTTGCGTATATGAATATGAGAAAAAGTGAGTATGAATTTCAGCAACAATTTGATGCAAATTATCATTCAACCTTTCAAAATTAAGAGATGAGGGTCTCTTAACTAGACTTTTCTTGAATTCATCAATAGTTCAGATCGATTTCAATCAACGGTGAAGATTAAAGGTGATGTTAAGTCATAAAGGGAGATTTCCAAATTAAAGGGACTTAACAGATTTAATTGGAGTAAAATACGGAGTTAGCTGATTCAATTTGAGTAGAAAAAAGAGTTAACTCATTTAACTCATTTTTGATCAATAGTAAACTGGAAATTTCCCTTTTTGTACTGAAGAGAGATTTTGTTGAGATATTTAATTTAATAAAATGAGATATGTTCTCATAATTACTTTTTTTATTTAATTAAATAATCTTTAATTAATTAGAGACAATTTTTTATTTATTTAAATAACTTCATTTAATTAATAAGGAATGGCTTCTCATTTAATTAAATAACTTTGTTTAATTAATTAAAAGTAAGTACTCCATTTAATTAAATAATTTGGTTTAATTATTTCAAAATTCTTTTCGAAACTAGTCAACTCAAGTCAATCGTGGTTAAATCTGATCAACTTTTTGTCAAACTTGATCTTTGCGTATGTGAATATGAGCAGATGTGAGTATGAATTTCAGAAACAATTTGATGCAAATTCTCATTCAACCTTTCAAAATGAAGAGATGAGGGTCTCTTAAATAGACTTTCCTGAAATTCATAAACGGTTGAGATCAATTTCAATCAATGGTTAGGATTAAAGGTGAAGTTCAGTCATAAAGAGAGATTTCAAAATTAATGGGAGTTAACATATTTAATTTGAGTAAAATAAGGAGTTAACTGATTCAATTTGAGTAGAAAAAAGAGTTAACTGATTTAACTCATTTTTGATCAATAGTGAACTGGAAATTTCCCTTTTTGAACTGAAGAGAGATTTTGTTGAGATATTTAATTTAATAAAATGAGATATGCTCTCATACTTCCTTTTTCTATTTAATTAAATAATCTTTAATTAATTAGAGGCACTTATCTTATTTAATTAACTAACTTCATTTAATTAATTAGGAATGGCTTCTCATTTAATTAAATAACTTTGTTGAAATAATTAGAAGTAAGTTCTCCATTTAATTAAATAATTTCGTTTAGTTATTTCCAAATTCTTTTCGAAACTAGTCAACTCAAGTCAACTGTGGTTAAATCTAGTCAACTTTTGGTCAAACTTGATCTTTGGGTATGTGAATATGAGCAAATGTGAGTATGAATTCTAGCAACAATTTGATGCAAATTCTCATTCAACCTTTCAAAATGAAGAGATGAGGGTGTCTTAAATAGACTTTCCTGGAATTCATCAACAGTTGAGATCGATTTTAATCAACGGTCAAGATTAAAGGTGAAGTTCAGTCATAAAAGGAGATTTCCATATTAAAGAGAGTTAACAGTTTTAATTTGAGTAAAATAAGGAGTTAACTGTTTCAATTTGAGTAGAAAAAGGAGTTAACTGATTTAACTCATATTTGATCAATAGTGAACTAGAAATTTCCATTTTTGAACTGAAGAGAAATTTTGTTGAGATATTTAATATAATAAAATGAGATATGCTCTCATAATTACTTTTTCTATTTAATTAAATAATCTTTAATTAATTAGAGGCACTTTTCTTATTTAATTAAATAACTTCATTTAATTAATTAGGAATGGCTTCTCAGTTAATTAAATAACTTTATTTAATTAATTAGAAGTACTCCATTTAATTAAATAATTTTGTTTAATTATTTTAAAATTCTTTTCGAAACTAGTCAACTCAAGTCAACCGTGGTTAAATTTGGTCAACTTTTGGTCAAACTTGATCTTTGCATATATGAATATGAAAAAATGTGAGTATGAATTCCAACAACAATTCGATCCAAATTCTCATTCAACCTTTCAAAATGAAGAGATGACGGTCTCTTAAATAGACTTTCCTGAAATTCATCAATGGTTGAGATCGATTTCAATCAACGGTCAGGATTAAAGGTGAAGTTCAGTCATAAACGGTGATTTCTAAATTAACAGAAGTTAACAGATTTAATTTGTGTAAAATAAGGAGTTAACTGATTCAATTTGAGTAGAAAAAGGAGTCAACTGATTAACTCATTTTTGATCAATAGTGAACTAGAAATTTCCCTTTTTCAACTGAAGAGAGATTTTGTTGTGATATTTAATTTAATAAAATGAGATATGCTCTCATAATTACTTTTTGTATTTAAATATATAATCTTTAATTAATTAGAGGCAATTTTTTTATTTAAATAAATAATTTCATTTAATTAATTAGGAATGGCTTCTCATTTAATTAAATAACTTTGTTGACTTAATTAGAAGTAAGTACTCCATTTAATTAAATAATTTCATTTAATTATTTCAATATTATTTTCGAAACTAGTCAACTCAAGTCAACCGTGGTTAAATTTGGTCAAATTTTGGTCAAACTTGATCTTTGCATATGCGAATATGAGCAAATGTGAGTCTGAATTCTAGCAACAATTCGATGCAAATTCTCATTCAACCTTTCAAAATGAAGAGATGAGGGTCTCTTAAATAGACTTTCCTGGAATTTATCAACAGTTGAGATCGATTTCTATCAACGGTCAACATTAAAGGTAAAGTTCAGTCATAAAGGGAGATTTCCAAATTAGAGGGAGTTAGCAGATTTAATTTGAGTAAAATAACGAGTTAACCGATTCAATTTGAGTAGAAAAAGGAGTTAACTAATTTAACTCATTTTTTATCAATAGTGAACTAAAAATTTCCTATTTTGAACTGAAGAGAGATTTTATTGAGATATTTAATTTAATAAAATGTGATATGCTCTCATAATTACTTTTTCTATTTAATTAAATAATATTTAATTAATTAGAGACACTTTTCTTATTTAATTACATAAGTTCATTTAATTAATTAGGAATGGCTTTTCATTTAATTAAATAATTTTTTTTAATTAATTAGAAGTAAGTACTCCATTTAATTAAATAATTTCATTTAATTATTTCAAAAAAAAATTTAAAACTAGTCAACTCAAGTCAACCATGGTTAAATATGGTCAACTTTTGGTCAAACTTGATCTTTGCGTATGTGAATATGAGCAAATCTGAGTATGAATTCCAACAACAATTCAATGCAAATTCTCATTCAACCTTTCAAAATGAAGAGATGAGGGTCTCTTAAATAGACTTTCCTGAAATTCATCAATGGTTGAGATCGATTTCAATCAATGGTCAGGATTAAAAGTGAAGTTCAATGATAAAGGGAGATTTCCAAATTAAAGCGACTTAACAGATTTAATTTGGGTAAAATAAGGAGTTAACTGATTCAATTTGAGTAGAAAAAGGAGTCAACTGATTTAACTCATTTTTGATCAATAGTGAACTTGAAGTTTCCCTTTTTGAACTGAAGAGAGATTTTGTTAAGATATTTAATTTAATAAAATAAGATATGCTCTCATAATTACTTTTTCTATTTAATTAAATAATCTTTAATTAATTAGAGACAATTTTCGTATTTAATTAAATAACTTCATTTAATTAATTAAGAATGGCTTCTCATTTAATTAAATAACATTGTTTAATTAATTAGAAGTAAGTACTCCATTTAGTTAAATAATTTCATTTAATTATTTCAAAATTCTTTTCGAAACTAGTCAACTCAAGTGCCGTGGTTAAATTTGATCAACTTTTGGTCAAACTTGATCTTTGTGTATGTGAATATAAGCAAATGTGAGTATGAATTCCAACAACAATTTGATGCAAATTATCATTCAACCTTTCAAAATGAAGAGATGAGGGTCTCTTAAATAGACTTGGAATTCATCAACAGTTGAGATCGATTTCAATCAATGGTCAAGATTAAAGGTGAAGTTCAGTCATAAAGGGAGATTTCCAAATTAAATGGAGTTAACAGATTTAATTTGAGTAAAATAAAGAGTTAACTGATTCAATTTGAGTAGAAAAAAGAGTTAACTGATTTAACTCATTTTTTATCAATAAAGAACTCAAAATTTCCCTTTTTGAACTGAAGAGACATTTTGTTGAGATATTTAATTTAATAAAATGAGATATGCTCTCAAAATTACTTTTTCTATTTAATTAAATAATCTTTAATTAATTAGACTCTTTTTTCTTATTTAATTAAATAACTTCACTTAATTAATTAGGAATAACTTCTCATTTAATTAAATAACTTTGTTGAATTAATTAGAAGTAAGTACTCCATTTAATTAAATAATTTCGCTTCCTTAATTCAAATTTTTTTCAAAACTAGTCAACTCAAGTCAACCGTGGTTAAATCTGATCTACTTTTGGTCAGACTTGATTTTTCCGTTTGTGAATATGAACAAATGTGAGTATGAATTCCAGCAACAATTGGATGCAAATTCTCATTCAACCTTTCAAAATGAAGAGATGAGGGCCTCTTAAATAGACTTTCTAGGAATTCATCAATGGTTGAGATCGATTTCAATCAATGGTCAGGATTAATGTTGAAGTTCATTCATAAAGGGAGATATCCAAATTAAAAGGAGTTAACAGATTTAATTTGAGTAAAATAAAGAGTTAACAGATTCAATTTGAGTAGAAAAAGAAGTTAATTGATTTAACTCATTTTTGATCAATAGTGAACTGAAAAATTCCCTTTTTAAACTGAAAAGAGATTTTGTTTAGATATTTAATTTAATAGAATGATATATGCTCTCACAATTACTTTTTCTATTTAATTAAGTAATCTTTAATTAATTAGAGACACTTTTCTTATTTACTTAAATAACTTCATTTAATTAATTAGGAATGACTTCTCATTTAATTAAATAACTTTGTTTAATTAATTAGAAGTAAGTACTCCATTTAATTAAATAATTTTGTTTAATTATTTCAAAAAAAACTTCGAAACTAGTCAACTCAAGTCAATCGTGGTTAAATCTGGTCAACTTTTGGTCAAACTTGATCTTTGTGTATGTGAATATGAGCAAATGTGAGCATGAATTTCAGCAATAATTTGATGCAAATTCTCATTCAACCTGTAAAAAATGAAGAGATAAGGGTCTCTTAAAAAGACTTTTCTAGATTTTATCAACGGTTGAGATTGATTTCAGTCAACGGTCAGGATTAAAGGTCAAGTTCAGTCATAAAGGGAGATTTCCAAATTAAAGGGAGTTAACAGATTTTATTTGAGTAAAATAAGAAGTTAACTAATTCAATTTGAGTAAAAAATGAGTCAACCGATTTAACTCATTTTTTATCAATAGTGAACTGGAAATTTCTCTTTTTGAACCGAAGAGAGATTTTGTTAAGATATTCAATTTAATAAAATGAGATATGCTCTCATAATTACTTTTTCTATTTAATTAAATAATCTTTAATTAATTAGAGACACTTTTCTTATTTAATTAAATAACTTCATTTAATTAATTAGGAATGGCTTCTCATTTAATTAAATAACTTTGTTTAATTAATTACAATTAAGTACTCCATTTAATTAAATAATTTTGTTTAATTATATCAAAATTATTTTCAAAACTAATCAACTCAAGTCAACCATGGTTAAATCTGGTTAACTTTTGGTAAAAATAGATCTTTGCGTATGTGAATATGAGCAAATGTGAGTATAAATTTCAGCAACAATTTGATGCAAATTCTCAGTCAACCTTTCAAAATAAAAAGATGAGGGTCTCTTAAAAAGGCTTTCCTGAAATTCATTGACGGTTGAGATCGATTTCAATCAACGGTCACGATTAAAGGTGAAGTTCAGTCATAAAGGGAGATTTCCAAATTAAAGGGAGTTAACATATTTAATTTGAGTAAAATAAGGAGTTAACTGATTCAATTTGAGTAGAAAAAGGAGTCAACTGATTTAACTCATTTTTGATCAATTGTGAACTGGAAATTGTATATGAGCAATGTTAGTATGCTAATAGAAACCAAATTTAAATAAAGCTTCTACAAACTAAACAAAATTCATAAACTTTGAGATAGACTAAGATGATCTCTCAATTGAAAATATGAGCCATTAATGGGCTCTCTCAATGAGAAGCTCTCTTGTTGAGTAGCTTTGTCTAAAAAGATAGGATGTATGCTCAATATGCTTCCAAAGGCTTCAATGGATGATTGTGGATTTTTGGTGTGGATAGATGGCTTTAGTATGGATTTGGCTCTCAAAATAGCATTATAACTTTACTTCATGGATTGTGTTAAAATGACTTGGGAGAGGATTCCTTAAATAGGCAAAGGGCTTGAGGGATCAAGGGCTAGGATGCAAGGATGTGAAAAAGTTTATAGAAGGCGCAGATTGCATGAGAGGAGAGCACATGGATTGTGCTTCCTTACAACCAATCAAGGAGTGACACATGTCACATGGTGAGAGGATGGAAGAAAGGGGAAGGATGAGTCAACAAAGGAGGCTCAAGAGATAAAATCTTCATAAAGACCCTCATAATGACTTGTAAGAGCAATAAAAGGGCTTGTAAGAGTCATTTATGACATAGTGGACTTCATAAAGTTTTATGGTTGAGATATTTTGAGGGTGATGAGAGCAATTTTGACTTGGACTTGATTAGGAAGGTTTTAAGCTTGTTTAGGCTTGTGCAAATGATTAGAGGATGGATTATGATGGTTTAGGATTAGCTTAGGGATAGGCAAGTGGATGGCATTTAATGAGGGTGGGTGAAGGAGGAGATATTTGTTAACTTTGGCTTGGGTTAGTAAGTTCTAATCCATGTTTAGGGAATGTGACAAGGTTAGGAGGGGATTAGGATTAGGTTTAAAGACATCTTCTAGAAGAGTCTAGACTTTGGATGAGGATAAAGACTTTCTAGAATAGTCTAGAATTTCTTAAGATGAGGATGAAGACTTTCTAGAAGAGTCTAGAACTTCTTAGGATGAGGATAAATTAGATTTTTAGGAAATAAATAAAGTTTTATTTATTTCAAGGATTTGGGTTGAGGAGATATTTATTAAAACTTTTTTAATAAACATGAGGATTAATATTTAATCTTAATTAAATATTTTGAGTTGGGATTAGGGGTAGGAAATGATGGGATTAGCCTTTAATCAAAATTAAAGAAGGATTAGAAGATTTTGGAAGAGGTTAGTGGTCTTAAGGAAATTGGCCAAATTTTGGGCAAAAAATAATTTTTTTATTTATTTTGGATTTTTTGGTCAATTTATTAATTAAATAATTAATAAATAAGGAAATAATGTTTAAATAAGATTTAAACATTTTTGGGAGGGATTCCTTAATTAAATATTTTTAATAAAGATAAAGGGATTTAATGGCATAATAATTAATTAATTAATAAATGATGATGTCATCAGGACTTTTTCAGAAAATAAAAATACTTTATTTTCTAAAGGTTTTTAGGTGTCTACAGAAATTTCTATTTTTGAACTGAAGAGAGATTTTGTTGAGATATTTGATTTAATAAAATGAGATATGCTCTCATAATTACTTTTTCTATTTAATTAAATAATCTTTAATTAATTAAAGACACTTTTCTTATTTAATTAAATAACTTCATTTAATTAATTAAGAATGACTTTTCATTTAATTAAATAACTTTGTTTAATTAATTAGAAGTAAGTACTCCATTTAATTAAATAATTTCGTTTAATTATTTCAAAATTCTTTTCGAAACTAGTCAAGTCAAGTCAACCGTGGTTAAATTTGGTCAGCTTTTGGTCAAACTTGATCTTTGCGTATGTGAATATGAGCAAATGTACTATGAATTCCACTAAAAATTCGATACAAATTCTCATTCAACCATTCAAAATGAATAGATGAGGGTCTCTTAAATAGACTTTACTAGAATTCATCAACAGTTCAGATCGATTTCAATGAACGGTCAGGATTAAAGGTGAAGTTCAGTCATAAAGAGAGATTTTCAAATTAAAGGGAGTTAACAGATTTAATTTGAGTAAAATAAGGAGTTAACTGATTCAATTTGAGTAGAAAAAGAAGTCAACTGATTTAACTCATTTTTGAGCAATAGTGAACTGGAAATTTCCCTTTTTGAACTGAAGAGAGATTTTGTTAAGGTATTTAATTTAATAAAATGAGATATGCTCTCATAATTACTTTTTCTATTTAATTAAATAATCTTTAATTAATTACAGACACTTTTCTTATTTAATTAAATATCTTCATTTAATTAATTAGGAATGGCTGCTCATTTAATTAAATAACTTTGTTTAATTAATTAGAAGTAAGTACTCAATTTAATTAAATAATTTTGTTTAATTATTTTAAAATTCTTTTCGAAACTAGTGAACTCAAGTCAACCCTGGTTAAATCCGGACAAATTTTGGTCAAACTTGATCTTTGCGTATGTGAATATGAGCAAAAGTGAGTATGAATTCTAGCAACAATTCGATGCAAATTATGATTTAGGCTTTCAAAATGAAGAGATGAGGGTCTCTTAACTAGACTTTCCTTGAATTCATCAATGGTTGAGATCGATTTCAATCAATTGTGAAGATTAAAGGTGAAGTTAAGTCATAAAGGGAGATTTCCAAATTAAAGGGAGTTAACAGATTTAATTTGAGTAAAATAAGGAGTTAGCTGATTCAATTTGAGTAAAAAAAGGAGTCAATTGATTTAACTCATTTTTTATCAATAGTGAACTGAAAATTTCACTTTTTGTACTGAAGAGAGATTTTGTTGAGATATTTAATTTTATAAAATGAGATATTCTCTCATAATTATTTTTTCTATTTAATTAAATAATCTTTAATTAATTAGAGACAATTTTCTAGATAAGAAAATAAGATGCCCAAGGCTAGAGCAGAAGAGGAGAGAATGGGCTGTGAGATGCCCCCTCAAGAAGGCAGCGGGGAGAGAAAGTGAGGCTCGGTGGCTTCTTGAAAAGTACAAGAATCTAAGATGAGCAAGAAGACTCAGATTTGCTTAAGAGAAGAGATTTGGTTAGCTCAAACTCTCACTACGGGGGAATGATAAAGGGAGAATCATAGGCATAAGAGGAAGCAAGCTTAAGATCTCAGGGATTGCAGAGGATGAAGGAGTGGAGCACTATAAAAGGAATCCAGGATGGGGAGATGGTTGAGGGGATTAAAAAGCTAATGCAACAGGATTTCACAGAGTCAAATTGGCGGAAGATGGGTTTTCGGAGATCCTTAGGACTAGGATTGTGGATCTCGAAAGCTGAGGCTTGGTGGATTGATTTGGATTGGTGGATCCCTAAGACTAGGATTGTGGATCCCTAAAGCTAAGAGTGATGAGTGATTCAAAGAGATACTGATGCATAAGGTGGGGTAGGAGAGATAGATGTTGGATATGGATGGGGTATAATGGAGATGAAGGAAAACCATTGAAGCTTTTTGAGCGGGGGGGAATACTTCAAAGAGAAGTACCACCACGTAGTTGAGCACTAGATTTGCTATAGGACTGTTGGTTAATTGCCAAGGTTACCAAGAACATCAAGGCCTTTTCACCAACTGTCCAGAGGACTGACGGACTGACTCAAAACAAACACGCAAGGATTGCCCCAGTATCACACATGAATCCCAAAGGAAGCAGTGTGGAAACGACACTGGGTAACCCACAAACAAAAAAGAAAACAAGCAAAAGACATGATCAAGACCTTACGCTCTGATTGCCCCATTCACAGTATACCATGATATGAAAGATCATGGAAACCTTGAGGAGGGAACAAGGAGAATGCTTGGGAAAGATATTTCAAGACCCAACAGGGAAGAGTCCAAGTCAAAAGAAAGTGAAAATCCAAAAGAGAACCGTTTGCCAACAAGATGGGTAGGACGAGGTACTAACGGACCAAGATCAAACATGAGGAAAGCTATATCCTGCAAGGACCTATCGGAGAGCACCTAAGCTGGTGGATTTGGATGAGTGATGTGTCTGGCAATCTGAACTAAGAAAGATAACACTTTGGTGACAGGAAATCTAGCTAAAGGATGCATTGGAATAGCTAACCAAGATGTGTGATGGGTGCAAGATGCTGATCAAGGATGAACTGACATGAATGTTGGATAGATACAATGGTACTAAGCTAAAGAGGATGTATAATTGACAGACCAAGATATTTACAAGTGAGCTAATCAATATATGGTACAAGCTAACAGACCAAGATAGTTACAAGTAGTCAAATGCTCACGATGATAGGCTAGCGAGATGGTTCGATGTTGTGCAAGATGCGAAAGCTAAGGGTGGGGTGATAGCGAAAGCTATGGATTTGGCAGGATGCATCCAATGATGATGAGAGATTTTGTGAAAAAGGATAGCTAGAGGAGCAGGATGAGATGGCTAGATAGGATGGTAGATAGCTAGGATTATGATGGGTATAAAGAGATGACATTGGGTTTGCATGAGGATAGCCTAGAGCTAGATACCAATGACAAGGGAGGATGGACAAGACAAGATCTCCAAGGAATATAGTGCCCCCAATCAGAAGATAACATGCAGAAGGAGGTCTTATGATGGATGTGTTAGGATTGAAGCTAGGATGGAAAAAGCTGAAGGGGCTAGGGAGATGGATGATAGCTGAGATGATTGGCTAAAGCTACATAAGATTAGTGGATGGTGTGAGATGGAAGCTGGAGGATGGAGGATAGGTGGATAGATTGGAAGATGGAGTTGGATGTCAAGAGATGACCAAAAGCATGAGGGTGATAGGCTAAGCTGGGGATGGCGGGATTACGCATGACGCTTGTTTGCCAAGTTTTCATCATGGTACTTGTCCAAGGCGCTTGAATTGCCAAGTTTTCACCAGTGGACGCTTTTTTTCTTTTTTTTCTTTTTTGACTTTTTGACTTTGGACTTAGCTGGAATGATTTTGGCTTTCTTCAGCTATTTTGGCTTTTTCAGGATTTTTCACTAGCTGTTGGAATGTTCAATTTTGTTGCTAGCTGTTGGTACACCGGATGTGTGATTTATGCAATAGATCGGATTAGATGGGATTGATGGTAGGAGATGGAGGGATGAAAAGGTTGGAAAGGAGCATGAGATGGGGATGCTTGCAAGAGCAACATTGGCACATGTTGGGATGGGTGTGAAAAGAGCATATGGGGGATAGATGGTAGATGCGGGCATGATGGAGGATTTGTGGAAGCGTGTTTGGGGATATAGGCACCCAAGATGGAGTTAGGAAATGGGGTACATGAGTCACTTGATGGGGGATTAGCAATGGTGGATGCCATTATGCATTGGGTTTCAACTTTTTTCTTGGGGATCCACATGGTTTTGGATTTTCTTTTCATAGACTTTTGCATTGTTTTGCATTCTTTGATTGGATTTTTCCTTTTTGGAGTATGTCTTTTAGAATAGACATATGATTGCCTAGGATGTGGATTTTTAGCTTTATGCATTTTGAAGTTGGCATTCACATTGCTGTGGTAAGCTTTGGGAAGATGGTTAGGAGAAGCTTTGTGAGATGGAGAGGATATGAAAGAGCATGTAGGGGGATGATGATGGATGATGTGCCCTAATATGTGCCTTTGTTGATATTGCATAGAAATGGATGGAATAGGATTTTTATGATGGCTGATAGGAGGATGGAGGATGGTAGATTTTGGGACATAGGGACCCAAAATGGATTTAGCGGATGAAGGGGGGATATGGTAGGTTGTTTTGGGTTGCAAAGATGGTGGAGGGGGGATGACATAAGATTTCTTGAAGGAGTGATGGGAGGCTGGCATGGTGGGCTCGAAGATAGGCTTGGTTTGGGGGTGTGGTGTACCAACACCTTTAGACGGTGAGCCTTTGGATACATATCCAAGACCATGAAATCCTAGATTTTTTTGTGCAATAATAGGCTCTCTAATTCTTTGCTCTTGTGGTCCTAAACCTTGACCTTGATAATGCCATCGATTGAGAATTTGAACAAGCTGAGGAAACTTTTTGCTTGCAAAAAATGGTAGAAGTGATTTATTAGGTGTATTGCAATGGGGAGATACTGTTCTTAATTCTTCTACTGAGAGAGGGCCACCGTGGATGAATGTAAGTGAACCAAGAGGGTAGATTATAGATGGTGGAATAGCTTGGATAGGTGGTAAGATGGAAGCATGGAGTGGGGGAGATGGAAGGATAGGATCTTGATGTAGCTGGTGGGATGACAAGATATCTTGTAGTGGAGGAGATATGGCTTGAGGTTTTGGAGATGGAGGAGATGGTGGCTGCACTATGGATGGAAGACATGGTACGATGATATCTTCATTTATGCTTTGGGGGATGTCAACATGCTTTTGGGCAGGATCTTGATAGGATTGGTTTGGAGTGGATGGTGCGATAGGAGGTGAAGGGATGGATTCTTAAAAGGCAGCGGATGGATAGATGGGAGATTCAGTAGTGGAGATGGGTGAGTAGAAGATGGATGCATAAGGGTCATTATGAGAGATTTGGGAAATGCTTGGAGGCGATGTGGATAGGATTTGGAGGGATTTGATAGGTGGTGGGATTTTGATGCTTGCGGGAAGTGGAAGGATTTTAAGCAATTTGATGGATGGTATGGGGATGATAGCTATGGGAGATGGAGGTGATATTATAGATGGGGAAGCTTCATCACTGACTACTTCACATGGTTGGATTAGATGACATGGCTTATCGACTATTCGAGGTGACTTTTCTTGTATTTCCTCTAGGATATTCCTTGGAGACTCGTGTGTCGAAGGTGGAGGTGGATTGACAAGAATAGCTAGTGTGATGGGGGTGGAAGATTGGAAGCTTGGTTGATGGGGTGATGGAGGGGAAGCTAGAATATCGGATGGCATGACTAGATAGTTTGGAATAACTCTTGGATTTTGGGGGATGCTTGGGGGAATGTTTCTAAGGCTTTCAATATACCCGTCATAGTCAACAAGATTTTCATCATCATTGGAATAGGAGGTGGCGGGAGAAAGGACAATGCGACCAAACACATCATGATAGGATTGGTACTTCATGCTTTGATGATGAGTTTGATGGGGATGGTGTCTTGCATATGGATGAACACGGAAGCTCATGGTTGGATTTGGATTAAGCATAGATTTTGGATTGGCTGATGAAAGATTTCCTAGGGAGAGTCAAAGCTGTATGATAGACCTAAGGAGGATTGGTTGGAGATTTTTGGCTTTCTTGTGGGTGGAAGACTTCAAGGGCATGCTGTCAAAAAGTGAGAGTTTTGCTTTCCTATGCGCTGGATTGGTGGAGATTGTGTCAACCTAAGAATAGACAAATGATCCTATGGGCATGACACGAGATTGATCACTTGTGGATCCCAACCTTTAGCTCAAGGTGATGAGGGATAACAGGTGACAAAGCTAGATTACCCTAGACAAAGCTCTGTCAAAAGGATAACCGTGGTGAGGCTGGTGGATTGGTCGGATTGATTGGATAACAAATTCTAGTAGAATGACAACAACTCTCTAAAAGCTTGGGTGTGATTTTGGATTGGGTTTCTAGCTGGCTAGGGGGGGATGATTTGGATGGACTTTGGATTTGGGATTGTTCTAAAGCAAAGAACTAGATAGATTCACTTGCATCGGGGGAGCTTGGATGATTTTCTGATAAGGCAGTGACTACGCTAAGTATGCCTTGAGCTGGGAGATTTCTGCTTTTCTAGGATTTTGACCAAAGTTGGCAAACATTCATTCAAAAGCTATGAATAAATAAGCAGACAAAAGTTTTGAGCAAGCACGTCAAACACACCAACATCCTAAGAAGCTTTCTATAAGGATGAAATTTTTTATAGCTAGGGAGTCCTCGATATACGCAAGGTACGTGAGGCCCAAATCTGTAGATGAAGCCAAAAAGATGTCACACAGCTGAGAGGAGTGGTAACCCACTTCTCCTCTTTCACTTCTCAAGGGTATAAAGTTCCTTGAGGCTTAGCCCGAGTGACAAAATTTTGATCCCAAGAGAGGTGTCTTTGGATTCACCTCCCGATCTTTATACTCCGCCGGAACGCTGGAGTTGAGGTCGTCCCAAGGGGTGATGAAATCCCCAAGCAGGCCTCCTAAAAAGCTAAGACAAGATTTTGGATCCTAATCTTATGCACCCAAGATGGCCTTGAAAGACGACAAGGGGAGAGAAGACTTGGATGACCTTGGGCTAAAAAACACGCTTGTTCTTTTACCAACTGACGCATAAGTTTTCTGATCTAGACTTTGCAAGCACTCATGTTTAAGATACAATGTTTATTCCAACTTTGAAGTGTCGAAAAAAATAAAATTGATCGAAGAATGCAAACAAGAAGAAGAGTTAGGGTCAACAAGAAGGTAAACCCATGCGCCCGGAGGCCCTCCACGTCAAGTATCGATTGATTTTTCTTTAAGGCATTCAAGATTGAGTGTGAGTTTATTTTAAGCCTAAAACAAATGTGTGTGAGATTCGATTTCAAGCGCACGCTCGGAGGCCCTCCATGTCAAGATTTGTCCAATTTTTATGCCCAAATAAAGTGTGAGCGAGATTAAGGTGCATTCAAGGAAAATTTGATTTTAATCCATGGCATTCAAGAGTGATTTTAGCAACATGCATTCAAAGACAAGTGATTAAACATTCAAGTTTTTTCCTTTGAGCATTCAAGATTGAAATTTTGTGTGTTGTTTTAAGAAATTTGAAGTGCTTTGTTTTAACCTTAGATCATTCAAGATTGTTTTGGACTCAAAAGTGAAAATGACTCTTTGGACTTTGCTTTTCATTCAAGATTTTGTGTGCTAGTTTTCATGTTTTAAGCCCAAAAATGATATTCCTAGATTGTTTTGATGCATGAAAAACCTAAGAAACATTCAAGATTTTGAAACAAGACATTTTTTTGGAACAAATAACAAAGCTTTTTAGGAAAATTTTGGCAACCATTTAGGACTCTTAGTTTTCATGAGATTTTTTAAAAGAACTTTAGTGTGCACTTAGTGTTGATTTTGAACCTTTTGAAATAGAAACTTGAAGTTCTTTTTAAATTCCCAAAAATGAAGTGTTCCTAATTTTGCATGAATACATCTAAAACCTTGATGTTGCAAGGATGCAAATGATTAGATTGGTTTAGTCTCACTTGTTAAAAGATTTTTTCTTTTTTGCAAATTTTTAATTTTTCAATGGATTTAAGTATGATTTGGGGGTTCATTTTAAGCACTAAAAAGAAGTGTGTATGATTTTGCTTCCTTAAAAAAAAATGGCCAAGATCTCCCACAAGAAGAAGAAGAAGAAGTAGATGGAATAAGAAGAATATAGACAAGAAGAGGAAGAAGAATTTCAAGTTCTTTGTCCACCTATAAGCTTGAAAAATCTGCAAACACTATAAGATAGATTATGAGTTCCTTTGTCTTCTTCATGCTCATGTGGACTTACAAAACCAATTTATACAATCCTACCAATCACAAAAATAAGAAAAATTAGTCAAAATCAGCAAATAACATACAAAACTTGACTAAAAAAGCTAATGAAGATGACCCATGCGGGGTCCCACCGGGCGTGCCAAAATGTATATGAGCAATGTTAGTATGCTAATAGAAACCAAATTTAAATAAAGATTCTACAAACTAAACAAAATTCATAAACTTCAAGATAGACTAAGATGAGCTCTCAATTGAAAATATGAGCCATTAATGGGCTCTCTCAATGAGAAGCTCTCTTGTTGAGTAGCTTTGTCTAAAAAGATAGGATGTATGCTCAATATGCTTCCAAAGGCTTCAATGGATGATTGTGGATTTTTGGTGTGGATAGATGGCTTTAGTATGGATTTAGATCTCAAAATAGCATTATAACTTTACTTCATGGATTGTGTTAAAATGACCTGGGAGAGGATTCCTTAAATAGGCAAAGGGCTTGAGGGATCAAGGGCTAGGATGCAAGGATGTGAAAAAGCTTATAGAAGGCTCAGATTGCATGAGAGGAGAGCACATGGATTGTGCTTCCTTACAACCAATCAAGGAGTGACACATGTCACATGGTGAGAGGATGGAAGAAAGGGGAAGGATGAGTCAACAAAGGAGGCTCAAGGGATAAAATCTTCATAAAGACCCTCATAATGACTTGTAAGAGCAATAAAAGGGCTTGTAAGAGTCATTTATGACTTAGTGGACTTCATAAAGTTTTATGGTTGAGATATTTTGAGGGTGATGAGAGCAATTTCGACTTAGACTTGATTAGGAAGGTTTTAAGCTTGTTTAGGCTTGTGCAAATGATTAGAGGATGGATTAGGATGGTTTAGGATTAGCTTAGGGATAGGCAAGTGGATGGCATTTAATGAGGGTGGGTGAAGGAGGAGATATTTGTTAACTTTGGCTTGGGTTAGTAAGTTTTAACCCATGTTTAGGGAATGTGACAAGGTTAGGAGGGGATTAGGATTAGGTTTAAAGACATCTTCTAGAAGAGTCTAGATTTTGGATGAGGATAAAGACTTTCTAGAATACTCTAGAATTTCTTAGGATGAGGATGAAGACTTTCTAGAAGAGTCTAAAACTTCTTAGGATGAGGATAAATTAGATTTTTAGGAAATAAATAAAGTTTTATTTATTTCAAGGGTTTGGGTTGAGGAGATATTTATTAAAACTTTTTTAATAAACATGAGGATTAATATTTAATCTTAATTAAATATTTTGAGTTGGGATTAGGGGTAGGAAATGATGGGATTAGCCTTTAATCAAAATTAAAGAAGGATTAGAAGATTTTGGAAGAGGTTAGTGGTCTTAAGGAAATTGGTCAAGTTTTGGGCAAAAAATAAATTTTTTATTTATTTTGGGTTTTTTGGTCAATTTATTAATTAAATAATTAATAAATAAGGAAATAATGTTTAAATAAGATTTAAACATTTTTGGGAGGGATTCTTTAATTAAATATTTTTAATTAAGATAAAGGGATTTAATGGCATAAAAATTAATTAATTAATTAATTAAATAATTAATTAATAAATGATGATGTCATCAGGACTTTTTCAGAAAATAAAAATACTTTATTTTCTAAAAGTTTTTAGGTGTCTACAGAAATTTCTATTTTTGAACTGAAGAGAGATTTTGTTGAGATATTTGATTTAATAAAATGAGATATGCTCTCATAATTACTTTTTCTATTTAATTAAATAATCTTTAATTAATTAAAAACACTTTTCTTATCTAATTAAATAACTTCATTTAATTAATTAGGAATGACTTTTCATTTAATTCAATAACTTTGTTTAATTAATTAGAAGTAAGTACTCCATTTAATTAAATAATTTTGTTTAATTATTTCAAAATTCCTTTCGAAACTAGTCAACTCAAGTCAACCGTGGTTAAATCTAGTCAGCTTTTGGTCAAACTTGATCTTTGTGTATGTGAATATGAGCAAATGTACTATGAATTCCACTAAAAATTCGATACAAATTATCATTCAACTATTCAAAATGAACAGATGAGGGTCTCTTAAATAGACTTTCCTGAAATTCATCAACGGTTGAGATCGATTTCAACCAACGGTCAGGATTAAAAGTCAAGTTCAGTTATCAAGGGAGATTTTCAAATTAAAGGGAGTTAACAGATTTAATTTTAGTAAAATAAGGAGTTAACTTATTCAATTTGAGCAGAAAAATGAGTTAACTGAGTTAACTCATTTTTTATCAATAGTGAACTGGAAATTATTCAATTTGAGCAGAAAAAGGAGTTAACTAAGTTAACTCAATTTTGGTCAATAATGAACTAGAAATTTCCCTTTTTGAACTGAAGAGAGATTTTGTTGAGATATTTAATTTTAATAAAATGAGATATGCTCTCATAATTACTTTTTCTATTTAATTAAATAATCTTTAACTAATTAGAAACACTTTTCTTATTTAATTAAATAACTTCATTTAATTAATTAGGAATGGCTTCTCATTTAATTAAATAACTTTGTTTAATTAATTAGAAGTAATTACTCCATTTAATTAAATAATTTCGTTTAATTATTTCAAAATTCTTTTTGAAACTACTCAACTCAAGTCAACTGTGGTTAAATCTGGTCAACTTTTGGTCAAACTTGATCTTTGCGTATGTGAATATGAGCAAAAGTGAGTATGAATTCTAGCAACAATTCGATGCAAATTATGATTCAGGCTTTCAAAATGAAGTGATGAGGGTCTCTTAACTAGACTTTCCTTGAATTCATCAATGGTTGAGATCGATTTCAATCAACGGTGAAGATTAAAGGTGAAGTTAAGTCATAAAGGGAGATTTCCAAATTAAAGGGAGTTAACAAATTTAATTTGAGTAAAATAAGGAGTTAGCTGATTCAATTTGAGTAAAACAAGGAGTCAATTGATTTAACTCATTTTTTATCAATAGTGAACTGAAAATTTCACTTTTTGTACTGAAGAGAGATTTTGTTGAGATATTTAATTTTATAAAATGAGATATTCTCTCATAATTATTTTTTCTATTTAATTAAATAATCTTTAATTAATTATGAGAGCATATCTCATTTTATTAAATTAAATATCTCAACAAAATATCTCTTCAGTTCAAAAAGGGAAATTTTCAGTTCACTATTGATAAAAAATGAGTTAAATCAGTTAACTCCTTTTTCTACTCAAATTGAATCAGTTAACTCCTTATTTAAAAAAAATTAAATATGTTGACTCCCTTTAATTTTGAAATATCCCTTTATGATTAAACTTCACCTTTAATACTGACCCTTGATTGAAATCAATCTCAACCGTTGATGAATTCCAAGAAAATCTATTTAAGAGACCCTCATCTCTTCATTTTGAAAGGTTGAATGAGAATTTGCATCGAATTGTTGCTGAAATTCATAGTCACATTTGCTCATATTCACATACGCAAAGATGAAGTTTGACCAAAAGTTGACCAGATTTAACCACAGTTGACTTGAGTTGACTAGTTTCAAAAAGAATTTTGAAATAATTAAACAAAATTATTTAATTAAATGGAGTACTTACTTCTAATTAACTAAACAAAGTTATTTAATTAAACGAGAAGTCATTCCTAACTAATTAAATGAAGTTATTTAATTAAATAAGAAAAGTGTCTCGAATTAATTAAAGATTATTTAATTAAATAGAAAAAGTAATTATGAGAGCATATCTCATTTTATTAAATTAAATATCTCAAGAAAATATCTCTTCAGTTCAAAAAGGGAAATTTCCAGTTCACTATTCATCAAAAATTACTTAAATCAGTTAACTCCTTTTTCTACTCAAATTGAATCAGTTAACTGCTTATTTTACTCAAATTAAATCTGTTAACTCCCTTTAAATTGGAAATCTCCCTTGATGACTGAACTTCACCTTTAATCCTGACCGTTGACTGAAATCGATCTCAACTGTTGATGAATTCTAGGAAAGTCTATCTAAGAGACCCTCATCTCTTCATTTTGAAAGGTTGAGTGAGAATTTGCATCGAATTGTTGCTGGATTCATACTCAGATTTGCTCATATTCACATACGCAAAGATCAAGTTTGACCAAAAGTTGATCAGATTTAACCATGGTTGAATTGAGTTGACTAGTTTCAAAATTTTTTTTGAAATAATTAAACAAAATTAATTAATTAAAATGAGTAGTTACTTCTAATTAATTAAACAAAGTTATTTAATTAAATGAGAAGCCATTCCTAACTAATTAAATGAAGTTATTTAATTAAATAAGAAAGCTGTCTCTAATTAATTAAAGATTATTTAATTAAATAGAAAAAGTAATTACGAGAGCATATCTCATTTTATTAAATTAAATATCTCAACAATATATCTCTTCAAGTGAAAAAGGGAAATTTTCAGTTCACTATTGATCAAAAATGAGTTAAATCAGTTAACTCCTTTTTCTACTCAAATTGAATCAGTTAACTGCTTATTTTACTCGAACTAAATATTTTAACTCCGTTTAATTTGGAAATCTCCCTTTATGACTGAACTTCACCTTTAATCCTGACCATTGATTGAAATTGATCTCAACTATTGATGAATTTCAGGAAAGTCTATTTAAGAGACCCTCATCTCTTCATTTTGAAAGGTTGAATGAGAATTTGCATCGAATTGTTGCTAAAATTCATACTCAAGTTTGCTCATATTCACATACGCAAAGATCATGTTTGACCAAAAGTTGATGAGATTTAACCACAGTTGACTTGAGTTGACTAGTTTCGAAAATAATTTTGAAATAATTAAACGAAATTATTTAATTAAATGGAGTACTTACTTTTAATTAATTAAACAAAGTTATTTAATTAAATGAGAAGCCATTCCTAATTAATTAAATGAAGTTATTTAATTAAATAAGAAAAGTGTCTCTAATTAATTAAAGATTATTTAATTAGACAGAAAAAGTAATTATGAGAGAATATCTCATTTTATTAAATTAAATATTTCAACAAAATCTCTGTTTAGTTCAAAAAGAGAAATTTTTAGTTCACTATTGATAAAAAATGAGTTAAATCAGTTAACTCCTTTTTCTACTCAAATTGAATCAGTTAACTCCTTATTTTACTCAAATTAAATATGTTAACTCCCTTTAATTTGGAAATCTCGCTTTATGACTGAACTTCACCTTTAATCCTGACCGTTGATTGAAATCGATCTCAACCGTCAATGAATTCCAGAAAAGTCTATTTAAGAGACTCTCATCTCTTCATTTTCAAAGGTTGAATGAAAATTTGCATCAAATTGTTGCTAGAATTAATACTCACATTTGCTCATATTCACATACGCAAAGATCAAGTTTGACAAAAAGTTGACCAGATTTAACGACGGTTGATTTGAGTTGACTAGTTTCAAAAAGAATTTTAAAATAATTAAACAAAATTATTTAATTAAATGGAGTACTTACTTCTAATTAATTAAACAAAGTTATTTAATTAAATGAGAAGCCATTCCTAATTAATTAAATGAAGTTATTTAATTAAATCAGAAAAGTTTCTCTAATTAATTAAAAATTATTTAATTAAATAGAAAATTTAATTATGAGAGCATATCTCATTTTATAAAATTAAATATCATAAAAAAATCTCTCTTCAATTCAGAAAGGGAAATTTCTAGTTCACTATTGATAAAAAATGAGTTAAATCAGTTAACTCCTTTTTCTACTCAAATTGAATCAGTTAACTCCTTATATTAATCAAATTAAATTTGTTAACTCCTTTTAATTTGGAGATCTCCCTTTATGACTGAAATTCACCTTTAATTCTGACCATTGATTGAAATCTATCTCAACCGTTGATGAATTCCTAGAAAGTATATTTAAGAAACACTCATCTCTTCATTTTGAAAGATTAAATGTAAATATGCATCGAATTGTTGCTAGAATTCATACTCACATTTTCTCGTATTCACATATGCAAAGATCAATTTTGACCAAAAGTTGACCAGATTTAACAACGGTTGACTTGAGTTGACTAGTTTCAAAAAGAATTTTGAAATAATTAAACAAAATTATTTAATTAAATAGAGTACTTACTTCTAATTAATTAAAGAAAGTTATTTAATTAAATGAGAAGCTATTCCTAATTAACTAAATGAGTTAAATCAGTTAACTCTTTTTTCTACTCAAATTGAATCAGTTAACTCCTTATTTTACTCAAATTAAATTTGTTCACTCCCTTTAATTTGGAAATATCCCTTTATGACTGAACTTCACCTTTAATCCTGACCGTTGATTGAAATCGATCTCAACTGTTGATGAATTCTAAGAAAGTCTATTTAAGAAACCCTCATCTCTTTATTTTGAAAGGTTGAATGAGAATTTGCATCGAATTGTTGTTATAATTCATACTCACATTTTCTCATATTCACATACGCAAAGATCAAGTTTGACCAAAAGTTGACCAAATTTAACCACGATTGACTTGAGTTGACTAGTTTCAGATTTGTTTTTGAAATAACTAAACGAAATTATTTAATTAAATGAGAAGCCATTCCTAATTAATTAAATAAATTTATTTAATTAAATAAGAAAGGTGTCTCTAATTAATTAAAATTTATTTAATTAAATAGAAAATGTAATTATGAGAGCATATCTCATTTTATTAAATTAAATATCTCAACAAAATCTCTCTTCAATTCAAAAAGGGAAATTTTCAGTTCACTATTGATAAAAAATGAGTTAAATGAGTTAACTCATTTTTCTACTCAAATTGAATCAGTTAACAACTTATTTTATTCAAATTAAATCTGTTAACTCCCTTTAATTTGGAAATCTCCCTTTATGACTGAACTACACCTTTAATCCTGACTGTTGATTGAAATCGATCTCAACCGTTGATGAATTCCAGGAAAGTCTATTTAAGAGACTCTCATCTCTTTATTTTGAAAGGTTGAATGAGAATTTGCATCGAATTGTTGCTAAAATTCATACTCACATTTGCTCATACTCACATACGAAAAGATCATGTTTGACCAAAAGTTGACCAGATTTAACCACGGTTGACTTGAGTTGACTAGGTTCGAAAAGAATTTTGAAATAATTAAACGAAATTATTTAATTAAATGGAGTACTTAGTTCTAATTAATTAAACAAAGTTATTTAATTAAATGAGAAGCCATTCCTAATTACTTAAATGAAGTTATTTAATTAAATAAGAAAATATTCTCTAATTAATTAAAAATTATTTAATTAAATAGAAAAAATAATTATGAGAGCATATCTCATTTTATTAAAATAAATATCATAAAAAAATCTCTCTTCAATTCAAAAAGGGAAATTTTCAAATCACTATTGATCAAAAATGATTTAAATCAGTCGACTCCTTTTTCTACTCAAATTTAATCAGTTAACTCCTTATTTTACTCAAATTAAATTTGTTAACTCCCTTTAATTTGAAAATTTCCCTTTATGACTGAACTTCAGATTTAATTATGACCGTTGATTGAAATTGATCTCAACCATTGATGAATTCCAGGAAAGTCTATTTAAGAGACACTCATCTCTTCATTTTGAAAGGTTGAATGAGAATTTGCATCGAATTGTTGCTAGAATTCATACTCACATTTGCTCATATTCACATACACAAAGATCAAGTTTGACCAAAACTTGACTAGATTTAACCATGGTTGACTTGAGTTGATTAGTTTCGAAATTTTTTTTCAAATAATTAATCGAAATTATTTAATTAAATGGAGTACTTACTTCTAATTAAATGAACAAAGCTATTTAATTAAATGAGAAGTCATTCCTAATTAATTAAATGAAGTTATTTAATTAAATAAGAAAAGTGTCTCTAATTAACTAAAGATTATTTAATTAAATAGAAAAAGTAATTATGAGAGCATATCTCATTTTATTAAATTAAATATCTCAACAAGATCTCTCTTCAGTTCAACCAGGGAAATTTTTAGTTCACTATTGATCAAAAATGAGTTAAATCAATTAACTCCTTTTTCCACTCAAATTGAATCAGTTAACTCCTTATTTTACTCAAATTAAATCTGTTAACTCACTTTAATTTTGAAATCTCCCTTTATGACTGAACTTCACCTTTAATCGTGACTGTTGATTGAAATCGTCGATGAATTCCAGGAAAGTCTATTTAAGAGACCCTCATCTATTCATTTTGAAAGTTTGAATGAGAATTTGTATCGAATTGTTGCTGGAACTCATACTCACATTTGCTCATATTCACATATGCAAAGATCAATTTTGACAAAAAGTTGACCAGATTTAGCCACGATTGACTTGAGTTGAGTAGTTTCGAAAAGAATTTTGAAATAATTAAACTAAATTATTTATTTAAATGGAGTACTTACTTCTAATTAATTAAACAAAGTTATTTAATTAAATGAGAAGCCATTCCTAATTAATTAAATGAAGCTATTTAATTAAATAAGAAAAGTGTCACTAATTAATTAAAGATTATTTAATTAAATAGAAAAAGAAATTATGAGAGAATATCTCATTTTATTAAATTAATTATCTGAACAAAATCTCTCTTCAGTTCAAAAAGGGAAATTTCTAGTTCACTATTGATAAAAAATGAGTTAACTCAGTTAACTCCTTTTTCTACTCAAATTGAATCAGTTAACTCTTTATTTTACTCAAATTAAATCTGTTAACTCCCTTTAATTTGGAAATCTCCCTTTATGACTGAACTTCACCTTTAATCCTGACCGTTGATTGAAATCAATCTCAACCGTTGATGAATTCCAGGAAAGTCAATTTAGGAAGCCCTCATCTCTTCATTTTGAAAGGTTGAATGAGAATTTGCATCGAATTGTTGCTAGAATTCATACTCTCATTTGCTCATATTCACATATGCAAAGATCAAGTTTGACCAAAAGTTGACCAGATTTAACCACAATTGAGTTGAGTTGACTAGTTTTGAAAATAATTTTGTAATAATTAAAAGAAATTATTTAATTAAATGGAGTACTTACTTCTAATTAATTAAACAAAGTTATTTAATTAAATGAGAAGCCATTCCTAATTAATTAAATGAAGTTATTTAATTAAATAAGAAACGTGTCTTTAATGAATTAAAGATTATTTAATTAAATAGAAAAAGTAATTATGAGACCATATCTCATTTTATTAAATTAAATATCTCAACAAAATATCTCTTTAGTTCAAAAAGGGAAATTTCCAGTTCGCTATTGATAAAAAATGAGTTAAATCATTTAACTCCTTTTTCTAGTCAAATTGAATTAGTTAACTCCTTAGTTTACTCAAATTAAATCTATTAACTCCCTTTAATTTGAAAATCTCCCTTTATGACTGAACTTCACCTTTAATCCTAATCGTTGATTGAAGTCGATCTCAACCATTGATGAATTTCAAGAAAGTCTATTTAAGAGACCCTCATCTCTTCATTTTAAAAGGTTGAATGAGAATTTGCATCAAATCGTTATTGGAATTCATACTCACATTTGCTCATATTCACATACGAAAAGATCAGGTTTGACCAAAAGTTCACCAAATTTAACCACGATTGACTTGAGTTGACTAGTTTCAAAAAAAAAATTGAATAATTAAACAATATTATTTAATTAAATGGAGTACCTACTTCTAGTTAATTAAACAAAGTTATTTAATTAAATGAAAAGCCATTCCTAATTAATTAAATGAAGTTATTTATTTAAATAAGAAATGTGTCTCTAATTAATTAAAGATTATTTAATTAAATAGAAAAACTAATTATGGGAGCATATCTCGTTTTAGTAAATTAAATATCTCAACAAAATCTCTCTTCAGTTCAAAAAGGGAAATTTTCATTTCACTATTTATCAAAAATGAGTTAAATCAGTTGACTCCTTTTTCTACTCAAATTGAATCATTTAACTCCTTATTTTACTCAAATTAAATCTTTTAACTCCCTTTAATTTAGAAATCTCCCTTTATGATTGAACTTCACCTTTAATCCTGACCGTTGATTGAAATTAATCTCAACTATTGATGAATTCCTGGAAAGTCTATTTAAGAGACCCTTATGTCTTCACTTTGAAAGGTTGAATGAGAATTTGCATCGAATTGTTGTTGGAATTCATACTCACATTTGCTCATATTCACATACGCAAACATCAAGTTTGACCAAAAGTTGACCAAATTTAACCACGGATGACTTGAGTTGACTAGTTTCAAAAATAATTTTGAAATAATTAAACGAAATTATTTAATTAAATGGAGTACTTACTTCTAATTAATTAAACAAAGTTATTTGATTAAATGAAAAGCAATTCCTAATTAATTAAATGAAGTTATTTAATTAAATAAGAAAAGTGTCTCTAATTAATTAAGGATTATTTAATTAAATTGAAAAAGTAATTATGAGAGCATATCTCATTTTATTAAATTAAATATCTCAACAAAATCTCTCTTCAGTTCAAAAAGGGAAATTTCCAGTTCACTATTGATAAAAAATGAGTTAAATCAGTTGACTCCTTTTTCTATTCAAATTGAATCAGTTAACTCCTTATTTTACTCAAATTAAATCTGTTAACTCCCTTTAATTTGGAAATCTCCCTTTATGATTGAACTTCACCTTTAATCTTGACTGTCGATTGAAATAGATCTCAACCGTTGATGAATTCTAGGAAAGTCTATTTAAGAGACCCTCATCTCTTCATTTTGAAAGGTTGAATGAGAATTTGCATCGAATTGTTACTGGAATTCATACTCACATTTGCTTATATTCGCATATGCAAAGATCAGGTTTGACCAAAAGTTGACCAGATTTAACCATGGTTGACTTGAGTTGACTAGTTTCGAAAAGAATTTTGAAATAATTAAACGAAATTATTTAATTAAATGGAGTACTTACTTCTAATTAATTTAACAAAGCTATTTAATTAAATGAGTAGCCATTCCTAACTAATTAAATGAAGTTATTTAATTAAATAAGAAAAGTGTCTCTAATTAGTTAAAGATTATTTAATTAAATAGAAAAATTAATTATGAGAGCATATATTATTTTATTATATTAAATATCTCAACAAAATCTCTCTTCAGTTCAAAAAGGGAAATTTTCAGTTCACTATTGATCAAAAATGAGTTAAATCAGTTGACTCCTTTCTCTACTCAAATTGAATCAATTAACTCCTTATTTTACTCAAATTAAATATGTTAACTCCTTTTAATTTGGAAATCTTCTTTTAATTTGGAAATCTTCCTTTATGACTGAACTTCACCTTTAATCTTGACCATTGATTGAAATCGATCTTAACCGTTGATGAATTCTAGGAAAGTCTATTTAAGAGACCCTCATCTCTTCATTTTGAAAGGTTGAACGAGAATTTACATCGAATTGTTGCTGGAATTCATACTCACATTTACTCATATTCACATACGCAAAGATGAAATTTGACCAAAAGTTGACCAGATTTAACCATGGTTGACTTGAGATTACTAGTTTCGAAAAGAATTTTGAAATAATTAAATGAAATTATTTAATTAAATGGAGTACTTACTTCTAATTAATTAAACAAAGTTATTTAATTAAATGAGAAGCCATTCCTAATTAATTAAATGAAGTTATTTAATTAAATAAGAAAAGTGTCTCTAATTAATTAAAGATTATTTATTTAATTAAATAGAAAAAGTAATTATGAGAGCATATCTCATTTTATTAAATTAAATATCTCAAAAAAATCTCTCTTCAGTTCATAAAGGGAAATTTCCAGTTCACTATTGATCAAAAATGAGTTAGATCAGTTAACTCCTTTCTCTACTCAAATTGAATCAGTTAACTCTTTATTTTACTTAAATTAAACCTGTTAACTCTCTTTAATTTTAAAATCTCCCTTTAACTGAACTTCACCTTTAATCCTGATCGTTGATTGAAATCGATCTCAACCATTGATGAATTCCAAGAAAGTCTATTTAAGAGACCCTCATCTCTTCATTTTAAAAGGTTGAATGAGAATTTGCATCAAATTGTTGCAGGAATTCATACTCACATTTGCTCATATTCACATACGCAAAGATGAAGTGTCAGAGCCTGCATTTCTACATTGGGAGCTCTTGGTATTTTGGAACAACTAGAACTATGAACTATTAAGTGTAACTTTACAAACTTGATATATGTGAATTGAAACAGGACTCAAACTGTTACTTAAATATTTTTCATACTTCAACACTTAGTTTCAAAACTGGAAATTTTACTTAAACCTAGACATAGAACTGAACTTAATACCTTGTACTATTTTAGGATGGTATCTTGGACTAGGTCTTCTATTAGAGGCCGTGGTAGAGTCTATGGTCGTGGTAGAGCGATCAGTGTCCATGAGTCTGCCCATGAGAGATCGGCTCATGTAGAGAGCTGGGAAGAGCACTCTAGTAGGCAGCAAGAAGAGAGCCGTAGAGAGGACCAAGCTGAGTCTGAGGAGGTTGGTTTGAGGCAGATCATGCAAACTATTCTAGAATTTCTACCTCCTATTCAAGAATAGCCTAAATTGCATCAGACAAAATAAGAGGATAGACCTAGATCTAGAAGTCCTCGGAAGAAAAGTCAGAGGTCCATTGTGTCCACTCAGATGAAGGATCTTTCAAGATCCAAGGTTAAGCCTTTCAATGGGCAAGGTTCTGGTTATGTGGCCGAGCAGTGGCTTATTTCCCTTGATAGGATTTTTGCCATGCAGGAGTTTGACAACAATGTTAAGTCAAGATTTGCGATCACTAATTTAGAGAATTTTGGGGCCACTTGGTGGACGATAGAGGAGAAGAAGTTGGGAATTGATATGAGCAGTGTTACATGGGAGTTATTCTTAGAGAGTTTCCATGAACGATTCCTACTAGAGGAATGGAAACAACAAAGGGCTGATGAATGTCATAATCTTAGATAGTACACTTTGTTAGTGACAGAGTATGAGCATAAGTTTTATGAGCTTATGCCTTTTTTAGGGTACAATGAAAATTTTGCTCAGTTGACACAACATTTTATTAGGGGTTTGAATAACCGTATTATTGGGGGAGTTAAGGTATTTGAGCCAAAAACCCTCAAGGATGCGGTGCATCGAGCTATCCTTATTGAGAAAAGTGTCAACCTTGGTCAAGGTGGTTTTGTAGGAGCGTCAGCGGCATCGGGATCTAAAAGAAAGTACAATTCAGGTGGCAACAAGAAGTTTTCTTTCTCTAAGGGGAAACAATATCAATAGCAGTCTCAACAGACACAACAATAGAAGGGATCGAATTCTCAAGCTTAAGGCGGTGGCAAAGGTGCTAACACCAAGAACAATCGCAATGCTCAATGCAATAAACAGAATCAGTCCAATCAGCCAGCTCAAAGTAGCCAGTCTTTTGTGAGCAGGAATAGTCGCCAGCAATCAAATGTACCACCTATGGGAAGAGGTTTTGGCAAAAATATGGAATGCTTTTCATGTGGTCAGATTGGACATTATGCAGCTCAGTGTCCTCAGCGAGCACCTCAGTTTTCAGGACCTAGACCTACTGTTTCAGAGCCTACAGTTGGTGATGCAGGTAGAGCTCATAGAGTTTTTGCAGCAGTTGATCAACGTTAGGAAGATCATCAGGGAATAGTGGTTGAGAGCATAGGTGCTATTAGAGGTATATCTCTTTCAGTATTGTTTGATTCAGGAGCTACAAATTCATTTATTTCACCATCTATAGTTTCTAAGTGTAAGCTGGATGCGGTGAAGCAAGATCGTGGTTGGCAAGTGGAACTAGCCTCAGGCATTAAGGCCCCCACAGATTCTATAGTTCATAAGTGTGGGCTTAGCTTAGGAAGCTTTGATACTGCAGTGGATCTTCGAATCATACCCCTTGGTTCCTATGATGTGGTTTTAGGCATGGACTGGCTTGGATCTCATAGAGCCAGTATAGATTACAGAAAGAAGATTATTATGTGCCAAGATGACCAAGGGAATGATGTGCATATAGTTGGGATACTGAGGCCTATATCTCTATGGATGGTTTCTGCTATGCAATGAAGTTTTCGGAAGGGATGTCAGATACTTTCTGTTATGATAAATGATCTTGATGAAGAAGATCCCATGAGGGAGACTTTAGATCACCCAATTTTGTACGAGTACGCAGATATTTTTTTCAAGTGAGATTCCAGGCATGCCTCCGAAGAGGGACTTTGACTTTAGTATTGATCTGATTCCTGGAGCAGAGGCCTATCTCTAAAGCTCCTTATCGCATGACGACATAGGAATTGAGTGAGCTACATCTTCAGCTAGAGGAACTTCTAGCCAAAGGGAGCATTTGACCTAGTGTATCACCATGGGGAGCTCCAGTGCTCTTTGTGAAGAAGAAAGACCGTTCTTTGCACCTTTGTATTGACTATAGACAGTTGAATAAGGTGACTATTAAGAACAGGTATCCTTTACCTAGGATTGATGACTTATTCGATCAGATCAAGGGAGCTATTATATTCTCCAAGATTGATCTTAAGTCAGGATACCACCAGCTTCGCATTAAGGAAGCAGATATTCACAAGACTACTTTTCGAACTCATTATGGGCATTATGAGTTCACAGTGTAACCCTTTTGGATTAACTAATACTCCATCAGTTTTTATGAGTTTGATGAATGGTGTGTTTCGATCTTATCTGGATAGGTTTGTACTCGTCTTTCTTGATGACATATTGATATATTCTAAGGCTCAGAAGGAGCATAAGGAACACCTAAAGTTGGTTTTACAGTGTTTGACGGACAATCAGCTTTATGCCAATGCAGCTAAGTGTGAATTCTTCAAAACAAAGATTTAGTATTTAGGGCATATTATTTTAGGTGATGGTATTTCAGTGGATCCTGCAAAGATTCAAGCGATAATAGATTGGCCAACACTGACTAATGTGTCAGAGATTCATAGTTTCATGGGTTTATCTGGTTATTATCGTAGATTTGTCCAGAACTTCTCTTGGATAGCACATCCTATCACTTCTCTTCAAAGGAAAGGAAAGAAGTTTGTATGGACAGAGAAATGTGAGGAAGCTTTCCAGAAGCTCAAGGAGCTTTTGACCAGTGCACTGATTCTAGCTATACCTGATCCAGAAGGTGATTTCATGGTATGTATAGATGCTTCTCTTGAAGGGATTGGGGCAATGTTGATGCAGAATGGACGGGTGATTGTGTATGAATCACACAAGCTCAAGGATCATGAGTTAAATTATCCTACACATGATCTTGAGTTAGCGGCAGTAGTTCATGCTTTGACAAGGTGGAGACATTTCTTGTTAGGGCACAGATTTGAGCTACATAGCGATCATCATAGTCTTCAGTACATTTTTACTCAGCCTAATTTGAATTCTCGCTAGAGGCGATGGATGGAGTTTCTATGCGAATATGATTTTGAGGTTAAGTACATTCAGGGTAAGGAGAATGTGATGGTGGATGCTTTGAGTCAGAGGAGATATGTGGCATCATCGATGACTCTTAGTGTGGATTTGAGGAGTCAGATTCTTAAGGTACTTCCTACGGATTCATGGTATCAGGAAGTGTGTAGAGAGATTGATTCAGGAAGATCTTTGGAGGGTAAATTTGTAGGTTACGTTTGAGAATCAGATGGTCTTTTAAGACATTTGGGGAGGATTTATGTGCCATTTTTGGATGAGCTTCGCACCTTGATTCTGGCAGAAGCCCATCGTACACCTTACTCAGCACATCCAGGTGTCAAGAAGATGCATGCTGATTTGAGACGTTTATTCTTTTGGTCTGGGATGAGGTGAGATATTGCTGATTTTGTGGCTAGGTGCCTTGAGTGTCAAAGAGTTAAGGCAGAACATCAGCACCTGGCTGGACTTTTGCAGCCTAATCTTATTCCTTCTTGGAAGTGGGATATCATATCCATGGATCTCATAGTAGGATTACCTATGACAGTTCGACGTCATGATGCTATCATGGTCACCATTGATTGGTTGAATAAGGTGGTGCATTTTTCACCAATTAGGTCTTCCTACACAACAACTTCTGTAGCTAATGTCTTTATGCATGATATTTTGATATTACATGGTATTCCTAGAAAGATCACTTTTGTCAGGGATCCTGTATTCATATCTGCATTCTGGACATCACTGCAGCATCAGCTTGGAGTGCAGTTAAACTTCAGTTCGGCATATCATTCAGAGACTAATGGTCAGATAGAGAGGGTGAATCAAGTTTTGGAAGATATGTTACGGATGTATGTGATGGATAGGCAAACACATTGGGAGGATTACCTCTACTTAGTGGAGTTTGCTTACAACAATGGATATCATAGTTCTTTTGGTATGGCACCATTTCAGGCATTATATGGACGTCCTTGTCATACACCATTAAGTTGGGATAGTCTTGAGGATCGCATCTTGTTGGGACCTGAGATGCTTCATGATATTGAGCAACAGGTAGTGTGTATCCGTGAGCATTTGACTACGGCACAGGATAGGCAGAAGAAGTATGCCGATGCTCATAGGATTGATAAGTAGTTTGTTGTGGGTGATAAGATTTTCTTGAGAGTGTGACCACGAAAGAGTTCAATCCGATATGGAAAGGGTTCTAAGCTAGCACCTCGCTTTGTGGGACCATTTGAGATTTTGGAGAGGATTGGCCCGGTTGCTTATCGCCTTGCTCTACCGCCCAGCCTAACTCACATTCATGATGTTTTCCATATTTCAGTGCTTTGGCAGTATATTCCTGATATTGTACATGTTCTTGATTGGAATGCATTGCAGGTAGAGGACAAGCAATTGGCTATGGAGCTGGTTCTTATTTTTGGAGCAGCGAAGGTTAACCCTCAGGGGTCGAACCATCGAGCAGGTAAGGGTCCAATGGGACCCTACTAATGATTCTTCAGCTACTTGGGAGGATGCAGCTAGATTGAGAGAGTTATATCCCTACTTGTTTGTAGGCTTCCAGGAGTAAGCCTAACCCAAGGGGGGATGGATGTAGTGCCTACCCTTGTTCACATCTTTTCTGGACATTGTTAATATTATTAGACTATGATAGACTAGTTTTATGTTGATAGATTAGTGGTATTATTTTGACATTATCAAACATTATGTTATGTATTCAGTGGTTATAAGATGAGATCATTTAGACTTTACATTTCATGCATACATGATGATCATTATATTGTTTTCAGTTATTATTGATGATTAGATGGATGGTTTATTATCATATGTGTTTTATTATGGATACTTATCCCATACTTGCATGTGTATGGTGTGAGTGTTTTCTTATTGTATGACATTTCTGATGTGGTTAAGGAAGGGAGTCGTAGTCACCTGCTTAGTCAGGATCTACATGATGCACCACTTCCTGCCATTGTCTATTTAGCTTAGCATTATAAATATTGTATGTACATGCATGGTTTTTTTGCAGGTTGCAGGTACCGGGTATCGACTTCCCTGAATTGCCAAGATGAGCATACCCTATTATACTATCTCAATGATAAGAGAAGGGAGATAAATTCTCAACTCTAAATTCCAAACCCTTAAACCAATTGTCCTAGTGAGGTAGGACAAGTATCTAGATATTTTACCCACCGAATGTGTCGGATCACATAATTCATGATTTTAACCCTTTAGACTAATTTTAAGTGATTTGCTCTATGATGAGTTTTCATATTCTATCTTGGAGGTCTATGTTGAATTATCTATTAATTAAGTCTTAATAAATAGATTTAATTAATAAATTAATTATTTGAGGAAATTAATATAAAATATCATGTTATTTGATATTTTGATTATAATTAATTGAATGGAATTAATTGAGGGAAACTAATTTTAAAAAAATTAGAAATTAAAATTAAAAATAATAATAAAATAATAATAAAGTAACAAATAAATAATAATAATAAAAGTTATAAAGTTAAAATGAAAGTTATAAATATTTAAATAGAAATTATATAAAAAGTAAATTGGAGTTATAAGCTTGCATGGGAATTAACGCACTTCTCTATTTCTCATGTGTCAACAACACGGGGGTTAGTGCATCAATTAAGCACATGGTGTCTACAACCCTATGGCTCATCTTGAAGGTTGGAAAAGACCCATGCTTAGTTGGTGACACCTTCCAGTTGTTTCTAGAAGCATTCTAGATGTTTCCTAAAAGCTCTTTATATTCAGGCATTCATAGAAGCTTAGACACAACGTTAGGAGAGCAATTGGAGCATTGGAGGACTCGAGAATTCTAAAGAAGGGAGGAGGTTGCTCTACGGATTTTTTGAGGAAGAGAAATTTAGCATTTGAATCCAGGTAGATTCTTGTGGTTTTACTTATGCTATTTTCGCATCACGCATTCCCTGTCTTCTTCGTGTCTTCCATATGTCTTCTGAGAAGTTTCATATTTATATGCATTCTTAATATGGGTAGATTAATTTTATTGGAGAATTTTATATGCATTCATAATTGTAGATATAATCTTTGTGAAAAAAATTATATATATACATGGTTATATATTCAGATCTGCATACATATACATATATATATATATATGTGTATATTTATATGTATGTATATTTATATATATATGCATATGTATATATTTATTATGGATCTATTATAAAATTTGATTTTATATATATACATTTATACATACATACATACATACATACATACATACATACATACATACATATATATATATATATACATTAATATATATATATACTTATGTATATTTATATATAATGCACCGAATTGAGCGATTGATAAATTGCAGTGAAAAATTTAATAAATCGTATCGCGATTCATATCGCATGAAAAAAGTGTATATTATAATGTCGTGGGTACGATTTGTACCCCGCGCCTGCAGAAGGCAGAGACCTATCGTCGCAGGTCTGCGACGACAGGGGTACTACGTACTCGCTGTCGGTGCAGTGCCTGTGACTGCAGGTACTACATACCGCAGCAAGAGTTTTGGGGGGGTTTAATTGATGTTAATGTTATGCAAAAAAAATGTTATGTTAAAATGTTTATAAACAATCAATTCACATTGCTATATAATATGGTGTCAATCGAAATTGTTAAATTGATTTTATGAAAACGTATTAATATATTTACATATGTATATATATATGTATGTATGTATGTATGTATGTATGTATGTATGTAATATGTAAATAAGTTATTTATAAATTTAAGTTATTATTATTTGATCAATTATTTATATTGAAGATTCATTTTCATAAAGGTGACGCTTTAATAACTTTCAACTATTTAATAATTTAATTGTTTTAAATTATTAAATAAGGAATTTATAGTTTGGTGGGGGATGTATCAAACAAATATTATAAACTGGAAAATAGATTTTTAATTCTAATAAGAAAAACTTTTATTTATCCAAAACAATATGAGTGTTTCCCCATTCATTCTTTAAACTTGAAAACTTAAACTGAGATCTCTACATTTAAATTCAAGTTGTAAAACCAAAACATGTGTTTATATTGTGTATTCTTTATGCTATTATTTTGGATTTTGGATTGACCAGTGTTGACCAGTATAGGACGTCTACCAGATGCTTGGGGGTTATGTGATTATGGTGATATGATGATGTTTTAATCTCAATCTTTATAAACCCAACCATGGTTATGTGATGGAATGCTCTATGTATTGGTTGTGATTACTGATTGTTATAGTTGAGATTCTTATGTATGAGACATTTGACTTAACCATTATTTTGGTCATCGATCAGTTATCCTTGGTTTATTCTTTTAGTTGCCATGATGGGACTAAAATGTGGATTTATTCTTGGTGATGTCATGTTGTGACATGTTTGACTCAACCATTTTTGTAGTCTTCGATCAGTATGATTGAGATATATATTTTGGTTATTGAGAACCATTGGATATTTGATTATCAGGGATACTTCAGTTGCCAATAGAGAGCTGTTGTGTTCATGATTTTTTATGGATGTTAGCTCATGGAGATTTGATGCTTTTATGCATATTTGATGATTTTATGATTTATCTTTTGTGATTTTGAGATTTATGAGTCCATGAGCATTAGGGTAGGATATTTGCATGTAGTGATGGGAAGTGGCTTGCAATGGGGGCCGTGGCCCTAAGAGGCTGTCAGGGTAACTCATTGTAAGTTGGATTAATAAGTGATAACATTCACACCTAATACTAACTTAATGAATCTCAAAAGATAAGTGTTTTGTTCTCGCCCATGCTTTGAGTGCTTGTACAGGATAGGATGGGAGTAGTGAGATGCATGGTTGCGACCTTGCATTTCGTAGTATGCCTTATGAGTATGAGAGGATACTAGTGGCCACATTAAATTAGTATGGACCCGTGGAGTTTAGCCAACTATTAGGGTAACTTGTACGTGATAATTGCGATGACACTTTCCCGCTTGCATGGTAGGTTCCTACATGTCATTGTGTGCCTCTAGGATTAGATGTCAGATTTTGTGTTTGGAACTTTTGAGTTAGTATACTTTTAGGATTCCTGGACTTATAGAGATATGTGTTATGTGATTTTGATAGCCTGTTTGGGACTTGAGTTTATCTCCTTAGCACGGTGGGAGTGGACCACTTAGGTACCACGCGGTCGGGTGGTAGTGTATTTTCCACTCTTATCATTTTGAGATTAATTGAGATACGGTGGCTGATGTGTCCCTCATAATGGTGGATATATATCTTTTTTCATTGATGATTAGCATATGTTAGATGATGTTATATTATGCTTTTATTTGCATGTTAGATTACTTTCTACATATGATGTTGTATATATTAGGAGTGACATTCCTACTATGTAACATCGATGATCTCTTCGGTGATTTGGAATGTTACGCACAGAGGGATGGCTAAGATCCACGATGATTTAATGATGGTATTGACGGTTGGGAGGAACCGTGCACTTAGTTTATTATGTTTGATCTTTATGATGGATGTATATGTTTTTGTAACATGTGATTATCTCTACTCTGATGTATCATGGATTAGAATAGGATGATGTACCTTATTCTATGTATGTATTTTTTTTTAGCTTGTCATACCTTGTGACATGTACAGTGGATGATTGAGTTTTTGAAATGTAATGTATAAACATTAGACTTATCATTATTATTTCATGTGGATGTTGTACTAGATGGATTTATGTATGTAATTCAATAATAAGGGATCTTAAAGAATGTAATCTGTTATGTATGTTGTGATGGACAATGCAATTGCTTTCGTTATTGTGTATGAGTTATATATTTGGTATTTATTTTCAAAAAAAAAAAATGCTACTAAACTTAGTGAAATTCTAGGTTAATTCTTTCGAACCTTTGGTGGGACATTACATCAATTTTGACCAAAAGTTGACTAGATTTAACCATGGTTGATTTGAGTTGACTAGTTTCGAAAACAATTTTGAAATAATTAAGCAAAATTATTTAATTAAATCGAGTACTTACTTCTAATTAATTAAACAAACTTATTTAATTAAATGAGAAGCCATTCCTAATTAATTAAATGAAGTTATTTAATTAAATAAGAAAATTGCCTCTAATTAATTAAAGATTATTTAATTAAATAGAAAAAGTATTTATGAGAGCATATCTGTTAACTCCCTTTAGTTTGGAAATCTCCCTTTATGACTGAACTTCACCTTTAATCCTGACCATTGATTGAAATCGATCTCAACCATTGATGAATTCCAGGAAAGTCTATTTAAGAGACCCTCATCTCTTCATTTTGAAAGGTTGAATGAGAATTTGCATCAAATTTTTGTTGGAATTCATACTAACATTTGCTCATATTCACATACGTAAAGATCAAGTTTGACCAAAAGTTGACCAGATTTAATCACAGTTGACTTGAGTTGACTAGTTTCGAAAACAATTTTAAAATAATTAAACAAAATTATTTAATTAAATGGAGTACTTACTTCTAATTAATTAAACAAAGTTATTTAATTAAATGAGAAGCCATCTCTAATTAATGAAATGAAGTTATTTAATTAAATAAGAAAAGTGTCTCTAATTAATTAAAGATTATTTAATTAAATAAAAAAAGTAATTATGAGAGCATATCTCATTTTATTAAATTAAATATTTCAACAAAATCTCTCTTCAGTTCAAAAAGAAAAATTTCCAGTTAACTATTGATAAAAAATGAGTTAAATGAGTTAACTATTTTCTCTACTCAAACAGAATTAGTTAACTCCTTATTTTACTCAAATTAAATCTTTTAACTCCCTTTACTTTGAAAATCTCCTTTTATGACTGATCTTCACCATTAATACTGACCGTTGATTGAAATCGATCTCAACCGTTGATGAATTTCAATAAAGTCTATTTAAGAGACCCTCATCTCTTCATTTTGAAAGGTTGAATGAGAATTTGTATCGAATTGTTGCTGGAATTCATACTCACATTTGCTCATATTCACATACGCAAAGATCAAGTTTGACCAAAGGTTGACCAGATTTAACCACGGTTGACTTGAGCCGACTAGTTTCAAAAAGAATTTTGAAGTAATTAAATAAAATTATTTAATTAAATGGAGTACTTACTTCTAATTAATTAAACAAAGTTATTTAATTAAATGAGAAGCCATTCCTAATTAATTAAATGAAGTTATTTAATTAAATAATAAGAGTGTCTTTAATTAATTAAAGATTATTTAATTAAATAGAAAAAGTAATTATGAGAGCGTATCTCATTTTACTAAATTAAATATCTCAAAAAAATCTCTCTTTCGTTCAAAAAGGGAAATTTTCAATTCACTATTGATAAAAAATGAGTTAAATCAGTTAACTCCTTTATCTACTCAAATAGAATCAGTTAACTCCTTATTTTACTCAAATTAAATCTGTTAACTCCCCTTAATTTGGAAATCTCCCTTTATGCCTTAACTTCACCATTAATCTTGACCGTTGATTGAAATCGATCTCAATCATTGATGAATTCCTGGAAAGTCTATTTAAGAGACCCTCATCTCTTCATTTTGAAAGGTTGAATGAGAATTTGCATCGAATTGTTGTTGGAATTCATACTCACATTTGCTCATATTCACATACGCAAAGATCAAGTTTGACCAAAAGTTGACTAGATTTAACCACGGTTGACTTGAGTTGACTAGTTTCAAAAAAAAATTTAAAATAATTAAATAAAATTATATAATTAAATGGAGTACTTACTTCTAATTAATTAAACAAAGTTATTTAATCAAATGAGAAGCCATTCCTAATTAATTAAATGAATTTATTTAATTAAATAAGAAAAGTGTCTCTAATTAATTAAAGATTATTTAATTAAATAGAAAAAGTAATGTTGAGAGCGTATCTCATTTTATTAAATTAAATATATGAACAAAATCTCTCTTTAGTTCAAAAAGAAAAATTTCCAGTTCACTATTGATAAAAAATGAGTTAAATCAGTTAACTCGTTTCTGTACTCAAATTGAATCAGTTAACTCATTATTTTACTCAAATTAAATCTGTTAACTCCCTTTAATTTGGAAATCTCCCTTTATGACTGAACATCACCTTTAATCCTAACCGTTGATTGAACTCGATCTCAACCGTTGATGAATTTTAGGAAAGTCTATTTAAGAGACCCTCATCTCTTCATTTTGAAAGGTTAAATGAGAATTTGCATCAAATTGTTGCTGGAATTCATACTAACATTTTCTCATATTCACATACGTGAATATCAGGTTTGTCCAAAAGTTGACTAGATTTAACCACGCTTGACTTGAGTTGACTAGTTTCGAAAAGAATTTTGAAATAATTAAATGAAATTCTTTAATTAAATGGAGTACTTACTTCTAATTAATTAAACAAAGTTATTTAATTAAATGAGAAGCCATTCTTAATTAATTAAATGAAGTTATTTAACTAAATAAGAAAAGTGTCTCTAATTAATTAAAGATTATTTAATTAAATAGAAAAAGTATTTATTAGAGCATATCTCATTTTATTAAATTAAATATCTCAACAAAATCTCTCTTCAGTTCAAAAAGCGAAAATTCCAGCTCACTATTGATCAAAATGACTTAAATCAGTTAACTCCTTATTTTACTCAAATTAAATCTGTTAAATCCCTTTAATTTGGAAATCTCCCTTTATGACTGAACTTCACCTTTAATCTTGACCATTGATTAAAATCGATCTCAACGGTTGATGAATTCCAGGAAAGTCTATTTAAGAGACCCTCAACTCTTCATTTTGAAAGGTTGAATGAGAATTTGCATCGAATTGTTGCTCGAATTCATACTCACATTTGCTCATATTGACATACGCAAAGATCAAGTTTGATAAAAAGTTGACCAGATTTAACCACAGTTGACTTGAGTTGACTAGTTTCAAAAAATATTTTTAAATAATTAAATGAAATTATTTAATTAAATGGAGTACTTAGTTCTAATTAATTAAACAAATTTATTTAATTAAATGAGAAGCCATTCCTAATTAATTAAATGAAGTTATTTAATTGAATAAGAAAAGTGCTTCTAATTAATTAAAGATTATTTAATTAAATAGAAAAAGTAATTATGAAAGCATATCTCTTTTTATTAAATTAAATATCTCAACAAAATCTCTCTTCAGTTCAAAAAAGGAAATTTACAGTTCATTATTGATAAAAAATGAGTTAAATCAGTTAACTCCTTTCTCTACTCAAATTGAATCAGTTAATTCCTTATTTTACTCAAATTAAATCTATTAACTCCCTTTAATTTGAAAATCTCCCTTTATGACTGAACTTCACATTTAATCCTGACCGTTGATTGAAATCGATCTCAACCGTCGATGAATTCCAGGAAAGTCTATTTAAGAGACCCTCATCTCTTAATTTTGAAACGTTGAATGACAATTTGCATTGAATTGTTGTTGGAATTCATACTCACATTTGCTCATATTCACATAAGCAAAGATCAAGTTTGACCAAAAGTTGACCAGATTTAACCACGGTTGACTTGGGTTGACTAGTTTCAAATTTTTTTTGAAACAATTAAACAAAATTATTTAAATTAATGGAGTACTTAATTCTAATTAATTAAACAAAGTTATTTAATTAAATGAGAAGCCATTCCTAATTAATTAAATGAAGTTATTTAATTAAATAAGAAAAGTGTCTCTAATTAATTAAAGATTATTTAATTAAATAGAAAAAGTAATTATGAGAGAATATATCATTTTATTAAATTAAATATCTCAACAAAATATCTCTTTAGTTCAAAAAGGGAAATTTCTAGTTCACTATTGATAAAAAATGAGTTAAATCAGTTAACTCCTTTCTCTACTCAAATTGAGTTAGTTAACTCCTTATTTTATGCAAATTAAATCTGTTAACGCCCTCTAATTTGAAAATCTCCCTTTATGACTAAACTTCACCTTTAATCTTGACCGTTGATTGAAATCGATCTCAACTGTTGATGAATTCCAGGAAAGTCTATTTAAGAGACCCTCATCTCTTCATTTTGAAAGGTTGAATGAGAATTTGCATTGAATTGTTGCTGAAACTCATACTTACATTTGCTCATATTCACATACGCAAAGATCAAGTTTGACCAAAAATTGACCAGATTTAACCACGGTTGACTTGAGTTGACTAGTTTCGAAAAGAATTTTGAAATAATTAAATGAAATTATTTAATTAAATGGAGTACTTACTTCTAATTATTTAAAAAAAGTTATTTAATTAAATGAGAAGCCATTCCTAGGTAATTAAATGAAGTTATTTAATTAAATAAGAAAAGTGTCTCTAATTAATTAAAGATTATTTAATTAAATCAAAAAAGTAATGATGTTAGCATATCTTATTTTATTAAATTAAATATCTCAACAAAATCTCTCTTCAGTTCAAAAAGAGAAATTTTTAGTTCACTATTGATTAAAAATGAGTTAAATTAGTTAACTCTTTTCTCAACTCAAATTGAATCAATTAACTCCTTATTTTACTCAAATTAAATCTGTTAACTCCCTTTAATTTGGAAATCTCACTTTATGACTGAACTTCACCTTTAATCTTGACCGTTGATTAAAATCGATCCCAACCGTTGATAAATTTCAAGAAAGTCTATTTAAGAGACCCTCATCTCTTCATTTTGAAAGGTTGAATGAGAATTTGCATCGAATTGTTGTTGGAATTCATACTCACATTTGCTCATATTCACATACGCAAATATCAAGTTTGACCAAAAGTTGACCAGATTTAACCATGGTTTACTTGAGTTGACTAGTTTCAAAATGAATTTTGAAATAATTAAACAAAATTATTTAATTAAATGGAGTACTTACTTTTAATTGATTAAACAAAGTTATTTAATTAAATGAGAAGCCACTCCTAATTAATTAAATAAAATTATTTAATTAAATAAGAAAAGTGTCTCTAATTAATTAAAGATTATTTAATTAAATAGAAAAAGTAATTATGAGAGCATATCTCATTTTATTAAATTAAATATCTCAATAAAATCTCTCTTCAGTTGAGAAAGAAAAATTTTCAGTTCACTATTGATAAAAAATGAATTAAATTAGTTAACTGCTTTCTCTATTCAAATTGAATCAGTTATCTCTTTATTTTACTGATATTAAATCTATTAACTCCCTTTAATTTGGAAATCTCCCTTTATGACTTAACTTCACCTTTAATCCCGACCGTTGATTGAAATCGATCTCAACAGTTGATGAATTTTAGGAAAGTCTATTTAAGAGACCCTCATCTCTTCATTTTGAAAGGTTGAATGAGAATTTGCATCGAATTGTTGCTGGAATTCATACTCACATTTGCTCATATTCACATACGCAAAGATCAAGTTTGACCAAAAGTTAACCAGATTTAACCACGGTTGACTTGAGTTGACTAGTTTCAAAAAGAATTTTGAAATAATTAAACAAAATTGTTTAATTAAATGAAGTACTTAATTCTAATTAATTAAACAAAGTTATTTAATTAAATGAGAAGCCATTCCTAATTAATTAAATGAAGTTATTTAATTAAATAAGAAAAGTGTCTCTAATTAATTAAAGGTTATTTAATTAAATAGAAAAATTAATTATGAGAGCATATCTCATTTTATTAAATTAAATATCTCAACAAAATCTCTCTTCAGTTCAAAAAGGGAAATTTCTAGTTCATTATTGATAAAAAATGAGTTAAATGAGTTAACTCCTTCTTTTACTCAAATTAAATCCTTTTACTCCCTTTAATTTGAAAATCTTCTTTTATGACTTAACTTTACCTTTAATCTTGACCGTTGATTGAAATCGATCTCAACCATTGATGAATTCCAGGAAAATCTGTTTAATAGACTCTCATCGCTTCATTTTGAAAGGTTGAATGAGAATTTGCATCGAATTGTTGCTAGAATTCATACTCACATTTGCTCATATTCACATACACAAAGATCAAGTTTAACCAAAAGTTGACCAGATTTAACCACGGTTGACTTGAGTTGACTAGTTTCAAATTTTTTTTTGAAATAACTAAACAAAATTATTTAATTAAATGGAGTACTTACTTCTAATTTATTAAACAATGTTATTTAATTAAATGAGAAGCCAATTCTAATTAATTAAATGAAGTTATTTAATTAAATAAGAAAAGTGTCTCTCATTAATTGAAGATTATTTAATTAAATAGAAAAAGTAATTATGAGAGCATATCTCATTTTACTAAATTCAATATCTCAACAAAATCTCTCTTCAATTCAAAAAGGGAAATTTCCAGTTCACTATTGATCAAAAATGAGTTTAATTAGTTAACTCTTTTTTCTACTCAAATTGAATAAGTTAACTCCTTATTTTACTCAAATTAAATCTGTTAACTGCCTTTAATTTGAAAATCTCCCTTTATGACTGAACTTCACCTTTAATTGATAAGTAGGAGATGATTTAATTGATGAGCTTTCTAATGAATGGGTCATAAGGCACAACACTTGGTGTAGGTTTTGCAAATGGGGTTGCAAGCTTTGGGTTTAACTATGGAGGAAACTCCGTAGTTAAGCGCGCTCAGGCTGGAGTAGTACTGGGATGGGTGACCTCCCAAGAAGTCTCGGTGCTTCACCCTTGTGAGCATCACCTAGATCCAATGAGTGCTAAGTGTTCCATTTATTATCATGAGAGATGGATTCATGTTGAATCACTACTCATGAAACATGGGTCATCGAGTTTGACTCAAAAATCACACAGTTAAATCTTGATATTCACATCACAATTTGACTAGCTGTGGAAATCATCTCCTACTTATCAATTGATGAGCTTAAGGGGCTTTCTAATGAATGGGTCATAAGGCACAACACTTAGTGAAGGTTTTGCAAATGGGGTTGCAAGCTTTGGGTTTAACTGTGGAGGAAAATCCGTAGTTAAGCGCGCTCAGGCTAGAGTAGTACTGGGATGGGTGACCTCCCGAGAAGTCCCGATGCTTCACCCCTGTGAGCATCACCTAGATCCAATGAGTGCTAAGTGTTCCATTTATTATCATGAGAGATGGATTCATGTTGAATCACTACTCATGAAACATGAGTCATCGAGTTTGACTCAAAAATCACACAGTTAAATCCTGATATTCACATCACAATTCACCTTTAATCTTGACAGTTAATTGAAATCGATCTCAACCGTTGATGAATTCCAGAAAAGTCTATTTAAGAGACCCTCATCTCTTCATTTTCAAAGGTTGAATGAGAATTTGCATCAAATTGTTGCTGGAATTCATAATCACATTTGTTCATATTCACGTACGCAAAGATCAAGTTTGACCAACAATTGACCAGATTTAACCATAGTTGAATTGAGTTGACTAGTTTGAAAAAGAATTTTCAAATAATTAAACAAAATTATTTAATTAAATGGAGTGCTTACTTCTAATTAATTAAACAAAGTTATTTAATTAAATGGGAAGTCATTCTTAATTAATTAAATGAAGTTATTTAATTAAATAAGAAAAGTGTCTTTAATTAATTAAAGATTGTTTAATTAAATATTAAAAGTAATTATGAGAGCATATCTCATTTTATTAAATTAAATATCTCAACAAAATCTATCTTCATTTCAAAAAGGAAAATTTGTAGTTCACTATTAATTAAAAATGAGTTAAATGAGTTAACACCATTTTCTAATCAAATTGAATCAGTTAACCCTTTATTTTATTCAAATTAAATCTGTTAACTCCTTTTAATTTGGAAATCTCCCTTTATGAAAGAATTTCACCTTTAATCCTCACCGTTGATTGAAATCGATCTCAACCGTTGATGAATTCTAAGAAAATCTATTTAAGAGACCCTCATCTCTTCATTTTGAAAGGTTGAATGAGAATTTGCATCGAATTGTTGCTCGAATTCATACTCACATTTTCTCATATTCACAAACGCAAAGATCAAGTTTGACCAAAAGTTGACCAGATTTAACCACGGTTGACTTGAGTAGAGAAAGGAGTTAACTGATTAAACTCATTTTTGATCAATAGTGAACTATAAATTTCGCTTTTTGAATCAAACAGAGATTTTGTTGAAATATTTAATTTAATAAAATCAGATATGCTCACATAATTAATTTTTTCTATTTAATTAAATAATCTTTAATTAATTAGAGACACTTTTCTTATTTAATTAAATTAACTTCATTTTAAATTAATTACAAATGGCTTCTCACTTAATTAAATAAATTTGTTTAATTAATTAGAAGTAAGTACTCCATTTAATTAAATAGTTTCGTTTAATTATTTCAAATTTTTTTCGAAACTAGTCAACTCAAGTCAACCGTGGTTAAATCTGTTCAACTTTTGGTCAAACATAATCTTTGCGTATGTGAATATAAGCAAATGTGAGTATGAATTCCAGCAACAATTCGATGCAAATTCTCATTCAACCTTTCAAAATGAAGAGATGAGGGTCTCTTAAATAGACTTTCCTTGAATTCATCAACGGTTGAGATCGATTTCAATCAACGGTCAATATTTAAGGTGAAGTTCAGTCATAAAGGGAGATTTCTAAATTAAAAGGAGTTAACAGATTTAATTTGTGTAAAATAAGGAGTTAATTGATTTAATTTGACTAGAAAAGAGAGTTAACTAATTTTACTCATTTTTGATGAATAGTGAACTGGAAATTTCTCTTTTTGAACTGAAGAGAGATTTTGTCAAGATATTTAATTTAATAAAATGAGATATGCTCTCATAATTACTTTTTCTACTTAATTAAATAATCTTTAATTAATTAGAGACACTTTTCTTATTTAATTAAATAACTTCATTTAATTAATTAGGAATGGCTTCTCATTTAATTAAATAACTTTGTTTAATTAATTAGAAGTAAGTACTCCATTTAATTAAATAATTTCGTTTAATTATTTCTAAATTCTTTCCGAAACTAGTCAACTCAAGTCAACTGTGGTTAAATTTGGTCAACTTTTGGTCAAACTTAATCTTTGCATATGTGAATATGAGCAAATGTAAGTATGAATTCTAGCAACAATTCGATGCAAGTTCTCGTTCAACTTTTCAAAATGAAGAGATGAGGATCTCTTAAATAGACTTTCTTGGAATTCATCAACGGTTGAGATCGATTTCAATCAACGATCAGGATTAAAGGTGAAGTTCAGCCATAAAGGGAGATTTCCAAATTAAAGGGAGTTAACAGATTTAATTTGAGTAAAATAGGGAGTTAACTGATTCAATTTGAGTAGAGAAAAGAGTTAATTGATTTAACTCATTTTTGATCAATAGTGAACTGTAAATTTTCCTTTTTCAACTAAAAAGAGATTTTGTTGAGATATTTAATTTAATAAAATGAGATATGCTCTTATAATTACTTTTTCTATTTAATTAAATAATCTTTAATTAATTAGAAACACTTTTCTTATTTAATTAAATAACTTGATTTAATTAATTAGGAATGGCTTCTCATTTAATTAAATAAATTTGTTTAATTAATTAGCAGTAAGTGCTCCATTTAATTAAATAATTTCGTTTAATTATTTCAAATTTTTTTTTTGAAACTAGTCAACTCAAGTCAACCGTGGTTAAATCTGGTCAACTTTTTCTCAAACTTGATCTTTGCGTATGTAAATATTAGCAAATGTGAGTATGAATTTCAGCAACAATTCGATGCAAATTCTCATTCAACCTTTCAAAATGAAGAGATGAGGGACTCTTAAATAGACTTTCCTGGAAATCATCAACGGTTGAGATTGATTTCAATCAACGGTCAGGATTAAAGGTGAAGTTCAGTCATAAAGGGAGATTTCCAAATTAAAAAGAGTTAACAGATTGAATTTGAGTAAAATAAGGAGTTAACTGATTCAATTTGAGTAGAAAAAGGAGTTAACTCATTTAACTCATTTTTGATCAATAGTGAACTGTAAATTTCCCTTTTTGAACTGAAGAGAGATTTTGTCGAGATATTTAATTTAATAAAATGAGATATGCTCTCATAATTACTTTTTCTATTTAATTAAATAATTTTTAATTAATTAGAGACACTTTTCTTATTTAATTAACTAACTTCATTTAATTAATTAGGAATGGCTTCTCATTTAATTAAATAACTTTGTTTAATTAATTAGAAGTAAGTACTCCATTTAATTGAATAATTTCGTTTAATTATTTTAACATTCTTTTCGAAACTAGTCAACTCTAGTCAACCATGGTTAAATCTGGTCAACTTTTGGTCAAACTTGATCGTTGTGTCTGTGAATATGAGCAAATGTGAGTATGAATTCAAGCAACAATTCGATGCAAATTCTCATTCAACCTTTCAAAATGAAGAGATGAGGGTCTCTTAAATAGACTTATCTGGATTTCATCAACGGTTGAGATTGATTTCAATCAATGGTTAGGATTAAAGGTGAAGTTCAGTCATAAGGGGAGATTTCCAAATTAAAGGGAGTTAACAGATTTAATTTGAGTAAAATAAGGAGTTAACTGATTCAATTTGAGTAGAAAAAGGAGATAATTGATTTAACTCATTTTTTATCAATAGTGAACTAGAAATTTCCCTTTTTGAACTGAAGAAAGATTTTGTCGAGATATTTAATTTAATAAAATGAGATATGCTCTCATAATTACTTTTTCTATTTAGTTAAATAATCTTTAATTAATTAGAGACAATTTTCTTATTTAATTAAATAACCTCATTTAATTAATTAAGAATGGCTTCTCATTTACTTAAATAACTTTGTTTAATTAATTAGAAGTAAGTACTCTATTTAACTAAATAATTTCGTTTAATTATTTCAAAATTCTTTTCGAAACTAGTCAACTCAAGTCAACTGTGGTTAAATCTGGTCAACTTTTGGTCAAACTTGATCTTTGCATATGTGAATATGAGCAAATGTGAGTATGAATTCCAACAACAATTCGATGCAAATTCTCATTCAACCTTTCAAAATGAAGAGATGAGGGTCTCTTAAATAAACTTTCCTGAAATTCATCAACGGTTGAGATCGATTTCAATCAATGAGTAGGATTAAAGGTGAAGTCTAGTCATAAAGGAAGATTTCGAAATTAGAGGGAGTTAACAGATTTAATTGGAGTAAAATAAGGAGTTAACTGATTCAATTTGAGTAGAAAAATGAGTTAACTTATTTAACTCATTTTTGATCAATAGTGAACTAGAAATTTCCCTCTTTGAACTGAAGCAAGATTTTGTCGATATATTTAATTTAATAAAATGGGATATGCTCTCATAGTTATTTTTTCTGTTTAATTAAATAATCTTTAATTAATTAGAGACACTTTTCTTATTTAATTAAATAACTTCATTTAATTAATTATGAATGGCTTCTCATTTAATTAAATAACTTTATTTAATTAATTAGAAGTAAGTACTCCATTTAATTAAATAATTTTATTTAATTATTTCAATATTCTTTTCAAATCTCAGAAACTCAAGTCAACCGTGGTTAAATCTGGTCAACTTTTTGTCAAACTTGATCTTTGCGTATGTGAATATGAGCAAATGTGAGTATGAATTCTAGCAACAATTCAATGCAAATTCTCATTCAACCTTTCAAAATGAAGAGATGAGGGTCTCTTAAAGAGACTTTTCTGGAATTCATCAACGATTGAGATCAATTTCAATCAACGATCAGGATTAAAGGTGAAATTCAGTCATAAAGGGAGATTTCCAAATTAAAGGGAGTTAACAGATTTAATTTGAGTAAAATAAGGAGTTAACTAATTCAATTTGAGTAGAAAAAGGAGTTAACTGATTTAACTCATTTTTTATCAATAGTGAACTGGAAATTTTACATTTTGAACTGAAGAGAGATTTTGTTGAGATATTTAATTTAATAAAACGAGATATGCTCTCATAATTACTTTTTCTATTTAATTAAATAAACTTTAATTAATTAGAGACACTTTTCTTATTTAATTAAATAACTTTATTTAATTAATTAGGAATGGCTTCTCATTTAATTAAATAACTTTGTTTAATTAATTAGAAGTAAGTACTTCATTTAATTAAATAATTTTGTTTAATTATTTCAAATTTCTTTTTGAAACTAGTCAACTCAAGTCAACCATGGTTAAATCTGGTCAACTTTTGGTCAAACATGAGCATTGCATATGTGAATATGAGAAAATGTGAGTATAAATTCCAGCAACAATTCGATGCAAATTCTCATTCAACCTTCCAAAATGAAGAGATGAGGGTCTCTTAAAGAGACTTTTCTGGAATTCATCAACGATTGAGATCAATTTCAATCAACGATCAGGATTAAAGGTGAAATTCAGTCATAAAGGGAGATTTGCAAATTAAAGGGAGTTAACAGATTTAATTTGAGTAAAATAAGGAGTTAACTAATTCAATTTGAGTAGAAAAAGGAGTTAACTGATTTAACTCATTTTTTATCAATAGTGAACTGGAAATTTTACATTTTGAACTGAAGAGAGATTTTGTTGAGATATTTAATTTAATAAAACGAGATATGCTCTCATAATTACTTTTTCTATTTAATTAAATAAACTTTAATTAATTAGAGACACTTTTCTTATTTAATTAAATAACTTTATTTAATTAATTAGGAATGACTTCTCATTTAATTAAATAACTTTGTTTAATTAATTAGAAGTAAGTACTTCATTTAATTAAATAATTTTGTTTAATTATTTCAAATTTCTTTTTGAAACTAGTCAACTCAAGTCAACCATGGTTAAATCTGGTCAACTTTTGGTCAAACATGAGCATTGCATATGTGAATATGAGAAAATGTGAGTATAAATTCCAGCAACAATTCGATGCAAATTCTCATTCAACCTTCCAAAATGAAGAGATGAGGGTCTCTTAAATAGACTTTCCTAGAATTCATCAACGGTTGAGATCGATTTCAATCAACGGTCAGGATTAAAGGTGAGGTTCAGTCATAAAAGGAGATTTCCAAATTAAAGGGAGTTAACAGATTTAATTTCAGTAAAATAAGTAGTTAACAGATTCAATTTGAGTAGAAAAAGAAGTTAACTCATTTAACTCATTTTTGATCAATAGTGAACTGAAAATTTTCGTTTTTGAACTGAAGAGAGATGTTGATGAGATATTTAATTTAATAAAATGAGATATGCTCTCATAATTACTTTTTCTATTTAATTAAATAATGTTTAATTAATTAGAGACACTTTTCTTATTTAATTAAATAACTTCATTTAATTAATTAGGAATGGCTTCTCATTTAATTAAATAACTTTATTTAATTAATTAGAAGTAAGTACTCCATTTAATTAAATAATTTCGTATAATTATTTCAAATTTTTTTTTAAAACTAGTCAACTCAAGTCAACTGTGGTTAAATCTGGTCAACTTTTGGTCAAACTTGATCATTGCGTATGTGAATATGAGCAAATGTGAGTATGAATTCCAGCAACAATTCGATGCAAATTCTCATTCAACTTTTCAAAATGAACAGATGAGGGTCTCTTAAATAGACTTTCCTGGAATTCATCAATGGTTGAGATCGATTTTAATCAACGGTCAGGATTAAAGCTGAAGTTCAGTCATAAAGGGAGATTTCGAAATTAAAGTGATTTAACAGATTTAATTTGAGTAAAATAAGGAGTTAACTGATACAATTTGAGTAGAAAAAGGAGTGAACTCATTTATCTCATTTTTTATCAATAGTGAACTGAAAATTTCCCTTTTTCAATTGAAGAGAGATTTTGTTGAGATATTTAATTTAATAAAATGAGATATGCTCTCATAATTACTTTTTTTATTTAATTCAATAAAATTTAGTTAATTAGAAGCACTTTTCTTATTTAATTAAATAACTTCATTTAATTAATTACGAATGACTTCTCATTTAATTAAATAACTTTGTTTAATTAATTTGAAGTAAGTAATCCATTTAATTAAATAATTTTGATTAATTATTTCAAAATTCTTTTCGAAACTAGTCAACTGAAGTCAACCGTAGTTAAATCTAGTCAACTTTTGGTCACACTTAATCTTTGCGTATGTGAATATGAGAAAATGTGAGTACAAAGTCTAGCAACAATTCGATGCAAATTCTCATTCAACCTTTCAAAATGAAGAGATGAGGGTCTCTTAAATAGACTTTCCTGGAATTCATCAACAGTTGAGATCGATTTCAATCAACGGTCAGGATTAAAGGTGAAGTTCAGTCATAAAGGGAGATTTCCAAATTAAAGGGAGTTAACAGATTTAATTTGAGTGAAATAAGGAGTTAACTGAATCAATTTGAGGAGAAAAAGGAGTTAACTGATTTAACTCATTTTTGATCAATTGTGAACTGGAAATTTCCCTTTTTGAACTGAACAGAGACTTTGTTGAGATATTTAATTTAATAAAATGAGATATGCTCTCATAATTGCTTTTTCTATTTAATTAAATAATTTTTAATTAACTAGGGACACTTTTCTAATTTAATTAAATAACTTTATTTAATTAATTAAGAATGGCTTCTCATTTAATTAAATAACTTTGTTTAATTAATTAGAAGTAAGTACTCCATTTAATTAAATAATTTTATTTAATTATTTCAAAATTCTTTTCAAAACTAGTCAACTCAAGTCAACCGTGGTTAAATCTGGTCAACTTTTGGTCAAACTTGATCTTTGTGTATGTGAATATGAGCAAATGTGAGTATGAATTCCAACAACAATTTGATGCAAATTCTCATTCAACCTTTCAAAATGAAGAGATGAGGGTCTCTTAAATAGACTTTCCTAGAATTCGTCAACGGTTGAGATTAATTTCAGTCAACGATTAGGAATAAAGGTGAAGTTCAGTCATAAAGGGAGATTTCCAAATTAAAGTGAGTTAATAGATTTAATTTGAGTAAAATAAGGAGTTAACTAATTCAATTTGAGAAGAGAAAGGAGTTAACTGATTTAACTCATTTTTAATCAATAGTGAACTAGAAATTTTCCTTTTTGAACTGAAGAGAGATTTTGTTGAGATATTTAATTTAATAAAATGAGATATGCTCTCATAATTACTTTTTCTATTTAATTAAATAATCTTAAATTAATTACAGACACTTTTCTTATTTAATTAAATAACTTCATTTAATTAATTAGGAATGGCTTCTCATTTAATTAAATAATTTTGTTTAATTAATTAGAAGTAAGTACTCCATTTAATTAAATAATTTTGTTTAATTATTTCAGAATTATTTTCAAAACTAGTAAACTCATTTCAACCGTGGTTAAATCTGGTCAACTTTTGGTCAAACTTGATCTTTGCGTATGTGAATATGAGCAAATGTGAGTATGAATTCCAGCAACAATTCGATGCAAATTCTCATTCAACCTTTCAAAATGAAGAGATGAGGGTCTCTTAAATAGACTTTCTTTGAATTCATCAATGGTTGAGATTGATTTCAATTAATGGTTGGGATTAAAGGTAAAGTTCAGTCATGAGGGGAGATTTCCAAATTAAAGGGAGTTAACAGAGTTAATTTGAGTAAAATAAGGAGTTAACTGATTCAATTTGAGTAGAAAAAGGAGTTAACTGATTTAACTCATTTTTTATCAATAGTGAACTGAAAATTTCCCTTTTTGAACTGAAGAGAGATTTTGTTGAGATATTTAATTTACTAAAATGAGATATGCTCTCATAATTACTTTTTCTAATTAATTAAACAATCTTTAATTAATTAGAGACACTTTTCTTATTTAATTAAATAACTTCATTTAATTAATTAGGAATGGTTTCTCATTTAATTAAATAACTTTGTTTAATTAATTAAAAGTAAGTAGTCCATTTAATTAAATAATTTCGTTTAATTATTTTTAAAAAAAATTGAAACTAGTCAACTCAAGTCAACCGTGGTTAAATTTGGTCAACTTTTGGTCAAACTTGATCTTTGTGTATGTGAATATGAGTGAATGTGATGAGGAATTGCAACAACAATTCGATGCAAATTCTCATTCAACCTTTCAAAATGAAGAGATGAGGGTCTCTTAAAAGGACTTTCTTGGAATTCATCAACGGTTGAGATCGATTTCAATCAACGGTCAGGATTAAATGTGAAGTTCAGTCATAAAGGGAGATTTCCAATTTAAATGGAGTTAACAGATTTAATTTGAGTACAATAAGGAGTTAACTGATTCAATTTGAGTAGAAAAAGGAGTTAACTGATTTAACTCATTTTTTATCAATAGTGAACCAGAAATTTTACTTTTTGAACTGAAGAGAGATTTTGTTGAGATATTTAATTTAATAAAATGAGATATGCTCTAATAATTACTTTTTCTATTTAATTAAATAATCTTTAATTAATTAGAGACACTTTTCTTATTTAATTAAATAACTTCATTTAATTAATTAGGAATGGCTTCTCATTTAATTAAATAACTTTTTTTAATTAATTAGAAGTAAGTACTCCATTTAATTAAATAATTTCGTTTAATTATTTCAAAATTCTTTTCGAAACTAGTCAACTCAAGTCAACTGTGGTTAAATCTATTCAACTTTTGGTCAAACTTGATCTTTGCATATGTGAATATGAGCAAATGTGAGTATGAATTCCAGCAACAATTCGATGCAAATTCTCATTCAACCTTTCAAAATGAAGAGATGAGGGTCTCTTAAATAGACTTTCCTAGAATTCATCAACTGTTGAGATCGATTTCAATCGATGGTCAGGATTAAAGGTGAAGTTCAGTCATAAAGGGAGTTAACAGATTTAATTTGATTAAAATAAAAAGTTAACTGATTCAATTTGAGTAAAAAAGGAGTTAATTGATTTAACTCATTTTTGATCAATAGTGAACTGGAAATTTCCCTTTTTGAAATGAAGAGAGATTTTGTTGAGATATTTAATTTAATAAAATGAGATATGCTCTCATAATTACTTTTTCTATTTAATTAAATAATCTTTAATTTTTTTTGCAGAAAGAGGGGTAAATATTTATTAAGACAAAAAGGAATATTACAAGGAGAGCTCAACAAGGAGATCGATCCTGAGCAACAAGATCATCAAATTCTTGCACCATCTAAAAGGATAGTTGCCACCTAGTCCTAATATTCCAACCCAGATCATGACTAAAAGCCCATTTGGCTAAACAATCAGCAATTCTATTCCATTCACAAGGAATATACGTGAACTTAATGAACTGAAAAGAGGAAGAGAAAAAAAGAATCTGCTTAACAACAGTGGTCTGTTGCCAATTAACATCCTCAAGCTCTTGCGAAGAAAGCATATTCACCACCACCGTGGAATCAGACTCACAGATAATCTTAGTCCATCCTCGCAAGCAAAATTGTTCCACAACATATAAAATAGCCTGAGCTTGCATGAGATTGTTAGTATAATCACCCTTATGAACTGAGAAGAAAAATTTAACATCCCCAAAACTAAAACGAGCCACTCCGCCAATACCAGCCGGACCAGGATTCCCATGGGAAGAACCATCAGTGTTAATTTTCAGAACTCCACAGGGAGGAGGAGTCCAGTGCCCATCCCGATTAACCCGACCCTTCCTCTGATGGTGAAGCTACCTGGACATAGAAGGAAACCTATGAGCTGTAGCCCCATCCTGCAATTGAAAATTGAGACGACTACAGATAGCAAGATCAACCAGATCCATACCCCCATCAAGCTCACACTTCACAAGAATAGTTTCCTGAAGAGAATGTAATATTTTTCCACCAAAGATGCAAAACACCAAACCGAACATCTTGGAATATGTGACGATTCCTCTCCAACCAGATATGCCAAAGCATGAAAGATGGGCCAGCAATCCAAGCAGCATGGAGAGAAGAAGACTTGGAGGGAGCACTACCCAAGCAGGCCCAGAACTTAGGCAAGGAGGAAGCATGCCGACAAGAGCAACCCCAAGTGCTCCACCAAAGGTGCCATATCTGAGTAGAATATGAGCAATGGAAGAACAGATGGGAGATAGACTCCTCTCCATTACCACACAAAACACAATAAGAGGGACCCTGAAATCCACATTTACAAAGATTATCCCAGGTAAGACAACAGTTGTGAGCCACTAGCCACATGAAAAAATTGCACTTGGACCAAGAAACTTTATTCCAAACTTGCTTCCACCAAGGGACCTCAGCATCCCCAAATAATTGTCTAGTTATCTCCTGATACCCAACAGAGACATGATATTTACCAGACAAGGTACCGCCCCAAGCCAAAACATCTGGACCAAGCAAAGAAGAAGACTCTCTAGAGGCCAAAATTTGAGAAAGCTCCTGATGATCCATGTCTGTACCTCTAGGAGGCCAATCAGAAGAATGCTTCCATCTGTAACCAACAACAGGTCCCAATTGATAAGGAGTCTTGTAATGAGCCACTTTATCCCATCCAGTGGCAAGAAAAGAGTCACAAAGAGGCTGAAGATGAGGGTATATGGATAAAATGGAAGGTAATCCATCCCAAGCATTAGACCAAAACAAAGCCAATCAACTCTAGCCTTTTGCTTCCAAAAAATTTCCTCTCGAAGTTCCAATTCTTCTAGAGCTCTAGAAGCAAGGGATTCAGCCTTGCTAAAATTTTCTGAGAAACCTCGATCTCTAATCTCCCTTGTGATGACATCAAGATCTTCTTGAGCAAGCCTCTTCATAAAGTGAAGGTTCCCAAAGCATTCCCTATTCCATATCTTGAGCTTCCTTTTAACATATTGAAGCCTTTTAGAAAATGAGAACATTGCAGTACCATATGCAGGAGCACCATCTTTCCACCAACAAAAAATAAAATCATGAAGAGAGGAGTCACGAAGCCACATCAACTGAAACTTAAAAGGAGGATGCTTCGGAACATAAGCCCCTATAGCAGAAAATTTGATTGGCCAATGATCTAAACCCCTCCAATCAAGGATTTTTGAAGAGATAGAAAGGGTGCCACTAACCCAGAAGCAAGAAATAAGAAATCTATCCAGACGTTCTGAGATAGCAGCAACACTAGTCCTGCGATTATTCCAGGTATAGAGACCATTAGAAGGCTTAACATCAGAGAGATGCAAAAGAGATATGTGTTTCCAAAGAAGAGAAGAAGAAGGCCCCAAACTAGCCAAACCATCATGCTTCTCCTCCAGACTTAAAACTAAATTGAAGTCCCCTGCTAACACCCAAGGATGATAAGGATGACAATTTCTAACATATTGAATATGTTCCCAAAGTTCCTCCTTTCCCACAAGATTAACAGGTGCATACACATTAGTAACCATGATTACCTCTCCTGAGTCTAGAACAGAAGCTACCATAGAGAGAGCTAAGCGAGAAGACATCCAGCCAAGAGGAAAAATTTTTTGAGGATACCAAAATATAGCTAAACCACCAGCACTGCCTGTTGCCCCAACACACTGGCATTGGCCACGAGACCAAATATGAGAAGCATGTTGGACCATAGACTCCACAGGGAGCTTAGTCTCTTGGATACAAAAAACATTAGGACTATGATCAACCACCAAGTTATGAATAGCCTTTTGTCTAGGGATGCTATTCAACCCCCTTACATTCCATGAGAGAATAATCATCATTGGGTAGAATTGGGAAAATGAGAATCCAAAAGTTTCACTGAGCCAGACTCAATCAATATATCTCCTGTGAGTTTAATCTTCTCTTGGTCTATTTTGCGCCCACTCCTTAGAGGGGGAGTAGAAGAAGCCCTCTTAAAGGGTTGAGGCAGCAAGCCCAAGGGGAGAGGAGATCCCTTGCCCTTACTTGATGGTAGCACATCCTTAACCAAGTCAGCCAAAACAACATCATTATCCTCCAACACTGCAAGAGTCACCAGAGCCTCTGTCACAGGAGCTACAGGGACCTCACAGTTCTGATATACTACAACTTGGGATGCCCCACAAGTATCAGTAGGAACAGATTTCTCATCTAGGCAAACTGGATCAGAAGAGATAGGAGGAGGAATACCCTCCTCTAGAACCATACTATCCAGCACCTCAAAGCGGTTAAAACTTGAATCAGATAATCTTTCTTTCAAAGGCCTCTTTTGACCATGTCCCATAGCTCGAGGGTGAACAGGGGTAAATCCATCCCTATCCTGCATTTGAGCCTTACCCTTACCTCTATCATCTGGAAGATTCAGCCCCTTGGTAGTATTAGCCATTTGAGATTGTCCTTTCCCTGTAGTATCTACCAAACCACCAGCATTGCCAGCTGTAAAACCATCCACTCTTTTGAAACTTGAGTTACGAGGGCACTGACGCTGTAAATGACCATACTCATGAAAAATCCAGCAACAGAAAGAGAGGGATTCATAATCTAACTGCTGCACCCAAGAAGAATCCCCTAGACAAATTTCCAAAGAATCTGGTAATGGGTTATTCAAATTAATTTCAACACAAATTCTAGCATAAGAAATAACCTTTTTATCGAGGGATTGATGTGTGATCACAGTCGGCTTCCCCAACAAAGCAGCAATTTGTCGAAGGATGTCTTCACGCCAAAATTCCAAGGGAAGACGAGGCAAGCGAACCCAAACTGGCACTGTTGAAGGGAGATCCTCAACATAATTAAAACCTGAATGCCAAGGTTTGACAAATAAGCCCACATGGTTGTAAAAATAAGGGCCTCCTTCAAAAATACGATCACGATCAGACATGCAAGAGAATACAACAAAAAAATAACTATTCTCTACCAACATAATCTCCATATCGCCTTCCACCTACCATGAGCGGTGGATCCATGCCTCAAGAGCAGATAGGAAAATCTGGATTCCAAGAAATTTGCATATCAAAGCATGCTTTGTCCAATAATCAATGTCCTCCATTACAGCCGTTGGAGGAATAACCAGAATAGGGCGATCATGGCTACGTAGAAAACAACCATTAACTTCTTTTAGCTTGGAGCTCTCCCCTGAATAAAATGATTCAGATTGCATTGCATGCATAGTTGGAGAAGAACCATCTGTTCTCACCAACAGAGAAGACATTCAAGGCCCTACCATGCAAACAATAAAACCCCAATCCAAAATTGACTGCAGAAGATTACCAAAAACACTAACGCAAATTATGTCCAGTAGCTAGCAATCCAAACAGAACAGAAAAATAGTAAAGATCAAACACCAAGAACAGGCTAGGGGAAAAACCCTAGCGCAGTCGGCAGCCAACGCTTCTCCACATTCTCTCAAAACATCGTCATAATCTTTAATTAATTAGAGACACTTTTCTTATTTAATTAAATAAATTCATTTAATTAATTAGGCATGGCTTCTCATTTAATTAAATAACGTTGTTTAATTAATTAGAAGTATGTACTCCATTTAATTAAATAATTTCGTTTAATTATTTCAAAACTCTTTTCAAAACTAGTCAACTCAAGTCAACCATGGTTAAATCTTGTCAACTTTTGGTCAAACTTGATCTTTGCATATGTGAATATGAGAAAATGTGAGTATGAATTCCAGCAACAATTCGATGCAAACTCTCATTCAACCTTTCAAAATGAAGAGATCAGGGTCTCTTAAATAGACTTTCTTGGAATTCATCAATGGTTGAGTCGATTTCAATCAACGATCAGGATTAAAGGTGAAGTTCAGTCATAAAAGGAGATTTTCAAATTAAAGTGAGTTATCATATTTAATTTGAGTAAAATAAGGAGTTAACTGATTCAATTTGAGTAGAAAAAGGAGTTAACTCATTTAACTCATTTTTTATCAATAGTGAACTGAAAATTTCCCTTTTTGTACTGAAGAGAGATTTTGTTGAGATATTTAATTTAATAAAATGAGATATGCTCTCATAATTACTTTTTCTGTTTAGTTAAATAATCTTTAATTAATTAGAGACACTTTTCTTATTTAACTAAATAACTTCATTTAATTAATTAGGAATGGCTTCTCATTTAATTAAATAACTTTGTTTAATTAATTAGAAGTAAGTACTCCATTTAATTAAATAATTTTGTTTAATTATTTCAAAATTCTTTTCGAAACTAGTCAACTCAAGTCAACCGTGATTAAATCTGGTCAACTTTTGATCAAACTTGCTCTGTGCGTATGTGAATATGAGCAAATGTGTGTATGAATTCTAGCAACAATACGATGCAAATTCTAATTCAACCTTTCAAAATGAAGAGATGAGAGTCTCTTAAATAGACTTTCCTGGAATTCATCAACAGTTGAGATCGATTTCAATCAATGGTCAGGATTAATGGTAAAGTTCAGTCATGAAGGGAGATTTCCAAATTAAAGGGAGTTACCAAATTTAATTTGAGTAAAATAAGGAATTACCTATTTCAACTTGAGTAGAAAAAGGAGTTAACTGATTTAACTCATTTTTTATCAATAGTGAACTGAAAATTTCCCTTTTTAAACTGAAGAGAGATTTTGTTGAGATATTTAATTTAATAAAATGAGATATGCTCTCATAATTACTTTTTCTATTTAACTAAACAATCTTTAATTAATTAGAGACAGTTTTCTTATTTAATTAAATAATTTTATTTAATTAATTAGGAATGGCTTCTCATTTAATTAAATAACTTTGTTTAATTTATTAGAAGTAAGTAATCTATTTAATTAAATAATTTCGTTTAATTATTTTAAAATTCTTTTCGAAACTAGTCAACTCAACTAAACTGTTTTTAAATCTGGTCAACTTTTGGTCAAACTTGATCTTTGCGTATGTGAATATGAGCAAATGTGAGTATGAATTCCAGCAACAATTCGATGTAAATTCTCATTCAACCTTTCAAAATGAAGAGATGAGGGTCTCTTAAATAGACTTTCCTGAAATTCATCAACAGTTGAGATCGATTTCAATCAACGGTCATGATTAATGGTGAAGTTTAGTCATGAAGGGAGATTTCCAAATTAAAGAGAGTTAACAGATTTAATTTGACTAAAATAAAGAATTACTTGATTCAATTTGAGTAGAAAAAGGAGTAAACTGATTTAACTCATTTTTTATCAATAGTGAACTGAAAATTTTTCTTTTCAACTGAAGAGAGATTTTGTTGAGATATTTAATTTAATAAAATGAGATATTCTCTCATAATTACTTTTTCTATTTAATTAAACATTCTTTAATTAATTAGAGACAATTTTCTTAGTTAATTAAATAACTTCATTTAATTAATTAGGAATGGCTTCTCATTTAATTAAATAACTTTGTTTAATTAATTAGAAGTACTCAATTTAATTAAATAATTTAGTTTAATTATTTCAAAAAAAAATTAGAAACTAGTCAACTCAAGTCATCTGTGGTTAAATCTGGTCAACTTTTGGTCAAACTTGATCTTTGCGTATGTGAATATGAGCAAATGTGAGTATCAATTCCAGCAACAATTCGATGCAGATTCTCATTCAACCTTTCAAAATAAAGAGATGAAGGTCTCTTAAATAGACTTTCCTGGAATTCATCAACGGTTGAGATCGATTTCAAACAACGGTCAGGATTAAAGGTGAAGTTCAGTCATAAAAGGAGATTTCCAAATTAAAGGGAGTTAACGGATTTAATTTGAGTAAAATAAGGAGTTAACTGATTCAATTTGAGTTGAAAAAGGAGTTAACTACTTTAACTCAATTTTTATCAATAGTGGACTAAAAATTTACCTTTTTGAACTGAAGAGAGATTTTTTTGAGATATTTAATTTAATAAAATGAGATATATTCTCATAATTACTTTTTCTATTTAATTAAACCATCTTTAATTAATTAGACACACTTTTCTTATTTAATTAAATAACTTCATTTAATTAATTAAGAATGAGTTCTCATTTAATTAAATAACTTTTTTTAATTAATTAGAAGTAAGTACTCCATTTAATTAAATAATTTTGTTTAATTATTTCAAAATTATTTTAGAAATTAGTCAACTCAAGTCAACCGTGGTTAAATCTGGTCAACTTTTGGTCAAACTTGATCTTTGCATATGTGAATATGAGCAAATGTGAGTATGAATTCCAGCAACAATTCGATGCAAATTCTCATTCAACCTTTCAAAATGAACAGATGAGGGTCTCTTAAATAGACTTTCCTTGAATTCATCAACAGTTGAGATCTATTTCAATCAATGGTCAAGATTAAAGCTGAAGTTCAGTCATAAAGGGAGATTTCCAAATTAAAGGGAGTTAACAGAATTAATTTGAGTAAAATAAGGAGTTAACTGCTTCAATTTGAGTAGAAAAATGAGTTAACTCATTTAACTCATTTTTGATTAATAGTGAACTGGAAATTTCCCTTTTTGAACTGAAGAGAGATTTTGTTGGGATATTTAATTTAATAAAACGAGATATGCTCTCATAATTACTTTTTCTATTTAATTAAACAATCTTTAATTAATTAGAGACACTTTTCTTATTTAATTAAATAACTTCATTTAGTTAATTAGGAATGGCTTCTCATTTAATTAAATAACTTTGTTTAATTAATTAGAAGTAAGTACTCCATTTAATTAAATAATTTCATTTAATTATTTCAAAATTCTTTTCGAAACTAGTCAACTCAAGTCAACCGTAATTAAATCTGGTCAACTTTTGGTAAACTTAATCTGTGCGTATGTGAATATGAGCAGATGTGTGTATTAATTCTAGCAACAATCCGATGCAAATTCTAATTCAACATTTCAAAATGAAGAGATGAGAGTCTTTTAAATAGACTTTCCTGGAATTCTTGAACAGTTGAGATCGATTTCAATCAACGGTCAGGATTAATGGTGAAGTTCAGTCATGAAGGGAGATTTTCAAATTAAAGGGAGTTACCAAATTTAATTTGAGTAAAATAAGGAATTACTTGATTCAATTTGAGTAGAAAAAGGAGTTAACTGATTTAACTCATTTTTGATCAATAGTGAACTGAAAATTTCCCTTTTTAAACTGAAGAGAGATTTTGTTGAGATATTTAATTTAATAAAATGAGATATGCTTTCATAATTACTTTTTCTATTTAACTAAACAATCTTTAATTAATTAGAGACAATTTTTTTATTTAATTAAATAATTTCATTTAATTAATTAGGAATGGCTTCTCATTTAATTAAATAACTTTGTTTAATTAATTAGAAGTAAGTAATCTATTTAATTAAATAATTTCGTTTAATTATTTTAAAATTCTTTTCGAAACTAGTCAACTCAAGTAAACTGTGTTTAAATCTGGTCAACTTTTGGTCAAACTTAATCTTTGCGTATGTGAATATGAGCAAACGTGAGTATGAATTCCAGCAACAATTCGATGTAAATTCTCATTCAACCTTTCAAAATGAAGAGATGAGGGTCTCTTAAATAGACTTTCCTAAAATTCATAACCAGTTGAGATCGATTTCAATCAACGGTCAGGATTAATGGTGAAGTTTAGTCATGAAGGGAGATTTCCAAATTAAAGAGAGTTAACAGATTTAATTTGACTAAAATAAGGAATTACCTGATTCAATTTGAGTAGAAAAAGGAGTAAACTGATTTAACTCATTTTTTATCAATAGTGAACTGAAAATTTTCCTTTTCAACTGAAGAGAGATTTTGTTGAGATATTTAATTTAATAAAATGAGATATGCTCTCATAATTACTTTTTCTATTTAATTAAACATTCTTTAATTAATTAGAGACAGTTTTCTTAGTTAATTAAATAACTTTATTTAATTAATTAGGAATGGCTTCTCGTTTAATTAAATAACTTTGTTTAATTAATTAGAAGTACTCAATTTAATTAAATAATTTAGTTTAATTATTTCAAAAAAAAAATTAGAAACTAGTCAACTCAAGTCAACTCTGGTTAAATCTGGTCAACTTTTGGTCAAACTTGATCTTTGCGTATGTGAATATGAGCAAATGTGAGTATCAGTTCCAGCAACAATTCGATGCAGATTCTCATTCAACCTTTCAAAATAAAGAGATGAGGGTCTCTTAAATAGACTCTCTTGGAATTCATCAACGGTTGAGATCGATTTCAATCAATGGTCAGGATTAAAGGTGAAGTTCAGTCATAAAAGGAGATTTCCAAATTAAAGGGAGTTAACAGATTTAATTTGAGTAAAATAAGGAGTTAACTGATTCAATTTGAGTAGAAAAAAGAGTTAACTTCTTTAACTCAATTTTTATCAATAGTGGACTAAAAATTTACCTTTTTGAACTGAAGAGAGATTTTGTTAAGATATTTAATTTAATAAAATGAGATATGTTCTCATAATTACTTTTTCTATTTAATTAAACAATCTTTAATTAATTATAGACACTTTTCTTATTTAATTAAATAACTTCATTTAATTAATTAAGAATGAGTTCTTATTTAATTAAATAACTTTTTTTAATTGATTAGAAGTAAGTACTCTATTTAATTAAATAATTTCGTTTAATTATTCCAAAATTATTTTCGAAACTAGTCAACTCAAGTCAACCGTGGTTAAATCTGGTCAACTTTTGGTCAAACTTAATGTTTGCATATGTGAATATGAGCAAATGTGAGTATGAATTCCAGCAACAATTCGATGCAAATTCTCATTCAACCTTTCAAAATGAAGAGATGAGGGTCTATTAAATAGACTTTTCTGAAATTCATCAACGGTTGAGATCTATTTCAATCAACGGTCAAGATTAAAGGTGAAGTTCAGTCATAAAGGGAGATTTCCAAATTAAAGGGAGTTAACAGATTTAATTTGAGTAAAATAAGGAGTTAACTGCTTCAATTTGAGTAGAAAAATGAGTTAACTCATTTAACTCATTTTTGATCAATAGTGAACTGGAAATTTCTCTTTTTGAACTGAAGAGAGATTTTGTTGGGATATTTAATTTAATAAAATGAGATATGCTCTCATAATTACTTTTTTTATTTAATTAAACAATCTTTAATTAATTAGAGACACTTTTCTAATTTAAATAAATAACTTCATTTAATTAATTAGGAATGGATTCTCATTTAATTAAATAACTTTGTTTAATTAACTAGAAGTAAGTACTCCATTTAATTAAATAATTTCATTTAATTATATCAAAATTCTTTTCGAAACTAGTCAACTCAAGTCAACCGTGGTTAAATCTGGTCAACTTTTGGTCAAACTTGATCTTTGCGTATGTGAATATGAGCAAATGTGAGTATGAATTCCAACAACAATTCGATGCAAATTCTCATTCAATCTTTCAAAATGAAGAGACGAGGGTCTCTTAAATAGACTTTCCTCGAATTCATCAACGGTTGAGATCGATTTCAATCAGCGGTCAGGATTAAAGGTGAAGTTCAGTCATAAAGGAAGATTTTCAAATTAAAGTGAGTTAATAGATTTTATTTGAGTAAAATAAGGAGTTAACTGATTCAATTTGAGTAGAAAAAGGAGTTAACTCATTTAACTCATTTTTTATCAATAATGAACTGAAAATTTTCCTTTTTGAACTGAAGAGAGATTTCGTTGGGATATTGAATTTAATAAAATGAGATATGCTCTCATAATTACTTTTTGTATTTAATTAAATAATCTTTAATTAATTAGAGACACTTTTCTTATTTAACTAAACAACCTAATTTAATTAATTAGGAATGGCTTCTCATTTAATTAAATAAATTGGTTTTAGTAATTAGAAGTAAGTACTTCATTTAATTAAATAATTTCATTTAATTACTTCAAAATCTTTTTCAAAACTAATCAACTCAAGTCAACCGTTGTTAAATCAGGTCTACTTTTTGTCAAACTTGATCTTTGTGTATGTGAATATGAACAAATGTGAGTATGAATTTCAGCAACAATTTAACGCAAATTCTCATTCAACCTTTCAAAATGAAGAGATGAGGGTCTCTTAAATAGACTTTTTTGGAATTCATCAACGGTTGAGATCGATTTCAGTCAACGATCAGAATTAAAGGTGAAGTTCAGTCATAAAGGGAGATTTCCAAATTAAAGGGAGTTAACATATTTAATTTGTGGAAAATAAGGAGTTAACTGATTCAATTTGAGTAGAAAAAGGAGTTAACTGATTTAAATCATTTTTTATGAATAGTGAACTGAAAATTTCACTTTTTGAACTGAAGAGAGATTTTGTTAAGATATTTAATTTAATAAAATGAGATATGCTCTCACAATTACTTTTACTATTTAATTAAACAATCTTCAATTAATTAGAGACACTTTTCTTATTTAATTAAATAAATTCATTTAACTAATTAGGAATGGTTTTTCATTTAATTAAGTAACTTTGTTTAATTAATTAAGAGAAAGTACTCCATTTAATTAAATAATTTTGTTTAATTATTTCAAAATTCTTTTCGAAACTAGTCAACTCAAGTCAACCGTTGTTAAATCTGGTCAACTTTTGGTCAAACTTGATCTTTGCGTATGTGAATATGAGCAAATGTATGAATTCCAGCAACAATTCGATGCAAATTCTTATTCAACCTTTCAAAATGAAGAGACGAGGGTCTCTTAAATAGACTTTCTTAAAATTCATCAACGATTGAGATCGATTTTAATCAACGGTCAGGATTAAAGGTGAAGTTCAATCATAAAGGAAGATTTCCAAATTAAAGGGAGTTAACAGATTTAATTTGAGTAAAATAAGAAGTTAACTAATTCAATTTGAGTAGAAAAAGGAGTTAACTAATTTAACTCATTTTTGATCAATAGTTAACTAAAAATTTCCCTTTTTGAACTGAAGAGAGATTTTGTTGAGATATCTAATTTAATAAAATTAGATATGCTCTAATAATTACTTTTTTCATTTAATTAAATAATTTTTAATTAATTAGAGACACATTTTTTATTTAATTAAATAACTTCATTTAATTAATTAGGAATGGCTTCTTATTTAATTAAATAACTTTGTTTATTTAATTAGCATTAAATACTCTATTTAATTAAATAATTTCATTTAATTATTTCAAAAAAAAATTTAAAACTAGTCAACTCAAGTCAACCGTGGTAAAATCTGGTCAACTTTTGGTCAAACTTGATCTTTGTGTATGTGAATATGAGCAAATATGAGTATGAATTCCAACAACAAGTTGATGCAAATTCTCATTCAACCTTTCAAAATGAACAGATGAGGGTCTCCTAAATAGACTTTCCAGGAATTCATCAACAGTTGAGATCGATTTCAATCAACGGTCAGGATTAAAGGTGAAGTTCATTTATAAAGGGAGATTTCCAAATTAAAGAGAGTTAACATATTTAATTTGAGTAAAATAAGGAGTTAACTGATTCAATTTGAGTAGAAAAAGGAGTTAACTATTTTGACTCATTTTTGATCAACAGTGAACTGCAAATTTTTCTTTTTGAACTGAAAAAAGATTTTGTTGGGATATTTAATTTCAAAAAATGAGATATGCTCTCATAATTAATTTTTCGATTTAATTAATTAGAGACACTTTTCTTATTTAATTAAATAACTTCATTTAATTAATTAGGAATGACTTCTCATTTAACTGATTCAATTTGAGTAGAAAAAGGAGTTAACTGCTTTAACTCATTTTTGATCAATAGTGGACTAAAAATTTCCCTTTTTGAACTGAAGAGAGATTTTGTTGAGATATTTAATATAATAAAATGAGATATGTTCTCATAATTACGTTTTTTATTTAATTAAACAATATTTAATTAATTAGAGACACTTTTCTTATTTAATTAAATAACTTCATTTAATTAATTATGATTGGGTTCTCACTTAATTAAAAAACCTTCTTTATTTAATTAGAAGTAAGTACTCCATTTAATTAAATAATTTCGTTTAATTATTTGAAAAAAAATTTGAAACTAGTCAACTCAAGTCAGCCGTGGTTAAATCTGGTCAACTTTTGGTTAAACTTGATCTTTGCCTATCTGAGTATGAGCAAATGTGAGTATGATTCCTAGCAACAATTCGATGCAAATTCTCATTCAACCTTTCAAAATGAAGAGATGAGGGTCTCTTAAATAGACTTTCCTGGAATTCATCAACAGTTGAGATCGATTTCAATCAACGGTCAGGATTAAAGGTGAAGTTTAGTCATAAAGGAAGATTTCCAAATTAAAGGGAGTTAACATATTTAATTTGAGTCAAATAAGGAGTTAATTGATTCAATTTGAGTAGAAAAAGGAGTTAACTGTTTTAACTCATTTTTCATCAATAGTGAATTGGAAATTTCCCTTTTTGAACTGAGGAGAAATTTTGTTGAGATATTTAATTTAATAAAATGAGATATGCTCTTATAATTACTTTTTCTATTTAATTAAACAATCTTTAATTAATTAGAGACACTTTTCTTATTTAATTAAATATCTTCATTTAATTAATTAGGAATGGCTTCTCATTTAATTAAATAACTTTGTTTAATTAATTAGAAGTAAGTAGTCCATTTAATTAAATAATTTTATTTAATTATTTCAAAATTCTTTTCAAAATTAATCAACTCAAGTCAACCGTGGTTAAATATGGTCAACTTTTGGTGAAACTTGATCTTTGGGTATTAGAGTATGACCAAATGTGAGTATGAATTCCAGCAACAAATTCTCATTCAATTTTTCAAAATGAAGAGATGAGGATCTCTTAAATAGACTTTTTTTGAATTCATCAATGGTTGAGATCAATTTCAATCAATGGTTAAGATTAAAGGTGATGTTCAATCATAAAATGAGATTTCCAAATTAAAGAGAGTTAACAGAATTAATTTGAGTAAAATAAGGAGTTAACTCATTCAATTTGAGTAGAAAAAGGAGTTAACTGATTTAACTCATTTTTTATCAATAGTGAATTAGAAATTTCCCTTTTTGAACTGAAGAGAGATTTCGTTGAGATATTTAATTTAATAAAATGAGATATGCTCTCATAATTTTTTCTTCTATTTAATTAAATAATCTTTATTTAATTAGAGACACTTTTCTTATTTAATTAAATAACTTCATTTAATTAATTAGTAATGGCTTCTCATTTAATTAAATAACTTTGTTTAATTAATTAGAAGTAAGTACTCCATTTAATTAAATAATTTCGTTTAATTATTTCAAAATTCTTTTCGAAACTAGTCATCTCAAGTCAACCCTGCTGAAATCTGGTCAACATTTAGTCAAACTTGATCTTTGTGTATGTGAATATGAGCAAATGTGAATATGAATTCTAGTAACAATTCAATGCAAATTCTTATTCAGCCTTTCAAAATGAATAGATAAGGGTCTCTTAAATAGACTTTCCTGGAATTCATCAACGGTTGAGATCGATTTCAATCAACGTTCAATATTAAAAGTGAAGTTTAGTCATAAAGGGAGATTTTCAATTTAAAGGGAGTTAATAGATTTAATTTGAGTAAAATAAGGAGTTAACTGATTCAATTTGAGTAGGTAAAAGGAGTTAACTGATTTAACTACTTTTTGATCAATAGTGAACTAGAAATTTTCCTTTTTCAACTAAAGAGAGATTTTGTTGAGATGTTTAATTTAATAAAATGAGATATGCTCTCATAATTACTTTTTCTATTTAATTAAATAATCTTTAATTAATTATAGACATTTTTCTTATTTAATTAAATAACTTCATTTAATTGATTAGGAATGGCTTCTCATTTAATTAAATAACTTTGTTTAATTAATTAGAAGTATGTACTCCATTTAATTAAATAATTTCGTTTAATTATTTCAAATTTTTTTTCGAAACTAGTCAACTCAAGTCAACCGTGGTTAAATCTGGTCAACTTTTGGTCAAACTTGATCTTTGCGTATGTGAATATGAGCAAATGCGAGTATGAATTCCAACAACAATTCGATGCAAATTCTCATTCAACCTTTCAAAATTCAAAGAGATGACCGTCTCTTAAATAGACTTTCTTGGAATTCATCAACGGTTGAGATTGATTTCAATCAACGGTAAGGATTAAAGGTGAAGTTCAGTCATAAAGGGAGATTTCCAAATTAAAGGGAGTTAACAGATTTAATTTGAGTAAAATAAGGAGTTAGCTGATTCAATTTGAGTAGAAATAGGAGTTAACTTATTTAACTCATTTTTTATCAATAGTGAATTGGAAATTTCCCTTTTTGACCTAAAGAGAGATTTTTTTGAGATATTTAATTTAATAAAATGAGATATGCTCTTATAATTACTTTTTCTATTTAATTAAACAATCTTTAATTAATTAGAGACACTTTTCTTATTTAATTAAATAACTTCATTTAATTAATTAGGAATGGCTTCTAATTTAATTAAATAACTTTGTTTAATTAATTAGAAGTAAGTACTCCATTCAATTAAATAAGTTTGCTTAATTATTTCAAAATTCTTTTCAAAACTAGTCAACTCAAGTAAACCGTAGTTAAATTTGGTCAACTTTTTTTCAAACCTGATCTTTGCGTATGTGAATATGAGCAAATTGAGTATGAATTCCAGCAACAATTCGATGCAAATTCTCATTCAACCTTTCAAAATGAAGAGATGAAGGTCTGCTAAATAGACTTTCTTAGAATTCATCAACGGTTGAGATCGATTTTAATCAACGGTCAGGATTAAAGGTGAAGTTCAGTCATAAAGGGAGATTTCTAAATTAGAGGGAGTTAATAGATTTAATTTGAGTAAAATAAGGAGTTAATTGATTTAATTTGATTAGAAAAAGGAGTTAACTGATTTAACTCTTTTTGATCAATAGTGAAATGGAAATTTCCCTTTTTGAACTGAAGAGAGATTTTGTTGAGATATTTAATTTAATAAAATGAGATATGCTCTCATAATTACTTTTTCTATTTAATTAAATAATCTTCTATTAATTAGAGACACTTTTCTTATTTAATTAAATAACTTCATTTAATTAATTAGGAGTGGCTTCTCATTTAATTAAATAACTTTGTTTAATTAATTAGAAGTAAGTACTCCATTTAATTAAATAATTTTGTTTAATTATTTCAAAATTCTTTTTGAAACTAGTCAACTCAAGTAAACTATGGTTAAATCTGGTTAGCTTTTGGTCAAACTTGATCTTTGCGTATGTGAATATGAGAAAATGTGAGTATGAATTCCAGCAACAATTCGATGTAAATTCTCATTCAACCTTTCAAAATGAAGAGATGAGGGTGTCTTAAATAGACTTTCTTAGAATTCATCAACGGTTGAGATCAAATTCAATCAACAGTCAGGATTAAAGGTGAAGTTCAGTCATAAAGGGAGATTTTCAAATTAAAAGGAGTTAACAAATTTAATTTGAGTAAAATAAGTAGTTAACTGATTCAATTTGAGTAGAAAAATGAGTTAACTGATTTAACTCATTTTATATTAATAGTGAACTTGCAATTTCCCTTTTTTGAACTGAAGGGAGATTTTGTTGAGATATTTAATTCAATAAAATGAGATATGCTCTCATAATTACTTTTTCTATTTAATTAAATAATCTTTAATTAATTAGAGACACTTTTCTTATTTAATTAAATAACTTCATTTAATTAATTAGGAATGGCCTCTCATTTAATTAAATAACTTTGTTTAATTAATTAGAAGTAAGTACTCCATTTAATTAAATAATTTTGTTTAATTATTTTAAAATTTGTTTCGAAACTAGTCAACTCAAGTCAACTGTGGTTAAATTTGGTCAACTTTTTGTCAAACTTGATCTTTATGAATGTGAATATTAGCAAATGTAAGTATGAATTCCAGCAACAATTTGATGCAAATTCTCATTCAACCTTTCAAAATGAAGAGATGAGGGTCTCCTAAATAGACTTTCTTAGAATTCATCAACGGTTGAGATCGATTTCTATCAGCGGTTAGTATTAAAGGTGAAGTTCAGTCATAAAGGGAGATTTCCAAATTAAAGGGAGTTAACAGATTTAATTTGAATAAAATAAGGAGTTAACTGATTCAATTTGAGTAGAAAAAGGAGTTAACTGATTTAACTAATTTTTGATCAATAGTGAACTGGAAATTTCCCTTTTTGAACTTAAGAGAGATTTTGTTGAGATATTTAATTTAATAAAATGAGATATGCTCTCATAATTACTTTTTCTATTTAATTAAATAATCTTTAATTAATTAGAGACACTTTTCTTATTTAATTAAATAACTTCATTTAATTAATTAGGAATGGCTTCTCATTTAATTAAATAACTTTGTTTAATTAATTAGAAGTAATTACTCCATTTAATTAAATAATTTCGTTTAATTATTTCAAAATTCTTTTCAAAACTAGTCAACTCAAGTCAACCGTGGTTAAATCTGGTCAGCTTTTTCTCAAACTTGATCTTTGCGTATGTGAATATGAGTAAATGTGAGTATGAATTCTAACAACAATTCGATGCAAATTCTCATTCAAGCTTTCAAAATGAAGAGATGAGGGTCTCTTAAATAGACTTTCCTAGAATTCATCAACGGTTGAGATCAATTTCAATCAATGGTCAGGATTAAAGGTGAAGTTCAGTCATAAAGGGAGATTTCAAAATTAAATGGAGTTAATAGATTTAATTTGAGTAAAATAAGGAGTTAATTGATTCAATTTGAGTAGAAAAAGGAGTTAACTGATTTAACTCATTTTTGATCAATAGTGAACTGAAAATTTCCCTTTTTGAACTGAAGAGATATTTTGTTGAGATATTTAATTTAATAAAATGAGATATGCTCTCATAATTAGTTTTTCTATTTAATTAAATAATCTTTAATTAATTAGAGACACTTTTCTTATTTAATTATGTCATGCCCTAAATTTACCCTAAATGCACATTAAGCACAATTCTTTTTTTTATAAAAATTATTATTATTATTATTATTATGATTATTATTATTCTTAATTAATTAATTTAATAAGCCTAAATAACTTCCAAAAGACATATGTGTGTTACAACTATATAATCACTGTGTTGGACATCCCTCTGACATCTACTGACCCAGTATTTGGAAAGAGAATACTCATACCTACTACTTCAATCTGTACTCTACATTTTAATGTCATCTTTACTAATTTGTCATATAAGTTAACATTTCTTCAATGCATGTAACCCTCGATTAACCATCCATTAGAACTATGATCAACTTTGATGCCAACTATGCTACTCTAGGCAATCGATTCAAATAACATTATATACATAATTAACACTTTTCTAGAGTATTTAAAATGTTCCCAAAATCAATGGGTGTATATTTTTATTTTTTTCATATCCCAACTTACATCTTTCATCGACATCATTATTAAGATTGAATTATCTATTTATTATTCATATTAAATCTCTAATTCAAGCGACATCACATTTTAATATTAGGGTCAATACCTACTACAATTGAAATTGTAGTGAAAAGAATGATTAATTCATTTATATAAACATATATAATAAAAGAATGATTTTAAAAGATAATCTATCCTTACTAATACTAAGCTAACAAAATGAATGCATATGAACATATTAACTATCCATCTATCTAAAATACCCTATTAGTCATAGTCCATTAACTTGACCCCACTCACATTTCTTTTAAGAAGATGAAATACTTTTTCTCTAGCAAAGTTCCAAATCACCCTACTACCCACGTGCTACCACCCCATAATCTTCTTCACTTACCCATAGACCAAATGAATTCCTTAGGTTTCTCTCCATGGTGGACTCACTTACCAAAGTTTTGGCCAAGACAAGCATAGGCGCCTTTTCCATGAGTCAAATCCTATTAATTTTTAGCTAGAAGATATGCATTTCGAATTCCCATGTTAAATCGACTTGCTACTTGGTCCCATATTGTTGGCAGCATGGAGTTTATCCTAGTCTTAATTAGGTGGGTTAAGAAAGACATATAAAATGCCATAACTTCTAACAAGGAAAATCAAGGCGTCAAGGACAAAATGGAAGCCATTCCCTCTTGTCGGAATTATGTCATAAACTTGCACGGTATTCCAATATAATATTTGAAGGCACAAAGCACCTAGGGACTAGGTGGATGAAATAAGTCTTGGTCATGTCATAGAAATTAAATACCTTGGTCTCCATAGCATATTAAATTTTTTTTCTCATTCACCAACCCATGCTAGCCTAGGGTAGATAATATAGTAGGTTTTTTGTCATGCTATGTCTTGTTTAAAATATTACTTGGTGCTAGTTTAGGTTTGTTTAACATGAGCATTGTATATATATTTTTTAAAAAGTTTCTTTTGATTTGATATGGTGTTGAATCGAGTTATGTGTCTCATATGAGGTCCCTTCTAATGCAATTAATATGATGGTTAGTTTATTATGTTAAAATATGCTTTATAGGTTATAGGGTCCTAGGAGTCTAAGGAATACTCTTGAATATTTTAATGTCTATATTATGAGAAGAGATTTATTTTACTTTCTCATACATTTTCCAGAGGATAAAATGTGCACCTACAGCTAGCTTATGTCTTAAGTCTTGTATATTTTATATCATTACTTGATTTTCTTCTTCTGTAATCTAGGATATTCAAGGTAAGTTATTGCAAGGATAATTAGGAGATAATTATAAACTAAGTATAGTTTTAAAATTGTGATTCATTTATCATTCAAAATATTAACTTAATCCAATAACTCAACATTTAATGACAAGACTTTATATGAAGTTATCTGGATTATCCCTATCTATGAATTATGAAATTTAGAAACCATTTTCTCAACATTATCTTCTTATGTAGATCTAGATTTGAATGGACATTCACAATTGGTAAACAATGGAACTAAAATTATAATAGCAATCCACTAGGATAATCCTTCCTATGAATATTATCTCTTCTATGATATCAAATTTCTTTTACATTCCACTCAAGAGCATCAAGTAATTTGGATCTCTGATTGGTGTTACCATCGAATAAAACAACAATATTACTGCAATGAATTATCTTAAGTGATACCCTCATGATACAAAAAAAGGTGGTGAAGTCAACATATCATAATATACACAATGGAAAATAAGTTTACTACACATGAGCACTCACAACCTTTCCATTGACAATCAAACCAAGACAGTAGCTTTCTCTTACAATACATTTAGGCTCACATAACAAAATGGAGTTTTTCTCTCTATCTCATCTCAATGCAATATTGTCTTCTCCTCCTATGCACATGGAAGATAACAAGGACTCCAAGTTTCCAAGATTTTTCTCTAAGAACTTGCAAATGCATCACAACAAAACAACAAGGACCATGGGTGCTTTCCACCCAACCATAGGCCTCAAAGAGACCACCCCCGCGCTAGGGGAACAAGGCTCAAACAAAATCCACATACACACTTGTAAGAAACATATACACCACATAAAAAAACTACAACAAATCCCATCCCAAGGATATTTCACAAAGGCTCACCATTGGAACCTTGAACATAGGGTGAAGGTGGAAACACAAGGAGGTTTACAATTTCATATCATATTTTCCATAAAACTCATGCCCTTTTGGGGCTAAATCAACAAAATACAAGGCCCTTTCAGGGCTTCATAATATCATGCCCTTTTGGGGCTTCAGAAACATCTTCCACCACACACACTACCAACACAACATCCTCCACCACACACAACCAACAGCTTTAGCTTCCTACAAACCCATACTTCAGTTACTTCCTTCCTCACCATTTTTTTTTTTTTTTTCCTTATCCTCCCCCAAGGAAAAATATGAATATGACAATGGCATACAATGGAGCCCATACTCCAAGGTCCTCAACTATGCAATCCAACTGTTGCCTGTTCACCCTGGACTTCTCTTCCCTTTCCACAAGGGTGAGTTTAAGTCCCACACCCATAAGAACACTCAAGCACAACAAGAAAACAAAACCAAGTAGCAATAAAACAACAGATTTTCAAGAGCACATCACATTATCACAACACAATATCAACACCCATAATGCAACAAAGAAATAGAGGAAATCCAAACCTCATACTCACAATACTCCACACAATATAACAAGATGCACAATGGTGTCACACTAATCTACATGGAATGAACATCATTAAAACACTTACATGAATGCTACTCCACAATGCAATGCAATGCATACTCCATTGATAAACTCCACACTTGCAGATTGGCTTAACCATGCTAAAAGAAAGAAAAAGGAAAGGAAGCAAGCTTGAGATACCAACCTTGGTCCAAGCTAGGGTAAGGATAGTTGCAGTAGAGCTCCCCTCCTCTCCCTCCAAAACCTAACTATCTCTAAAATTAGAGAGTGGCCAAGTGGTTTCTCATTTAGCCATACCTCTATATATATATATATATATCCTTCTCATTTTCGGATTCCATAAAGAATGTCATTTTCATGGGGTCTCCTAGGCCCACTAGACACCCTAGAGGTCATTAATAGCTCCCTAGCCTATAGTACTAACATGGGTGGGGTTAATTTTAATCCCAACTTACCTTAAAGTTACTTTATGACCCTCCCAAAGCTAGGTGATTCAAATTTCAAACTCCCCAAAGTGATGACCTTGTCCTTTTACTGACAAAGGCAATAATCAAATTCTTCAATTGAGGCATTTATCACGAAATAAGGTGGCCACATGATCCATTGACAAATAACATGTCATATCACATAACAAGCAGAAGTGTCAAGTGACACACACAAAATATCACATTATATTAAAAAAAATGACTTGTTTTACAATAATACATGAACTAGGGTACTACGCACACATACAATTCACATATACTAAATAAAACACATTACAATTAGGTTTGAATCTTTTCCACTGATTCAACCTTGGTTATGTCATGTTTGTAGTAGTTTGATCCTTAATTCCCCTTTAACCCATGGTCAAATTCCTACACACTAAACTCGAGCATCAGTAGTCCAAAAAAATCATATAAGCATATGTAATATAAATCATTATCTCATTCAACATTAGACTTGCATATATTTCATCATCTCAAATTAACTTTCCCTTTCTTAATTATTTCAAATATAACCTTCAAAATATTAAAATATCAAAACTTACATATCACATTCGACATTTGAGTTCCAGACTTCATTCCTTATAATTACATTACTTCTTGTAACAATTTCCATGTAAAATGTTCAAAATACTATAAAACTAAACTTTAATTATCAACATAACATGGTCAATTTAATATTCTAAATAACTTCATATTCTATGAAAAGATGCTGAATCCATAACTATTGAATCCCTAGGTATACGGGTTAGGTCTCAATGCATAACAAAATTTATCTTTTAACTCTAATTTCCACTTCAACATTACCTTCTTATATTACAAGCATTTCTACCATTCAATTTCTATTAGAGCAATGTCAATAGCTTACAACATGAAATAGAATCATTAAATGCATCAATTAGGTCATAATATGTACAGGTAATTGTAGATCATCAAAATGAAAATATTAAAATGACATAACCCTACAGTCTTAAAAGTCTATCAAACATGGGATTAAAATCACCGTAATGCAATTATCTCATTGATACTATGACGAATTGGGTGAGGCCTAACAAATTAAATAACTTCATTTAATTAATTAGGAATGGCTTCTCATTTAATTAAATAACTTTGTTTAATTAATTAGAAGTAAGTACTCTATTTAATTAAATAATTTTGTTTAATTAATTAAAAATTCTTTTTGAAACTAGTCAACTCAAGTCAACCGTGGTTAAATCTGGTCAACTTTTGGTCAAACTTTATCTTTGCGTATGTGAATATGAGCAAATGTGAGTATGAATTCCAACAACAATTCGATGCAAATTCTCATTCAACCTTTCAAAATGAAGAGATAAGGGTCTCTTAAATAGACTTTCCTGGAATTCATCAATAGTTGAGATCGATTTCAATCAACGGTCAGGATTAAAGCTGACGTTCAGTCATCAAGGGAGATTTCAAAATTAAAGGGAGTTAACAGATTTAATTTGAGTAAAATAAGGAGTTAACTGATTCAATTTGACTAAAAAAAGGAGTTAACTGATTTAACTCATTTTTTATCAATAGTGAACTAAGAAATTTTCCTTTATGAACTCAAGAGAGATTTTGTTGAGATATTTAATTTAATAAAATGAGATATGCTCTCATAATTACTTTTTCTATTTAATTAAATAAGCTTTAATTAATTAGAGACACTTTTTAAATTTAATTAAATAACTTCATTTAATTAATTAGGAATGGCTTCTCATTTAATTAAATAACTTTGTTTAATTAATTAGAAGTAAGTACTCCATTTAAATAAATAATTTCACTTAATTATTTCAAAATTCTTTTCAAAACTAGTCAACTCAAGTCAACCGTGGTTAAATCTGGTCAACTTTTGATCAAACTTAATATTTGCATATGTGAATATGAGCAAATGTGAGTATGAATTCCAACAACAATTCGATGCAAATTCTCATTCAACCTTTCAAAATGAAGAGATGAGGGTCTCTTAAATAGACTTTCTTGGAATTCATCAATGGTTGAGATTGATTTCAATCAACGGTCAGGATTAAAGGTGAAGTTCAGTCATAAAGGGAGATTTATAAATTAAAGGAAGTTAACAGATTTAATTTGAGTAAAATAAGGAGTTAACTGATTCAATTTGAGTAGAAAAAGGAGTTAACTCATTTAACTCATTTTTTATCAATAATGAACTGAAAATTTCCCTTTTTGAACTGAAGAGAGATTTTGTTGAGATATTTAATTTAATAAAATGAGATATGCTCTCATAATTACTTTTTCTATTTTATTAAATAATCTTTAATTAATTAGAGACGCTTTTTTGATTTAATTAAATAACTTCATTTAATTAATTAGGAATGGCTTCTCATTTAATTAAATAATTTTCTTTAATTAATTAGAAGTACTCCATTTAATTAAATAATTTTTTAAAATTATTTCAAAATTCTTTTCGAAACTAGTCAACTCAAGTCAACCGTGGTTAAATCTGATCAAATTCTGGTCAAACTTGATCTTTGCATATGTGAATATGAGCAAATGTGAGTATGAATTCTAGCAACTATTCAATGCAAAATCTCATTCAACCTTTCAAAATGAAGAGATGAGGGTCTCTTAAATAGACTTTCCTGGAATTCATCAATGGTTGAGATCGATTTCAATCAACGGTCAAGATTAAAGGTGAAGTTCAGTCATAAAGGGAGATTTCCAAATTAAAGGGAGTTAACAGATTTAATTTGAGTAAAATAAAGAGTTAACTGATTCAATTTGAGTAGAAAAAAGAGTTAACTGATTTAACTCATTTTTGATTAATAGTGAACTGAAAATTTTCCTTTTTCAATTGAAGAGAGATATTGTTGAGATATTTAATTTAATAAAATGAGATATGCTCTCATAATTACTTTTTCTTTTTAATTAAATAATCTTTAATTAATTAGAGGCACTTTTCTTATTTAATTAAATAACTTCATTTAATTAATTAGGAATGGCTTCTCATTTAATTAAATAACTTTGTTTAATTAATTAGAAGTAAGTACTCCATTTAATTAAATAATTTCATTTAATTATTTCATAATTCTTTTTGAAACTTGTCAACTCAAGTCAACCGTGGTTAAATTTGGTCAACTTTTGGTCAAACTCGATCTTTGCGTATGTGAATACGAGCGAATGTGAGTATGAATTTCGGCAACAATTTGATGCAAATTCTCATTCAACCTTTCAAAATGAAGAGATGAGGGTCTCTTAAATAGACTTTCCTGGAATTCATCAATGATTGAGATCGATTTCAATCAACGGTCAGCATTAAAGGTAAAGTTGATTCATAAAGAGAGATTTCCAAATTAAAGGGAGTTAACCGATTTAATTTGAGTAAAATAAGGAGTTAACTGATTCAATTTGAGTAGAAAAAGGAGTCAACTAATTTAACTCATTTTTTATCAATAGTGAACTGAAAATTTCCCTTTTTGAACTGAAGAGAGATTTTGTTGAGATATTTAACTTAATAAAATGAGATATGCTCTCATAATTACTTTTTCTATTTAATTAAATAATCTTTAATTAATTCGACGCACTTTTCTTATTTAATTAAATAACTTCATTTAATTAATTAGGAAAGGCTTCTCATTTAATTAAATAACTTTGTTGAGCTAATTAGAAGTACTCCATTTAATTAAATAATTTCGTTTAATTATTTCAAAATTCTTTTTGAAACTAGTCAACTCAAGTCAATCATGGTTAAATCTGGTCAAGTTTTGGTCAATCCTGATCTTTGCGTATGTGAATATGAGCAAATGTGAGTATGAATTCGTGCAACAATTCGATGCAAATTCTCATTCAACCTTTCGAAATGAAGAGATGAGGGTCTCTTAAATAGACTTTCCTGGAATTCATCAACGGTTAAGATCAATTTCAATGAACGGTCAGGGTTAAAGCTGAAGTTCAGTCATAAAGGGAGATTCTCAAATTAAAGAGAGTTAACAGATTTAATTTGAGTAAAATAAGGAGTTAACTGATTCAATTTGAGTAGAAAAAGGAGTTAACTAATTTAGCTCATTTTTGATCAATAGTGAACAGAAAATTTTCCTTTTTGAACTGAAGAGACATTTTGTTGAGATATTTAATTTAATAAAATGAGATATCCTCTCATAATTAATTTTTCTATTTAATCAAATAATCATTAATTAATTAGAGGCACTTTTCTTATTTAATTAAATAACTTCATTTAATTAATTAGGAATGGCTTCTCATTTAATTAAATAACTTTGTTGAACTAATTAGAAGTAAGTATGCCATTTAATTAAATAATTTCACTTAATTATATCAAAAAAAATTTCGAAACTAGTCAACTCAAGTCAACCATGGTTAAATCTGGTCAACTTTTGGTCATTCCTGATCTTTGCGCATGTGAATATGAGCAAATGCGATTATGAATTCCAGTAATAATTCGATGCAAATTCTCATTCAACCTTTCAAAATGAGAAAATGAGGGTCTCTTAAATACACTATCCTGGAATTCATCAACGGTTGAGATCGATTTCAATCAACGATCAAGATTAAAGGTGAAGTTTAGTTATAAAGGGAGATTTCCAAATTAAAGGGAGTTAACAGATTTAATTTGAGTAAAATAAGGAGTTAACTGATTCAATTTGAAAAGAAAAAGGAGTTAACTGATTTAAACCATTTTTGACCAATACTGAACTGAAAATTTCCCTTTTTGAATTGAAGAGAGATTTTGTTGAGATATTTAATTTAATAAAATGAGATATGCTCTCATAACTACTTTTTCTATTTAATTAAATAATCTTTAATTAATTAGAGGCACTTTTCTTCTGTAATTAAATAACTTCATTTAATTAATTAGGAATGGCTTCTCATTTAATTAAATAAATTTGTTGAATTAATTAGAAGTAAGTACTCCGTTTAATTAAATAATTTCGTTTAATTATTTCAAAATTCTTTACGAAACTAGTCAACTCAACTCAATCATTGTTAAATCTGGTCAACTTTTTGTCAAACTTGATCTTTGCGTATGTGAATATGAGCAAATGTGAGTATGAATTCTTGCAACAATTCGATGCAAATTCTCATTCAACTTTTAAAAATGAAGAGATGAGGGTCTCTTAAATAGACTTTCTCTGAATTCATCAACGGTTGAGATCGATTTCAATCAACGATCAGGATTAAATGTGAAATTCTGTCGTAAAGGGAGATTTTTAAATTAAAGGGAGTTAACAGATTTAATTTGAGTAAAATAAGGAGTTAACTGATTCAATTTGAGTAGAAGAAGGAGTTAACTGATTTAACTAATTTTTTATGAATAGTGGACTAGAAATTTCTCTTTTTGAACTAAAGAGAGATTTTGTTGAGATATTTAATTTAATAAAATGAGATATGCTCTCATAATTACTTTTTCTATTTAATTAAATAATCTTTAATTAATTAGACACACTTTTCTTATTTAATTAAATAACTTCATTTAATTAATTAAGAATGGCTTCTCATTTAATTAAATAACTTTGTTTAATTAATTAGAAGTAAGTACTCCATTTAATTAAATAATTTTTTTTAATTATTTAAAAATTCTTTTGGAAATGAGTCAAATCAAGTCAACTCTGGTTAAATTTGATCAACTTTTGGTCAAACTTGATCTTTACGTATGTGAATATAAGAAAATGTGAGTATGAATTCTAGCAACAATTCGATGCAAATTCTCATTCAACATTTCAAAATGAAGAGATGCGGGTCTATTAAATAGATTTTCCTGGAATTCGTCAACAGTTGAGATCGATTTCAATCAACGGTCAAGATTAAAGATGAAGTTCAGTCATAAAGGGAGATTTTCAATTTAAAGGCAGTTAACAGATTTAATTTGAGTAAAATAAGGAGTTAACTGATTCAATTTGAGTAGAAAAAGGAGTTAACTGATTTAACTCATTTTTGATCAATAGTGAACTGGAAATTTCCCTTTTTGAAAAGAAGAGATATTTTGTTGAGATATTTAATTTAATAAAATGAGATATGCTCTCATAATTACTTTTAATATTTAATTAAATAGTCTGTAATTAATTAGAGACACTTTTCTTATTTAATTAACTACCTTCAATTAATTAATTAGAAATGGTTTCTCATTCAATTAAATAACTTTGTTTAATTAATTAGAAGTAAGTACTCCATATAATTAAATAATTTTGTTTAATTATTTCAAAATTCTTTTCGAAACTAGTCAACTAAAGTCAACCGTGGTTAAATTTGGTCAACTTTTGGTCAAACTTGATCTTTGTGTATGTGAATATGAGCAAATGTGAGTATGAATTCTAGCAACAATCCGATGCAAATTCTCATTCAACTTTTCAAAATGAAGAGATGAGGGTCTCTTAAATAGACTTTCCTGGAAATCGTCAACGGTGGAGATTGATTTCAATCAACGATCAAGATTAAAGGTGAAGTTCAATAATAAAGAGATATTTCAAAATTAAAGGGAGTTAATAGATTTATTCTGAGTAAAATAAGGAGTTAATTGATTCAATTTGAGTAGAAGGAGTTAATTGATTTAACTCATTTTTTATCAATAGTGAACTGAAAATTTTCTTTTTTGAACTGAAGAGAGATTTTGTTGAGATATTAAATTTAATAAAATGAGACATGCTCTCATAATTACTTTTTTATTTAATTGAATAATCTCTAATTAATTAGAGACACTTTTCTTATTTAATTAAATAACTTCATTTAATTAATTAGGAATGGCTTCTCATTCAATTAAATAACTTTGTTTAATTAATTAGAAGTAAGTACTCCATTTAATTAAATAATTTAATTTAATTATTTCAAAATTATTTTTGAAACTAGTCAACTCAAGTCAACCGTGGTTAAATCTGGTCAACTTTTGCTGAAACTTGATCTTTGCGTATGTGAATATAAGCAAGTGTGAGTATGAATTCCAGCAACAATTCGATGAAAATTCTCATTCAACCTTTCAAAATGAAGAGATGAGGGTCTCTTAAATAGACTTTCCTGGAATTTATCAATGGTTGAGATCGATTTCAATCAACGGTCAGGATTAAATGTGAAGTTCAGTCATAAAGGGAGATTTCCAAATTAAAGGGAGTTAACAGATTTAATTTGATTAAAATAAGGAGTTAAATGATTCAATTTGAGTAGAAAAAGGAGTTAACTGATTTAACTCATTTTTGATCAATAGTGAACTGGAAATTTTCCTTTTTGAACTAAAGACAGATTTTGTTGAGATATTTAATTTAATAAAATACGATATGCTCCCATAATTACTTTTTCTATTTAATTAAATAATCTTTAATTAATTAGAGGCACTTTTCTGATTTAATTAAATAACTTCATTTAATTAATTAGGAATGGCTTCTCATTTAATTAAATAACTTTGTTTAATTAATTAGAAGTAAGTATTCCATTTAATTAAATAATTTTGTTTAATTATTTCAAAATTCTTTTCGAAACTAGTCAACTAAAGTGAACCGTGGTTAAATCTGGTCAACTTTTCGTCAAACTTGATCTTTTCTTATGTGAATATGAGCAAATATGAGTATGAATTCCAGCAACAATTCGATGCAAATTCTCATTCAACCTTTCAAAATGAAGAGACAAGGGTCTCTTAACTAGAGTTTCCTGGAATTCATCAACAGTTGAGATCGATTTCAATCAACAGTCAGGATTAAAAGTGAAATTCAGTCATAAAGGGAGATTTCCAAATTAAAGGGAGTTAACAGATTTAATTTGAGTAAAATAAGGAGTTAATTGATTTAATTTGATTAGAAAAAAGAGTTAACTGATTTAACTCATTTTTGATCAATAATGAAGTGGAAATTTCCCTTTTTGAACTTAAGGGAGATTTTGTTTAGATATTTAATTTAATAAAATTAGATATGCTCTCATAATTACTTTTTCTATTTAATTAAATAATCTTTAATTAATTAGAGGCACTTTTCTTATTTAATTAAATAACTTCATTTAATTAATTAGAAATGGCTTCTCATTTAATTAAATAACTTTGTTGAACTAATTAGAAGTAAGTACTCTATTTATTTAAATAATTTCATTTAATTATTTCAAAATTCTTTTCGAAACTAGTCAACTCAAGTCAACCATGGTTAAATCTGGTCAAATTTTGGTCAATCTTGATCTTTGTGTATGTGAATATGAGCAAATGTGAGTATGAATTCTAGCAATAATTCGACGCAAATTCTCATTCAACCTTTCAAAATGAGGGGATGAGGGTCTCTTAAATAGACTTTCCTAAAATTCATCAACGGTTGAGATCGATTTCAATCAATGATCAGGATTAAAGGTGAAGTTCATTCATAAAGGGAGATTTTCAAATTAAATGGAGTTAACCTATTTAATTTGAGTAAAATAAGGAGTTAACTGATTCAATTTGAGTATAAAAAAAAGTTAACTGATTTAAATCATTTTTGATCAATAATGAACTGGAAATTTGCCTTTTTGAACTGAAAAGAGATTTTGTTGAGATATTTAATTTAATAAAATGAGATATGCTCTCATAATTACTTTTTCTATTTAATTAAATAATCTTTAATTAATTAGAGGCACTTTTCTTCTTTAAATAAATAACTTCATTCAATTAATTAGGAATGGCTTCTCATTTAATTAAATAACTTTGGTGAATTAATTAGAAGTAAGTACTCAATTTAATTAAATAATTTTGTTTAATTATTTCAAATTTTTTTACGAAACTAGTCAACTCAAGTGAACCGTGGTTAAATCTGGTCAACTTTTGGTCAAACTTGATCTTTGCGTATGTGAATATGAGCAAATGTGAGTATGAATTCTAGCAACAATTCGATGCAAATTCTCATTCAACCTTTCAAAATGAAGAGATCAGGGTCTCTTAAATAGACTTTCCTAAAATTCATCAACGGCTGAGATCGATTTCAATCAACGATTAGGATTAAATGTGAAGTACAGTCATAAAGGGAGATTTTTAAATTAAGGAGAGTTAACAAATTTAATTTGAGTAAAATAAGGAGTTAACTGATTCAATTTGAGCAGAAGAAGGAGTTAACTGATGTAACTCATTTTTGATCAAAAGTGAATTCAAAATTTCCCTTTTTGAACTGAAGAGAGCTTTTGTTGAGATATTTAATTTAATAAAATGAGATATGCTCTCATAATTACTTTTTCTATTTAATTAAATAATCTTGAATTAATTAGAGACACATTTCTTATTTAATGAAATAACTTCATTTAATTAATTAGGAATGGCTTCTCATTCAATTAAATAACTTTGTTTAATGAATTAGAAGTAAGTACTTCATTTAATTAAATAATTTTGTTTAATTATTTCAAAATTCTTTTCGAAACTAGTCAACTCAAGTCAACCGTGGTTAAATTTGGTCAACTTTTCATAAAACTTGATCTTTGCATATGTGAATATGAGCAAATGTGAGTAGGAATTCCAGCAACAATTCGATGCAAATTCTCATTCAACCTTTTAAAATGAAGAGATGCGGGTCTCTTAAATAGACTTTCTTGGAATTCATCAACAGTTGAGATCGATTTCAATCAACGGTCAGGATTAAAGATGAAGTTCAGTCATAAAGGGAGATTTCCAATTTAAAGGGAGATAACAGATTTAATTTGAGTAAAATAAGGAGTTAACTGATTCAATTTGAGTAGAAAAAGGAGTTAACTGATTTAACTCATTTTTGATCAATAGTGAACTGGAAATTTCCCTTTTTGAAAAGAAGAGAGATTTTGTTGAGATATTTAATTTAATAAAATGAGATATGCTCTCATAATTACTTTTTCTATTTAATTAAATAATCTTTAATTAATTAGAGAAACTTTTATTATTTAATGAAATAACTTTATTTAATTAATTAGGAATGGCTTCTCAATCAATTAAATAACTTTGTTTAATGAATTAGAAGTAAGTACTCTATTTAATTAAATAATTTCTTTTAATTATTTCAAAATTCTTTTCAAAACTAGTCAACTCAAGTCAACCGTGGTTAAATTTGGTCAACTTTTTGTCAAACTTGATTTTAGCGTATGTGAATATGAGCAAATGTGAGTATAAATTCCAGCAACAATTCAATGCAAATTCTCATTCAACCTTTCAAAATGAAGAGATGCTGGTCTCTTAAATAGACTTTCTTGGAATTCATCAACGGTTGAAATCGATTTCAATCAACGGTCTGGATTAAAGGTGAAGTTTAGTCATAAAGGGAGATTTCCAATTTAAAGACAGTTAACAAATTTAATTTGAGTAAAATAAGGAGTTAACTGATTCAATTTGAGTAGAAAAAGGAGTTAACTGATTTAACTCATTTTTGATCAATAGTGAACTGAAAATTTTCCTTTTTCAATTGAAGAGAGATATTGCTGAGATATTTAATTTAATAAAATGACATATGCTCTCATAATTACTTTTTCTATTTAATTAAATAATTTTTAATTAATTAGAGGCACTTTTCTTATTTAATTAAATAACTTCATTTAATTAATTAGGAATAGCTTCTCATTTAATTAAATAATTTCATTTAATTATTTCATAATTCTTTTCAAAACTTGTCAACTCAAGTCAACCGTGGTTAAATTTGGTCAACTTTTGGTCAAACTTGGTCTTTGCGTATGTGAATATGAGCAAATGTGAGTATGAATTCCAACAACAATTCGATGCAAATTCTCATTCAACCTTTCAAAATGAAGAGATGAGGGTCTCCTAAATAGACTTTCCTGAAATTCATCAATGGTTGAGATCGATTTTAATCAACGGTCAGCATTAAAGGTTAAGTTCATTCATAAAGGGAGATTTCCAAATTAAAGGGAGTTAACAGATTTAATTTGAGTAAAATAAGGAGTTAACTGATTCAATTTGAGTAGAAAAAGGAGTTAACTGATTTAACTCATTTTTTATCAATAGTGAACTGGAAATTTCCCTTTTTGAACTAATGAGAGATTTTGTTGAGATATTTAATTTAATAAAATGAGATATGCTCTCATAGTTACTTTTCATATTTAGTTAAATAATCTTTAATTAATTAGAGACACTTTTCTCATTTAATTAAATAACTTCATTTAATTAATTAGGAATGGCTTCTCATTTAATTAAATAACTTTGTTTAATTAATTAGAAGTAAGTACTCCAACTAATTAAATAATTTCGTTTAATTTTTTCAAAAAAAAATTTGAAATTAGTCAACTCAAGTCAACCGTAGTTAAATCTGGTCAACTTTTGGTCAAACTTGATCTTTGCGTATGTGAATATGAGCAAATGTGAGTATGAATTCTGGCAACAATTCAATGCAAATTCTGATTCAACCTTTCAAAATGAAGAAATGAGGGTCTCTTAAATAGACTTTAATGGAATTCATCAACGGTTGAGATCGATTTCAATCAACGGTCAGGATTAAAGGTGAAGTTCAGTCATAAAGCAAGATTTTAAAATTAAACAATGTTATTTAATTAGATGAGAAGCCATTCCTAATTAATTAAATGAAGTTATTTAATTAAATAAGAAAAGTGTCTCTAATTAATTAGAGATTATTTAATTAAATAGAAAAAGTAATTGTGAGAGCATATCTCATTTTATTAAATTAAATATCTCAACAAAATCTCTCTTGTAGTGCCTACCCTCATTCACATCTTTTCTGGACATTGTTAATATCATCAGACAATGATATACTAGTTTTATGTTGATAGATTAGCGGTATTGGTTTGACATTATCAGACATTATGTTATGGATTCAGTTGTTATAAGATGAGATCATTTAGACTCTATATTTCATGCATACATGATGATCATTATATTGTTTTCAGTTATTATTGTTGATTAGATGGATGGTTTATTATCTTATGTGATGCATGATGCTTGGTTTTCTTGTCCTGTTGAGGTGGAAGCTTGTGGTGAAGATGAAGATGGTTGTATATCTTTCTTTTGGTGTTAAAGTGTGGGACACACTTTTCTATCTACCAAGGGAGTTTGATGCAGGAGCATCTTACATGGGAAAATTAAATTATTAGAAAAAAAAAGAAAAAAAAAAGAGAGAAAAAAAAAAAAAGAAGAAAAAAATAAAAATTAAAAAAAAAAATTCTAGAGGAGAGAGAAAGTGACGAAAATTAGAGGAGAAATAATAAAAAAATAAAAAGGAGAAAAGAAAGGAAAAGGAGATTTCTATTTTCGAGGCGCATGGGTGGCATAAATAAAAAATAATAAAAATAGTTGTCATTCCATTAATCGAGGTGTGTAGGTGGCATCTTAGAAGTTTGTGGAAAGTTCCTTAAATCATTCATTTAATATTTGTTGGGTGCTTAGTTGTATTTGGGTGGAAATTTAATATTTATTTAAAGGTAGTTATATTTACCTTTTATCCCACATTGGTTGTGTTTGTAATGTCTTGGGTTAGAAGTGCCTATTTAAGAAAGGCTTATAATCGTTTGTAATCAAGTTCAAGGAATGGAAGCTCTTCTAAAGGAAGTTGGAGAAATGGAAGCTCTTCTAATGGAAGTTCGAGAAATAGAAGTTCTTGAATTGTAAGCTCTTCAAATGTAATCTCTTCTAATGAATTTCAAGTATTAATGGATGCCTTATGAAGCATTTTTTTTGTCATCTCTCTATCTCCATCTTGTTGCATTTTTTGTTGTTAGTTGGTACGGGTGGTGTGGCTCGTCATCATTATGTGTTTTATTATGGATACTTAACACATACTTGCATGTGTATGGTGTGTGTGTTTTCTTATTGTATGACATTTCTAATGTGGTTAAGGAAGGGAGTCATAGTCACTTGCTTAGTCGAGATCTACACGATGCACCACTTCCTGCCATTATCTGTTTAGCTTAGCATTATATATATTATATGTACATGAATGATTTTTTTGCAGATTGTAGGTACCGGGTATCGACTTCTCTAAATTGCCAGGATGAGCATACCCTATTATACTATCTCAATGATAAAAGAAGGGAGATAAATTCTCAAGTCCAAATGCCAAACCCTTAAACCAATTGTCCTAGTGAGGAAGGACAAGTATCTGGATATTTTACCCATTGAATGTGTCGGATGACATAATTCGTGATTTTTAACCCTTTAGACTGATTTTGAGTGATTTGCTCTATGATGGGTTTTCATATTCTATCTTGGAGGTCTATGGTGAATTATCTATTAATTAAATCTTAATAAATAGATTTAATTAATAAATTAATGATTTGAAAAAATTAATATAGAATATCATGTTATTTGATATTTTGATTATAATTAATTAAATGTGAATTATTGAGGAAAAAAGAATTAAATAAAAGAAAATTAGAAATTAAAATTAATAATAATTATAAAATAATAATAAAGTAACAAATAAATAATAATAATAAAAGTTATAAAGTTAAAATGAAAGTTATAAATATTTAAATAGAAATTATATAAAAAGTAAATTGGAGTTATAAGCTTGCATGGGAATTAATGCACCTCTCTATTTCTCATGTGTCAACAACACGGGGGTTAGTGCATCAATTAAGCACATGGTGTCTACAACCCTATGGCTCAACTTGAAGGTTGGAAAAGACCCATGCTTAGTTGGTGACTCCTTCCAGCTATTTCTAGAAGAATTCTAGATGTTTCCTAAAAGCTCTTTATATTCAGGCATTCATAGAAGCTTAGACATAGCGTTGGGAGAGCAATTGGAGCATTGGAGGACTCAAGAATTCTGAAGAAGGGAGGAGCTTGCTCTGCAGATTTTCTGAGGAAGAGCGATTTAGCATCAGAATTCGGGTAGATTCTTGTGATTTTAATTATGCTATTTTTGCATCTCACATTCCCTGTCTTCTTCGTGTCTTCCATATGTCTTCTGAGAAGTTTCATATTTATATGCATTCTCAATATGGGTAGATTAATTTTATTGGAGAATTTTATATGCATTCATAATTGTAGATATAATCTTTGTGAAAAAAAAAAAAAAACATACATGGTTATATATTCAGATCTGCATACATATACGTATACACACACACACACACACACACACATATATATATATATATATATATATGAAGATGTATACATTTATTATGGATCTATTATAAAATTTGATTTTATATATATATATATATATATAATGCACAAAATTGAGCGATTGATAAATCGCAGTGAGAAATTTAATAAATCGCATCGCGATTCATATTGCATCAAACAAGTATATATTATAATGTCGTGGGCATGATTCGTACCCTGCACCTGCGAAAGGCAGAGACCTGTCGTCGCAGGTCTGCGGCGACAGGAGTACTATGTACCCGCTGTCGGCGCAGTGCCTGCGATCGCAGGTACTACGTACAGCAGCAAGAGTTTGGGGGGGTTTAATTGATGTTAATGTTATGCAAAAAAAATGTTATGTTAAAATGTTTCTAAACAATCAATTCACATTGCTATATAATATGGTTTCAATCAAAATTGTTAAATCAATTTTATGAAAACGTATTAATATATTTACATATGTATGTATGTATGTATATATATATGTGTGTGTATATATGTAATATGTAAATAAGTTATTTATAAATTTAAATTATTATTATTTGATCAATGATTTATATTGAAGATTTATTTTCATAAAGGTGACTCTTTAATAACTTTCAACTATTTAATAATTTAATTATTTTAAATTATTAAATAAGGAATTTATAGTTTGGTGGGGGATGTATCAAAGAAATATTATAAATTGGAAAATGGATTTTTTTAGTTTTGTTAAGGAAAACTTATATACAAAAACAGTATGAGTGTTTCTCCATTCATTCTTCAAACTTGGGAACTTAAACTGAGATCTCTACAATTCAAGTTGTAAAAACAAAACATATGTTTACATTGTGTATTCTTTATGCTATTGTTTTGGGTTTTGGGTTGACTAGTGTTGACCAGTATAGGACATCTACCAGAGGCTTGAGGGTTATGTGATTGTGGTGACATGATGATGTTTTAATCTCGATATTTATAAACCCAACCATGGTTATGTGATGGAATGCTCTATGTATTGGTTGTGATTACTGATTGTTATAGTTGAGATTCTTATGTATGAGACACTTGACTTAACCATTATTTTGTTCATCGATCAGTTATCCTTGGTTATTTTCTGGTCGCCATGATGGAACTGAAATGTGGATTTATTCTTGGTGATGTCATGATGTGACATGTTTGACTCAACCATTTTTGGAGTCTTCGATTAGTATGATTGAGATATATATTTTGGTTATTGAGAACCATTGGATATTTGATTATCAGTGATACTTTAGTTGCCAATAGAGAGTTGTTGTGTTCATGATTTTCTATGGATGTTAGCTCATAGATATTTGACGCTTTTATGCATATTTGATGATTTTATGGTTTATCTTTTGTGATTTTGAGATTTATGAGTCCATGAGCATTAGGGTAGGATATCTACATGTAGTGGCGGGAAGTGGCTTGCAATGGGGGTCGGGGCCCTAAAAGGCTACCAGGGTAACTCATTGTAAGTTGGATTAATAAGCGATAACATTCACACCTAATACTGACTGAATGAACCTAAAAAGATAAGTGTTTTGTTCTCGCCCATGCCTTGAGTGCTTGTACAGACTAGGATGGGAGTAGTGAGATGTAGTGCCTAGCCTTGTTCACATCTTTTCTGGACATCGATGCTATTATTATCATTAGACTTTGATGGACTAGTTTTATGTTGATGGTTTGGTGGTATTGTTTTGACACTATCAAATATTATGATATGGATTCAGTGGTTATATGATGAGATCATTTAGATTTTACATTTCATGCATACATGATGATCATTATACTATTTTCAATTATTATTGATGATTAGATGGATGGTTTATTATCTTATGTGTTTTATTATGGATACTTACCTCATACTTGCATGTGTATGGTGTGCGTGTTTTCTTATTGTATGATGTTTCTGATGTGGTTAAGGAAGGGAGTCGTAGTCACCTGCTTAGTTGGGATCTACATGATGCACCACTTCCTGCCATTGTCTGTTTAGCTTAGCATTATATATTGTATGTACATGCATAGTTTTTCTACAAGTTGCAATTATTAGGTATCGACTTCCCTGAATTGCCAGGATGAGCGTACCCTATTATACTATCTCAATGATAAGAGAAGGGAGATAGATTCTCAAGTCCAAATCCCAAACCCTTAAACCATTTGTCCTAGTGAGTTAGGACAAGTATCAGAGTTGAGTACCCACCGAATGTGTCAAATGACATATTTCATGATTTTTAACCCTTTAGACTAATTTTGTATGATTTTTTCTATGATGGGTTTTCATATTTTATCTTGGAGGTCTATGGTGAATTTTCTATTAATTAAGTCTTAATAAATAGATTTAATTAATAAATTAATTATTTTGGAGAAAATTAATAAAATATCATGATTTTTGATATTTTGAGTATAATTAATTAAATGTGAATTATTGAGGAAAATGAATTAAATAAAAGAAAATTAGAAATTAAAATTAATAATAATAAAATCATAATAAAGTAATAAATAAATAATAATAATAAAAGTTACAAAAATTAAAATAAAAGTTATAAATATTTAAATAGAAATTATATAAAAAGTGGATTGGAGTTATAAACTTGCATGGGAGTTAATGCACTTTTCTATTTCTCATGTGTCAACAACATGGGGGTTAGTGCATTAATTAAGAACATGGTGTCTACAACCCTATGGCTCATCTTGAAGGTTGGAAAAGACCCATGCTTAGTTGGTGACACCTTCCAGCTATTTTTAGGAGCATTCTAGAGGTTTCCTGGGAGCTATTTATATTCAGGCATCCCTAGAAGCTTAGATATAGCGTTTGGAGTGCAATTGGAGCATTGGAGGATTCAAAAATTTTGAAGAAGGGAGCTTGCTCTGCGGGTTTTCTGAGGAAGAGCAAATTAGTATCAGAATCCGAGTAGATTCTTGTGATTTTACTTATGCTATTTTCGCATCTTGCATTCCTTGTCTTCTTCATGTCTTCCATATGTCTTCTGAGGAATTTCATATTTTTATTGTATGCATTCTCAATACGGGCAATTGAATTTATGTGGAAATCTTTATATGCATAGATCTGAAAGAAAACGGGGCTAGGGTTTAAATTCATAGCCAAACCCATTAGATTATTTATTGGATAAATTTGAAGATCAAAGATTTAAAAAAAAAATCTAAAAATTAAAATTTTTAAGTAAACTGTGTATATTCTTGAATCTGCATATACCTATACGTATATATCGTTATATACATATATATATGTATGTGTTGTGATGGTGATAAACTCTGCGGGTATATATATATATATATATATATATATATATATATATATATATATATATATATATATATATATATATATATATATATATATATATATATATTTATATAATAATCGAATGTCAAATCGCGATAGAGTTGCATGTTAATAGTATTTCATATCGCATGGGAACGTTTTTATAAAAAAATGTTATTGAAAATCACGTTAAAAAATATATATATATGATGTTGGGCTAGTATTATATGCCACCCACCGCAAGAACGTGAGACCGCAGTGTACCTGCAGTGCAGATGTATTGGGCCGCGCAATTTTAAAATCGCATTGCGATTTGAGTTTGGTTTTAAATTATATAAAGTTTTATTCGCAACGTTATTTCATATGAGATTTGGATATGAATCTCAATTTTGTTGCAGTATCATTAATTATTAAATGTTATTATATACATATATATTTATGTATGTATGTATGTATATGTATATATATATATATATATATATATATATATATGTATGTATGTATGTATGTATGTATGTATGTATGTATGTATGTATATAAGTATATATGTATATATAATTAATTATAAATGAATATTATAAAGTTCTAAATTAATGGATCACTCTTTTAATGATTTAAAATATTGATATTGAGCTTGTCAATTATGAAGAGATATTAATAATTAATTTAATTAAACTCAGTTAAATTAAGATTAGTTATTAGAATATAATCAAAGTTTTGATTCATTGAGAGTGTCAATTTTCAAACAATGTTATATAACCAAAAAATTAATAGATCAATTAGAAAATTGAGTCTAATAGTTTTGGGGAGAAACTTTTATCTATCAAACAAATACATGGGTTAGGAAAAACGTGAAATTTCTCCACTTAATATAATTTGGAAAAAACATAAATTGAGACTTTTAAATTCAAATTTGAAAACTTAGCAAAACCAAAACATGTGTTTACATTGTGTATTCTTTATGCTATTTTTTTGGATTTTGGGTTGACTAGTGTTGGCCAGTATAGGACGTCTACCAAAGGCTTGGGGGTTATGTGATTGTGATGTCATGATGATGTTTTAATCTCAATCTTTATAAACCCAACCATGGTTTGTGATGGAATCCTCTATGTATTGGATGTGATTACTGATTGTTATAGTTGAGATTCTTGTGTATGAGACTCTTGACCTAACCATTATTTTGGTCATCAATCAGTTATCTTTGATTATTTTCTAGTCGCCATGATGGGACTAAGATGTGGATTTATTCTTGATGATGTCATGTTGTGACATGTTTGACTCAACCATTTTTGGAGTCTTCGATCAGTATGATTGAGATATATATTTTGGTTATTGAGAACCATTGGATATTTGATAATCAGTGATACTTTAGTTGCCCATAGAGAACTGTTGTGTTCATGATTTTCTATGGATATTTTCTCATGGAGATTTGATGCTTTTATGCATATTTGATGATTTTATTATGGATTAGCTTTTTTGATTTTGAGATTTATGAGTCCATGAGCATTAGGGTAGGATATCTGCATTTAGTGACAGGAAGTGGCTTGCACTGGGGGCCAGGGCCCTAAGAGGCTGCTAGAGTAACTCATTGTAAGTTGGATTAATAAGTGATAACATTCACACCTAATACTAACAAAATGAACCTAAAAAGATAAGAGTTTTTTTCTCGCCCATGCCTTGAGTGCTTGTACAGGCTAGGATGGGAGTACTGAGACGCATGGTTGCGACCTTGGATTTCGTAGTATGCCTCATCAGTATGAGAGGATACTAGTGGCCGCATGAAATCAGTATTGACCCATGGAGTTTAGCTAACTGCCAGGGAAACTTGTATGTGATAATTGCGATGACACTTTTTCGCTTGCATAGCAGGTTCCTACATGTCATTGTGTGATTCTGGGATTAGATGTCAGATTTTGTGTTTAGAACCTTTGAGTTAGTATACTTTTATGATTCCTGGACTTAAAGATATATGTGCTATGTGATTCTGATAGCCTGTTTGGCACTTGAGATTATTTCCTTAGCATGGTGGGAGTGGACCACTTAGGTACCATGCGGTCGGGTGGTAGTGTATTTTCAACTCTTATCATTTTGAGATTCATTAAGACATCGTGGCTGATGCGTCCTTCATGATGGTGGATATGTATCCTTTTTCATTGATGATTAGCATATGTTAGATGATGTTATCTTATGCTTTTATTTTGATGTTAGATTACTTCTACATATGATGTTGTATTTATTAGGAGTGACATTCCTACTATGTAATATTGATGATCTCTTCGATGATTTGGAATGCTACACACGGAGGGGTGGCTAGGATCCGCGATGGTCTAATGATGCTATTAACAGTTAGGAGGAACCGTGCACTTAGTTTATTATATTGATCTTTATGATGGATGTATATGTTCTCTATCATATGTATCATGTGTTTATCTCTACTTTGATATATCATGGATTAGAATAGGATGATGTACCTTAATCTATGTATGTATACTTTTGTGCCTATCATACCCTGTGACATGTATAGTGGATGATTGCACATTTTGGAATGTAATTCAGAAAGGACATTTGTATATTGGACGTATCATTATTATTTCATGTGGATTTTGTGCTAGATGGATTCATGTATGTAATTCAACGTTAAGGAATCTTAAAGAATGTAATCTATTATTTATGTTATGTGTACTTTCAGATGGACATTGCTATTTCTTTTGTTAATGTGCATAAGTTATATGTGATGTTTACTTCTATGAAAAAAAATAAAATGTTAGTGAAATTCTAGGTTAATTCTTTAGATCCCTTGGCGGGGCATTACATGAGATGCATGGTTGCGACCTTGCATTCCATAGTATGCCTCATCAGTATGAGAGGAAACTAGTGGCCGCATGAAATTAGTATGGACCCATGGAGTTTAGCTAACTGCCAGGGTAACTTGTACGTGATAATTGCGATGACACTTTCCCGCTTGCATAGTAGATTCCTACATGTCATTGTGTGCCTCTGGGATTAGATGTCAGATTTTGTGTTTGGAACCTTGAGTTAGTATACTTTTAGGATTCCTGGACTTATAGAGATATGTGTTATGTGATTTTGATAGCCTGTTTGGGACTTGAGATTATCTCCTTAGCACGGTGGGAGTGGACCACTTAGGTACCATGCGGTCAGGTGGTAGTGTATTTTCCACTCTTATCATTTTGAGATTCATTGAGACATCGTGGCTGATGTATCCTTCATGATGGTGGATATGTATCCTTTTTCATTGATGATTAGCATATGTTAGATGATGTTATCTTATTCTTTTATTTGCATGTTAGATTACTTTCTACATATGATGTTGTATATATTAGGAGTGACATTCCTACTATGTAATACCGATGATCTCTTCGGTGATTTGGAATGTTACACATGGAGGGATGGCTAGGATCCATGATGGTCTAATGATGCTATTAATAGTTGGGAGGAACCATGCACTTAGTTTATTATGTTTGATCTTTATGATGGATGTATATGTTTTTGTATCATGTTATTATCTCTACTTTGATGTATCATGGATTAGAATAGGATGATGTACCTTATTCTATGTATGTATATTTTTTGAGGTTGTCATACCCTGTGACATGAACAGTGGATGATTGAGTATTTGAAATGTAATGTATAAACATTGGACTTATCATTATTATTTCATGTGGATGTTGTACTAGATGGATTCATGTATGTAATTCAATATTAAGGGATCTTAAAGAATGTGATCTGTTATGTATGTTATGATGGACAATGTTGTTGCTTCCATTATTGTGCATGAGTTATATATATGGTATTTATTTTCAAAAAAAAAAAAAAAAATGCTACTAAACTTAGTGAAATTCTAGGTTAATTCTTTGGAACCCTTGGCAAGGCATTACATTTGGTATCAGAGCTCGCGTTTCTACATTGGGAGCTCTGGGTATTTTGGAACAACTAGAACTTTGAACTATTAAGTGTAACTTTCCAAACTTGATCTAGGTGAATTGAAACAGGACTCAAACTGTTACTTGAATATTTTTCATACTTCAACACTTAGTTTCAAAATTGTAAATTTTACTTAAAACTAAACATAGAACTGCACTTAGTACCTTGTACTGTTGTAGGATGGTATCTAGGACTAGGGCTTCTGTTAGAGGCCATGGTAGAGGCTGTGGTCGTGCCAGAGCTATCAGTGTCCATGAGTCTGCCCATGAGGGATCGACTCATGTAGAGAGCAGGGAAGAGCACTTTAGTAGGCAGCAGGAAGAGAGCCATAGAGAGGACCAAGCTGAGTCTGAGGAGGTTGGTTTGAGGCATATGATGAAAACAATTCTAGAACATCTACCTCCTATTCAAGAACAGCCTAAAGTGCATCAGACAGAACAAGAGCATAGACCCAGATCTAGAAGTCCTCGGAAGGAATGTCAGAGGTCCATTGTGTCCACTCAGATGAAGGATGTTTCAAGATCCAAGGTTAAGCCTTTCAATGAGCAAGGTTATGGTTATGTGGCCAAGCAGTGGCTTATTTCCCTCAACAGGATTTTTGCCATGCAGGAGTTCGACAACAATGGTAAGGCAAGATTTGCAATCACTAATTTAGAGAATTTTTGGGCCACTTGGTGGACGATTGAGGAGAAGAAGTTGGGAATTGATATGAGTAGTGTTACATGGGAGTTATTCCTAGAAAGTTTTTTTGAATGATTCCTACCAGAGGAATGGAAATAACAAAGGGCTAATGAATTTCATAATCTTAGATAGTACACTTTGTTAGTGACCGAGTATGAGCATAAGTTTTATGAGCTTATTCCTTTTTCAGGGTTCAGTGAAAATTTTGCTCAGTTGACACAACATTTTATTAGGGGTTTGAATAATCGTATTATTGGGGGAGTTAAGGTATTTGAGCCAAAAACACTCAAGGATGCGGTGCATCGAGCTATCCTTGTTGAGCAAAGTGTCAACCTTGGTCAAAGTGGTTTTGTATGAGCACCAGCGGCATCAGGATCTAAAAGCAACTACAATTCAGGTGGTAACAAGAAATTTTCTTTCTCTAAGGGGAAACAGTATCAGCAGCAGTCTCAATAGACACAGTAATAGAAGGGATCGAATTCTCAAGCTCAAGGCGATGGCAAAGGTGCTAACACTAAGAACAACCACAATGCTCAACACAATAAACAGAATCAGTCCAATCAACCAGCTTAGAGTAGCCAGTCTTTTGTGAGCAGGAACAGTCGCCAGCAATCAAATGTACAACCTATGGGAAGAGGTTCTAGCAAAAATACGAAATACTTTTCATGTGGTCAGATTGGACATTATGCAGCTCAGTATCCTCAGTGAGCACCTCAGTTTTTAGGACCTAGACCTACCATTTCAGAGCCTACAGTTGGTGATGTAGGTAGAGCTCATAGAGTTTTTGCAGCTATTGATCAGCGTCAAGCAAATCATCAAGGAATAGTGGTTGAGACCACAAGTGTTATTAGAGGTATATCTCTTTTAGTATTTTTTGATTTAGGAGCTACAGATTCATTTATTTCACCATCTATAGTTTCTAAGTGTAAGCTGGATGTGGTGAAGCAAGATCATGGTTAGCAAGTGGAACTAGCCTCAGGCATTAAGGTCTCCACAGATTCTGTAGTTCATAAGTGTGGGCTTAGCTTAGGAAGCTTTGATACTGCAATGGATCTTCGAATCATACCACTTGGTTCCTATGATGTAATTTTAGGCATGGACTGGCTTGGATCTCATAGAGCCAGTATAGATTGCAGGAAGAAGATTATTATGTGCCAAGATGACCAAGGGAATGATGTGCAAATAGTTAGGATACCGAGGCCTATATCTCTATGGATGATTTTTGCTATGCAATTGAAGCAAAGTTTCCAGAAGGGATGTCAGATATTTGCTATTATGGTAAATGATCTTGATGAAGAAGATCCCATGAGGGAGACTTTAGATCACCTGATTTTGCAGGAGTATGCAAATGTTTTTCCAAGTGAGATTCCAGGCATGCCTCCAAAGAGGGACATTGACTTTAGTATTGATATGATTCTTGGAGCGGAGCCTATCTCTAAAGCTCCTTATCACATGATGACACAAGAATTGGGAGAGCTACGTCTTCAACTAGAGGAACTTCTAGCCAAAGGGAGCATTCGACCTAGTGTATCACCATGGGGAGCTCTAGTGTTCTTTGTGAAGAAGAAAGATGGTTCTTTGCACCTTTGTATTGACTATAGACAGTTGAATAAGGTGACTATTAAGAACAGGTATCCTTTACCTAGGATTGATGACTTATTTGATCAGATCAAGGGAGCTACAGTATTCTCCAAGATTGATCTTAAGTAAGGATACAACCAGCTTCGCATTAAGGAAGTAGATATTCACAAGACTGCTTTTTGAACTTGTTATGGGCATTATGAGTTCACAGTGGTACCTTTGGGATTGACTAATGCTACATCAATTTTTATGAGTTTGATGAATGGTGTGTTCCGATCTTATCTAGATAGGTTTGTACTCGTGTTTCTTGATGACATATTGATATATTCTAAGACTCAGAAGGAGCATGAGGAACACCTGTGGTTTGTTTTTCAATGTTTAAGGGACAATCAACTTAATGCCAATGCAACTAAGTGTGAATTCTTCAAAATAGAGATTTAGTATTTAGGGCATGTTATTTTAGGTGATGGTATTTTAGTGGATCCTGCAAAGATTTAGGCGATAATAGATTGGGCAACACTGACTAATGCGTCAGAGATTTGTAGTTTCATGGGGTTAGCTGGTTATTATCGTAGATTTGTCCAGAACCTCTCTCGGATAGCACATCCTATCACTTCTCTTCAAAGGAAAGGAAAGAAGTTCATATGGACAGAGAAATTTGAGGAAGCTTTCCAAAAGCTCAAGGAGCTTTTGACTAGTGCACCGACTCTAGCTATACCTAATCTAGAAGGTGATTTTATGGTATGTACAGATGCTTCTCTTGAAGGGATTGGGGCAGTGTTGATGCAGAATGGATGGGTGATTGCGTATGAATCACGCAAGCTCAAAGATCATGAGTTAAATTATCCTACACATGATCTTGAGTTAGCGGCAGTAGTTCATGCTTTGACAAGGTGGAGACATTTCTTGTTGGGGCACAGATTTTAGCTACATAGAGATAATCATAGTCTTCAGTACATTTTTACTTAGCCTAATTTGAATGCTCGCCAGAGGCGATGGATGGAGTTTCTATGCAAATATGATTTTGAGGTTAAGTACATTCAGGATAAAGAGAATGTGGTGGTAGATGCTTTGAGTCACAGGAGACATGTGTTATCATCGATGACTCTTAGTGTGGATTTGAGGAGTCAGATTCTTCAGGCACTTCCTATGGATTCATGGTATGAGGAAGTGTGTACAGAGATTGATTCAGGAAGATCTTTGGAAGGTAAATTTGTAGGTTATGTTCGAGAATCAGATGGTCTTTTAAGACATTTGGGGAGGATTTATGTGTCATTTTTTGATGAGCTTTGCACCTTGATTCTGGCAGCAGCCCATAGTACACCTTACTCAACACATCCAGGTGTCAAGAAGATGCATGCTGATTTGAGACGTTTGTTCTTTTGGTCTGGGATGAAGCGAGATATTGTTGATTTTGTGGCTAGGTGCCTTGAGTGTTAGAGAGTTAAGGCAGAACATCAGCACCTGGCTGGACTTTTGCAGCCTAATCTTATTCCTTCTTGGAAGTGGGATATCATCTCCATGGATTTCATAGTAGGATTACCTATGACAGTTCAACGTCATGATGCTATCATGGTCACCATTGATCGGTTGACTAAGGTGGCGCATTTTTCACTAATTAGGTCTTCCTACATAGTAGCTTCTATAGCTAATGTCTTTATGCATGATATTGTGAGATTACATGGTATTCCTAGAAAGATCATTTTTGACAGGGATCCTATATTCACATCCACATTCTGGACATCGCTGTAGCATGAGCTTGGAGTGCAATTAAACTTTAGTTCAGCAAATCATCCAGAGACTGATGGTCAGATAGAGAGGGTGAATCAAGTTTTGGAGGATATGTTACGGATGTATGTGATGGATAGGCAGACACATTGGGAGGATTACCTCTACTTAGTGGAGTTTTCTTACAACAACGGATATCATAGTTCTATTGGTATGGCACCATTTTAGGCATTATATGGGCATACTTGTCATAGACCATTTAGTTGGGATAGTCTTGAGGATCACATCTTGTTGGGACCTAAGATGCTTTGTGATATGGAGCAACAGGTAGTGTGTATCCTAGCAAAAGAGTCTGATCTGATATGGAAAGGGTTCTAAGCTAGCACCTCGCTTTGTGGGACCGTTCGAGATTTTAGAGAGGATTGGCCTGGTTGCTTACCGCCTTGCTCTACAGCCCAGCCTAGCTTGTATTCATGATGTTTTCCATGTTTCAATGCTTTGGCAGTATATTCCTGATATTGTACATGTTCTTGATTGGAATGCGTTGCAGGTAGAGGACGGGCAGCTGGCTTTAGAGCCGATTCATATTCTGGAGCAGTGGAGGTTGACCCTCAGGGGTCGAACCATCGAGCAGGTAAGGGTCCAATGGGACCCTACTGATGATTCTTCAGCTACTTGGGAGGATGCAACTAGATTGAGGGAGTTATATCCCTACTTGTTTGTAGGCTTCCAAGAGTAAGCCTAACCCAAGGGGGGGTGGATGTAGTGCCTACCCTCGTTCACATCTTTTCTGGACATTGTTAATATTATCAGACTATGATAGACTAGTTTTATGTTGATAGATTAGTTGTATTGTTTTGACATTATCAGACATTATGTTATGGATTCAGTGGTTATAAGATGAGATCATTTAGACTTTACATTTCATGCATACATGATGATCATTATATTGTTTTCAGTTATTATTGATGATTAGATGGATGGTTTATTATATTATGTGTTTTAGTATGGATACTTACCCCATACTTGCATGTGTATGGTGTGTGTGTTTTCTTATTGTATGGCATTTTTGATGTGGTTAAGGAAGGGAGTCGTAGTCACCTACTTAGTCGAGATCTACACAATGCACCACTTCCTACCATTGTTTGTTTAGCTTAGCATTATATATATTATATGTACATACATGGTTTTTCTGCAGGTTGCAGGTACCGGGTATCGACTTCCCTGAATTGCCAGGATGAGCGTACCCTATTATACTATCTCAATGATAAGAGAAGGGAGATAAATTCTCAAGTCCAAATCCCAAACCCTTAAACCAATTGTCCTAGTGAGGTAGGAAAAGTATCTGGATATTTTACCCATCGAATGTGTCGGATGACATAATTCATGATTTTTAACCCTTTAGACTGATTTTGAGTGATTTTCTCTATGATGGGTTTTCATATTCTATCTTGGAGCTCTATGGTGAATTATCTATTAATTAAGTCTTAATAAATAGATTTAATTAATAAATTAATGATTTGAGGAAATTAATATAAAATATCATGTTATTTGATATTTTGATTATAATTAATTAAATGTGAATTATTGAGGAAAAATGAATTAAATAAAAGAAAATTAGAAATTAAAATTAATAATAATTATAAAATAATAATAAAGTAACAAATAAATAATAATAATAAAAGTTATAAAGTTAAAATGAAAGTTATAAATATTTAAATAGAAATTATATAAAAAGTAAATTTGAGTTATAAGCTTGCATGGGAATTAACGCACTTCTCTATTTCTCATGTGTCAACAACACGGGGGTTAGTGCATCAATTAAGCACATGGTGTCTACAACCCTATGGCTCATCTTGAAGGTTGAAAAATACCCATACTTGGTTGGTGACACCTTCCAGCTATTTCTAGAAGCATTCTAGATGTTTCCTAAAAGCTCTTAATATTCAGGCATTCATAGAAACTTAGACACATCGTTGGGAGAGGAATTGGAGCATTGGAGGACTCGAGAATTCTGAAGAAGTGAGGAGCTTGCTCTGCGGATTTTCTGAGGAAGAGCAATTTAGCATCAAAATCCGAGTAGATTCTTGTGATTTTAATTATGCTATTTTCGCATCTCACATTCTCTGTCTTCTTCATGTCTTCCATATGTCTTCTAAGAAGTTTCATATTTATATGCATTCTCAATATGGGTAGATTAATTTTATTGGAGATTTTTATATGCATTCATAATTGTAGATATAATTTTTTTGAAGAAAAAAAAAAAACATACATGGTTATATATTCAGATCTGCATACATACATACATACATACATACATACATACATACATACATACATACATACATACATACATACATACATACATACATACATACATACATACATACATACATACATACATACATACATACATACATACATACATATATATATATATATATGCATATGTATACATTTATTATGGATCTATTATAAAATTTGATTATATATACATACATACATATATATACCTATGTATATTTATATATAATGCACTGAATTGAGCGATTGATAAATCGCAGTGAGAAATTTGATAAATCGCATCGCAATTCATATCGCATGAAACAAGTGTCTATCATAATGTCGGGGGCACGATTTGTACCCCGCACTTGCGAAAGGCAGAGACCTGCTGTCGTAGGTCTACGGTGACAGGGGTACTATGTACCCGTTGTCGGCACAGTGCCTGAGACCGTAGGTATTGCATACCACAGCAAGAGTTTGGGGGGGGTTTAATTGATGTTAATGTTATGCAAAAAAAATGTTATGTTAAAACGTTTGTAAACAATTGATTCACATTGCTATATAATATGGTGTCAATCGAAATTGTTAATTTGATTTTATGAAAACATATTAATATATTTACATATGTGTATGTATGTATGTATGTATGTATGTATGTATGTATGTATGTATGTATTTATATATTTAATATGTAAATAAGTTATTTATAAATTTAAATTATTATTATTTGATCAATGATTTATATTGAAGATTTATTTTCATAAAGGTGACTCTTTAATAACTTTCAACTATTTAATAATTTAATTATTTTAAATTATTAAATAAGAAATTTATAGTTTGGTGGGGGATGTATCAAACAAATATTATAAATTGGAAAATGGATTTTTTTTAGTTCTGTTAAGGAAAACTTATATCCAAAAACAATATGAGTGTTTCTCCATTCATTCTTCAAACTTGGGAACTTAAACTGAGATCTCTACAATTCAAGTTGTAAAATCAAAACATGCATTTACCTTGTGTATTCTTTATGCTATTGTTTTGAGTTTTGGGTTGACTAGTGTTGACTAGTATAGGACGTCTACGAGAGGCTTGGGGGTTATGTGATTGTGGTGACATGATGATGTTTTAATCTCGATCTTTATAAACCCAACCATGGTTATGTGATGGAATGCTCTATGTATTGGTTGTGATTACTGATTTTTATAGTTGAGATTCTTATGTATGAGACACTTGACTTAACCATTATTTTGGTCATCGATCAGTTATCCTTGATTATTTTCTAGTCGCCATGATGGGATTGAAATGTGGATTTATTCTTGGTGATGTCATGATGTGACATGTTTGACTCAACCCTTTTTGGAGTCTTTTATCAGTATGATTGAGATATATATTTTGGTTATTGAGAACCATTGGATATTTGATTATTAGTGATACTTTAGTTGCCAATAGAGAGCTGTTGTGTTCATGATTTTATATGGATGTTAGCTCACGAAAATTTGATGCTTTTATGCATATTTGATGATTTTAAGGTTTATCTTTTGTGATTTTGAGATTTATGAGTCCATGAGCATTAGGGTAGGATATCTACATGTAGTGACGGGCAGTGGCTTGCAATGGGGGCCGGGGCCCTAAGAGGCTGCCAGGGTAACTCATTGTAAGTTGGATTAATAAGTGATAAAATTCACACCTAATACTAACTGAATGAACTTAAAAAGATAAGTGTTTTGTTCTCGCCCATGCCTTGAGTGCTTGTCCAGGCTAGGATGGGAGTAGTGAGATGCATGGTTGCGACCTTGCATTCCATAGTACGCCTCATCAGTATGAGAGGATACTAGTGGCCGCATGAAATCAATATGGACCCGTGGATTTTAGCTAACTGCCAGAATAACTTGTATGTGATAATTACGATGACACTTTGTAACTTGCATAGTAGGTTCCTACATGTCATTGTGTGCCTCTGGGATTAGATGTCAGATTTTGTGTTTGGAACCCTAAGTTAGTAAACTTTTAGGATTCTTGGACTTATAGAGATATGTGTTATGTGATTTTGATAGCTTGTTTGGGACTTGAGATTATATCCTTAGCATGGTGGGAGTGGACCATTTAGGTACCACGTGGTCGGATGGTAGTGTATTTTCAACTCTTATCATTTTGAGATTCATTGAGACATCGTGGCTAATGCATCCTTCATGATGGTGGATATGTATCCTTTTTCATTGATGATTAGCATATGTTAGATGATGTTATCTTATGTTTTTATTTGCATGTTAGATTACTTTCTACATATGATGTATATATTAGGAGTGACATTCCTACTATGTAATATCGATGATCTCTTCAGTGATTTGGAATGATACATAAAGAGGAATGGGTAGGATCCACGATGGTCTAATGATGCTATTGACGGTTGGGAGGAACTGTGCAATTAGCTTATTATGTTTGATCTTTATGATGGATGTTTATAGTTTTGTATTATGTGATTATCTCTACTTTGATGTTGTCCTAGATGGATTCATGTATGTAATTCAACGTTAAGGGATCTTAAAGAATGTAATCTGTTATGTATGTTATGATCGACAATGCTATGGCTTCCATTATTGTGCATGAGTTATATATATGGTATTTATTTTCAAAAAAAAAAAATGCTACTAAACTTAGTGAAATTCTAGGTTAATTCTTTGGAACTCTTGGCGGGGCATTACATCTCTTCAGTTCAAAAAGGGAAATTTCCAATTCACTATTGATAAAAAATGAGTTAAATGAGTTAACTCCTTTTTCTACACAAATTGAATCAGTTAACTCCTCATTTTACTCAAATTAAATCTGTTAACTCTCTTTAATTTGAAAATCTACCATTGATTGAAATCGATCTCAATCGTTGATGAATTCCAAGAAAGTCTATTTAAGAGACCCTCATCTCTTCATTTTGAAAGGTTGAATGAGAATTTGCATCGAATTGTTACTGAAATTCCTACTCACATTTGCTCATATTCACATACGCAAAGATCAAGTTTGACATAAAGTTGACCAAATTTAACAACGATTGACTTGAGTTGACTAGTTTCAAAAAGAATTTTTAAATAATTAAACAAAATTATTTAATTAAATGGAGTACTTACTTCTAATTAATTAAACAAAGTTATTTAATTAAATGAGAAGCCATTCCTAACTAATTAAATGAAGTTATTTAATTAAATAAAAAAAGTGTCTCTAATTAATTAAAGATTATTTAATTAAATAGAAAAAGTAATTATGAGAGCATATCTCATTTTATTAATCTAAATATCTCAACAAAATCTCTCTTCAGTTCAAAAAGGGAAATTTCCAGTTCACTATGGATCAAAAATGAGTTAAATGAGTTAACTACTTTTTCTACTCAAATTGAATCAGTTAACACCTTATTTTACTCAAATTAAATTTGTTAACTCCCTTTCATTTGGAAATCTCCCTTTATGACTGAACTTCACCTTTAATCCTGACCGTTGATTGAAATCAATCTCAACCACTGATGAATTCCAGGAAAGTCTATTTAAGAGACCCTCATCTCTTCATTTTGAAAGGTTGAATGAGAATTTGCATTGAATTGTTGCTAGAATTCATACTCACATTTGCTCATATTCACATATGCAAAGATCAAGTTTGACCAAAAGTTGACCAAATTTAACCACGGTTGACTTGAGTTGACTAGTTTCAAAAAGAAGTTTGAAATAATTAAACAAAATTATTTAATTAAATGAAGTACTTACTTTTAATTAATTAAATAAAGTTATTTAATTAAATGAGAAGCCATTACTAACTAATTAAATGAAGTTATTTAATTAAACAAGAAGAGTGTCTCTAATTAATTAAAGATTATTTAATTAAGTAGAAAAAGTAATTATGAGAGAATATCTCATTTTATTAAATTAAATATCTCAACAAAATCTCTCTTCAGTTCAAAAAGGGAAATTTCTAGTTCACTATTGATCAAAAATGAATTCAATCAGTTAACTCCTTTTTCTAATCAAATTGAATCAAATAACTCCTTATTTTACTCAAATTAAATCTGTTAACTCTCTTTAATTTGGAAATCTCCCTTTATGACTGAACTTCTCTTTTAATCCTGACCGTTGATTGAAATTGATCTCAATTGTTGATGAATTCAGGGAAAGTCTATTTAAGAGATGCTCATCTCTTCATTTTGAAAGGATGAATGAGAATTTGCATCAAATTGTTGCTGGAATTCATACTCACATTTTCTCATATTCACATACGCAAAGATCAAGTTTGACCAAAAGTTGACCAGATTTAACCACGGTTGACTTGAGTTGACTAGTTTCAAAAATAATTTTAAAATAATTAAACAAAATTATTTAATTTAATAGATTACTTACTTCTAATTAATTTTAAAAAGTTATTTAATTAAATGAGAAGCCATTCCTAATTATTTAAATAAAGTTATTTAATTAAATAAGAAAAGTGTAACTAATTAATTAAAGATTATTTAAATAAATAGAAAAAGTAATTATGAGAGCATATTTCATTTTATTAAATTAAATATCTCAACAAAATCTCTCTTCAGTTTGAAAATGGAAATTTACAGTTCACTATTGATAAAAAATGAGTTAAATCAGTTGACTCATTTTTCTACTCAAATTGAATCAGTTAACCCCTTATTTTACTCAAATTAAATCTGTTAACTTCCTTTAATTTGGAAATCTTCCTTTATGATTGAACTTCACCCTTAATCCTGATTGTTGATTGAAATCGATCTCAACCATTGATGAATTCAGGGAAAGTCTATTTAAGAGACCCTCATCTCTTCATTTTGAAAGGTTGAGTGAGAATTTGCATTGAATTGTTACTGGAATTCATACTCACATTTGCTCATATTCACATAAGCAAAGATCAAGTTTGATCAAAAGTTGACCAGGTTTAACCACGGTTGACTTGAGTGGACTAATTTCAAAAATAATTTTGAAATAATTAAACAAAATTATTTAATTAAATAGATTACTTACTTCAAATTAATTCAACAAACTTATTCAATTAAATGAGAAGCCATTCCTAATAAATTAAATAAAGTTATTTAATTAAATAAGAAAAGTGTCTCTAATTAATTAAAGATTATTTAATTAAATAGAAAAAGTAATTATGAGAGCATATCTCATTTTATTAAATTAAATATCTAAACAAAATCTCTCTTCAATTTAAAATAGAAATTTTCAGTTCACTATTGATCAAAAATAAGTTAAATCAGTTGACTCCTTTTTCTACTCAAATTGAATCTGTTAACTCCTTATTTTACTCAAATTAAATCTGTTAACTCCCTTTAATTTGGAAATCTTCCTTTATTACTGAACTTCACCTTTAATCCTGAGTGTTGATTGAAATCGATCTCAACCATTGATGAATTCCAGGAAAGTCTATTTAAGATACCCTCATCTCTTCATTTTGAAAGGTTGAATGAGAATTTGCATCGAATTGTTGCTGAAAGTCATTCTCACATTTGCTCATATTCACATACGCAAAGATCAAGTTTGTCCAAAAGTTGACCAGATTTAACCACGGTTGACTTGAGTTGACTAGTTTCGAAAAAAAATTTGAAATAATTAAACGAAATTATTTTATTAAATGGAGTACTTACTTCTAATTAATTAAACAAATTTATTTAATTAAATGAGAAGCCATTCCTAATTAGTTAAATGAAGTTATTTAATTAAATAAGAAAAGTGCCTCTAGTTAATTAATGATTATTTAATTAAATAGAAAAGTAATTATGAGAGCATATCTCATTTTATTAAATTAAATATCTCAACAAAATCTCTCTTCAAATCAAAAAGGGAAATTTCCAGTTCACTATTGATCAAAAATGAGTTAAATCAGTTAACTCCTTTTTCTACTCAAATTGAATCAGTTAACTCCTTATTTCACTCAAATTAAATCTGTTAACTCCCTTTAATGTGGAAATCTCCCTTTATGACTGAACTTGACATTTAATCCTTACTGTTGATTGAAATCGATCTCAACCATTGATGAATTCTAGGAAAGTCTATTTAAGAGACCCTCATCTCTTCATTTTGAAAGGTTGAATGAGAATTTCCATCGAATTGTTGCTGGAATTCATACTCACATTTGCTCATATTCACATACCCAAAGATCAAGTTTGACCAAAAGTTGACCAGATTTAACCACGGTTGACTTGAGTTGACTAGTTTCAAAAATAATTTCAAAATAATTAAATGAAATTATTTAATTAAATAGAGTACTTACTTCTAATTAATTAAACAAAGTTATTTAATTAAATGAGAAGCCATTCCTAATTAATTAAATGAAGTTATTTAATTAAATAAGAAAAGTGTCTCTAATTAATTAAAAATTATTTAATTAAATAGAAAAAGTAATTATGAGAGCACATCTCATGTTATTAGATTAAATATCTCAACAAAATCTCTCTTCAGTTCAAAAAATAGAAATTTCCAGTTCACTATTGATAAAAAAAGAGTTAAATTAGTTAACTCTTTTTTCTACTCAAATTGAATCAGTTAACTCTTTATTTTACTCAAATTAAATCTATTGACTCCCTTTAAATTGAAAATCTCCCTTTATGACTGAACTTCACCTATTATCCTGACCGTTGATTGAAATTGATCTCAACCGTTGATGAATTCCAGGAAAGTCTATTTAAGAGACCCTCATTTCTTCATTTTGAAAGGTTGAATAAAAATTTGCATCGAATTGTCGCTGGAATTCATGCTCACATTTGCTCATATTCACATATGCAAAGATCAAGTTTGTCCAAAAGTTGACCAGATTTAACCATGGCTGACTTGAGTTGACTAATTTCGAAAAATAATTTGAAATAATTAAAAAAAATTATTAAATTAAATGGAGTACTTACTTCTAATTAATTAAACAAAGTTATTTAATTAAATGTGAAGCCATTCCTAATTAATTAAATAAAATTATTTAATTAAATAAAAAAAGTGACTCTAATTAATTAAAGATTATTTAATTAAATACAAAAAGTAATTATGATTTCATATCTCATTTTATTAAATTAAATATCTCAAAAAAATCTCTCTTTAGTTCAAAAAGAGAAATTTTCAGTTCACTATTGATAAAAAATGAGTTAAATCAGTTAACTCATTTTTCTACTCAAATTGAATCAGTTAACTCCTTATTTTACTCAAATTAAATCTATTAACTTCCTTTAATTTATAAATCTCCCTTTATAACTGAACTTCACCTTTAATCCTGACAGTTGATTGAAATCGATCTCAACCATTGATGAATTTCAAGAAAGTCTATTTAAGAGACCCGCATCTCTTCATTTTCAAAGGTTGAATGCGAATTTGCATCGAATTGTTGCTGGAATTCATGCTCACATTTGATCATATTCACATACACAAAGATCAAATTTGACCAAAAGTTGACCAGATTTAACCACAGTTGACTTGAGCTGACTAGTTTCGAATTTCTTTTTGAAATAATTAAACAAAATGATTTAATTAAATGGATTAATTACTTCTAATTAATTAAAAATAGTTATTTATTTAAATGAGAAACCTTTCCTAATTAATTAAATGAAGTTATTTAATTAAATAAGAAAAGTGACTCTAATTAATGAAAGATTATTTAATTAAATAGAAAAAGTAATTATGAGTGCATATCACATTTTATTAAATTAAATATCTCAAAGAAATCTCTCTTTAGTTCAAAAAGCAAAATTTCCAGTTCACTATTGATAAAAAATGTGTTAAATCAGTTAACTCTTTTTTCTACTCAAATTGAATCAGTTAACTCCTTATTTTACTCAAATTAAATTTGATAACTCCCTTTAATGTGAAAATCTTCTTTTATGACTGAACTTCACCTTTAATCCTGACCGTTGATTGAAATCGATCTCAACCGTTGATGAATTCTAGGAAAGTCTATTTAAGAAACCTTCATCTCTTCATTTTGAAAGGTTGAATGAGAATTCGCATCGAATTGCTGCTAGAATTCATACTCACATTTGCTCATATTCACATACGCAAAGATCAAGTTTGACCAAAAGTTTACTAGATTTAACCACGGTTGACTTGTGTTGACTAGTTTCGAAAAAAAAATTGAAATAATTAAACAAAATTATTTAATTAAATGGAGTACTTACTTCTAATTTATTAAATAAAGTTATTTAATTAAATGAGAAGTCATTCCTAATTAATTAAATTAAGTTATTTAATTAAATAAGAAAAGTGCCCCCAATTAATTAAAAATTATTTAATTAAATAGAAAAACTAATTATGAGAGCATATCTCATTTTATTAAATTAAATATCTCAACAAAATCTCTCTTCTGTTCAAAAAGAGAAATTTCTAATTCAGTATTGATCAAAAATGAGTTAAATTAGTTAACTCTATTTTCTACTCAAATTGAATCAGTTAACTCCTTATTTCACTCAAATTAATTCTGTTAACTCCCTTTAATTTGGAAATCTCCCTTTATGACTGAACTTCACCTTTAATCCTGACCGTTCATTGAAATCGATCTCAACTACTGATGAATTTAAAGAAAGTCTATTTAAGAGACCCCCAACTCTTCATTTTGAAAGGTTGAATGAGAATTTGCATTGAATTGTTGCTGGAATTCATACTCACATTTGCTCATATTCACAAACACAAAGATCAAGTTTAACCAAAAGCTGACCAGATTTAACCACGGTTGACTTGAGCTGACTAGTTTCAAAAAGAATTTTTAAACAATTAAAAAAAATTATTTAATTAAATGGAGTACTTACTTCTAATTAATAAAACAAAGTTATTTAATTAAATGAGAAGCCATTCCTCATTAATTAAATGATGTTATTTAATTAAATAAGAAAATTGTCTCTAATTAACTAAAGATTATTTAATTAAATAGAAAAATTAATTATGAGAGCATATCTCATTTTATTGAATTAAATATCTCAACAAATTCTCCTTTCAATTCAAAAAGAGAAATTTCTAGTTCACTATTGATAAAAAATGAGTTAAATCAGTTAACTTCTTTTTCTACTCAAATTGAATTAGTTAACTCCTTATTTTACTCAAATTAAATCTGTTAACTCCCTTTAATTCGGAAATCTCTCTTTATGACTGAACTTCACCTTTAATCCTGACCCTTGATTTAAATCGATCTCAACTGTTGATTAATTCTAGAAAAGTCTATTTAAGAGACCGTCATCTCTTCATTTTGAAAGGTTGAACAAGAATTTGCATCGAATTCTTGCTGAAATTCATACTCACATTTGCTCATATTCACATACGCAAAGATCAAGTTTGATGAAAAGTTGAACAGATTTAACCACGGTTGACTTGAGTTGACTAGTTTTAAAAAGAATTTTTAAATAATTAAATGAAATTATTTAATTAAATGGAGTATTTACTTCTAATCAATTAAACAAAGTTATTTAATTAAATGAGAAGCCATTCGTAATTAATTAAATGAAGGTATTTAATTAAATAAGAAAAGTGTCTCTAATTAATGAAAGATTATTTAATTAAATAGAAAAAATAATTATGAGAGCATATCTCATTTTATTAAATTAAATATCTCAACAAAATCTCTTTTCAGTTCAAAAAGGGAAATTTCCAGTTCACTATTGATTAAAAATGAGTTAAATGAGTTAACTCCTTTTTCTACTCAAATTGAATCAGTTAACTCCTTATTTTACTGAAATTGAATCTGTTAACTCCCTTTAATTTGATAATCTCCCTTTATGACTGAACTTTGCCTTTAATCCTGACAGTTGATTGAAATCAATCTCAAACTTTGATGAATTCCAGGAAAGTCTATTTAAGAGACCCTATTCTCTTCATTTTGAAAGGATAAATGAGAATTTGCATCAAATTGTTGCTGGAATTCATACTCACATTTGCTCATATTCACATACGCAAAGATAGGGTTTGACCAAAAGTTGACTAGATTTAACCACGGTTGACTTGAGTTGACCAGTTTCAAAATTTTTTTTTGAAATAATTAAAAGAAATTATTTAATTAAATGGACTACTTACTTCTAATTGATTAAACAAAGTTATTTAATTAAATGAGATGCCATTCCTAATTAATTAAATGAATTTATTTAATTAAATAAGAAAAGTGGCTCTAATTAATTAAAGATTATTTAATTGAATAGAAAAAGTAATTATGAGAGCATATCTCATTTTATTAAATTAAATATCTCCAAAAACTCTCTCTTCAGTTCAAAAAGAGAAATTTCCAGTTCACTATTGATAAAAAATGAGTTAAATCAGTTGACTCCTTTTTCTACTCTAATTGACTGAGTTAACTCCTTATTTTACCTAAATTAAATTTGTTCACTCCCTTTAATTTGGAAATCTCCCTTTATTAGTGAACTTCACCTTTAATCCTGACCTTTGATTGAAATCGATCTCAAATGTTGATGAATTCCAGAACAGTCTATTTGAGAGACCCTCATCTCTTCATTTTGAAAGGTTGAATGATAATTTGCATCGAATTGTTGCTAGAATTCATACTCACATTTACTCATATTCACCTACGCAAAGATCAAGTTTGACCAAAAGTTGACCAGATTTAACCACAGTTGACTTGAGTTGACTAGTTTCGAAAAGAATTTTAAAATAATTAAACGAAATTATTTAATTAAATGAAGTACTTACTTGTAATTAATTAAACAAAGTTATATAATTAAATGAGAAGCCATTCCTAATTAATTAAATGAAGTTATTTAATTAAATAAGAAAAGCGTCTCTAATTAATTAAAGATTATTTAATTAAATAGAAAAAGTAATTATGAGGGCATATCTCATTTTTCTAAATTAAATATCTCAACAAAATCTCTCTTCAGTTCAAAAAGGGAAATTTTCAGTTCACTATTGATCAAAAATGAGTTAAATCAGTTAACTCCTTTTTCTAGTGAAATTGAATTAGTTAACTCCTTATTTTACTCAAATTAAATCTGTTAACTCCAATTAATTTCAAAATCTTCCTTTATGACTGAACTTCATCTTTAATCCTGACTGTTGATTGAAATCAATCTCAGCTGTTGATGAATTTCAGCAAAGTCTATTTAAGAGACCTTCATCTGTTTGTTTTGAAAGGTTGAATGATAATTCGCATCGAATTCTTGTTGAAATTCATACTCACATTTGCTCATATTCATATACGAAAAGATCAAGTTTGACCAAAAGTTGACCATATTTAACCACGGTTGACTTGAGTTGACTAGTTTCAAAAAGAATTTTGAAAAATTAAACTAAATTATTTAATTAAATGGAGTACTTACTTCTAATTAATTAAACAAAGATATTTAACTAAATGAGAAGTCATTCCTAATTAATTAAATGAAGTTATTTAATTAAATAAGAAAAGTGTCTCTAATTAATTAAACATTATTTAATTAAATAGAAAAAGTAATTATGAAAGCATATCTCATTTTATTAAATTAAATATCTCAACAAAATCTCTCTTAAGTTGAAAAAGGGAAATTTCGTATTCACTATTGATAAAAAATGAGTTAAATCAGTTGACTTCTTTTTCTACACAAATTGAATCAGTTAACTCCTTATTTTAATCAAATTAAATCTATTAACTCCCTTTAATTTGGAAATCTCCCTTTATGACTGAACTTCACCTTTAATCCTAACCGTTGATTGAAATCGATCTCAACCGTTGATGAATTCCAGGAAAGTCTATTTAAGAGACCCTCATCTCTTCATTTTGAAAGGTTGAATGAGAATTTGCATCGAATTGTTGCTAGAATTCATACTCACATTTGCTCATATTCACATACGCAAAGATTAAGTTTGACCAAAAGTTGACCGGATTTGGCCACGGTTGACTTGAGTTGACTAGTTTCGAAAAGAATATTAAAATAATTAAACCAAATTATTTAATTAAATGGTGTACTTACTTCTAATTAATTAAACAAAGTTATTTAATTAAATGAGAAGCCATTCCAAATTAATTAAATGAAGTTATTTAATTAAATAATTTTGATACGCAAAGATCAAGTTTGACCAAAAGTTGACCAGATTTAACCACGGTTGACTTGAGTTGACTAGTTTCAAATTTTTTTTTGAAATAATTAAACAAAATTATTTAATTAAATGGAGTACTTACTTCTAATTAATTAAACAAAGTTGTTTAATTAAATGAGAAGTCATTCCTAATTAATTAAATAAAGTTATTTAATTAAATAAGAAAAGTGTCTCTAATTAATTAAAGATTATTTAATTAAATAGAAAAAGTAATTATGAGAGCATATCTCATTTTATTAAATTAAATATCTCAACAAAATCTCTCTTCAGTACAAAAAGGGAACTTTTTAGTTCACTATTGATAAAAAATGAGTGTAGTGCCTACCCTCGTTCATATCTTTTCTAGACTTATTGTTGTTATTATTATCAAACTATGATCGACTAGTTTTATGTCGATGGATTAGTGGTATTGTTTTGACACTATCAGACATTATGTTATGGATTCAGTGGTTATATGATGAGATCATTTAGACTTTACATTTCATGTATGTATGATGATCATTATATTGTTTTCAGATATTATTGATGATTAGTTTATGGTTATTATCTTATGTGTTTTATAATGGATACTTACCCCATACTTGCATGTGTATGGTGTGTGTGTTTTCTTATTGTATGGTGTTTCTGATGTGGTTAAGGAAGTGAGTCGTAGTCACCTGCTTAGTCGAGATCTACACGATGCACCACTTCCTGCTATTGTCTATTTAACTTAGCATTATATATATTGTATGTACATGCATGATTTTTTTGCAGGTTGCAGGTATCGGGTATTGACTTCCCTAAATTGCCAAGATGAGCGTACCCTATTATACTATCTCAAAGATAAGAGAAGTGAGATAAATTCTCAAGTCCAAATCCCAAACCCTTAAACCATTTGTCCTAGTGAGTTAGGACAAGTATCGGAGTTGAGTACCCACCGAATATGTCGGATGACATATTTTGTGATTTTAAACCATTTAGACTGATTTTGTACGATTTGTTCTATGATGGGTTTTCATATTTTATCTTGGAGGTCTATGGTGAATTTTCTATTAATTAAGTCTTAATAAATAGATTTAATTAATAAATTAATTATTTTTGAGAAAATTAATAAAATATCATGATCTTTGATATTTTGAGTATAATTAATTAAATGTGAATTATTGAGGAAAATGCATTAAATAAAAGAAAATTAGAAAATTAAAATTAATAATAATAATAAAATAATAATAAAGAAATAAATAAATAATAATAATAAAAGTTATAAAAATGAAAATGAAAGTTATAAATATTTAAATAGAAATTATATAAAAAGTAAATTGGAGTTATAAGCTTGCATGGTGATTAAAGCACTTCTCTGTTTCTCATGGGTCAACAACACGGGGGTTAGTGCATCAATTAAGCACATGGTGTCTATGAGCCATAGACTAGTTTTATGTCGATGGATTAGTGGTATTGTTTTGACACTATCAGACATTATGTTATGGATTCAGTGGTTATATGATGAGATCATTTAGACTTTACATTTCATGTATGTATGATGATCATTATATTGTTTTCAGATATTATTGATGATTAGTTTATGGTTATTATCTTATGTGTTTTATAATGGATACTTACCCCATACTTGCATGTGTATGGTGTGTGTGTTTTCTTATTGTATGGTGTTTCTGATGTGGTTAAGGAAGTGAGTCGTAGTCACCTGCTTAGTCGAGATCTACACGATGCACCACTTCCTGCTATTGTCTATTTAACTTAGCATTATATATATTGTATGTACATGCATGATTTTTTTGCAGGTTGCAGGTATCGGGTATTGACTTCCCTAAATTGCCAAGATGAGCGTACCCTATTATACTATCTCAAAGATAAGAGAAGTGAGATAAATTCTCAAGTCCAAATCCCAAACCCTTAAACCATTTGTCCTAGTGAGTTAGGACAAGTATCGGAGTTGAGTACCCACCGAATATGTCGGATGACATATTTTGTGATTTTAAACCATTTAGACTGATTTTGTACGATTTGTTCTATGATGGGTTTTCATATTTTATCTTGGAGGTCTATGGTGAATTTTCTATTAATTAAGTCTTAATAAATAGATTTAATTAATAAATTAATTATTTTTGAGAAAATTAATAAAATATCATTATCTTTGATATTTTGAGTATAATTAATTAAATGTGAATTATTGAGGAAAATGCATTAAATAAAAGAAAATTAGAAAATTAAAATTAATAATAATAATAAAATAATAATAAAGAAATAAATAAATAATAATAATAAAAGTTATAAAAATGAAAATGAAAGTTATAAATATTTAAATAGAAATTATATAAAAAGTAAATTGGAGTTATAAGCTTGCATGGTAATTAAAGCACTTCTCTGTTTCTCATGGGTCAACAACACGGGGGTTAGTGCATCAATTAAGCACATGGTGTCTATGACCCTATGGCTCATCTTGAAGGTTGGAAAAGACCCATGCTTATTTGGTGACACCTTCTAGCTATTTTTAGAAGCATTCTAGATGTTTCCTAAAAGCTCTTTATATTGAAGCATTCTTAGAAGGTTAGACACATCTTTTGGAGTGCAATTGGAGCATTAGAGGATTCGAGAATTCTGAAGAAGGGAGCTTGCATTGCGGATTTTATAAGGAAAAGTGGATTAGCATCAGAATCTAGGTAGATTCTTGTGATTTTACTTATGTTATTTTATAATCTTGCATTCCTGTCTTTTTCGTGTCTTCCATATGTCTTCTGAAGAATTTCATATTTCTATTGTATGCATTCTCAATTTGGGCAATTAAATTTATTTGAGAATTTAATATGCATGGATTTAAAAAGAACATGAGGCTAGAGTTGAAATTCATAGTCAAACCCATTAGATTAATTATTGAAAAAAAATTTGAGATCAATGGTTGATAGGAAAATTCTGAGAATTAGAATTTATATATATACACATGTTTATATGCTATGATGTTTTAAAATCTGTATGTATATTTATATACCCTCACATATATATATATCTATATATATATACATATGTATATATATACATATGTATTTATTTAATTTAAAATCGAATTCACATATAGTAACCAGCGATTGAAATCACTTACGCGATTTTTTTAAAAAATAATATATAATATGCTTTGAAAACGGGGGGCGGATGTACTCTCACCCTCCCCCATACTACCATTGTCATATCAGAATTTATTAGCACAGGGTACCTGTGCATCACAGGGTACCCATGCAAGGGGTTAAATCCATTTCAAATAAATTTGGGTGGGGCGGGTTTATCCCAACCTCGTACCCATTTACCTTTGTATAAGGCAGTGGTCGAAGTCGTATGTGCTACGAATATCCACCGACGCTTATGTATACAGGCCACACGGTGTTATAACCGACGATGTCTGTTATTAAACAATGGGATGTGATTAAAGTTTTTAAATCAAAATTTTGTGATTCAATTTCATATTTTTTTTTTTTAATAAAATGCGAAAATCATTATTATTTATATATTTACATATGTATGTATATGTATATATGTATATATGTAAATATGTTATTAATAAATTTGAATAATAATTATTTGATTAAGGATTTAAGGATTCATCTTTTATAATGATGAATTATAATATTATAATTTAACTATTAGAATTTAATTAATAGTTTTGAATTATAAAATATATATAAAATATATGAAATTTAATTAAAAGTTGGTGGGGAATGATTTCAACAGAATATTGTAAATTGGAAATTGGATTTTAGACTTATAAAGGAAAATTTTTATCCATCCAAAAACAATACATGGAAAAACGTACAAAATGTTCCTCTAATTCTTTCTCTAAACTTGGAAACGTAAACTGAAACTTTTGCATTGGAATTCAAATTTGAAAACTTAGCAAAACCAAAACATGTGTTTACATTGTGTATTCTTTATACTATTGTTTTGGGTTTTGGGTTGACTAGTGTTGACCAGTATAGGATGTTTACTAGAGGCTTGGGGGTTATGTGTTTGTGATGTCATGATGATGTTTTAATCTCGATCTTTATAAACCCAACCATGGTTATGCAATGGAATGCTCTATGTATTGGATGTGATTACTGATTGTTATAGTTGAGATTCTTATGTATGAGACACTTGACTTAACCATTATTTTGATCATCGATCAGTTATCCTTGGTTATTTTCTAGTCATCATGATGGGACTGAAATGTGGATTTATTTTTGATGATGTCATGTTGTGACATGTTTGACTCAACCATTTTTGAAGTCTTCGATCAGTATGATTGAGATATATATTTTGGGTTATTGAGAACCAATGAGTACTTTTGATTATCAGTGATACTTTAGTTGCCAATAGAGAACTATTGTGTACACAATTTTCTATGGATGTTTGCTCATGGAGATTTGATGCTTTTATGAATATTTGATGATTTTATTATGGATTATCTTTTGTAATTTTGAGATTTATGAGTCCATGAGCATTTGGGTAGGATATTTGCACAAGGTGACGGGAAGTGGCTTGCAATGGGGGTCGACGCCCTAAGAGGACGCCAGGGTAACTCATTGTAAGTTGGATTACTAAGTGATAACATTCACACCTAATACTAACTGAATGAACCTAAAAAGATAAGTGTTTTGTTCTTGCCCATGCCTTGAGCACTTGTACAGTATAGGATGGGAGTAGTGAGACGCATGGTTGTGACCTTGCATTTTGTAGTATGCCTCGTCTGCATGAGAGGATACTAGTGGCTGCATGAAATCAGTATGGACCCATGAAGTTTAGCCAACTACCAGGGTAACTTGTATGTGATAATTGCGATGACACTTTCCCGCTTGCATCGTAAGTTCCTACATGTCATTGTGTGCCTCTGGGATTAGATGTCAGATTTTGTGTTTGGAACCTTTGAGTTAGTATACTTTTTGGATTCCTGGACTTATGGAGATTTGTGCTATGTGATTTTGATAGCCTATTTTGGACTTGAGATTATCTCCTTAGCACGGTGGGAGTGGACCACTTAGGTACCACACGGTCAGGTGGTAGTGTATTTTCCACTCTTATCATTTTGAGATTCATTGAGACATTGTGGCTGATGCGTCCTTCATGTTGGTGGATATGAATCCTTTTTCATTGATGATTAGCATATGTTAGAATATGCTATCTTATGCTTTTATTTGCATATTAGATTACTTTCTACTTCCTCGGTGATTTTGAATGTTACGCACAGAGGGATGGCTAGGATCCACGATGGTCAAATGATGCTATTGATAGTTGGGAGGAACCGTGCACTTAGTTTATTATCTTTGATATTTATGATGGATGTATATGTTCTCTATGATGTTGTATCATGTGATTATCTCTACTTTGATGTATCATGGATTAGAACAAGATGATGTACCTTATTCTATGTATGTATAATCTTTGAGCTTGTCATACCCTGAGACATGTACAATGGATAATTGTGCATTCTGGAATGCAATTCAGAAAGGACATTTGTATACTGGATGTATCATTATTATTTCATGTGGATGTTGTACTAAATGAATTCATGTATGTAATTCAACGTTAATGGATCTTAAAGAATGTAATATGTTATTTATGTTATGTTTACTTTCAGATGGACAATACTATTGCTTCCGTTATTGTGCATAAGTTTTATGTGATATTTACTTTCATGAAAAAGAAAAAATGCTACTAAACTTAGTGAAATTCTAGGTTAATTCTTTGGATCCCTTGGCAGGGCATTACAATGAGTTAAATCAGTTAACTCATTTTTCTGCTCAAATTGAATCAGTTAACTCCTTATTTTACCCAAATTAAACCTATTAACTCCCTTTAATTTAAAAATCTCCCTTATGACTGAACTTCACCTTTAATCCTGACTTTTGATTGAAATTGATCTCAACTGTTGATAAATTCCAGGAAAGTCTATTTAAGAGACCCTCATCTCTTCATTTTGAATGGTTGAATGAAAATTTGCATTGAAATTTTGCTGGAATTCATACTCACATTTGCTCATATTCACATACACAAACATCAAGTTTGACCAAAAGTTGACCAGATTTAACCACTGTTGACTTGAGTTAACTAGTTTTCAAAAGAATTTTGTAATAATTAAAGGAAATTATTTAATTAAATGAGAAGCCATTACTAATTAATTAAATGAAGTTATTTAATTAAATAAGAAAATTGTCTCTAATTAATTAAAGATTATTTAATTAAATAGAAAAAGTAATTACGAGAGCATATCTTATTTTATTAAATTAAATATCTCAACAAAATCTCTCTTTAGTTCAGAAAGGGAAATTTCCAATTCACTATTGATAAAAAATGAGTTCAATCAGTTAACTCCTTTTTCTACTCAAATTGAATAAGTTAACTCCTTATTTTACTCAAATTAAATCTGTTAACACCCTTTAATTTGGAAATCTCCCTTTATGACTGAAATTCACCTTTAATCCTGACCATTGATTGAAATCGATCTCAACTCTTGATGAATTCCAGAAAAGTCTATTTAAGAGACCCTCACCTCTTCATTTTGAAAAGTTGAATGAGAATTTGCATCGAATTGTTGCTGAAATTCAATATCACATTTGCTCATATTCGCATATGAAAAGATCAAATTTGACCAAAAGTTGACCAGATTTAAACACAGTTGACTTGAGTTGACTAGTTTCAAAAAGAATTTTGAAATAATTAAACAAAATTTTTAATTAAATGGAGTACTTACTTCTAATTAATTAAATAAAGTTATTTAATTAAATGAAAAGCCATTCCTAATTAATTAAATGAAGTTATTTAACTAAATAAGAAAAGTGTCTCTAATTAATTAAAGATTATTTAATTAAATGGAAAAAGTAATTATGAGAGCATATCTCATTTTATTAAATTAAATATCTCAACAAAATCTCTCTTCAATTCAAAAAGGGAAATTTCCAGTTCACTATTGATAAGAAATGAGTTAAATCAGTTAACTCCTTTTCCTACTCAAATTGAATTAGTTAACTCCTTATTTTACTAAAATTAAATCTATTAACTCCCTTTAATTTGGAAATCTCCCTTTATGACTGAACTTCATCTTTAATCCTGACTGTTGATTGAAATCGATCTCAACCATTGATGAATTACAGGAAACTCTATTTAAGATACCCTCATCTCTTCATTTTGAAAGGTTGAATGAGAATTTGCATCGAATTGTTGCTGGAATTCATACTCACATTTGCTAATATTTACATACGCAAAGATCAAGTTTGACCAAAAGTTGACCAGATTGAACCACGGTTGACTTCAGCTGACTAGTTTCGAAAAGAATTTTGAAATAATTAAACAAAATTATTTAATTAAATGGAGTAATTACTTCTAATTAATTAAACAAAGTTACTTAGTTAAATGAGAAGACATTTCTAATTAATTAAATGAAGTTATTTAATTAAATAAAAAAATTGCGTCTAATTAATTAAAGATTATTTAATTAAATAAAAAAAGTAATTATGAGAGCATATCTCATTTTATTAAATTAAATATCTCAACAAAATCTCCCTTCAGTTCAAAAAAGAAAATTTTAAGTTCACTATTGATCAAAAATGAGTTAAATCGGTTAACTCCTTTTTCTACTCAAATTAAATCAGTTAACTCCTTATTTTACTCAAATTAAATCTCTTAACTCCCTTTAACTTGGAAATCTCCCTTTATGACTAAACTTCACCTTTAATCCCGACCGTTGATTGAAATCGATCTCAACCGTTGATGAATATCAGGAAAGTCTATTTAAGAGAACCTCGTCTGTTCATTTTGAAAGGTTGAATGAGAATTTGCATCAAATTGTTGCTAGAATTCATACTTACTTTTGCTGATATTCACATACGCAAAGATCAAGTTTGACCATAAGTTGACCAGATTTAACCACGGTTCACTTGAGTTGACTAGTTTCAAAATAAAATTTGAAATAATTAAACGAAATTATTTAATTAAATGGAGTACTTACTTCTAATTAATTAAACAAAGTTATTTAATTAAATAAGAAGCCATTCCTAATTAATTAAATGAAGTTATTTAATTAAATAAGAAAAGTGTCTCTAATTAATTAAAGATTATTTAATTAAATAGAAAAAGTAATTATGAGAGCATATCTTATTTTATTAAATTAAATATCTCAACAAAATCACTCTTCAGTTCAAAAAGGGAAATTTTCAGTTCACTATTGATCAAAAACGAGTTAAATCAGTTAACTCCTTTTTCTACTCAAATTGAATCAATTAACTACTTATTTTACTCAAATTAAATCTGTTAACTCCCTTTAATTTGGAAATCTCCCTTTATGACTAAACTTCACCTTTAATCCTGACTGTTGATTGAAATCGATCTCAACCATTGATGAATTCAAGAAAAGCCTATTTAAGAGACCCTCATCTCTTCATTTTGAAAGGTTGAATGAGAATTTGCATTGAATTGTTGCTAAAATTCATACTCACATTCGTTCGTATTCACATACGCAAAGATCAAGTTTGACCAAAAGTTGACTAGATTTAACCACGGTTGAACTGAGTTGACTAGTTTCAAAAACAATTTTGTAATAATTAAACAATATTATTTAATTAAATGGAGTACTTACTTCTAATTAATTAAACAAAGTTATTTAATTAAATTAGAAGCCATTCCTAATTAATTAAATGAAGTTATTTAATTAAATAAGAAAAGTGTCTCTAATTAATTAAAGATTATTTAATTAATTAGAAAAAGTGATTATGAGAGCATATCTCCTTTTATTAAATTAAATATGTCAACAAAATCTCTCTTCAGTTCAAAAAGGGAAATTTCCAGTTCACTATTGATAAAAAATGAGTTAAATCAGTTAACTCTTTTTTTTTTCTCAAATTGAATCAGTTAACTCCTTATTTTACTCAAATTAAATCTGTTAACTATCTTTAATTTAGAAATCTTCCATTATGACTGAACTTCACCTTTAATCCTATCCGTTGATTGAAATTGATTTCAATCGTTCATGAATTTCAAGAAAGTCCATTTAAGAGACCCTCATCTCTTCATTTTGAAAGGTTGAATGAGAATTTGCATCGAATTGTTGCTAGAATTCATACTCACATTCGCTCGTATTCACATACGCAAAGATCAAGTTTGACCAAAAGTTGACTAGATTTAACCATGGTTGACCTGAGTTCACTAGTTTCAAAAATAATTTTGGAATAATTAAATAAAATTATTTAATTAAATGGAGTACTTACTTCTAATTAATTAAACAAAGTTATTTAATTAAATAAGAAGTCATTCCTAATTAATTAAATGAAGTTATTTAACTAAATAAGAAAAGTGCCTCTAATTAATTAAAGATTATTTAATTAAATAGAAAAAGAAATTATGAGAGCATATCTCATTTTATGAAATTATATATTTTAACAAAATCTCTATTTAGTTCAAAAAGGGAAATTTTTAGTTCACTATTGATCAAAAATGAGTTAAATCAGTTAACTCCTTTTTCTACTCAAATTGAATCAGTTAACTCCTTATATTACTCAAATTAAATCTGTTAACTCCCTTTAATTTGAAAATCTCCCTTTATGACTGAACTTCACCTTTAATCCTAACCGTTGATTGAAATCGATCTCAACCGTTGATGAATTTCAAGAAAGTCTATTTAAGAGACCCTCATCTCTTGATTTTGAAAGGTTGAATGAGAATTTGCATCGAATTGTTACTGAAATTCACACTCACATTTGCTCATATTCACATACGCAAAGATCAAGTTTGACCAAAAGTTAACCAGATTTAACCATGGCCGACTTGAGTTTATTAGTTTCGAAAAGAATTTTGAAATAATCAAACGAAATTATTTAATTAAATAGATTACTTATTTCTAATTAATTAAACAAAGTTATTTAATTAAATGAGAAGCCATTCCTAATTAATTAAATGAAGTTATTTAATTAAATAAGAAAAGTTTCTTTAATTAATTAAAGATTACTTAATGAAATAGAAAAAGTAATTATGAGAGCATATCTCTTTTTATTAAATTAAATATGTCAACAAAATCTCTCTTCAGTTCAAAAAGGAAAATTTTCAGTTCACTATTGATCAAAAATGAGTTAAATCAGTTAACTCCTTTTTCTACTCAAATTGAATCAGTTAACACCGTATTTTCCTCAAATTAAATCTGTTAACTCCCTTTAATTTGGAAATCTCACTTTATGACTGAACTTCACCTTTAATCGTGGCCGTTCATTGAAATTGATCTCAACCTTTGATGAATTCAAAGAATGTCTATTTAAGAGACCCTCATCTCTTCATTTTGTAAGGTTGAATGAGAATTTGCATTGAATTGTTGCTAGAATTCAGACTCACATTTGCTCATATTCACATACGCAAAGATCAAGTTTGACCAAAAGTTTACCAGATTTGACCATGGTTGATTTGGGTTGACTAGTTTCAAAAAGAATTTTGAAATAAGTAAACGAAATTATTTAATTAAATAGAGTACTTACTTTTAATTAATTTAACAAAGTTATTTAATTAAATGAGAAGCCATTCCTAATTAATTAAATGAAGTTATTTAAATAAATAAGAAAAGTGTCTGTAATTAATTAAAGATATTTTAATTAAATAGAAAAAGTAATTATGAGAGCATATCCCATTTTATTTAATTAAATATCTCAAGAAAATCTCTCTTCAGTTCAAAAAGGGAAATTTCCAGTTAACTATTGATAAAAAATGAGTTTAGTTAACTCCTTTTTCTACTCAAATTGAATCAGTTAACGCCTTATTTTCCTCAAATTAAATCTGTTAACTCCCTTTAATTTGGAAATCTCCCTTGATGACTGAAGTTCACCTTTAATCTTGACCGTTGATTGAAATCGATCTGAACGATTGATGAATTCCAAGAAAGTCTATTTAAGAGACCCTCATCTCTTCATTTTGAAAGGTTGAATGAGAATTTGCATCGAATTGTTGCTGGAATTCATACTCACATTTGCTCATATTCACATACGCAAAAATCAAGTTTTACCAAAAGTTGACCAAATTTGACCACGTTTGACTTGAGTTGACTAGTTTCGAAAATAATTTTGAAATAATTAAATGAAATTGTTTAATTAAATAGAGTACTTACTTCTAATTAATTAAACAAAGTTATTTAATTAAATGAGAAGCCATTCTTAATTAATTAAATGAAGTTATTTAATTAAATTAGAAAAGTGTCTCTAATTTATTAAAGATTACTTAATTAAATAAATAAAAAGTAATTAGGAGAGCATATCTCATTTTATGAAATTAAATATCTCAACAAAATCTCTCTTCAGTTCAAAAAGGAAAATTCTCAGTTCACTATTGATCAAAAATGAGTTAAATCAGTTAACTCCTTTTTCTACTCAAATTGAATCAATTAATTCCTTATTTTACTCAAATTAAATCTGTTAACTCCTTTTAATTTGGAAATCTCCCTTTATGACTTAACTTCACCTGTAATCTTGACCGTTGATTGAAATCGATCTCAACCATTGATGAATTCTAGGAAAGTCTATTTAAGAGACCCTCATCTCTTCATTTTGAAAGGTTGAATGAGAATTTGCATCGATTTGTTGCTGGAATTCATACTCACATTTGCTCATATTCACATACGCAAAGATCAAATTTTACCAAAAGTTGACCGAATTTGACCACAGTTGACTTGAGTTGACTAGTTTCGAAAAGAATATTAAAATAATTAAACCAAATTATTTAATTAAATGGAGTACTTACTTCTAATTAATTAAACAAAGTTATTTAATTAAATGAGAAGCCATTCCAAATTAATTAAATGAAGTTATTTAATTAAATAAGAAAAGTGTCTCTAATTAATTAAAGATTATTTAATTAATTAGAAAAAGTAATTATGAGAGCATATCTCATTTTATTAAATTAAATATCTCAACAAAATCTCACTTCAGTTCAAAAACAGAAATTTCCAGTTTACTATTGATCAAAAATGAGTTAAATCAGTTAACTCCTTTTTCTACTCAAATTGAATTAGTTAACTCCTTATTTTACTCAAACTCAAATTAAATCTGTTAACTCTTTTTAATTTGGAAATCTCCCTTTATGACTGAACTTCACCTTTAATCCTGTTCGTTGATTGAAATCGATCTCAACTATTGATGAATTCAAGGAAAGTCTATTTAATTGACCCTCATCTCTTCATTTTGAAAGGTTGAATGAGAATTTGCATCAAATTATTGCTGAAATTCATACTCACATTTGCTCATATTCACATATGCAAAGATCAAGTTTGACCAAAAGTTGACCAGATTTGACCACAGTTGACTTGAGTTGACTAGTTTCGAAAAGAATTTTGAAATAATTAAACGAAATTATTTAATTAAATGGAGTTATTTAATTCAATAAGAAGTGTGCCTCTAATTAATTAAAGATTATTTAATTAAATAGAAAAAAGAATTATGAGAGCATATCTCATTTTATTAAATTAAATATCTCAATAAAATCTCTCTTCAGTTCAAAAAGAAAAATTTCCAGTTCACTATTGATCAAAAATGAGTTAAATCAGTTAACTCCTTTTTCTACTCAAATTGAATTAGTTAAATCCTTATTTTAGTCAAATAAAATCCGTTAACTCCCTTTAATTTGGAAATCTCCATTTATGACTTAACTTCACCTTTAATCCTGACCGTTGATTGAAATCGATTTCAACTGTAGATGAATTCTAGAAAAGTCTATTTAAGAGACCCTCATCTCTTCATTTTGAAAGGTTGAATGAGAATTTGCATTGAATTATTGTTGGAATTCATACTCACATTTGCTCATATTCACATACGCAAAGATCAAGTTTGACCAAAAGTTGACCAGATTTGACCACAGTTGACTAGTTTCGAAAAGAATTTTGAAATAATTAAATGAAATTATTTAATTAAATGGAGTACTTACTTCTAATTAATTAAACAAAGTTATTTAGTTAAATGAGAAGCCATTCCTAATTAATTAAATGTAGTTTTTTAATCAAATAAAAAAAGTGTCTCTAATTAAATAAAGATTACTTAATTAGATAAATAAAGTAATTATGAGAGCATATCTCATTTTATTATATTAAATATCTCAACAAAATCTTACTTCAGTTCAAAAAAAGAAATTTCCAGTTCACTATTGATCAAAAATGAGTTAAATTAGTTAACTGCATTTTCTACTCAAATTGACTCAGTTAACTCCTTATTTTACTCAAATTAAATCTGTTAACTCTCTTTAATTTGGAAATCTTCCTCTATGACTGAATTTCACCTTTAATCCTGACCGTTGATTGAAATCGACCTCAACCGTTGATGAATTCTAGGAAAGTCTTTTTAAGAGACCGCCATCTCTTCATTTTGAAAGGATGAATGAGAATTTGCATCGAATTTTTGCTGGAATTCATACTCGCATTTGCTCATATTCACATACGAAAAGATCAAGTTTGACCAAAAGTTGATCAGATTTGACCACGGTTGACTTGAGTTGACTAGTTTCAAAAAAGATTTTGAAATAATTAAATGAAATTGTTTAATTAAATAGAGTACTTACTTCTAATTAATTAAACAAAGTTATTTAATTAAATGAGAAGCCATTCCTAATTAATTAAATGAAGTTATGTAATTAAATAAGAAAAGTGTCTCTAATTTATTAAATATTACTTAATTAAATAGAAAAAGTAATTGGGAGAGCATATCTCATTTTATTAAATTAAATATCTCAACAAAATCTCTCTTCAGTTGAAAAAGGGAAATTTTCAGTTCACTATTGATAAAAAATAAGTTAAATCAGTTAACTCCTTTTTCTACTCAAGTTGAATCAGTTAATTCCTTATTTTACTCAAATTAAATCTGTTAACTCCATTTAATTTGGAAATCTCCCTTTATGACTGAACTTCACCTTTAATCTTGACCGTTGATTGAAATCGATCTCAACCGTTGATGAATTCCAGGAAAGTCTATTTAAGAGACCCTCATATCTTCATTTTGAAAGGTTGAATGAGAATTTGCATCGAATTGTTGCTGGAATTCATACACACATTTGCTCATATTCACATACGCAAAGATCAAATTTGACCAAAAGTTGACCAAATTTGACCACGGTTCACTTGAGTTGACTAGTTTCGAAAAGAATATTAAAATAATTAAATCAAATTATTTAATTAAATGGAGTACTTACTTCTATTTAATTAAACAAAGTTATTTAGTTAAATGAGAAGCCATTTCTAATTAATTAAATGAAGTTATTTAATTAAATAAGAAAAGTGTCTCTAATTAATTAAATATTATTTAATTAAATAGAAAAAGCAATTATGAGAGCATATCTCATTTTATTAAATTAAATATCTATACAAAATCTCTGTTCAGTTCAAAAAGGGAAATTTCCAGTTCACTATTGATAAAAAAATGAGTTAAATGCATTAACTCCTTTTTCTACTCAAATTTAATCAGTTAACTCTTTATTTTACTCAAATTAAATTTGGTAACTCCTTTTAATTTAGAAATCTCCCTTTATGACTGAACTTCAACTTTAATCCTAACCATTGATTGAAATTGATCTCAACCGTTGATGAATTCCAAGAAAGTCTATTTAAGAGACCCTCGTCTCTTCATTTTGAATCGTTGAATGAGAATTTGCATCGAATTGTTGCTGGAATTCATACTCACATTTGCTCATATTCACATACGAAAAGATCAAGTTTGACTAAAGGTTGACTCGATTTAACCACAGTTGACTTGAGTTTACTAGTTTCGAAAAGAATTTTAAAATAATTAAATGAAATTATTTAATTAAATGGAGTACTTACTTCTAATTAATTAAACAATGTTATTTAATTAAATGAGAAGCCATTCCTAATTAATTAAATGAAGTTATTTAATTAAATAAGAAAAGTGTCTCTAATTAATTAAAGATTATTTAATTAAATAGAAAAAGTAATTATGAAAGCATATCTCATTTTATTAAATTAAATATCTCAACAAAATCTCTCTTTAGTTGAAAAAGAGAAATTTCCAATTCACTATTGATCAAAAATGAGTCAAATCATTTAACTCTTTTTTCTACTCAAATTGAATCAGTTAACTCTTTATTTTACTCAAATTAAATCTGTTAACTCCCTTTAATTTGAAAATCTCCCTTTATGACTGAACTTCATCTTTAATCCTGACTGTTGATTGAAATCGATCTGAACCATTGATGAATTCCAGGAAAGTCTATTTAAGAGACTCTTATCTTTTTATTTTGAAAGGTTGAATGAGAATTTGCATCGAATTGTTGCTAGAATTCATACTCACATTTTCTCATATTCACATATGCAAAGATCAAGTTTGACCAAAAGTTGACAAGATTTAACCACGGTTGACTTGAGTTGACTAGTTTCGGAAAGAATTTTGAAATAATTAAACAAAATTATTTAATTAAATGAGTACCTACTTTGTAATGCCCCATCAAGGAATCCAAAGAATTTCACTAAGTTTGCCAAACAAAATTTTTTTTAAACATGAATGTAAAACCATACACAACACTTGCGGAAGCAATAGTAACATCCAACTAAAAATAACATAACATAACAGATTACATTCTTTAAAGATCTCTTAACGTTGAATTACTTCTAATCATAACTTATTCATCTAACATTACATCCTTAACAATGAAATAACAAGGATACATCCAATGTTCTTAAACCATATACAAGTATCCTTCTGTAATTACATTTTAATTTGGGCTCAATCATCCACTGTACATGTTACAAGGTATGAAAAAAAATTTAAAATAATAAACATCCATGTAAATAAAGTACATTATCATCCCATCTTAATCCATGATGCAATTAAAGTAAATGAAACCATAAATAATACATGATACAACATCACAAAAGATATAAATATCCATCATAAAATATAATCATATATTACAAACATAAATAACTAAGCGCATGGTTCCTCCCAACCGTAAATAGCATCATTAGACCATCATGGATCCTAGCCATCCCTCCGTGCATAACATCCCAAAGAACTGAAGAGATCATCAGCTATTAACATAGTAGGAATGTCACTCCTAAAACATCCTACTAACATGCAATAGTAAAGTATAAAGTAAACATCATCTAACTAGCAAGGTAAAGCAAATCATCAATATAAGAAACATACCAGTAAATACATCCATCATAAGGTATATCATCTATCATAATGCTCCAAGATCATAATGAAGATAAATACCAACCAAAAATGCTCAGCCACGGTGTCTCAATGGATCTCAAATGATAAGAGTGAAAAAACACTACCACATGACCGCGTAAAACCTAAATGGTCCACTTCCACCGTGCTGAGGAGATAATCTCAAGTCCCAAACAGGCTATCAAAATCACATAGCACAAGTCTCTAAAGTCCAGGAATCCTAAAAGTATACTAATTCAAAGGTCATCACACAAAATCAACATCTAATTCCCAGAGGCACACAATGACATGTAGGAAACCTACTTTGCAAGTGGGAAAGTGTCATCGCAATTATCTCATACAAGTTACCCTGGCAGTTAGCTAAACTCCACGGGTCCATACAGATCTCATGTGGCCACTAGTATCCTCTCATACTGATGAGGCATACTACAGAATGCAAAGTCGCAACCATGCGTTCTCACTACTCCCATCCTAGCCTATACAAGTGCTCAAGGCATGGGCGAGAACATCAAAACAATTATCTTTTTAGGTTCATTTAATCCCCATTTAGTGTGTAAATGTTATCACTTATTAACTAAACTTACAATTAGTTACCCTGGCAGCCACTTAGGGCCCCTGCCCCCATTGCAAGCCACTTCTCGACACTACAAGTAGATTACCTACCCTAATGCTCATGGAATCATAAAATCACCATAGTCCTGTACAAGTGACTGCAAAGAAATCCAAAAGATAATCCATAAAAAGAATCATTAAATATCCATGATAAAAGAATCAACTATCCAAAATAAGAATCATCAAATCTCCAAGATAAGAATCATCAAAATCTCCATGAGCATCTGAAAAGCATCCATAGAAAACCCTTCCTTCTCCATCATTCGAAATCCCTCCAAGGTCCAAGCCAACCGAGAATCTCCAAGTAACTAAAATGCTAGAAAGAGCATAGAAGCAAATAGAAAATATACGAGTATATGAATATTCTCCAATGCATGTAAGCTTTGAAGCTTCCATTTTAGCTTGAAGCTTGTAGTTTCTATTAAGCTTCCATAAGGCTTGTCCAAACACACCAGGAGAGCCTCTATTTAAAGGCCTCTAAGATGCATCTAGAGTGTCTCTAGAAACAATTAGAAGATAAGCATGGGTCTTCTCCAACCTTCTAGATAAGTCATAAGGTTGTAGACACCATGTGCTCAAATAAAATGCTAACTTCTAAGTGTAGACAACTAGTGCATTCTTAGAGTGCAAACTCCTATGTTGTCTATATGACAACTTTCGAGAATTTGCCAACTCCTATGTGAGAAAATATTAAAATAATGCACAATAATTAATATAATATTTGTTTTACTCTTTTCAATTTAATTTATTTATTTATTAAATCTCATGCACTAACTTTAATAATTCCACTTTGCAATCTTAATATATTTATATTTTAATCACATGAGATTTAGAATCTTTTGTTAATTAAAAATATATTTTCCACTTTTAAATTTCATTTTCCAAAACTTAATTGCTAAAATATTTATTAGTTTTAATAATAATATTATTTAGTCATTTATTTAAAAATGAACTCCAAATATATTATTATTAAAATAAATATTGTCACATTCCAAATTTAAACTTTTAACTTTTATTTTCAAATTTAATTATTTTATTTAATTAATTTCCCAATTAATTAAATAAAATAAATATTAAAATACCATATTAATTTTTCATTAAATTAAACCATTAATTAAATATTTTAATTAGGCTTAATTAATAGAAAATACATCAAAAACTCATAAGGTAAAAATATGAAAATCCATCATAGCCAAAATACATACAAAATCAAACCAAGGGTTGATATCACGAATTACGTCATCTGACGCATTTGGAGGGTACTCAACTCGGATACTTGTCCTAATTTTCAAATTAGAACAAATGGCTTAAAGGGTTGGGATTTGGACTTGATAATTTATCTCCCCTCTCTTATCATTGAGATAATGTGATAGGGTACGCTCATCCTGGCAATTCAGGGAAGTCGATACCCGGTACATGCAATCTGCATAAAAACCATGCATGTACAAGCACAATATATACTAAACTAAACAGACAATGGCAGGAAGTGGTGCATCGTGTAGATCCTAACTAGCAGGTGACTATGACTCCCTTCCTTAACCACATCAGACACACCATACAAAAGCAAATACACAAAGCAAACACGCACACCATACACATGCAAGTATGGGGTAAGTATCTATAAGAAAACACATATGATAATAAATCATCTTACTAATCATCATTAATAACCGCAAACACTGAAAATAATCATCATACATACATGAAATGTAGAGTCTAAGTAATCTCATCACATAATAAACTGAATCCATAGCACAATATCTATTAATCTCAAAAGAATGCTGCTAACCAACAACATAAAACTAGCTCTAAAAGAGTTCAGCAATGATAACAAAATGCGAACTACGGGTAAGCACTACATACTTCTAATTAATTAAACAAAGTTATTTAATTAAATGAGAAGCAATTCCTAATTAATTAAATGAAGTTATTTAATTAAATCAGAAGAGTGTCTCTAATTAATTAAAGATTATTTAATTAAATAAAAAAGAAATTATCAGAGCATATCTCATTTTATTAAATTAAATATCTCAAAAAAACCTTTTTTCAGTTCAAAAAGAGAAATTTTCAGTTCAATATTGATAAAAAATGAGTTAAATCAGTTAACTATTTTTTCTACTCAAATTGAATCAGTTAACTCCTTATTTTAGTCAAATTAAATCTGTAAACTCTCTTTAATTTGGAAATCTCCCTTTATGACTAAACTTCACCTTTAATCCAGACCGTTGATTGAAATCAATCTCAACCATTGATGAATTCCAAGAAAGTCTATTTAAGAGATCCTCATCTCTTCATTTTGAAAGGTTGAATGAGAATTTGCATTGAATTGTTGATAGAATTCATTCTCACATTTGCTCATATTCACATATGCAAAGATCAAGTTTGACCAAAAGTTGACCAGATTTAACCACAGCTGACTTGAGTTGACTAGTATCGAAAAGAATTTTGAAATAATTAAACAAAATTATTTAATTAAATGGGGTATTTACTTCTAATTAATTAAACAAAGTTATTTAATTAAATCAGAAGCCATTCCTAATTAATTAAATGAAGTTATTTAATTAAATAAGAAGAGTGTCTCTAATTAATTAAAGATTATTTAATTAAAAAGAAAAAACAATTATGAGAGCATATCTAATTTTATTTATTTAAATATCTCACCAAAACTTCTCTTCAGTTCAAAAATAGAAATATTTCATACACTATTGATCAAAAATGAGTTAAATGAGAGCATATCCAATTTTATTAAAATAAATATCTCAACAAAATCTCTTTTCAGTTCAAAAAGGGAAATTTTCAGTTCAATATTGATAAAAAAATGAGTTAAACCAGTTAACTCTTTTTTCTACTCAAATTGAATTAGTTAACTCCTTATTTTAGTCAAATTAAATCTGTTAACTCCATTTAATTTGGAAATCTCTCTTTATGACTAAACTTCACCTTTAATCCTGACCGTAGATTAAAATCAATCTCAACCATTGATGAATTCAAAAAAATTTTATTTAAGAGACCCTCATCTCTTCATTTTGAAAGGTTGAATGAGATTTTGCATCGAACTGTTGCTGGAATTCATACTCACATTTGCTCATATTCACATACGCAAAGATCAAGTTTGACCAAAAGTTGACCAAATTTAACCACAGTTGACTTGAGTTGACTAGTTTCAAATTTTTTTTAAAAATAATTAAATAAAATTATTTAATTAAATGGAGTACTTACTTATAATTAATTAAACAAAGTTATTTAATTAAATGAGAAGCCATTCCTAATTAATTAAATGAAGTTATTTAATTGAATAAGAAAAGTGTCTCTATATAATTAAAGATTATTTAATTAAATAAAAAAAGTAATTATGAGAGCATATCTCATTTTATTAAATTAAATATCTCAACAAAATCTCTCTTCAGTTCAAAAAGGGAAATTTTCAGTTCACTATTGATAAAAAATGAGTTAAATGAGTTAACTCCTTTTTATACTCAAATTGAATTAGTTCACTCCTTATTTTACTCAAATTAAATCTGTTAACTCCATTTAATTTGGAAATCTCCCTTTATGACTGAACTTTACCTTTAATCCTGACCGTTGATTGAAATCGGTCTCAACCGCTAATGAATTCCAAGAAACACTATTTAAGAGACCCTCATCTCTTCATTTTGAAAGGTTGAATGAGAATTTGTATCGAATTGTTGCTAGAATTCATACTCACATTTCCTCATATTTACATACGCAAAGATCAAGTTTGACCAAAAGTTTACCAGATTTAACCACAATTGACTTGAGTTGACTAGTTTCGAAAATTTTTTTGAAATAATTAAATGAAATTATTTAATTAAATGGAGTACTTACTTCTAATTAATTAAACAAAGTTATTTAATTAAATGAGAAGCCATTCCTAATTAATTAAATGAAGTTATTTAATTAAATAAGAAAAGTGTCTCTAATTAATTAAAGATTATTTAATTAAATAGAAAAAGCAATTATGAGAGCATATCTCATTTTATTAAATTAAATATCTCAACAAAATCTCTCTTCAATTCGAAAAGGAAAATTTCCAGTTCACTATTGATAAAAAATGAGTTAAATCAGTTAACTTCTTTTTCTACTCAAATTGAATCAGTTAACTCCTCATTCTACTCAAATTAAATTTGTTAACTCCCTTTAATTTGGATACCTCCCTTTATGACTGAACTTCACCTTTAATCCTGACTGTTGATTGAAATCAATCTCAACCGTTGATGAATTCCAGGAAAGTCTATTTAAGAGACCCTCATCTCTTCATTTTGAAAGGTTGAATGAGAATTTGCATCGAATTGGTGCGGGAATTCATACTCACATTTGGTCATATACACATACGCAGAGATCAGGTTTGACCAAAAGATGACCAGATTTAACCACGGTTGACTAGTTTCGAAAAGAATTTTGAAATAATTAAACGAAATTATTTAATAAAAAGGAGTACTTACTTCTAACTAATTAAACAAAGTTATTTAATTAAATGAGAAGCCATTCCTAATTAATTAAATGAAGTTATTTAATTAAATAAGAAAAGTGTCCATAATTAATTAAAGATTACTTAATTAAATAGAAAAAGTAATTATGAAAGCATATCTCATTTTATTAAATTAAATATCTCAACAAAATTTCTCTTTAGTTCAAAGAGAGAAATTTTCAGTTCACTATTGATAAAAAATGAGTTAAATTAGTTAACTCCTTTTTCTACTCAAATTGAAACAGTTAACTCCTTATTTTACTCAAATTAAATTTGTTAACTCCCTTTAATTTGGAAATCTCCCTTTATGACTGAACTTCAACTTTAATCCTGACCGTTGATTGAAATCGATCTCAATCGTTGATGAGTTCCAAGAAAAGATATTTAAGAGACCCTCATCTCTTCATTTTGAAAGGTTGAATGAGAATTTGGATCGAATTGTTGCTGGAATTCATACTCACATTTGCTCATATTCACATAGGCAAAGATCAACTTTGACCAAAAGTTGACCAGATTTAACCATGGTTGACTTTAGTTGACTAGTTTCGAAAAGAATTTTGAAATAATTAAATAAAATTATTTAATTAAATCGAGTAATTACTTCTAATTAATTAAACAAAGTTATTTAATTAAATGAGAAGCCATTCCAAATTATTTAAATGAAGTTATTTAATTAAATAAGAAAAGTGTCTCTAATTAATTAAAGATTACTTAATTAAATAGAAAAAGTAATTATGAGAGCATATCTCATTTTATTAAATTAAATATCCCAACAAAATCTCTCTTCAGTTGAAAAAGGGAAATTTCCAGTTCACTATTGATCAAAAATGAGTTAAATTAGTTAGCTTGTTTTTCTACTCAAATTGAATCAGTTAACTCTTTATTTTACTCAAATTAAATCTGTTAACTCCCTTTAATTTGGAAATTTCCCTTTATGAATGGACTTCACCTTTAATCCTGACCGTTGATTGAAATTGATCTCAACCGTTGATGAATTCAAGGAAAATCTATATAAGAGATCCTCACCACTTCATTTTGAAAGGTTGAATGAGAATTTGCATGGAATTGTTGTTGGAATTCATACTCACATTTGGTCATATTCACATACGCAGAGATCAAATTTGACCAACATTTTACCAGATTTAACAAAGGTTGACTTGAGTTGACTAGTTTCGGAAAGAATTTTGAAATAATTAAACGAAATTATTTAATTAAATGGAGTACATACTTCTAATTAATTAAACAAAGTTATTTAATTAAATGAGAAGCCATTCTTAATTAATTAAATAAAGTTATTTACTTAAATAAGAAAAGTGTGTCTAATTAATTAAAGATTATTTACTTAACTAGAAAAAGTAATTATTAGAGCATATCTCATTTTATTAAATCAAATATCTCAATAAAATCTCTCTTCGTTTCAAAAAGGGAAATTTCCAGTTCACTATTGATCAAAAATGAGTTAAATCAGTTAACTTCTTTTTCTACTCAAATTGAATCAGTTAACTCCTTATTTTATTCAAATTAAATCTGTTAACGCCCTTTAATTTTGAAATCTCCCTTTATGACTAAACGTCACCTTTAATCCTGACCGCTAATTGAAATCGATCTCAACCGTTGATGAATTCTAGGAAAGTCTATTTAAGAGACCCTTATCTCTTCATTTTGAAAGGTTGAATGAGAATTTGCATTGAATTGTTTCTGGAATTCATACTCACATTTGCTCATATTCACATACGCAGATATCAAGTTTGACCAAAAGTTGACCAAATTTAACCACTTTTGACTTGAGTTGACCAGTTTCGAAAAGAATTTACAAATAATTAAATGAAATTATTTAATTAAATGGAGTACTTACTTCTAATTAATTAAACAAAGTTATTTAATTAAATGAGAAGCCACTCCTAATTAATTAAATGAAGTTATTTAATTAAATAAGAAAAGTGTCTCTAATTAATTAAAGATTATTTAATTAAATAGAAAAAGTAATTATGAGAGCATATCTCATTTTATTAAATTAAATATCTCAACAAAATCTCTCTTCAGTTCAAAAAGGGAAATTTTTAGTTCACTATTGATAAAAAATGAGTTAAATCATTCAACTCCTTTTTCTACTCAAATTGAATCAGTTAACTCCTTATTTTACTCAAATTAAATCCTTTACCTCCCTTTAATTTGGAAATCTCCCTTTATGACTGAACTTCACCTTTAATCCTGACCGTTGATTGAAATCGATCTCAACCATTGATGAATTCTAGGAAAGTCTATTTAAGAGACCCTCATCTCTTCATTTTGAAAGGTTGAATGAGAATTTGCATTGAATTGTTGCAGGAATTCATACCCACATTTGGTCATATTCACATATGCAGAGATCAGGTTTGACCCAAAGATGACTAGATTTAACCACGATTGACTTGAGTTGACTAGTGTCGAAAAGAATTTTGAAATAATTAAACAAAATTATTTAATTAAATGGAGTACTTACTTCTATTTAATTAAACAAAGTTATTTAATTAAATGAGAAGCCATTCTTAATTAATTAAATGAAGTTATATAATTAAATAAGAAAATTGTCTCTAATTAATTATAGATTATTCAATTAAATAGAAAAAGTAATTATGAGAGGATATCTCATTTTATTAAATTAAATATCTCAACAAAATCTCTCGTTAGTTCAAAAAGGGAAATTTCCTGTTCACTATTGATCAAAAATGAGTTAAATCAGTTAACTCCTTTTTCCACTCAAATTGAATCGGTTAACTCTTTATTTTACTCAAATTAAATCTGTTAACTCCCTTTAATTTGGAAATCTCCCTTTATGACTGAACTTCACCTTTAATCCTGATCGTTGATTGAAATTGATCTCAACCATTGATGAATTCCATAAATGTTTATTTAAGAGACCCTCATCTCTTCATTTTAAAAGGTTGAATGAGAATTTGCATCGAATTGTTGCTGGAATTCGTACTCACATTTGCTCATATTCACATAAGCCGAGATCAATTTTGACCAAAATTTGATTAGATTTAACCACGGTTGACTTGAGTTGACTAGTTTTGAAAAAAATTTTGAAATAATTAAACAAAATTATTTAATTAAATGGAGTACTTACTTCTAATTAATTAAACAAAGTTATTTAATTAAATGAGAAGCCATTCCTAATTAATTAAATGAAGTTATTTAATTAAATAAGAAAAGTGTCTCTAATTAATTAAAGATTATTTAATTAAATAGAAAAAGTAATTACGATAGCATATCTCATTTTATTAAATTAAATATCTCAACAAAATCTCTCTTCAGTTCAAAAAGGGAAATTTTTAGTTCACTATTGATCAAAAATGAGTTCAATCAGTTAAATTTTTTTTCTACTCAAATTGAATCAATTAACTCCTTATTTTACTCAAATTAAATCTGTTAAGTCCCTTTAAATTTGAAATCTCCCTTTATGACTGAACTTCACCTTTAATTCTGACCGTTGATTGAAATCGATCTCAACCGTTGATGAATTTCAGGAAAGTCTATTTAAGAATCCCTCATCTCTTCATTTTGAAAGGTTGAATGAGAATTTGCATCGAATTGTTGCTGAAATTCATACTCACATTCGCTTACATTCACATATGCAGAGATCAAGTTTTACTAAAACTTGACCAGATTTAACTAAAATAATTTTGAAATAATTAAACAAAATTATTTAATTAAATGGAGTACTTCTAATTAATTCAACAAAGTTATTTAATTAAATAAGAAGCCATTCATAATTAATTAAATGAAGTTATTTAATTAAATAAAATGAAGATATTTAATTAAATTAAATGAAGATATTTAATTAAATAACTTCATTTAATTAATTAGAAATGGCTTCTCATTTAATTAAATAACTTTGTTTAATTAATTAGAAGTATGGACTCCATTTATTTAAATAATTTCGTTTAATTATTTTAAAAAAATATTTCAAACTAGTCAACTCAAGTCAATTGTGGTTAAATTTTGTGAACTTTTGGTCAAACTTGATCTTTGCGTATGTGACTATGAGCAAATGTGAGTATGAATTCCAGCAACAATTCGATGCAAATTCTCATTCAACCTTTCAAAATGAAGAGATGATGGTCTCTTAAATAGACTTTTTTGGAATTCATCAATGGTTGAGATCAATTTCAATCAACGATCAGAATTAAAGGTGAAGTTCAGTCATAAAGGGAGATTTCCAAATTAAAGGGAGTTAACAGATTTAATTTGAGTAAAATAAGGAGTTAACCGATTCAATTTGAGTGGAAAAAGGAGTTAACTGATTTAACTCATTTTTGATCAATAGTGAACAGGAAATTTCCCTTTTTGAACTAACGAGAGATTTTGTTGAGATATTTAATTTAATAAAATGAGATATCCTCTCATAATTACTTTTTCTATTTAATTGAATAATCTATAATTAATTAGAGACAATTTTCTTATTTAATTAAATAACTTCATTTAATTAATTAAGAATGGCTTCTCATTTAATTAAATAACTTTGTTTAATTAATTAGAAGTAAGTACTCCATTTAATTAAATAATTTTTTTTAATTATTTCAAAATTCTTTTCGAAACAAGTCAACTCAAGTCAACTGTGGTTAAATCTGGTCAAATTTTTGTCAAACTTGATCTTTGCATATGTGATATTGAGCAAATGTGAGTATGAATTCTAGCAACAATTCGATGCAAATTGTCATTCAACCTTTCAAAATGAAGAGATGAGGGTCTCTTAAATAGACTTTCTTGGAATTCATCAACGGTTGAGATCAATTTCAATCAATGGTCAAGATTAAAAGTGAAGTTCAGTCATAAAGGGAGATTTCCAAATTAAAGGGAGTTAACGGATTTAATTTGAGTAATATAAGGAGTTAATTGATTCAATTTGAGTAGAAAAAGGAGTTAACTGATTTAACTCATTTTTGATCAATAGTGAACTGGAAATTTCCCTTTTTGAACTGAAGAGAGATTTTGTTGAGATATTTAATTTAATAAAATGAGATATGCTCTCATAACTACTTTACCCATTTAATTTAATAATCTTTAATTAATTATAGACAGTTTTCTTATTTAATTAAATAACTTTATTTAATTAATTAGGAATGGCTTCTCATTTAATTAAATGAATTTGTTTAATTAATTAAAAGTAAGTACTCCATTTAATTAATTAATTTCTTTTAATTATTTCAAAATTCTTTTTGAAACTAGTCAACTCAAGTCAACTGTGGTTAAATCTGGTCAACTTTTGGTCAAATTTGATCTTTGCGTATGTCAATATAAGCAAATGTGAGTATGAATTCTAGCAACAATTCGATGCAAATTCTCATTCAACCTTTCAAAATGAAGAGATGAGGGTCTCTTAAATAGACTTTTTTGGAATTTATCAACGACTGAGATCGATTCCAATCAACAGTTAGGATTAAAGGTGAAGTTCATTCATAAAGGGAGATTTCCAAATTAAAGGGAGTTAATAGATTGAATTTGAGTAAAATAAGGAGTTAACTGATTCAATTTGAGTAGAAAAAGGAGTCAACTGATTTAAATCATTTTTGATCAATACTGAACTGAAAATTTCCCTTTTTGAATTGAAGAGAGATTTTGGTGAGATATTTAATTTACTAAAATGAGACATGCTCTCATAATTACTTTTTCTATTTAATTAAATAATCTTTAATTAATTAGAGACACTTTTCTTATTTAATTAAATAACTTCATTTAATTAATTAGGAATGGCTTCTCATTTAATTAAATGACTTTATTTAATTAATTAGAAGTAAGTACTCCATTTAATTAAATAATTTCAGTTAATTAATTCAAAATTTTTATCGAAACTATTCAACTCAAGTCAACCGTGGTTAAATCTGGTCAACTTTTGGTCAAACTTGATCTTTGCATATGTGAATATGAGCAAATGTGAGTATGAGTTTCAGGAACAATTCAATGCAAATTGTCATTCATCCTTTCAAAATGAAGAGATGAGGGTCACTTAAATAGACTTTCTTGGAGTTCATCAAAAGTTGAGATTGATTTCAATCAACGGTCAGGATTAAAAGTAAAGTTCAATCATAAAGGGAGATTTCCAAATTAAAGGGAGTTAACAGATTTAATTTGAGTAAAATAAGGAGTTAACTGATTCAATTTGAGTAGAAAAATGAGTTAACTAATTTAACTCATTTTTTATCAATACTGAACTGGAAATTTCCCTTTTTCAACTGAAAAGAGATTTTGTTGAGATATTTAATTTAATAAATTGAGATATGCTCCCATAACTACTTTTTCTATTTAATTAAATAATTTTTAATTAATTAGAGACACTTTTCTTATTTAATTAGATAACTTCATTTAATTAATTAGAAATGTCTTCTCATTTAATTAAATAACTTTGTTTAATTATTTAGAAGTAAGTACTCCATTTAATTAAATAATTTTATTTAATTCTTTCAAAATTCTTTTCGAAACTAGTCAACTCAAGTCAACCGTGGTTAAATCTAGTCAACTTTTGGTCAAACTTTATCTTTGCGTATGTGAATATGAGCAAATGTGAGTTTGAATTTCAGTAACAATTCAATGCAAATTCTCATTCAAACTTTCAAAATGAAGAGATTAGGGTCTCTTAAATAGACTTTCTTGGAATTCATCAACGGTTGAGATCAATATCAATCAACAGTCAGGATTAAAGGTGAAGTTCAGTCGTAAAGGGAGATTTCCAAATTAAAGGGAATTAACAGATTAAATTTGAGTAAAATAAGGAGTTAACTGATTCAATTTGAGTAGAAAAAGGAGTTAACTAATTTAACTCATTTTTGATCAATAGTGAACTGAAAATATCTCTTTTTGAATTGAAGAGAGATTTTGTTGAGTTATTTAATTTAATAAAATGAGATATGCTCTCATAATTACATTTTCAATTTAATTAAACAATCTTTAATAAATTATAGACACTTTTCTTATTTAATTAAATAACTTCATTTAATTAATTAGGAATGGCTTCTCATTTAATTAAATGACTTTGTTTAATTAATTAGAAGTAAGTACTCTATTTAATTAAATAATTTTGTTTAATTATTTCAAAATTATTTTTGAAACTAGTCAACTCAAGTCAACCGTAGTTAAATCTGGTCAAATTTTGGTCAAACTTGATCTTTGCGTATGTGAATATGAGCAAATGTGAGTATGAATTCCAGCAACAATTCAGCGCGAATTCTCATTTGACCTTTGAAAATGGAGAGATGAGGGTCTCTGAAATAGACTTTCTTGGAATTCATCAACGATTGAGATCAATTTCAATCAACGGTCAAGATTAAAGTTGAAGTTCAGTCATAAAAGGAGATTTCCAAATTAAAGGTAGTTAACAGATTTAATTTCAGTAAAATAAGGAGTTAACTAATTCAATTTGAGTAGAAGAAGGAGTTAACTGATTTAACTCATTTTTGATCAATAGTGAACTGGAAATTTCCCTTCTTGAACTGAATAGAGATTTTGTTGAGATATTTAAGTTACTAAAATGAGATATGCTCTCATATTTACTTTTTCTATTTAATTAAATAATCTTTAATTAATTAGAGACACTTTTCTTATTTAATTAAATAACTTCATTTAATTAATTAGGAATGGCTTCTCATTTAATTAAATGACTTTGTTTAATTAATTAGAAGTAAGTACTCCATTTCATTAAATAATTTTGTTTAATTATTTCAAAATTCTTTTTGAAACTAGTCAACTCAAGTCAACCGTGGTAAATCTGGTGAACTTTTGGTCAAATTTGATCTTTGTGTATGTGAATATGAGCAAATGTGAGTATGAATTCTAGCAAAAATTCTATGCAAATTGTCATTCAACCTTTCAAAATAAAGAAATGAGGGTCTCTTAAATAGACTTTCCTGGAATTCATCAACGGTTGAGATCGGTTTCAATCAGCGGTCAGGATTAAAGGTGAAGTTCAGTCATAAAGGGAGATTTCCAAATTAAAGGGAGTTGACAGATTTAATTAGAGTGAAATAAGGAGTTAATTGATTCAATTTGAGTAGATAAAGGAGTTAACTGATTTAACTCATTTTTTTATCAATAGTGAACTGGAAATTTCCCATTTTGAACTGAAGAGAGATTTTTTTGAGATATTTAATTTAATTAAATGAGATATGCGCTCATAATTACTTTTTCTATTTAATTAAATAATCTTTAATTAATTAGAGACACTTTTCTTATTTAATTAAATAACTTCATTTAATTAATTAGCAATGACTTCTCATTTAATTAAATAACTTTGTTTAATTAGTTAGTAGTAAGTACTCCATTTAATTAAATAATTTTGTTTAATTATTTCAAAATTCTTTTCAAAACTTGTCAACTCAAGTCAACCGTAGTTAAATCTGGTCAAGTTTTGGTCAAACTTGATCTTTGTGTATGTGAATATGAGTGCATGTGAGTATGAATTTTAGCTACAATTCGAAGCAAATTCTAATTTAACCTTTCAAAATGAAGAGATGATGGTCTCTTAAATAGGCTTTCCTGGAATTCATGAACGGTTGAAATCGATTTCGATCAGCGGTCAGTATTAAAGGTGAAGTTCAGTCATAAAGGAAGATTTCCAAATTAAAGGGAGTTAACAGATTTAATTTGAGTAAAATAAGGAGTTAACTGATTCAATTTGAGTAGAAAAAAGAGTTAACTGATTTAACTCATTTTTTATCAATAGTGAACTGGAAATTTTTCTTTTTGACCTGAAGAGAGATTTTTTTGAGTTATTTAATTTAATAAAATGAGATATGCTCTCATAATTACTTTTTCTATTTAATTAAATAATCTTTAATTAATTAGAGACACTTTTCTTATTTAATTAAATAACTTCATTTATTTAATTAGGAATGGTTTCTCATTTAATTAAATAACTTTGTTTAATTAATTAAAAGTAATTACTTCGTTTAATTAAATAATTTTTTTTAATTATTTCAAAATTCTTTTCGAAACTAGTCAACTCAAGTGTGAGGCCTTGCCCCGACCCTTCATAGCCTTAGTTGTTATTTTATCATTTTGACACTCATGACTTGAGATGTTGAGACATTATATGATACTTAGAACATATTATATTATTTCATGTTATGTGATGTTACTTTCAGATATATTGATGTTTTTCTTCTAATGTTTTATGTATATGTATGTTGATCAAATTGGTAAATGTACGATTGATACTTTGATTTAAGAGATTTTTTTTATGGTTAAGAATTAAGTAAGATGAAAGAAACCCTGATTGATGTATGTTTCAATTTATGTGAATTTCTAATACGTATATATGTACATATAATTTTTGGGACTACTAATGTGTGCAATGAGTGTACAGATATTTTAGTCGAGGAAATTGACGGAGGAACAGAACTGATCTCTATGTGCTAATTTTGGAAACCTTGTTGTTCGTAATTCATGTATTGTATTGTGAGATGTATGTATGTATGTTCATTGTTCATTGAATGTTAATGTTTGTAATTATGTTCTTTTAGTGTCGCTTGTCACTCGTAAAGTGTTTATGTGCTTCAGTGTGCTGTTTAGGGTTAGTTGTTTGACCTTTGGACCCAAGTTGGTTTAGTTGGTGTTAGTTTGCTAATTGGGTTCTTAATCGAGGTTAGTCATCCCTTAATCCAAATTAGTGTTTAATCTGCAATATTAGAGTATTTAGATGGTCCTATTTTATTCTTAAATTTTGTTTGGCTCTAAACCTCTTTCCTAAGGCTTAAAACTTGATATAATTATACCCAAAGGGTATGGGTATGGGTTAGGGGTCTTTTCCAACCCCTAAGCCCCTTTTATTGACTTTTGAGGTCACTCAAAAAGTCTCTTTTTGCCTTTGTGCGAAAATTGACCATGGTTATCTTGAGTTACCTCACCTCATCTCCACTTAGGGTTTAACCATAGTGTAGGTTGAGTTAGGAGTTTCTAGAATTGCTAGTGGGTGGGGGTAGTTATTGAGCCCTTGGGTGGTTGAGTTGGAGGCCTATTTAGAGGTCCTTCTTGGACTTGTGGAGGTTGTTATCCAATCTCTACATTTAGAGAGGAGTTCTTGAAGATTGAAGCAAGGAAAGGGAAGCTCTACTCAAACTTGTTCATTGTCATTACCTCTTTGTGAAGGTTGGAATTCTCATCTCCCTTGTTTAGATTTCTTTCTAGTTTCATGCTTATGCTACCTGGTTGTTGTTTCAATGTTTGTATGTTTGTGGGTATGTTGGGAAGATTTCAAAACCATGTTATTTTGGATGATTTAGTTTCATGTTTTTGTTACAATTTTGAGATTTTTTTCTTGCATAGGTGTTTTGGTGTTACTCACCCTTGGAGAGGGCAGAAGTGACCAATTTTGGGAAAGGTCTGTTTAGTCGGACTCCAACCAGTGTGGAGTCTCTTCTCAGGATGAGAAGAGGGAGAAAGGGTAGGGTGTTATGGTCCCCTACCTGTTAGCACAAACCTTGCATGATTATGGTATGTTGAAATGGAAGAATGGAAGTTCTTGGTATATAGCCTCGATTGGGCATCTGTTTGGTGTTGTGCTCAACTTCTCCTGGTTGGAAGAATCCACCTTTCCCTAGTTTTGATTCATTGTGAATCCTATTGTGTAAACCTTGTATGATTATGCATGTTTGATTTGTTTCTTGGTCATGCTTGTTATCACCTAATCAGATTTTGTTTCCTCCTCGGTTCGTAGAAATGTGTTGCAGAATTGGATATGGAACCCTTGTTGAAGGTCATGAAGAAAATTTCATTTAAGTGTTGTAATTCAGGATTGAAATCCTATGTAAATTGTATCTCAAAACTTTGTTGGATTGGCAATGAAGCCAGGTTTTCTTCCTGATTCTTTCCTAACTGAGCCTTTGAATCAGGTTAGCCAATAAAATAATGGTTGAGTATATTTTCTTCTCATAAGATTTAATCATAATGTTCAGTTGGATGGATGCTCATCAAAATAGGATGAATAGTAGATAAAGGAAAAGATTATGGGAATATCCTTGCATTGTTCTCATGTGATTTCAAAAAAAAAAAATTGTATATATAGGTGAGAAATTAGAATCATAGATAATGTCTTGAATTGTGATATTTCAAGTTTTTAATTTGTTAATGAAGAGAAATTTGATATGATGAAACTTCCAAGTTGATGTATAAGTATTGGATGAATTAAGATTCCTAATTTGAGAACTCAAATTATCTCTTCTTTTTTAAATTTCCTTATGAACAAATCATTTGGACTAAGAGATTATGGATCTCCTTGAATTTTTAAAGCATGAACACACACCTTGAATATAGTATGATTGATAAAACTTAGATTATTGGAGAGAAGGAGAAATTATAAACCTTGTTTTCATCCTTGTTAGTATGTTTGTTAGGATTCATGTAATCCTTAGGGAAGAGTGTACTCTTAAGATAATATAAATATAGCAAAGTAATATTCCAACACTTAGTCTAAAATGGGCTTCAAAAAAAATTGCATCTCCAGGAGTGAAATAGCTCTCTGGAAAATACATGGAGAAAAATTAACTTCTTCTTGGACCACAGAGAATATTCTCTGTATTATTACTTTGACTTGCAATTGAAATCTAATATTAATTCATATAAAAAGAATATAAATCAATTACCTTTGAAAATTGAAAGTAATTCAATACATGGTTGTTGTTAATCTTCAACCACAAAACTTTTGCCTTAATCCTTAGAAGCTAGGAGGCAAAACTAGCCTGGGACCCTATGTTCTTTTCAAATTCTAAAACATTATGAAATTCAAACTCTACCCACTTAATTAACTTTTCTCTTACCTTTTTCCTCTAACCCTAAGGGCTAGGTGTGGGCAAGGTACTGTGGTCAGCATGCCACATAAGGCACGTCATGACTTGGGAGAGCATGTATAGTTTTTTTTTAAAAAAAAGATTTATCTTTCCTTCATTGCTCGCCACCCACCTTTTTCCCTTTCCCCATGTTTCCACTTGGGGTTTCGTTGCCTTCACTCATGTAGGGGGACGTGAAGGGGGAGACAAGGCCTGTAGTGTGTAGACCTTGAGTAGCGCGCAGGTCTTGGGAAGTGGGGTGGGGCACGTTGGGTTAGGGGTGGGAAATAGTTGTTAAGGGGGGGTTAAGAGTTAAGTTAGCAGTGTTAAGGGTTAGTGGTAGGTTTAGGTTAGTTTAGGTGTGCTAGTAATGATAGTTTTTTTGTTTAAATTGTTATTTATAGATTTAAATTTTGTATTAGTATTAGTGTTAGGATTAGTTTTAGTTTAGTATAGGGATTAAGTTAATTTAATATTTAAGTTGTGAGTATATTTTATGTAGGCTTAGCATTAGAATTTGTGGTAGTTTCAATTAGATTGTAATAAGGTTTTATTTTAGCTTTAGATTAATAAGATTTCAGTTTAATGTTTTTTTTTTTTTTTTTTAATAATATTAGCGGTATTAAAAGTATGTTAGAATATTTGTGTTACTTTAAAGTTTTTGTTTTAAAGTTAGTTATAAATTAAGTTAGTTTAGTGTTAAATTAAAATTAAATGTATTATAGTTCAAATTTTAAATTTGTTAGTATTTTTAAATATTTATGGTAATATAATTTAGTTGCGAATATAGTTTAAATTTAGTGTTAATTAAATTTGGTATTTGATTTATGATTGTAATAGAATTATAACAATAAGTTTAGATTTGTTATGAATTTAGTATCATGTTAAATTAATATAAATTCATAGGTTCTATCATCATTTAAATTTGTGTAACTTTAGTTCTATACAAATATGATTTTAAACTAGTTTAAATGTATTATTGATTTATATTTAGCTAGTGGTTATTTATTTGATTAAGTGTATTTAGTTAAGTTTTTTTTTTTAGTTAAGTGTTTGGATGAGTAATTAAGTTTATATGTCTTTCCTTAAATTTTAATTACTAATGATTATAAATTTAAAATGCTTAGCAAATTTTTATATATTTTCTTCCTCAGGATTTTGAGCTTAAAACGTAATGTAGAGAACCTGTACTTGAAATGTTATCTCAATCGTTTCAACTTAGAGCACTTTAATTAATAATTATATTTTTTTTTTTAAAAAAAAAATTGTGTGTTTTTGCCCTCATAGTTTGGGCATGACATTTTGGTATCAGAGCCCGTGTTTCAACACTAGGAACCTTAAACCCTTACACTTTTGAAAACTTAAAACTAAACATTAAATTGTGTAGGATGCCTCCTGTTACTCAAAGCAACCCACGAGGCAGAGGTCGTAGGGCGAGAGGTGGTAGAGCGGGATAGGGGGATGGACCACCTCCACCACCTCCACCTCCACCACCATCGAACCCAAACTAGGACATTATAGATGCACTCTAGACTTTGATCGATGTAGTTCAACAGAGAGTAGTACCTGTGGTTCAGCCAGTTCATCAATTGAGAGGGGATGCCTCCAATTGGTGGCATCAGAAGGAGATCATAGGTGGAGTGAGGATGGATACCCTCACATGGGAATCATTCCTAGAAAGATTTTGAGAGAGGTACTTGTTAGAGCATTTTCGATAAAAATAGATAGAGGAGTTCCATTCTCTTTATCAGAGAGGCCTTATAGTGGCTCAGTATGAGAGTAGGTTTCTCGAGCTCCTTCCTTATGTGGAATACATGAAGGACGACAAACTACGAGTACATTGCTTTATCATGGGTTTGAATTTATCACTTTAGAGTCCAGTTCAGATGGCCTTCCCTACCACCTTCAGATAGGTAGTGGAGATAACACTAGTGGTAGAGGATACTTGAGGTAGACAGGAATCACGGGATTGGTCTTAGAACAAAAATTCTACCCGATAGAAACTCCTTTGGAAAGGGAATCAGAGCTATACACCAAGGTCCTCTAAGGGCCAATAGTCTAAGCAGCAACAGGTACTCTCACAAGGTTACCAGGGCTCCGAGCCCAGGTAGTGGCAGTCATAGCAGGATCAGAAAGTACATACCCCAAAGTCACAGTCAGTAAAGACTCAACAGTTTTCCAAGGGTGGATACAGTGGGTCTAGCAGGTTAGGGGGCCCACAACAGTCTGGATCATAGGATACATGATCTTATACCTGAGGGCCATGCTACTCTTGTGGTGGCATGGGTCACATAGCTAGAAAGTGTTCACAGGGATAGTCATCTAGTGGTCAGAGAGGGGCTTTTTCAGAGCTGACAGTTGGAGACAAAGGCAGGTTCCACAGAGTTTTTGTAGCAGTTGACAATTGCCAGATTGAGCATCAGGGAACAATTATTGAGGCTATAGGTGGAGTTGGTTGGCCAGTTAGCTCTAGAGACTATCCATATTATTGCCCAACAGACCCTAGCTCCTTAAGGTCAGGAGCTGGACCAAGCTAGAGTCTAGTGGGAATGTTGCAATGAGGTCACAAATTCTTGGGAGGATGCAGCACGGATGCGATCTCAATACCCTTGTCTTTTGATGAATTCCAGGAGGAATTTCATGCCTAGTGGGGGAGGATGTGAGGCCTCGCCCTGACCCTTCATAGCCTTAGTTGTTATTTTATCATTTTGACACTCACGACTCAAGATGTCAAGAAATTATCTGATACATAGAAAATATTATATTATTTCATGTTATGTGATGTTACCATTAGATATATTGATGTTTGTCATCTAATGTTTTATGTATATGTATGTTGATGAAATCGATAAATGTACGATTGATACTTTGATTTAAGAGATTTTTTTTAATGGTTAAGAATTAAGTAAGATGAAAGAAACCCTGATTGATGTATGTTTCAATTTATGTGAATTTCTAATACGTATATATGTACATGTGATTTTCAGGACTACTAATGTGTGCAATGAGTGTGCAGATACTTTAGTCGAGGAAATCAACGTAGGAACAGAACTGATCTCTATGTGCTAATTTTGGAAATCTTGTTGTTCGTAATTCACGTATTGCACTGTGAGATGTATGTATTGTTGGTAAAATGAGATATGCTCTCATAATTACTTTTTCTATTTAATTAGATAATCTTTAATTAATTAGAGACACTTTTCTTATTTAATTAAATAACTTTATTTAATTAATTAGGAATGGCTTCTCATTTAATTAAATAACTTTGTTTAATTAATTAGAAGTAAGTACTCCATTTAATTAAATAATTTCATTTAATTATTTCAAAATTATTTTCGTAACTAGTCAACTCAAGTCAACCGTGGTTAAATCTGATCAACTTTTGGTCAAACTTGATCTTTGCGTATGTGAATATGAGCAAATGTGAGTATGAATTTCAACAACAATTCAATGCAAATTCTAATTCTACCTTTCAAAACGAACAGATGAGGGTCTCTTAAATAGACTTTCTTGGAATTCATCAACGGTTGAGATCAATTTCAATCAACGGTCAGGATTAAAGGTGAAGTTCAATCATAAAGGGAGATTTCCAAATTAAAGGGAGTTAACAAATTTAATTTGAGTAAATAAAGGAGTTAACTGATTCAATTTGAGTAGAAAAAGGAGTTAACTCATTTAACTCATTTTTGATCAATAGTGAACAGAAAATTTCCCTTTCTGAACATAAGAGAGATTTTGTTGAGATATTTAATTTAATAAAATGAGATATGCTCTCATAATTATTTTTTCTATTTAATTAAATAATCTTTAATTAATTAGAGACACTTTTCTTATTTAAATAAATAACTTAATTTAATTAATTAGGAATGGCTTCTCATTTAATTAAATAACTTTGTTTAATTAATTAGAAGTAAGTACTCCATTTAATTAAATAATTTCATTTAATGATTTCAAAATTCTTTTCGAAACAAGTCAACTCAAGTCAACAGTGGTTAAATCTATTCAGCTTTTGGTCAAATTTGATCTTTGCGTATGTGAATATGAGCAAATGTGAGTATGAATTCCAGCAACAATTCAACGTAAATTCTCATTCAACCTTTCAAAATGAAGAGATGAGGGTCTCTTAAATAGACTTTCCTGAAATTCATCAATGGTTGAGATCGATTTCAATTAACGATCATGATTAAACTTGAAGTTCAGTCATAAAGGGAGATTTCTAAATTAAGGGGAGTTAACAGATTTAATTTGGGTAAAATAAGGAGTTAACTTATTCAATTTGAGTAGAAAAAGGAGTTAACTGATTTAACTCATTTTTGATCAATAGTGAACTGGAAATTTCCCTTTTTGAACTGAAGAGAGATTTTGTTGAGATATTTAATTTAATAAAATGAGATATGCTCTCTTAATTACTTTTTCTATTTAATTAAATAATCTTTAATTAATTACAGACACTTTTCTTATTTAATTAAATAACTTCATTTAATTAATTAGGAATGGCTTCTCATTTAATTAAATAACTTTGGTTAATTAATTAGAAGTAAGTACTCCATTTAATTAAATAATTTTCTTTAATTATGTCAAAATTCTTTTCGAAACTAGTCAACTCAATCCATGTAATGCCCCGCCAAGGGATCCAAAGAATTAACCTAGAATTTCACTAAGTTTAGTAGCATTTTTTTAATTTATTTTTTATGCAAGTAAACATCACATATAACTTATGCACAATAACGGAAGCAATAGCATTGTCCATCTGAAATTAAACATAACATACATAACAGATTACATTCTTTAAGATCCCTTAACGTTGAATTACATACATGAATCCATCTAGTACAACATCCACATGAAATAATAATGATACATCCAATATACAAATATCCTTTCTAAATTACATTCCAGAATGCACAATCATCCACTGTACATGTCACAGGGTATGATAAGCTCAAAGATATACATACATAGAATAAGGTACATCATCCTATTCTGATCCATGTTACATCAAAGTAGAGATAATCACATGATACACATGATACATCATCATAGAAGACATATACACCCATCATAAAGATCAAACATAATATACTAAGTGCACGGTTTCTCCTAACCGTTAATAGGATTGTTAGACCATCATGGATCCTAGCCATCCATCTATTCATAACGTTCAAAATCAACGAAGAGATCATCGGTATTACACAGTAGGAATGTCACTCCTAATAAATACAACATCATATGTAGAAGTAATCTAACATGTAAATAAAAGCATAAGATAACATCATCTAACATATGTTAATCATCAATGCAAAAGGATATACATCCACCATCATGAAGGACGCATCAGCCACGACGTCTCAATGAATCTCAAAATGATAAGAGTGAAAAATACACTACCACCCGACCGCGTGGTACCTAAGTGGTCCACTCCCACCGTGCTAAGGAGATAATCTCAAGTTCCAAACAGGCTATCAAAATCACATAGCACATATCACTATAAGTCCAGGAATCCTAAAAGTATACTAACTCAAAGGTTCCTAACACAAAATCTGACATCTAATCTCCAGAGGCACACAATGACATGTCAGAACCTACTATGCAAGCGGGAAAGTGTCATCGATATTATCATGTACAAGTTACCCTAGTAGTTAGCTAAACTCCACGGGTCCCGATTGATTTCATGTGGCCACTAGTATCCTCTCATACTGACGAGGCATACTACAGAATGCAAAGTCGCAACCATGCATCTCACTACTCCCATCCTAGCCTATACAAGCGCTCAAGGCATGGGCGAGAACAAACACTTATCTTTTTAGGTTCATTCAGTTAGTATTAGGTGTGAATGTTATCACTTATTAATCCAACTTACAATGAGTTACCCTGGTAGCCTCTTAGGGCCCCGACCGCCATTGCAAGCCACCTCGCGTCACTACATGTAGATATCCTACCCTAATGCTCATGGACTCATAAATCTCAAAATCACAAAAGATTATCCATAATAAAACCATCAAATATGAATAAAAGTATCAAATCTCCATGAGCAAATATCCATAGAAAATCATGAACACAACAACTCTCTATTGGTAACTGAAGTATCACTGATAATCAAATATCCAATGGTTCTCAATAACCAAAATATATATCTCAATCATACTGATCGAAGACTCCAAAAATGGTTGAGTCAAACATATCACAACATGACATCATCAAGAATAAATTCACATCTCAGTCCCATCATGGCGACTAGAAAATAATCAAGGATAACTGATCGATGACCAAAATAATGGTTAGGTCAAGAGTCTCATACACAAGAATCTCAACTATAACAATCAGTAATCACATCCAATACATAGAGCATTCCATCACAAACCATGGTTGGGTTTATAAAAATTGAGATTAAAACATCATCATGACATCACAATCACATAAACCCCAAGCCTCTGGTAGACGTCCTATACTGGTCAACACTAGTCAACCCAAAACCCAAAACAATAGCATAAAGAATACACAATGTAAACACATGTTTTGGTTTTGCTAAGTTTTCAAATTTGAATTTAAAAGTCTCATTTTATGTTTTTCCAAATTATATTAAGTGGAAAAATTTCACGTTTTTCCTAACCCATGTATTTGTTTGATAGATAAAAGTTTCTCCCTAAAACTATTAGACTCAATTTTCTAATTGATCTAATAATATTTTTATTTATATAACATTGTTTGAAAATTGACACTCTCAATGAATCAAAACTTCGATTATATATTCTAATAACTAATCTTAATTAAACTGAGTTTAATTAAATTAATTATTAATATCTCTTCATAATTGACAAGCTCAATATCAATATTTTAAATCATTAAAAGAGCGATCCATTAATTTAGAACTTTATAATATTCATTTATAATTAATTATATATACGTATATACTTATATACATATATATATATATATATACATACATAAACATATATATATATATATAATAACATTTAATAATTAGTGATATTGCAAAAAAATTGAGATTCATATCCAAATATCATAAGTAAAACTTTATATAATTTAAAACCAAACTCAAATCGCAATGCGATTTTAAAATTGCGTGGCCCAATACATCTGCATTGCAGGTACACTGCGATCTTGCAAACCTGTGGTAGGTGGGGTATATAATACCCGCCCAACATCATATATATATATATTTTTAAATGCAATTTTCAATAACATTTTTTTATAAAAACGTTCCCATGCGATATGAAATACTATTAACATGAAACTATCTCGCGATTTGACATTCGATTACTATATATGTATATATATACATATGTATGCATATATATAGGTATATATATGTATATATATGTGTGTGTGTGTGTGTGTGTGTGTGTGTGTGTGTGTGTGTGTGTACACGCAAAGTTTATCACCATCACAACACATACATATATATATGTATATAATGATATATATGTATATGTGTATGCAGATTCAAGAATATACACAGTTTACTTAGAAATTCTAATTTTTAGAATTTTTCTTTAAATCTTTGATCTTCAAATTTATCCAATAAATAATCTAATAGGTTTGGCTATGAATTTAAACCCTAGCCTCGTTTTCTTTCAGATCTATGCATATAAAGATTTTGACATAAATTCAATTGCCCATATTGAGAATGCATACAATAAAACTATGAAATTCTTCATAAGACATATGGAAGACACGAAGAAGATAGGGAATGCAAGATGTGGAAATAGCATAAGTAAAATCACAAGAATCTACTTGGATTCTGATGCTAATTCGCTCTTCCTCAGAAAACCCATAGAGCAAGCTCCCTTCTTCAGAATTCTCGAATCCTCCAATGCTCCAATTGCACTCCAAACGCTATGTCTAAGCTTCTAGGGATGCCTGAATATAAAGAGCTCTCAGGAAACCTCTAGAATGTTTCTAGAAATAGCTGGAAGGTGTCACCAACTAAGCATGGGTCTTTTCCAACCTTCAAGATGAGCCATAGGGTTGTAGACACCATGTGCTTAATTAATGTACTAACCCCCGTGTTGTTGACACATGAGAAATAGAGAAGTGCGTTAACTCCCATGCAAGCTTATAACTCCAATCCACTTTTTATATAATTTCTATTTAAATTTATTAAACTTTCATTTTTAATTTTTATAACTTTTATTATTATTATTTGTTTATTACTTTATTATTATTTTATTATTATTGTTAATTTCTAATTTCTAATTTTCTTTTATTTAATTCATTTTCCTCAATAATTCACATTTAATTAATTATACTCAAAATTTCAAATAACATGATATTTTATATTAATTTTCTCAAATAATTAATTTATTAATTAAATCCATTTATTAAGACTTAATTAATAGAAAATTCACCATAGACCTCTAAGATAAAATATGAAAACCCATCATAGAACAAATCATACAAAATCAGTCTAAAGGGTTAAAAATCACGAAATATGTCATCCAACACATCCGATGGGTACTCAACTCTGATACTTGTCCTAACTCACTAGGACAAATGGTTTAAGGGTTTGGGATTTGGACTTGAGAATTTATCTCCCTTCTCTTATCATTGAGATAGTATAATAGGGTACGCTCATCCTAGCAATTCAGAGAAGTCGATACCCGATACCTGCAACGTACAGAAAAACCATGCATGTACATACAATATATATAATGCTTAGCTAAATAGAAAATGGCAGGAAGTGGTGCATCATGTAGATCCCAACTAAGTAGGTGACTACGACTCCCTTCCTTAACCACATCAGAAACACCATATAATAAGAAAACACGCACACCATACACATGCAAGTATGGGGTAAGTATCCATAATAAAACACATAAGATAATAACCATCCATCTAATCATCAATAATAACTGAAAATAGTATAATGATCATCATGTATGCATGAAATGTAAAATCTAAATGATCTCATCATATAACCACTGAATCCATATCATAATATCTGATAGTTTCAAAACAATACCACTAAACCATCAACATAAAACTAGTCTGTCACAGTTTGATAATAATAGCATCAATGTCCAGAAAAGAGTTGAACGAGGGTAGGCATTACATCCACCCTCCCTTGGGTTAGGCTTACTCCTGGAAGCCTACAAACAAATAGGGATTTAACTCCCTCAATCTGGCTGCATCCTCCCAAGTAGCTGAAGAATCATCAGTAGGGTCCCATTGGACCCTTACCTGCTCGATGGTTTGACCCCTAAGGGTCAACCCCTGCTGCTCTAGAATACAAACCAGCTCCAAAGCCAGCTGCCTGTCCTCTACTTGCAACACATTCCAATCAAGAACATGCACAATATTAGGAATATACTGCCTAAGCACTAAAACATCAAAAACATCATGAATGCGAGCTAGGCTGGGTGGTAGAGCAAGACGATAAGCAACCGGGCCAATCCTCTCTAGAATCTCGAATGGTCCCACATGTGAGGTGCTAGCTTAGAACCATTTCCATATCGGATTGGACTCTTTCACAGTCGCACTCTCAAGAAAACCTTATCACCCACAGCAAACTGCTTATCAGTCCTATGAGCATTGGCATACTTCTTTTGCCTATCCTGTGCCGTAGTCAAGTGCTCACGGATACGCACTACCTGTTACTCCATATCACAAAGCATCTCAGGACCCAACAGGATGCGATCCTCAAGACTGTCCCAACTCAATGGTGTACGATAAGGATGACCATATAATGCCTCAAATGGTGCCATATCAATAGAACTATGATATCCGTTGTTGTACACAAACTCCACTAGGTAGAGATAATCCTCTCAATGTGTCTGCCTATCCATCACATACATCCATAACATATCCTCCAAAACTTGATTCGCCCTCTCTGCCTGACCTTCAGTCTCTAGATGATATGCCAAACTGAAGTTTAGCTACGCTCGAAGCTCATGCTGCAGTGATGTCCAGAATGTAGATGTGAATATAGGATCCCTATCAAAAATAGTCTTTCTAGGAATACCATGTAGTCTCACAATATCACACATAAAGACATTAGCTATAGAAGCTACTATGTAGGAAGACCTAATCGGTGAAAAATGCGCCACCTTAGTCAACCGATCAACAGTGACCATGATAGCATCATGACGTTGAACTGTCATAGGTAATCCTACAATAAAATCCATGGAGATGATATCCCACTTCCAAGAAGGAATGAGATTTGGTTGCAAAAGTCCAATCGGGTGCTGGTGTTCTGCCTTGACTCTCTGACACTCAAGACACCTAGCCACAAAATCAGCAATATCTCGCTTCATCCAAGAAAAAAAGAACAAATGTCTCAAATCAGCATGCATCTTCTTAACATCTGGATGTGCTGAGTAAGGTGTACGATGGGCTTCTGCCATTATCAAGGTGCGAAGCTCATCTAAAAATGGCACATATATCCTCCCCAAATGTTTTAAAAGACCATCTGATTCTCGAACATAACCTGCAAACTTACCTTCCAAAGATCTTCCTGAATCAAGCTCTCTGCACACTTCCTGATACTAGGAATCCGTAAGAAGTGCTTGAAGAATTTGACTCCTCAAATCCACACTAAGAGTCATTGATGATGCCACATGTCTCCTGTGACTCAAAGCATCCACCACCATATTCTCCTTACCCTGAATGTACTTAACCTCAAAATAATACTCGCATAGAAACTCCATCCATCACCTCTGGCAAGCTTTCAAATTACGCTGAGTAAAAATGTACTGAAGACTACAATGATTTTTGTGTAGCTCAAATCTATGCCCCAACAAGAAATGTCTCCACTTTGTCAAAGCATGAACTAATACTACTAACTCAAGATCATGCGTAGGATAATTTAGCTCATGATCCTTGAGCTTGCGTGACTCATATGCAATCACCTGTCCATTCCATATCAACACTACCCCAATCCCTTCAAGAGAAGCATCTGTACATACCATGAAATCACCTTCTAGATCAGGTACGACTAGAATCGGTGCACTGGTCAAAAGTTTCTTGAGCTTCTAGAAAACTTCCTCACATTGCTCTGTCCATACGAACTTCTTTCCTTTCCTATGAAGAGAAGTGATAGGATGTGCTATCCTCGAGAAGTTCTGGACAAATCTGCGATAATAACTGGCTAAACCCATGAAACTATGAATCTCTGACACATTAGTCAGTGTAGGCCAATCTATTATCACCTGAATCTTTGTAGGATCCACTAAAATACCATCACCTGAAATAACATGCCCTAAATACTAATTCTCTGATTTTTAAGAATTCACACTTAGCTGCATTAGCATAAAGTTGATTTTCCCTTAAACACTGCAATACAAACCACAAGTGTTCCTCATGCTCCTTCTGAGTCTTAGAATATATCAATATGTCATCAAAAAACACAAGTACAAACCTGTCAAGATATGATCGAAAAACACCATTCATCAAACTCATGAAAATCGATGGAGCATTAGTCAATCCAAAAGGTATCACTGTGAACTCGTAATGCCCATAACGAGTTCAAAAAGCAATCTTGTGAATATCTGCTTCCTTAATGCGAAGCTGGTGGTATCTTGACTTAAGATCAATCTTGGACAATACCATAGCTCCCTTGATCTGATCAAATAAGTCATCAATCTTAGGTAAAGGATACTTGTTCTTAATAGTCACCTTATTCAATTGTCTGTAGTCAATACAAAGGTGCAAAGAACCATCTTTCTTCTTCACAAAGAGCACTAGAGCTCCCCATGGTGATACACTAGGTTGAATGCTCCCTTTGGCCAGAAGTTCCTCTAGCTAAAGACGTAGCTCACCCAATTCCTATGTAGTCATGCGATAAGGAGCTTTAGAGATAGGCTCTACTCTAGGAATTAGATCAATACTAAAATCAATGTCCCTCTTAGAAGGCATGCCTGGAATCTCACTTGGAAAAACATCTACGTACTCCTACAAAATTGGGTGATCCAAAGTCTTCCTCATAGGATCTTCCTCATCAAGATCATTTACCATAAAAACAAATATCTGACATCCCTTACGAAAACTTCGCTTCATTTGCATAGCAGAAATCATCCGCAGAGATATAGGCCTCGGTATCCCAACTATCTTCACATCATTCCCTTGGTCATCTTGGCACATAATAATCTTCTTCCTACAATCTATACTAGCTCTATGAGATCCAAGCCAGTCCATGCCTAGAACCACATCATAGGAACCAAGGGGTATGACTCAAAGATCCACTACCATATTGAAGCTTCATAAACTAAGCCCACACTTATGAACTCCAAAATTTGTGGAAACCTTAATGCCTGAGGCTAGTTCCACTTGCCAACCACGATCTTGCTTCACCGCATCTAGCTTACACTTAGAAACTATAGATGGTGAAATAAATGAATCTGTAGCTCCTGAATCAAACAATACTGAAAGAGATATACCTCTAATAGCACCTGTGGTTTCAACCACTGTTCCTTGATGATCTGCCTAACGCTGATCAACTGCTGCAAAAACTCTATGAGCTCTACCTACATCACCAACTGTAGGCTCTGTAACTATAGGCCTAGGTCCTAAAAAATAAGGTGCTCACTGAGGACATTGAGCTACATAATGTCCAATCTGACCACATGAAAAACATTTTGTATTTCTACCGGAATCTCTTCCCATAGGTGGTACATTAGATTGCTGACGATTGTTCCTGCTAACAAAAGACTGGCTACTCTGAGCTGGCTGATTGGTTTGATTCTATCTATTGTGTTGGTTGTTCTTGGTGTTAGAACCTTTGCCACCACCTTGAGCTTGAGAATTTGAGCCCTTCTTCTACTGTGTCTGTTGAGACTGCTGCTGATACTGTTTCCCCTTAGAGAACGAAAACTTCTTGTTACCAACTGAATTGTAGTTGCTTTTAGATCTTGATGTTGCTGGTGCTCCTACAAAACCACCTTGACCAAGGTTGACACTTTTCTCAACAAGGATTTCTTGATGCACTGCATCTTTGAGCATTTTTGGCTCAAATACCTTAACTCCCCCAATAATACGATTATTCAAGGCCCTACTAAAATGTTGTGTCAACTGAGCTGAATTTTCACTGAACCCTAAAAAAGGCATAATCTCATAAAACTTACGCTCATACTTGGTCACTGACAAAGTGTACTATCTGAGATTATGAAATTCATCAGCCCTTTTTTGTTTCCATTCCTCTGGTAGGAATCGTTCACGGAAACTCTCCAGAAATAATTCCCATGTAACACTGCTCATATCAATTCCCAACTTCTTCTCCTCAATTTTCCACCAAGTGGCCCCAAAATTTTCTAAATTAGTGATCCCAAACCTTTCCTTAACATTGTTGTCGAACTCCTGCATGGAAAAAATCTCGTTGAGAGAGATAAGCCACTGCTTGGCCACATAACCAAAACCTTGCCCATCGAAAGGCTTGATCTTGGATCTTGAAAGATCCTTCATCTGAGTCGACACAATGGACCTCTGACGATCCTTCTGAGGACTCCTAGACCTAGGTATATGCTCTTGTTCTGTCTGATGCACTTTAGGTTGTTCTTGAATAGGAGGTAGATGTTCTAGAATAGTTTGCATCATCTGTCTCAAACCAACCTCTTCGAACTCAGCTTGGTCCTCTCTACGGCTCTCTTCCTGCAGCCTACTAGAGTGCTCTTCCCTGATCTCTACATGAATCGATCCATCATAAGCAGACTCATGGGCACTAACAGCTCTTCCACAACCACGACCTCTACCACGGCCTCTAACAGAAGACCTAGTCCTAGATACCATCCCAATATAGTACAAAGTACTATTAAAATCACATGTTCCCATAGACTATGTTCAGTTCTATGTTTAGGTTTAAGTAAAATTTCCAATTTTGAAAGCTAAGTGTTGAAGTATGAAAAATATACAAGTAACAGCTCAAGTTCTATTTCAGCTCACCTAGTTTTCAAATTGAACAGATACACTTGATAGTTCAAAGTTCTAGTTGTTCCAAAATACTTAGAGCTCCCAATGTAGAAACTCGAGCTCTGATACCAAATGTAATGCCCCACCAAGGGATCCAAAGAATTAACCTAGAATTTCACTAAGTTTAGTAGCATTTTTTTTTTATGCAAGTAAACATCACATATAACTTATGCACAATAATGGAAGCAATAGCATTGTCCATCTGAAATTAAACATAACATACATAAAAGATTACATTCTTTAAGATCTATTAACATTGAATTACATACATGAATCCATCTAGTACAATATCCACATGAAATAATAATGATACGTCCAATATACAAATATCCTTTCTAAATTACATTCCAGAATGCACAATCATCCACTGTACATGTCATACGGTATGATAAGCTCAAAGATATACATACATAGAATAAGGTACATCATCCTATTCTAATCCATTATACATCAAAGTAGAGATAATCACATGATACACATGATACATCATCATAGAAGACATATACATCCATCATAAAGATCAAACATAATATACTAAGTGCACGATTCCTCCCAACCGTTAATAGCATCATTAGACCATCGTGAATCCTAGCCATCCCTCCGTGCGTAACATTCCAAATCACCGAAGAGATCATCGGTATTGCATAGTAGGAATGTCACTCCTAATAAATACAACATCATATGTAGAAGTAATCTAACATGCAAATAAAAACATAAGATAACATCATCTAACATATGCTAATCATCAATGGAAAAGGATACACATCCACCATCATGAAGGACGCATTAGCCACGACATCTCAATGAATCTCAAAATGATAAGAGTGGAAAATACACTACCACCCGACTACGTGGTACCTAAGTGGTCCACTCCCATCGTGCTAAGGAGATAATCTGAAGTCCCAAACAGGCTATCAAAATCACATAGCACATATCACTATAAGTCTAAAAATCCTAAAAGTATACTAACTCAAAGGTTCCTAACACAAAATCTGACATCTGATCTCCAGAGGCACACAATGACATGTCAGAACCTACTATGCAAGCGGGAAAGTGTCATCGCAATTATCACGTACAAGTTACCCTGGAAGTTAGCTAAACTCCATGGATCCATACTGATTTCATGAGGCCACTAGTATCCTCTCATACTAACGAGGCATACTACAGAATGCAAGGTCGCAACCATGCGTCTCACTACTCCCATCCTAGCCTATACAAGTGCTCAAGGCATGGGCGAGAACAAACACTTATCTTTTTAGGTTTATTTAGTTAGTATTAGGTGCGAATGTTATCACTTATTAATCCAACTTACAATGAGTTACCCTGGCAACCTCTTAGAGCCCCGACCCCCATTGCAAGTCACTTCTCGTCACTACATGTAGATATCCTACCCTAATGCTCATGGACTCATAAATCTCAAAATCACAAAACATAATCCATAATAAAATCATCAAATATGCATAAAAGCATCAAATCTCCATGAGCAAATATCCAGAGAAAATCATGAACACAACAGCTCTCTATTGGCAACTGAAGTATCACTGATAATCAAATATCCAATGGTTCTCAATAACCAAAATATATATCTCAATCATACTGATCGAAGACTCCAAAAATGGTTGAGTCAAATATGACATCATCAAGAATAAATCAACATCTCAGTCCCATCATGGCGACTAAAAAATAATCAAAGATAACTGATCGATGACCAAAATAATGGTTAGGTCAAGAGTCTCATACACAAGAATCTCAACTATAACAATCAGTAATCACATCCAATACATAGAGCATTCCATCACAAACCATGGTTGGGTTTATAAAAATTGAGATTAAAACATCATCATGACATCACAATCACATAAACCCCAAGCCTCTGGTAGACGTCCTATACTGGTCAACACTAGTCAACCCAAAACCCAAAACAATAGCATAAAAAATACACAATGTAAACACATGTTTTGGTTTTGCTAAGTTTTCAAATTTGAATTCAAAAGTCTCAGTTTATGTTTTTCCAAATTATATTAAGTGGAAAAATTTCACGTTTTTCCTAACCCATGTATTTGTTTGATAGATAAAAGTTTATCCCCAAAACTATTAGACTCAATTTTCTAATTGATCTAATAATATTTTGTTTATATAACATTGTTTGAAAATTGACACTCTCAATGAATCAAAACTTCGATTATATATATACATACATTAATATATATATATATATATATATATATATATATATATATATTTATATATATATATATATATATATATATATATTTATATATATATATATATATATTTATATATAATAACATTTAATAATTAATGATATTGCAAAAAAATCGAGATTCATATCCAAATCTCATAAGTAAAACTTTATATAATTTAAAACCAAACTCAAATCGCAATGCGATTTTAAAATCGTGCAGCCCAATACATCTGCATTGTAGGTACACTGCGGATCGTAGGTACACTGCGATCTCGCAAGCCTACGGTGGGTGGGGTATATAATACCCACCAACATCATATATATATATATATTTTTTATTTTTTAAATGCAATTTTCAATAACTTTTTTTTATAAAAACGTTCCCATGCAATATGAAAGACTATTAACATGAAACTCTATCACAATTTGATATTCGATTAATATATATGTATATATATACATATGTATGTATATATATATATATATATGTATATATATGTATATATATATATATATATATATATATATATATATATATATACACGCAGAGTTTATCACCATCGCAGCACATACATATATATATGTATATAATGATATATACGTATATGTGTATGCAGATTCAAGAATATACACAGTTTACTTAGAAATTCTAACTTTCAAAATTTTTCTTTAAATCTTTGATCTTCAAATTTATCCAATAAATAAACTAATAGGTTCGGCTATGAATTTAAGCCCTAGCCCCGTTTTCTTTCAGATCTATACATATAAAGATTTCCACATAAATTCAATTGCCCATATTGAGAATGCATACAATAAAAATGTGAAATTCCTCAGAAGACATATCGAAGACACGAAGAAGATAGGGAATGCAAGATGCAGAAATAGCATAAGTAAAATCACAAGAATCTATCCGGATTCTGATGCTAATTTGCTCTTCCTCAGAAAACTCGCAGAGCAAGCTCCCTTTTTCAGAATTCTCGAATCCTGCAATGCTCCAATTGCACTCCAAACGCTATGTCTAAGCTTCTAGGGATGCCTAAATATAAAGAGCTCTTAGAAAACCTCTAGAATATTTTTAGAAATAGTTGGAAGGTGTCACCAACTAAGCATGAGTCTTTTCCAACCTTCAAGATGAGCTATAGGGTTGTAGACACCATATGCTTAATTAATGCACTAACCCCTGTGTTGTTGACACATGAGAAATAGAGAAGTGCGTTACCTCCCATGCAAGCTTATAACTCTAATCCACTTTTTATATAATTTCTATTTAAATTTTTATAACTTTCATTTTTAATTTTTATAAATTTTATTATTATTATTTATTTATTACTTTATTATTATTTTATTATTATTTTTAATTTTTAATTTCTAATTTTTTTTTATTTAATTCATTTTCTTCAATAATTCACATTTAATTAATTATACTCAAAATATCAAATAACATGATATGTTATATTAATTTTCTTAAATAATTAATTTATTAATTAAATCCATTTATTAAGACTTAATTAATAGAAAATTCACTATAGACCTCTAAGATAAAATATGAAAACCCATCATAGAACAAATCATACAAAATCAGTCTAAAGGGTTAAAAATCATGAAATATGTCATCTGACACATTCGGTGGGTACTCAACTCTGATACTTGTCCTAACTCACTAGAAAAAATGGTTTAAGGGTTTGGGATTTGGACTAGAGAATTTATCTCACTTCTCTTATCATTGAGATAGTATAATAGGGTACGCTCATCCTTGCAATTCAGAGAAGTCGATACCCAATACCTGCAACCTGCAAAAAAACCATGCATGTACATACAATATATATAATGCTAAGCTAAACAGACAATGGTAGGAAGTGGCGCATCATGTAGATCCCGACTAAGCATGAAATGTAAAATCTAAATGATCTCATCATATAACCACTGAATCCATATCATAATATCTGATAGTGTCAAAACAATACCACTAAACCATCAACATAAAACTAGTCTATCACAGTCTGATAATAATAGCATCAATGTCCAAAAAAGATGTGAACGAGGGTAGGCACTACAAATCAACCGTGGTTAAATCTGGTCAACTTTTGGTCAGACTTGATATTTGTGTATGTGAATATGAGAAAATGTGAGAATGAATTAAAGCAACAATTCGATGCAAATTCTCATTCAACCGTTCAAATCGAAGAGATGAGGGTCTCTTAAATAGACTTTCCTGGAATTCATCAATGGTTGAGATCGATTTCAATCAACGGTCAGTATTAAAGGTGAAGTTCAGTCATAAAGGGAGATTTCCAAATTAAAGGGACCTAACAGATTTATTTTGAGTAAAATAACAACTTAACTGATTCAATTTAAGTGGAAAAAGGAGTTAACTCATTTAACTCATTTTTTATCGATAGTGAACTGGAAATTACCCTTTTTAAACTGAAGAAAGATTTTGTTGAGATATTTAATTTAATAAAATGAGATATCCTCTCATAATTATTTTTTCTATTTAATTAAATAATCTTTAATTAATTAGAGACACTTTTCTTATTTAATTAAATAACTTCATTTAATTAAGTAGGAATGGCTTCTCATTTAATTAAATAACTTTGTTTAATTAATTAGAAGTAAGTACTCCATTTAATTAAATAATTTCATTTAATTATTTCAAAATTCTTTCAGAAACTAGTCAACTCAAGTCAACCGTAGTTAAATCTAATCAACTTTTGGTCAAACTTGATGTTTGCGTATGTGAAAATGAGAAAATGTGAGTATGAATTCTAGCAACAATTCGATGCAAATTCTCATTCAACATTTGAAAACGAAAAGATGAGGGTCTCTTAAATAGACTTTACTGGAATTCATCAATGGTTGAGATTGATTTCAATCAATGGTCAGGATTAAAGGTGTAGTTCAGTCAAAAAGGGAGATTTCCAAATTAAAGAGAGTTAACAGATTTAATTTGAGTAAAATAAGGAGTTAACTGATTCAATTTGAGTAGAAAAAGGAGTTAATTGATTTAACTCATTTTTTATCAATAGTGAACTAAAAATTTCCCTTTTTGAACTGAAGAGAGATTTTGTTGAGATGTTTAATTTAATAAAATGAGATATGCTCTCATAATTACATTTTCTATTTAATTAAATAATCTTTAATTAATTAGAGACACTTTTCTTATTTAATTAAATAACTTCATTTAATTAATTAAGAATGGCTTCTCATTTAATTAAATAACTTTGTTTAATTAATTAGAAGTAAGTACTCCATTTAATTAAATAATTTCGTTTAATTATTTCAAAATTCTTTTCGAAACTAGTCAACTCAAGTCAACCATGGTTAAATCTGGTCAGCTTTTGGTCAAACTTGATCTTTGCGTATGTGAATATGAGCAAATGTGAGTATGAATTTCAGCAACAATTCGATCTAAATTCTCATTCAACCTTTCAAAACCAAGATATGAGGGTCTCTTAAATAGACTTTCCTGAAATTCATCAATGGTTGAGATCGATTTCAATCAATAGTTAAGATTAAAGGTGAAGTTCAGTCATAAAGGGAGATTTCCAAATTAAAGGGAGTTAACAGATTTAATTTGAGTAAAATAAAGAGTTAACTAATTCAATTTGAGTAGAAAAAGGAGTTAACTAATTTAACTCATTTTTTATCAATAGTGAACCGGAAATTTTCCTTTTTGAACTGAAGAGAGATTTTGTTGAGATATTTAATTTAATAAAATGGGATATGCTCTCATAATTACTTTTTCTATTTAATTAAATAATCTTTAATTAATTAGAGACAATTTTCTTATTTAATTAAATAACTTCATTTAATTACTTAGGAATGGCTTCTCATTTAATTAAATAACTTTGTTTAATTAATTAGAAGTAAGTACTCTATTTAATTAAATAATTTTGTTTAATTTTTTCAAAATTCTTTTCGAAACTAGTCAACTCAAGTCAACCATGGTTAAAACTGGTCAACTTTTGGTCAAACTTGATCTTTGCGTATGTGAATATGAGCAAATGTGAGTATGAATTCCAGCAATAATTCAATGCAAATTCTCATTCAACCTTTCAAAACAAAGAGATGAGGGTCTCTTAAATAGACTTTCCTAGAATTCATCAATGGTTGAGATCGATTTCAATCCACGGTCAAGATTAAAGGTGAAGTTCAGTCATAAAGGGAGATTTGCAAATTAAAGGGAGTTAACAGATTTAATTTGAGTAAGATAAGGAGTTAACAGATTCAATTTGAGTAGAAAAAGGAGTTAACTGATTTAACTCATTTTTTATCAATAGTGAACTGAAAATTTCACTTTTTGAGCTGAAGAGAGATTTTGTTGAGATATTTAATTTAATAAAATGAGATATGCTCTCATAATCACTTTTTATATTTAATTAAATAATCTTTATTTAATTAGAGAAACTTTTATTATTTAATTAATTGGGAATGGCTTCTCATTTAATTAAATAACTTTGTTTAATTAATTAGAAGTAAGTACTCCATTTAATTAAATAATTTTATTTAATTATTTCAAAATTCTTTTCGAAACTAGACAACTCAGGTCAACTGTAGTTAAATCTAGTCAACTTTTGGTCAAAATTGATCTTTGCGTATGTGAATATGAGAAAATGTGAGTATGAATTCCAGCAACAATTCGATGCAAATTCTCATTCAACCTTTCAAAACGAAGAGATGAGGGTCTCTTAAAAAGACTTTCTTAGAATTCATCAACGGTTGAGATCGATTTCAATCAACAGTCAGGATTAAAGGTGAGGTTCAGTCATAAAGGGAGATTTCAAAATTAAAGGGCGTTAATAGATTTAATTTCAGTAAAATAAGGAGTTAACTGATTCAATTTGAGTAGACAAAGAAGTTAACTGATTTAACTCATTTTTGATCAATAGTGAACTGAAAATTTCCCTTTTTGAACTGAAGAGAGATTTTGTTGAGATATTTAATTTAATAAAATGAGATATGCTCTCATAATTACTTTTTCTATTTAATTAAATAATCTTTAATTAATTAGAGAGACTTTTCTTATTTAATTAAATAACTTCATTTAATTAATTAGGAATGGCTTCTCATTTAATTAAATAACTTTGTTTAATTAATTAGAAGTAAGTACTCCAATTAATAAAATAATTTCATTTAATTAATTCAAAATTCTTTTCGAAACTAGTCAACTCAAGTCAACTGTGGTTAAATCTGGTCAACTTTTGGTCAAATTTGATCTTTGCGTATGTGAATATAAGAAAATGTGAGTATGAATTCTGGCAACAATTCGATGCAAATTCTCATTCAACCTTTCAAAATGAAGAGATGAGGGTCTGTTAAATAGACTTTCCTGAAATTCATCAACGGTTGAGATCAATTTCAATCAACGGTCAGGATTAAAGGTGAAGTTTAGTCATAGAGGGAGATTTCCAAATTAGAGGGAGTTAACAAATTTAATTTGAGTAAAATAAGTAGTTAACTGATTCAATTTGAGTAGAAAAAGGAGTTAACTGATTTAACTCATTTTTGATCAATAGTGAACTGGAAATTTTCCTTTTTGAACTGAAGAGAGATTTTGTTGAGATATTTAATTTAATAAAATGAGACATGCTCTCATAATTACTTTTTCTATTTAATTAAATAATCTTTAATTAATCAGAGACACTTTTCTTATTTAATTAAATAACTTCATTTAATTAATTAGGAATGGCTTCTCATTTAATTAAATAACTTTGTTTAATTAATTAGAAGTAAGTACTCCATTTAATTAAATAATTTTATTTAATTTTTTCAAAACAAAATTTGAAACTAGTCAACTCAAGTCAACTGTAGTTGAATCGGTTAACTTTTGGTCAAATTTGATATTTGCGTATGTGAATATGAGCAAATGTTAGTAAGAATTCAAGCAACAATTTGATTCAAATTCTCATTCAACCTTTCAAAACGAAGAGATGAGGGTCTCTTAAACAGAATTTTTTGGAATTCATTAACGATTCAGATCGATTTCAATCAACGGTCAGGATTAAAGGTGAAGTTCAGTCATAAAGCGAGATTTGCAAATTAAAGGGGGTTAACCAGATTTAATTTGAGTAAAATAAGGAGTTAACTGATTCAATTTGAGTAGAAAAAGGAGTTAACTGATTTAACTCATTTTTTATCAATAGTGCATTGAAAATTTTCTTTTTTGAACTGAAGAAATATTTTGTTGAGATATTTAATTTAATAAAATGAAATATGCTCTCATAATTACTTTTTCTATTTAATTAAATAATCTTTAATTAATTAGAGACACTTTTCTTATTTAATTAAATAACTTCATTTAACTAATTAGGAATGGGTTCTAATTTACTTAAATAACTTTGTTTAATTAATTAGAAGTAATCACTCCATTTAATTAAATAATTTCATTTAATTATTTCAAAAAAAAATTCGAAACTAGTCAACTCAAGTTAACTGTGGCTAAATGTGGTCAACTTTTGGTCAAACTTGATCTTTGCATATGTGAATATGAGCAAATGTTAGTATGAATTCCAGCAACAATTCAATGCAAATTGTCATTCAACCTTTCAAATCGAAGGGATGAGGGTCTCTTAAATAGACTTTCTTGCAATTCATCAACGGTTGAGATCAATTTCAATCAACAGTCAGGATTAAAGGTGAAGTTCAATCATAAGGGGAGATTTCCAAATTAAAGGGAGTTAACAGATTTAATTTGAGTAAAATAAGGAGTTAACTGATTCAATTTGAGTAGAAAAAGGAGTTCACTAATTTAACTCATTTTTGATCAATATTGAACTGGAAATTTCCTTTTTTGAACTGAATAGAGATTTTGTTAAGATATTTAATTTAATAAAATGAGATATGCTCTCAAAATTACTTTTTCTATTTAATTAAATAATCTTTAATTAATTATAGACACTATTCTTATTGAATTAAATAATTTCATTTAATTAATTAAGAATGACTTCTCATTTAATTAAATAACTTTGTTTAATTAATTAGAAGTAAGTACTCCATTTAATTAAATAATTTTATTTAATTATTTCAAAATTCTTTTCGAAACTAGTCAACTGTGGTTAAATCTAGTCACCTTTTGGTCAAACTTGATCTTTGCGTATGTGAATATGAGCAAATGTGAGTATGAATTTCAGCAACAATTCGATGCAAATTCTCATTCAGCCTTTCAAAATGAAGAGATGAGGGTCTCTTAAATAGACTTTCATGGAATTCATCAACGGTTGAGATCGATTTTAATCAATGGTCAGGATTAAAGATGAAGTTCAGTCATAAAGGGAGATTTCCAAATTAAAGGGAATTAAAAGATTTAATTTGAGTAAAATAAGGAGTTAACTGATTCAATTTGAGTAGAAAATGGAGTTAGCTGATTTAACTATTTTTTATGAATAGTGAATTGAAAATTTCCCTTTTTCATCTGAAGAGAGATTTTGTTGAGATATTTAATTTAATATAATGAGATATGCTCTCATAATTACTTTTTCTATTTAATTAAATATTCTTTAATTAATTAGAGACACATCTTTTATTTAATTAAATAACTTCATTTAATTAATTAGGAATGGCTTCTCATTTAATTGAATAATTTTATTGAATTATTTCAAATTTTTTTCGAAACTAGTCAACCGTGGTTAAATTTGGTCAACTTTTGGTCAAAATTGATCTTTGCATATGTGAATATGAGCAAATGTGAGTATGAATTCCAGCAACAATTCGATGCAAATTCTCATTCAAACTTTGAAAATGAAGAGATGAGGGTCTATTAAATAGACTTTCCTAAAATTCATCAATGGTTGAGATCGATTTCAATCACCATTAGGATTAAAGGTGAAGTTTAATCATAAAGGAAGATGTTCAAATTAAAGGAAGTTAACATATTTAATTTGAGTAAAATAAAGAGTTAACTGATTCAATTTGAGTAGAAAAAAGAGTTAACTGATTGAACTCATTTTTTATCAATAGTGAAATGAAACTTTCACTTTTTGAACTGAAAAGAGATTTTGTTGAGATATTTAATTTAATAAAATGAGATATGCTCTCATAGTTACTTTTTCTATTTAATTAAATAATCTTTAATTAGTTAGAGACACTTTTCTTATTTAATTAAATAACTTCATTTAATTAATTAGGAATGGCTTCTCATTTAATTAAATAATTTTCTTTAATTAATTAGAAGGAAGTACTCCATTTAATTAAATAATTTTGTTTAATTATTTCAAAATTCTTTTTGAATCTAGTCAACTCAAGTCAATCGTGGTTAAATCTAGTCAACTTTTGGTCAAACTTGATCTTTGCGTATGTGAATATGAGCAAATGTGAGTATGAATTCTAGCAACAATTCGATGCAAATTCTCATTCAGCCTTTCAAAACGAAGAGATGAGGGTCTCTTAAATAGACTTTCTTGGAATTCATCAACGGTTGAGATCGATTTCAATCAATGGTTAAGATTAAAGGTGAAGTTCAGTCATAAAGGGAGATTTCTGAATTAAAGGGAGTTAACAGATTTAATTTGAGTAAAATAAGGAGTTAATAGATTCAATTTGAGTAGAAAAAGGAGTTAACTCATTTAACTCATTTTTGATCTATAGTGAATTGAAAATTTCAATTTTTGATCTGAATAGAGATTTTGTTGAGATATTTAATTTAATAAAATGAGATGTGCTCTCATAATTACTTTTTTTATTTAATTAAATAATCTTTAATTAATTAGAGACACTTTTCTTATTTAATTAAATAACTTCATTTATTTAATTAGGAATGGCTTCTCATTTAATTAAATAACTTTATTTAATTAATTAGAAGTACTCAATTTAATTAAATAATTTCGTTTAATTATTTCAATTTTTTTTTCAAAACTAGTCAACTCAAGTCAACCGTGGTTAAATATGTACAACTTTTGGTCAAACTTGATCTTTGCGTATGTGAATATGAGCAAATGTGAGTATGAATTTCAGAAACAATTCGATGCAAATTGTCATTCAACCTTTCAAAACGAAGAGATGAGGGTCTCTTAAATAGACTTTCCTGGAATTCATCAATGGTTGAGATCGATTTCATTCAACGGTCAGGAATAAAGTTGAAGTTCAGTCATAAAAGGAGATTTCCAAATTAAAGGCAGTTCACAGATTTAATTTGAGTTAAAAAGGAGTTAACTGATTCAATTTGAGTTGAAAAAGGAGTTAACTGATTTAACTCATTTTTTATCAAAAGTGAACAGGAAATTTCCATTTTTGAACTGAAGAGAGATTTTGTTGAGATATTTAATTTAATAAAATGATATATGCTCTCATAATTACTTTTTCTATTTAAGCAAATAATCTTTAATTAATTAGAGACACTTTTCTTATTTAATTAAATACCTTCATTTAATTAATTAGGAATGGCTTCTCATTTAATTAAATAACTTTTTTTAATTAATTAGAAGTAAGTACTCCATTTAATTAAATAATTTTGTTTAATTATTTCAAAATTCTTTTCGAAACTAGTCAACTCAAGTCAATTGTGGTTAAATCTGGTCAAATTTTGGTCAAACTTGATCTTTGCATATGTGAATATGAGCAAACATGAGAATGAATTCGAGCAACAATTCGATGCAAATTCTCATTCAACCTTTCAAAATGAAGAGATGAGGGTCTCTTAAATAGACTTTTCTAAAATTCATCAACGGTTGAGATCTATTTCAATCAACGGTCAAGATTAAAGGTGAAGTTCAGTCATAAAGAGAGATTTCCAAATTAAAGGCCGTTAACAGATTTAATTTGAATAAAATAAGGAGTTAACTAATTCAATTTGAGTAGAAAAAAGAGTTAACTGATTTAACTCATTTTTGATCAATAGTTAACTGGACATTTCCCTTTTTGAACTGAAGAGAGATTTTGTTGAGATATTTAATTTAATAAAATGAGATACGCTCTGATAATTATTTTTTCTATTTAATCAAATAATGTTTAATTAATTAGAGACACTTTTCTTATTTAATTAAATAACTTCATTTAATTAATTAGGAATGGCTTCTCATTTAATTAAATAACTTTGTTTAATTAATTAGAAGTAAGTGCTCCATTTAATTAAATAATTTCATTTAATTATTTCAAAATCTTTTCGAAACTAGTCAACTCAAGTCAACCATGGTTAAATCTGGTCAACTTTTGGTCAAACTTGATCTTTGCGTATGTGAATATGAGCAAATGTGAGCATGAATTCCAACAACAATTCGATGCAAATTTTCATTCAACCTTTCAAAATGAAGAGATGAGGGTCTCTTAAATAGACTTTCTTGAAATTCATCAACGGTTGAGATCGATTTCAATCAACGGTCAGGATTAAAGGTGAATTTCAGTCATAAAGGGAGATTTCCAAATTAAAGGAAGTTAACAGATTTAATTTTTGTAAAATAAGGAGTTAACTGATTCAATTTGAGTAGAAAAAGGAGTTAACTGATTTAACTCATTTTTTATCAATAGTGAACTGAAAATTTCCCTTTTTGAACTGAAGAGAGATTTTGTTCAGATATTTAATTTAATAAAATGAGATATGCTCTCGTAATTACTTTTTCTATTTAATTAAATAATTTTCAATTAATTAGAGACACTTTTCTTATTTAATTAAATAACTTCATTTAATTAATTAGGAATGGCTTCTCATTTAATTAAATAACTTTGTTTAATTAATTAGAAGTAAGGACTCTATTTAATTAAATAATTTTGTTTAATTATTTCAAAAATTTTGTCGAAACTAGTCAACTCAAGTCAACTGTGGTTAAATCTGGTCAACTTTTGGTCAAGCTTGATCTTTGCATATGTGAATATGAGAAAATGTGAGTATGAATTCCAGCAACAATTCGATGCAAATTCTCATTCAACCTTTCAAAATGAAGAGATGAGGGTCTCTTAAATAGACTTTTCTCAAATTCATCAATGGTTGAGATCAATTTCAATCAATTGTCAAGGTTAAAGGTGAAGTTCAGTCATAAAAGGAGATTTCCAAATTATGTAGTGCCTGCCCCTAGTTCGCATTTTGTTAGAGCTAGTTTTATGTTGTTGGTTAGCAGCATTATTCTGAAATTATTAGATATTGTGCTATAGATTCAGTTTATTATGTGATGAGGTTACTTAAACTCTACATTTCATGTGTGTATGATGATTATTTTTAGTGTTCGCAATTATTGGGGATGATTATTACATTGCTTTCAGTTATGAATGATGATTAGTAAGATGATTTATTATCATATATATTTTCTTATTGATACTTACCTGATACTTGCATGTGTATGGTGTGCATGTTTTCTTTGCGTGTTTGCTTTTGTATGGCCTGTCTGATGTGGTTAGGGAAGGGAGTCGTAGTCACCTGCTAGCCAGAATTTACAAGATACACCACTTCCTGCCCTTGCCTATTTAGCTTAGTATATATTGTGCTTGTACATGCATGGTTTTTATGCAGGTTGCAAGTACCAAGTATCGACTTCCCTGAATTGTCAGGATGAGCATACCCTATCACATTATCTCAATGATAAGAGAGGGGAGATAAATTCTCAAGTCCAAATCCCAACCCTTTAATTCATTTGCCCTAATTGAAAAATTAGGACAAGTATCCGAGTTGAGTACCCTCCGAATGCGTCTGATAACGTAATTCGTGATATTAACCCTTGGTTTGATTTTGTATGTATTTTGACTATGATGAGTTTTCATATTTTTACCTTGTAAGTCTTTGATATATTTTCTATTAATTAAGCCTAATTAAAAGATTTAATTAAATAAAAAATTAATATGATATTTTAATATTTATTTTATTTAATTAAGTAAGAAATTAATTAAATAAAATAATTAAATTTGAAAATAAAAGTTAAAAGTTAAAAGTTGAAATGTGACAATATTTATTTTAATAATATATTTGGAGCTCATTTCTAAATAAATGACTAAATAATATTATTATTAAAGCTAATAAATATTTTAGCAATTAAGTTTTGAAAATGAAATTTAAAAGTGAAAAATATATTTTAAATTATTGAAAGATTCTAGATTTCATGTGATTAAAATATAAATATATTAAGATTGAAAAGTGGAATTATAAAAGTTAGTGCATGAGATTTAATAAATAAATAAATAAAATTAGAAAGAGTAAATTAAATATTATATTAATATTTTCTAAAATGGAAGCTACAAGCTTCAAGCTAAAATGGAAGCTTCAAAGCTTACATGCATTGGAGAAGTTCATATGCTCGTATATTTTCTACATGCTTCTATGCTTTTTCTAGCACTTCTAGTCACTTGGATGATTCGATTGGCTTTGATCTTAGTGGAATTGCAAATGATGGAGAAAGAAGGGATTTTCTATGGACTTCTGAGGCATGATGGATTAGCATTAGTGTCCAGGTGCACTCGTGATATTCGCATACTCTCTTTGCACTATTTCTCTTCCTATCTTCATCATGTTTGTTATATGTGTCTGAATACTTTCTGTGATTGAATCTACAATTTGAAATTGGAATCTAGATATTTTATTTGGTTGAGAAGAAAACAATAAAAAAACCCTAGCTTCAATTTAAGAAAGAAATTAGATTTGAATTGGGTTTGGGTTCGCATTTATATTGTGAAATTAGATAGACAAGATTTGTAATTAAAATAGAAATTCTAAGTTGAAAATTTGAATGGTTAGATGTAATCTTTCTATCAAATTATATTTTCAGATGCGTAAAGACAAACCTATTAGATGGATGAATGGGTAAATTTAAAGAACAATTACCTTTTAGGAAAAATTTTTAATTAATCACAAACTGCTCTGTAGCTGCCCCATGGATAGACCTGAACTTAGTCATCCATAACTTTTTATCGTGATGGAATTTATTCGATCGCTACAGTCAGAAGTGGCGCAACTTGACCTTCTCCAACATATTTCAATTTCAGCTTGATCCAACGGTTCATTAGGGAGATATGACCCTTGTACTGGGACTATTTTATTCAATGACAGATATTTCTCCATTTTCCATAACCAAGAGTTCTTTATGCTTAAACTTCACAAAAATAATATATCAAAGTATAGAATGAATTAAAGATATTATTGCAATCTTCCCTTGTTAGAATCTTTTTAATATGCATTAGTTTTATATGGTTTATTATCTAATCTAATTAAATTAAATTTAATTAAGATTAGTTAATAGTAGAAGAAGTGTAATTAATTATTAGTCAATTTAAGTAAATGAATTTTTAAATGAGAAAAAATTAAAAGAAAAGAGATTTTAATATAGTTTATATAGTGGACTTTTTATAATATATATTAAATACTATTTAATATATATTAAATAATTTAGAGATGGTAATTTTATATTACGTTTTTAAATGAAGAGACTTTAATAATAATAGATTAAGATTTAATTGACATGGAGTCACTGTTATAACATTGTTATAATTTGAATTATCACGGTATTATTAATACATTATATATTATTAACTAAATTATTGATATACCTTAATGGTATTAAGAGTTAGCTAATAAAGCTTATGTAAAGTTCTTTAGATCGATTAATAATAGTTTTGATGAGTTTATTATTTATTAATGTTTGTTGGGTCTAACAAATTATTAATAAATAATAGTATAAATAGTTATCAATTAATACGATCAGAGTTAATCTAGAGGAGATTAGTTAATGATTGAAGTACTGTAAAAGATATTAATCAAATTGAATTGGTTAATAATTTCGAAGAGTATCAATTAACTGAATCAACGTACATAGGGGAAACTTATTTGAGATAATAATACTTGGTATTGGAGATTTATTATAACTTGTTATTATTAAAATATAAATGAAAACATTATTGCAGAGTGACGAATGTAGTCATTATAGATTTATTAATAAGATTCTCAATATAGCTTGTTATTAAATATTAACAAATTATTATTGAGCTATGAATATGAATATTTGTGTACTAGATTATACTTGACTTTTAACTTATAGAATTTTAGTTAGTTATTAGTCAACTGATATTAATTAGAACATTGCTATGGTTATGCAATTATTAATTAAATCAATTAATGAGAGTTAATTATATTTAATTAATAATTAAGTTATATAATAAATTTTTTAATTGATATGATTCTTTTAGCAAAGTTGCAAAGTAATTAAATCGAAGTTGATAAGTCTTATTCTAATGACTTGAATAATGACTTAGATATTTTAATAGGTATTAGTGATGATTTAATTGTTATAATGATTAAATTAAAAGCCTCAAACTTTAGTAGTATTTAAATAAGTTTTACTTGAGAACCATTAGAATGTTAAAGAGTCATGGATTGCGTACCTATGTTAATTGATTGATTTAATTGATCATTTTATTAAAGTTATAATCTTCTTATTCGAAGATTGATAATTGGTCCTCTTATAATATAACGAATAATGATCTTAGAAAAGTTGAAAGGTTAATCAATTAGAATATGGATCATGATTAAATATAGAGGATAATTTAATTAAAGGTCAATGATGATTAGTTTAGTGAATATTTATCCTTAAGTTATTCTTAGAATGTAATTTTTAATAATGGAAAGAATAATGCTATCGGAGAACAAATGGGTTGACTTGTAGGTCAAATGATGAAACTTATACTTTTGAAGTATACTTGCAAACAGAAATCTAGAAACACCTACACATTATTCAACTATGTGAATTTAATAAACCAAAACATGTGTTTTCATCGTGTATTCTATATGTTTCTTGTTTTGAATTTTGGTTTGACTAGTGTTGACCAGTCTTAGGTTGTTACCAGAGGCTCGGAGGTTATGAGATGTGTTGGCATGTTGATTTTATTTGGTCTCGATCTTTATAAGCCCAACCATGGTAATGTGATCATATGCTCTATGAAATGTTTGTATTTACTGATTGTTATAGTTGAGATTCTTATGTATCTGAGACACTTGAGCTAATCATTTTTGAGTCATCGATTAGTTATCTTTGGTTTATTTTCTAGTCACCATGATGGGACTGAAATATAAATTTATTTCTTGATGATGTCATGTTGTGACATGTTTTGACTCAACCATTTTGGAGTCTTCGATCAGTATGATTTTGAGATATTCTTGGTTGCTTGTTGAGAACCAATAGATATTGTGATTTATTTTGAGATATATTTTGGTTATTGAGAACCAATGGATACTTATGATTATCAGTGATGCCTTCAGTTGCCAATAGAGAACTGTTGTGGTCATGATTTTCTATGGATGCTTTTTCAGATACTCATGGAGATTTGATGATTCTTATCTTGGTGATTTGATGATTATTATTATGGATATTTGATACTTTTATCATTGATATTTTATGATTCTTTTTATGGATTATCTTTTGAATTTTCTTTACAGTCGCTTGTACAGGACTATGGTGATTTTATGATTCCATGAGCTTGGGGTAGGTAATCTAATTGTAGTGTCGGGAAGTGACTTGCAATGGAGGCTGGGGCCCTAAGTGGCTACCAGGGTAACTCATTGTAAGTTTGATTAATAAGTGATAACATTTACATACTAAATGGGGATTAAATGAACCTAAAAAGATAATTATTTTGATGTTATCACCCATGCCTTGAGCGCTTGTACAAGCTAGGATGGGAGTAGTGAGAATGCATGGTTGTGATCGTGCATTCCATAGTACGCCTCGTCAGTATGAGAGGATACTAGTGGCCGCATGAGATCAGTATGAACCCGTGGAGTTTAGCTAACTGCTAGGGCAACTTGCAAGTGATAAATGCAATAACACTTTCCCACTTGTAGAGTAGGTTTTTTATATGTCATTGTGTGCCTCTGAGAATTAGATATCAATTTTGTGTGTGTTGGAATCTTTGAGTTAGTATGCTTTTAGGATTCCTGGACTTATAGAGATTTATGCTATATAGTTTTGATAGCATGTTTGGGACTTGAGATTATCTCCTTAGCACGGTGGGAGTGGACCGCTTAGGTACCACGCGGTCAAGTGGTAGTGTATTTTTCACTCTTATCATTTGAGATCTGTCTGAAACACCGTGGCTGGAATATTCTTAGCTGGTATTTATCTTCATCATTATGATAGATGATATACCTTATGATGGATGTATTTATTGGTATGTTTCTTACATTGATGATTTACATAGGTTAGATGATGTTATCTTATGCTTTACTTTGCATGTTAGTAGGATGTTTTAAGAGTGACATTTCTACTATAATAATACCGATGATCTCTTTGATGCTTTAGAATGTTATGCACGGAGGGATGGCTAGGATCCATGATGGTTTAATGATGCTATTTATGGTTGAGAGGAATCGTACACTTAGTTATTAATGTTTGTGATTTATGGTTATCTCTTATGATGGATGTTTATATCTTTATGATGATGATGTATCATGTATGATATGTGGTTTCATTTACTTTAATTGCATCATGGATTAGTATTGGATGATGATGTCCTTTATTTACACAGATGTATGTTCTTTAAGCTTTTCATACCCTGTGATATGTATAGTGGATAATTGAGCAATTGAAAATATAATTTATGAACATTGGATGTATTATTGTTATTTCATAACGATGGGATGTTAGATGAATAGTTAATTTAGATGTGATTCAACGTTAAGAGATCTTTAAAGAATGTAATCTGTTATGTTATGTTTACTTTCAGTTGGATGTTACTATAGCTTTCGCAAGTGTTGTGAGTGGTTTATCTTTCATGTTTTTTTTTAAAAAATAGTTTGGCAAACTTAGTAAAATTTTAGGTTAATTCTTTACATCTTTTGGCAGGGTATTACAAATTAAAGGGAGTTAACAGATTTAATTTGAGTAAAACAAGGAGTTAACTGATTCAATTTGAGTCGAAAAAGGAGTTAACTGATTTATCTCATTTTTGATCAATAGTGAATTGGAAATTTCCTTTTTTGAACTGAAGAGAGATTTTGATGAGATATTTAATTTAATAAAATGAGATATGCTCTCATAATTACTTTTTCTATTTAATTAAATAATCTTTAATTAATTAGAGACACTTTTCTTATTTAATTAAATAACTTCATTTAATTAATTAGGAATGGCTTCTCATTTAATTAAATAACTTTGTTTAATTAATTAGAAGTAAGTACTCCATTTAATTAAATAATTTCATTTAATTTTTTTAATTTTTTTTTCGAAACTACTCAACTCAAGTCAACTATGGTTAAATCTGGTCAACTTTTGGTCAAACTTGATCTTTGTGTATGTGAATATGAGCAAATGTGAGTATGAATTCCAGCAACAATTCGATGCAAATTCTCATTCACCCTTTCAAAATGAAGAAATGAGGGTCTCTTAAATAGACTTTCCTAGAATTCATCAACGGTTGAGATTGATTTGAATCAGTGGTCAGGATTAAAGGTGAAGTTCAGTCATAAAGGGAGATTTCCAAATTAAAGGGAGTTAACAGATTTAATTTGAGTAAAATAAAGAGTTAACTAATTCAATTTGAGTAGAAAAAGGAGTTAACTGATTTAACTCATTTTTTATCAATAGTGAATTGAAAATTTTCCTTTTTCAACTGAAAAGAGATTTTGTTGAGATATTTAATTTAATAAAATGAGATATGCTCTCATAAATTTTTTTTTTATGTAATTAAATAATCTTTAATTAATTCGAGACACTTTGCTTATTTAATTAAATAACTTCATTTAATTAATTAGGAATGGCTTCTCATTTAATTAAATAACTTTGTTTAATTAATTAGAAGTAAGTACTCCATTTAATTAAATAATTTTGTTTAATTATTTAAAAATTCTTTTCAAAACTAGTCAACTCAAGCCAACTATGGTTAAATCTGATCAACTTTTGGTCAAACTTGATCTTTGCGTATGTGAATATGAGCAAATGTGAGTATTTATTCCAGCAACAATTCGATGCAAATTCTCATTCAACCTTTCAAAATGAAGAGATGAGGGTCTCTTAGATAGACTTTCCTGGAATTCGTCAACGGTAGAGATCGATTTCAATTAACGGTTAGGATTAAAGGTGAAGTTTAGTCATAAAGGGAGATTTTCAAATTAAAGGGAGTTAACAGATTTAATTTGAGTAAAATAAGGAGCTAACTGATTCAATTTGAGTAGAAAAAGGAGTTAACTGATTTAACACATTTTTTATCAATAGTGAACTGAAAATTTCCCTTTTTGAACTGAAGAGAGATTTTGTTGAGATATTTAATTTAATAAAATTATATATGCTCTCGTAATTACTTTTTCTATTTAATTAAATAATCTTTAATTAATTAGAGACACTTTTCTTATTTAATTAAATAAATTTATTTAATTAATTAGGAATGGCTTCTCATTTAATTAAATAACTTTATTTAATTAATTAGAAGTAAGTACTCCATTTAATTAAATAATTTCGTTTAATTATTTCAAAATTCTTTTCGAAACTTGTCAACTCAAGTCAATTGTGGTTAAATCTGGTCAACTTTTGGTCAAACTTTATCTTTGCGTTTATGAATATGAGCATATGTGAGTATGAATTCTAGCAACAATTCGATGCAAATTCTCATTCAACCTTTCAAAATGAAGAGATGAGGGTCTCTTGAATAGACTTTCTTAGAATTCATCAACGGTTGAGATCGATTTCAATCAACGGTCAGGATTAAAGGTGAAGTTCAGTCATAAAGGGAGATTTCTAAATTAAAGGGAGTTAACAGATTTAATTTGAGTAAAATAAGGAGTTAACTGATTCAATTTGAGTAGATAAAGGAGTTAACTCATATAACTCATTTTTTATCGATAGTGAACTGAAAATTTCCCTTTTTGAACTGAAGAGAGATTTTGTTGAGATATTGAATTTAATAAAATGAGATATGCTCTCGTAATTACTTTTTTTATTTAATTAAATAATCTTTAACTAATTAGAGACACTTTTCTTATTTAATTAAATAACTTCATTTAATTAATTAGTAATGGCTTTTTAATTTAAGTAAATAACTTTGTTTAATTAATTAGAAGTAGGTACTCCATTAAATTAAATAATTTTGTTTAATGATTTCAAAATTCTTTTTGAAACTAGTCAACTCATTTCAACTGTGGTTAAATCTGATCAACTTTTGGTCAAACTTGATCTTTGCGTATGTGACTATGAGCAAATGTGAGTATGAATTCCAGCAACAATTCGATGCAAATTCTCATTCAACCTTTCAAAATGAAGAGATGAGGGTCTCTTAAATAGACTTTCTTGGAATTCATCAACGGTTGAGATCTATTTCAATCAATTTTCAAGATTAAAGGTGAAGTTCAGTCATAAAGGGAGATTTCCAAATCAAAGGGAGTTAACAGATTTAATTTGATTAAAATAAGGAGTTAACTTATTCAAATTGAGTAGAAAAATGAGTTAACTGTTTTGACTTATTTTTGATCAATACTGAACTGGAAATTTCCCTTTTTGAACTAAAGAGAGATTTTTTTGAGATATTTAATTTAATAAAATGAGATATGCTCTCATAATTACTTTTTCTATTTAATTAAATAATCTTTAATTAATTAGAGACACTTTTCTTATTTAATTAAATAACTTCATTTAATTAATTAGGAATGGCTTGTAATTTAATTAAATAACTTTGTATAATTAATTAGAAGTAAGTACTCCATTTAATTAAATAATTTCATTTAATTATTTCAAAAAAAAATTCAAAAGTAGTCAACTCAAGTCAACCGTAGATAAATCTGGTCAACTTTTGGTCAAACTTGAACTTTGCGTATGTGAACATGAGCAAATGTGAGTATGAATTTCAGCAAAAATTTGATGCAAATTCTCATTCAACCTTTAAAAATGAAGAGATGAGGGTCTCTTAAATAGACTTTCCTGGAATTCATCAACGGTTGAGATCGATTTTAATCAACGGTCAGGATTAAAGGTGAAGTTCACTCATAAAGGAAGATTTCTAAATTAAAGGGAGTTAACAGATTTAATTTGAGTAAAATAAGGAGTTAACTGATTCAATTTGAGTAGAAAAAGAAGTTAACTGATTTAACTCATTTTTGATCAATAGTGAATTGAAAATTTCCCTTTTTGAACTGAAGACAGATTTTGTTGAGATATTTAATTTAATAAAATGAGATATGCTCTTATAATTACTTTTTCTATTTAATTAAATAATTTTTAATTAATTGGAGACACTTTTCTTATTTAATTAAATAACTTCATTTAATTAGTTAGGAATGGCTTCTGATTTAATTAAATAACTTTGTTTAATTAATTGGAAGTAAGTATTCCATTTAATTAAATAATTTCATTTAATTATTTCAAAAAAGATTTTGATCTAGTCAAATCAAGTCAACTGTGGTTAAATATGGTCAACTTTTGGTCAAACTTGATCTTTGTGTATGTGAATATGAGCAAATGTGAGTATGAATTCCAGCAACAATTCGATGCAAATTCTCACTCAACCTTTCAAAATGAAGAAATGAGGGTCTCTTAAATAGACTTTCCTAGAATTCATCAACAGTTGAGATCGATTTCAATCAACGGTCAAGATTAAAGGTGAAGTTCAGTCATAAAAGGGAGATTTCCAAATTAAAGGTAGTTAACAGATTTAATTTGATTAAAATAAGGAGTTAATTGATTCAATTTGAGTAGAAAAAGGAGTTAACTGATTTAACTCATTTTTTATCAATAGTGAACTGGAAATTTCTCTTTTTGAACTGAAGAGAGATTTTGTTGAGATATTTAATTTAATAAAATGAGATATGCTCTCATAATTACTTTTTCTATTTAATTAAATTGTAATGCCCCGCCAAGGGATCAAAGAATTAACTTAGAATTTTCACTAAGTTTTTTAACATTTTTTTCTTTCATGAAAGTAAATACCACATATAACTTATTCGTAATAACGGAAGCAATAGCAATGACCATCTAAAGAGTAAGCATAACATATACAACAGATTACATTCTTTAAGATCCCTTAACATGAATTACATGCATGATTACAACATCCACATGAAATAATAATGATAAGTCCAATGTTCAATTATTACATTTCCAACTGCTCATTCATCCACTGTACATGTCACAGGGTATGAAGGCTTAAAAGTATATACATATGTAGAATAAGATACATCATCCTATTCTAATCCATGATACATCAAGGTAAAGATAATCACATGATACTCATGATACATCATCATAAAAGACATATACATCCATCATAAAGATCTACAAAATAAACTAAGTGCACGGTTCCTCCCAACCGTTAATAGCATCATTAGACCATCATGGATCCTAGCCATCCCTCCGTGCATAACATTCCAAGCACCGAAGAGATCATCGGTATTATCATAGTAGGAATGTCACTCCTAAAACATCTTACTAAAATGAAAAGTAAAGCATAAGATATCATCATCTAACATATGCTAATCATCAATGAAAGGATACATATCCACCATCACGAAGGATGCATCAACCAAAATGTCTCAATGAATCTCAAATGATAAGAGTGGAAAATACACTACCACCCGACCGTGTGGTACCTAAGTGGTCCACTCCCACCATACTGAGGAGATAATCTTAAGTCCCAAACATGCTATCAAAACCACATAGCACATGACTCTAAAGTCCAGGAATCCTAAAAGTATACTAACTCAAAGGTTCCAATCACAAAACAGACATCTACTTCCTAGAGGCACACAATGACATTTAGGAACCTACTATGCAAGCAAAAAAGTGTCATTGCATTTATCTCGTACAAGTTACCCTGGTAGTTAGCTAAACTCCATGGGTCCATACAGATCTCATGCGGCCACTAGTATCCTTTCATACTGACAAGGCATACTATGGAATGCAAGGTCACAACCATGCGTTCTCTCTACTCCCATCCTAGCCTATACAAGCACTCAAGGCATGGGCGAGAACCAAAACTCTTATCTTTTTAGGTTCATTCAGTTAGTATTAAGTGTGAATGTTATCACTTATTAAACCAACTTACAATGAGTTATCCTGGCAGCCTCTTAGGGCCCCGGCCCCCATTGCAAGCCACTTCCCGACACTACATGCTGATATCCTACACTAATGCTTATGGTATCATAATCATAAAGAAAGTCCACAAAATCATCAAATATCCATAATAAAAATCAACAAATATCCATGATTAAATCATCAAATATGCATAAAAGCATCAAATCTCCATGAGCAATATCCATAGAAAATCATGACTACAACAGCTCTCTATTGGCAACTGAAGTATCACTAATAATCAAAGTATCCATTGGTTTTCAACAACTAAAATATATCTCAAAATAAATCACCATATCCATTGATTCTCAACAAGCAACCAAGAATATCTCAAATTCATACTGATCGAAGACTCCAAAATGGTTAAGTCATACATGTCACAACATGACATCATCAAGAATAAATCCACATATTAGTCCCATCATGGCGACTAGAATATGTCCAAGGATAACTGATCGATGACCAAAAATAATGTTTAAGTCAAGTATCTCAAACATAAAATTTTCAACTATAACAATTAGTATTCACAACCAATACATAAAGCATTCCATCACATAATTATGGTTGGGTTTATAAAGATCGAGAAATAAAACATCATCATGACATCACAATCGCATAACCCCCAAGCCTCTGGTAGACGTCCTATACTGGTCAACGCTAGTCAACCCAAAATCCCAAAACATTAACATAAGGAATACACAATGTAGACACATGTTTTGGGTTCGCTAAGTTTCAAATTTAAATTCAAATGCCAAGTCTCAGTTCATGATTCCAAATTTAAAGGGACATATTGTACATTTTTTTTTCTTTTCTTCATGTGCTATTTTTGGAAGGATAAAAAAGTTTCCCTCTAAACTCCAATTTTCCAGTTATAATATTTATTAAAATCGTTCCCCACCAACTTTAATTAAATTTCATATACTTTATATATTTTATAATTTAAAACTTTTAATTCAATCTTAATAGTCAAATTATAATATTAATAAATAATTCATCATTATAAAAATGGATTCTTAAATCTTTTATCAAATAATAATAAATCAAATTTATTAATTACATATTACATATATACATACATATATATATATATATATATATATATTAAATATATATATATATATACATACATATATAATCATTTATTATCGCATATTATAAAATCAAGTATTACCAATTTTGATTTATATCACATCACAATGGATAGCCATTCAACAGCAATTTTAACTTATCGTGCCACCGATTATAATACTGGTGCACGACTTGTTAACCCGTCGCTACCTTATCAATATACCTGCCCACATATGATGGTCGTGCGGCCTATCTTAGCTGTGCGGCAGTATATATGGAGATTGTTTCTCCATGCATACAGTACCACGAGCCGTGGACAGTAAGAAAGAAGATGGAGTAAGGGGTCACTTCAATAAATTTAATTGCCTTCTAAATCGATGCGGACTCTAATACGTGCGGTATGCAGTCATAGGCCCTTTCCGAAATTCGCAGTATGACGCCGTTCGACATGGAATAAGAGGGGGCACGGTATTATTAGGAGAGGCCCACCCATTCGCAGGTACTTTGCAATGTGCAAGTACCGTGCACATTAAAGTCGTCGGAGTACGGGGTCGTGGGGGTGGGTGCATTTCGTCCCACCTCTAGCACATATCTATTTTTTTTTTATACAGCGATTCCAATTAAATTTTTAAATAAAATGTTTCCCCATTGATGGGGTTCAAATTTGAAATAAAATTCCATCGCTACAAATAATAAAATGCTCTTATTCAGTATATATATATATATATATATATATATATATATATATATATATATATATATATATATATATATATATATATACATATGAGCATTTGTAGACTTTAATCAGGTTATAAATGTTTTCTGTATAATCATGCATATACACAGTTTATATAAAACCTCTAATTTTTAGAATTCTCCTATAGACCTTTGATCTCCAAAATTTCCAATAATCAATTTTAATGGGTTTGACTATGAATTGCAACCCTAGCCCCATGTTATTTTTAGATCTAAGCATATAGAATCTTCAAATTACCTTATTTGCCTCTATTGAGAATGTATGCAATAGAAACATGAAATTTCTCAGAAGACATAAGAAAGACACGAAGAAGACAGGGAATGCGTGATGCAAAAATAGTAGAAGTAAAATCACAAGAATCTACCCAGATTCTGATGCTAATTCGCTCTTCCTCAGAAAACTCGCAGTTCAAGCTCCCTTCTTCAGAGTTCTCAAATCCTCCAGTGCTTCAATTGTTCACCACGCTATCCACGCTACCCACGCTCTCCACGCTATATCCCAGCTTCTAAGGAATGCCCGAATATAAAGAGCTCTCAGGATAACCCTAGAATGCTTCTAGAACCAGCTGGAAGAAATCGCCAACTAAACATGGACCTATTTTCCACCTTTTTGATAAGCCCTAGGGTTGTAGACACCATGTGCTCAATTGATGCACTAACCCCCGTGTTGTTGACACATGAAAAATGGGGAACTGCATTAATTTCAAAGCAAGTTTATAATTCCAATTATTTTTAACTAATTTCCATTTATAACTCCCATTTTAATTTTAATAACTTTTATTTTAATTTTTATGACTTTAATTATTATTATTGTCTATTAATTTATTGGTATTTTATAATTATTATTTATTTTAATTCTCAAATTTTCTTTTATTTCTCAATTAATTTCACCTTAATTAAATCAAAATATCAAAAATCATGATATTTAATTTCCTCAAATAATTAATTTATTAATTAAATCTATTTGTTAAGACTTAATTAATAGAAAATTCACCATAGACCTTCATAACAAAATATGAAATCCCATCATAGGAAAATTCGCACAAAATCAGTCTAAAAGATTAAAAATCACGAAATATGTTATACGACACATTCAGTGGGTGCTCAACTTTGATACTTGTCCCAACTCACTAGGACAAATGGTTTTAGGGTTTGGGATTTGGACTTGAGAATTTATCTCCCCTCTCTTATCATTGAGATAGTATAATAGGGTATGCTCATCCTGGCAATTCAGGAAAGTCGATACCCGGTACCTGCAACCAGCAAAAAAGCCATGCATGTACATGCTATGTATATATATATATATATATATATATATATATATATATATATATATATAGTGCTAAGCTAAACAGACAATGGCAAGAAGTGGTGCATCGAGTAGATCCCGACTAAGCAGGTGACGACGACTCCCTTCCTTAACCACATTAGAAACGCCATACAATAAGAAAACACGCACACCATACGCATGCAAGTATGGGGTAAGTATCCATAATAAAACTCATGAAATAATAACAATCTAACTAATCATCAACAATAACTAAAAATAATATAATGATCATCATACATACATGAAATGTAAAGTCTAAATGATCTCATCATATAATAACTAAATCCATAACATAATATCTGATAGTGTCAAAACAATACCACTAATCCATCTACATAGTACTAGTCCATCAAAGTCTGATAATAATAGCAATAATATATCCAAAGAAGATGTGAACGAGGGTAGGCACTACATAAATAATCTTTAATTAATTAGAGACAATTTTCTTATTTAATTAAATAACTTAATTTAATTAGTTAGGAATGGCTTCTCATTTAATTAAATAAAATTTTTTAATTAATTAAAAGTAAGTACTTCATTTAATTAAATAATTTCATTTAATTATTTCAAAATTCTTTTCGAAACTAGTCAACTCAAGTCAACCATGGTTAAATCTGGTCAACTTTTGGTCAAACTTGATCGTTGCGTATGTGAATATCAGCAAATGTGAGTATGAATTCTAGCAATAATTCGATGCAAATTCTCATTCAACATTTCAAAATGAAGAGATGAGGGTCTCTTAAATAGACTTTCTTAGAATTCATCAATAGTTGAGATCGATTTCAATCAACGGTCAGGGTTAAAGGTGAAGTTCAGTCATAAAGGGAGATTTCCAAATTAAAGGCAGTTAACAGATTTAATTTGAGTAAAATAAGGAGTTAACGGATTCAATTTGAGCAGAAAAAGGAGTCAACTGATTTAACTCGTTTTTTGTCAATAGTGAACTGAAAATTTTTCTTTTTGAACTGAAGAGAGATTTTGTTTAGATATTTAATTTAATAAAATGAGATATGCTCTCATAATTACTTTTTCTATTTAATTAAATAATCTTTAATTAATTATAGACACTTTTCTTATTTAATTAAATAACTTCATTTAATTAATTAGGAATGGCTTCTCATTTAATTAAATAACTTTGTTTAATTAATTAGAAGTAAGTACTCCATTTAATTAAATAATTTTGTTTAATTATTTCAAAATTCTTTTTAAAACTAGTCAACTCAAATCAACCGTAGTTAAATCTGGTCAACTTTTGGTCAAACTTGATCTTTGCCTATGTGAATATGAGCAAATGTGAGTATGAATTTCAGCAACAATTCGATGGAAATTCTCATTCAACCTTTCAAAATGAAGAGATGAGGGTCTCTCCAATAGACTTTCGTGGAATTCATCAACGGTTGAGATCAATTTCAATCAACGGTCAGAATTAAAGGTGAAGTTAAGTCATAAAATGAGATTTCTTAATTAGAGGGAGTTAACAAATTTAATTTCAGTAAAATAAACAGTTAACTGATTCAATTTGAGTAGAAAAAGGACTTAACTAATTTAACTCATTTTTAACCAATAGTGAACTGAAAATTTCCTTTTTTGAACTGAAGAGAGATTTGGTTGAGATATTTAATTTAATAAAATGAGATATGCTCTCATAATTACTTTTTCTATTTAATTAAATAATCTTTAATTAATTAGAGACAGTTTTTTTATTTAATTAAATAACTACATTTAATTAATTAAGAATGGCTTCTCATTTAATTAAATAACTTTCTTTTATTAATTAGAAGTCAGTACTCCATTTAATTAAAAAATTTCGTTTAATTATTTCAAAACTAGTCAACTCAAGTCAACCGTGGTTAAATGTGGTCAACTTTTGGTCAAACTTGATCTTTGCGTATGTGAATATGAGCAAATGTGAGTATGAATTCCAGGAACAATTCGATGCAAATTCTCGTTCAACCTTTCAAAATGAAGAGATGAGGGTCTCTTAAATAGACTTTCTTGGAATTCATCAACGGTTGAGATCGATTTCAATCAACGGTCAGGATTAAAGGTGAAGTTCAGTCATAAAGGGAGATTTTCAAATTAAATGGAGTTAATAGATTTAATTTGAGTAAAATAAAGAGTTAACGGATTCAATTTGAGTAGAAAAAGGAGTCAACTAATTTAACTCATTTTTTATCAATAGTGAACTGGAAATTTCCCTTTTTGAACTGAAGAGAGATTTTGTTGAGATATTTAGTTTAATAAAATGAGATATGCTCTCATAATTTTTTTTTTCTATTTAATTAAATAATCTTTAATTAATTAGAGACACTTTTCTTATTTAATTACATAACTTCATTTAATTAATTAGGAATGGCTTCTCATTTAATTAAATAAGTTTCTTTAATTAATTAGAAGTAAGTACTCAATTTAATTAAATAATTTTGTTTAATTATTTCAAAATTCTTTTCGAATCTAGTGAACTCAAATCAACCGTGGTTAAATCTGGTCAACTTTTGGTCAAATTTGATCTTTGCATATGTGAATATGAGCAAATGTGAGTATGAATTCTAGCAACAATTCAATGCAAATTCTCATTCAACCTTCAAAATGAAGAGATGAGGGTCTCTTAAATAGACTTTCTTGGAATTCATCAACGGTTGAGGTCGATTTCAATCAACGGTCAGGATTAAAGGTGAAGTTCAGTCATAAAGAGAGATTTCCAAATTAAAGGGAGTTAACAGATTTAATTTGAGTAAAATAAGGAGTTAACTCATTTAATTTGAGTAAAAAAAGGAGTTAACTGATTTAACTCATTTTTTATCAATAGTGAACTGAAAATTTTTCTTTTTGAGATGAAGAAAGATTTTGTCGACATATTTAATTTAATAAAATGAGATATGCTCTCATAATTACTTTTTCTATTTAATTAAATAATCTTTAATTAATTAGAGACACTTTTCTTACTTAATTAAATAACTTCATTTAATTAATTAGGAATGGCTTCTCATTTAATTAAATAACTTTGTTTAATTAATTAAAAGTAAGCACTCCATTTAATTAAATAATTTTGTTTAATTATTTCAAAATTCTTTTCGAAACTAGTCAACTCAAGTCAACCGTGGTTAAATCTGGACAACTTTTGGTCAAACTTGATCTTTGCGTACGTGAATATGAGCAAATGTGAGTATTAATTCCAGCAAAAATTTGATGCAAATTCTCATTCAACCTTTCAAAACGAAGAGATGATGGTCTCTTAAATAGACTTTCTTGGAATTCATCAACGGTTGAGATTGATTTCAATCAACGGTCAGGATTAAAGGTGAAGTTCAGTAATAAAGCGAGATTTCTAAATTAAAGGGAGTTTACAGATTTAATTTAAGTAATATAAGGAGTTAACTGATTCAATTTGAGTAGAAAAAGCAGTTAACTTATTTAACTCATTTTTGATCAATAGTGAACTAGCAATTACCTTTTTTGAACTGAAGAGAGATTTTGTTGAGATATTTAATTTAATAAAATGAGATATGCTCTCATAATTCCTTTTTCTATTTAATTAAATAATCTCTAATTAATTAGAGACTCTTTTCTTATTTAATTAAATAACTTCATTTAATTAATTAGGAATGGCTTCTCATTTAAATAAATAATTTTTTTAAATAATTAGAAGTAAGTACTCCATTTAATTAAATAATTTCGTTTAATTATTTCAAAATTCTTTTCGAAACTAGTCAACTCAAGTCAACCGTTGTTAAATCTGGTCAACTTTTGGTCGAACTTGATCTTTGCGTATGTGAATATGAGCAAATGTGAGTATGAATTCCAGCAACAATTCGATGCAAATTCTCATTCAACCTTTGAAAACGAAGATATGAGGGTCTCTTAAATAGACTTTCCTGAAATTCATCAACGGTTTAGATCGATTTCAATCAATCGTCAGGATTAAAGGTGAAGTTTAGTCATAAAGCGAGATTTCCAAATTAAAGCGAGTTAACAGATTTAATTTGAGGATAATAAGGAGTTAACTGATTCAATTTGATTAAATAACTTTTCTTATTTAATTAAATAACTTCATTTAATTAATTAGGAATGGCTCCTCATTTAATTAAATAACTTTGTTTAATTTATTAGAAGTAAGTACTCCATTTAATTAAATAATTTCGTTTAATTATTTCAAAATTCTTTTCAAAACTAGTCAACTCAAGTCAACCGTGGTTAAATTTGGTCAACTTTTGGTCAAACTTGATCTTTGCGTATCTGAATATGAGAAAATGTGAGTATGAATTTCAGCAATAATTCAATGCAAATTCTCATTCAACCTTTCAAAATGAAGAGATGAGGGTCTCCTAAATAGACTTTCCTGGAATTCATCAACGGTTGAGATCGATTTCAATCAACGGTCAGGATTAAAGGTGAAGTTCAGTCATAAAGGGAGATTTCCAAATTAAAGGGAGTTAACAGATTTAATTTGATTAAAATAAAGAGTTAACTGATTCAATTTTCGTAGAAAAAGGAGTTAACTGGTTTAACTCATTTTTTATCAATACTGAACTGGAAATATCTGTTTTTGAACTGAGGAGATATTTTGTTCAGATATTTAATTTAATAAAATGAGATATGCTCTCATAATTAATTTTCTATTTAATTAAATAATCTTTAATTAATTAGAGACACTTTTCTTATTTAATTAAATAACTTCATTTAATAAATTAGGAATGGCTTCTCAGTAAATTAAATAAATTTGTTTAATTAATTAGAAGTAAGTACTCCATTTAATTAAATAATTTCGTTTAATTATTTAAAAATTCTTTTCGAAACTAGTCAACTCAAGTCAACCGTGGTTAAATCTGGTCAACTTTTAATCAAACTTGATTTTTGCGTATGTCAATATGAGCAAATGTGAGTATGAATTCCAGCAACAATTCGATGCAAATTATTATTCAACCTTTCAAAATGAAGAGATAAGGGTCTCTTAAATAGACTTTACTGTAATTCATCAACAGTTGAGATCGATTTCAATCAACGGTAAGGATTAAAGGTGAAGTTCAGTCATAAAGGGGGATTTCCAAATTCAAGGGAGTTAACAGATTTAATTTGAGTAAAATAAAGAGTTAACTTATTCAATTTGAGTAGAAAAAAGAGTTAACTCATTTAACTCATTTTTTATCAATAGTGAACTGGAAATTTCCCTTTTTGAACTGAAGATAGATTTTGTTGAGATATTTAATTTAATAAAATGAGATATGCTCTCATAATTACCTTTTCTATTTAATTAAATAATCTTTAATTAATTAGAGACACTTTTCTTATTTAATTAAATAACTTCATTTAATTAATTAGGAATGGCTTCTCATTTAATTAAATAACTTTGTTTAATTAATTAGAAGTAAGTACTCCATTGAATTAAATAGTTTCGTTTAACTCATGTCAACCGTGGTTAAATCTGATCAACTTTTGGTCAAACCTTATATTTGTGTAGGTGAATATGAGTAAATGCGAGTATGAATTCTAGTAACAATTCGATACAAATTCTCATTCAACCTTTCAAAACGAAGAGATGAGGGTCTCTTAAATAGACTTTCCTTGAATTCATCAATGGTTGACATCGATTTCAATCAATAGTCAGGATTAAAGGTGAAGTTCAGTCATAAAGGGAGATTTTCAAATTAAAGGGAGTTAACAGATTTAATTTCAGTAAAATAAAGAGTTAACTTATTCAATTTGAGTAGAAAAAGAATTTAACTGATTTAACTCATTTTTTATCAATAGTGAACTGAAAATTTCCCTTTTTGAACTGAAGAGAGATTTTGTTGAGATATTTAATTTAATAAAATGAGATATGCTCTCATAATTACTTTTTCTATTTATTTAAATAATATTTAATTAATTAGAGACACTTTTCTTATTTAATTAAATAACTTTATTTAATTAATTAGGAATGGCTTCTCATTTAATTAAATAACTTTGTTTAATTAATTAGAAGTAAGTACTCCATTTAATTAAATAATTTTTTTTAATTATTTCAAAATTCTTTTCGAAATTAGTGAACTCAAGTCAACTGTGGTTAAATTTGGTCAACTTTTGGTCAAACTTGATCTTTGCATATGTGAATATGAGCAAATATGAGTATGAATTCCGGCAACAATTCGATGCAAATTCTCATTCAACCTTTCAAAATGAAGAGATGAGGGTCTCTTAAATAGACTTTCCTGGAATTCATCAATGGTTGAGATCGATTTCAATCAACGGTCAGGATCAAAGGTGAGGTTAAGTCATAAAGGGAGATTTCCAAATTAAAGGGAGTTAACAAATTTAATTTGAGTAAAATAAGGAGTTAACTGATTCAATTTGAGTAAAAAAAGGAGTTAACTGATTTAACTCATTTTTGATCAATAGTGAACTGGAAATTTCTCTTTTTGAACTAATGAGAAATTTTGTTGAGATATTTAATTTAGTAAAATGAAATATGCTCTCATAATTACTTTTTCTATTTAATTAAGTAATATGTAATTAATTAGAGACACTTTTCCTATTTAATTAAATAACTTCATTTAATTAATTAGGAATGGCTTCTCATTTAATTAAATAACTTTGTTTAATTAATTAGAAGTACTCCATTTAATTAAATAATTTCGTTTAATTATTTCAAAATTCTTTTCAAAACTAGTCAACTCAAGTCAAACGTGGTTAAATCTGGTAAACTTTTGGTCAAACCTGATCTTTGCGTATGTGAATATAAGCAAATGTGAGTATGAATTCCAGCAACAATTCGATGCAAATTCTCATTCAACCTTTCAAAATGAAGAGATGAGGGTCTCTTAAATAGACTTTCCTGAAATTCATCAATGGTTGAGATCGATTTCAATCAGCAGTCAGGATTAAAGGTGAAGTTCTGTCATAAAGGGAGATTTCCAAATTAAAAGGAGGAAATAGATTTAATTTGAGTAAAATAAGGAGTTAACTGATTCAATTTGAGTAGAAAAAGGAGTTAACTGATTTAACTCATTTTTATCAATAGTGACCTGAAAATTTCCCTTTTTGAACTGAAGAGAGATTTTGTTTAGATATTTAATTTAATAAAATGAGATATGCCCTCGTAATTACTTTTTTTATTTAATTAAATAATCTTTAATTAATTAGAGACACTTTTCTTATTTAATTAAATAACTTCATTTAATTAATTAGGAATGGCTTCTTATTTAATTAAATAACTTCATTTAATTAATTAGGAATCGCTTCTTATTTAATTAAATAACTTTGTTTAATTAAATAGAATTAAGTACTCCGTTTAATTAAATAATTTTGTTTAATTATTTCAAAATAAATTTTGAAACTAGTCAACTCAAGTCAACTCAGGTAAAACGTGGTTAAATCTGGTAAACTTTTGGTCAAACTTGATCTTTGCGTATGTGAATATGAGCAAATGTGAGTATGAATTCCAGCAACAATTCGATGCAAATTCTCATTCAACCTTTCAAAATGAAGAGATGAGGGTCTCTTAAATAGACTTTCCTGGAATTCATCAACAGTTGAGATTGATTTCAATCAACGGTTAGGATTAAAGGTGAAGTTCAGTCATAAAGTGAGATTTCCAAATTAAAGGGAGTTAACAGATTTAATTTGAGTAAAATAAGGAGTTAACTAATTCAATTTGAGTAAAAAAGGAGTTAATTGATTTAACTCATTTTTGATCAATAGTGAAGTAGAAATTTCTCTTTTTCAACTGAAGGAATATTTTGTTGAGATATTTAGATTAATAAAATGAGATATGCTCTCATAATTACTTTTTCTATTTAATTAAGTAATCTTTAATTAATTAGAGACAATTTTCTTATTTAATTAAATAACTTCATTTAATTAATTAGGAATGTCTTCTCATTTAATTAAATAACTTTGTTTAATTAATTAGAAGTAAGTACTCTATTTAATTAAATAATTTCGTTTAATTATTACAAAATTCTTTTCGAAACTAGTCAACTCAAGTCAACCGTGGTTAAATCTAGTCAACTTTACGTCAAAGTTGATCTTTGCATGTGTTAATATGAGCAAATGTGATATTTAATTTAATAAAATGAGATATGCTCTCATAATTACTTTTTCTATTTAATTAAATAATATTGAATTAATTAGAGACACTTTTTTTATTTAATTAAATAACTTCATTTAATTAATTACGAATGGCTTCTCATTTAATTAAATAACTTTGTTTAATTAATGAGAAGTAAGTACTCAATTTAATTAAATAATTTCGTTTAATTATTTCAAAATTCTTTTCGAAACTAGTCAATTCAATTCAACTGTGGTTAAATCTAGTCAAGTTTTGGTCAAACTTGATCTTTGCGTATGTGAATATGACCAAATGTGAGTATGAATTCTAGCAACAATTCGATGCAAATTCTCATTCAACCTTTCAAAATAAAGAGATGAGGGTCTCTTAAATAGACTTTTCTGGAATTCATCAATGGTTGAGATCGATTTCAATCAACAGTCAGGATTAAAGGTGAAGTTCAGTCATAAAGGGAGATTTTCAAATTAAAGCGAGTTAACAGATTTAATCTGAGTAAAACAAGGAGTTAACTGATTTAGTTTGAGTAAAAAAAGGAGTTAACTAATTTAACTAATTTTTGAACAATAGTGAACTGAAAATTTCCCTTTTTTAACTGAAGAGAGATTTTGTTGAGATATTTAATTTAATAAAATGATATATGCTCTCATAATTACTTTTTCTATTTAATTAAATAATCTTTAATTAATTAGAGACACTTTTCTTATTTAATTAAATAACCTCATTTAATTAATTAGGAATGGCTTCTCATTTAATCAAATAACTTTGTTTAACTAATTAGAAGTAAGTACTCCATTTAATTAAATAATTTTGTTTAGTTATTTCAAAATTTTTTTTAAAACTAATCAACTCAAGTCAACCGTGGTTAAATCTAGTTAACTTTTCGTCAAACTTGATATTTGCCTATGTGAATATGAGAAAATGTGAGTATGAATTCTAGCAACAATTCAATGCAAATTCTCATTCAACCTTTCAAAATGAAGAGATGAGGTTCTCTTAAATAGACTTTCCTGGAATTCATCAACGGTTGAGATTGATTTCAATCAACGGTCGTGATTAACGGTGAAGTTCAGTCATAAAGAGAGATTTCAAAATTAAAGGGAGTTAATAGATTTAATTTGAGTCAAATAAAGAGTTAACTGATTCAACTTGAGTAGAAAAAAGAGTTAACTGATTTAACTCATTTTTTATCAATAGTGAACTGAAAATTTTACTTTTTGAACTGAAGAGAGATTTTGTTGAGATATTTAATTTAATAAAATGAGATATGCTCTCATAATTTCTTTTCGTATTTAATTAAGTAATCTTTAATTAATTAGAGACACTTTTCTTAGTTAATTAAATAACTTCATTTAACTAATTAGGAATGGTTTCTCATTTAATTAAATAATTTCATTTGATTATTTCAAAATTCTTTTCGAAACTAGTCAACTCAAGTCAACCGTGGTTAAATCTAATCAAATTTTGGTCAAACTTGATCTTTGCGTATGTGAATATGAGCAAATGTGAGTATGAATTCCAACAACAATTCGATGCAAATTCTAATTCAACCTATCAAAATGAAGAGATGAGGGTCTCTTAAATAGACTTTTCTGAAATTCACCAACGGTTGAGATCGATTTCAATCAGCGGTCAGGATTTAAGGTGGAGTTCAGTCATAAAGGGAGATTTCCAAATTAAAGAGAGTTAACAAATTTAATTTGAGTAAAATAAAGAGTTAATTGATATAATTTGAGTAGAAAAAGGAGTTAACTGATTTAACTCATTTTGCATAAATAGTGAACTGAAAATTTCCCTTTTTGAACTAAAGAGAGATTTTGTTGAGATATTTAATTTAATAAAATGAGATATGCTCTTAGAATTAATTTTTCTATTAAATTAAGTAATCTTTAATTAATTAGAGACACTTTTCTTATTTAATTAAAAAAATTCATTTAATTAATTAGAATTGGCTTCCCATTTAATTAAATAATTTTATTTAATTAATTAGAAGTAAGTACTCCATTTAATTAAATAATTTTGTTTAATTATTTTAAAATGCTTTTCGAAACTAGTCAACTCAAGTAAATCGTGGTTAAATCTGGTCAACTTTTGGTCAAACTTAATCTTTGCGTATGTGAATATGAGCAAATGTGAGTATGGATTCCAGCAACAATTCGATGCAAATTCTCATTCAACCTTTCAAAATGAAGAGATGAGGGTCTATAAAATAGACTTTTCTAAAATTCATCAACGGTTGAGATCGATTTCAATCAGCGGTCAGCATTAAAGTTGAAGTTCAATCATAAAGGGAGATTTTCAAATTAAAGAGAGTTAACAAATTTAATTTGAGTAAAATAAGGAGTTAAGTGATTCAATTTTAGTAGAAAAAAGAGTTAACTGTTTTAACTCATTTTTAATCAATAGTGAACTGGAAATTTCCCTTTTTGAACTGAAGAGAGATTTTGTTGAGATATTTAATTTAATAAAATGAGATATGCTCTCATAATTACATTTTCTATTTATTTAAATAATCTTTAATTAATTACAGAGACTTTTCTTATTCAATTAAATAGCTTCATTTAATTAATTAGGAATGGCTTCTCATTTAATTAAATAACTTTGTTTAATTAATTATAAGTAAGTACTCCATTTAATTAAGTAATTTCGTTTAATTATTTCAAAATTCTTTTCGAAACTAGCCAACTCAAGTAAATCGTGGTTAAATTTGGTCAACTTTTGGTCAAACTTGATCTTTGCGTATGTGAATATGAGCAAATGTGAGTATGAATTCCAGCAACAATTTGATGCAAACTCTCATTCAACCTTTCAAAATGAAGAGACGACAGTCTCTTAAATAGACTTTGTTGGAATTCATCAACGGTTGAGATCGATTTCAATCAACGGACAGGATTAAACGTGAAGTTCAGTCATAAAGGGAGATTTTCAAATTAAAGGAAGTTTACAGATTTAATTTGAGCAAAATGAGGAGTTAACTGATTCGATTTGAGTAGAAAAAGGTGTTAACTGATTTAACTCATTTTTCATCAATAGTGAACTAAAAATCTCCCTTTTTGAACTGAAGGCAGATTTTATTGAGATATTTAATTGAATAAAATAAAATACGCTCTCTCTCATAATTACTTTTTTTAAAAAATTAAATAATCTTTAATTAATTAGAGACACTTTTCTTATTTAATTAAATAACTTCATTTAATTAATTAGGAATGGCTTCTCATTTAATTAAATAACTTTGTTTAATTAATTACAAGTAAGTACTCCATTTAATTAAATAATTTCATTTAATTATTTTAAAAAAAATTTGAAACTAGTCAACCGTGGTTAAATCTGGTCAACTTTTGGTCAAACTTGATCTTTGCGTATGTGAATATGAGTGAATGTGAGTATGAATTCCAGCAACAATTCGATGCAAATTCTCATTCAACCTTTCAAAACGAAGAGATGAGGGTCTTTGAAATAGACTTTCCTAGAATTCATCAATGGTTGACATCGATTTCAATCAACGGTCAGGATTAAAAGTGAAGTTCAGTCATAAAGGAAGATTTCCAAATTAAAGGGAGTTAACAGATTTAATTTGAGTAAAATAAAGAGTTAACTGATTCAATTTGAGTAGAAAAAGGAGTTAACTGATTTAACTCATTTTTTTATTAATAGTGAACTGAAAATTTCCCTTTTTGAACTGAAGAGAGATTTTGTTGAGATACTTAATTTAATAAAATGAGATATACTCTCATAATTACATTTTCCATTTAATTAAATAATCTTTAATTAATTAGAGACACTTTTCTTATTTAAATAAATAACTTCATTTAATTAATTAGGAATGGCTTCTCATTTAATTAAATAACTTTGTTTAATTAATTAGAAGTAAGTACTCCATTAAATTAAATAATTTTGCTTAATTATTTCAAAATTCTTTTCGAATCTAGTCAACCGTGGTTAAATCTGGTCAACTTTTGGTCAAACTTGATCTTTGCATATGTGAATATGAGCGAATGTGAGTATGAATTCCAGCAACAATTCGATGCAAATTCTCATTCAACCTTTCAAAACGAAGAGATGAGGGTCTTTGAAATAGACTTTCTTAGAATTCATCAATGGTTGACATCGATTTCAATCAACGGTCAGGATTAAAAGTGAAGTTCAGTCAGAAAGGAAGATTTCTAAATTAAAGGGAGTTAACAGATTTAATTTGAGTAAAATAAAGAGTTAACTGATTAAATTTGAGTAGAAAAAAGAGTTAATTGATTTAACTCATTTTTGATTAATAGTGAACTGGAAATTTCCCTTTTTGAACTGAAGAGAGATTTTGTTGAGATACTTAATTTAATAAAATGAGATATGCTCTCATAATTACATTTTCTATTTAATTAAATAATCTTTAATTAATTAGAGACACTTTTCTTATTTAATTAAATAACTTCATTTAATTAATTAGGAATGGCTTCAGATTTAATTAAATAACTTTGTTTAATTAATTAGAAGTACTCCATTTAATTAAATAATTTCATTTAATTATTTTTAAATTTTTTTTTAAACTAGTCAAATCAAGTCAACCGTGGTTAAATCTGATCAACTTTTGGTCAAACTTGATCTTTGCGTATGTGAGTATGAGCAAATGCGATTATGAATTCTAGCAACAATTCGATGCAAATTCTCATTCAACCTTTCAAAATGAAGAGATGAGGGTCTCTTAAATAGACTTTTCTAGAATTCATCAACAGTTGAGATCGATTTCAATCAATGGTTAGGATTAAAGGTGAAGTTCAATCATAAAGGGAGATTTCCAACTTAAACGGAGTTAATAGATTTAATTTGAGTAAAATAAGGAGTTAACTGATTCAATTTGAGTAGAAAAAGGAGTTAACTCATTTAACTCATTTTTTATTAATAGTGAACTAAAAATTTCTGTTTTTGAATTGAAGAGAGATTTTGTTGAGATATTTAATTTAATAAAATGAGATATGCTCTCATAATTACATTTTCTATTTAATTAAATAATCTTTAATTAATTAGAGACACTTTTCTTATTTAATTAAATAACTTCATTTAATTAATTAGTAATGGCTTCTCATTTAAGTAAATAATATTGTTTAATTATTTAGAAGTAGGAGTTCCATTAAAATAAGTAATTTCGTTTAATTATTTCAAAAAAATTTCAAAATTAGTCAACTCATGTCAACCGTGGTTAAATCTGGTCAACTTTTGGTCAAACTTGATCTTTGCGTATGTGAATATGAGCAAATGTGAGTATGAATTCCAGCAACAATTCAATGCAAATTCTCATTCAACCTTTCAAAATGAAGAGATGAGGGTCTCTTAAATAGACTTTCCTTGAATTCATCAACGGTTGAGATCGATTTCAATCAATGGTCAGGATTAAAGGTGAAGTTCAGTAATAAAGGGAGATTTCCAAATTAAAGGGAGTTAACAGATTTAATTTGAGTAAAATAAGGAGTTAACTGATTCAATTTGAGTAGAAAAAGGAGTTAACTGATTTAACTCATTTTTGATCAATAGTGAACTGGAAATTTCCCTTTTTGAACTGAAGAGAGATTTTGTTGAGATATTTAATTTAATAAAATGAGATATGCTCTCATAATTACTTTTTCTATTTAATTAAATAATCTTTAATTAATTAGAGACACTTTTCTTATTTAATTAAATAACTTCATTTAATTAATTAGGAATGGCTTCTCATTTAATTAAATAACTTTGTTTAATTAATTAGAAGTAAGTACTCCATTTAATTAAATAATTTTGTTTAATTATTTCAAAATTCTTTTCGAAACTAGTCAACTCAAGTCAACTATGGTTAAATCTGGTCAACCTTTGGTCAAACTTGATCTTTGCGTATGTGAAAATGAGGAAATGTGAGTATGAATTCCAGCAACAATTCGATGCAAATTCTTATTCAACCTTTCAAAATGAAGAGATGAGGGTCTCTTAAATAGACTTTGCTTGAATTCATCAACGGTTGAGATCGATTTCAATCAACGTTCAGGATTAAAAGTGAAGTTCAGTCATAAAAGGAGATTTTCAAATTAAAGGGAGTTGACAGATTTAATTTGAGTAAAATAAGGAGTTAACTGATTCAATTTGAGTAGAAAAAGGAGTTAACTGATTTAACTCATTTTTGATCAATAGTGAACTGAAAATTTCCCTTTTTGAACTAAAGAGAGATTTTGTTGAGATATTGTAAGGTCCCTCCTCACATGTACTTATTAAATATGAATTTCTTTATCAAATTTGTTGTAGGAGATTTGAATGGATATGGAGTAATGTTGTAAGTTTTTTTTTTTAGATGTTCTAATGAAAATTGAGAACAACATATACATCCATGCTTTAATACTTAAAGATTAGAGAATGACTATGTTGTCTTGACTGTTTAAACATTAAATTTGCACTAACAATAATACAACATGTTTCACTTAATGATGATTTTATTGATTTTGTTACCTCAAGGATTATTCTTGTATTTAATCTGAATTAATGAATAAGTTATATGTCATATTGATTATGTAATCATTGATGATTAAATGTGAGTAGAAATGAATTAAATAGTTAAGTAATTGAAGCATTATGTTCTGAGTTTGCCCCGATCCATCGTAGCATAGTGATACATTACCATTATTTTGATACTCACAAATCGAGATATCGAGACATTATCTGATGCTTGAACATATTGATTATTTTTCATGGTGTGTGATGTTACTTTTAGATATTTGATATTTGTCATTTAAGGTTTTATTTAATTATATGTTGATGAATTAAGTAAAATGTAGGATTAACACATTGATTTTTGGAATCTTGATGATTAACGATATAAGTAGGATGAAAGAAACCCTTATTGATGTATGTTTCAATTTATGTGGATTTCTGATACGTATACATATATGTAAATGTGATTTTACGAGACTATTGATGTGTGGAATGAGTGTGCAAATATTTAGCCGAGAAACCCTACGAAGGAACATAACTGTTCCCTATGTGCTAATTTTGGAAACCTTGTTGTTCGTAATTCAAGTATTGTATTGTGATATGTATGTATGTAGCTCTCTGTGTTCAGTAGATGTTAGTGTTTGTAACTATGTTCTTTTAGTGTCGCTTGACACTCGTGAATTGTTTGTACTCTTTAGCATGCTGGTTAGGGTTAGCTGTGTAACCCATAGACCTATCGATTTAAGTTAGTTTCAATTTTCTAATTGGGTTCTTAATCGAGTTTAGTCATCTTTAATCCAGATTAGCGCTTAATTTGCATTTTAGAGTTGTTAGTGTGTCCTAATTATTTTTCTAGCCTTTGTTTGGCTCTAAACCTATTCTTAAGGCTTTAAAACATGAAATATTTATACCCAAGGGGTATGGGTATGGGTTAGGGGTCTTTTCCAACCCCTAAGCCCCTTTTTTTTGACTTTTGAAGCCACTCAAAAAGTCTCTTTTTGCTTTTGTGTGAAAATTGACTATGGCTACCATGAGTTTCACTACCCCACCTCCACTTAGTGTTTAACCATAGCATGGATTGAGTTAGGAGTTTCTAGAATTATAAGTGGGTGGGAGAAGTTATTGATCCTTTTGGTGGTTGAGTTTGAGGCTTATTTAGAGGCCTTCTTGGACTAGTTGAGGTTGTTACCCAATCTCTACATTTAGAGAGGAGTCTTGGAAGAATTGAGCAAGGAAGGGGAAAGCTCTACTCAAACTTGTTCATTGCCATTAACACTTTGTGAAGGTAGGAATTCTCATCTCCCTTGTTCAAATTTTTGAGTTTGTTTCATGCTTATGCTATCTTGTTGTTGTTTGAATATTTTTGTGTTTGTGGGTATGTTGGGAAGCTTTGAAAACTATGTTATTTTGGATGTTTTCTTTTCTTGTTTTTTGTTGAATTTTGAGATGTTCTTGCATGGGTGTTTTGGCATTACTCACCCTTGGAGAGGGCAGAAGTGGCCAATTTTGAGAAAGGGCATTTTAGTTGGACTCCAACAGTGTAGAGTCTCTTCTCAAGATGAGAAGAGGGAGAAAGGGTAGGGTGTTATGGGCCCCTACCTGTCAGCACAAACCTCGTATGAGTATGGCATGTTAAAATGGAAGAACAGAAGTTCTTGATTTATAGTCCCGATTGGGCATCTATTTTGGTGTTGTGCTTGACTTCCCCTGTTTGAAAAATCCACCTTTCCCTAGTTTTGATTCATTGTGAATCCTATTGTGTAAACCATGTATGAATAAGCATGTTTGATTGTCTCTTGGTTATGCTTGGTTGTCACCCGATCAGATTCTGCTCCCTCCATGGTTCTTGAATGTGTTGCAGAATTCGTTTTGAATCTCTTGATGAGGGTCATGAAGAAAATTCAATTAAATTGTTGTAATTGGGATTGATATCCTATGTATTTTTTATTTTAAACTTTGTTGTAAATGGCAACAAAGCTGGGTTTTCTTCTTGGTTCTTTCCCGGCTGAGCCTTTGAATAAAGTTTGCCAATAAAATGGTGTTTGAGTTATATGCTTGCATTGAGTCTTATAGTATCAGAGTCCGAGTCTCTACATTGGAAGCTCTGGGTATTTTGGAACAACTAGAACTTGAACTATTAAGTGTATCTCTTCAACTTGAAACTAGGTGAACTGAAAACCGAACTTGAACTGTTATTTGTATATTTTTCATACTTCAACCCTTAGTTGTCAAAACTGAAATTTTACTTAGACCTAAACAAAGAACTGAACTTAGTCTATTACAAACATGTGTCTTTCGATTGTAATAGTACTTTGTACTGTTGTAGGATGGTATCTAGGACTAGATCTTCTGTTAGAGGCCGTGGTAGAGGTCGAGGAAGAAGCCGTGGTCTTGGTAGAGCTGTCAGTGCCCATGAGTCTGCCCATGAGGGATCGACTCGTATAGATTGTAGGGAAGAGCACTCTAATAGGCAGGAAGAAGAGAGTCGTAGAGAGGACCAAGCTGAGTCTAAAGAGGTTGGTCTGAGATAGTTGATGCAAACTATTCTAGAACGTCTACCTCCTATTCAAGAATAGCCTAAAGTGCATCAGATAGAACAAGAGCATAGACCCAGATCTAGAAGTCCTCGGAAGGATCGTCAGAGGTCCATTGTGTCCACTCAGATGAAGGATCTTTCAAGATCCAAGATCAAGCCTTTCAATGGGAAAGGTTCTGGTTATGTGGCTGAGTAGTGGCTTATTTCTCTCGACGAGATTTTTGCTATGCAGGACTTTGACAAAAATGTTAAGGCAAGATTTGCGATCACCAATTTAGAGAATTTTTGGGCCACTTGGTCGATAATTGAGGAGAAGAAGCTGGGGATCGATATGAGCAATGTCACTCAGGAACTATTCTTAGAGAGTTTTCATGAATGATTCCTACCAGAGGAATGGAAACAGCAAAGGGCAGATGAATTTCATAATCTCAAGTAGTACACTATGTCAGTGACTGAGTATGAGCATAAGTTTTATGAGCTCATGTCTTTTTCAGGGTTCAATGAAAATTCATCTCAGTTGACACAACACTTTATTAGGGGTCTAAACAATCATATTATTGGGGGTGTCAAATTATTTGAGGCAAAAACCCTCAAGGATGCGATACATCAAGCAATCCTTGTTGAGCAAAGTGTCAACCTTGGTCAAGGTGGTTTTGTAGGAGCACCAGCAGCGTCAGGATCTAAAGGCAACTTCAATTCAAGTGGTAACAAGAAGCCTTTATTTTCTAAGGGAAAACAATTTTAGCAGCAGTCTTAGCAGACGCAACAACAGAAAGGGTCAAATTCTCAGGCTCAAGGTGGTGGCAAAGGTTCTAACTTTAAGAACAATCGCAATGCTCAACGCAATAAACAAAATCAACCCAATCAGCCAGCTCAGAGTAGTCAGTCGTTTGTTAGTAGGAATAGTCATTTGCAATCAAATGTACCACCTATGGGTAGAGGATCTGGTAGGAATACAGAATGATTTTCAGGTGGACAGATTGGTCATTATGCAAGTCAGTGTCCACAGCGAGCACCTCAATTTTTAGGACCTAGGCCTGCAGCTTCAGAGCCTACAGTTGGTGATGCAGGTAGAGCCCATAGAGTATTTGCAGCAGTTGAACATTGTCAGGCGAATCATCAGGGAACAGTGGTTGAGACCACAGGTGTTATTCGAGGTATATCTCTTTTAGTATTATTTGATTCAGGAGCTACAGATTCATTTATTTCACCATCTATAGTTTCTAAGTGTAAGCTAGATGCAGTGAAGCAAGATCATGGTTGGCAAGTGGAACTAGCCTGAGGTATCAAAGTCTCCATGAACTCTGTAGTTCATAAGAGTGGGCTTAGCTTAGGAAGCTTTGTTTCTGTAGTGGATCTTTGAGTCATACCCCTTGGTTCCTATGACATGGTTTTAGGCATGGATTGGCTTGGAACTCATAGAGCTAGTATAGATTGAAGGAAGAAGATTATTATGTGCCAAGATGACCAAGGGAATGATGTGAAGATAGTTGGGATACCAAGGCCTATATCTCTGCAGATGATTTCTGCTATGCAAATGAAGCAAAGTTTCCGTAAGGGATGTCAAATATTTGTTGTTATGGTAAATGATCTTGACGAGGAAGATCCTGTGAGGAAGACTTTAGATCACCTGATTTTGCAGGAGTATGCAGATGTTTTTCCAAGTGAGATTCCGGGCATGCCTCCAAAGAGGGATATCTATTTTAGCATTGATCTAATTCCTGGAGTAGAGCCTATCTCTAAAGCTCCTTATTGCATGACTACACAGGAACTGGGTGAGCTACGTCTTCAGCTAGAGGAACTTCTGGCCAAAGGGAGCATTCGACCTAGTGTATCACCATGGGGAGCTCCAGTGCTCTTTGTGAAGAAGAAAGACGATTCTTTGTGCCTTTGTATCGACTACAAACAGTTGAATAAGGTGACTATTAAGAATAGGTATCCTTTGCCTAGGATTGATGACTTATTTGATCAGATCAAGGGAGCTACAGTATTTTCCAAGATTGACCTTAAGTCAGGATACCACCATCTTCGCATTAAAGAAGATGACATTCACAAGACCGCTTTTTGAACTCGCTATGGGCATTATGAGTTCATAGTGGTACCTTTTGGGTTGACTAATGCTCCATCAGTGTTCATGAGTTTGATGAATGGTGTATTTTGATCATATCTGGATAGGTTTGTACTTGTGTTTCTTGATGATATATTGATATACTCTAAGAATCAGAAGGAGCATGAGGAACACCTGCGGTTGGTATTGCAGTGTTTGAGAGACAATCAGCTCTATGCTAATGCAGCTAAGTGTGAATTCTTCAAATCAGAGATTCATTATTTAAGGCATTACATTTGGTATCAGAGCCAGGTTTTGATCCTGAGACCTGTGGGTTATGGGATAGAGAAATGTGAAGAAGCATTTCAGAAGCTCAAGGAGCTTTTAACTAGTGCACCGATTTTAGCAGTACTTGATCCAGAGGGAGATTTCATGGTGTGTACAGATGCTTCTCTTGAAGGGATTGGGGTAGTGTTGATGAGGAATGGACGGGTGATAGCGTATAAATCACGCAAGCTCAAGGATCATGAGTTAAATTATCCTACACATGATCTTAAGTTAGCAGCAGTAGTTCATGCTTTGACAAGATGGAGACATTTCTTGTTGGGGCACAGATTTGAGCTACACAGTGATCATCGCAGTCTTCAGTATATTTTTACTCAACCTAATTTGAATGCTCGCCAGAGATGATGGATGGAGTTTTTATGCGAGTATGATTTTTAGGTTAAGTACATTCAAGGTAAGAAGAATGTGGTGGTGGATGCTTTGAGTCGCAGGAGACATGTGGTATCATCTATGACTCTTAGTGTGGATTTGAGGAGTCAGATTCTTTAGGCACTTCCTACAGATTCTTGCTATTAGGAAGTGTGCAGAGAGATAGATTCAGGAGAACCCTTGGAAGGTAAGTTTGCAGGTTACGTTCGAGAATCAGATGGTCTTTTGAGACATTTGGGGAGGATTTATGTCCCATTACTGGATGAGCTTCGCACCTTGATTCTAGCAGAAGCCCATCGTACACCATACTTAGCACATCCAGGTGTCAAGAAGATGCATGCTGATTTGAGACGTTTGTTCTTTTGGTCTAGAATGAAGCGAGATATTGCTGATTTTGTGGCTAGGTTTCTTGAGTGTCAGAAATTCAAGGCAGAACACTAGCACCCAGCTGGACTTTTGCAGCCAAATCTCATTCCTTCTTGGAAGTGGGATATCATCTCTATGGATTTCATTGTAGGATTACCTATGACTGTTCATCGTCATGATGCTATCATGGTCACTGTTGATCGGTTGACTAAGGTGGCGCATTTTTCACCCATCAGGTCTTCCTACACAATAGCTTCTGTAGCTAATGTTTTCATGCATGACATTGTGAGATTACATGGTATTCCTAGAAAGATCATTTCTGACAGGGATCCTGTATTCGCATTTGCATTCTGGACATCGTTGCAACATAAGCTTGGAGCGCAGTTAAACTTCAGCTTCGCATATCATCCAAAGATTGATGGTCAGACAGAGAGGGTGAATAAGGTTTTGTAGAATATGTTACGGATGTATGTGATGGATAGGCAGTCATTTTGGGATGACTATCTCTACCTAGTGGAGTTTGCTTACAACAATGGGTATCATAGTTCTATTGGCATGGCACCTTTTTAGGCATTATATGGTCATCCTTGTCGTACACCCTTGAGTTGGGACAACCTTGAGGATCGCATTCTATTGGGTCCTGAGATGCTTTGTGATATGGAGCAACAGGTAGTGCATATCCACGAGCATTTGACTACGGCACAGGATAGGTAGAAAAGTATGTTGATGCTCATAGGACTGATAAGCAGTTTGCAGTGGGAGATAAGGTTTTCATGAGAGTGCGACCGCGAAAGAGTCTGATCTGTTATGGAAAGGGTTCTAAGCTAGCACCTCATTTTGTGGGACCATTCAAGATTCTAGAGAGGATTGGCCCGGTTGCTTACCGCCTTGCTCTACCACCCAGCCTAGCTCGCATTAATGATGTCTTCCATGTTTGAGTGCTTAGGTAGTACATTCCTGATATTGTGCATGTTCTTGATTGGAATGCATTATAGGTAGAGGATGGGCAGCTGGCTTTGGAGCCGGTTCGTATTTTGGAGCAGTGGGAGTTGACCCTTAGGGGTCGAACCATCGAGCAGGTAAGGGTCCAATGGGACCCTACTGATCATTCTTTAGCTAATTGGGAGGATGCAACTAGATTGAGGGAGTTATATCCCTACTTGTTTGTAGGCTTCCAGGAGTAAGCCTAATCCAAGGGGGGGTGGATGTAGTGCCTACCCTCGTTCACATCTTTTCTGGACATATTATTGCTATTATTATAAGACTATGATAGACTAGCTTTATGTTAATGGATTAGTGGTATTGTTTTGATACTATCAGACATTATGTTATGGATTCAGTTATTATATGATGAGATCATTTAGACTTTACATTTCATGTATGTATGATGATCATTATATTGTTTTCAGTTATTGTTGATGATTAGTTAGATGGTTTATTATCTCATGTGTTTTATTATGGATACTTATCCCGTACTTGCATGTGTATGGTGTGCATGTTTTCTTATTGTATGGCATTTTTGATGTGGTTAAGGAAGGGAGTCGTAGTCACCTGCTTAGTCAGGATCTACACGATGCACCACTTCCTTCCATTTCCTGTTTAGCTTAGCATTATATATATTGTATGTACATGCATAGTTTTTTTGCAGGTTGCAGGTACCAGGTGTCGACTTCCCTGAATTGCTAGGATGAGCGTACCCTATTATACTATCTCAATGATAAGAGAAGGGAGATAAATTCTCAAGTCCAAATCCCAAACCCTAAAACCATTTGTCCTAGTGAGTTAGGACAAGTATCAGAGTTGAGTACCCACTGAATGTGTCGGATGACATATTTCAGGATTTTTAATCCTTTAGACTGATTTTGGTATGAATTGTCCTATGATGGGTTTTCATATTTTATCTTGGAGGTCTATGATGAATTGTCTATTAATTAAATCTCAACAAATAGATTTAATTAATAAATTAATTATTTGAGAAAATTAAATATCATGATCTTTGATATTTTGATTATAATTAGTTAAAGAAGAATTAATTGAGAGAAAAGAATTAAATAAAAAAGAAAGTTAGAAATTAAAAATAAATAATAATTATAAAATATTAATAAATTAATAAACAAATAATAATAATAAAAGTTATAAAAATTAAAATAAAAGTTATAAAAATTAAAATGGAAGTTATAAATATTTAAATGGAAATTATTTAAAAAGTAATTGGAGTTATAAGCTTGCATGAGAATTAACACATTTATCTATTTCTCATGTGTCAACAACATGGGGGTTAGTGCATCAATTAAGCACATGGTGTCTACAACCCTATGGCTCATCAAAAAGGTTGGAAAAGACCCATGCTTAGTTAGTGACACCTTCCAGCTATTTCTAGAAGCATTCTAGAGGGTTCCTGAGAGCTCTTTATATTCAGGCATTCTTAGAAGCTTAGACATAGTGTGGATAGCATGGATAGCATGATAGCGTGGAGAAAAATTGGAGTATTGGAGGACTCGAGAATTCTGAAGAAGGGAGCTTTCTCTGTAGGTTTTCTGAGGAAAAGTGAATTAGCATTAGAATTCAGGTAGATTCTTGTGATTTTACTTATGCTATTTCTGCATCATGCATTCATGTCTTCTTCGTGTCTTCCATATGTCTTCTGAGGAATTTCATATTTCATTATGTATTTTAAATTTGGGCAATTAAAATTTATTTGGGAATTCTATATGCAAAGATCTGAAAGAACACGGGGCTAGGGTTGTGATTTATAGCCAAATCCATTAGAAAAATTAATGGACTGAATCTAGAATATTTTATAGAAAATTTTTAAATTGTGAATATATATATATTCCTTGTAGAAAAAAAAAACATACATGGTTATATATTCAAATCTGCATACATATACATATACATAAATATATATTTATATATATGTATATATATATATACATCTATTATGGATCTATTTTAAAATTTGAATATATATATTTATATATATATACATACATATATATATATATATATACCTATGTATATTTAAATATAATGCATTAAATCGAGCAAATGATATAATCGCAGTGCAAAATTTATATCGCGATTCTTATCGCATGAGAACGTTTTTAAAAAACGTTATTATCGCACTTTAAAAAAAATATAATATAAAGTTATAGGGGTGGAGAAATCCATCCCCACCCCCGCCAGCATTAAAACGCCTGCGTATCGCAGGGTACCTACGGTCGCGGAGTACTTGCGAACCGCAGGTCGCCAGCAGTGATTAATATATATCACCGTATGGTTTAAAAATTCAAAAAAAAAAACTTATTTCATTTCCAATGTTATGATATTTGGATGTAAATTGCGATTTTCATATTTCGTTTGATATAAAATGCGCTAATAATAAATGTCGAAGTTATTCGATAAAACTCAAATGATTATATATTATATATATATATGTATATATGTAATATGTAATTAATAAATTTGATTTATTATTAGTTGATAAAAGATTAAAGAATTCATTTTTATAATGATGAATTATTTATTAATATTATAATTTGACTATTAAGATTGAATTAATAGTTTTAATTTATAAAATATATAAAGTATATGAAATTTAATTAAAGTTGGTGGGGAACGATTTTAATAAAATATTATAATTGGAAAATTAGAGTTTAGAGGAAAACTTTTAATCCATCCAAAAATAGTACATGGGAAAAACGTACAAAATGTTCCCTTAAATTCTTTCTCTAAACTTGGAAATGTAAACTGAAACTTTTGCATTTGAATTCAAATTTGAAAACTTAGCAAAACCAAAACATGTGTTTACATTGTGTATTCTTTATGCTATGTTTTGAGTTTTGAGTTGACTAGTGTTGACCAGTATAGGATGTCTACCAGAGGCTTGGGGGTTATGTGATTGTGATGTCATGATGATGTTTTATTCTCGATCTTTATAAACCTAACCATGATTATGTGATGGAATGCTCTATGTATTGGATGTGATTACTGATTGTTTGAAACCCTTGACTTAACCATTGTTTTTGGTCATCGATCAGTTATCGTTGGTTATATTCTAGTCGCCATGATGGGACTGATATGTGAATTTATTCTTAATGATATCATGTTGTGACATGTTTGACTCAACCATTTTGGAGTCTTTGATCAGTATGATTGAGATATATTTTAGTTATTGAGAACCATTGGATACTTGATTATCAGTGATACTTCAGTTGCCAATAGAGAGCTGTTGTGGTCATGATTTTCTATGGATGTTTCTCATGAAGATTTGATGCTTTTATACATATTTGATGATTTTATCATGGATATTTGATGATTCTTATTGTGGATATTTGATGATTTTATGAATTTTCTTTATGATTATGATACCATGAGCATTAGGGTAGGATATTTGCATGTAGTGTCAGAAAGTGGCTTGCAATGGGGGCTGGGGCCCTAAGAGGCTGCCAGGGTAACTCATTGTAAGTTGGATTAATAAGTGATAATATTCACACTTAATACTAACTGAATGAACCAAAAAAGATAAGAGCTTTGGTTCTCACCCATGCCTTGAGTGCTTGTATAGGCTAGGATGGGAGTAGTGAGAATGCATGATTGCGACCTTGCATTTCATAGTATGCCTTGTCAGTATGAGAGGATACTAGTGGCCACATGAGATCTGTATCGACCCATGGAGTTTAGCTAACTTCCAGGGTAACTTATACAAGATAAATGCGATGACACTTTCTCACTTGCATAGTAGGTTCCTACATGTCATTGTGTGCCTCTAGGAAGTAAATGTCTATTTTGTGATCAGAATCTTTGTGTTAGTATACTTTTAGGATTCTTGGACTTTAGAGACTTGTGCTATGTGATTTTGATAGCCTGTTTGGGACTTGAGATTATCTCCTCAGCACGGTGGGAGTGGACCACTTAGATACCACGTGGTCAGGTGGTAGTGTATTTTTTACTCTTATCATTTGAGATTCATTAAGACATCGTGGCTGAAGCATCTTTCGTGATGGTGGATATGTATCCTTTCATTGATGATTAGCATATGTTAGATGATGTTATCTTATGCTTATATTTGCATGTTAGATTTCTTTCTACATATGATGTTTTATTTATTAGGAGTGACATTCCTACTATGTTAATGCCAATGATCTCTTCGATAATTTGGGATGTTACGCACGGAGGGATGGCTAGGGCCCATGATGGTCTAATGATGCTACTAATGGTTGGGAGGAACCGTGCACTTAGTTTATTTTGTTTGATCTTTATGATGGATGTATATGACTTCTATGATAAGGTATCATGTGATTATGTTTACTTTGATGTATCATGAATTAGAATAGGATGATGTACCTTACTTCACATATGTATATTCTTTTAAGCCTTCATACCCTGTGACATGTATAGTGGATGATTGAGCATTTGGAAATGTAATGTAATGTATGAACATTGGACTTATCATTATTATTTCATGTGGTTGTTGGATTCATGTATGTAATTCAAGTTAAGGGATCTTAAAGCATGTAATCTGTTAAGTATGTTATGTTTACTCTTTAGATAGACATTGCTATTGCTTCCGTTATTGTGAATAAGTTATATGTGGTATTTAATTTAATGTACTTTCTAAAGAAAAAAAAAATGTCACCAAACTTAGTGAAATTCTAGGTTAATTCTTTGGATCACTTGGTGGGGCATTACATATAGCTTGTTTTAAATTTTTCATATGTAATTTAAGAAAAAATAAAAATCAGATGTGATGTTGTTACCCTGCTACACATTTTTATGATTGGTAATCACATTCATTTAAATTAGATTAATCAGATAAAATATTGATATATACTTAGGTGTGCAATTTTAAGTTTAAAATATGTTAAGAAAATTTGCATTTGAGTTGTGTTTAAATTTTATAGTTATACATGTGCATGAGGAAGTTAAGTGAATTTATTTGAAAACTTGTTTACTATATTTAATACTATTATGACTTTTAAATATTAAATCATAACTTGGCATTTTTGGGCATGACAAATATTTAATTTAATACTGAGATATGCTCTCATAATTACTTTTTCTATTTAATTAAATAATCTTTAATTAATTAGAGACACTTTTCTTGTTTAATTAAATAACTTCATTTAATTAATTAGGAATGACTTCTCATTTAATTAAATAACTTTGTTTAATTAGTTAGAAGTAAGTACTCCATTTAATTAAATAATTTCATTTAATTATTTCAAAATTCTTTTCAAAACTAGTCAACTCAAGTCAACCGTGGTTAAATCTAGTCAACTTTTGGGCAAAATTGATCTTTGCGTATGTGAATATGAGCAAATGTGAGTATGAATTCCAGCAACAATTCGATGCAAATTTTTATTCAACCTTTCAAAATGAAGAGATGAGGGTCTCTTAAATAGACTTTTTTGGAATTCATCAATGGTTGAGATCGATTTCAATCAATGGTCAGGATTAAAGGTGAAGTTCAGTCATAAAGGGAGATTTCCAAATTAAAGAGAGTTAACAGATTTAATTTGAGTAAAATAAGGAGTTAACTGATTCAATTTGAGTAGAAAAAGGAGTTAACTCATTTAACTCATTTTTTATCAATAGTGAACTAAAAATTTCCCTTTTTGAACTGAAGAGACATTTTATTGAGATATTTAATTTAATAAAATGAGATATGCTCTCATAATTACTTTTTCTATTTAATTAAATAATCTTTAATTAATTAGAAACACTTTTCTTATTTAATTAAATAACTTCATTTAATTAATTAGGAATGGCTTCTCATTTAATTAAATAACTTTGTTTAATTAATTAGAAGTAAGTACTCCATTTAATTAAATAATTTTATTTAATTATTTCAATTTTTTTTTAAAACTAGTCAACTTAAGTAAACCTTGGTTAAATCTAGTCAACTTTTGGTCAAACTTGATCTTTCCATATGTGAATATGAGCAAATGTGAGTATGAATTCCAGCAACAATTCGATGCAAATTCTCATTCAACCTTTCAAAATGAAGAGATGAGGGTCTCTTAAATAGACTTTCTTAGAATTCACCAACGGTTGAGATCGATTTCAATCAACGGTCAGGATTAAAGTTGAAGTTCAGTCATAAAGGAAGATTTTCAAATTAAAGGGAGTTAACAGATTTAATTTGAGTAAAATAAGGAGTTAACTGATTAAATTTGAGTAGATAAAGGAGTTAATTGATTTAACTCATTTTTTATCAATAGTGAACTGAAAATTTCCCTTTTTGAACTGAAGAGAGATTTTGTTGAGATATTTAATTTAATAAAATGAGATATGCTCTCATAATTACTTTTTCTATTTAATTAAATAATCTTTAATTAATTAGAGACACTTTTCTTATTTGATTAAATAACTTCATTTAATTAATTAGGAATTACTTCTCATTTCATTAAATAACTTTGTTTAATTAATTAGAAGTCAGTACTCCATTTAATTAAATAATTTTGTTTAATTATTTCAAAATTATTTTCGAAATTAGTCAAGTCAAGTCAACCATAGTTAAATCTGGTCAACTTTTGGTCAAACATGATCTTTGCGTATGTGAATATGAGCAAATGTGAGTATGAATTCCAGCAACAATTCGATGCAAATTCTCATTCAACCTTTCAAAATGAAGAGATGAGGGTCTCTTAAATAGACTTTCTTGAAATTCATCAACGGTTGAGATTGATTTCAATCAACGGTCAAGATTAAAGGTGAAGTTTCGTCATAAAGGGAGATTTCCAAATTAAAGGGAGTTAACAGATTTAATTTGAGTAAAATAAGGAATTAACTGATTCAATTTGAGTAGAAAAAAGAGTTAACTGATTTATCTCATTTTTTGTCAATAGTGAACTGAAAATTTTCCTTTTTTAACTGAAGAGAGATTTTGTTGAGATATTTAATTTAATAAAATTATATAGGCTCTCATAATTACTTTTTCTATTTAATTAAATAATCTTTAATTAATTAGAGACACTTTTCTTATTTAATTAAATAACTTCATTTAATTAATTAGGAATGGCTTCTCATTTAATTAAATAACTTTGTTTAATTAATTAGAAGTAAGTACTCCATTTAATTAAATAATTTCCTTTAATTATTTTAAATTTTTTTTTAAAACTAGTCAACTCAAGTCAACCGTGGTTAAATCTGGTCAACTTTTCGTCAAATTTGATCTTTGCGTATGTGAATATGAGCAAATGTGAGTATGAATTCCAGCAACAATTCGATGCAAATTCTCATTCAACCTTTCAAAATGAAGAGATGAGGGTCTCTTAAATAGACTTTCTTTGAATTCATCAATGGTTGAGATCGATTTCAATCAACGGTCAAGATTAAAGGTAAAGTTCAGTCATAAAGGGAGATTTTCAAATTAAAGGGAGTTAACAGATTTAAATTGAGCAAAATAAAGAGTTAGCTGATTCAATTTGAGTAGATAAATGAGTTAACTGATTTAACTCATTTTTGATCAATAGTGAACTGAAAATTTCCCTTTTTGAACTAAAGAGAGATTTTGTTGAGATATTTAATTTAATAAAATGAGATATGCTCTCATAATTACTTTTTCTATATAATTGAATAATCTTTAACTAATTAGAGACACTATTCTTATTTAATTAAATAATTACATTTAATTAGTTAATAATGGCTTCTCATTTAATTAAATAACTTTGTTTAATTAATTAGAAGTAGGTACTCCATTTATTTAAATAATTTCGTTTAATTATTTCAAAATTCTTTTCGAAACTAGTCAACTCAAGTTAACTGTGGTTAAATCTAGTCAACTCTAGGTCAAACTCGATTTTTGCATATGTGAATATGAGCAAATGTGAGTATGAATTCCAGCAACAATTCGATGCGAATTCTCATTCAACCTTTCAAAATGAAGAGATGAGGGTCTCTTAAATAGACTTTCCTGGTATTCATCAACGGTTGAGATCTATTTCAATCAACGGTCAGAATTAAAGGTGAAGTTCAGTCATAAAGAGAGATTTCCAAATTAAAGAGAGTTAACAGATTTAATTTGTATAAAATAAGGTGTTAACTGATTCAATTTGAGTAGAAAACAGAATTGACTGATTTAACTTATTTTTTATCAATGGTGAACTGGAAATTTCTCTTTCTGAACTAAAGAGAGATTATGTTGAGATATTTAATTTAATGAAATGAGATATGCTCTGATAATTACTTTTTCTATTTAATTAAATAATCTTTAATTAATTAGAGACACTTTTTTTATTTAATTAAATAACTTCATTTAATTAATTAGGAATGGCTTCTCATTTAATGAAATAACTTTGTATAATTAATTAGAAGTACTCCATTTAATTAAATAATTTCATTTAATTATTTCAAAATTCTTTTCGAAACTAGTCAAGTCAAGTTAATTGTGGATAAATCTGGTCAACTTTTGGTCAAAATTGAATTTTGTGTATGTGAACATGAGCAAATGTGAATATGAATTCTAGCAACAATTCGATGCAAATTCTCATTCAACCTTTCAAAATGAAGAGATGAGGGTCTCTTAAATAGACTTTCCTAAAATTCATCAACGGTTGAGATCGATTTCAATCAACTGCCAGGATTAAATATAAAGTTCACTCATAAAGGAAAATTTCCAAATTAAAGGGAGTTAACAGATTTAATTTGAGTAAAATAAGGAGTTAACTGATTCAATTTGATTAGAAAAAGGAGTTAACCGATTTAACTCATTTTTGATCAATAGTGAATTGGAAATTTCTCTTTTTGAACTAAAGAGAGATTTTGTTGAGATATTTAATTTAATAACACAAGATATGCTCTCATAATTAACTTTTCTTTTTAATTAAATAATCTTGAATTAATTAGAGACACTTTTCTTATTTAATAAAATAACTTCATTTAATTAGTTAGGAATGGCTTCTCATTTAATTAAATAACTTTGTTTAATTAATTAGAAGTAAGTATTCCATTTAATTAAATAATTTTGTTTAATTATTTTAAAAAAAAATTCGGACTAGTCAAATCAAGTTAACTGTGGTTAAATCTGGTCAACATTTGGTCAAACTTGATCTTTGTGTATGTGAATATGAGCAAATGTGAGTATGAATTCCAGCAACAATTTGATGCAAATTCTCATTCAACCTTTCAAAATGAAGAAATGAGGGTCTCTTAAATAGACTTTCCTAGAATTCATCAATGGTTGAGATCGATTTCAATCAACGGTCAGGATTTAAGGTGAAGTTCAATCATAAAGGGAGATTTCCAAATTAAAAGTAGTTAATAGATTTAATTTGAGTAAAATAAAGAGTTAATTGATTCAATTTGAGTAGAAAAAGGAGTTAACTGATTCAACTCTTTTTTTATCAATAGTGAACTAGAAATTTCTCTTTTTGAATTGAAGAGAGATTTTGGTGAGATATTTAATTTAATAAAATGAGATATGCTCTCATAATTACTTTTTCTATTTAATTAAATAATCTTTAATTAATTAGAGACAATTTTCTTATTTAATTAAATAACTTCATTTAATTAAATAATTTTTTTAAATTAATTATAAGTACTCCATTTAATTAAATAATTTTGTCTAATTATTTCAAAATTCTTTTCAAAACTAGTCAACTCAAGTCAACTGTGGTTAAATTTGGTCAACTTTTGGTCAAATTTGATCTTTGCGTATGTGAATATCAGCAAATGTGAGTATGAATTCAAGTAACATTTCGATGCAAATTCTCATTCAACCTTTCAAAATGAAGAGATGAGGGTCTCTTAAATAGACTTTCTTGGAATTCATCAACAGTTGAGATCGATTTCAATCAACGGTCAGGATTAAAGGTGAAGTTTAGTAATAAAGAGAGATTTTCAAATTAAAGTGAGTTAACAGATTCAATTTGAGTAGAAAAAGTAGTCAATTGATTTAACTCATTTTTGTCAATAGTGAACTGAAATTTTCCCTTTTTGAACTGAAGAGAGATTTCGTTTAGATATTTAATTTAATAAAATGAGATATGCTCTCATAATTACTTTTTCTATTTAATTAAATAATCTTTAATTAATTAGAGCCATTTTTCTTATTTAATTAAATAACTTCATTTAATTAATTAGGAATGACTTGTCATTTAATTAAATAACTTTGTTTCATTAATTAGAAGTAAGTACTTCATTTAATTAAATAATTTCATTTAATTATTTCAAAATTCTTTTCGAAACTAGTAAACTCAAGTCAACCATGGTTAAATCTGGTCAACTTTTGATCAAACTTGTTCTTTGCGTATGTGAATATGAGAAAATGTGAGTATGAATTCCAACAACAATTCGATGCAAATTCTCATTCAACCTTTGAAAATGAAGAGATGAGGATCTCTTAAATAGACTTTCCCTGAATTAATCAATGGTTGAGATCGATTTCAATCAACGGTCACAATTAAAAGTGAAGTTCAGTCATAAAGGGACATTTCCAAACTAAAGCGAGTTAACAGATTTAATTTGAGTAAAATAAGGAGTTAACTAATTCAATTTGAGTAGAAAAAAGATTTAAATGATTTAACTCATGTTTTATCAATAGTGAACTGCAAATTTCCATTTTTGAATTGAAGAGAGATTTTGTTGAGATATTTAATTTAATAAAATGAGATATGCTCTCATAATTACTTTTTCTATTTAATTAAATAATCTTTAATTAATTAGAGACACTTTTTTTATTTAATTAAATAACTTCATTTAATTAATTAGGAATGGCTTTTCATTTAATTAAATAACTTTGTTTAATTAATTAAAAGTAAGTACTCCATTTAATTAAATAATTTCGTTTAATTATTTCAATTTTTTTTTCAAAACTAGTCAACTCAAGTCAACCGTGGTTAAATCTAGTCAACTTTTGGTCAAACTTGATTTTTGCATATGTGAATATGAGCAAATGTGAGTATGAATTTCAGCAACAATTCGATGCAAATTCTCACTCAACCTTTCAAAATGAAGAGATGAGGGTCTCTTAAATAGACTTTCCTGGAACTCATCAACGGTTGAGATCGATTTCAATCAACGGTTAGGATTAAAGGTGAAGTCCAATCATAAAGGGAGATTTCCAAATTAAAGGAAGTTAACAGATTTAATTTGAGTAAAATAAGGAGTTAACTGATTCAATTTGAGTAGAAAAATGAGTTAACTGATTTAACTCATTTTTTATCAATAGTGAACTGAAAATTTTCTTTTTTGAACTGAAGAGAGATTTTGTTGAGATATTTAATTTAATAAAATGAGATATGCTCTCATAATTACTTTTTCTATTTAATTAAATAATCTTTTATTAATTAGAGACACTTTTTTTATTTAATTAAATAACTTTATTTAATTAATTAGGAATGACTTCTCATTTAATTAAATAACTTTATTTAATTAATTAGAATTAATTACTCGATTTAATTAAATAATTTCGTTTAATTATTTTAAAATTCTTTTCGAAACTAGTCAACTCAAGACAACTGTGGTTAAATTTGGTCAACTTTTGGTCAAACTTGATCTTTGCGTATGTGAATATGAGCAAATGTAAGTATGAATTCCAGCAAGAATTCGATGCAAATTCTCATTCAACCTTTCGAAATGAAGAGATTAATGTTTCTTAAATAGACTTTCCTAGAACTCATCAATGGTTGAGATCGATTTTAATCAACGGTCAGGATTAAAGGTGAAGTTCAGTCATAAATGGAGATTTCAAAATTAAAAGGAGTTAACAGATTTAATTTGTGTGAAATAACGAGTTAACTGATTCAATTTGAGTAGAAAAAGGAGTTAACTGATTTAACTCATTTTTTATCAATAGTGAACTGAAAATTTCACTGTTTGAACTGAAGAGAGATTTTATTGAGATATTTAATTTAATAAAATTAGATATGCTCTCATAATTTTTTTTCTATTTAATTAAATAATCTTTAATTAATTAGAGACACTTTTCTTATTTAATTAAATAACTTCATTTAATTAATTAGGAATGGCTTCTCATTTAATTAAATAATTTTGTTTAATTATTTTAAAATTCTTTTCGAAACTAGTCAACTCAAGTCAACCGTGGTTAAATCTGATCAACTTTTGGTTAAACCTGATATTTGCGTATGTGTATATGAGCAAATGTGAGCTTCTATTTTATTTTTTTAGCTTGTAGCTTGTGGCTTCCCTTAAGCTTGTAGCTTCTATTAAGCTTTTCATTTAAGCTTCTATGAATGCCTGAATATCAAGAGCTCTCAAGAAACCTTTGGATTGCTTTTTGAAACCACTGAAAGGTGTCACCAACTAAGCATGAGTCTTTTCCAATTATTTTTTATGAGTCATAGAATTGTAGACACGTTATGCTTAATTGATGCACTAACCCCTGTGTTGTTGACACATGTTAATTCTCATGCAAGCTTAAAACTCCAATTTACTTTACTCTTTCCAAATTTAATTTATTTATTTATTAAGTCTCATGCACTAACTTTAATATATTCACTTTTCAATCTTAATATATTTATATTTTAGTCATATAAAATTTAGAATCTTTTAATAATTTAAAATATATTTTCCACTTTTAAATTTTATTTTCCAAAACTTTATTGCTAAAATATTTATTAGCTTTAATAATATTATTTAGTCATTTATTTAAAAATGAGCTCCAAATATATTATTATTAAAATAAATATTGTCACATTCTAAATTTAATATTATAGCTTTTATCTTCCAATTTAATTATTTTATTTTCAAATTTAATTATTTTATTTAATTAATTTTCTAATTAATTAAATAAAATAAATATTAAAATACCATATTAATTTTCTATTAAATTAAACTATTAATTAAATTTTTTGATTAAGCTTAATTAATAAAAAATACTCCAAAGACTCACAAAGGTAAAAATACGAAAAATTCATCATAGCCAAAATACATACAAAATCAAACCAAGGGTTTAAATCACAAATTACGTCATCCAACGTATTCAGAGGGTACTCAACTCAGATACTTGTCCTAATTTTTCAATTAGGACACATGGCTTAAAGAGTTGAAATTTGGACTTGAGAATTTATCTCTCCTCTCTTATCATCGAGATAATGTGATAGGGTACGCTCATCTTGGAAATTCAGGGAAGTCGATACCCGGTACCTACAACCTGCATAAAAATCATGCATGTACAAATACAATATATATTCTAAACTAACCAGGCAATGGCAGAAAGGGGTGCATCGTGTAGATCTCGACTAGTAGGTGACTACGACTCCCTTCTTTAACCACATCAAACACGCCATACAAAAGTAAACACGCAAGACAAACACGCACACCATACACATGCAAATATGGGGTAAGTATCCATAAGAAAATAGATATGATAATAAATCATATTAGTAATCATCATTAATAATTGAAAGTAATTTGATAATCATCATCAATAATTGTGAATACTAAAAATAACCATCATACATATATGAAATGTAGAGTCTAAGTAATCTCATCACATAATAAACTGAATCCATAGAACAATATCTGATAATCTCAAAAGAATGCTGCTAACCAACAACATAAAACTAGTTCTAAAAGAGTTCAACAACGATAACAAAATGTGAACTAGGGGCAAGCACTACATCCACCCCCCCTGGGATTAGGCTTACTCTTGGAAGCCTACAAGAATGAAAAGCTAAGATACTCACTATGCGGGTCTCATTGAATTGTTTTCCTCTGTAGAAAAAAATGATTCCACTGAGGATATTACAACACCCTTAGAGTAATATGATTATGGTTTAATGGTAAATCAAAAATCATATCGATCCAACAACATTCCTTTAACATATACTAAAATAGATTCTCTAATGCATTCTAAATAAGAAAAACTTAATGCTTGCAAAGATAAACAGAGGTTTACTAACTTACAACATAGATAAAAGATACATGTTTTGTAGCTAGAATGAGTTTCAATTTTTAGTTTTTCCTTCGTTTAAATTTTCAGTAAAATTTTTAGTTTTGAAAGCTAAGTGTTGAAATATTAAAAAAATTATGCAAGTAACATTTTTAAGTTATGTTTCAGTTCAACTAGTTTCAAGTTTTCAGTTTGAAAAAGATACACATGATAGTTTTAAGTTTTCGTTTTGTTCAACTAGTTAATAACTAGTAGCACTCCAATATATCCAGAGCTCCTAATGTTGAAACTCGGGCTCTGATACCAAATGTAATGCCCCGCCAAGGGATCCAAAGAATTTTACTAAGTTTGCCAAACAATTTTTTTTTTAAACATGAAAGATAAAACTATTCATAATATTTGCGGAAGCAATAGCAACAATTCAAATGAAAATAAACATAACATATATACATAATAGGCTACATTCTTTAAAGATCCCTTAACGTTGTATCACATCTAAATAACTATTCATCTAACATTCCATTCCTATGAAATAACAATGATACATCCAATGTACTTAAACAATATACAAGTGTCCTTTTGTAATTATATTTTAGTTTAGCTCAATCATCCACTACACATATCACAGAGTATGAAAAGCTTAAAAGAATAAACATCCAAGTAAATAAAGTACATCATCATCTAATATTAATCCATGATGCAATAACATAAATGAAACCACATATCATACATGATACATCATCACAAAAGATATAAACATCCATCATAAATGATAATAATATATCACAAACATAAATAACTAAGTGCAAGGTTCCTCCCAACCGTAAATAACATCATTAGACTATCATGGATCCTAGCCATCCCTCCGTGCATAACATTTCAAAGCACCGAAGAGATCATCGGTATTAACATAGTAGGAATGTCACTCCTAAAACATCCTACTAACATGCAAAGTAAAGCATAATAAATCATCAACTAACATATGCAAAGTAAAAAAAATCATCAATATAAGAAACATACCAGTAAATACATCCATCAAAAGGTATATTATCTATCATAATGCTCCAAAAACATAATGAAGAATACATACCAACCAAGGATGCTCCAACAACGGTGTCTCGGACGGATCTCAAATGATAAGAGGAAAAATACACTACCACCCGACCGCATGGAACCTAAGTGGTCCACTCCCACCGTGCTGAGGAGATAATCTCAAGTCCCAAACATGCTATCCATAACACATAGCACATATCTTTAGAAGTCTAAGAATCTTAAAAGTATACTAACTCAAAGGTTCCAATCATACACAAAATCGACATTTAATTCTTAGAGGCACACAAAGACATGTAGGAAACCTACTCTGCAAGCGAGAAAGTGTCATCGCAATTATCACGTACAAGTTACCCTGGCAGTTAGCTAAACTCCACAGGTCCATACTGATCTCATGCGGCCACTAGTATCCTCTCATACTGACGAGGCATACTACAGAATGCACGGTCGCAACCATGCGTTCTCACTACTCCCATCCTAGCCTGTACAAGCACTCAAGGCATGGGCGAGAACCAAAACAATTATCTTTTTAGGTTCATTTAATCCTCATTTAGTGTGTAAATGCTATCACTTATTAACCAAACTTACAATGAGTTACCTTGGCAGCCACTTCGGGCCCCGGCCCCATTGCAAGCCACTTTGCGACACTACAAGTAGATTACCTACCCTAAGCTCATGAAATCATAAATCTCAAAATCATAAAAGATAATCTATAGTAAAATTATCAAATATGCATAAAAGCATCAAATATCCATAATAAGAATCATCAAATCTCCATGAGTATCTGAAAAAATATCCATAAAAAATCATGATCACAACAGTTCTCTATTGGCAACTGAAGGCATCACTGATAATGATAAGTATCAATTGGTTCTCAATAACCAAAATATATCTCAAGATAAATCACAATATCCATTGGTTCTCAACAAGCAACCAAGAATATCTCAAAATCATACTGATTGAAGACTCCAAAATGGTTGAGTCAAACATGTCACAATATGACATCATCAAGAAATAAATTCATATTTGAGTCCCATCATGGCGACTAGAAAATAATCTAAGGATAATTGATCAATGGCTCAAAAATGATTAACTCAAGTGTCTCATACACATACCTCTCAGTTTCACACATGAAGACTGAAATAACAATCAGTAAATACAAACATTTCACAGAGCATACGATCACATTACTATGGTTGGGCTTATAAAGATCAAGATCAAGTAAGATCAATATGCCATTATATCTCATAACCCCGAAGCCTCTGGTAACATCCTAAGACTGGTCAACACTAGTCAACCCAAAATCCAAAATAAGAAGCATATAGAATACACCATGCAAACACATGTTTTGGTTTACTAAATTCATATAGTTGAATAATGTGTAGGAGTTTTCAGTTTTCTGTTTGCAAGTATACTTCAAGTGTTTTAAGTTTCATCATTTGACCTACAAGTCAACTCAATTTTCCTGATAGCATTATCCTTCCATTATTAAGAATTACATTCTCAAAATAACTTAAGGATAAATATTCACTAAACTGATCATCATTGACATTTAATTAAATTGCTCTATATTTAACCATGATCTATATTCTAATTGATTAACCTTTCAACTTCTCTAAGATCATCATTCATTATAAATTATAAGAGAGTCAATTATCAATCTTTGAACAAGAAGATTATAACTTATTAAAATGATCAATTAACATTGATTCACAATCTTTACCTTTTATTATTCTAATAATTCTCAATTATATATTACTAAGTCTTCACCATTAAAATATCTAAAGTCATTATTCAAGTCATCAGATTAAGACCTATCAACTTGATATCAATACTTTTAAAATTTTATTAAAAGAATTATATCAATTAAATCTCTATTACATAACTTAATTATTAATTAAATCTAATTAACTCTCATTAATTGATTTAATTAATAATTGCATAACTATAGCAACATTCCAATTAACATCAGTTGACTAATAACTAATTAGAATTCTGTAAGATAAAAGTTAACTATAATTCAATACTCAAATGTTCATATTAATAATTCAATAATAATATTGTTAATAATTAATAACAAGCTATATTGAGAATAAATCTATAATGACTTCATTCGTCTTCTTTCAAAGAATACTAACATTCCCTTGACAAATTCGTATTATCATTAATCTTTTCAAATAAGACTCTATCGTATAACTTAATTATTAATATCATAGTTATAATATCAACTCAATGAATATTAATTGATTAAAATCAATTATAATCCAACTTCAAAAATTATTATCTTTTACCAAACTTCAATCAATAAATAATCTCCACTAGATTAACTCTAATCAAATTTGTTGATATCTATTTAAACTATTATTTATTAATAGTTTATTAGTCCTTACAAACATTAATAAATAATAAAATCCTCAAACTATACATACTCGATCTATAAAATCCTTCCATAAACTCATTAGTTAATATTTAGCTAACTCTTAACTCCATTAAGATATTCAAATGTATTAACCAATAACATAATAATTCAGTCTTAATCCAATATCATTCAGAGTTTCTAAATTTAAATCAACATAATATAAATTATCATCTTACAATTATTTAATCAATATTAAAAACAACCATTAGACTCCATTTTCTAATTGTTCTAATAATATTTTGTCTATATAAACATTGTTTGAAAAAGAGATCCCTATCACAAACCAATAAGACTCATTGTAGATTTTAACATGAATAATTTTCAAATTCTTAACATTATCATCTTCATTAAACAACTCTAGAATTGTTTAATATATATTAAATAGTATTCAATATACATTATAAAAAATCCACTATATAAACCATATTAAAATCTCTTTTCTTTTAATTTTCTCTCATTTAAAAATCCATTTACTTAGATTGACTAATAATTAATTACACTTCTTCTACTATTAACTAATCTTAATTAAATTTGATTTAATTAGATTAGATAATGAACCATATAAAACTAATGCATATTAATAAGATTATATTAAGAAAAAATTGCAATAATATTTTTAATTCATTTCATGCTTTGATATATTATTTTTGTGAAGTTTAAGCATAAAGAACTCTTGGTTATAGAAAAGTGGAGAAATATCTGTTTTTGAATAAAATAGTCCCATTACGACGGCCATATCTCCTTAATCAACCGTTGGATCGAGTTGAAATTGAAATATGTTGGAGAAGGCCAAATTGTGCCAATTCTGACCAGAGCGATCGAATAAATTCAATATCGATAAAAAGTTATGAATGACTGAGTTTGGGTCTATCCAAAGGCAGCGATAGAACAATTTGTGATGAATTAAGAATTTTCTTTTAAAATAATTTTTCTCTAAATTTAATCATAAAAGGGTTTGTTCATACGCATCTAAAAATATAATTGACAGAAAGATTACATCTAATCATTCGAATTTTCAACTTAGAATTTCTATTTTAATTTTAAATCTTGTCTTTCTAATTTCACAATATAAATTTGAACCCAAACCCGATTAAAATCTAATTATTTCTCTTTAATTGGATCTAGAATTTTTCTATTGTTTTCTTCTCATCCAAATAAAATATCTAGATTTCAATTTCAAATATAGAGAGTATTTAGACACATAAAACAGATATGATGAAGACAGGAAGAGAAATAGTGCAAAGGGAATATAAGAATATCACGAGTGCACCTAGACACTGATGCTAATTTGTCATGCCTCGGAAGTCCATAGAAAATCTCTTTCTTCTTCATCATTCGCAATTCTTCCAAGAATCCAAACCGATCGAATCCTCCAAGTGATTAGAAGTGCTAGCAAGAGCATAGAAGCAAGTAGAAAATATATGAGCATATGAATCTTCTCCCATGCATGTAAGCTTTGAAGCTTCTATTTTTTTTTTTTAGCTTGTAACTCATGGCTTCCCTTAAGCTTGTAGCTTCCATTAAGCTTTTCATTTAAACTTCTATGAATGCCTGAATATTAAGAGCTTTCAAAAAACTTTTGGATTGCTTATTGAAATTGTTGAAAGGTGTCACAAACTAAGCATGAGTCTTTTCCAATTCTTTTTTATCAGTCATAGAATTGTAGACACCTTATGCTTAATTGATGCACTAACCCTCGTGTTGTTGACACATGTTAATTCTCACGCAAGCTTAAAACTCAAATTTACTTTACTCTTTCAAAATTTAATTTATTTATTTATTAAGTCTCATGCACTAACTTTAATATCTCCACTTTTCAATCTTAATATATTTATATTTTAATCATATGAGATTTAGAATCTTTTAATAATTTAAAATATATTTTCAACTTTTAAATTTTATTTTTTAAAATTTTATTGCTAAAATATTTATTAGCTTTAATAATATTATTTAGTCATTTATTTAAAAATGAGCTCCAAATATATTATTATTAAAATAAATATTGTCACATTCCAAATTTAATATTATAGCTTTTATCTTCCAATTTAATTATTTTATTTTCAAATTTAATTATTTTATTTAATTAATTTTTCAATTAATTAAATAAAATAAAAATTTAAAATATCATATTAATTTTTCATTAAATTAAACCATTAATTAAATCTTTTGATTAGGCTTAATTAATAGAAAATACTCCAAAGACTCACAAAGGTAAAAATACGAAAAATCCATCATAGCCAAAATACATACAAAATCAAACCAAGGGTTTAAATCACGAATTACGTCATCCAACATATTCGTTGGGTACTCAACTAAAATACTTGTCCTAATTTTTCAATTAGGACAAATGGCTTAAAGGGTTGGGATTTGGACTTGAGAATTTATCTCCCCTCTCTTATCATTGAGATAATGTGATAGGGTACGCTCATCTTGGCAATTCAAAGAAGTCGATACTCGGTACCTGCAACCTACATAAAAATCATGCATGTACAAACACAATATATATACTAAACTAACCAGGCAATGACAGGAAGTGGTGCATCGTGTAGATCCTGACTAGTAGGTGACTACGACTCCCTTCTTTAACCACATCAGACACGCCATACAAAAGTAAACACACAAGACAAAAACGCACACCATACACATGCAACTATAGAGTAAGTATTCATAAGAAAGCACCTATGATAATAAATCATCTTACTAATCATCATTAATAATTGAAAGCAATGTGATAATCATCATCAATAATTGTGAACACTAAAAATAACCATCATACATACATGAAATGTAGAGTATAAGTAATCTCATCACATAATAAACTGAATCCATAGCACAATATCTGATAATCTCAAAAGAATGCTGCTAACCAACAATATAAAACTAGTTCTAAAAGAGTCCAGCAATGATAAAAAAAATGTGAACTAGGGGCAGGCACTACATTTTCAAATTAAATGGAGTTAAAATATTAAATTTTAGTAAAATAAGGAGTTAGCTGATACAATTTGAGTAGAAAAAGAAATTAACTAATTTAACTCATTTTTTATCAATAGTGAACTGAAAATTTTTCTTTTTCAGCTTAAGAGAGATTTTGTTGAGATATTTAATTTAATAAAATGAGATATGCTCTCATACTTCCTTTTTCAATTTAATTAAATAATCTTTAATTAATTAGAGACACTTTTCTTATTTAATTAAATAACTTCATTTAATTAATTAGGAATGGCTTCTCATTTAATCAAATAACTTTGTTTAATTAATTAGAAGAAAGTACTCCATTTAATTAAATAATTTTGTTTAATTATTTTTAAAAAAATTCGAAACTAGTCAGCTCAAGTCAACCGTGGTTAAATCTGGTCAACTTTTTGTCAAACTAGATCTTTGCGTATGTGAATATGAAAAAATGTGAGTATGAATTCCAGCAACAATTTGATGCAAATTCTCATTCAACCTTTTAAAATGAAGAGATGAGGGTCTCTTAAATAGACTTTCCTCGAATTTATCAACGGTTGAGATCGATTTCAATCAACGGTCAAGATTAAATGTGAAGTTCAGTCATAAAGAAAGATTTTCAAATTAAAGGAAATTAACAGATTTAATTTGAGTAAAATAAGGATTTAACTGATTCAATTTGAGTAGAAAAAGAAGTTATCTGATTTAACTCATTTTTTATCTATAGTGAACTAAAAATTTTTCTTTTTGAACTGAAGAGAGATTTTGTTGAGATATTTAATTTAATAAAATGAGATATGTTCTCATAATTACTTTTTTTATTTAATTAAATAATCTTTAATTAATTAGAGACACTTTTCTTATTTAATTAAATAACTTCATTTAATTAATTAGGAATGGTTTCTCATTTAATTAAATAACTTTGTTTAATTAATTAGAAGAAAGTACTCCATTTAATTAAATAGTTTTGTTTAATTATTTCAAAATTATTTTTGAAACTAGTCAACTCAAGTCAACTGTGGTTAAATCTGGTCAACTTTTGGTCAAACTTGATATTTGCGTATGTGAATATGAGCAAATGTGAGTATGAATTCCAGCAACAATTCGATGCAAATTCTCATTCAACCTTTCAAAATGAAGAGATAAGGGTCTCTTAAATAGATTTTCTTAGAATTCATTAACGGTTGAGATCGATTTCAATCAACGGTCAGGATTAAAGGTGAAGTTCAGTCATAAAGGGAGATTTTCAAATTAAAGGGAGTTAACAGATTTAATTTGAGTAAAATAAAGAGTTAACTGATTCAATTTGAGTAGAAAAATGAGCTAACTGATTTCACTCATTTTTGAACAATAGTGAACTGAAAATTTTCCTTTTTGAACTGAGTAGAGATTTTGTTGAGATATTTAAATTAATAAAATGAGATATGCTCTCATAATTACTTTTTCTATTTAATTAAATAATCTTTAATTAATTAGAGACACTTTTCTTATTTAATTAAATAACTTCATTTAATTAATTAGGAATGGCTTCTCATTTAATTAAATAACTTTGCAGCCAATAGTGACATGTTGTGATGGTTAAGTTGTTGCGTTGTTATCCTTGCCATCAAGGTTCAAATCTCATGGGGATGAGGTCCTCCGTTTGTGACCTCACTGGTTCATAGCTCCAGGTCAAAGCGTTTACCCCACTTGAAAAAAAATTAAATAAATTTTTTTAATTAATTAAAATTAAGTACTCCATTTAATTAAATAATTTTATTTAATTATTTCAATTTTTTTTTCAAAACTAGTGAACTCAAGTCAACCGTGGCTAAATCTGGTCAAGTTTTGGTCAAATTTGATCTTTGCGTATGTGAATATGAGCAAATGTGAGTATGAATTCTAGCAAAAATTTGATGCAAATTCTCATTCAACATTTCAAAATGAACAGATGAGGGTCTCTTAAATAGACTTTCCTGAAATTCATCAACAGTTGAGATCGATTTCAATCAACGATCAGGATTAAAGGTGAAGTTCAGTCATAAAGGGAGATTTGCAAATTAAAGGGAGTTAACAGATTTAATTTGAGTAAAATAAGAAGTTAATTGATTCAATTTGAGTAAAAAAAGGAGTTAATTGTTTTAACTCATTTTTGATTAATAGTGAACTGAAAATTTTCCTTTTTGAACTAAAGAGAGATTTTGTTGAGCTATTTAATTTAATAAAATGAGATATGTTCTCATAATTACTTTTTCTATTTAATTAAATAATCTTTAATTAATTAGAAACACTTTTCTTATTTAATTACATAACTTCATTTAATTTATTAGGAATGACTTCTCATTTAATTACATAACTTTGTTTAATTAATTAGAAGTAAGTACTCCATTTAATTAAATAATTTCGTTTAATTATTTCAAAATTCTTTTCGAAACTATTCAACTCAGGTCAACCGTAGTTAAATCTGGTCAAAATTTGGTCAAACTTGATCTTTGCATATGTGAATATGAGCAAATGTGAGTATGAATTCCAGCAACAATTCGATGCAAATTCTCATTCTACCTTTCAAAATGAAGAGATGAGGGTCTCTTAAATAGACTTTCTTGAAATTCATCAACGGTTGAGATCGATTTCAATCAACGGTCAGGATTAAAGGTGAAGTTCAGGCATAAAGGGAGATTTCAAAATTAAAGAGAGTTAACAGATTTAATTTGAGTAAAATAAGGAGTTAACTGATTCAATTTGAGTAGCAAAACGAGTTAACTGATTTAACTCATTTTTGATAAATAGTGAACTGGAAATTTCCCTTTTTGAACTGAAGAGAGATTTTGTTGAAATATTTAATTTAATAAAATAATATATGGTCTGATAATTACTTTTTCTATTTAATTAAATAATCTTTAATTAATTAGAGACACTTTTCTTATTTAATTAAATAACTTCATTTAATTAATTAGGAATGACTTCTCATTTAATTAAATAACTTTGTTTAATTAATTAAAAGTAAGTACTACATTTAATTAAATAATTTTGTTTAATTATTTAAATTTTTTTTGAAACTAGTCAACTCAAGTCAACCGTGATTAAATCTGATCAACTTTTGGTCAAACTTGATCTTTGCATATGTGAATATGAGCAAATGTGAGTATGAATTCTAGCAACAATTAGATGCAAATTCTCATTCAACCTTTCAAAATGAGGAGCTGAGGGTCTCTTAAATAGATTTTCTTAGAATTCCTCAACGGTTGAGATTGTTTTCAATCAACGGTCAGGATTAAATGTGAAGTTCAGTCATAAAGGGAGATTTCCAAATTAAAAGGAGTTAACAGATTTAGTTTGAGTAAAATAAGGAGTTAGCTAGTTCAATTTGAGTAGAAAAAGGAGTTTAAGTGATTTAATTCATTTTTTATAAATAGTAAACTAGAAATTTTTCTTTTTGAACTGAAGAGAGATTTTTTTGAGATATTTAATTTAATAAAATGAGATATGCTTTCATAATTACTTTTTCTATTTAATTAAATAATCTTTAATTAATTAGAAACACTTTTCTTATTTAATTAAATAACTTCATTTAATTAATTAGGAATTGCTTCTCATTTAATTAAATAACTTTGTTTAATTAATTTGAAGTAAGTACTCCATTTAATTAAATAATTTCATTTAATTATTTCATTTTTGTTTTGAAACTAGTCAACTCAAGTCAACAATGGTTAAATCTGATCAACTTTTTGTCAAAATTGATCTTTGCGTACGTGAATATGAGCAAATGTGAGTATGAATTCCAGCAACAATTTGATGCAAATTCTCATTCAACCTTCCGAAATAAAGAGATGATGGTCACTTAAATAGACTTTCCTTGAATTCATCAATGGTTGAGATCGATTTCAATCAACGGTGAGCATTAAAGGTGAAGTTTAGTCGTAAAGGGAGATTTCTAAATTAGAGGGAGTTAACAGATTTAATTTGAGTAAAATAAGGATTTAACTGATTCAATTTGAGTAGAAAAAGGAGTTAGCTGATTTAACTTATTTTTAATCAATAATGAATTGAAAATTTCCCTTTTTGAACTGAAGAGAGATTTTGTTAAGATTTTTAATTTAATAAAATTAGATATGCTCTCATAATTACTTTTTCCGTTTCATTAAATAATCTTTAATTAATTAGGGACACTTTTCTCATTTAATTAAATAACTTCATTTAATTAATTAGGAATGGCTTCTCATTTAATTAAATAACTTTGTTTAATTACTTAGAAGTAAGTACTCCATTTAATTAAATAATTTCATTTAATTATTTTTAAATTCTTTTCGAAACTAGTCAACTCAAGTCAATCGTGGTTAAATCTTGTCAACTTTTTGTCAAACTTGATCTTTGTGTATGTGAATATGAGCTAATGTGAGTATGAATTTCAGCAACAATTCGATGCAAATTCTCATTCAAATTTTCAAAATGAAGAGATGAGGGTCTCTTAAATAGACTTTCTTGGAATTCATCAACGGTTGAGATCGATTTTAATCAACGGTCAGGATTAAAGGTGAAGTTCAATCATAAAGAGAGATTTCCAAATTAAAGGGAGTTAACAGATTTAATTTGAGTAAAATAAAGATTTAATTGATTCAATTTGAGTAGAAAAATGAGTTAACTGATTTAACTTAATTTTGATCAATAGTCAACTGAAAATTTCCTTTTTTGAACTGAAGAGAGATTTTGTTGAGATATTTAATTTAATAAAATAAGATATGCTCTCATAATTACTTTCTCCATTTAATTAAATAATCTTTAACTAATTAGAAACACTTTTATTATTTAATTAAATAACTTCATTTAATTAATTAGGAATGGCTTCTCATTTAATTAAATAACTTTGTTTAATTAATTAGAAGTAAGTACTCCAATTAATTAAATAATTTCTTTTAATTATTTTAAAACTCTTTTCGAAACTACTCAACTCAAGTCAACCGTGGTTCAATCTGGTCAACTTTTGTTTAACTTGATCTTTGCGTATGTGAATATGAGCAAATGTGAGTATGAATTCTAGCAACAATTCGATGCAAATTCTCATTCAACCTTTCAAAATGAAGAGATGAGCATCTCTTAAATAGACTTTCCTGAAATTCATCAACAGTTGAGATCGATTTCAATCAACGGTCAGGATTAAAGGTGAAGTTCAGTCATAAAGGGAGATTTCCAGATTAGTGGGAGTTAACATATTTAATTTGAGTAAAATAAGGAGTTAACTTATTCAATTTGAGTAGAAAAAGTGGTTAACTAATTTAACTCATTTTTTTATCAATAGTGAACTGAAAATTTTCTTTTTTGAACTGAAGAGAAATTTTGTTGAGATATTTAATTTAATAAAATGAGATATGCTCTCATAATTACTTTTTCTATTTAATTAAATAATCTTTAATTAATTAGAGACACTTTTCTTATTTAATTAAATAACTTCATTTAATTAATTAAGAATGGCTTCTCATTTAATTAAATAACTTAGTTTAATTAATTAGATGTATGTACTCCATTTAATTAAATAATTTCATTTAATTATTTCAAAATTCTATTCGAAACTAGTCAACTCAGTTCAACTGTGGTTAAATCTAGGAAACTTTTGGTCAAATTTGATCTTTGCGTGTGTGAATATGAGCAAATCTGATTATGAATTCCAGCAACAATTCAATGGAAATTCTCATTCAACCTTTCAAAATGAAGAGATTAGGGTCTCTTAAATAGAATTTTCTGAAATTCATCAATGGTTGAGATCGATTTCAATCAACGGTTAGAATTAAAGGTGAATTTTAGTCATAAAGGGATGTTTCCAAATTAAAGGGAGTTAACAAATTTAATTTGAGTAAAATAAGGAGTCAACTTATTCAGTTTGAGTAGAAAAGGGAGATAACTGATTTGTAATGCCTCACCATGGGATCTAAAGAATTTTACTAAGTTTGCCAAATAATTTTTTTTACATGAAAGATAAACCATTCTTAACATTTGCGAAAGCAATATCAACAATTCAAATGAAAATAAACATAACATATATACATAACAGGATACATTTTTTAAAGATCCCTTTCATGTTGTATCACATCTAATTAACTATTCATCTAACATCTCATCCTTATGAAATAACAATGATACATCCAATGTACTTAAACAATGATACATCCAATATACTTAAACAATATACAAGTGTCTTTTTTTAATTATATTTTTTGTTTAGCTCAATCATCCACTGTACATATCACAGGGTATGAAAAGCTTAAAAGAATAAACATCCAAGCAAATAAAGTACATCATCATCATCTAATATTAATCCATGATGCAATGACATAAATGAAACCACATATCATACATGATACATCATCATGAAAGATATAAACATCCATCAAAAAAGATAATCATATATCACAAACATAAATAACTAAGTGCACGGTTCCTCCTAACCGTAAATAGCATCATTAGACCATCATGAATCCTAGCTATCCCTCCGTGCATAACATTCCAAAGCACTGAAGAGATCATCGGTATTAACATAGTATGAATTTCACTCCTAAAACATCTTACTAACATATAAAGTAAAACATAGAATACCATCATCTAACATATGAAAATCATCAATATAAGAAACATACCAGTAAATACATCCATCATAAGGTATACTATCAATAATAATGCTCCAAGAACATAATGAAGAATAAATACCAACCAAGGATACTCCAGCCACGGTGTCTCAGACAGATCTCAAATAATAAGAGTGAAAAATACACTACCACCCGACCGCATGGAACCTAAGTGGTCCACTCCCACTGTGCTGAGGAGATAATCTCAAGTCCCAAATAGGATATCAATTCATGAAGCACAAATCTCTATAAGTCTAGGAATCTTAAAAGTATACTAACTCAAAGGTTCCATCACACAAAATTGACATTTAATTCCTCGAGGCACACAAAGGCATGTAGGAAACCTACTCTGCAAGCAGGAAAATGTCATCGCATTTATCACATACAAGTTACCCTGGCAGTTAGCTAAACTCCACGGGTCTATACTGATCTCATGCGGCCACTAGTATCCTCTCATACTGACGAGACATACTACGGAATGCACGGTCGCAACCATACATTCTCACTACTCCCATCCTAGCCTGTATAAGCACTCAAGGCATGGGCGAGAACCAAAAAAATTATCTTTTTAGGTTCATTTAATCTCCATTTAGTGTATAAATGTTATCACTTATTAACCAAACTTACAATGAGTTACCCTGATAGCCACTTAGGGTCCCGGCCCCCATTGCAAGCCACTTCCCGACACTACAAGTAGATTACCTACCTAAGCTCATGGAATCATAAATCTCAAAATCATAAAAGATAATCTATAATAAAAGCATCAAATATGCATAAAAGCATCAAATATCTATAATAAGAATCATCAAATCTCCAAGATAAGAATCATCAAATCTCCATGAGCATCTGAAAAAGCATCCATAGAAAATCATGACCACAACAGTTCTCTATTGGCAACTGAAGGCATCACTGATAATGATAAGTATCAATTGGTTCTCAATAACCAAAATATATTTCAAGATAAATGGTTACCAACAAGCAACCAAGAATATCTCAAAATCATACTGATCGAAGACTCCAAAATGGTTGAGTCAAAAATGTCACAATATGACATCATCAAGAAATAAATTCATATTTCAGTCCCATCATGGCGACTAGAAAATAATCCAAGGATAACTGATCAATGACTCAAAATGATTAGCTTAAGTGTCTCATACACATACCTCTCAGCTTCACACATGAAGACTAAAATAACAATCAGTAAATATAAACATTTCATAGAGCATACGATCACATTACCCTGGTTGGGCTTATAAAGATCGAGACCAATAAGATCAACATGCCATCATATCTCATAACACCCGAGCCTCTGGTAACATCCTAGGACTGGTCAACACTAGTCAACCCAAAACTCAAAACAAGAAGCATATAGAATACACAATGCAAATACATGTTTTGTTTTACTAAATTCACATAGTTGAATAATGTGTAAGAGTTTCCAGTTTTCTGTTTGCAAGTATACTTCAAGTGTTTTAAGTTCATCATTTGACCTACAAGTCAACCCAATTTTCCCGATAGCATTATCTTTCCATTATTAAGAATTACATTCTAAGAATAACTTAAGGATAACTATTCACTAAACTGATCATCATTGACATTTAAATTAAATTGTTCTATATTTAACCATGATTCATAATCTAATTGATTAACCTTTCAACTTTTTTTTTAGGATTATTATTCGTTATATTATAAGAGAGTCAATTATCAATCTTTGAACAAGAATATTATAACTTATTAAAATGATCAATTAACATCGATTCACAATCTTTGACCTTTTATTATTCTAATAATTCTCAATTATATATTACTAAGTCTTCACCATTAAAATATCTAAAATCATTATTCAAGTCATCAGATTAAGACCTATCAACTTGATATCAATACTTTTAAAATCTCATTAAAAGAATTATATCAATTAAATCTCGTTTACATAACTTAATTATTAATTAAATCTAATTAACTCTCATTAATTGATTTAATTAATAATTGTATAACCATAGCAATATTCGAATTAACATCAGTTAACTAATAACTAACTAGAATTTTGTAAGATAAAAGTCAACTATAATTCAATATTCAAATGATCATATTAATAATTCAATAATAATAATCTTGTTAATAATTAATAACAAGCTATATTAGAAATCTTATTAATAATTCTATACTAATCAAATTCATCACTCTTCAACAAAGTTTCCATTTATATTTTAATAATAACAAGTTATAATAAATCTCCAATACGAAGTATTATTATCTCAAATAAGTTTTTCCTATGTACGTTGATTCAGTTAATTGATACTCCTCCAAATTATTAATCAATTCAATTTGATTAATATCTTTTACAGTACTTCAATCATTAACTAATCTCTTTTAAAGTAACTCTGTTCGTATTAGTTGATAACTATTTAAACAATTTATACTATTATTTATTAATAGTTTGTTAGACCCAACAAACATTAATAAATAATAAATTTATCACAACTATAAATAATCAATCTAGAGAACTTTTACATAGAACTTCATTAGCTAACTCTTAATATCATTAAGGTATTCAAATGTATTAACTAATAACATAATAATTCAATCTTAATCCAATATCATTTAGAGTTTTTAAATTTAAATCAACATAATATAAATTATCATCTTACAATTATTTAATCAATATTAAAATCAACCATTAGACTCCATTTTCTAATTGTTTTAATAATATTTTGTCTATATAAAAGTTGTTTGAAAAGAATCCCTATCACAAACCAATAAGACTCATTGTAGATTTTAACATGAATAATTTTCAAATTCTTAACATTATCATCTTCATTAAACAACTCTAAAATTGTTTAATATATATTAAATAGTATTCAATATACATTATAAAAATTCCACTATATAAACCATATTAAAATCTCTTTTCTTTTAATTTTCTCTCATTAAAAAAATTATTTACTTAGATTGACTAATAATTAAGTATACTTCTTCTACTATTAACTAATCTTAATTAAATTTGATTTAATTAGATTAGATATTAAACCATATAAAACAAATGCATTTTAATAAGATTCTAATAAAGAAAGATTTCAATAATATCTTTAATTCATTCTATGCTTTGATATATTATTTTGTGAAGTTTAAGCATAAAGAATTCTTGGTTATGGAAAATAGAGAAATATATGTTCTTGAATAAAATAGTTTCAGTACGACGGCCATATCTCCCTAATAAATTGTTGTATCGGGCTAAAATTTAAATATGTTGGAGAGGGCCGAGTTGCACCAATTCTGACCTGAGCGATCGAATAAATTCGATCTCGATAAAATGTAATGAATGACTGAGTTCGGGTCTATCCAAAGGGCAGCGACAAGACAATTTGTGATGAATTAAGAATTTTCTCTTAAAATAATTTTTTTCTAAATTTAACCATAAAAGAGTTTGTTAATACGCATCTAAAAATATAATTGATAGAAAGATTACATCTAATCATTCAAATTTTCACTATAAAATTTTTATTTTTATTCCAAATCTTGTCTTTCTAATTTAATATGAATTCGAACCCAAATCCGATTAAAATCTAATTTCTTTCTCATTTGAAACTAGAGTTTTTCTATTGTTGTCTTCTCATCCAAATAAAAAATCTAGATTCCAATTTCAAATATAGAGAGTATTCAGACACATAAAATAGATATGATGAAGAAGGGAAGAGAAAGAGTGCAAAGGGAATATGAGAATATCACGAGTGCACCTGGACACTAATGCTAATTTTTCATGCCTCAGAAGTCCATAAAAAATCCCTTCCTTCTCTATCATTCACAATTCTTCCAAGAATCCAAGCCAATCGAATCCTCCAAGTGATTAAAAGTGCTAGAAGGAGCATAGAAGCAAGTAGAAAATATATGAGCATATGAATCTTCTCTCATACATGTAAGCTTTGAAGTTTCTATTTTTTTTTTTAGCTTGTAGCTCGTGGCTTCCCTTAAGCTTGTAGCTTCCATTAAGCTTTTCCTTTAAGCTTCTATGAATGCCTAAATATCAAGAGCTCTCAAGAAACTTTTGGATTGCTTTTTGAAATCGCTGAAAAGTGTCACCAACTAAACATGAGTCTTTTCCAATTCTTTTTGATGAGTCATAGAATTGTAGACACCTTGTGCTTAATTGATGCGCTAACCCCCATGTTGTTGACACATGTTAATTCCCATGCAAGCTTATAACTCTAATTTACTTTACTCTTTCTAATTTTATTTATTTATTTATTAAGTCTCATGCACTAACTTTAATATCTCCACTTTTCAATCTTAATATATTTATATTTTAATCATATGAGATTTAGAATCTTTTAATAATTTAAAATATATTTTCCACTTTTAAATTTCATTTTCCAAAACTTTATTGCTAAAATATTTATTAGCTTTAATAATAATATTATTTAATCATTTATTTAAAAATGAGCTCCAAATATATTATTATTAAAATAAATATTGTCATATTCTAAATTTAATATTATAACTTTTATCTTCCAATTTAATTATTTTATTTTCAAATTTAATTATTTTATTTAATTAATTTTTTAATTAATTAAATAAAATAAATATTAAAATATCATATTAATTTTTTATTTAATTAAACTAATAATTAAATCTTTTGATTACGCTTAATTAAAAGAAAATACTCCAAAGACTCACAAAGGTAAAAATATGAAAAATTCATTATAGCCAATATACATACAAAATCAAACCAAGGGTTTAAATCATGAATTAAGTGATCCAACGTATTCGGAAGGTACTCAACTGAGATACTTGTCCTAATTTTTTAATTAGAACAAATAGCTTAAAGGGTTGGGATTTGGATTTGAGAATTTATCTCCCCTCTCTTATCATTGAGATAATGTAATAGGGTACGCTCATCTTGGCAATTCAGGGAAGTCGATACTCGGTACCTGCAACCTTCATAAAAATCATGCATGTACAAGCACAATATATAGACTAAACTAACTAGACAATGGCAGGAAGTGGTGCATCATGTAGATCCCGACTAGCAGGTGACTACGACTCCCTTCCCTAACCATATCAGACATGCCATACAAAAGTAAACATGCAAGACAAACACGCACACCATACACATGCAAGTATGAGGTAAGTATCCATAAGAAAGCACATATGATAATAAATCATCTTACTAGTCATCATTAATAATTGAAAGTAATGTAATAATCATCATCAATAATTGTGAACACTAAAAATAATCATCATACATACATGAAATGTAGAGTCTAAATAATTTCATCACATAATAAACTGAATCCATAGCTCAATATCTAATAATCTCAAAACAATGTTGCTAACCAACAACATAAAACTAGCTCTAAAAGAGTTCAGCAATGATAACAAAATGCGAACTAAGGGCAGGCACTACATCCACCCCCCTGGGATTAGGCTTACTCCTAGAAGCCTACAAGAATGAAAAGCTAAGATATTCACTATGCGAGTCCCATTGAACCCTTTTCATCCCTACAAGAGAAATATGATTCCACTGAGGATATTACAACACCCTTAAACCAATATGATTCTGGTTTAATGGTAAACCGAAAATCATATTGATCCAACATCATTCCTTTAACATCTACTAAAATAGATTCTCTAATGCATTCTAAACAAGAACAAATAGTGACATTCCAATATACCCAGAGCTCCCAATGTTGAAACTCAGGCTCTGATATGATGATTTAACTCATTTTTTATCAATAGTGAACTAGAAATTTTTCTTTTTGAACTGAAGAGAAATTTTTTTGAGATATTTAATTTAATAAAATAAGATATGCTCTCATAATTACTTTTTCTATCTAATTTAATAATCTTTAATTAATTAGAGACACTTTTCTTATTTAATTAAATAACTTCATTTAATTAATTAGGAATGACTTCTTATTTAATTAAATAACTTTGTTTAATTAATTAGAAGTAAGTACTTCATTTAATTAAATAATTTCATTTAATTATTTTAAAATTCTTTTCGAAACTGGTCAACTCAAGTCAACAGTGGTTAAATTTGGTCAACTTTTGGTCAAACTTAATTTTTGTGTATGTGAATATGAAAAAATGTGAGTATGAATTCTAGCAACAATTCGATGTAAATTCTCACTCAACCTTTCAAAATGAAGAGATGAGGGTCTCTTAAATAGACTTTCCTGGAACTCATCAACGGTTGAAATCGATTTCATTCAACGGTCAGGATTAAAAGTGAAGTTCAGTAAAAAAGGTAGATTTTCAAATTAAAGGGAGTTAACAGATTTAATTTGAGTAAAATAAGGAGTTAACTGATTAAATTTGAGTAGAAAAAGGAGTTAATTGATTTAACTCATTTTTGATCAATAGTGAACTAAAAATTTCCCTTTTTAAACTGAATAGAGATTTTTTTGTGATATTTAATTTAATAAAATGAGATATGCTCTTATAATTACTTTTTCTATTTAATTAAATAATCATTAATTAAATAGAAAAACTTTTCTTATTTAATTAAATAAGTTCATTTAATTAATTAGGAATGGCTTCTCATTTAATTAAAGAACTTTGTTTAATTAATTAAAAGTAAGTACTCCATTTAATTAAATAATTTTGTTTAATTATTTTAAAATTATTTTTGAAACTAGTCAACTCAAGTTAACCGTGGTTAAATTTGGTCAACATTTGGTCAAACTTGATCTTTGCGTATGTGAATATGAGAAAATGTGAGTATGAATTTCAGCAACAATTCGATGCAAATTCTCATTCAACCTTTCAAAATGAAGGGATGAGGGTCTCTTAAATAGACTTTCTTGGAATTCATCAATGGTCGAAATCGATTTCAATCAACGGTTAGGATTAAAAGTGAAGTTCAGTAAAAAAGGTAGATTTCCAAATTAAAGAGAGTTACCAGATTTAATTTAAGTAAAATAAGGAGTTAACTAATTCAATTTTAGTAGAAAAAAGAGTCAACAGATTTAACTCATTTTTGATCAATAGTGAACTGAAAATTTCCCTTTTTGAACTGAAGAGAGATTTTGTTGAGATATTTAATTTAATAAAATGAGATATGCTCTCATAATTACTTTTTCTATTTAATTAAATAATCTTTAATTAATTAGAGACACTTTTCTTATTTAATTAAATAACTTTATTTACTTAAATAACTTCATTTAATTAGTATAAATTTTAGCAACAATTCGATGAAAATTCTCATTCAACCTTTCAAAATGAAGAGATGAGGGTCTCTTAAATAGACTTCCCTGGAATTCATCAACGGTTGAGATCGATTTCAATTAACAGTCAGGATTAAAGGTCAAGTTCAGTCATAAAGAGAGATTTCCAAATTAAAGGGAGTTAACAAATTTAATTTGAGTAAAATAAAGAGTTAACTGATTCAATTTGAGTAGAAAAAGGAGTTAACTGATTCAACTCATTTTTTATCAATAGTGAACTACAAATTTACTCTTTTGAACAGAAGAGAGATTTTGTTGAGATATTTAATTTAATAAAATGAGATATGCTCTCATAATTACTTTTTTTACTTAATTAAATAATCTTTAATTAATTAGAGACGCTTTTCTTTTTTAATTAAATAACTTCATTGAATTAGTTAGGAATGGCTTATCATTTAGTTAAATAACTTTGTTTAATTAATTAGAAGTAAGTACTCCATTTAATTAATTAATTTCGTTTAATTATTTAAAAATTCTTCTCGAAACTAGTCAACTCAAGTCAACCGTGGTTAAATCTGGTGAACTTTTCATCAAACTTGATCTTTGCGTATGTGAATATGAGCAAATGTGAGTATGAATTCTAGCAACAATTTGATGCAAATTCTCATTCAACCTTTCAAAATGAAGTGATTAGGGTCTCCTAAATAGACTTTCCTGAAATTCATCAACGGTCGATATCAATTTCAATCAACGGTCAGGATTAAAGGTGAAGTTCAGTCATAAAGGGAGATTTCCAAATTAAAGGGAGTTAACAGATTTAATTTGAGTAAAATAAGGAGTTAACTGATTCAATTTAAGTAGAAAAAGGAGTTAACTGATTTAATTCATTTTTTATCAATAGAGAACTAAAAATTTCCCTTTTTGAACTGAAGAGAGATTTTGTTGAAATATTTAATTGAATAAAATGAGATACGCTCTTGTAATTAATTTTTCTATTTAATTAAATAATCTTTAATTAATTAAAGACACTTTTCTTATTTAATTAAATAAATTCATTTAATTAATTAGGAATGGCTTCTCATTTAATTAAATAACTTTGTTTAATTAATTAGAAGTAAGTACTCCATTTAATTAAATAATTTCATTTAATTATTTAAAAATTCTTTTCGAAACTAGTGAACTCAAGTCAACCATGGTTAAATCTGGTCAACTTTTGATCTAACTCTGATATTTGCATATGTGAATATGAGCAAATGTCAGTATGTATTACAGGAACAATTCGATGAAAATTCTCATTCAACCTTTCAAAATGAAGAGATGAGGGTCTCTTAAATAGTCTTTCTTGGAATTCATCAACGACTGAGATCGATTTCAATCAACGGTCAAGATTAAAGGTGAAGTCCGGTCATAAAGGAAGATTTCCAAATTAAAGGGAGTTAACAGATTTAATTTGAGTAAAATAAGGAGTTAACTGATTCAATTTGAGTAGGAAAAGGAGTTAACTGATTTAACTCATTTTTTATCTATAGTGAACTGGAAATTTTTCTTTCTGAACTGAAGAGAGATTTTGTTGAGATATTTAATTTAATAAAATGAGATATGCTCTCATAATTACTTTTTCTATTTAATTAAATAATCTTTCATTAATTAGAGACACTTTTCTAATTTAATTAAATAACTTCATTTAATTAGTTAGGAATGGCTTCTCATTTAATTAAATAACTATGTTTAATTAATTAGAAGTAAGTACTCCATTTAATTAAATAATTTCGTTTAATTATTTCAAAATTCTTTTCGAAACTAGTCAACTCAAATCAACCGTGGTTAAATCTGGTCAACTTTTGGTCAAACTTGATCTTTGCATATGTGAATATGAGCAAATGTGACTATGAATTCCAGCAACAATTTGATGCAAATTCTCATTCAACCTTTCATAATGGAGAGATGAGGGTCTCTTAAATAGACTTTCATGAAATTCATCAACAGTTGAGATCGATTTCAATCAACAGTTAGGATTAAAGGTGAAGTTCAGTTATAAAGGGAGATTTCCAAATTAAAGGAATTTAATAGATTTAATTTGAGTAAAATAAGGAGTTAACTGATTCAATTTAAGTAGAAAAAGGAGTTAATTGATTTAACTCATTTTTTATCAATAGAGAACTGAAAATTTCCCTTTTTGAATTGAAGAGAGATTTTGTTTAAATATTTAATTGAATAAAATGAGATATGCTCTTGTAGTTACTTTTTCTATTTAATTAAATAATCTTTAATTAATTAGAGACACTTTTCTTAGTTAATTAAATAACTTCATTTAATTAATTAGAAATGGCTTCTCATTTAATTAAATAACTTTGTTTAATTAATTAGAAGTAAGTACTCCATTTAATTAAATAATTTCGTTTAATTATTTCAAAAAAAATTTCAAAACTAGTGAACTCAAGTCTACCATGGTAAATTTGGTCAACTTTTGGTATAACTCTGATATTTGCTTATGTGAATATGAGCAAATATCAGTATGTATTCCAGCAACAATTCGATGCAAATTCTCATTGAACCTTTCAAAATGAAGAGATGAGGGTCTCTTAAATGGACTTTCCTGAAATTCATCAATGGTCGAGATCAATTTAAATCAACGGTCATGATTAAAAGTGAAGTTCAGTTATAAAAGGAGATTTCCAAATTAAAGGGAGTTAACAGATTTAATTTGAGTAAAATAAGGAGTTAACTGATTCAATTTGAGTAGAAAAAGGAGTTAACTGATTTAACTCATTTTTTATCAACAGTGAACTGAAAATTTCTCTTTTTGAACTGAAGAGACATTTTGTTGACATATTTAATTTAATAAAATGAGATATGCTCTCATAATTACTTTTTCTATTTAATTAAATAATCTTTAATTAATTAGAGACACTTTTCTTATTTAATTAAATAACTTCATTTAATAAGTTAGGAATGGCTTCTCATTTAATTAAATAATTTTATTTAAATAATTAGAACTAAGTACTCAATTTAATTAAGTAATTTTTTAAAATTATTTTTAAAAAAAATTTGAAACTAGTCAACTCATGTCAACCGTGGTTAAATGAAGAGATGAGGGTCTCTTAAATAGACTTTCCTTGAATTCATCAACTGTTGAGATCGATTTCAATCAACGGTCAGGATTAAATGGGAAGTTCAATCATAAAGGAAGATTTTCAAATTAAAGGAAGTTAACAGATTTAATTTATGTAAAATAAGGAGTTAAGTGATTCAATTTGATTAGAAAAAGGAGTTAACTGATTTAACTCATTTTTGATCAATAGTGAACTAGAAATTTCCCTTTTTGAACTGAAGAGAGATTATTTTGAGATATTTAATTTAATAAAATGAGATATGCTCTCATAATTACTTTTTCTATTTAATTAAATAATATTTAATTAATTAGAGAGACTTTTCTTATTTAATTAAATAACTTCATTTAATTAGTTATGAATGGCTTCTCATTTAATTAAATATTTTTGTTTAATTAATTAGAAGTAAGTACTCCATTTAATTAAATAATTTTGTTTAATTATTTCAAAAAAAATTTTGAAATTAGTCAACTCAAGTCAACCGTGGTTAAATCAGCTCAACTTTTGGTCAAACTTGATCTTTGCGTCTGTGAATATGAGCAAATATGAGTATGAATTTCAGCAACAATTCGATGCAAATTCTCATTCAACCTTTCAAAATGAAGAGATGAGGGTCTCCTAAACAAACTTTTCTGGAATTCATCAACGGTTGAGATCGATTTTAATCAATACTCAGGATTAAAGGTGAAGTTCAGTCATAAAGGGAGATTTCCAAATTAAAGGGAGTTACCAGATTTAATTTGAGTAAAATAAGGAGTTAACTGATTCAATTTGAGTAGGAAAAGGAGTTAACTGATTTAACTCATTTTTTATCAATAGTGAATTGGAAATTTCCCTTTTTGAACTGAAGAGAGATTTTTTTGAGATATTTAATTTAATAAAATGAGATATGCTCTCATAATTACTTTTTCTATTTAATTAAATAATCTTTAATTAATTAGAGACAATTTTCTTATTTAATTAAATAACTTCATTTAATTAGCTATGAATCGCTTCTCATTTAATTATATACCTTTGTTTAATTAATTAGAAGTAAGTACTCAATTTAATTAAATAATTTCGTTTAATTATTTCAAAATTCTTTTTGAAACTAGTCAACTAGAGTCAACCCTGGTTAAATCAGGTCAACATTTGGTGAAACTTGATCTTTACATATGTGAATATGAGCAAATGTGAGTATGAATTCCAGCAACAATTCGATGCAAATTCAAATTCAACCTTTCAAAATGAAGAGATGAGGGTCTCTTAAATAGTCTTTCTTGGAATTCATCAATGGTTGAGATCGATTTCAATCAACGGTCAGGATGAAAAGTGAAGTTCAATCATAAAGGGAGATTTCCAAATTAAAGAGAGTTAACAAATTTAATTTGAGTAAAATAAGGAGTTAACTGATTCAATTTGAGTAGGAAAAGAAGTTAACTGATTTAACTCATTTTTGATCAATAGTGAATTGGAAATTTCCCTTTTTGAACTGAAGAGAGATTTTTTTGAGATATTTAATTTAATAAAATGAGATAGACTCTCATAATTACTTTTTCTATTTAATTAAATAATCTTTAATTAATCAGAGACTCTTTTCTTATTTAATTAAATAACTTCATTTAATTAATTAGGAATGGCTTCTCATTTAATTAAATAACTTTGTTTAATTAATTAGATGTAAGTTCTCCAATTAATTAAATAATTTTGTCGAATTATTTCAAAATTCTTTTCGAAACTAGTCAACTCAAGTCAACCGTGCTTAAATCTTGTTAACTTTTGGTCAAACTTGATCTTTGCGTATGTGAATATCAGCAAATGTGAGTATGAATGCCAACAACAATTCAGTGCAAATTCTCATTCAACTTTTCAAAATGAAGAGATGACGGTCTCTTGAATAGACTTTCCTGGAATTCATCAACGATTGAGATCGATTTCAATCAACGGTCAAGATTAAAGGTGGAGTTTAGTCATAAAGGGAGATTTTCAAATTAAAAGGAGTTAAGAGATTTAATTTGAGTAAAATAAGGTGTTAACTGATTTAACTCATTTTTGATCAATAGTGAACTGGTAATTTCCCTTTTTGAACTGAAGAGAGATTTTGTTGAGATATTTAATTTAATAAAATGAGATATGCTCTTAGAATTACTTTTTCTATTTAATTAAATAATCTTTAATTAATTAGAGGCCCTTTTCTTATTTAATTAAATAACTTCATTTAATTAATTAGGAATGGCTTCTCATTTAATCAAATAACTGTGTTGAATTAATTAGAAGTAATTAATCCATTTAATTAAATAATTTTGTTGAATTATTTAAAAATTCTCTTCGAAACCAGTCAACTAAAGTCAACCGTGGTTAAATCTGGTCAACTTTTGGTCAAACTTGATCTTTGCGTGTGTGAATATGAGAAAATGTGACTATGAATTTCAACAACAATTCGATGTAAATTCTCATTCAACCTTTCAAAATAAAGAGATCAGGGTCTCTTAAATAGACTTTCTTGAAATTCATCAACAGTTGAGATCGATTTCAATCAACAGTCAGTATTAAAGGTGAAGTTAAATCATAAAAGGAGATTTCCAAATTAAAGTGAGTTAACAGATTTAATTTGAGTAAAATAAGGAGTTAACTGATTCAATTTGAGTAGAAAAAGGAGTTAACTGATTTAACTCATTTTTGATCAATAGTGAACTGAAAATTTCACTTTTTGAACTGAAGAGAGATTTTGTTGAGATAGTTAATTTAATAAAATGAGATATACTCTCATAATTACTTTTTCTATTTAATTAAATAATCTTTTATTAATTAGAGGCACTTTTCTTATTAAATTAAATAACTTCATTTAATTAATTAGGAATGGCTTCTCATTTAATTAAATAACATTATTTATTTAATTAGAAGTAAGTACTCCATTTAATTAAATAATTTCATTTAATTATTTCAAAATTCTTTTTGAAGCTAATCAACTCAAGTCAACCGTGGTTAAATCTGGTCAACTTTTGGTCAAACTTGATCTTTGCATATGTGAATATGAGCAAATGTGAGTATGAATTCCAAGAACAATTCGATGCAAATTCTCATTCAACCTTTCAAAATGAGGATATGAGGGTCTATTAAATAGACTTTCTTGAAATTCATCAATGGTTGAGATCGATTTCAATAAACGGTCAAGATTAAAGGTGAAGTTCAATCATAAAGGGAGATTTCCAAATTAAAGGGAGTTAACAGATTTAATTTGAGTAAAATAAGAAGTTAACTAATTCAATTTGACTAGAAAAAAGAGTCAACTGATTTAACTCATTTTTTATCAATAGCGAAAGTGAAATTTCCCTTTTTAAACTAAAGAGAGATTTTGTTGTGATATTTAGTTTAATAAAATGAGATATGCTCTCATAATTACTTTTTCTATTTAAATAAATAATTTTTAATTAATTAGAGGCAGTTTTTCCTATTTAATTAAATAACTTCATTTAATTAATTAGGAATGGCTTCTTATTTAATTAAATAACTTTGTTTAATTAATTAGAAGTAAGTACTCCATTTAATTAAATAATTTCATTTAAATATTTCAAAATTCTTTTCGAAACTAGTCAACTCAAGTGAACCGTGGTTAAATCTGGTCAACTTTTTGTCAAACTTGATCTTTGCGTATGTGAATATGAGCAAATGTGAGTATGAATTCCAGCAACAATTCAATGCAAATTCTCATTCAACCTTTCAAAATGAGGAGATGAGGGTCTCTTAAATAGACTTTTTTGAAATTCATCACTGGTTGAGATCGATTTCAATCAACGGTCAGGATTAAAGGTGAAGTTCAGTCATAAAAGGAGATTTTCAAATTAAAGGAAGTTAACAGATTTAATTTGAGTAAAATAAGGAGTTAACTGATTCAATTTGATTAGAAAAAGGAGTTAACTAATTTAACTCGTTTTTGATCAATAGTGAACTGAAAATTCTCTTTTTGAACTGAAGAGAGATTTTGTTGAGATATTTAATTTAATAAAATGAGATATGCTCTCATAATTACTTTTTCTATTTAATTAAATAATCTTTAATTAACTAGATGCAATTTTCTTATTAAATTAAATAACTTCATTTAATTAATTAGTAATGGCTTCTCATTTAATTAAATAAATTTATTTAATTAATTAGAAGTACATACTCCATTTAATTAAATAATTTCGTTTAATTATTTCAAAATTCTTTTCGAAACTAGTCAACCGTGGTTAAATCTGATCAACTTTTGGTCAGACTTGATCTTTGTGTATGTGAATATGAGCAAATGTGAGTATGAATTCCAGCAACAATTCGATGCAAATTCTAATTCAACCTTTCAAAATGAAGAGATGAGGGTATCTTAAATAGACTTTCTTGGAATTCATCAACGGTTGAGATCGATTCCAATCAATGGTCAGGATTAATGTTCAAGTTCAGTCATAAAGGAAGATTTCCAAATTAAAGGGAGTTAACAGATTTAATTTGAGTAAAATAAGGAGTTAACTGATTCAATTTGAGTAGAAAAAGAAGTTAACTGATTTAACTCATTTTTTATCAATAGTGAACTAAAAATTTCCCTTTTTCAACTGAAGATAGATTTTTTTGAGATATTTAATTTAATAAAATGAGATATGCTCTCATAATTACTTTTTCTATTTAATTAAATAATCTTTAATTAATTAGATGCACTTTTCTTATTTAATTAAATAACTTCATTTAATTAATTAGGAATGACTTCTCATTTAATTAAATAACTTTGTTTAATTAATTATAAGTAAGTACTCCATTTAATTAAATAATTTTTTATAATTATTTCAAAAATAATTTCAAAACTAGTCAACTCAAGTCAACCGTGGTTAAATCTAGTCAACTTTTGGTCAAACTTGATCTTTGCGTATGTGAATATAAGCAAATGTGAGTATGAATTCCAGCAACAATTTGATGCAAATTCTCATTCAAGCTTTCACAATGAAGAGATAAGGGTCTCTTAAATAGACTTTCCTGGAATTCATCAACAGTTGAGATTGATTTTAATCAACGGTCAGGATTAAAGGCGAAGTTCAGTCATAAAGGGAGATTTCCAAATTAAAGGGAGTTAACAGATTTAATTTGAGTAAAATAAGGAGTTAACTGATTCAATTTGAGTAGAAAAAGGAGTTAACTGATTTAACTCATTTTTTATCAATAGTGAACTAAAAATTTACCGTATTGAACTGAAGATAGATTTTGTTGAGATATTTAATTTAATAAAATGAGAAATGCTCTCATAATTACTTTTTCTATTTAATTAAATAATCTTTAATTAGTTAGAGACACTTTTCTTAGTTAATTAAATAACTTCATTTAATTAATTATGAATTGGTTCTCATTTAATTAAATAACTTTGTTTAATTAATTCAAAGTAAGTACTCCATTTAATTAAATAATTTGATTTAATTATTTGAAAATTCATTTCGAAACTAGTCAACTCAAGTGAATTGTAGTTAAATCTGGTCAACTTTTGGTCAAACTTGATCTTTGCGTATGTGAATATGAGCAAATGTGAGTATGAATTCCAGCAACAATTCGATGCACATTCTCATTCAAGGTTTCAAAATGAAGAGATGAGGGTCTCTTAAATAGACTTTCTTGAAATTCATCAACGGTTAAGATCGATTTCAATCAACGGTCAGGATTAAAGGTGAAGTTCAGTCATAAAGGGAGATTTCCAAATTAAAGGAAGTTAACACATTTAATTTGAGTAAAATAAGGAGTTAACTGATTCAATTTAAGTAGAAAAAGGAATTAACTCATTTAACTCATTTTTTATCAATAGCAAACTAGAAATTTCCCTTTTTGAACTGAAGAGAGATTTTTTTGAGATATTTAATTTAATAAAATGAGATATGCTCTCATAATTACTTTTTCTATTTAATTAAATAATCTTTAATTAATTAGAGGCACTTTTCTTATTTAATTAAATAAGTTCATTTAATTAATTAGGAATGGCTTCTCATTTAATTAAATAACTTTGTTTATTTAATTAAAAGTACGTACTCCATTTAATTAAATAATTTTGTTTAATTATTTTAAAATTCTTTTCGAAACTAGTCAACCGTGGTTAAATCTGGTCAATTTTTTGTCAAACTTGATCTTTGCGTATGTGAATATGAGCAAATGTTAGTATGAATTCCAGCAACAATTCGATGCAAATTAAATTTGTTAACTCCATTTAATTTGCAAATCTCCCTTTATGACTGAACTTCACCTTTAGTCCTGATCGTTGATTGAAATCGATCTCAACCATTGATGAATTCCAGGAAAGTCTATTTAAGAGACCCTCATCTCTTCATTTTGAAAGGTTGAATGAGAATTTGCATCGAATTATTGCTGGAATTCATACTCACATTTGTTCATATTCACATACACAAAGATCAAGTTTGACCAAAAGTTGGCCAGATTTTACCACGGTTGATTTGAGTTGACTAGTTTCAAAAAAAATTTGAAATAATTAAACGAAATTATTCAATTAAATGAAGTACTTCTAATTAATTAAACAAAGTTATTTAATTAAATGAGAAGCCATTCCTAACTAATTAAATGAAGTTATTTAATTAAATAAGAAAAGTGTCTCTAATTAATTAAAGATTATTTAATTAAATAGAAAACATAATTATGAGAGTATATCTCATTTTATTAAATTAAATATCTCAACAAAATCTCTCTTCAGTTCAAAACGGAAAATTTTTAATTCACTATTGATAAAAAATGAGTTAAATCAGTTAACTCATTTTTCTACTCAAATTTAATCAGTTAACTCCTTATTTTACTCAAATTAAATCTGTTAACTCCTTTTAATTTTGAAATCTCCCTTTATGATTGAACTTCACCTTTAGTCCTGACCGTTGATTGAAATCGATCTCAACCGTTGATGAATTCCAGGAAAGTCTATTTAAGAGACCCTCATCTCTTAATTTTGAAAGGTTGAATGAAAATTTGCATCGAATTGTTGTTGGAATTCATACTCACATTTTCTCATAGTCACATATGCAAAGATCAAATTTGATCAAAAGTTGACCAGATTTAACCATAGTTGACTTGAGTTGACTAGTTTCGAAAACAATTTTAAAATTATTAAACGAAATTATTTAATTAAATGGAGTACTTACTTCTAATTAATTAAACAAAGTTATTTAATTAAATGAGAAGCCATTCTTAACTAATTAAATTAAGTTATATAATTAAATAAGAAAATTGTCTCTAATTAATTAAAGATTATTTAATTAAATAGAAAAAGTAATTATGAGAGCATATCTCATTTTATTAAATTTAATATCTCAAGAAAGTCTCTCTTCAGTTCAAAATGGGAATTTTTTGTTCACTATTGATCAAAAATGAGTTAAATCAGTTAACTCCTTTTTCTACTTAAATTGAATCAGTTAACTCCTTATTTTACTCAAATTAAATCTTTTAACTCCCTTTAATTTGGAAATCTTCCTTTATGACTGAACTTGTAGTGCGTACCCTCGTTCACATCTTTTCTAAACTTATTGTTGTTATTATTATCAGACTATGTAGACTAGTTTTATGTTAGGTGTTTAATGGTGTTGTTTTGACACTATCAGATATTAAGATAGGGATTCAGTTGATATATGATGAGATCATTTACACTTTAGATATCATGTATGTATGATGATCATTACATCGTTTTCAGTTATTAATGATGATTAGTTAGATGTTTTATTATCTCATGTGTTTTATTATGGTTACTTACCCCATACTTGCATGTGTATGGTGTGCGTATTTTTTTTATTGTATGGTGTTTTTGATGTGGTTAAGGAAGGAAGTCGTAGTCACCTGCTTAGTCCGGATCTACATGATGCACCACTTTCTGCCATTGTCTGTTTAGCTTAGCATTATATATTATATGTACATGCATAGTTTTTCTGTAGGTTGCAGGTACCGGGTATCGACTTTCCTAAATTGCCAGGATGAGCGTACCCTATTATACTATCTCAATGATAAGAGGAGGGAGATAAATTTTCAATTCCAAATCCCAAACCTAAAAACCATTTATCCTAATGAGTTAGGACAAGTATCAAAGTTGAATACCCACCGAATGTGTCGGATGACATATTTCGTGATTTTTAACCATTTAGATTTATTTTGTATGATTTGTTCTATGATGGGTTTTCATATTTTATCTTGGAGGTCTATGGTGAATTTTTCATTAATTAAGTCTTAATAAATAGATTTAAATTATTTATTTGAGAAAATTAATAAAATATTATGATCTTTGATATTTTGATTTTAATTAATTAAATGTGAATTATTGAGAAAAATGAATTAAATAATAGTAAACTAGAAATTAAAATTAATACTAATTATAAAATAATAATAAAGTAATAAATAAAATAATAATAATAAAAGTTATAAAAATTAAAATGAAAGTTATAAAATTTAAATAGAAATTATTTAAAAAGTAAATTGGAGTTATAAGCTTGCGTGGAAATTAACATGTGTCAACAACACGGGGGTTAGTGCATCAATTAAGCACGAGGTGTCTACAACTCTATGACTCATCAAAAAGGTTGGAAAAGACCCATGCTTAGTTGGTGACACCTTTCAGCAGTTTCAAGAAGCATTCCAAAGGTTTCTTGAGAGCTCTTTATATTCAGGCATTCATAGAAGCTTAAAAAAAAAAAGGGGGTGGAGAGCAATTGGAGCATTGGAGGACTCAAGAACTCTGAAGAAGGGAGCTTGCTCTGCGGGTTTTCTAAGGAAGAGTGAATTAGCATCATAATTCGGGTAGATTCTTGTGATTTTTCTTATGCTATTTTCACATCATGCATTCCAGTCTTCTTCATGTCTTCCATATGTCTTCTGAGGAATTTCAAATTTTTATTGTATGCATTTTCAATTTGGGCAATTAAATTTATTTGAAAATTTTATATGCATGGATTTAAAAAAAAAAAGAGAAAACGGGGCTAGGGTTAATTCATAGCCAAACCCATTAGATTATTTATTGGATAAATTTGAGATCAAAGTTTACAAGAAATTTTTGAAAAGTAGAATTTCTAAATAAACCGTGTATATACATGTTTATATATTTTTTAATTTTGCAAGTATATATATATATATATATATATATACATATGTATATATAATATATATATTTAATTTAAAATATATATATATATATATATATCATTAATTGAAAATGTTTTTTGAAAAATGTTGAACTTTATTTAAAAATCGAATCGCATACTTGCGAATGGAAATCGCATAAGCGATTCTTTTTTTTTTTTTTTTAAGAAATTTAATGCAAATTGAGGCGGGTGGGGAGGGCTGAGCCCGTACCCCCAACCCACTACATATATGTGGCAGAGGCCGGGGCACTACTGCCATAGGCTCTACGACACTGTCGCAGGCCTGTGACAACAGGCCCGCATGGTACCTCCTCTGTGCAGTGATATAGATATATATGAATTGACTTCCAAGGTTGTGATGCAATTTTGCGATTTGTGATTTGCGATTTGCGAATTATGGTTTGATTATTATATTTTATTTTATAAAATGTTTTTTTTTATATGTATAAATGTATATTTATGTATGTATATATATATATATATATATATATATATATATATATATATATATATATATATATATATATATATATATATATATATATATATATATATATATATATATACAAGTGTGTGTATATATATATATATATATATATATATATATATATACACACACACACTTGTATATATATATATATATAAGTATATATGTATATATATATTATTAACTATAAATGATTATTATAAAGAATGGATCACTTTTTTTAATGATTAAAATATTGCTATTAAGCTTGTCAATTATGAAGAGATATTAACATTTAATTTAATTAAACTTAGTTTTTAATTAAGATTAATTATTAGAATATATAATCAAAGTTTTTGATTCATTGAGAATGTCAATCTTCAAACAATGTCATATAAATCAATTAGAAAATTGAGTCTGATGGAGAAACTTTTATCTATCAAATGAATACATGGGTTAAATAAAACGTGAAATTTTTCCACTTGATGTTAATTTGGGAATACGTAAACTAAGACTTTTGAATTCAAATTTGAAAACTTAGCATTTGAAACCAAAACATGTGTTTATATTGTGTATTCTTTATGCTATTGTTTTGGGTTTTGGGTTGACTAGTGTTGACCAGTATAGGACGTCTACCAGAGGCTTGGAGGTTATGTGATTGTGATGCCATGATGATGATTTAATCTCGATCTTTATAACCCAACCATGGTTATGTGATGGAATGCTCTGTGTATTAGTTGTGAATACTGATTGTTATAGTTGAGATTCTTATTTATGAGACACTTGAATTAACCATTATTTTTGGTCATCGATCAGTTATCCTTGGTTATTTTCTAGTCACCATGATGGGACTGAAATGTGGATTTATTCTTGATGATGTCATGTTGTGACATGTTTGACTCAACCATTTTTGCAGTCTTCGATCAGTGTGTTTGAGATATATTTTGGTTATTGAGAACCATTGGATACTTTTGATTATCAGTGATGCCTCAGTTGCCAATAGAGAGTTGTTGTGGTCATAATTTTCTATGGATGTTTGATCATCGAGATTTGATACTTTTATGCATAGTTGATTATTTTATTATGCATTATTTTTATGATTTTGAGTTTTATGATTCCATGAGCATTAGGGTAGGATATCTGCATGTAGTGATGGGAAGTGGCTTGCAATGGGGGCTGGGGCCCTAAGAGGCTGCCAGGGTAACTCATTGTAAGTCGGATTAATAAGTGATAACATTCACACCTAATACTAATTGAATGAACCTAAAAAGATAAGAGTTTTGGTTCTCGCCCATGCCTTGAGTGCTTGTATAGGCTAGGATGAAAGTAGTGAGAATGCACGGTTCTGACCTTGCATTCCATAGTATGCCTTGTCAGTATGAGAGATACTAGTGGCCGCATGAGATCAGTATGGACCCGTGGAGTTTAGCTAACTGCCAGGGTAACTTGTACGTAATAAATGCAATGACACTTTCTCGCTTGCATAGTAGGTTCTTATATGTCATTGTGTGCCCCTAGGAAGTAGATGTCAGTTTTGTGATTGGAACCTTTGAGTTAGTATACTTTTAAGATTCCTGGATTATAGGGATTTATGCTATGTGATTTTGATAGCCTATTTGGGACTTGAGATTATCTCCTCAGCACGGTGGGAGTGGACCACTTAGCTACCACGTGGTCGGGTGGTAGTGTATTTTCCACTCTTATCATTTGAGATTCATTGAGACATCATGGTTGATGCGTCCTTCATGATGGTGGATATGTATCCTTTCATTGATGATTAGCATATGTTAGATGATGTTATCTTATGCTTATATTTGCATGTTAGATTACTTTCTACATATGATGTTGTATATGTTAGGAGTGACATTCCTACTATGTTAATACCAATGATCTCTTCGATAATTTGGGATGTTATGCACGGAGGGATGGCTAGGACCCACGATGGTCTAATGATGTTATTAATAGTTGGGAGGAACTATGCACTTAGTTAGTTATGTTTGATCTTATGATGAATGTATATGTAATCTATGATGATGTATCATGTGTATCATGTGATTGTCTTTGATGTATCATGGATTAGAATAGGATAATGTACCTTATTTCACATATGTATATTCTTTAAAGCCTTCATAGCCTGTGACATGTATAGTGGATGATTGAGCATATGGAAATGTAATGTTTAAACATTGGACTTATCATTATTATTTCATGTGGATGTTGTACTAGATGGATTCATGTATGTAATTCAACGTTAAGGGATCTTAAAGAATGTAATCCGGTATGTATGTTATGTTTACTTTTCAGATGGACATTGCTATTGCTTCCATTATTGTGAATAAGTTAGGTATGGTATTTACTTTCATGTAAAAAAAAAAAATGTTACCAAACTCAGTGAAAATCTAGGTTAATTGTTTGGATCCCTTAGCGGGGCATTACAGAAATTCACCTTTAAACCTGACCGTTGATTGAGAGTAATTATGAGAGCATATCTCATTTATTAAATTAAATATTTCAACAAAATCTCTCTTCAATTCAAAAAGGGAAATTTTCAGTTCACTATTGATCAAAAATGAGTTAAATCAGTTAACTCCTTTTTCTACTCAAATTGAATCAGTTAAATCCTTATTTTACTCAAATTAAATCTGTTAACTCTCTTTAATTTGGAAATCTCCCTTTATGACTGAACTTCACCTTTAATCCTGACCGTTGATTGAAATTGATCTCAACCATTGATGAATTCTCAGGAAGTCTATTCAACAGACCTTCATCTCTTCATTTTGAAAGGTTGAATGAGAATTTGCATCGAATTATTACTGGAATTCATACTCACATTTGCTCATATTCACATACGCAAAGATCAAGTTTGACTAAAAATTGACGAGATTTAACCATGGTTGACTTGAGTTCACTACTTTAAAAAAGAATTTTCAAATAATTAAATGAAATTATTTAATTAAATGAAGTACTTACTTCTAATTAATTAAACAAAATTATTTAATTAAATGAGAAGTCATTCCTAACTAATTAAATGAAGTTATTTAATTAAATAAGAAAAGTGTCTCTAATTAATTAAAGATTATTTAATTAAATGCAAAAAGTAATTATAAGAGCATATCTCATTTTATTAAATTAAATATCTCAACAAAATCTCTCTTTAGTTCAAAAAGAGAAATTTCCAGTTCACTATTGTTGAAAAATGAGTTAAATCAGTTAACTCCTTTTTCTACTCAAATTGAATCAGTTAACTCCTTATTTTCCTCAAATTGAATTAGTTAACTCCCTTTAATTTGGAAATATCCCTTTATGACTAAACTTCACCTTTAATCCTGACCGTTGATTGAAATCGATCTCAACCGTTGATGAATTCCAGGAAAGTCTATTTAAGAGATCCTCATCTCTTCATTTTGAAAGTTTGAATGAGAATTTGCATCGGATTGTTGTTGGAATTCATACTCACATTTGCTCATATTCACATACGCAAAGATCAAGTTTGACCAAAAGTTGACTAGATTTAACCATGGTTGACTTGAGTTGACTAGTTTCAAAAACAATTTTGAAATAATTAAACGAAATTATTTAATTAAATGGAGTACTTACTTCTAATTAATTAAACAAAGTTATTTAATTAAATGAGAAGCCATTCCTAATTAATTAAATTAAGTTATTTAATTAAATAAGAAAAATGTCTCTAATTAATTAAAGATTATTTAATCAAATAGAAAAAGTAATTATGAGAGCATATCTCATTTTATTAAATTAAATATCTCAACAAAATCTCTCTTCAGTTCAAAAAGGAAAATTTTGAGTTCACTATTGATCAAAAATGAGTTAAATCAGTTAACTCCTTTTTCTACCCAAATTGAATAAATTAACTCCTTATTTTACTCAAATTAAATCTATTAACTCCATTTAATTTGGAAATCTCCCTTTACGACTGAACTTCACCTTTAATCCTGACCGTTGATTGAAATCAATCTCAATCGTTGATGAATTCCAGGAAAGTCTATTTAAGAGGCCTCATCTCTTCATTTTGAAAGGTTGAACGAGAATTTGCATCGAATTTTTGCTAGAATTCATACTCACATTTGCTCATATTCACATACGAAAAGATCAAGTTTGATCAAAAGTTGATCAGATTTAACCACGGTTGACATGAGTTGACTAGTTTTGAAAAAAAAATTGAAATAATTAAATAAAATTATTTAATTAAATGGAGTACTTACTTCTAATTAAATAAACAAAGTTATATAATTAAATGAGAAGCCATTCCTAACTAATTAAATGAAGTTATTTAATTAAATAAGAAAAAATTTCTCTAATTACTTAAAAATTATTTAATTAAATAGAAAAAGTAATTGTGAGAGCATATCTCATTTTATTAAATTAAATATCTCAAAAAAATCTCTCTTCAGTTCAAAAAGAGAAATTTCCAATTCACTATCGATAAAAAATGAGTTAAATCACTTGACTCCTTTTTCTACTCAAGTTGAATCAGTTAACTCCTTATTTTACTCAAATTAAATCTATTAACTCCCTTTAATTTGGAAATCTCCCTTTATGACTGAACTTCACCTTTAATCCTAACCGTTGATTTAAATCGATCTCAACCTTTGATGAATTCCAGGAAAGTCTATTTAAGAGACCCTCATCTCTTCATTTTGAAAGGTTAAATGAGAATTTGCATCAAATTGTTGCTGTAATTCATACTCACATTTGCACATATTCACATACGCAAAGATCAAGTTTGACCAAAAGTTGATCAGATTTAACCACGGCTGACTTGAGTTGACTAGTTTCAAAAAGAATTTTGAAATAATTAAACAAATTATTTAATTAAATGGAGTACTTACTTCTTATTAATTAAACAAAGTTATTTAATTAAATGAGAAGCCATTCCTAACTAATTAAATGAAGTTATTTAATTAAATAAGAAAAATGTCTCTAATTAATTAAAGATTATTGATTAAATAGAAAATGTAATTATGAGAGCATATCTCATTTTATTAAATTAAATATCTCAACAAAATCTGTCTTCAGTTCAAAAAGAGAAATTTCCAGTTCACTATTAATAAAAAATGAGTTAAATCAGTTAACTCTTTTTTCTACTCAAATTGAATCAGTTAACTCCTTATTTTACTCAAATTAAATCTGTTAACTCCCTTTAATTTGAAAACCTCCCTTTATGACTGAACTTCACCTTTAATCCTGACCGTTGATTGAAATCGATCTTAACCGTTGATGAATTTCAGGAAAGTCTATTTAAGAGACCCTCAACTCTTCATTTTGAAAGGTTGAATGAGAATTTGTATTGAATTGTTTTTGGAATTCATACTCACATTTGCTCATATTCACATACGCAAAGATCAAGTTTGACCAAAAGTTAACTAGATTTAACCACTGTTGACTTGAGTTGACTAGTTTCGAAAAGAATTTGGAAATAATTAAACAAAAATATTTAATTAAATGGAGTACTTACTTCTAATTAGTTAAACAAAGTTATTTAATTAAATGAAAAGCCATTCCTAAATAATTAAATGAAGTTATTTAATTAAATAAGAAAAGTGTCTCTAATTAATTAAAGATTATTTAATTAAATAAAAAAAGTAATTATGAGAGCATATCTCATTTTATTAAATTAAATATCTCAACAAAATCTCTCTTCAATTCAAAAAGGGAAATTTCGAGTTCACTATTGATCAAAAATGAGTTAAATTAGTTAACTTCTTTTTCTACTCAAATTGAATCAGTTAACTCCTTATTTTACTCAAATTAAATCTATTAACTCCCTTTAATTTGGAAATCTCCCTTTACGATTGAACTTCACCTTTAATCCTGACCATTGATTGAAATCGATCTCAACCATTGATGAATTCCAAGAAAGTCTATTGAAGTGACCATCATCTCTTCATTTTGAAAGGTTGAATTTGAATTTGCATCGAATTGTTACTGGAATTCATACTCACATTTGCTCATATTCACATACGCAAAGATCAAGTTTGACCAAAAGTTGACCAGATTTAACCACGGTTGACTTGAGTTGACTAGTTTCAAAAAAATTTTGAAATAATTAAACGAAATTATTTAATTAAATGGAGTACTTACTTCTAATTAATTAAATAAAGTTATTTAATTAAATGAGAAGCCATTCCTAACTAATTAAATGAAGTTATTTAATTAAATAAGAAAAGTGTCTCTAATTAATTAAAGATTATTTAATTAAGTAGAAAACGTAATTATTAGAGCATATCTCATTTTATTAAATTTAATATCTCAACAAAATCTTGTGAGGCCTCTCCCCGACCCATCGTAGCATAGTGATGCATTACTATTAATTTTTTTGATATTCACAACTCAAGATATGGAGACATTGTTTGATGCTTAGAACATACTTTATTATTTCATGTTGTGTGATGTTACTTCAGATATATTTGATTATTGTCATTTAATGTTCATGAATATGTATGTTGATGAAATCAGTAAATGTAGGATTGAGATTTTGATTTAAGATATTTTAAATGGTTAAGAATTAAGTAGGATAAAGAAACCCTTATTGATGTATGTTTTAATTTATGAGAATTTTTGAATACGTATACAGTTATGTACATGTGATTTTACGGGACTACTGATGTGTGCAATGAGTGTGCAGATATTTTAACTGAGAAACCATATGGAGGAACAAAACTGATCTCTATGTGCTAAATCTGAAAACCTTGTTGTTCGTAATTCACATATTTGTATTGTGAGATGTATGTATGCATCTTCCTTGTTCAGTGAATGTTAATGTTCCTAATTATGTTCTTTCAGTGTCGCTTGACACTCGTAATATGTTTATGTGCTTCGGTGTGCTGTTAGGGTTAATTCTTTAACCTTTGGACCAAGTTGGTTTAAGTTAGTGTCAGTTTTCTATTGGGTTCTTAATCAAGGTTAGTAATCCCTTAATCCGGATTAGTGCCTTTTTGCATGATAGAGTAGTTAGATGGTCCTATTTTATTCCTAGTTTTTATTTGACTCTAACCTCTTTCCTAAGGCTTTTAAACATGTTATTATTCTAACCAAAGGGTATGGTGTAGTGCCTGCCCCTAAGTCGCATTTTTGTCATCATTGCCAAACTCTTTTAGGCCAATTTATGTTTGATGATTAGTATTATTATTTTAGAGATTATCAGATGTTGTTTTACACTCAATTTATTATATGATGAGATGACTTGGTACTCTATATTTCATGCATGTATGATGATTATTCAATATTTTCAATTATCAATGATGATTAGTTATATGGTTTATTATCACACGTGCTTTCTTATGGATACTTACCCCATACTGCATGTGTATGGTGTGCGTGTTTGTTTACTTTATGTATGGTGTTTCTGATGTGGTTAAGGAAGGGAGTTGTAGTCACCTGCTAGTCGGGATCTACACGATGCACCACTTCCTGCTATTGTCTGTTTAGCTTAGAATATTGAGTCTGTACATGCATGAATTTTATGCAGGTTGCAGGTACCGGGTATCAACTTTCCTGAATTGCCAGGATGAGCGTACCCTATCGCTTTATCTCAATGGTAAGAGAGGGGAGATAAACTCTTAAGTCCAAATCCTAAACCCTTTAGCCAATTGTCCTAATTGATAATTAGGACAAGTATCTGAGTTAAGTACCCTCTGAATGCATCAAATGATGTTATTTCATGATTATAACTCTTTTTGTTTGATTTAGTATGTGTTCTTCTATGATAGGTTTTCATATGTTGCTTTATGAGTCCTTGATGTATTTTCTATTAATTAAGTTTAATTAAAAGGATTAATTAATGATTTAATTTAATAGAAAATTATTATGATATTTTAATATTTAATTTTATTTAATTAATTGAGAAATTAATTAAATAAAAAGAATTAAATTTGGAAATAAAAGTTTTAATTATAATTTTAGAATGTGATAATATTTATTTAATTTAATAATAATATTTATTTAGAGTTCATTTTTAAATAAATGCTAAATATTATTATTAATTGAATTAATAAATATTTTATCAATTAAAGTTTCTTAAATAAATTAAAAGTGGAAAAGATATTAAATTATTAAAGGTTTCTAGATCGCATGATCTAAGCATGAGTTTAAATATAAAAGAAATTAATTAAAATGATTAATTAATGATTTAATTTAATAGAAGATTATTATGACATTTTAATATTTAATTATTTTTTTATTTAAATTGAGAAATTAATTAAATGAAAGGAATTAAATTTGGAGATAAAAGCTTTAAGTCTAAATTTAGAACTTGATAATATTTAGTTAATTTAATAATAATATATTTAGAGTTCATTTTTAAATAAATGCTAAATATTATTATTATTTGAGTTAATAAATATTTTTACCAATTTAGTTTCTAAAATAATTTAAAAAGTGAAAATATAATTATTTAATAAAAGATTCTAGTTCGCATGACTTATGCATAAGATTAAATAAAAGAAATTTATTAAAAGATAAAAATAAGTGAAAATAATAATGTTACTTTAATTTCATAAAGTGCGCATGAGATTAAAAGTAATAAAGATTAAAAATAGAAGTCAAGTGGAATATTAGATAAAGTTATTTAATAATTCAACTTAATGAGCATGAAAGTTGAATGCAAAAGAATAAGAAAAGATAATAAAGGTTAATTTGGAGTTAACTGAGTTGTGCAAAGAGTCTTCTTGGGTAAATGCACAATTAGTGCCCCGAATTGAGGAGAAATTGCTTTTCACAACTTTGGGGGTTCATTTTTGGGATATACGAAGTTGGACGGGAAATTTTGGTGAGACATCTTTTGGAAGGGATTTTCAGAAGGCAAATACCAAAGAAAGATTTTGGGAAGAAGGTTATTGAGAGGAGCGAATTCTCTTGCAGTTCCTGGGGATTTCATAATAGCATCAGGATCAGGTAGGGTCTTGTGTTGTTGATTATCGATTAAATATGCAATTATCCTTTCCTGTCTTCTTTGTGTCTGGGATTTGTAAATCCGAATTCTCTGTGATGAAAGTTTTAAGCTTTCAATATTGTGAATTTATTAATTGTTCGTCAATAATTTCTGTATCCATGGAGACTGGATGAATTATTAGAACCCTTGTTTTCTTGATTTAGAAATTAAGATTTATTTAGGTAAGGATTTTGAATGTAAAACTGAAAGTTCTAAGTTTTAAAAAAATATATATATATTTTCCTTGGAGGATATTGTCTTAATGAAAATTAAATCAAACTAAATTTAAAATAAACATTATTTATTTTATATAAATATATATATATATATATTTATTGTTTTAATAAAATTAAATAAATCTTATTTAAAATAAAATTAATTATTTAATACTTTTATTAAAATCGAAAATGGAGATTTGTTTTATATTTAAAAAAAAAAAAAAAAAATGTTTAGCAAACTTAGTAAAACTTTAGGTTAATTCTTTTGGATCCCTTGGCAGGGCGTTACATCTGGTATCAGAGCCCGAGTTTCTACATTGGGAGCTCTGGGTATATTGGAACGCCACTAGTGTTAACTAGTTGAACAAAAATGCAAACCTTAAACTGGAACTTGAAACTAGTTGAACTGAAACATTATGTAAACTATTAGTTACCTATTTTTCATACTTCAACACTTAGGCTTCAAAACTGAAATCATACTTAAACTGAAATTATAGGTAAACTAAAAATTGAAAATAGCTTGTTTGCAAAACATGTGTCTTTTATCTATGTGTTTCAGTAGTATGTTTCATGGTTATTTTAGCATCTTGTGTCTTGGATATTATTGTAGGATGGTATCTGGGACGAGATCTTCCGTTAGAGGCCGTAGCCTTGGCCGTGGCAGAGGTCGTGGACAAGGCAGATGTATTAGTGTTCATGAGTCTATCCACGAGAGCCCCATTCAGGAGGAGAATAGGGAAGAGCATGTCAGTGAGCATCAGGAAGAGAACCATAGAGAGGAGCATGCTGACTCGGAGGAGGTTGACATGAGGCAAATGATGCGAACCATCATTGATCGCCTACCTCCTGTTCTTGAGCAGGATAGAGCACATCGGGCAAGACATGAGCATAGACCTAGGTCTAGGAGCCCTCTGAGGGATCGACATAGATCCATTGTATCTTCACAGATGAAGGACCTTCAGAGGTCCAAGGTCAAGCCCTTTAATGGACAGGGTTCTGGATATGTAGCTGAGCAGTGGCTTATTGCCCTTTACAGGATTTTTGCTATGCAGGACTTTGACAGTAATGTCAAAGCGAGGTTTGCTATCACCAACCTAGAGTTCTTTGGGGCCACCTGGTGGACTATTGAGGAAAAGAAGTTGGGCATTAGCATGGGTAGTGTCACTTGGGAGATTTTCTTAGAGAGCTTCCGTGAGCGATTCCTACCAGAGGAATGGAAACAGCATAGAGCAGATGAGTTCCATAACCTGAGACAGTTCACTATGACCGTTATAGAGTATGAGCGCAAGTTCTATGAGCTCATGCCTTTTTTGGGATTCAGTGACAACCCAGCACAGTTGGCACAACATTTCATTAGAGGCTTGAACAACCATTTAATTGGGAGTGTTAAGGTGTTTGAACCTAAAACCCTCAAGGATGCGGTACATCGAGCTGTCCTTGTAGAGCAGAGTGTGAACTTAGGACATGGAGGTTTTGTAGGAGCACCTTCAGCATCAGGATCGAAGGGTGGTCAAGGAACAGGTGGCAATAGGAAACCTCCGACTGGGGGTAATCAGCGGCAGGAGGGTACTTATCCTCCAGCACAGAGTGGTGGCGGTGGTTCCAATACTAGGAACTATCACAACGCTCAGTGCAACAAGCACATCCAATATGACCAACCATCTCAGAGTGTTCAGTCTTATCCTAGTGGGGGTAGTTCCCACCAGTCTAGTGCACCTAGACCTCAGAGGAGCTTCAATGGAGAGTGTTTCTCATGTGGACAACGTGGACACAAGTCATCTCGTTGCCCTCAAGGGAAACCACAGTTCTCAGGCCATAGACCCGCAGCTTCAGAACCTACAGTTGGTGGCATGGATAGAGCTCAGAGAGTGTACTCAGTGGAGTCTTATCCTCCTACAGGGGGAAAGGGTCCAATGGGACCCGCACAGTGAGTCCTTAGCTTTTCTTTTGTTGTAGGCTTCCAGGAGTAAGCCTAAGTCTAGGGGGGGTGGATGTAGTGCCTGCCCCTAAGTCGCATTTCTGTCATCATTGCCAAACTCTTTTAGGCCAATTTATGTTTGATGATTAGTATTATTATTTTAGAGATTATCGGATGTTGTTTTACACTCAATTTATTATATGATGAGATGACTTGGTACTCTATATTTCATGCATGTATGATGATTATTCAATGTTTTAAATTATCAATGATGATTAGTTATATGGTTTATTATCACACGTGCTTTCTTATGGATACTTACCCCATACTGCATGTGTATGGTGTGCGTGTTTGTTTTCTTTATGTATGGTGTTTCTGATGTGGTTAAGGAAGGGAGTCGTAGTCACCTGCTAGTCGAGATCTACACGATGCACCACTTCCTGCCATTGTCTGTTTAGCTTAGAATATTGAGTCTGTACATGCGTGAATTTTATGCAGGTTGCAGGTATCGGGTATCGACTTCCCTGAATTGCCAGGATGAGCGTACCCTATCGCTTTATCTCAATGGTAAGAGAGGGGAGATAAACTCTTAAGTCCAAATCCTAAACCCTTTAGCCAATTGTCCTAATTGATAATTAGGACAAGTATCTGAGTTAAGTACCCTCTGAATGCATCAAATGATGTTATTTCGTGATTATAACCCTTTTTGTTTGATTTAGTATGTGTTCTTCTATGATGGGTTTTCATATGTTGCTTTATGAGTCCTTGATGTATTTTCTATTAATTAAGTTTAATTAAAAGGATTAATTAATGATTTAATTTAATAGAAAATTATTATGATATTTTAATATTTAATTGTATTTAATTAATTGAGAAATTAATTAAATAAAAAGAATTAAATTTGGAAATAAAAGTTTTAAGTATAATTTTAGAATGTGATAATATTTATTTAATTTAATAATAATATATATTTAGAGTTCATTTTTAAATAAATGCTAAATATTATTATTAATTGAATTAATAAATATTTTATCAATTAAAGTTTCTTAAATAAATTAAAAGTGGAAAAGATATTAAATTATTAAAGGTTTCTAGATCACATGATCTAAGCATGAGTTTAAATATAAAAGAAATTAATTAAAATGATTAATTAATGATTTAATTTAATAGAAGATTATTATGACATTTTAATATTTAATTATTTTTTAATTTAAATTGAGAAATTAATTCAATGAAAGGAATTAAATTTGGAGATAAAAGCTTTAAGTCTAAATTTAGAACTTGATAATATTTAGTTAATTTAATAATAATATATTTAGAGTTCATTTTTAAATAAATGCTAAATATTATTATTATTTGAGTTAATAAATATTTTTACCAATTTAGTTTCTAAAATAATTTAAAAAGTGAAAATATAATTATTTAATAAAAGATTCTAGTTCGCATGACTTATGCATAAGATTAAATAAAAGAAATTTATTAAAAGATAAAAATAAGTGAAAATAATAATGTTACTTTAATTTCATAAAGTGCGCATGAGATTAAAAGTAATAAAGATTAAAAATAGAAGTCAAGTGGAATATTAGATAAAGTTATTTAATAATTCAACTTAATGTGCATGAAAGTTGAATGCAAAAGAATAAGAAAAGATAATAAAGGTTAATTTGGAGTTAACTGAGTTGTGCAAAGAGTCTTCTCGGGTAAATGCACAATTAGTGCCCCGAATTGAGGAGAAATTGCTTTTCACAACTTTGGGGGTTCATTTTTGGGATATACGAAGTTGGACGGGAAATTTTGGTGAGACATCTTTTGGAAGCGATTTTCAGAAGGCAAATACCAAAGAAAGATTTTGGGAAGAAGGTTATTGAGAGGAGCGAATTCTCTTGCAGTTCCTGGGGATTTCATAATAGCATCAGGATCAGGTAGGGTCTTGTGTTGTTGATTATCGATTAAATATGCAATTATCCTTTCCTGTCTTCTTCGTGTCTGGGATTTGTAAATCCAAATTCTCTGTGATGAAAGTTTTAAGCTTTCAATATTGTGAATTTATTAATTGTTCGTCAATAATTTCTGTATCCATGGAGACTGGATGAATTATTAGAACCCTTGTTTTCTTGATTTAGAAATTAAGATTTATTTAGGTAAGGATTTTGAATGTAAAACTGAAAGTTCTAAGTTTTAAAAATATATATATATTTTTTCCTTGGAGGATATTGTCTTAATGAAAATTAAATCAAACTAAATTTAAAATAAACATTATTTATTTTATATAAATATATATATATATATATATTTATTGTTTTAATAAAATTAAATAAATCTTATTTAAAATAAAATTAATTATTTAATACTTTTATTAAAATCGAAAATGGAGATTTGTTTTATATTTAAAAAAAAAAAAAATAACGTTTTAAATAGAATTACTTTATTTAATATTGTTATTAGATAATTTAAAATTATTAAATTTTAAATTATATTGAAATTTTATTATTATTTATTAATAATTTTATAAATAAATAAATTATTAATAAATATAATATGATTCTTTATGTATCATTAATTAATCTTAGTTATAGTTTGACTTAATTAAGATTAATTAAATCGAATATTTGTGTAAGCAAGTTTAATATTATAACATCAATTTTAATGGAAGCTCAGATTATTATAATCAACAAGGATTATTAATAATTTAATTATTACCTTAGATTGTTTTAGGACTTTGACTTAAGATCAATTAAGGGTAATTAGGTGTTTCATTTGAAGTTAGGAACGGGTTACTTTGTAAAGGTGAACTATGGGTTCTATCTGTTTAAAACATACGTTCAACTGGAAATGGAAACCTCAATAGTATATTATCAATTAAATTGAACTATAAAACTTTTTATTTGAAAATAAACACTGAAAACTGAAACCTTATTGTTTAACTCAACTGTATATTTCAAATCAAAACCAATTGTGAGACTATGATGTTTTCTATATATTGTTTATGTTTGAGTGTTATGGGGTTGGTTTAGCATTGACCAGTTTAGGTTGTCCCCAGAGGCTCGGGGGTTGTGAATGTGATGTTATGATGATTTGTTCTCGATCTTTTCAAACCAACCAAGGTAATGTGATAGTATGCTCTATGATGGATGTATTTACTGTTTGTTATTGCTTTCCAATTTCCTTGTGTGTAGCTGAGGTGTATGTATTTGAGATACTTGACTTAACCATTTTTGAGTCTCGATCAGTTATATTTGATAACCATTTTTGACTCTCGATCAGTTATACTTGGTTTGCTTTTCGGTCGCTTAAGAGGACTGAAGTGTTGGTTATGTTCTTGATGATGTCATGTTTTGACTTGACCATTTTGGAGTCTTCGATCAGTATTGTAATTTACTATTGGGATACTTTCTGGTTGCTCATTGGAGAACCATTGAATTTTGTGATTTATCATTGATGCCTTCATTTGCTGATAGAGAACTGTCGTGATCATATGATTATTATTGGATGCTTATCTGTTGCTCATGAAGAACTGATGTAATTTTGTGGCTTATCTTTTATGATGCTTTTCAGTTGCTTGTATAGGACTGAGGTGATTTTATTATGATTCTTGATTTGTGATTTCATGAGCCTAGGGTAGGTTATCTATGTGTAGAGTCGGGAAGTGGCTTGCAATGGGGATCGGGGCCCTAAGAGGCTGCCTGGAGTAACCCATTGTAAGTTGTTTTAATAAGTGAAAACATTTACACTAAATAAGGGAAAATGAACCTAATAAGATAATTGTATGTTCTCTCCCATGCCTTGAGTGCTAGTACAGACTAGGATGGGGTAGAGAGAACGCTTGGTTATGACCTTGCACTCCATAGTATGCCTCGTCAGTACGAGAGGATACTAGTGGCCGCAGGGATCAGTAGGGACCCGGGATTCCTAAGGGATTGCTCGGGTAACTTCTACGTGACTTTTGCGATGACACTTTCCCGCTTGCATATTAGGTTTCCTACGTGTCTTGTGGTACCTCTAGGATTTAGATGTCGATCTTTTTAGGAACCCTTGAGTTAGCATACTTATAGGATTTCCTGGACTTAGAGAGTATTTATGATTATAGGTTTTGTTATCCTATTTGGGACTTGAGACTATCTCCTCAGCACGGTGGGAGTGGACCATTTAGGTTCCACGCGGTCGGGTGGTAGTGCTTTTACTCTTACCATTGAGATCCGTTCCGTGGTCACCGTGGCTGGAGTTTTCGTGATTGGGATTTACCTTCACTATGTCCTTGGATTATTATGATGGATGGTTAGATTTTATGTTAGATGTTTTATCATTATGGATGTATGGACATATCAAGTATGGTGAATAGTTTTGTATATATCTTTACTGTACTTTGTATCATGGATTCATGGAGGTTGATGTATTTCTATTATTACATATGTATATTCTTTTAAGCCTTTCATACCCTGTGACTTGTATAGTGGATGATTGAGCATTCCGAATTAATTTGCCGAGAGGCATTCGAAACAAATGTATATTATGGACATGGGACTTTCTGATTATTCTTTCATATGTATGTGATAGTTGTTAGACTTAGAATTAATTAAATTTAAACGTGACTCAACGTCTTGGGATCTTTAAGAAATGTAACTTACAATGTATGTTGTCAATGATTACATGTTATTGCTTCCGCTACTATGTGTTTGATGTGTACGTTATACTTCTTGTTAAAAAAAAAAAAAAAAATGTTTAGCAAACTTAGTAAAACTTTAGGTTAATTCTTTTGGATCCCTTGGCGGGGCGTTACATATGGGTATGGGTTAGGGGTCTGTTCCAACCCCTAAGCCCCTTTTTTTGACTTTTGAGGTCACTCAAAAAGTCCCTTTTTGTCTTTGTGCAAAAATTGATCATGGTTAACTTGAGTTACCTCACCTCATCTCCACTTAGGGTTTAACCATAGTGTAGGTTGAGTTAGGAGTTTCTAGAGTTGTTAGTAGGTGGAGATAGTTATTGCTCCTTTTGGGTGGTTGAGTTGGAGGCTTATTTAGAGGCCTTCCTTGGACTAGTTGGTTGTTACCCAATCTCTACATTTAGAGAAGATTTCTTGAAGCTTGAAGGAAGGAAAGCGATACTCTACTCAAACTTGTTCATTGCCATTTTCTCTTTGTGAAGGTAGGAAATTCTCATCTCCCTTATTTAGTTTTTATGTTTGGTTTCATGTTCATATTACTTTGTTGTTGTTTCACTGCTCTATGGTTTTGGGTATGTGGGAAGATTTGAAAACCATTTCATTTTGGTTGTTTTCCTTTCTTGATTATGTTTGCAATTTTGAGTTTTCCTTACATGGGTGTTTTGGTATTACTCACCCTTGGAGAGGGCAGATTGACCAATTTTGGGAAAGGTCTATTTAGTTGGACTCCAACTAGTGTAGAGTCTCTTCTGAGGATGAGAAGAGGGAGAAAGGGTAGGGTGTTATGGGGCCCTACCCGTCAGCACAAGCCTGGTATGAGTATGGCATGTTTAAATAGAAGAACAGAAGTTCTTGGTTATTAGCCTTGATTGGGCATTTGAATTGGTGTTGTGCTTGACTTCTCCTATTGGAAGAATCCACCTTTCCCTAGTCTTGATTCATTGTGAATCCTATTGTGTAAACCATGTATGATTTTGCATGTTTGATTTTCTTTTGGTTCTGCTTGGTTGTCACCCGATCAGATATTGGTTTCCTCCATGGTCCTTGAAATGAGATTCAGAAAACAGTACAAACTCCTTGATTATGATCATGAAGAAAATTTGATAAAATTGTTGAAATTTGGGATTGAGATCCTATTGTAAATTTTATTTTAAACCTTATTGTAAATGGCAACGAAGCCGGGTTTTCTTCCTGATTCTTTCTCAGTTGAGTCTTGAATTAGGTTTGCCAATAAAATTGTTGTTAAGTATAATTGCTTGTCATGTGATTTAATCGTAAATTTTAATTTGGATGGATGCATATCTAAATAGGATGGAGTTATGATGATGGGTTAATCAAGCAAAGTTTTCTAGTTCCTTTTATGTTCAAAATGAAAATTATGATTAAGGAAAGAAAACAATGGCTATGGTTGATTTATTGCAATTCAAGTTATTTAGGAGATCAAATTTACCATGCATTATTGTGACATGAATATTAACTTCTTGTTATAAATCTGTTCTATTAATATATTCCTTGTAGAACAAAAGAAAAATAAATATATCCATCACTTTGTAATCTATGCTTATAAAAAAAAATTAAAGCTTCAAAAGAAAATTTCCAAGAGCAAAATGCTCTCTGGATTTTGCATGGGAAAGGAAATTAAATCATTGTAGAACAGAGAATATTCTCTGTAGATCTTTTGTTCATATTTAAATTCAAAAAAAAAAAAAATAATCAAAAATTAAACATGAATATCTAAATTAATATAAAACTTATATCTAATACCCTTAATATCCTACCATACCAAATAAACTTTTAAACATAACTCCTTAGCTCTTACCTAGGCGCAGTAGTTGGAGGCAAAGTCAACAATGGACATGGGGAGGGTGACGTCACCCTGTCCCCATGTCACATCCCCCCTTTATTTTCTCCTCTCAAAGCGCGCACTCACCTTTTCCTTGGATGGGAAGTTGAGTGATTTGTTTTAAAAAAAATTTACATCCTTGCCTCACGTCAACTTGGGGTCCTTTGTGGGTGGGGGACGAGATAGGACTAACGCAGACCGTCAGCCACGTGGATCTATGCATAGGGAAGCTTGGGAGGACGATTTGATAGGTGGAGGGGGTAGGTGTTTTAGGGGGTAGGTTTTTTAGGTGTAGGTTAGTATTAAGTTTTTTTAGTTAGTTTTAATTATTTTAGTTAAGTTTTATTAGATGTTTTAATATTATGTTAGAATGTTAAGGGGGTTAGTTTAGATATTAGTTAGGTTAGATTAGTTGTTTTAGTAGTTAGGTTGTTAAATTTAATTTGGGTTTTCTTTTTAATGTTAAAATGTGTTAGTGAGTTTATTTATTAGTTTTATTATTATTAAGCTATATTTTAGTAAGTGGTGTTAGTATTTAGTTTTTTTTAGTTTTTATTTAGTTTAAAGTGAAATTTGTTAGAGTATGTTGTTTAAATTTTATATATATTGCTTTAGTAATGCTAGTTTAATTTCATGTTTTAATTGATACTCTTTAAATTTTATTTAAATTGAAAATTTAAGTTCTATTTAATAGATTAGACGTTCTTTTATGAATGATTAGATCAACTATAGGTTTAGTTAGTTAGTTTAAGATAAATTAGTTTAAGATGAAATTAATATTGAATTTAGTTTAGATCTAATTTATATTCGATTAATTTTTTTTTGAAAATTAAGCTAAGTTGGAGATTTAAGAAATGTTGGTATTAATAGTATCTTTGAAAAAAAATTTAATTATTGTCCTAATAGCTTAAGTTATTCGAATAATCTAAACCCAATCTTCTTTAGATTGTTATTAAAATAATTTTTGCATGATTGTTTAAGCAATGTAATAATGAATCAATAAACAATTATATCAACCTAATAACAATGTACTTCAGAATCCTAACGATGTATTCCTCCACAAAATTTTTTAAACCAAGAATGTTGTAGAGAAACTTTTCTTAAACTGTAATCAATCTTTTCAAACTTAGAGCATGTTTAAGTATTAATTATATTTTTTAAAAAAAAATTAAAAAAAATTGTGTGTGTGTTTTGCCCTCGTAGTCTGGGCATGACATTTTGGTATCAGAGCCCGTGTTTCAATGCTAGGAACCTTAACCATTATGCTTCCTAAACATAACTCAAACTTTTAATTATGTAGATGCCGCCTGTTACTCGTAATCGGCGAGGCAGAGGTCATAGGACTAGGGGTGGTAGAGCAAGACAGGAGGATGGACCACCACCACCTCCACCACCACCTCCACCTCCACCACCACTGAACCCGAACTAGGACATTGTAGATGCACTTCAGACTTTGATCGGTGTAGTTCAGCAGAGAGTGGTACCTGTAGTTCAGCCAGTTTAGCAGATTCCAGTAGTGGAAGCAGAGGGACCAGGAGGAGGTGAGCCCAGAGTCAGAGAGAGGACTAGGAGTCCCCCACCGAGATAGATAGAGGGTCAGGGTGAACACAAGCAAGAGTCCATACACCAGAGAGGACCCCCTTTTGAAAGACCTCCTACACATGTAGGAGATGACATCACGGAATTGATTCGACTCGGACCACCATTGTTCACCTATATCACTGAGGGTTAAGTAGCAGAGGCATGGTTGCAGAGCTTACAACTGTGCTTTGGGTTACGCCCTTATGGGAGTAATCTAAAAGCATGCCTAGCAGTTCATCAGTTGAGAGGGGATGCCTCCAACTGGTGGCATCAGGAGGAGATCATTGGTGGAGTGAGGATGGACACCCTCACATGGGAATCTTTCCTAGAAAGATTTTGAGAGAGGTACTTGTCAGAGAATTTTTGATAGAAACAAATAGAGCAGTTCCATTCTCTTTATCAGAGAGGCCTTACAGTGGCTCAGTACGAGAGTAGGTTTCTCGAGCTCCTTCCCTATGTGGAATACATGAAGGACGAGAAACTACGGGTGTGTCGCTTTATCATGGGTCTAAATTTCTCTCTTCAAGGCCCAGTTAGGATGGCCTTCCCTACCACCTTCAGACAGGCAGTGGAGATAGCACTAGTTGCTGAGGATACTCGAGGTAGGCAGGAGTCATGGGATCGGTCTCAGAATCAAAACTCCTCCCAGCAGAAACCCCCTTGGAAAGGGAATCAAAACTATATAGCAGGGTCCTCTAGGGGCCAATAGTCTCAACAGCCAAAACCCCAGCAACAGCAACAAAAACCTTCTCAGGGTTATCAGGGCTCTAAGCCAAGGCAGTGGTAGTCACAGGGTCCTAGGCAGGATCAGAAAGTACAGGCCCCACAGTCACAGTCAGTGAAGACTCAGCAGTCTTCTAGGGGAGGATTCAATGGATCTAGCAGGTCAGGAGGCCCACAGCAGTCTGGGTCATAGGGTGCACGATCTTATACTCGCGGACCATGCTACACTTGTGGTGGCATGGGACATATAGCTAGAGAGTTTCCGTAGGGACAGGCATCCAATGGTTAGAGTAGGGCTTTTTCAGAGCTGACAGTTGGCGACATGGGTAGATCCCATAGAGTTTTTGTAGTGGTTGACAACCACTAGGCTGAGCATCAGTCCATAGTTATCGAGGCTACAGGTATTATATAGGGTCGTATGGTTACAGTTCTATTTGATTCTGGGGCTACTGACTCTTTTATATCTCCATTTGTGGTGGAGCATTACAGGCTAGTGGCATTTAGACAACATGTTAGTTGGGAGGTAGAGTTAGCCTCGGGAGCCAGAGTGTCAGTTAGTTCCATGGTGCGGAGTTGTCAGATGTAGATTGGAGACATGTCCACTAGGACTGATCTATGCATTACCCCTTTAGGTTCTCATGATGTTGTTCTTGGCATGGATTGGCTTTATGCCCACAGCGCCAAGATGGATTGTCGACAGAAGAGGGTGGAATGTGTGGATGACGACGGTATCTCTAGGGAGATCTTCGGAGTGAAGAGGCTAGTGTCCCTTTGTATGATTTCCGCTATGCAGCTTAGATGGTGCATGTGAAAGGGTTGTCAGTTGTTTGCTATCACTATTAGTGACCAAGAGGAAGATTCAGAAAGGGAGCCATCCCTTGATGATTTTCCAATCCTTCAGGAGTTTGCAGATGTGTTTCCTTCAGAGCTTCCTGGTATGCCTCCACCTCGAGCAGTGGATTTTCACATAGACCTAGTGCCAGGAGCCGAGCCAGTTTCGAGAGCACCATACAGGATGACTACTCATGAGCTTAGTGAGCTAAAGGCTCAGTTGGAGGAACTCTTAGAGAAGGGGCATATTCGACCTAGTGTGTCACCTTGGGGTGCACCAGTGATTTTCGTCAAGAAGAAGGATGGATCACTTAGGTTGTGTATCGATTATCGATAATTGAACAAAGTGACCATCAAGAACTGATATCCTCTTCCCAGAATCGATGATCTCTTTGATCAGTTGTAGGGTGCTCGAGTATTTTCAAAGATTGACCTAAAGTCGGGTTACCATCAGTTGAGGATTGTGGATAGTTGTAATGCCCCATCAAGGGATCCAAAGAATTAACCTAGCATTTCACTAAGTTTGGTAGCATTTTTTTTTTTTTTAAAGTAACTACCACATACAACTTATGCACAATAACAAAAGCAATAGCAATGTCCATCTAAAGAGTAAACTTAACATATACAACAGATTACATTCTTTTAGATCCCCTTAACGTGAATTACTTACATGAATCCATCTAGTACAACATCCACATGAAATAATATGATAAGTCCAATGTTCAATTATTACATATCCAACTGCTCATTCATCCACTGTACATGTCACAGGGTATGAAGGCTTAAAAGAATATACATATGTAGAACAAGGTACATCATCCTATTCTAATCCATGATACATCAAAGTAAAGATAATAACATGATACTCATGATACATCATCATAAAAGCCATTTACATCTATCAGAAAGATCAAATAAATAAACTAAGTGCACGATTCCTCCCAACCGTTAACAACATCATTAGACCATCGTGGATCCTAGCCATCCCTCCGTGTGTAACATTCCAAGCACCGAAGAGATCATCGGTATTATCATAGTAGGAATGTCACTCCTAAACATCCTACTAACATAAAAAGTAAAGCATAAGATATCATCATCTAACATATGATAATCATCAATGAAAGGATACATATCCACCATCACGAAGGATGCATTAACCACAAAGTCTCAATGAATCTCAAATGATAAGAGTGGAAAATACACTACCACCCGACCGCGTGGTACCTAAGTTGTCCACTCCCACCGTGCTGAGGAGATAATCTCAAGTCCCAAACCAGGTTATCAAAACCACATAGAACATGACTCTAAATTCCAAGAAACCTAAAAGTATACTAACTCAAAGGTTCCAATCACAAAACAGACATCTACTTCCCAGAGGCACACAATGACATGTAGGAACCTACTATGCAAGCGAGAAAGTGTCATCGCATTTGTCTCGTACAAGTTACCCTGGCAATTAGCTAAACTCCACGGGTCCATACAGATCTCATGCGGCCACTAGTATCCTTTCATACTGACAAGGCATACTGTGGAATACAAGGTCGCAACCATGCATTCTCTCTACTCCCATCCTAGCCTATACAAGCACTCAAGGCATGGGCGAGAACCAAAAATCTTATCTTTTTAGGTTCATTCAGTTAGTATTAAGTGTGCAAATATTATCACTTATTAACCAACTTATAATGAGTTACCCTGGCAGCCTCTTAGGGCCCCAGCCCCCATTGCAAGCCACTTCCCGACACTACATGCAGATATTCTACCCTAATGCTCATGGTATCATAAACATAAAGAAAGTCCACAAAATATTTAATAAGGATCAACAAATATCCATGATTAAAAATCATTAAATATGCATAAAAGCATCAAATCACCATGAGCAACATCCATAGAAAATCATGAACACAACAGCTCTCTATTGGCAACTGAAGTATCACTAATAATCAAAATATCCATTGGTTCTCAATAACCAAAATATATCTCAAAATCATACTGATCGAAGACTCCAAAATGGTTGAGTCAAAACATGTCACATCATGACATCATCAATAATAAATCCACATATTAGTCCCATCATGGCGACTAGAATACATCCAAGGATAACTAATCGATGACCAAAATAATGGTTAAGTCAAGGGTTCCCAACATAAGAATCTTAACTATAACAATCAGTATTCACAACCAATTCATAGAGCATTCCATCACATAATCATGGTTGGGATTATAAAGATCGGGATTAAAACATCATCAAGACATCACATTCACATAACCCCCAAGCCTCTGGTAGACGTCCTATACCGGTCAACACTAGTCAACCCAAAACCCAAAACATTAGCATAATGAATACACAAAGTAAACACATGTTTTGGTTTTGCTAAGTTTTCAAATTTGAATTCATATGCAAAATCTCAGTTTTTGTATCCCAAGTTTAGAGAAAGAACATTTTCCTACATTTTTCCATGCATTAATTTTTTTTTTGGATGGATTAAAAATTCCTTCTAAACTTCAGTTTCCAATCATAACATTTAAAAGACATTTCCACTAACTTAACTTTCATATGCTTCATATATCTTATAATCTTAAACTATTAATTCATAATAGTTAAAACTATAAAACTACAAAACTATTCATCATTAAAAAGAGATGAATTTATAAATCTTTTATTAACAACTTTAAATCTTTTAATATATATATATATTACATATATACATATATATATATATATATATATATATATATTTATATTTAAACATATACATACGTACATATATAATATAATATTTATTATTTTTTTGCATTTTATAAAAAAAAGAACCGAATTTTATTAATTTCGATTCATAAAGGAAACCGATTATCAAGTTTCCATAGAACAAAGCCGAATCGATTATGTCGTCGGCTGTCACTGTGGTGATGATTGCCGCGGGTACCCTGCGACCACTACAATCGCAGGTACACTGCATAGCAGGTACCGCGCGCTCCTTTAAAGCACGAGTACGGGGTGCGATTCTGCCCCCACCCAAGCATGCATTAATATATTTATTTTAACATAAAATTGCAACGCGATTTCATAAGTTGTGAAATTTGTTTATTAAAACATTTCTGCCGCAGTAAGGTTGTGAATATATATGAATATGTATTATATATATACATATTTATGTATATATATATATATATAATTAAGGGTTATGTATATATATATGTATGTATATATATATATATATATAATATACAGAATCATAGTATGTTTATAAAAATACAAGCTTTCATTTTCAGAACCTCTCTATGAAACTTGTTCTTTTAAAAATTTTCTGATGACTAATTCTAATGGGTTTGCCCATGAAATTGCAACCCTAATTCGTATTATTTTAGATCTAAACATATAGAATCCTTAAATAAAACTTAATTGCCCAAATTGAAAATGCATAATGAAGACATATGGAAAATACGAAGAAGACAGGGGAAAGCAAGATGCAAAAGTATCATAATGAAATCACAAGAATCTACCCGAATTCTGATGCTAAACTCGCTTATCCTCAGACAACACGTAGAGCAAGCTTCCCTTCTTCAAAATTTTCTCAAATCCTCCAATGCCTCAACTATTCTCCACGCTAACCATACTATCCACACTATGTCCCCGCTATCTCCAAGCTATTAAGGAATGCTCGAATATAAAGAGCTTTCGGATAACCCTAGAATGCTCCTAGAATCAGCTGGAAGATATCGCCAACTAAGCATGGACCTATTTCCAGCCTTTTAGATAAGCCCTAGGGTTGTAGACACCATGTGCTTAATTGATGCACTAACCCCCGTGTTGTTGACACATGAAAAATAGGGAACTGCATTATTTCCCATGCAAACTTATAACTCCAATAACTTTTAAACTAATTTCCATTTAAATATTTATAACTCCCACTTTAATCTTCATAACTTTTAGTTTAATTTTTATAACTTTTATTATTAATATTTGTTTATTAATTAATTAATATTTTATAATTATTATTTATTTTAATTTCTAATTTTCTTTTAATTTAATTATTTTCTCTCAATTAATTCTCCTTTAATTAATAATCAAAATATCAAAATCATGATATTTAATCTCTCAAATAATTAATTTGTTAATTAAATCTATTTATTAAAACTTAGTTAATAGAAAATTCACCATGGACCTTCATGATAAAATATGAAAACCCATAATAGAACAATTCATACCAAATCAGTCTAAAAGATTAAAAATTACAAAATATGTCATCCGACACATTCAGTGGGTACTCAACTCAGATACTTGTCCTAACTCACTAGGACAAATGGTTTTAGGGTTTGGGATTTGGACTTGAGAATTTATCTCCCCTCTCTTATCATTGAGAAAGTATAATAGGGTATGCTCATCTTGGCAATTCAGGGAAGTCAATACCCGGTACATGCAACTTGCAAAAAAGCCATGCATGTACATACAAAATATATAGTGCTAAGCTAAACAGGAAATGGCAGGAAGTGGTGCATTGTGTAGATCCTGACTAAGCAGGTGACTACGACTCCCTTCCTTAACCACATCAGAAATGCCATACAATAAGAAAACATGCACACCATACACATGCAAGTATGGGGTAAGTATCCATAATAAAGCACATAAGATAATCAACCCTCTAACTAATCATCAGCAGTAACTGAAAACAATATAGTGATCATCATACATACATGAAATGTGAAGTCTAAATGATCTCATCACATGATAACTGAATACATAATATAATGTCTGATAGTGTCAAAACAATACCACTAATCCATCTACATAAACTAGTCCATCAAAGTCTGATAACAACAACAATAGTATGTCTAGAGAAGATGTGAACGAGGGTAGGCACTACGATAGTGATATCCCCAAGACAGCTTTTCGTACTAGGTATGGCCACTACAAGTTCACCGTGGTACCTTTTGGCCTTACAAATGCTGCAGCTATATTCATGAGCCTCATGAATGGAGTATTTCTTACCTTTTTGGATAATTTTGTGGTTGTGTTTCTTGATGACATTCTTATTTATTCTCATGATGAGAGAGAGCATGAAGAGCACCTGAGACAGGTATTGCAGAAGCTGAGAGAGAATCAGTTGTTTGGTAGCTTGTCGAAGTGTGCATTCTTAAGACCTGAGATACATTATTTGTGTCATGTCATATCAGGTGATGGTGTCTCAATAGACCCATAAAAGATCAGGGCTATCATGGATTAGCCAGCACCCACCAGTGTTATTGAAGTGAGGAGCTTTATGGAGCTAGCAGGTTATTACCGACGCTTCATTTTAGGATTCTCTAGATTGGCACACCCCATCACTTCTCTTCAGAGGAAGGGAAAGAAGTATGAGTGGACAGAGAAGTGTGGTAGAGCTTTTGAAGAGCTCAAGAGAGCCCTCACGAGTGTACCAATTCTTGCAGTACCAGATCCTATTGCAAATTTTGTGGTGTGCACCGATGCATCTTTAGATGGTTTAGGAGTAGTCCTTATGCAGGAAGGACAACCTATTTCCTTTGAGTCAAGGAGGTTGAAGACTCATGAACTCAATTATCCTACTCATGACCTAGAACTAGCGGCAGTGGTTCATGCCTTGGTGAGATGGCGACATTTCCTTCTGGGTCATAGATTCGAGCTTCATTTCGATCACTAGAGCTTGCAGTACATATTTTCTCAGCCGAACCTTAATGCTAGGAAAAGAAGGTGGATGGAGTTCCTGTGTGAGTATGATTTTGATGTTTATTACATCAAGGGAAAGGAGAATGTGGTTGCAGATGCCTTAAGTAGAAGGCACCATGAACTTTCATCTGTGACTACTTGCACTGACTTGAGAGAGTGGATCTTGCAGCACTTACCAGTTGATGAGCTTTATGCAGAAGTAAGTCAGTTAGTACATTCTCAGAGACCCTTGGAAGGGAAGTTTGCAGAGTATTTTTTGGAGTCCGATGGACTTTTTTGGCATAGGGGACGTATGTATGTACCATCCATTAGGGGTTTGCACGAGCTCATTGTACTTGAGGCTCACAAAGCACCTTATGTAGCGCACCCTGGTGTTAAGAAGTTACATATAGATTTGAGGCAGTTGTATGATTGGCCAGGCATGAGAGTGCAGATTGCTAGCATAGTTGCGAGATGCCTCGAGTGCCAGAGGGTGAAGGCAGAGCATCATCATCCTGGCGGGGTTCTCCAACCACATGAGATTGCAGTGTGGAAATGGGACACTATATCTATGGATTTTATTGTTGGTCTTCCTATGTCATCTTGTCACCATGATGCCATTTTGGTGATAGTTGACACATTGACCAAGGTTGCCCATTTCTCACCTGTGCATACTACATTCACAACACGAGATATAGCTTAGGTGTTCTTGCGAGACATTGTTAGACTTCATGGTATTCCTCGTAAGATCATCTCTAATAGAGACTCCTTGTTCACTTCTTCATTTTGGAGAGAGTTGCAGTGGGCTTTGGGCACTAGGCTCAATTTTAGTACAGCATACCATCCTCAGATCGATGGCCAGACCGAGCGAGTGAATAAGGTTTTGGAGGACATGCTATGTATGTATGTGATGGATCATCAGGTCAAATGGGAGGAATACCTCCACCTTGTTGAGTTTGTCTATAATAATGGGCATCATTCTTCCATAGGTATGCCACCGTACGAGGCTTTGTACGGGAGACCATGCAGGACACCCTTGAGTTGGGATACAATCGAGGATCGAGTATCTATTGGTCCCTAGTTAGTAAAGGAGATGGAGCAGCAAGTGACCCTGATTAGACAGCGCCTGAGAGAGGCACAGGATAGACAAAAGAAGTATGCAGATGCAAAGAGGACAGATCGAGAGTATCAGGTTAGTGATAGAGTGTTCCTGAGGGTGCGACCACACAAGAGTCTGATTCGTTTCGGAAAGGGCTCTAAGTTGGCACCCTGGTTTGTTGGGCCGTTCGAGATCCTTGAGAGGATAGGACGTGTTGCATAACGTTTAGCTTTGCCACCTAGCCTATCACGCATCCACAATGTGTTTCATATTTTAGTACTTAGAGGATACATTTATGATGAGTCTCATATTATAGATTGGGATGCTTTACAGGTGGAGTCAGACAGACAACTAGCACTGGAGCCTATCCGCATCATTGACCGACGGACCCTAGCACTTCGAGGCCAAAAGTTGGACCAAGTTAGGGTCCAATGGGATTGTTACAAAGTTATTTAATTAAATGAGAAGCCATTCCTAACTAATTAAATGAAGTTATTTAATTAAATAGGAAAAGTGTCTCTAATTAATTAAAGATTATTTAATTAAAAAGAAAAAGTAATTATGAGAGCATATCTCATTTTATTAAATTTAATATCTCAACAAAATCTCTCTTCAGTTCAAAAAGGGAAATTTCCAGTTCACTATTGATAAAAAAATGAAGTAAATCAGTTAACTCCTTTTCCTATTCAAATTGAATCAGTTAACTCCTTATTTTACTCAAATTAAATCTGTTAACTCCCTTTAATTTGGAAATCTCCCTTTCTGACTGAACTTCACCTTTAATCTTGACCGTTGATTGAAATCAATCTCAACCGTTGATGAATTCCAGGAAAGCCTATTTAATAGACCCTCATCTCTTCATTTTGAAAGGTTCAATGAGAATTTGCATCGAATTGTTGTTGGAATTCATACTCACATTTTCCCATATTCACATACGCAAAGATCAAGTTTGACCAAAAATTGACCAGATTTAACCACGATTGACTTGAGTTGACTAGTTTTGAAAAGAATTTTGAAATAATTAAACAAAATTATTTAATTAAATGGAGTACTTACTTCTAATTAATTAAAAAAATTTATTTAATTAAATGAGAAGCCATTCCTAACTAATTAAATAAAGTTATTTAATTAAATAAGAAAAGAGTCTCTAATTAATTAAAAATTATTAAATTCAATAGAAAAAGTAATTATGAGAGCATATCTCATTTTATTAAATTAAATATCTCAACAAAATCTCTCTTCAATACAAAAAGGAAAATTTCGAGTTCACTATTGATCAAAAATGAGTTAAATCAGTTAACTCCTTTTTCTACTCAAATTGAATCAGTTAACTCCTTATTTTACTCAAATTAAATCTGTTAACTCCCTTTAATTTGGAAATCTCCCTTTATGACTGAACTTCACCTTTAATCCTGACTGTTGACTGAAATCGATCTCAACCGTTGATGAATTCCAGGAAAGCCTATTTAAGAGACCCTCATCTCTTCATTTTGAAAGGTTGAATGAGAATTTGCATCGAATTGTTGTTGGAATTCATACTGCCATTTCTTCATTTTCAAATACGCAAAGATCAAGTTTGACCAAAAGTTGACCAGATATAACCACGGTTGACTTGAGTTGACTAGTTTCGAAAAATTTTTTGAAATAATTAAACAAAATTATAAACTTAAATAGAGTACTTACTTCTAATTAATTAAACAAAGTTATTTAATTAAATGAGAAGCCATTCCTAACTAATTAAATGAAGTTATTTAATTAAATAAGAAAAGTGTCTCTAATTAATTAAAGATTATTTAATTCAATAGAAAAAGTAATTATGAGAGCATATCTCATTTTATTAAATTAAATATCTCAACAAAATCTCTCTTCAATTCAAAAAGGGAAATTTCTAGTTCACTATTGATAAAAAAATGAGTTAAATCAGTTAACTCCTTTTTCTACTCAAATTGAATCAGTTAACTCCTTATTTTACTCAAATTAAATCTGTTAACTCCCTTTAATTTGGAAATCTCCCTTTATGACTGAACTTCACCTTTAATACTGACCGTTGATTAAAATCGATCTCAACCATTGATGAATTTCAGGAAAGTCTATTTAAGAGACCCTCATCTCTTCATTTTGAAAGGTTGAATGAGAATTTGCATCGAATTGTTGCTGAAATTCATACTCACATTTGCTCATATTCACATACGCAAAGATCAAGTTTGACCAAAAGTTGACCAGATTTAAGCACGGTTGACTTAAGTTGACTAGTTTCAAAAAAAAATTTAAAATAATTAAACAAAATTATTTAATTAAATGGAGTACTTCCAATTAATTAAACAAAGTTATTTAATTAAATGAGAAGCCATTCCTAACTAATTAAATGATGTTATTTAATTAAATAAGAAAAGTGTCTCTAATTAATTAAAGATTATTTACTTAAATAAAAAAGTAATTATGAGAGCATATCTCATTTTATTAAATTAAATATCTCAACAAAATCTCTCTTCAGTTCAAAAAGAGAAATTTCCAGTTCACTATTGATAAAAAATGAGTTAAATGAGTTAACTCCTTTTTCTACTCAAATTGAATCAGTTAACTCCTTATTTTACTCAAATTAAATCTGTTAACTCCCTTTAATTTGGAAATCTTCCTTTCGGACTGAACCTCACCTTTAAGCCTGACCATTGATTGAAATTGATCTCAATTGTTGATGAATTCCAGGAAAGTCTATTTAGGAGACCCTCATCTCTTGATTTTGAAAGGTTGAATGAGAATTTGCATCGATTTGTTGCTGCAATTCATACTCACATTTGCTCATATTCACATACGCAAAAATCAAGTTTGACCAAAAGTTGACACAATTTAACCACGGTTGACCTGAGTTGACTAGTTTCAAATTTTTTTTTGAAATAATTATACAAAATTATATAATTAAATGGAGTACTTACTTCTAATTAATTAAACAAAGTTATTTAATTAAATGAGAAGCCATTCCTAACTAATTAAATGAAGTTATTTAATTAAATAAGAAAACTATCTCTAATTAATTAAAGATTATTTAATTAAATAAAAAAAGTAATTATGAGAGCATATCTCATTTTATTAAATTAAATATCTCAACAAACTCTCTCTTCAGTTCAAAAAGGAAAATTTCCAGTTCACTATTGATCAAAAATGAGTTAAATCAGTTAACTCTTTTTTCTACTCAAATTGAATTAGTTAACTCCTTATTTTACTCAAATTAAATCTGTTAACTCCCTTTAATTTGGAAATCTCCCTTTATGACTGAACTTCACCTTTAATCCTGACCGTTGATTGAAATCGATGTCAACCATTGATGAATTTTAGGAAAGTCTATTTAAGAGACCATCATCTCTTCCTTTTGAAAGGTTGAATGAGAATTTGCATCGAATTGTTGCTAGAATTCATACTCACATTTGCTCATATTCACATACGCAAAGATCAAGTTTGACCAAAAGTTGACCAGATTTAACCATGAAAGACATGAGTTGACTAGTTTAGAAAATTTTTTTGAAATAATTAAACAAAATTATTTAATTAAATGGAGTACTTACTTCTAATTAATTAAACAAAATTATTTAATTAAATGAGAAACCATTCCTAACTAATTAAATGAAATTATTTAATTAAATAAGAAAAGTGTCTCTAATTAATTAAAGATTATTTAATTAAATAGAAAAAGTAATTATGAGAGCATATCTCATCTTATTAAATTAAATATCTCAACAAAATCTCTCTTCAATTCAAAAAGGGAAATTTTCAGTTCACTATTGATAAAAAATGAATTAAATTAGTTAACTTCTTTTTCTACTCAAATTGAATCAGTTAACTACTTATCTTACTCAAATTAAATCTGTTAACTCCCTCTAATTTGGAAATCTCCCTTTACGACTGAACTTCATCTTTAATCCTGAAGGTTGATTGAAATCGATCTCAACCGTTGATGAATTCCAAGAAAGTCTATTGAAGAGACCCTCATCTATTCATTTTGAAAGGTTGAATTTGAATTTGCATCGAATTGTTACTGGAATTCATTCTTACATTTGCTCATATTCACATACGCAAAGATTAAGTTTGACCAAAAGCTGACTAGATTTAACCACGGTTGACTTGAGTTGACTAGTTTTGAAAAGAAATTTGAAATAATTAAACAAAATTATTTAATTAAATGGAGTACTTACTTCTAATTAATTAAAAGAAGCTACTTAATTAAATGAGAAGCCATTCCCAACTAATTAAATGAAGTTATCTAATTAAATAAGAAAAGTGTCTCTAATTAATTAAAGTTTATTTAATTAAATAGAAAACTAATTATCAGAGCATATCTCATTTTATTAAATTAAATATCTCAACAAAATCGCTCTTTAGTTCAAAAAGAGAAATTTCCAGTTCACTATTGATAAAAAATGATTTAAATCAGTTAACTCCTTTTTCTACTCAAATTGAATCAGTTAACTCCTTATTTTACTCAAATTAAATCTGTTAACTCACTTTAATTTGGAAATCTACCTTTATGACTAAACTTCACCTTTAATCATGACCGTTGATTGATATTGATCTCAACCGTTGATGAATTCTAGGCAAGTCTATTTAAGAGACCCTCATCTCTTCATTTTGAAAGGTTGAATGAGAATTTGCAGCGAATTGTTGCTGGAATTCATACTCACTTTTGCACATATTCACATATGCAAAGATCAAGTTTCACCAAAAGTTGATCAGACTTAACCACGGTTGATTTGAGTTGACTAGTTTCGAAAAGAATTTAGAAATAATTAAATAAAATTATTTAATTATATGGAGTGCTTACTTCTAATTAATTAAAAAAATTATTTAATTAAATGAGAAGCCATTCCTAACTAATTAAATAAGAAAAGTGTCTCTAATTAATTAAATACTATTTAGTTAAATAGAAAAAGTAATTATGAGAGCATATCTCATTTTATTCAATTAAATATCTCAACAACATCTCTCTTCAGTTCAAAAAGGAAAATTTCCAGTTCACTATTGATCAAAAATGAGTTAAATCAGTCAAATCGTTTTTCTACTCAAATTGAATCAGTTAACTCCTTATTTTACTCAAATTAAATCTGTTAACTCCTTTTAATTTGGAAATCTCCCTTTACGACTGAACTTCACCTTTAATCTTGATCGTTGATTGAAATTGATCTCAACCATTGATGAATTCCTGAAAAGTCTATTTAAGAGACCCTCATCTCTTCATTTTGAAAGGTTGAATGAGAATTTGCATCAAATTGTTGCTGGAATTCATACTCACATTTGCTCATATTCACATACGCAAAGATCAAGTTTGACCAAAAGTTGACCAGATTTAACCACGGTTGACTTTAGTTGACTAGATTCAAAAAGAATTTTTAAATAGTTAAATAAAATTATATAATTAAATGGAGTCCTTACTTCTAATTAATTAAACAAAGTTATTTAATTAAATGAGAAGCCATTCTTAATTAATTAAATGAAGTTATTTAGTTAAATAAGAAAAGTGTCTCTAATTAATTAAAGATTAGTTAATTAAATAGAAAAAGTAATTATGAGAGCATATCTCATTTTATTAAATTAAATATCTTAACAAAATCTCTCTTCAGTTCAAAAAGGAAAATTTACAGTTCACTATTGATCAAAAATGAGTTAAATGAGTTAACTTCTTTTTCTACTCAAATTGAATCAGTTAAATCCTTATTTTACTCAAATTAAATCTGGTAACTCCCTTTAATTTGGAAATCTCCCTTTACGACTAAACTTCACTTTTAATCCTGACCATTGATTAAAATCGATCTCAACCGTTGATGAATTCCAGGAAAGTCTATTTAAGAGACCCTCATCTCTTCATTTTGAAAGGTTGAATGAGAATTTGCATCGAATTGTTGCTGGAATTCATACTCACATTTGCTCATATTCACATACGCAAAGATCAAGTTTGACCAAAAGTTGACTAGATTTAACCACGGTTGACTTGAGTTGACTAGTTTCAAAAAAAATTTAAAATTATTAAACAAAATTATTTAATTAAATGGAGTATTTACTTCTAATTAATTAAACAGTTATTTAATTAAATGAGAAGCCAATCCTAACTAATTAAATGAAGTTATTTAATTAAATAAAAAAAGTGTCTCTAATTAATTAAGGATTATTTAATTAAATAGAAAAAGTAATTATGAGAGCATATCTCATTTTATTAAATTAAATATATCAACAAAATATGTCTTCAGTTCAAAAAGGGAAATTTTCAGTTCACTATTGATCACAAATGAGGTAAATCAGTTAACTCGTTTTTCTACTTAAATTGAATCAGTTAACTCCATATGTTACTCAAATTAAATCTTTTAACTCCTTTTAATTTGGAAATCTCCCTTTATGACTGAACTTCAACTTTAATCCTGACCGTTGATTGAAATTGATCTCAACCGTTAATGAATTCCAGGAAAGTCTATTTAAGAGACCCTCATCTCTTCATTTTGAAAGGTTGAATGAGAATTTGCATCGAATTGTTGCTGGAATTCATACTCACCTTTGCTCATATTCACATACGCAAAGATCAAGTTTTTCCAAAAGCTGACCAGATTTAACCACGGTTGACTTGAGTTGACTAGTTTTGAGAAGAATTTTGAAATAATTAAATGAAATTGTTTAATTAAATAGATTAATTACTTGTAATTAATTAAACAAAGTTATTTAATTAAATAGATTAATTACTTGTAATTAATTAAACAAAGTTATTTAATTAAATGAGAAGCCATTCCTAACTAATTAAATGAAGTTATTTAATTAAATAAGAAAAGTGTCTCTAATTAATTAAAGATTATTTAATTAAATAAAAAAATTAATTATGAGAGCATATCTCATTTTATTAAATTAAATATCTCAACAAAATCTCTCTTTAGTTCAAAAAGGGAAATTTCTAATTCACTATTGATAAAAAATGACTTAAATCAGTTAACTCCTTTTTCTACTCAAATTGAATCAGTTAACTCTTTATTTTACTCAAATTAAATCTGTTAACTCTATTTAATTTGGAAATCTCCTTTTATTACTGAACTTCACTTTTAATTCTGACTGTTGATTGAAATTGATCTAGACCGTTGATGAATTCTAGGAAAGTCTATTTAACAGACCCTCATCTCTTCATTTTGAAAGGTTGAATGAGAATTTGCATCGAATTGTTGCTAGAATTCATACTCACATTTGCTCATATTCACATACGCAAAGATCAAGTTTGACCAAAACTTGACCAGATTTAACCACGTTTGACTTGAGTTGACTAGTTTCGAAAAGAATTTTAAAATAATTAAATGAAATTATTTAATTAAATGGAGTACTTACTTTTAATTAATTAAACAAAGTTATTTAATTAAATGAAGTTATTTAATTAAATAAGAAAAGTGTCTCTAATTAATTAAAAATTATTTAATTAAATAAAAAAAGTAATTATGAGAGCATATCTCATTTTATTAAATTAAATATCTCAAAAAAATCTATCTTTAGTTTAAAAAGGGAAATTTTCAGTTCACTATTGATCAAAAATGAGTTAAATCAGTTAACTCATTTTTCTACTCAAATTGATTCAGTTAACTCCTTATTTGACTCAAATTAAATCTGTTAACTCCCTTTAATTTGAAAATCTCCCTTTACGACTAAACTTCAACTTTAATCTTGACCGTTGATTGAAATCGATCTCAACCTTTGATGAATTTCAGGAAAGTCTATTTAACAGACCCTCATCTCTTCATTTTGAAAGGTTGACTGAGAATTTTCATCAAATTGTTGCTGGAATTCGTACTCACATTTGCTCATATTCACATACGCAAAGATCAAGTTTGACTGAAAGTTGACCAGATTTATCCACGGTTGACTTGAATCGACTAGTTTCAGAAAGAATTTTGAAATAATTAAATTAAATTATTTAATTAAATGGAGTATTTATTTCTAATTAATTAAATAAAGTTATTTAATTAAATAAGAAAAGTGTCTCTAATTAATTAAAGATTATTTAATTAAATAGAAAAAGAAATTATGAGAGCATATCTCATTTTATTAAACTAAATATCTCAACAAAATCTCTCTTCAGTTCAAAAAGTGAAAATTTCAGTTCACTATTGATCAAAAATGAGTTAAATCAATTAATTCTTTATATTACTCAAATTAAATCTGTTAACTCCCTTTAATTTGGAAATCTCCCTTTATGACTGAACTTCACCTTTAATCCTGACCGTTGATTAAAATCGATCTCAACCATTGATGAATTCCAAGAAAGTCTATTTAAGAGACCCTCATCTCTTCATTTTGAAAGGTTGAATGAAAATTTGCATCGAATTGTTACTGAAATTCATACACACATTTGCTCATATTCACATATGCAAAGATGAAGTTTGACCAAAATTTAACTAGATTTAACCACGGTTGACTTCAGTTGACTAGTTTTGAAAAGAATTTTGAAATAATTAAACTAAATTATTTAATTAAATGGTGTACTTCTAATTAATTAAACAAAGTTATTTAATTAAATGAGAAGCCAGTCCTAATTAATTAAATGAATTTATTTAATTAAATAAGAAAAGTGTCTCTAATTAGTTAAAGATTATTTAATTAAATAGAAAAAGAAATTATGAGAGCATATCTCATTTTATTAAATTAAATATCTCAACAAAATCTCTCTTCAGTTCAAAAAGTGAAATTTCCAGTTCACTATTGATCAAAAATGAGTTAAATCAGTTAACTCTTTATATTACTCAAATTAAATCTGTTAACTACCTTTAATTTGGAAATCTCCCTTTATGACTGAACTTCACCTTTAATCCTGACTGTTGATTAAAATCGATCTCAACCGTTGATAAATTCCAAGAAAGTCTATTTAAGAGACCCTCATCTCTTCATTTTGAATGGTTAAATAAGAATTTGCATCGAATTGTTTCTGAAATTCATTCACACATTCGCTCATATTCACATACACAAAGATGAAGTTTGACCAAAAGTTAACCAGATTTAACCACGGTTGACTTCAGTTGACTAGTTTTCAAAAGAATTTTGAAATAATTAAACTAAATTATTTAATTAAATGGTTTACTTACTTCTAATTAATTAAAAAAAGTTATTTAATTAAATGAGAAGCCATTCCTATTTAATTAAATGAATTTATTTAATTAAATAAGAAAAGTGTCTCTAATTAATTAAAGATTATTTAATTAAATAAAAAAAGTAATTATGAGAGCATATCTCATTTTATTAAATGAAATATATCGACAAAATCTCTCTTCAGTTCAAAAATTGAAATTTCTAGTTCACTACTGATAAAAAATGAGTTAAATCAGTTAACTCCTTTTTCTACTCAAATTGAATCAGTTAACTCCTTATTTTACTCAAATTAAATCTGTTAACTCCCTTTAATTTGGAAATCTCCCGTTATAACTGAACTTCACCTTTAATCCTGACCGTTGATTGAAATCGATCTCAATTGTTGATGAATTCTAGGAAAGTCTATTTAAGAGACCCTCATGTCTTCATTTTGAAAGGTTGAATGAGAATTTGCATCGATTTCTTGTTGGAATTTATACTCACATTTGCTCATATTCACATACACAAAGATCAAGTTTGACCAAAAGTTGACAAGATTTAACCATGGCTGACTTGAGTTGACTAGTTTCGAAAAGAATTTTTAAATAATTAAAACAAATTATTTAATTAAATGAAGTACTTACTTCTAATTAATTAAATAAAGTTATTTAACTAAATGAGAAGCCATTCCTAATTAATTAAATGAAGTTATTTAATTAAATAAGAAAAGTGTTTCTAATTAATTAAAGATTATTTAATTAAATAGAAAAAGTAATTATAAGAGCATATCTCATTTTATTAAATTAAATATCTCAACAAAATCTCTCTTCAGTTCAAAAAGGGAAATTTTCGGTTCACTATTGATCAAAAATGAGTTAAATCAGTTAACTCCTTTTTCAACTCAAATTGAATCAATTAACTCCTTATTTTACTCAAATTAAATTTGTTAACTCCCTTTAATTTGGAAATCTCCCTTTATCACTGAACTTCACCTTCAATCCTGACCGTTGATTGAAATTGATCTCAACCATTGATGAATTCCAGGAAAGTCTATTTAAGAGACCCTCATCTCTTCATTTTGAAAGGTTGAATGAGAATTTGCATCGAATTTTTACTGTAATTTATATTCAAATTTGCTGATATTCACATACGCAAAGATCAAGTTTGACCAAAAGTTGACCAGATTTAACCACGGTTGACTTGAGTTAACTAGATTCGAAAAAAAATTTGAAATAATTAAACGAAATTATTTAATTAAATGGAGTACTTACTTCTAATTAATTAAACAAAGTTATTTAATTAAATGAGAAGCCATTCCTAATTAATTAAATGAAGTTATTTAATTAAATAAGAAAAGTGTCTCTAATTAATTAAAGATTATTTAATTAAATAGAAAAAGTAATTATGAGAGCATATCTCAATTTATTAAATTAAATATCTCAACAAAATCTCTCGTCAGTTCAAAAAGGGAAATTTTCAGTTCACTATTGATAAAAAATGAGTTAAATCAGTTGACTCCTTTTTCTTCTCAAATTGAATCAGTTAACTCCCTTTAATTTGGAAATCTTCCGTTATGACTGAACTTCACCTTTAATCCTGACCATTGATTGAAATCGATCTCAACCATTGATGAATTTCAGGAAAGTCTATTTAAGAGACCCTCATCTCTTCATTTTGAAAGGTTGAATAAAAATTTGCATCGAATTGTTGCTGGAATTCATACACACATTTGCTCATATTTACATATGCAAAGATCAAGTTTGACCAAAAGTTGACCAGATTTAACCATGGTTGACTTGAGTTGACAAGTTTTGAAAAGAATTTTGAAATAATTAAACAAAATTATTTAATTAAATGGAGTACTTACTTCTAATTAATTAAACAAAGTTATTTAATTAAATGAGAAGCCATTTCGAATTAATTAAATGAAGTTATTTAATTAAATAAGAAAAGTGCCTTTAATTAATTAAAGATTATTTAATTAAATAGAAAAAGTAATTATGAGAGCATATCTCATTTTATTAAATTAAATATCTCAACAAAATCTCTCTTCAGTTCAAAAAGGGAAATTTTTAGTTCACTATTGATCAAAAATGAGTTAAAACAGTTAACTACTTTTTCTACTCAAATTGAATTAGTTAACTCATTATTTTACTCAAATTAAATCTGTTAACTAACTTTAATTTGAAAATCTCTCTTTATGACCGAACTTCACATTTAATCCTGACCGTTGATTGAAATCGATCTCAACCATTGATGAATTCAAGGAAAGTCTATTTAAGATACCATCATCTCTTCATTTTGAAAGGTTGAATGAGAATTTGCATCAAATTCTTGCTGGAATTCATACTCACATTTGCTCATATTCACATACGCAAAGATCAAGTTTGACTAAAAGTTGACCAGATTTAACCACGGTTGATTTGAGTTGACTAGTTTCAAAAAGAATTTTGAAATAATTAAACGAGATTATTTAATTAAATGGAGTACTTCTAATTAATTAAACAAAGTTATTTAATTAAATGAGAAGCCATTCCTCATTAATTAAATGAAGTTATTTAATTAAATAAGAAAAGTGCCTCTAATTAATTAAAAATTATTTAATTAAATAGGAAAAGTAATTATGAGAGCATATCTCATTTTATTAAATTAAATATCTCAAGAAAATCTCTCTTCAATTAAAAAAGGGAAATTTCCAGTTCACTATTGATCAAAAATGAGTTAAATGAGTTAACTCCTTTTTCTAATCAAATTGAATTAGTCAACTCCTTATTTTACTCAAATTAAATCTGTTAACTCCCTTTAATTTGGAAATCTCCCTTTATGACTGAACTTCACCTTTAATCCTGACCCTTGATTGAAATCGATCTCAACCGTTGATGAATTCTACAAAAGTCTATTTAAGAGACCCTCATCTCTTCATTTTGAAAGGTTGAATGAGAATTTGCATCGAATTTTTGTTGGAATTCATACACACATTTGCTCATATTTACAAACGCAAAGATCAAGTTTGACCAAAAGTTGACTAGATTTAACCACAGTTCACTTGAGTTGACTAGTTTCGAAAAGAATTTTGAAATAATTAAACAAAATTATTTAATTAAATGGAGTACTTACTTCTAATTAATGAAACAAAGTTATTTAATTAAATGAGAAGCCATTCCTAATTAATTAAATGAAGTTATTTAGTTAAATAAGAAAAGTGTCTCTAATTAATTAAAGATTATTTAATTAAATAGAAAAAGTAATTATGAGAGCATATCTCATTTTATTAAATTAAATATCTCAACAAAATCTATCTTTAGTTGAAAAAGAGAAATTTCCTGTTCACTATTAATCAAAAATGAATTAAATGAGTTAACTCCTTTTTCTACTCAAATTGAATCAGTTAACTCCTTATTTTACTCAAATTAAATCTGTTAACTCCCTTTAATTTGGAAATCTCCCTTTATGACTGAACATGACCTTTAATCCTGATCGTTGATTTAAATCGATATCAACCATTGATGAATTCCAGGAAAGTCTATTTAAGAGACCCTCATCTCTTCATTTTGAAAGGTTGAATGAGAATTTGCATCGAATTGTTGCTGGAATTCATACGCACATTTGCTCATATTCACATGCGTAAAGATCAAGTTTGACCAAAAGTTGACCAGATATAACCACGGTTGACTTGAGTTGACTAGTTTCGAAAAGAATTTTAAAATAATTAAATAAAATTATTTAATTAAATGGAGTACTTAGTTCTAATTAATTAAATAAATTTACTCGGGCTCTGATACCAAATGTAATGCCCCGCCAAGGGATCCAAAGAATTAACCTAAAATTTCACTAATTTTAGTAGCATTTTTTTTTTTCCATAGAAGTAAACATCACAGATAACTTATGCACAATAACGGAAGCAATAGTAATGTCCATCTAAAATTAATTATAACTTAAGTAACAAATTACATTCTTTAAGATCCCTTAATGTTGAATTACATACATGAATCCATCTAGTACAACATCCACATGAAATAATAATAATAAGTCCAATGTTTATCATTTACATTTCAAATACTTAATCATCCACTGTACATGTCATAGGGTATGACAAGCTCAAAAGAATATACATACATAAAATAAGGTACATCATCCTATTCTAATCTATGATACATCAAAGTAGAGATAGTCACATGATACACATGATACATCATCATAGATACATATACATCCATCATATAGATCAACATAATAAACTAAGTGCACAGTTCTTCCCAACCATCAATAGCGTCATTAGACCATCATGGATCCTAGCCATCCCTCCGTGTGTAACATTCCAAATCATCGAAGAGATCATCTGTATTACATAGTAGGAATGTCACTCCTAATAAACACAACATCATATGTAGAAAGTAATCTAACATGCAAATAAAAGCATAAGATAACATCATCTAACATATGCAAATCATCAATGGAAAAAGATACATAACCACCATCATGAAGGACGCATCAGCCATGATGTCTCAATGAATCTCAAAATGATAAGAGTGGAAAATATGCTACCACCCGACCGTGTGGTACCTAAGTGGTCCACTCCCACCGTGCTAAGGAGATAATCTCAAGTCCCAAGCAGGCTAGCAAAATCACACATTACATATCTCTATAAGTCCAGGAATCCTAAAAGTATACTAACTCAAAGGTTCCAAACACAAAATCTGACATCTAATCTCCAAAGGCACACAATGACATGTAGGAACCTACTATGCAAGTGGGAAAGAGTCATCGCAATTATCACATACAAGTTACCCTAGTAGTTAGCTAAACTCCACAGGTCCATACTGATTTCGTGTGGCCACTACTATCCTCTCATACTGACGAGGCATACTACAGAATGCAAGGTCACAACCATGCATCTCACTACTCCCATCCTAGCCTGTACAAGCGCTCAAGGCATGGGCGAGAACAAAACACTTATCTTTTTAGGTTCATTCAGTTAGTATTAGGTGTGAATGTTATCACTTATTAATCCAACTTACAATGAGTTACCTTGGCAGCCTCCTAGGGCCCCAACCCCCATTGCAAGCCACTTCCCGTCACTACATGCAGATATCCTACCCTAATTCTCATGGACTCATAAATCTCAAAATCCCAAAAGATAATCCATAAAATCATCAAATATGCATAAAAGAATCAAATCACCATGAGCAATATCCATAGAAAATCATGAACACAACAGCTCTCTATTGGCAACTGAAGTATCACTAATAATCAAATATCCAATGGTTCTCAATAACCAAAATATATATCTCAATCATACGGATCGAAGACTCCAAAAATGTTTGAGTCAAACATGTCACATCATGACATCATCAAAATAAATTCACATAATAGTCCCATCATGGTGACTAGAAATATAACCAAGGATAACTGATCGATGACCAAAATAATGGTTAAGTCAAGTGTCTCATACATAAGAATCTCAACTATAACAATCAGTAATCACAACCAATACATAGAGCATTCCATCACATAACCATGGTTGGGTTTAAAAAGATCTAGATTATAACATCATCATGTCACCACAATCACATAACCCCCAAACCTCTGGTAGACGTCCTATACTGGTCAACACTAGTCAACCCAAAACCCAAAAAAATAGCATAAAGAATACACAATGTAGACACATGTTTTGGTTTCACAACTTGAGTTTAAATGTAGAGATCTCAGTTTATGTTTCCAAATCCGAAGAATGAATGGAGGAACACATATATTGTTTTGAATAAAAGTTTTCCTTATTAGAACTAAAAAAACCATTTTCCAATTAATAACATTTGTTTGATACATCCCCCACCCAACTATCAATTCCTTATTTAATAATTTAAAACATTTAAATTATTAAATAGTTGAAAATTATTAAAGAGTCACCTTATGAAAATAAACCATCAATATAAGCCATTGATCAAATAACAACTTAAATTTACAAATAACATATTTACATATTTCATATATATATATGTATTACGTTTTTATTAAATCGAATTAACAATTTTGATTTACACCATATTAGAATCGAATTGTATGTAAACGTTTTAACATAAACGTTATTGTTATTTTTTTTGCATATCATTAACATCAATTAAAAACCCCCCCAAAACTTATGCTACGGTACGTAGTACCTATGGTTGTAGGCACTGCACTAACAACGGGTACGTGGTACCCCTATTGCCGCAGACCTGCGACGATAGGCCTCTGCCTTCCACCGGTGTGGGGTATGAAACGTGCCCACGACATATTAAACTTTGTTTCATGCGATATAAATCGCAATGTGAATTGATAAATTTTCACTGCGATTTTATTAATCGCTCAATTCGGTGCATTATATATAAATATACATAGGTATATATGTATATATATATCAGTATATATATATATATATATATATATATTCAAATTTTATAATAGATTCATAATAAATGTATACATATGCATATATATAAATATATATTTATATATATGTACATGTATGCAGATCTGAATATATAACCATGTAGGTTTTTCACAAAGATTATATCTACAATTAAGAATAAGATATTTGCAATATAGAATGCATATAAAGTTCTCCAATTAAATTAATCTACCCACATATATAAATATGAAACTTCTTAGAAGACATATGGAAGACACGAAGAAGACAGAGAATGCATGATGCGAAAATAGCATAAGTATAATCACAAGGATCTACCTAAATTCTAATGCTAAATCACTCTTCCTTAGAAAATCCGCAGAGCAAGCTTCTCCCTTCTTCAGAATTCTTGAGTCCTCCAATGCTCCAATTGCACTCCAAACACTCTGTCTAAGCTTCTATGAATGCTTGAATATAAAGAGCTTTCAGGAAACATCTAGAATACTTCTAGAAATAGCTAAAAGGTGTCACCAACTAAGCATGGTCTTTTCCAACCTTCAAGATCAGCCTTAGGGTTGTAGACACCATGTGCTTAATTGTTGCGCTAACCCCCGTGTTGTTGACACTTGAGAAATAGAGAAGTGCACTAACTCCCATGCAAACTTATAACTCCAATTCACTATTTATATAATTTCTATTTAAATATTTATAACTTTCATTTTAACTTTTATAATTTATTATTATTATTTTTTTAAATTTCTAATTCTCTTTTATTTAATTCATTTTTTCTCAATAATTCACATTTAATTAATTACATTCAAAATATCAAATAACATGATATTTTATATTAATCTTCTCAAATAATTAATTTATTAAGACTTAATTAATAGAAAATTTACCATAGACCTCCAAGATAAAATATGAAAACCCATCATAGAGCAAATCACTCAAAATCAGTCTAAAGGGTTAAAAATCACGAATTATGTCATCTGACACATTCAACAGGTAAAATATCCAGATACTTGTCCTACCTCACTAGGAAAATTGGCTTAAAGGTTTGGGATTTGGACTTGAGAATTTATCTCCCTTCTCTTATCATTGAGATAGTATAATAGGGTACGCTCATCCTGGCAATTCAGAGAAGTCGATACCTAGTACCTGCAACCTGCAGAAAAACCATGCATGTACATATAATATATATAATGCTAAGCTAAACAGACAATGGTAGGAAGTGGTGCATCGTGTAGATTCTGACTAAGCAGGTGACTATAACTCCCTTCCTTAACCACATCAGAAATGTCATACAATAAGAAAAAACGCACACCATACACATGCAAGTATGGGGTAAGTATCCATAATAAAACACATAAGATTATAAACGATCCATCTAATCATCAATAATAACTAAAAATAGTATAATGATCATCATGTATGCATGAAATGTAAAATCTAAATGATCTCAACATATAACTACTGAATCCATAACATAATGTCTGATAGTGTCAAAACAATACCACTAATCCGTCAACATAAAACTAGTCTATCAAAGTCTGATAATAACAATGTCCAGAAAAGATGTGAACGAGGGTAGGCACTACATCCACCCCCCCTTGGGTTAGGCTTACTCCTAGCAGCCTACAAACAAGTAGGGATATAACTCCCTCAATCTAGCTGCATCCTCCCAAGTAGCTGAAGAATCATCAGTAGGGTCCCATTGGACCCTTACCTGCTCAATGGTTCAACCCTTGAGGGTCAACTTCCACTGCTCCAGAATACAAACTGGCTCCAAAGCCAACTGCTTGTCCTCTACCTGCAACGTATTCTAGTCAAGAACATTTACAATATCAGGGATATACTGTCGAAGCACTGAAACATGGAAAACATCATGAATGCAAGCTAGGTTGGGCAGTAGAGCAAGACGGTAAGCAATCAGGCCAATCTTCTCTAGAATCTTGAATGGTCCCACAAAATGAGGTGCTAGCTTAGAACCCTTTCCATATTGGATCGGACTCTTTCACGGTCGCACTTCTCAAGAAAACCTTATCTCCCACAGCAAACTGCTTATCAGTCCTATGATTATCGGCATACTTCTTCTGCCTATCCCGTGCCATAGTCAAGTGCTCATGGATATGCACTACCTGTTGCTCCATATCACGAAGCATCTCAAGACTGAATAGGATGCGATCCTCAAGACTATCCCAACTCAATGGTGTATGACAGGGACATCCATATAATGCCTAAAATTGTGCCATACCAATAGAACTATGATACCCGTTGTTGTAAGCAAACTCCACTAGGTAGAGATAATCCTCCTAATGCGTCTGCCTATCCATCACATACATCTGTAACATATCCTCCAAAACCTTATTCACCCTCTCTATTTGACCACCAGTCTTTGGATGATATGCTGAACTGAAGTTTAACTGTGCTCCAACCTCATGCTGCAGCGATGTCCAAAATGTAGATGTAAATACAGGATCCCTGTCAGAAATGATCTTTCTAGGAATACCATGTAACCTCACAATATCACGCATAAAGACATTAGCTATAGAAGCTTCTATGTAGGAAGACCTAATCGATGAAAAATGCGCCACCTTAGTCAACCGATCAATGGTGACCATGATAGCATCATGACGTCGAACTGTCATAAGTAATCCCACAATAAAATCCATGGAGATGATATCCCACTTCCAACAAGGAATGAGATTAGGCCGCAAAAGTCCAGCCGGGTGTTGATGTTCTGCCTTAACTCTCTAACACTCAAGGCACCTAGCCACAAAATCAGCAATATCCTGCTTCATCCCAGACCAAAGGAACAAACGTCTCCAATTAGCATGCATCTTCTTGAAACCTAGATGTGCTAAGTAAGGTGTACGATGCGCTTCTGCCAGTATCAAGGTGCGAAGCTCATCCAAAAATGGCACATAAATTCTCCCCAAATGTCTCAAAAGACCATTTGACTCTCAAACGTAACCTGCAAACTTACCTTCCAAAGATCTTCCTGAATCAATCTCTCTGCACACTTCCTGATACTAGGAATCTGTAGAAAGTTCCTGAAGAATCTGACTCCTCAAATCCACACTAAGAGTCATCGATGATACCACATGTCTCCTAAAACTCAAAGCATCCGCCACCACATTCTCCTTACCCTAAATGTACTTAACCTCAAAATCATACTCACATAGAAACTACATCCATCGCCTCTGGCGAGCGTTCAAATTAGGCTGAGTAAAAATGTACTGGAGACTACGATGATTGCTATGTAGCTCAAACCTATGCCCCAATAAGAAATGTCTCCACCTTGTCAAAGCATGAACTACTGCTGCCAACTAAAGATCATGTGTAGGATAATTTAACTCATGATCCTTGAGCTTGCGTGACTCATACATAATCACCTGTCCATTCTACATCAACACTGCCCCAATCCCTTCAAGAGAAGCATCTATACATACCATGAAATCACCTTCTAGATCTAGTACAGCTAGAATCGGTGCACTGGTCAAAAGCTCCTTGAGCTTCTAGAAAGCTTCCTCACATTTCTCTGTCCATACAAACTTCTTTCCTTTCCTTTGAAGAGAAGTGATAGGATGTGCTATCTTAGAGAAGATCTGGACAAATCTGCGATAATAACCAGCTAAACCCATGAAACTATGAATCTCTAACACATTAGTCGATGTCGGCCAATCTATTATCGCCTGAATCTTTGTAGGATCCATTGAAATACCATCACCTAAAATAACATGCCCTAAATATTGAATCTCCATTTTGAATAATTCACACTTAGCTGCATTAGCATAAAGTTGATTGTCCCTTAAACACTACAAAACCAACCGTAGGTGTTCCTCATGCTCTTTCTAAGTCTTAGAATATATCAATATGTCCTCAAGAAACATGAGTACAAACCTGTCCAGATAAGATCGAAACACACCATTCATCAAAGTCATGAAAATTGATGGAGCATTAGTCAATCCAAAAGGTACCACTGTTGACTCATAATGCCCATAACAAGTTTGAAAAGCAGTCTTGTGAATATCTGCTTCCTTAATGCGAAGCTGGTGGTATCCTGACTTAAAATCAATTTTGGAGAATACTGTAGCTCCCTTGATCTGATCGAATAAGTAATCAATCCTAGGAAAAGGATACCTGTTCTTAATAATCACCTTATTCAGCTGTCTATAGTCAATACAAAGGCGCAAAGAATCGTCTTTCTTCTTCACAAAGAGCACTGGAGCTCTCCATGGTGATACACTAGGTCAAATGCTCCCTTTGGCCAGAAGTTCCTCTAGCTGAAGACGTAGCTCACCCAATTCTTGTGTAGTCATGCAATAAGGAGCTTTAGAGATAGGCTTCACTCTAGGAATTAGATCAATACTAAAGTCAATATCCCTCTTTGGAGGCATGCCTAGAATCTCACTTGGAAAAACATCTGCGTACTCTTGCAAAATTGGGTGATCCAAAGTCTCCCTCATGGAATCTTCCTCATCAAGATCATTTACCATAACAGCAAATATCTGACATCCCTTATGGAAACTTCGCTTCAATTGCATAGCAGAAATCATCCGTAGAGATATAGGCCTCGGTATCCCAATTATCTACACATCATTCCCTTGGTCATCCTGGCACAAAATAATCTTCTTCCTACAATCTATACTAGCTCTATGAGATCCAAGCTAGTCCATGCCTAGAACCACATCATAGGAACCAAGGGGTATGACTCGAAGATCCACTGTTGTAACAAAGCTTCCTAAACCAAGCCCACACTTATGAACTACAGAATCAGTGGAGACCTTAAGGCCTAAGGCTAGTTCCACTTGCCAACCACGATCTTGCTTCACCACATCTAGCTTACACTTAGAAACTATAGATGGTGAAATAAATAAATCTGTAGCTCCTAAATCAAACAATACTGAAAGAGATATACCTCTAATAGAACCCGTGGTTTCAACCACTATTCCTTGATGATCTGCCTAACGTTGAGCAACTGCTACAAAAACTCTATGAGCTCTACCTGCATCACCCACTATAGGCTCTGAAACTGTAGGTCTAGATCCTGAAAATTGAGGTGCTCGCTGAGGGCACTGAGCTGCATAATGTCCAATCTAACCACATGAAAAACATGTTAGATTAGGTGAAAAATTAATCTCCCAAGAACACCTGCATGCATAAACCTATCACATGGATGAAGCAAAGAACAAAGGCAAGGAAATATCAAGGAGGCCAAAAAGCCAGATCCATCTTATGGACATGCAAAGAGAAATATCTCATATAATCCAATAAGTGAATGAATAAAATACAAAGAGGTGAATCCTTATAAAGGAATCACGAAACCCAAAAAGGGAAACTAAAGCCTAAAAAAGCTAGGGTTGCACAATATAATTAATAAAATATTAATTATATGCACCTACAAGATAGGTTAAGAAAACTAGAGTAATAGGCAACTTAATTAATTAAATCAAAGTGATTTAATTAATAAGTTAGAACAAATAATTACTCTAACACCCCCCCTTAAGCGAAGCTTGGGAGGAAGCTAACCTAGCACAGCTATGAAAGAGAATTGGGTCCCGGCAACAAGGCCAGATCAGGTACCCAATCACAACAAAATCTCTATAAAGAGGAGAAATAGAGAAAACCTCATGGGAAAAACCCTACTCCAAAAAGAGATAGAAAAGAATATTCTAGAAGAAGGAACAAAGAGATCAGAAGAGAATCATTGAAGCATGAAGAACTGCAAAACTCTGTCAAAATGTTGATCTGTAGAACCTCCATGGAAATAGAAGGCACGAACCGAGCGTGTCTATATGGTAGATGATCCATCTCACCGAAATGCATAGGTAGCCAGCCACTACAATCGCCTAGTATGTAGGATCAGGTACTAAATACATAGCTCACACCAACGAACCATCAACCAAAGAAGCATAGAACAACAATATAACCTCCCCTTAAGGCAGGTGAGGTGACAGGCAGCTGAAAAGGTGGGCCAAAAAATCTCCTACAACACAGGAACCAGACACATCGAGAGTGAGGTACAGACACCAATAAAGGCACGTTTCATTGACACTGCATGAGGAAAAAGAGAAAGAGGGCCTATAAGCGGCAAACAACTATCCCCCCCATGGCACTTTATAAAATAGTGCGAGTACAACGAATCACAATGATGAAAAGGATCCTGAAACGCAAGAGTGGCACTTTATCTCAGTGCGTTGCATAAAAATGCTTACAATGAATATCAACAATGATCAGAAAAAACATAAGGCTGAAACAACAGAAGGTAGAGCCCAAAACGAAGCAACTGAAGCAACAAAATCGATCCCCGGACCTAAAACAAACATGATATCCACCAGAATGCTAAAATGAAAAAGATTGAATAGGATGTGCCTGGAACAAAATCTAGAACAACAACTAGCATCACTAGAAAGAGCACAGAAAGAGCTTTCCACCGATATAAAGAAGTCCAAAATCGGAGATCGGATGCTCAAGATACGCCTCCCGGAGTGCAAAATAGAATATCCAACTTTGACTGCCAAAACAAGAAACCAAACTGCATCAAAACCCAAAAACACCTATACCAACATCTCCGTCTTGGAACCAGCTTTCCAGCACATTTTTTGGATTGAAAAAATACGTCAGTATGCTCAAGTTACGGAGAAAAAACCTCCAGGGCCTTTGAAAATGCAAAAAATTATTATTTTTTAATAAAAAAAATAATAAAAAAACAAAAAACTCCAAAAAATCCCTCCACCGCCGACGGAGCGGTGGCCAGGTGGCGGGAGGGTGGAGGACCGCCTCGGGGTGGAGCTGCGGCGGAGCCGCTGCGGGCCACTGACGGAGCCACCGGTGGAGCCGCTAGCGGTGGCCGCTAAGCGGGCCGCCAGCGATGACCGCCAGTGGTGACCGCTGCGGTAACTGCAGTGGAGCCGCCAGTGGTTAGATAACCGCGGCAGCAAAAAACAAGCCGCAGAATTTTTTTTAAAATTTTTTTTGATTTTCGCCTCGTACTGCGTGCAGGGGGCCGTACGGCCCTGTCGGACAAAAAAATTTGCCTCCCAGACCAACGGTGTCCAAAATGGACAAATTTTATATGGATTTTGACTGCAAATGGCCTTCTGAATCCAGTGGAAGTGTTCGTTTGAGCCTAAAGTGCTCCAAAGAAAATTAAAAGTTGTTCGTACAGCCTCCCACTGCTCCGAAAAATGCAGCTTCTGAAACGCTTCAACAAACCATGAATAGCAAGCAGCAAGCTGGCTTTAATACCATGTTAGATTAGGTGAAAAACTAATCTCCCAAGAACACCTGCATGCATAAACCTGTCACATGGATGAAGCAAAGAACAAAGGCAAGGAAATATCAAGGAGGCCAAAAAGCCAGATCCATCTTATGGACATGCAAAGAGCAATATCTCATATAATCCAATAAGTGAATTAATAAAATACAAAGAGGTGAATCCTTATAAAGGAATCACGAAACCCAAAAAGGGAAACTAAAGCCTAAAAAAGCTAGGGTTGCACAATATAATTAATAAAATATTAATTATATGCACCTACAAGATAGCTTAAGAAAACTAGAGTAATAGGCAACTTAATTAATTAAATCAAAGTGATTTAATTAATAAGTTAGAACAAATAATTACTCTAACAAAACATTCTATATTTCTGCTAGAACCTCTTCCCATAGGTGGTACATTTGATTGCTGGCAACTGTTCCTGCTCACAAAAGACTGGCTACTCTGAGCTGGCTGATTGGACTGATTCTATTTATTGCGTTGAGCATTGCGATTGTTCTTGGTGTTAGAACCTTTTCCACCGCCTTGAGCCTAAGAATTTGAGCCCTTCTGTTGCTGTGTCTGTTAAGACTGCTGCTAAAACTGTTTCCCCTTAGAAAAAGAAAACTTCCTGTTACCACCTGAATTGTAGTTGCTTTTAGATCCTGATGCTGCTGGTGCTCCTACAAAACCACCTTGCCCAAGGTTGACACTTTGCTCAACAAGGATAGCTCGATGCACTGCATCCTTGAGGGTTTTTGGCTCAAATACCTTAACTCTCTCAATAATACAGTTATTCAAACCCCTAATAAAATGTTGTGTCAACTGAGCTGAATTTTCACTAAACCCTGAAAGAGGCATAAGCTCATAAAACTTATGCTCATACTCGGTCACTGACAAAGTGTACTATCTGAGATTATGAAATTCATCAGCCCTTTGTTATTTCCATTCCTTTGGTAGGAATCGTTCACAAAAACTCTCTAGGAATAACTCCCATGTAACACTGCTCATATCGATTCCCAACTTCTTCTCCTCTATTGTCCACCAAGTGGCCCCAAAATTCTCTAGATTAGTGATTGCAAACCTTGCCTTAACATTGTTGTCAAACTCCTGCATGGCAAAAATCCTATCAAGAGAGATAAGCCATTGTTCAACCACATAACCAGAACCTTGCCCATTGAAAGGCTTGATCTTGGATCTTGAAAGATCCTTCATCTGAGTGGACACAATGGACCTCTGACGATCCTTTCGAGGACTTCTAGATCTGGGTCTATGCTCTTGTTCTGTCTGATGCACTTTAGGCTGTTCTTGAACAGGAGGTAGACATTCTAGAATAGTCTGCATCATTTGCCTCAAACTAATCTCTTTAGACTCAGCTTGGTCCTCTCTACGGCTCTCGTCTTGCTACCTACTAGAGTGCTCTTCCCTGCTCTCTACATGAGCCGATCCCTCATGGGCAGACCCATGGACACTGATAGTTCAGCCACATCCACAGCCTCTACCACGGCCTCTACCATGGCCTCTAATAGAAGACCTAGTCCCAGATACCATCCTACAATAGTACAAGGTACTAAGTTCAGTTCTATGTCTAGGTTTAAGTTAAAAATTTCCAATTTTGAAACTAAGTGTTGAAGTATGAAAAATATTCAAGTAACAGTTTGAGTCCTATTTTAATTCACCTAGATCAAGTTTGGAAATTACACTTAATAGTTCAAAGTTCTACTTGTTCCAGAATACCCAGTGCTCCCAATGTAGAAACTCGGGCTCTGATACCAAATGTAATGCCCCGCCAAGGGATCCAAAGAATTAACCTAAAATTTCACTAATTTTAGTAGCATTTTTTTTTTTTTCATAGAAGTAAACATCACAGATAACTTATGCACAATAACGGAAGCAATAGTAATGTCCATCTGAAATTAATCATAACTTAAATAACAGATTACATTCTTTAAGATCCCTTAACAATGAATTACATACATGAATCCATCTAGTACAACATCCACATGAAATAATAATGATAAGTCCAATGTTTATACATTACATTTCAAATACTTAATCATCCACTATACATGTCACAGGGTATGACAAGCTCAAAAGAATATACATACATAGAATAAGGTACATCATCCTATTCTAATCCATGATACATCAAAGTAGAGATAGTCACATGATACACATGATACATCATCATAGAAACATATACATCCATCATATAGATCAACATAATAAACTAAGTGCACGGTTCCTCCCAACCATCAATAGCATCATTAGACCATCGTGGATCCTAGCCATCCCTCCGTGTGTAACATTCCAAATCATTGAAGAGATCATCGGTATTACATAGTAGGAATGTCACTCCTAATAAACACAACATCATATGTAGAAAGTAATCAAACATGCAAATAAATGCATAAGATAACATCATCTAACATATGAAAATCATCAATGAAAAAGGATACATATCCACCATCATGAAGGACGCATCAGCCACGATGTCTCAATGAATCTTAAAATGATAAGAGTGGAAAATACACTACCACCCGACCGCGTGGTACCTAAGTGGTCCACTCCCACCGTGCTAAGGAGATAATCTCAAGTCCCAAGTAGGCTATCAAAATCACATAGTACATATCTCTATAAGTCCAGGAATCCTAAAAGTATACTAACTCAAAGGTTCCAAACACAAAATCTAACATCTAATCTCCAGAGGCACACAATGACATGTAGGAACCTACTATGCAAGTGGGAAAGTGTCATCGCAATTATGACGTACAAGTTACCCTGGCAGTTAGCTAAACTCCACGGGTCCATACTGATTTCATGCGGACACTAGTATCCTCTCATACTGACGAGGCATACGACGGAATGCAACATTGCAACCATGTGTCTCACTACTCCCATCCTAGCCTGTACAAGCACTCAAGGCATGGGCGAGAACAAAACACTTATCTTTTTAGGTTCATTCAGTTAGTATTAGGTGTGAATGTTATCACTTATTAATCCAACTTACAATGAGTTACCCTGGCAGCCTCTTAGGGCCCCAACCCCCATTGCAAGCCACTTCCTATCACTACATGCAAATATCGTACCCTAATGCTCATGGACTCATAAATCTCAAAATCACAAAAGATAATCCATAAAATCATCAAATATGCATAAAAGCATCAAATCACCATGAGCAACATCCATAGAAGAACACAACAACTCTCTATTGGCAACTGAAGGATCACTGATAATCAAATATCCAATGGTTCTCAATAAACAAAATATATATCTCAATCATACTGATCGAAGACTCCAAAAATGGTTGAGTCAAACATGTCACATCATGACATCATCAAAATAAATCCACATAAAAGTCTCATAATGGTGACTAGAAAAATAACCAAGGATAACTGATCGATGATCAAAATAATGGCTAATTCAAGTGTCTCATACATAAGAATCTCAACTATAACAATTAGTAATCACAAACAATACATAGAGCATTCCATCACATAACCATGGTTGGATTTAAAAGGATCGAGATTAAAACTTCATCATGTCACCACAATCACATAACCCCCAAGCCTCTGGTAGACGTCCTATACTGGTCAACACTAGTCAACCCAAAACCCAAAACAATAGCATAAAGAATACACAATGTAGACACATGTTTTGGTTTCACAACTTGGGTTTAAATGTAGAGATCTCAGTTTATGTTTCCAAATCTGAAGAATGAATGGAGGAACACATATATTGTTTTGAATAAAAGTTTTCCTTATTAGAACTAAAAAAACCATTTTCCAATTAATAACATTTGTTTGATACATCCCCCACCCAACTATCAATTCCTTATTTAATAATTTAAAACATTTAAATTATTAAATAGTTGAAAATTATTAAAGGGTCACCTTATGAAAATAAACCATCAATATAAGCCATTGATCAAATAACAACTTGAATTTACAAATAACATATTTACATATTTCATATATATATGTATATATATATATATATATATACATACATATGTATTACATTTTTATTAAATCGAATTAACAATTTCAATTTACACCATATTAGAATCGAATTGTATGTAAACATTTTAACATAAATGTTATTGTTATTTTTTTTACATATCATTAACATCAATTAAAAACCCCCCCAAACTTATGCTGCGGTATGCAGTACCTGTAGTCGCAGGCATTGCACTGATAGCGGGTACGTGGTACCCCTGTCGCCACAGACCTGCGACGGCAAGCCTCTGCCTTCCACCGGCACGGGGTATGAAACGTGCCCACGACATATAAAACTTTGTTTCATGCGATATAAATCGTGATGCGAATTGATACATTTTCACTACGATTTTATTAATTGCTCAATTCGGTGCATTATATATAAATATACATAGGTATTTATGTATATATATATCAGTATATATATATATATATATATCAGTATATATATATGTATGTATGTATGTATGTATGTATATATATATATTCAAATTTTATAATAGATTCATAATAAATGTATACATATGCATATAGATAAATATATATTTATATATATGTACATGTATGCAGATCTGAATATATAACCATGTATGTTTTTCACAAAGATTATATCTACAATTAAGAATAAGATATTTGCAATATAGAATGCATATAAAGTTTTGCAATTAAATTAATCTACCCACATATATAAATATGAAACTTCTCAGAAGACATATGGAAGACACGAAGAAGACAGAGAATGCATGATGTGAAAATAGCATAAGTAAAATCACAAGAATCTACTCGGATTTTGATGCTAAATTGCTCTTCCTCAGAAAATCTGCAGAGCAAGCTTCTCCCTTCTTCAGAATTCTTGAGTCCTCCAATGCTCCAATTGCACTCCAAATGCTCTGTCTAAGCTTCTATGAATGCCTGAATATAAAGAGCTTTCAGGAAACATCTAGAATGCTTCTAGAAACAGCTGGAAGGTGTCACCAACTAAGCATGGGTCTTTTCCAACCTTCAAGATCAACCTTAGGGTTGTAGACACCATGTGCTTAATTCATGCACTAACCCCCGTGTTGTTGACACTTGAGAAATAGAGAAGTGCGCTAACTCCCATGCAAGCTTATAACTCCAATTCACTATTTATATAATTTCTATTTAAATATTTATAACTTTCATTTTAACTTTTATAACTTTTATTATTATTATTTATTTATTACTTGATTATTATTTTTTTAAATTTCTAATTCTCTTTTATTTAATTCATTTTTTCTCAATAATTCACATTTAATTAATTACAATCAAAATATCAAATAACATGATATTTTATATTAATCTTCTCAAATAATTAATTTATTAATTAAATCCATTTATTAAGACTTAATTAATAGAAAATTCACCATAGACCTCCAAGATAAAATATGAAAACCCATCACAGAGCAAATCACTCAAAATTAGTCTAAAGGGTTAAAAATCACAAATTATGTCATCCGACACATTCGACGGGTAAAATATTTAGATACTTGTCCTACCTCACTAGTATAATTGGCTTAAAGGTTCGAGATTTGGACTTGAGAATTTATTTCCCTTCTCTTATCATTGAGATAGTATAATAGGGTACGCTCATCCTGGCAATTCAGGAAAGTTGATACTCGGTACCTGCAACATGCAAAAAAACTATGCATGTACATACAATATATATAATGCTAAGCTAAACAGAAAATGGCAGGAAGTGGTGCATCGTGTAGATCCCGACTAAGCAGGTGACTACGACTCCCTTCCTTAACCACATCAGAAACACCATACAATAAGAAAACACGCACACCATACACATGAGAGTATGGGGTAAGTATCCATAATAAAACACATAAGATAATAAACGATCCATCTAATCATCAATAATAGCTGAAAATAGAATAATTATCATCATGTATGCATGAAATGTAAAATCTAAATGATCTTATCATATAACCACTGAATCCATAACATAATGTCTGATATTGTCAAAACAATACCACTAATCCAACAACATAAAACAAGTCTATCAAAGTCTAATAATAAAAATGTCCAGAAAAGATGTGAATGAGGGTAAGCACTACAAATTATAAGAGCATATCTCATTTTATTAAATTAAACATCTCAAAAAAATCTCTCTTCAGTTCAAAAAGGGAAATTTCCAGTTCACTATTGATAAAAAATGAGTTAAATCAGTTAACTCCTTTTTCTACTCAAATTGAATCAGTTAACTCCTTATTTAAATTAAATTAAATCTGTTAACTCCCTTTAATTTGAAAATCTCCCTTTATGACTGAACTTCACCTTTAATCCTGACCGTTGATTGAAATATATCTCAACCATTGATAAATTCCAGGAAAGTCTATTTTAGAGACCTTCTTCTCTTCATTTTGAAAGGTTAAATGAGAATTTGCATTGAATTGTTGCTAGAATTCATATTCACTTTTGCTCATATTCACATACGAAAAGATCAAGTTAGACCAAAAGTTGACCAGATTTAACCATGGTTGACTTGAGTTGACTAGTTTCAAATTTTTTTTAAAATAATTAAACGAAATTATTTAATTAAATGGAGTACTTAATTCTAATTAATTAAACAAAGTTATTTAATTAAATGAGAAGCCATTCCTAATTAATTAAATGAAGTTATTTAATTAAATAAGAAAAGTGTCTCTAATTAATTAAAGATTATTTAATTAAATAGAAAAAGTAATTATGAGAGCATATCTCATTTTATTAAATTAAATATCTCAACAAAATCTCTCTTCAGTTCAAAAAAGGAAATTTCCAGTTCACTATTGATCAAAAATGAGTTAAATCAGTTGACTCCTTTTTCTACTCAAATTGAATCAGTTAACTAGTTATTTTACTCAAATTAAAACTGTTAACTCCCTTTAATTTGGAAATCTTCATTTATGACTGAACTTCACCTTTAATCCTGACCGTTGATTGAAATCGATCTCAATTGTTGATGAATTCTAGTAAAGTCTATTTAAAAGACCCTCATCTCTTCATTTTGAAAGGCTGAATGAGAATTTGCATCGAATTGTTGCTGGAATTCATACTCACATTTGCTCATATTCACATACGCAAAGATCAAGTTTGACCAAAAGTTGACCAGATTTAACTACGGTTGACTTGAGTTGACTAGTTTCAAAAAGAATTTTGAAATAATTAAACGAAATTATTTAATTAAATGGAGTACTTACTTCTAATTAATTAAACAAAGTTATTTAATTAAATGAGAAGCCATTCCTAATTAATTAAATGAAGTTATTTAATTAAATAAGAAAAGTGCCTCTAATTAATTAAAGATTATTTAATTAAATAAAAAAAGTAATTATGAGAGCATATCTCATTTTATTAAATTAAATATCTCAACAAAATCTCTCTTCAGTTCAAAAAGCAAAATTTCCAATTCACTATTGATAAAAAATGAGTTAAATCAGTTGACTCTTTTTTCTACTCAAATTGAATCATTTAACTGCTTATTTTACTCAAATTAAATCTGTTAACTCCCTTTAATTTGGAAATCTCTCTTTTTGACTGAACTTCACCTTTAATCCTGACCGTTGATTGAAATCGATCTCAACCATTGATGAATTCGAGGAAAGTCTATTTAAGAGACCCTCATCTCTTAATTTTAAAGGGTTGAATGATAATTTGCATTGAATTGTTGCTAGAATTCATAATAACATTTCCTCATATTCACATACGCAAAGATTAAGTTTGACCAAAAGTTGACCAAATTTAACCACGGTTGATTTGAGTTGACTAGTTTCGAAAAGAATTTTGAAATAATTAAATGAAATTATTTAATTAAATGGAGTACTTACTTCCAATTAATTAAACAAAGTTATTTAATTAAATGAGAAGCCATTCCTAATTAATTAAATGAAGTTATTTAATTAAATAAGAAAGTGTCTCTAATTAATTAAAGATTATTTAATTAAATAGAAAAAGTAATTATGAGAGCATATCTCATTTTATTAAATTAAATATCTCAACAAAATCTCTTTTCAGTTCAAAAAGGGAAATTTCCATTTCACTACTGATAAAAAATGAGTTAAATCAGTTGACTCCTTTTTCTACTCAAATTGAATTAATTAACTCCTTATTTTACTCAAATTAAATCAGTTAACTTCCTTTAATTTGGAAATCTCCCTTTATGACTGAACTTCACCTTTAATCCTGACTGTTGACTGAAATCGATCTCAATCGTTGATGAATTTCAAGACAGTCTATTTAAGAAACCCTCATCTCTTCATTTTGAAAGGTTGAATGAGAATTTGCATCGAATTGTTGCTGAAATTCATACTCACATTTTCTCATATTCACCTACGCAAAGATCAAGTTTGACCAAAAGTTGACCAGATTTAACCATGATTGACTTGAGTTGACTAGCTTCAAAATTTTTTTTGAAATAACTAAATGAAATTATTTAATTAAATGGAGTACTTACTTCTAATTAATTAAACAAAGTTACCTAATTAAATGAGAAGCCATTCCTAATTAATTAAATAAAGTTATTTAATTAATTAAGAAAAGTGTCTCTAATTAATTAAAGATTATTTAATTAAATAGAAAAAGTAATTATGAGAGCATATCTCATTTTATTAAATTAAATATCTTAACAAAATCTCTCTTCAATTCAAAAAGGGAAATTTTCAATTCACTATTGATAAAAAATGAGTTAAATCAGTTGACTCCTTTTACTACTCAAATTGAATCAGTTAACTCCTTATTTTACTTAAATTAAATCTGTTAACTCCCTTTAATTTGGAAATCTCCTTTTATGACTAAACTTCACTTTTAATCATGACCATTGATTGAAATCGATCTCAACCGTTGATGAATTCAAAGAAAGTCTATTTAAGAGACCCTCATCTCTTTATTTTGAAAGGATGAATGAGAATTTGCATCGAATTGTTGCTGGAATTCATACTCACATTTGCTCATATTCACATACGCAAGGATCAAGTTTGACCAAAAGTTGACTAGATTTAACCACGGTTGACTTGAGTTCACTAGTTTCGAAAAGAATTTGAAATAATTAAACAAAATTATTTAATTAAATGGAGTACTTACTTATAATTAACTAAACAAAGTTATTTAATTAAATGAGAAGCCATTCCTAATTAATTAAATGAAGTTATTTGTAGTGCCTCCCCCTAGTCTACATTTTCTAGTTACATTCCTGATATCATTGCCAAACTCTTTTAGGCCAATTTATGTTTGATGATTAGTATTATTATTTTAGAGATTATCGGATGTTGTTTTACACTCAGTTTATTATATGATCAGATTACTTGGTACTCTATATTTCATGCATGTATGATGATTATTCAATGGTTTCAGTTATCGATGATGATTAGTTAGATGGTTTATTATTCCATGTGCTTCTTATGGATACTTACCCCATATTGCATGTGTATGGTGTGAGTGTTTGTTTTATTTATGTACGGTGTTTCTGATGTGGTTAAGGAAGGGAGTCGTAGTCACCTGCTAGACGAGATCTACACGATGCACCACTTCTTGCCATTGTCTGTTTAGCTTAGGATATTGTGTTTGTACATGCATGGATTTTATGCAGGTTACAGGTACCGGGTATCGACTTTCCTGAATTGTCAGGATGAGCGTACCCTATCGCATTATCTCAATGGTAAGAGAGGGGAGATAAACTCTTAAGTCCAATTCCTAAACCCTTTAGCCAATTGTCCTAATTGATAATTAGGACAAGTATCTGAGTTAAGTACCCTCTGAATGCATCAAATGATGTAATTTCAGGATTATAACCTTTTTGTTTTGATTTAGTATGTGTTTTTCTATGTAGGGTTTTCGTATGTTGTTATATGAGTCCTTGATGTATTTTTCTATTAATTAAGTCTAATTAAAAAGATTAATTAATGATTTAATTTAATAGAGAATTAATATGATATCTTTGATATTTAATTAATTGAGAAATTAATTAAATAAAAGAATTAAATTTGGAAATTAAAATTCAAAGATAAGTTTAGAACAAGATAATATCTATTTAATTTAATAATAATATATTTGGAGTTCATTTTTTAATAAATGCTAAATATTATTGTTATTTAAATTAATTAAATATGTTATCAATTAAGTTCTAAAATAAATTAAAAGTTGAAAGATATAAAATTATTAAGAATTCTAGATCGCATGATCTAAGCATGAGTTTAAATATGAGAATTAAATTAAAAGATTAAATAATAGAAATTAATAATGTTATTTTAATTTCATGAAGTACACATGAGATTAAAGTAATAAATTAATTTAAAATAGAAGTCTAGTAGAATATTAAATAAAGTTATTTAATAAATCAACTTAATGTGCATAAAAGATGAATGCAAATTAAAAGAAAAGATAAGAAAGGTTAATTTGGAGTTAACTCAGTTGTGCAAAGAGTCTTCTCGGGTGAATGCACAATTAGTGCCCCGATTTGAAGAAAAAATTGCTTAACACAACTTTGGGGGTTCATTCTTGGGGGAACACGTATTTGGACGAGAATTTTTGGGGAGACTACTTTTGGAAGCAAATTTCAGAAGGCTGAGACCAAGAAAGTTTTTCAGAGGAAGGTTATTGAGGGAAGCGAATTCTCTTACGGTTCCTGGAGATTGCATAATAGCATCAGGATCAAGTAGGGTCTTTTGTTTTTTATTATCGATTTATTACGCAATTATCCTTTCCTGTCTTCTTCGTGTCTAGGGTTTGTAAATCTGAATTCTCTGTGAGGAATGTTTAAACATTACAATATTGGAATTTATCAGATGCTTGTTTATAAACTTCTGTATACATGAGATTTAAATGGGAAGGGTTGAATCTAATACCGAAATTCTAAATTAGAAGTTCGAATGGTTGATGATATTTTCTATATCAATTTAAAGAAGGAAACAATTTTTCAATGCATTTATTTATATATATATATATATTAAAAGAAATTATTTATTTATATATATATATTTATAAATTTATTTATATATATTCTTAATTAATTGATTTATTAATAAAATCTTATTATAAACAAAATGGTATTCTTTTTTTTAAAAAAATTATATATATATAAAAAAATATATATATATATTTAAGTGGGGGGGGGGGGGGAGAGGGATTTACCCCGTACTCACCCCCACTGCAGGCGGGCCGACAGTACCTACGTCGCAGGTACTATGACGACAGGTATAGAGTACCTGCCACCGCAGGCCCTGCGACCGCAGGCCTGCGGCAGACCACAGGGTCTTAAATTAAGCCGACGGGCTTTAAAACGTTTTAAAAAGGGTTTTGTTAAATTCATTTTTTTATATAATTTTTATTATTTAAAAAAAAAAATGAATTTTATTATTATTTAAAAATTTTAATTAATATATTTTAATTAATAAATATTTTAATCTTTATTAATATTTAATAGTTAAATAATAATACATTTAACATAGTTTGTGAATATTAATTTATTTATAATTTTGGTTAAATATTAATAAATTAACAATTAATGAATAGATTAGAATAAGTAATTAGAACAAGTAATTATTGATTAATTTAATTAAAATTAGTTTAATTAAAGTTAATTAATAATGAATATTATCTGATTAAATGGTAGATTTGAAGGATTGACTTAATGGAAGTTATTATAGAAATGGGTTTATTGTAAGGGGTAGTTATGAAAACTTAGTTACTTGAATTTGACATTAAATTGAAACATAAACCTTACCTTAACTCAATTATATAGTTTCAAATCCAATCTCTGAGACTTTGATGTTTTCTATGTGTTCTCTGTATTTTGGGGTTGTTCTAGTATTAACCAGTTTAGGTTGTTACCAGAGGCTCGGGGTTGTGAATGTGATGTCATGATGTTTTGGTCTTGATCTTTCTTAACCCGACCATGGTAATGTGATGAAGTGCTCTATGGCATGATTGTATTTACTGTTTGTTATTGCTTTCCAGTTTCCTTGTGTGAAGCTGAGGTGTATGTATTTGAGATACATAACTTAACCATTTTCAAGTCTCGATCAGTTATATTTGATAACCATTTTCAAGTCTCGATCAGTTATATTTGATAACCAGTTTTGAGTCTCAATCAGTTATACTTGGATTGCTATTCGGTCGCTTGAGAAGACTGAGGTGTTTGTTATGTTCTTGATGATGTCATGTGTTGACTTGACCATTTTGGAGTCTTCGATCAGTATTGTAATTTACTATTAGGATACTTTTTGGTTGCTCATTGGAGAACCACTAGATTTTTTGACTTATCATTGATGCCTTCAGTTGCTGATAGAGAACTGTCATGATCATATGATTACTATTTGATATTATCTGTTGCTCATGAAGAACTGATATAATTTTGTGGCTTAGCTTTTATGATGTCTTTTCAGTTGCTTGTATAGGACTGAGGTGGTTTTATTATGATTCTTTGATTTATGATTTCATGAGCCTAGGGTAGGTTATCTATGTGTACAGTCAGGAAGTGGCTTGCAATGGGGGTCGGAGCCCTAAGAGGTTGCCTTGAGAAACCCATTGTAAGTCATTTTTAATAAGTGAAAACATTTACACTAAATGAGAGAAAATGAACCTAACAAGATAATTGTATGTTCTCTCCCATTCCTTGAGTGCTAGTACAAGCTAGGATGGGGTAGAGAGGATGCTTTGTTACGACCTTGCATTCTGTAGTATGCCTCGTTAATACAAGAGGATACTAGTGGCCGCAGGATCAGTAGGGACCCAGGATTCCTAAGGGATTGCTCGGGTAACTTTTACATGACTTTTGCGATGACACTTTCCCGCTTGCATATTAGGTTTCCTACGTGTTTTGTGGTACCTCTAGGTTTAGATGTCGATCTTTATAGGAACCCTTGATTTAGCATACTTATAAGATTTCCTAAACTTAGAGAGTATTTATGATTATAAGTTTTGTTATCTGATTTGGGACTTGAGACTATCTCCTCAGCGCGGTGGGAGTAGACCATTTAGGTTCCACGCAGTTGGGTGGTAGTGCTTTTTACTCTTACCATTGAGATCCATTCTATGCTCACCATGGCTGGAGTTTTCGTGATTGGCATTTACCTTCACTATGTTCTTGGATTATTATGATGGATGGTTAAATTTTATGATAGATGTTTTATCATTATGGATGTATGGATGTATCATGTATGGTGAATAGTTATATATATATCTTTACTGTACTTTGTATCATAGATTCGTGGAGGTTGATGCATTTCTATTTTCACATATGTATATTCTTTTAAGCCTTTCATACCCTATGACTTGTACAGTGGATGATTGAGCATTCCGAATTAATTTACCAAGAGGCATTCAGAACAAATGTATAATATGGACATGGGACTTCTAATTATTCTTTCATATGTATGTGATAGTTGTTAGACTTAGAAGTAATTAAATTTAAAAGTGACTCAACATCTTGGGATCTTTAAGTAATGTAACTTGCTATGTATGTTTGTCGATGATTACATGTTATTGCTTCCACTACTATGTGTTTGATGTGTATGTTATACTTTCTTACTTTAAAAAAAAAAAATGTTTAGCAAACTTAGTGAAACTTTAGGTTAATTCTTTTGGATCCCTTGGCGGGGCATTACATTATTTAATTAAATAAGAAAAGTGTCTCTAATTAATTAAAGATTATTTAATTAAATAGAAAAAGTAATTATGAGAGCATATCTCATTTTATTAAATTAAATATCTCAACAAAATCTCTCTTCAGTTCAAAAAATGAAATTTTTAGTTCACTATTGATCAAAAATGAGTTAAATAAGTTAACTCCTTTTATTACTCAAATTGAATCAGTTAACTCTTTATTTTACTCAAATCAAATCTTTTAACACCCTTTAATTTGGAAATCTCCCTTTATGACTGAACTTCACCTTTAATCCTAACCCTTGATTGAAATCGATCTCAACCGTTGATGAATTCTAGGAAAGTCTATTTAAGAGACCCTCATCTCTTCATTTTGAAAGGTTGAATGAGAATTTGCATCGAATTGTTGCTGGAATTCATACTCACATTTGCTCATACTCACATACGCAAAGATCAAGTTTGACCAAAAGTTGATCAGATTTAACCATGGTTGACTTGAGTTGACTAGTTTCGAATAGAATTTTGAAATAATTAAACGAAATTATTTAATTAAATGGAGTACTTACTTCTAATTAATTAAAAAAAGTTATTTAATTAAATGAGAAGCCATTCCTAATTAATTAAATGAAGTTATTTAATTAAATAAGAAAAGTGACTCTAATTAATTAAAGATTATTTAATTAAATAGAAAAGGTAATTATGAGAGCATATCTCATTTTATTAAATTAAATATCTCAACAAAATCTCTCTTCAGTTCAAAAAAGGAAATTTCCAGTTCACTATTGATAAAAAATGAGTTAAATCAGTTAACTCCTTTTTGTACTCAAATTGAATCAGTTAACCCTTTATTTTACTTAAATTAAATTTGTTAACTCCCTTTAATTTGGAAATCTCCCTTAATGACTCAACTTCACCTTTAATCTTGACCGTTGATTGAAATCGATCTCAACCGTTGATAAATTCTAGGAAAGGCTATTTAAGAGACCCTCATATCTTCATTTTGAAAGGTTGAATGAGAATTTGCATCGAATTGTTGCTAGAATTCATACTCACATTTGCTCATATTCACATACGCAAAGATCAAGTTTGACCAAAAGTTGACCAGATTTAACCACGGTTGACTTGAGTTGACTAGTTTCGAAATGAATTTTGAAATAATTAAACAAAATTATTTAATTAAATGGAGTACTTCTAATTAATTAAACAAAGTTATTTAATTAAATGAAAAGCCATTCCTAATTAATTAAATGAAGTTATTTAATTAAATAAGAAAAGTGTCTCTAATTAATTAAAGATTATTTAATTAAATAGAAAAAGTAATTATGAGAGCATATCTCATTTTATTAAATTAAATATCTCAACAAAATCTCTATTCAGTTCAAAAACGGAAATTTTCAGTTTACTATTGATCAAAAATGAGTTAAATTAGTTAACTCCTTTTTCTACTCAAATTGAATCAGTTAACTCCTTATTTTACTCAAATTAAATTTTTTAACTCCCTTTAATTTGGAAATCTTCTTTTATGACTGAACTTCACCTTTAATCCTGACCGTTGATTGAAATCCATCTCAACCGTTGATGAATTCCAGGAAAGTCTATTTAGAGACCCTCATCTCTTCATTTTGAAAGGTTGAATGAGAATTTGCATCGAATTGTTTTTGGAATTCATACTCACACTTGCTCATATTCACATACACAAATATTAAGTTTGACCAAAAGTTGACCAAATTTAACCACGGTTGACTAGTTTCGAATAGAATTTTGAAATAATTAAATGAAATTATTTAATTAAATGGAGTACTTACTTCTAATTAATTAAAAAAAGTTATTTCATTAAATGAGAAGCCATTTCTAATTAATTAAATGAAGTTATTTAATTAAATAAGAAAAGTGTCTCTAATTAATTAAAGATTATTTAATTAAATAGAAAAAGTAATTATGAGAGCATATCTCATTTTATTAAAGTAAATATCTCAACAAAATCTCTCTTCAGTTCAAAAAGGGAAATTTCCAGTTCACTATTGATAAAAAATGAGTTAAATTAGTTAAGTCATTTTTCTACTTGTTGGTACACAGATTTGTCACAGTAGAATTTTCCAATAGAATGTGTGGCAAACTGTTCACAATAGTTGGATAGGCCCTTGGTATGCGGCCTTCCTCTGCGTTTTGAGGGGCAACTCCCTCGTATGATATAATTTTTAAAAGATTTTTCGATTAAAGATTTAAAACTTTAAAGTTCAAGAGAAAGTCATCTGAGACGAATGCACCACACGCCCTCCCGACCTTCTTTGGCAAACAGGATTGATAATAAGGGTGATCAAGGACTACGCTTGGAAGCAACCAGTATTATCAAGAACATTTATTAACATTCATAAACACTCGCATAATACCATGAGAATGTCTACTAAAACGCATAACAGTTTTGATTTTAAAATAAGAAACTCAAAGTACATCTCATTTCGTTTCCTTGCACCAAGAAAGCAATAGAGATTTTTTTAATTTCAGAGATAAAAAGTGTACATACTTTCCAAAATTTATCCCTCAATCAAAATTTCAGCATAGTGTTCCCTTATTTTTAAAACCAAAAAGTCCTTTTACAAAGCCAAAAGGTGTTCTTATATAGACATAGAGGTTAATAACTACCTCTTCATGGTTAATAACCACCTCCAAAATACATAATTTTGGAAGGTTAATTAACCTCAAGAAAATTAACCTATACAAGGAAACTTGTAAAAACAAAACTTTAGCTAGAGTTCCTAAAGATATTTGCATATACAATCACTGATTCTTCTAGCTACTAATTCTATCTACCCGGACACAATTGATCTATCTCAAAAAGCCCTATAAGAATCTAGGATGATCATCATTGATTCATAGTTCAAAATGAACACATTTTCGATCCTGAGTTTGGCTGTGAAGTATCTATCTTGAATTTCTTCTGACTCCTGTTGATAGGATGAAATGTTACAATCTCCCAGCGTGACTGCAACCAGGCTAAGCTTCATCATAGTTTCAGCATTTGATACACGGTTCTCTATTTGTAAATGAATCTGAACACTAAAGGAATCAAGGAGAAACCAAAAATCAACATGCTGAAGATCACTTACCAGCAACCCACCTATGATAGTAGAGATTAATTCATTTGTACTCTTTATTCTCAGTTGCTCCAAAGAAGCTATTAGCTTTCCAAACACAGTGATCCCTTTTCTGATGTTTATCACCTTTATACCAACACTTTTACTCCAGATACGTATTTGATTATCACTTGGATCAGCAATAATTTTCTCAAGAAGTAGGGTGCTCGCATCCAGCTTGGCCATTTCTTTTAATTCATCAGCTACTTTTTGCCAGTTGGATTTATGTTCTTTGTTATTTTCCAGCTCCTCAGAAATTTCCTGTATTTGCGTGATGGCTTTCCCATATATCTCTTTCACTCCAATTATAAGTTTTGAAGCATCTTCTATCATCCTATTTATCAAAGCCTTGATCATCATACTATGTGACTTTTTTTGGCCGATTCTTTGAACAACAGTATGATCTAAAATACCATCAAGACCTATTAGAACCGGTGGAGTGACCATGACTTGGGTATTAGAAGGATTGCTGATTGAATTAATATAAGTTGTCATCATCTAAACATAGGAAGACCTCTCCTTCAAGCTTTTCAATTCAGGAATTGACCAATCAATAGGAGGGAGCTCTAGCAATTCACTTTTCTCATAATAGTAAGGATCAACCAAGGAAACCTCATCATCATCTATGCCTGTCACATCAATGTCCAACTTGAAGTCTATTACCTGTCGTACTATAAGTCGCATCCAATCTCTCTTCCTGACTTCGAAGTCATTTTCACAATCCTCTCAAAAGTCTTCTAGAGCTGGGAAGTGACCAAGACTGGGATTTAACTTTAATTCATTCACTGCATAGCCCTTACTGTCATAAGGTAAACGTATCGTGTAAGGATGCAAATTTATTGTGGCAATAGATCTTTCAATGTTCCTGGCATCTGATGTAGTGTCACAACTATAATATCCGATGCCGATAGGAAAAGCTATTTCATCTGTCCTCCTGTTCCTGCAAAGTTTATTGATTTGACTAATTTGCCTGCACATTTCAATTAAGGCTAATTTATCATCAAAAAATCTTGGTAACATCAGTGGACACCCATCATAGGCAGCTAACCGGATATAAGTGAACTTCGAGAATTTTATGAAAACACTTCCATATTTTTGTACTTTCATCGCTGCTTCTGGTGAAATGCTGAGTCCAATGTTCCCCTGAATTTCCCTTACAGTTAGCATGGTGAATGCGTCATTCACTCTTCTGAAATGGTGTAGGCTATTATCATACTAAATTTGAGGAAGATGATTATAAATGATGGTTTTGTCATCATAAATGCCCTATCGATTAAGTCCTGGCCAACTTTTGGTACTTGCAATAGCATGGAAAAGGTATGAAGTCATATAAAAGTAGTCATTTTCTTAACCTCCCATGAGCTGTCTATGCAGTGAATCGCTGATAATTTCAGCCCAATCAATGTATTGTTTTCCTTCACAGACCTTATTAATGAATAGAAACATCCAACCTTCAAACTCCTGTGAATCTTGAAGACCAACGATCCTGCTCAACAAAGTTACCATATTCGCCACATCTTCTTTTAGTGATGATCTGTGAATGGATTTTCCTAGTTGAGACTTTCCTCTTCTTGCTTGGAAGAACCATGATCTTGCCACAGTATTTAAACATTGATTTTTATTGGTAGTAAAATATTCCTTGGCAGTTCTTAGATTAATGCTTGCATATTGCATCCTAGTGGGCAATCAAAAAATGATAGCAAAAGAGGCAGGGTCTAGATGGACAATTGGTTCATTGTTCAGTGAAAGAACTTCTCTAGTGTTGGGATGATAAGCCTTCATGCATTCCAACACTAATTTTGGGTACTGTACAGAAATGGGATGTCCGCCTGCTTGAGCCAAGCCACTTTCCAATATCTTTCTAGCTAATGGAGTCTATTCTTCATTCACAAGAGATGACCAGTAGTCTTGAAGGAAAACATTTCCTAAAATGGTATCACCGATATCTAGAAGCATACTTCTTAAGATAGGAGCATAATCCGGCCTCTGATACTTGTACTTCATGGTTTGATTTCCAATCCTTTTCTCAAATATGCCAAGTTACAAAGAAAATGAGAATGCTGATCCGAATTTGGGTGACTTAATGAGTGAAGCTTCCAAAGCTGTAGGTTAGGAAAAAGTATTTCATTTTGTCAAACATTTTGCCAACACTCTGTATGTTTGGTTTATGTTCACCACCCTTTTAATTTTGGCATTGTATCAAACAAGTCAGGAGAAAATCTCAAAAATTTCGAACATCTTCCATAACTTGACCATGAACCTAGCAATAAATTATTTAAAATTTCTTTAGATTCTAGGCTCTCACCATCTCAAAGCCGCAGTCCTGTCATGCTTTCCTCTCGTTTTGAATTATGAACTGGACAGCCACCTTCCACCAATCAAGCTATGGCACCAACATTATCATTTATTTCGAGCCTTCCAAGCTTCACCAAAGTTCCCACATTTATCATCTATTTCATTTTAATGTCTATGGAAACTCTCTATTTTTCTCATCATTAGAAAGGCAGAAGAAACCCCGAAATTCATGAAAGCATACAAGTTCTCAGCTCTGATAGCATACATTTCTACTTCCCTTGACTGTCACCGCTCATAAAATTCTTGAAGCTAATGCACGAAACAAGCACAAAAATGTCTATCATGAGTTAAGGTGACGACCATCAGGTTTATCCGCTTGGTGTGGTTGGATTAGTGATAGAGTAGACGGGGTGGTATATAAATGCTTTATCCTGCTAGCATGAAGTGAATAACACACTCATCTGTGCACGCCACAGCGTTCTAAAGATCTTAATGGACACATTATTTTATAATCTTATTATCCAATGAATGTATAGCATCAACGAAAAGTGAAAGACATTTATCTTCACCGAATATGACTTTTAACGAGATCATTTTTCTTGCTCACATGCAGACAATAGCGTGCTGCTTTCTAAAACTTGAAACTTGAAGTGGTAGCCATGTACTATTGATAGAAAACATTCACACATTGTGGGAGCATTTCAGTTGCAATGGTCTATGCTATCTGCACAATCCGCCTTGTTATTTGGAGGGTTATAGACTCCCACTTTCATTGAAACTGGTTTGGTGTCTATTGATCACCTTTACTATTCATTCAAGAACCCAAATATGCAGTCAAGAAACTCCCCATTATTTATACAATTTAAATTTCCTTTCATCGCTCATGGTGAATTATCAAGGACTCCCATTTGATTCATTTCCATTGTTGCCAATCGCCTTTATGTACATATTTGAGTTTTCATGAAAGAACTTTGAACAGGTTAATAACTACCTTATAGAGGTTAATAAAAACGTGTTTTTAATGGCTATCGTTAACCTTGTGGGAGGTTAGGAAAGACACATTTTTAGTGGTTAACATTAACCTTTTTAAAGGTTAGGGAAAACATGTTTTTGGTGATTAACATTAACCTATTGAGAAGTTAAAGGTTAAGAAACACGTGTTTGGGTGGCGATCATTAACCTTTTATAACTTGAGGCTCAGAAGTTGGATTTCAACAATTTCAAGTGTTGTGTCGAGCTGGGAACAATTCGGGGACATGGAAGTTTAGAGACTCAGAAAATTCGAAGATAGAATGGCCAAATTAAGTTTTAAATATTAACCATTGCTCATAAAATTGAAACGAATTTTATAGTCGGGCAACAGCTGGCTCTAACTGGGGACAAGGACTGACAAGGACGAAGCTCGAATCCAGAATGAATAAAGTAGTGCCTTATCCATTGGGCTGAAAAATAGAGTCATTTGAGGGACCAATTTACAAAAGAGGGAACGAACACCAAAAATAGGAAAACAGAAAGAAAAACCAAAAAAACACCAACTGACAGGAGTACACCAAAAAACTGGGACAACCTATATACAAAAAGGTGTACAAACACCTTCTACTAATGATAATGTTTTAGGTGTTGCCCATTATAAGGTAAGGGCAATTGGGTACCGCTCAGGTATGACAAAATAAAAGAGTTCTTTCCACATACCTCTTTGATCTAGAAAGGGCCTCTCCATAAGGAGTCAAATTTTCCATGTAATGCTTTTGGCTCTCTGCGCTTATCCCAAAGCAAGACAAGATCACCTTCTTGAAACATCCTGTGCTTAGCCTTTTTATCAAATAACTTCTTGACACAAGATTGGTGTTCCTGAATTCTATCTATAACCATCTCTCTTTCTTCTTCCAACTTTGTCAAATACAACATTCATTTTTCAAGAGCATCTTTGAATTCAAGATTCTCAATGGCACTCTATAATTTCAAGGTGGATAGCTCTATAGGAAGAGGAAGAGTTGGCTCAGTTCCATACAGGATCTCAAAGGGGGAAAATCGTGTTGCTCTCATTTTAGTAGTACGACCTAGCCACAGTGCATCGTACAGGTGCTTGTGCCAGGATCTTTGATTAACATCTATCAGTTTTCGCACAATGGTCATAATATTTTTATTGCTTGATTTCGCCTGACCATTTCCTTGTGCAAAATAATCAGAGGAATGAGAGAGAATAATCCTGTATTGATAGCAAAATGATGATATCTCTTGGGAAGAGAAGTTGGTAGCATTGTTAGTAACAATTTTATTTAGGACACCAAACCTAACCAGAATATTTTGTTTGATAAAATTGCACACCACTTCTGAAGTTGTTTGTTTGACTGGGATCGCTTCCACCCACTTGGTAAAATAGTCAGTTGCCATCAAAATGTGAGTGTGTCCAGCAGTGGATGAAGGATGAATAGGACCTATGAAATCCAAACCCCATTGTTGAAAGGGTTCTTCGATCACCATTGGCTTCAAGGGCAGTGCAGCCAATTGGGCTCTTCCTTTGAAGTATTGACAAGAATCACACTTCTTCACCCATTCTTCTGCATCTTTAAACATCCCGGGCCAGTAAAAATAATTTCTCAAAATTTTGTAAGCCGTTACTGATGCCGAGTAATGACCTCCACATGCTTCGTTATGAAATAACTGGAGCAACTCCTTTCTTTGTTTAGAATCAACACATCTTAGAAAAGTGTCATCTATCCCTTTCTTGTATAAAGCATCACCCCGGAGAATGTATTTTGCAGATTTCAATTTTAAGGTCCTCTTCTCTTTAGGTGATAAATGAGTAGGACATTCCCCATATGTCAGAAAATAGGCAATATTCAAAAACCAATCATCAACATTGCTAATGAATAAAACTAAAGGCATTTCTTCCTCTGTCTCTTCTTCACCTTTAGAAGATCCTTCTGGAATTGCCTTACACAAACCTTTTCCCCTGACAAGCTTTGTAGGTTTGATATCGAGATAATATTCTTGTACTTTAGCTATCCAGGAGGCCCTTTCGTTCACACCAATTTCCTATTGTGTCAGAATAGTTTTCACTGCTGAATTAGGAACAAACACCTTAGAGTGAGAGTTCAAAATGTAAAACTTGAATTGTTTCACTGCTCTAACTAGAGCATAAGCATTATTCTCTATCAAAGAGTATTTCAATTCATGTTTCTTAAAAGCTATACTCATGAATGCTATTGGGGCCTTGGTATTGTCTTTGTCAGGTTGTGTAAGTATAGCAGATAAAGTGTTCTCAGATGCATAACAAAACAAATGAAAATATTTAGAAAAATTTGGATAAGAAAGGGTAGGGGCATTAGCAATCTCAATCTTGATATGTTCAAAAGAAGCCTTCCCTCCTTTTGTCCACTTAAAATTGGTATTCCCTTTCATCATATCGACAATCAACTTTGTTATCTCAGAGAAGTCTAGTATGAACCTCCTTATAAAGTTTATCTGCCCAAAGAAAGATCTAACTCCTAGTTTACTCATGGGAAGTGACAACTGTTGGATAGCTTTCACCCGTTCAGGATCTATTCAAATACCCTCTTTGGAGACAATATGCCCCAGTAGTTTACCTTCTGTTACCCCAAATATAGACTTCTTCAGATTCAGTGAGATACCTTGAGTTCGACATCGATGTAAGATGGCTTCTAGATGATGCACATGATCTCTTCTCTGTTTTGAAAACACTGTAAGATCATCAAGATACATCACAATGATCTTATTCTTGAAATCCTTGAATGAATGATCCATGGCCCTTTGAAAGGTGGCCCCAACATTTATCAAACCAAAAGGCATACGATTGTAGGCAAACGTACCCCACAGAGTGGTAAAAGTTGTTTTGTGTTGATCTTCTAGCGCAACACTGATCTGGTTATAACCGGAGAAGCCATCTAGCATTGACATGAGTTCTGAGCCCAATACCAACTGCAAAATATGATCCATGACAGGGAGTCCATAATTATCCTTAAGTGACGCCTGATTCAAATTGTGAAAGTCAACAAATATTCTTATCTCACCATTCTTCTTCCTAACAGGAACAATATTAGCTACCCATGTTGAGTGGTGAATGGGATAGATAATCTTTGCTTTAAGCATCTTAGCAACCTCATTGAAAATAGCGTCAGCTACCTTGGGATTGAATTGTCTTTGCTTTTGCCGAAAGGGAGTTGAACCAGGTTTCAAGGGAATCTGATGTTTAAATTTCCCACTCATGAATTCCATAAGATCTTCATAACCCCAAGCAAAAACATCTTGGTAAGCATTCAACAACTTTGTAAATTCTTCTCTCTCTTGAGATGTCAAATCTTTCCCTATTAGAACCATCTTTGGGTTTTCCTCAGAACCAATATTTATTTTCTCATAACCTGAACAATTAGAAGGCTTAGTGTCTTTAGCTTTCTCTTTCCTTTTATCTTCTTTATCAAAAAGACTCTCTAGGGTGACTAATCCTCTCGGGATAACATTACCTTCCAATTGAATAATCTCAGGATCATCTCCTTGTTTTCCATTATGACTACGCGATCCTTCAAATTTTAGGTCTAAAAATGGAGGCCTTCCCTCGAGAAATGCAATTATTTGCCCATCATCATCAAAAACTTTCCAGTGTCGATCATTATCAGGCACACTGGGTCTATGAATCATCTCTACTATATAAACATCTCTGTTGAACTCAGGATGAGGGATAAGTAGAGATGTAGAGACTGCAAGACAATTTGCTTTAGAATTTTGTTCACGAGGAATAGAAAATAGGGAAAAAGCATCGAAATGCTCGATCTCATCCCACACTCTATTACTATATGCCTTCAATTTTGGATTCTTTGTTTGATATTGTCTATGTACCTGGTTGACAACTAATTCTACATCTCCTGATACCTTGAGTTGTTTGATTCCTTTTTCTCTTGCATACTCGAGACCAAGTAAGAGAGCTTCATATTCTGCGGTATTATTGATGGTCTCAAAAGCTAGCTTATAAGCTTTTGGAAATCTCTCTCCTTTCGGTGATATCAACACTATCCCAGCACTTGAACCAGAAGAAGAAGAACTTTCGTCAAACTCCATTGACCATAATTCATTGGTTATATTAGGCATGAGAGGCTCAGTTACATCTTCTTCATTGGACGTCATCATGTACGTTCCATGCCCAGTATCAACATATAATATTTCAACTTTGTGATCATCTAATTTCAACACTGTATATTTAGCTTTGGGTTCAGGGTCAAGCTTAACCTTCTTATTTCCAATCGGGATAAGAGCATGAGACATGTCCATCTTGATTTCACCACCAAGATCTTTGCAAAAACTTCTACTCAAAAGCATCCCATAACTAGCAGGAATATCAGCAACCAAGATATTTAGTTTTAACTTCTTCTCAGGATGTGCTGCAAGTGCTAGTTGAGCATCTTTCAACTGGCCAACTAGCGGGACTTGTTTTGCCTCCATAGAATACACTTTTCCGAAAGGTTTATTTAGAGAAAGACCCAAGGCATGTGCCACCTTTGAAGGCATGACATTATCAGATGCACCAGAATCAATGATACAATTACTTAACTTGCATCCAGCTATATAAAGGGAAACATAGAAAGGCTCAGGTGTGTTCGACCAAGATGCTGCAACAAAAGATTCTTTCTCAGTCATGGGCCCTTCCAAATTATCTTCTGCTTCTAGAGAAACTCCTAATTCATGGTTGATAGTGATCTCAGGTGAATGTTTCCCTTTACCAACACATTGGATCAACCTTTCTAATTGATGAGGGTTGGATTTTAGGTAATCCAATTGAGAAATTTGTACTTTGGTCTTCTTGCAATGATCAATAAAATCAAAAGAGTTTTCCACGATGGGAGGTGTTTTACCCTTATCTGTCTCCTTCGCTTGTGAAGGCTCTTCCAGAGTATGCTTACGAGACAGAATTCTCTTAGCAGTCTCATCAGAAGCTTTTTCCTTTGCTTGTTTACTCCACTTTTCTTCCAATCTCTGTCTCCAACTTGGTGTAGTCGCATTGCAATAATGATTGTTAATATCTTCAGTTTGGTCATCATCAGATTCATATTCTAGGAAATTTATAGAAGAGGTTCCAACAGTAGGCTCAATTACATCTTCAGGAGCCACATATTCTTCTATCTTCTCCGCAATCAAATGCATTTGAATGAATCTAGCCATCTCAGGACAGCTCGCACCATCATGATCTGTTGTTAGGTGAAAATCACACATAGCAGCCTGTTTACCAGATGATGAGGGATGTTCGATGGCTAATCTTGGTGTTGGTTGGGGTAGCCATTTGGTTTGTTTATTTTGTTGATATGGCATATAATTCCTCCTTGGAATATCTTGATACAATGGTGGAGGATTAGAAGGCAACTACTTTTTGAGTTGTAATAGATCATTAGCCAATTTTTGATATAAAGGGTCAGTGGTAGTGACAGGAGCTTGTTGACCCTTTCCCTTTTGTAGATCATGACTTCATTTTCCTGAACTAAGCACGTCATCTTCCACCTCGATAGCCAAAGTTTGTGCGGCTACTAGATTAATGGGTCTTGTCCTTCATATTTGAAAGCTTATGTTAGAAGGTTGAGCACTGATGAAGAAAGTCATTTGATTTTCTTCAATGGGTCTTTTGTTGACAGGAATTCGATTCACTGTCTGATTAAAACGAGCAATGAATTCTCGCATTGGCTCATGAATTTCCTTCTTCATTGAAGTCAACTGGGAAAGGAGCAAATGTTCATCTTCAACAGTCTTAAATCTCCTCTAAAAAGCTTGAATCAAAGTTACCCATGAAGTAATTGATCCAGCTGGTAGCTGTCCAAACCATTCAGCTGCGGCTTCGGTGAGTGTTTCAACAAAAAGACAAACAGAAACATCTTCATATTGGATTGCAAGAACACCGCTTGCTGTAAAGAATGCACTTATATGTTGATCAATAGTGACTTTTCCGTCACCAAAAAACTTGGGAAGAATTTTTTGAGAACCAAGGGGCATGTCATGTAATTGGTTCCCTAAATCTAGAGGACCGATAACAGCTCCCCATGGGACTGGTGGCTGTGGTGCTTGATGTGCCATGGTCAAAAGAATGATATTCAAGGGCTATAAATTTATAGCTAAAGGTACAATAGTACCTGGCAAAAGCAAAGCTTGAAAGGCCGTAGGAGAAACAGTAGCCTTAGTTGGAGAAGAAGACCTACTAACAGACTTGACCTTTTTCTTCTTCTTAGGACTAATTGGCTTAAAATCTAACTTTCAGAGGGCTTCAAAGTCTTCATCTAAAAAACCCTTTTGTCTATCAATCCACGTGTATGGTTCATCAACCATCTTAATGGTTATTATTTATTTGCTCTTGAATATGACCAAGATTCTATCTGTTTCTTCTTGGAATAACCACTATTCTTTCAATAACTACAATGTTCTAACCATTAGGGGCTCTTCGCAAGATTTCTCTGAACTCCTCTTCTTCTTCAAGAACTTGATTAACTTGATGATATTCCTATACACTTCATCTACACCTCCAGGTTAAAGTATTGAAGTCTGAGATGATATCTTCCTGGGTGTCTTGAAAGCCAAGGTTCGGTTGGAGAATAGGAAAAATGTTCTCATGCAGAAGCACCATTGCATGTCATTACAGGCGACTGTCAATCTTTCTATTCAGTCTCCCCAGTAGAGTCACCAAAAATCTGTTGGTACACAGATTTGTCACAGTAGAATTGCCCAACAGAATGTGTGGAAAACCATTCACAACAGTTGGATAGGCCCTTGGTATGCGGCCTTCCTCTGCATTTTGAGGGGCAGCTCCCTCATATGATATAATTTTTAAAAGGTTTTTCGATTAAAGATTTGAAACTTCAAAGTTCAAGAGAAAGTCATTCGAGACGAATGCACCACATGCCCTCATGACCTTCTTTGGCAAGCAGGATTGATAATAAGGGTGATCAAGGACTACTCTTGGAAGCAACCAGTAATATCGAGAACATTTATTAACATTCGCATAATACCATGAGAATGTCTACTACAATGCATAACAATTTTGATTTTAAAATAAGAAACTCAAAGTACATCTCATTTCGTTTCCTTGCACCAAGAAAGCAATAGAGATTTTTTTAATTTCAGAGATAAAAAGTGTACATACTTTCCAAAATTTATCCCTCAATCAAAATTTCAGCATAGTGTTCCCTTATTTTTAAAACCAAAAAGTCCTTTTAAAAAGCCAAAAGGTGTCCTTATATAGACATAGAGGTTAATAACTACCTCTTCATGGTTAATAACCACCTCCAAAATACGTAATTTTGGAAGGTTAATTAACCTCAAGAAAATTAACCTATACAAGGAAACTTGTAAAAACAAAACTTTAGCTAGAGTTCCTAAAGATATTTGCATATACAATCACTGATTCTTCTAGCTACTAATTCTATCTACCCGGACACAATTGATCTATCTCGGAAATCCTTGTAAGCATCTAGGATGATCATCATTGATTCATAGTTCAAAATGAACACATTTTCGATCCTGAGTTTGGCTGTGAAGTATCTATCTTGAATTTCTTCTGACTCCTATTGATAGGCTGAAATGTTACAATCTCCTAGCGTGACTGCAACCAGGCTAAGCTTCATCATAGTTTCAGCATCTGATACACGGTTCTCTAATTCTGAATGAATCTGAACACTAAAGGAATCAAGGAGAAATCGACAATCAACATGCTGAAGATCACTTACCGGCACCCCACCTGTGATAGTAGAGATTAATTCATCTGTACTCTTTATTCTCAGTTGCTCCAAAGAAGCTATTAGCTTTTCGAACTCAGTGATCCCTTTGCTGATGTTTATCACCTTCCAACCAACACTTTTACTCCAGATACGTATTTGATTGTCACTTGGATCAGCAATAATTTTCTCAAGAAGTAGGGTGCTTGCATCCAGCTTGGCCATTTCTTTTAATTCATCAGCTAATTTTTGCCAGTTGGATTTATGTTCTTTGCTATTTTCCACTCCTCAAAAATTTCCTGTATCTGCATGATGGCTTTCCCATATATCTCTTTCACTCTAGTTATAAGTTTTGAAACATCTTCTATCATCCTGTTTATCCAAGCCTCAATCATCATACTATGTGACTTTTGTTGGCCGATTCTTTGAACAACAGTATGATCTAAAATACCATCAAGACCTGTTAGAACCAGTGGAGTGACCACGACTTGGGTATTAGAAGGATTGTTGATTGAATTAATATAAGCTGTCATCATCTGAACTTGTTCTTTGAGTTGCTCTTTGGCTCTTTTCTCTTTCTTCGCCCTTTGCAATATCTGAGTGGCAATCAGTTCAAAATTTTGAAACTCTCTTTCTGCATGAGAAGGACCAAGGTCAACCTTTTCTAGAATGAAATCTGATTTGGATGCTTCATCAACATTCTTTTCAACTATAGGCTTGGCTAATTCCACACACAAATTGCCTGAAGTTTTATCAATAGCTAACCTGGACATCACCTTGGTCTTTTTCGCCTTAGGAGGCTTCTGAAGAATGCTAGAGATCATATCAAATGGAGGTGGGACCATTTGTACAACTTTCTTCCTCTTCTGAAGACTGTCCTGGAACCATGAATGTGTAATTTTTGAAGCTTGTACATCACCTGTTACATTTTCAGCAACCATCATTAAGTCTTCTGAATTAGATAATGGGTTATCTAACTGTGTGATGTCTATTATTGACATATCAGGAGGAGGGAGACTCAAATTAGGAATCACTGTATCATGAGGGGATGTAACAGGGACATGCGATTCAACAATTTGACGAGTTCTTTGATCTTTTTCACTGGATTCATTCCATTCTTGATTCATTCTACCTTTCATTCTTGTCCTTTTTCTTTTGACTGTAAACCTATCCAGCTAATTCAGATCTTCTTCTCAATCTTGAGCATCTGTATCTAGTTGTTGTGTCGTCTCACTAGAAGTTGCCTCTATCGCCATTCGAGATGATTCCCCTAGATTATTTCTCTTCTCTTTATTTTGAGATTCACTAGTTGCTTTTTTGGCTCTGACTTTACTGATCCAGTCTCTTATTCTTTTAAGAACATAGGAAGACCTCTCCTTCAAGCTTTCCAATTCAGGAATTGACCAATCAATAGGAGGGAGCTCTAGTAATTCAATTTTCTCATAATAGTAAGGATCGACCAAGGAAACCTCATAATCATCTACGCCTGTCACATCAATGTCAAACTTGAAGTCTATTACCTATCGTACTGTAAGCTGCATCCAATCTCTCTTCCTGACTTCGAAGTCATTTTCACAATACTCCCAAAAGTCTTCTAGAGCCAGGAAGTGACCAAGATTGGGATTTAACTTTAATTCATTCACTGCATAGCCCTTATTGTCATAAGGGAAACACATCATGTAAGGATGCAAATTTATTGTGGCAATAGATCTTTCAATGTTCCTGGCATCTGATGTAGTGTCACAACTATAATATCGGATGTTGAAAGGAAAAGCTATTTCATCTGTCCTCCTGTTCCTGCAAAGTTTATTGATTTGACTAATTTGCCTACACATTTGAATTAAGACTAATTTATCATCAACAAATCTCAGTAACATCAGCGGACACCCATCATAGGCACCTAACCGGATATAAGTGAACTTCGGGAATTGTATGAAAACACTTCCATATTTTTGTACTTTCATCGCTGCTTCTGGTGAAATCCTGAGTCCAATGTTCCCCTGAATTTCCCTTATAGTTAGCATGGTGAATGCGTCATTCACTCTTCTGAAATGGTGCAGGATATTATCATACTGAATTTGACGAAGATGATTATAAATGATGGTTGTGTCATCATAAATGCCCTGCCGGTTAAGTCCTGGCCAACTTTTGGTACTTGCAATAGCATAGAAAAGGTATGAAGTCATATAAAAGTAGTAATTTTCTTGAAGTCCCATGAGCTGTCTATGCAGTGAATCACTGATAATTTCAGCCAAATCAATGTATTGCTTTCCTTCACAGACCATATTAATGAATAGAAACATCCAACCTTCAAACTCGTGTGAATCTCGAAGACCAACGATCCTGCTCAACAAAGTTACCATATTCTCGACATCTTCTTTCAGTGATGATCTGTGAATGGATTTGCCTAGTTGAGACTTTCCTCTTCTTGGCTGGAAGAACCATGATCTTGCCACAGTATTTAAACATTGAGTTTGATTGGCAGTAACATATTCTTTGGCAGTTCTTAGATTAATGCTAGCGTATTGCATCGTAGTGGGCAATCAAAAAATGATAGCAATAGAGGCAGGGTCTAGACGGACAATTGCTTCATTGTTCAGTGAAAGAACTTCTCTAGTGTTGGGATGATAAGCCTTCATGCATTCCAACACTAATTCTGGGCACTGTACAGAAATGGGATGTCCGTCTGCTTGAGCCAAGCCACTTTCCAATATCTTTCTAGCTAATGGAGTCTTTTCTTCATTCACAAGAGATGACCAGAAGTCTTGAAGGCAAACATTTCCTAAAATGGTATCAGTGATATCTGGAAGCGTACTTCTTAAAAGAGGAGCATAATTCAGCCTCTGATACTTGTACTTTATGGTTTGATTTCGAATCCTTTTCTCAAATATGCCAAGTTACAAAGAAAATGAGAATGCTGATCCGAACTTGGGTGACTTAATGAGTGAAACTTCCAAAGCTGAAGGTCGGGAAACAATATTTCATTTTGTCAAACATTTTGCCAACACTCTGTATGTTCGGTTTATGTTCACCACCATTTTAATTTTGGCATTGTATCAAACAAGTCAGGAGCAAATCTCAAAAATTTTGAACATCTTCCATAACTTGACCATGAGCCTAGCAATAAATTATTTAAAATTTCTATGATTCAAGGCTCTCACCATCTGAAAGCCGCAGTCCTGTCATGCTTTCCTCCCATTTTGAATTATGAACTGGACAACCACCTTCCACAAATCAAGCTATGGCACCAACGTTATCATTTATTTCAGGCCTTCCAAGCTTCACCAAAGTTCCCACATTTATCATCTATTTCATTTTAATGTCTATGGAAACTCCCTATTTTTCTCATCATCAGAAAGGTAAAAGAAACCCTAAAATTCATGAAAGCATACAAGTTCTCAGCTCTGATAGCATACGTTTCTACTTCCCTTGATTGTCACCGCTCATAAAATGCTTGAAGCTAATGCACGACACAAGCACAGAAATGTCTATCATGAGTTAAGGTGATGACCATCAGGTTTATCCACTTGGTGCGATTGGATTAGTGATAGATTAGACGGGGTGGCATATAAATGCTTTATCTTGCTAGCATGGAGTGAATAACGCACTCATCCATGCACGCCACAGCATTCTGAAGATCTTCATGGATGCATTATTTTATAATCTTATTATCTAATGAATGTACAACATCAACGAAAAGAGAAAGACAATTATCTTCACCGAATGTGACTTGCAACGAGATCATTTTTCTTGCTCACACGCAGACAATAGCGTGCTACTTTCTAAAACTTGAAACTTGAATTTGTAGCTTTGTACTATTGACAGCAAACATTCACACATTGCAGGAGCATTTCAGTTGTAATGGTCTAGGCTATTTGCACAATCTGCCTTGTTATTTGGAGGGTTATAGACTCCCACTTTCATTGAAACTGCTCTGGTGTCTATTGATCACCTTTACTATTCATTCAGGAACCAAAATATGCAATCAAGAAACTCCCCATTATTTATACAATTTAAATTGACTTTCACCGCAAATGGTGAATTATCAGGGACTCCCATTTGATTCATTTCCATTGTTTCCAATCGCCTTTATGTACATATTTGAGTTTTCATGAAAGAACTTTGAACAAGATAATAACTACCTTATAGAGGTTAATAAAAATGTGTTTTTAATGGATATCGTTAACCTTGTGGGAGGTTAGGAAAGACAGGTTTTTAGTGGTTAACATTAACCTTTTTAAAGGTTAGGAAAAACATGTTTTTGGTAGTTAACATTAACCTATTGAGAAGTTAAAGCTTAAGAAACACGTGTTTGGGTGGCGATCATTAACCTTTTATAACTTGAGGCTCAGAAGTTGGATTTCAACAATTTCAAGTGCCGTGCAGAGCTGGGAAGAAGCCAGGGGCATGGAAGTTTAGAGAATCAGAAAAATCGAAGATAGAATGGCCAAATTAAGTTTTAAATATTAACCATGGCTCATAAAATCAATATCAACCATTGATGAACTCTAGGAAAGTCTATTTAAGAGACCCTCATCTCTTCATTTTGAAAGGTTGAATGAGAATTTGCATCGAATTGTTGCTGGAAGTCATACTCACATTTGCTTATATTCACATACGAAAAGATTAAGTTTGACCAAAAGTTGACCAAATTTAACCATAGTTGACTAGTTTTGAATAGAATTTTGAAATAATTAAACAAAATTATTTAATTAAATGGAGTACTTACTTCTAATTAATTAAAAAAAGTTATTTAATTAAATGAGAAGCCATTCCTAATTAATTAAATCAAGTTATTTAATTAAATAAGAAAAGTGTCTCCAATTAATTAAAGATTATTTAATTAAATAAAAAAACTAATTATGAGAGCATATCTCATTTTATTAAATTAAATATCTCAACAAAATCTCTCTTCAGTTCAAAAAGGGAAATTTCTAGTTCACTATTGATAAAAAATGAGTTAAATAAGCTAACTCCTTTTTCTACTCAAATTGAATCAGTTAACTCTTTATTTTACTCAAATTAAATCTGTTAACTCTCTTTAATTTGGAAATCTCCCTTTATGACTGAACTTCACCTTTAATCCTGACAGTTGATTGAAATCGATCTCAACCATTGATGAATTCCAGAAAAGTCTATTTAAGAGACCCTCATCTCTTCATTTTGAAAGGTTGAATGAGAATTTGCATCGACTTGTTGCTAGAATTCATACTCACATTTGCTCATATTCACATACGCAAAGATCAAGTTTGACCAAAAGTCGACCAGATTTAACCACGATTGACTTGAGTTGACTAGTTTTGAATAGAATTTTGAAATAATTAAACAAAATTATTTAATTAAATGGAGTACTTACTTCTAATTAATTAAACAAAGTTATTTACTTAAATGAGAAGCCATTCCTAATTAATTAAATGAAGTTATTTAATTAAATAAGAAAAGTATCTCTAATTAATTAAAGATTATTTAATTAAATAAAAAAAGTAAATATGAGAGCATATCTCATTTTATTAAATTAAATATCTCAACAAAATCTCAATTTAGTACAAAAAGGGAAATTTCCAGTTCACTATTAATAAAAAATGAGTTAAATCAGTTAACTCCTTTCTCTACTCAAATTGAATCAGTTAACTCCTTATCTTACTCAAATTAAATCGGTTAACTCCCTTTAATTTGGAAATCTTCCTTTATGACTGTACTTCAGCTTTAATCCTGACCGTTGATTGAAATCAATCTCAACTATTGATGAATTCCAAGAAAGTCTATTTAAGAGACCCTCATCTCTTCATTTTGAAAGGTTGAATGAGAATTTGCATCAAATTGTTGCTGGAATTCATACTCACATTTTCTCATATTCACATACGCAAGGATTAAGTTTGACCAAAAGTTGACCAGATTTAACCAGAGTTGACTAGTTTCGAATAGAATTTTGAAATAATTAAATGAAGTACTTACTTCTAATTAATTAAAAAAAGTTATTTAATTAAATGAGAAGCCATTCCTAATTAATTAAATGAATTTATTTAATTAAATAAGAAAAGTGTCTCTAATTAATTAAAGGTTATTTAATTAAATAGAAAAAGTAATTATCAGAGCATATCTCATTTTATTAAATTAAATATCTGAACAAAATCTCTCTTCAGTTCAAAAAGGGAAATTTCTAGTTCACTATTGATCAAAAATAAGTTAAATCAGTTAACACCTTTTTCTACTCAAATTGAATCAGTTAACTCTTTATTTTACTAAAATTAAATCTGTTAACTCCATTCAATTTGGAAACCTTCCTTTATGACTGAACTTCGCCTTTAATCCTGACCGTTGATTAAAATTGATCTCAACCATTGATGAATTCTAGGAAAGTCTATTTAAGAGACCCTCATCTCTTCATTTTGAAAGGTTGAATGAGAATTTGCATCGAATTGTTGCTGGAATTCATACTCACATTTGCTCATATTCACATACACAAAGATCAAGTTTGACCAAAAGTTGACCAGATTTAACCACAGTTGACTAGTTTCAAAAAGAATTTTGAAATAATTAAACAAAATTATTTAATTAAATCTAGTACTTACTTCTAATTAATTAAACAAAGTTATTTAATTAGATGAGAAGCGATTCCTAATTAATTAAATGAAGTTATTTAATTAAGTAAGAAAAGTGTCTCTAATTAATTAAAGATTATTTAATTAAATAGAAAAAGTAATTATGAGAGCATATCTCATTTTATTAAATTAAATATCTCAAAAAAATCTCTCTTCAGTTCAAAAAGGGAAATTTCCAGTTCACTATTGATCCAAAATGAGTTAAAGTAATTAACTCCTTTTTCTACTCAAATTGAATCAGTTAAATCCTTATTTTACTCAAATTAAATCTGTTAACTCCCTTTAATTTGAAAATCTCCTTTTATGACTAAACTTCACCTTTTATCCTGACCGTTGACTGAAATCGATCTCAACCATTGATGAATTGCAAGAAAGTAAATTTAAGAAACCCTCATCTCTTCATTTAGAAAGGTTGAATGAGAATTTGCATCGAATTGTTGTTGGAATTCATACTCACATTTGCTCATATTCACATACATAAAGATCAAGTTTGACAAAATGTTGTCCAGATTTAACCACAGTTGACTTGAGTTGACTAGTTTTGAAAAGAATTTTTAAATAATTAAACAAAATTATTTAATTAAATGGAGTACTTACTTCTAATTAATTAAACAATGTTATTTAATTAAATGAGAACACATTCCTAATTAATTAATTTTTTTTTAACTAAATAGAAAAAGTAATTATGAGAGCATATCTCATTTTATTAAATTAAATATCTCAACAAAATCTCTCTTCAGTTCAAAAAGGGAAATTTCCAGTTCACTATTCATCAAAAATGAGTTAAATCAGTTAACTCCTTTTTCTACTCAAATTGAATCAGTTAACTCCTTATTTTACTCAAATTAAATCTGTTAACTTCCTTTAATTTGGAAATCTCCCTTTATGACTAAAGTTCACATTTAATCCTGACAGTTGAATGAAATCGATCTCAACCGTTGATGAATTCCAAAAAAGTCTATTTAAGAGACCCTCATCTCTTCATTTTGAAAGGTTGAATGAAAATTTGCATCGAATTGATGCTGGAATTCATACTCACATTTTCTCATATTCAGATATCAAAAGACAAAGTTTGACCAAAAGTTGACCAAATTTAACCACAGTTGACTTGAGTTGACTAGTTTCAAAAAAATTTTGAAATAATTAAATGAAATTATTTAATTAAATGGAGTACTTACTTCTAATTATTTAAACAAAGTTATTTAATTAAATGAGAAGTCATTCCTAATTAATTAAATAAATTTATTTAATTAAATAAGAACAATGTCTCTAATTAATTAAAGATTATTTAATTAAATAGAAAAAGTAATTATGAGAGCATATCTCATTTTATTAAATTAAATATCTCAACAAATTCTCTCTTCGGTTCAAAAAGGGAAATTTTCAGTTCACTATTGATCAAAAATGAGTTAAATCAGTTAACTCCTTTTCCTACTCAAATTGAATTGGTTAACTCCTTATTTTAGTCAAATTAAATCTATTAACTCCCTTTAATTTTGAAATCTCCCATTATGACTGAACTTCACCTTTAATCCTGACCGTTGATTGAAATCGATCTCAACCATTGATGAATTCTAGGAAAGTTTATTTAAGACACCCTCATCTCTTCATTTTGAAAGGTTGAATGAGAATTTGTATCGAATTGTTGCTGGAATTCATACTCTCATTTGCTCATATTCACATACGCAAAGATCAAGTTTGACCAAAAGTTGACCAAATTTAACCACGGTTGACTTGAGTTGACTAGTTTCGAATAGAATTTTGAAATAATTAAACAAAATTATTTAATTAAATGGAGTACTTACTTCTAATTAATTAAACAAAGTTATTTAATTAAATGAGAAGCCATTCCTAATTAATTAAATGAAGTTATTTAATTAAATAACGAAAGTGTCTCTAATTAATTAAAGATTATTTAATTAAATAGAAAAATTAATTATGAGAGCATATCTTATTTTATTAAATTAAATATCTCAACAAAATCTCTCTTCAGTTCAAAAAGAGACATTTCCAGTTCACTATTGATCAAAAATGAGTTAAATCAATTAACTCCTTCTTCTACTCAAATTGAATCGGTTAACTCTTTATTTTATTCAAATTAAATCTGTTAACTCCCTTTAATTTGGAAATCTCCCGTTATGATTGAACTTCACCTTTAATCCTGACCGTTGATTGAAATCGATCTCAACCATTGATGAATTCTAGGAAAGTTTATTTAAGACACCCTCATCTCTTCATTTTGAAAGGTTGAATGAGAATTTGCATCGAATTGTTGCTGAAATTCATACTCACATTTGCTCATATTCACATACGCAAAGATCAAGTTCGACCAAAAGTTGACCAGATTTAACCACAATTGACTTGAGGTGACTAGTTTTGAAAAGAATTTTGAAATAATTAAAAGAAATTATTTCATTAAATGGAGTACTTACTTCTAACTAATTAAACTAAGTTATTTAATTAAATGAGAAGCCATTCCTAATTAATTAAATGAAGTTATTTAATTAAATAAGAAAAGTGGTTCTAATTAATTAAAGATTATTTAATTAAATAGAAAAAGTAAGTATGAGATTATATCTCATTTTATTAAATTAAATATCTCAACAAAATCTCTCTTCAATTCAAAAAAAGAAATTTCCAGTTCACTATTCATCAAAAATGTGTTAAATCAGTTAACTCCTTTTTCTACTCAAATTGAATCAGTTAACTCCTTATTTTACTCAAATTAAATCTTTTAACTTTTTTTAATTTGGAAATCTCTCTTTATGACTGAACTTCAACTTTAATCCTGACCGTTGATTGAAATCGATCTCAACCGTTGATGAATTCTATGAAAGTCTATTTAAGTGACCCTCATCTCTTCATTTTGAAAGGTTGAATAAGAATTTGCATTGAATTGTTGCTGGAATTCATACTCATATTTGCTCATATTCACATACGCAAAGATCAAGTTTGACCAAAAGTTGACCAGATTTAACCAAAGTTGACTTGAGTTGACTAGTTTTGAAAAGAATTTTGAAATAATTAAATGAAACTATTTAATTAAACGAAATACTTACTTCTAACTAATTAAACAAAGTTATTTAATTAAATAAGAAGCCAATCCTAATTAATTAAATGACGTTATTTAATTAAATATGAAAAATGTCTTTAATTAATTGAAGATTATTTATTTAAATAGAAAAAGTAATTATGAGAGCATATCTCATTTTATTAAATTAAATATCTCAACAAAATCGCTCTTCAATTCAAAAAGGGAAATTTTCAATTCACTATTGATGAAAAATGAGTTAAATCAGTTAACTCCTTCTTCTACTCGAATTGAATCAGTTAACTCCTTATTTTACTCAATTTAAATCTGTTAACTCACTTAAGTCTATTTAAGAGACCCTCATCTCTTCAAATTTGACCAAAAGTTAACCAGATTTAACCACGGTTGACTTGAGTTGATTAGTTTTGAAAAGAATTTTGAAATAATTAAACGAAACTATTTAATTAAATGGAGTAATTACTTCTAACTAATTAAACAAAGATATTTAATTAAATAAGAAGCCATTCCTAAATAATTAAATGAAGTTTTTTAATTAAATAAAAAAAGTGTCTGTAATTAATTAAAGATTATTTAATTAAATAGAAAAAGTAATTATCAGAGCATATCTCATTGTATTAAATTAAATATCTCAACAAAATCTCTCTTCAATTCAAAAAGGGAAATTTTCAGTTCACTATTGATGAAAAATGAGTTAAATCAGTTAACTCCTTTTTCTACTCGAATTGAATTAGTTAACTCCTTATTTTACCCAAATTAAATCTGTTAACTCCCTTTAATTTGGAAATCTCCTTTTATGACTGTACTTCACCTTTAATCCTGACCGTTGATTGAAATCGATCTCAACCGTTGATGAATTCTAAGAAAGTCTATTTAAGAGACCCTCATCTCTTCATGTTGAAAGGTTGAATGAGAATTTGCATCGAATTGTTGCTGGAATTCATACTCAAATTTGCTCATATTCACATACGCAAAGATCAAGTTTGACCAAAAGTTGACCAGATTTAACCACGGTCGACTTGAGTTGACTAGTTTCGAAAAGAATTTTGAAATAATTAAATGAAATTATTTAATTAAATGGAGTACTTACTACTAATTAATTAAACAAAGTTATTTAATTAAACGAGAAGCCATTCTTAATTAATTAAATCAAGTAATTTAATTAAATAAGAAAAGTTTCTGTAATTAATTAAAGATTATTTAATTAAATAGAAAAAGTAATTATGAGAGCATATCTCATTTTATTAAATTAAATATCTCAACAAAATCTCTCTTCAGTTCAAAAAGAGAGATTTCCAGTGCACTATTCATCAAAAATGAGTTAAATCAGTTAACTTCTTATTCTACTCAAATTGAATCAGTTAACTCCTTATTTTACTCAACTTAAATCTATTAACTCACTTTAATTTGGAAATTTCCCTTTATGACTGAACTTCACCTTTAATCCTGACCGTTGATTGAAATCGATCTCAACCGTTGATGAATTCTAGGAAAGTCTATTTAAGAGACCCCCATCTCTTCATTTTGAAAAGTTGAATGAGAATTTGCATTGAATTGTTGTTGGAATTCATGCTCACATTTGCTCATATTCACATACGCAACTATCAAGTTTGACCAAAAGTTGACCAGATTTAACCACAACTGACTTGAGTTGACTAGTTTCAAAAAAAATTTTGATATAATTAAACGAAATTATTTAATTAAATGGAGTACTTACTTCTAATTAATTAAACAAAGTTATTTAATTAAATGAGAAACCATTCCTAAGTAATTAAATGAAGTTATATAATTAAATAAGAAAAGTGTCTCTAATTAATTAAAGATTATTTAATTAAATAGAAAATGTAATTATTAGAGCATATCTAATTTTATTAAGTTAAATATCTCAACAAAATCTCTCTTCAGTTCAAAAAAAGAAATTTTCAATTCACTATTGATCAAAAATGAGTTAAATTAGTTAACTCCTTTTTCTACTCAAATTGAATCAGTTAACTCCTTATTTTACTCAAATTAAATCTGTTAACTCCCTTTAATTTGGAAATCTCCCTTTATAACTGAACTTCACATTTAATCCTGACCGTTGATTGAAATCGATCTCAACCCTTGATGAATTTTAAGAAAGTATATTTAAGAGACCCTCATCTCTTCATTTTGAAAAGTTGAATGAGAATTTGTATCGAATTGTTGCTCGTATTCATACTCACATTTGCTCATATTCACATACGCAAAGATCAAGTTTGACCAAAAGTTGACCAGATTTAACCACAGTTGACTTGAGTTGACTAGTTTTGAAAAGAATTTTAAAATAATTAAACGAAATCAATTAAATAATCTTATTTAATTAAATAAGAAAAGTGTTTCTAATTAATTAAAGATTATTGAATTAAATAGAAAAAGTAATTATGAGAGCATATCTCATTTTATTAAATTAAATATCTCAACAAAATCTCTCTTCAGTTCAAAAAGGGAAATTTTCAGTTCACTATTGATAAAAAATGAGTTAAATCAGTTAACTCCATTTTCTACTCAAATTGAATCAGTTAACTCCTTATTTTACTCAAATTAAATCTGTTAACTCCCTTTAATTTGAAAATCTCCTTTTATGACTGAACTTCACCTTTAATCCTGATGGTAAATTGAAATCGATCTCAACCGATGATGAATTCAAAGGAAAGTCTATTTAAGAGACCCTGATCTCTTCATTTTGAAAGGTTGAATGAGAATTTGCATCGAATTGTTGCTGGAATTCATACTCACATTTGCTCATATTCACATACGCAAATATCAAGTTTGACCAAAAGTTGACTAGATTTAACCACGGTTGACTTGAGTTGACTAGTTTTGAAAAGAATTTTGAAATAATTAAACGAAATTATTTAATTAAATGGAGTACTTACTTCTAATTAATTAAACAAAGTTATTTAATTAAATGAGAAGCCATTCCTAACTAATTAAATGAAGTTATTTAATTAAATAAGAAAACTATCTCTAATTACTTAAAGATTATTTAATTAAATAGAAAAAGTAATTATGAGAGCATATCTAATTTTATTAAATTAAATATCTCAATAAAATCTCTCTTTAGTTGAAAAAGAGAAATTTCCAGTTCACTATTAATAAAAAATGAGTTAAATCAGTTAACTCCATTTTCTACTCAAATTGAATCAGTTAACTCTTTATTTTACTCAAATTAAATCTGTTAACTCTCTTTAATTTGGAAATCTCCCTTTATGACTGAAATTCACCTTTAATCCTGATCGTTGATTGAAATCGATCTCAACCGATGATGAATTCAAAGGAAAGTCTATTTAAGAGACCTTGATCTCTTCATTTTGAAAGGTTGAATGAGAATTTGCATCGAATTGTTGCTGGAATTCATACTTACATTTGCTCTTATTCACATACGCAAATATCAAGTTTGACCAAAAGTTCACCAGATTTAACCACGGTTGACCTGACTTTTCTAGTTTTGAAAAGAATTTTGAAATAATTAAATGAAATTATTTAATTAAATGGAGCACTTACTTCTAATTAATTAAACAAAGTTATTTAATTAAATGAGAAGAAATTCCTAACTAATTAAATGAAGTTATTTAATTAAATAAGAAAAATTTCTCTAATTAATTAAAGATTATTTAATTAAATAGAAAAAGTAATTATGAGAGCATATCTCATTTTATTAAATTAAATATCTCAACAAAATCTCTCTTCAGTTCAGAAAGGGAAATTTCTAGTTCACTATTGATAAAAAAATAAGTTAAATCAGTTAACTCCTTTTTCTACTCAAATTGAATCAGTTAACTCCTTATTTTACTCAAATTAAATCTGTTAACTCCTTTTAATTTGAAAATCTCCCTTTATGACTGAACTTCACCTTTAATCCTGACCGTTGATTGAAATCGATCTCAACCGTTGATAAATTCAAAGAAAGTCTATTTACGAGGCCCTCGTCTCTTCATTTTGAAAGGTTGAATGAGAATTTGCATCGAATTGTTGTTGGAATTCATACTCACATTTGGTCATATTCACATATACAAAGATCAAGTTTGACCAAAAGTTGACTAGATTTAACCAAGGTTGACTTGTGTTGACTAGTTTCGAAAAGTATTTTGAAATAATTAAACAAAATTATTTAATTAAATGGAGCACTTACTTCTAATTAATTAAACAAAGTTATTTAATTAAATGAGAAGCCATTCCTAACTAATTAAATGAAGTTATTTAATTAAATAAGAAATGTGTCTATAATTAATTAAAGATTATTTAATTAAATAGAAAAAGTAATTATGAGAGTATATCTAATTTTATTAAATTAAATATCTTAAAAAAATCTCTCTTTAGTTCAAAAAGGGAAATTTCCAGTTCACTATTGATAAAAAATGATTTAAATCAGTTAACTCCATTTTCTACTTAAATTGAATCAGTTACCTACCTATTTTACTCAAATTATATCTTTTAACTCCCTTTAATTTGGAAATCTCCCTCTATGACTGAACCTCACTTTCAATCTTGACCGTTGATTGAAATCGATCTCAACCCTTCATGAATTCAAAGAAAGTCTATTTAAGAGACCCTCATCTCTTCATATTGAAAGGTTGAATGAGAATTTCTATCGAATTGTTGCTGGAATTCATACTCACATATGCACATATTCACATACACAAAGATCAAGTTTGACCAAAAGTTGACCAAATTTAACCACGGTTGACTTGAGTTGACTAGTTTTGAAAAGAATTTTGAAATAATTAAACGAAATTATTTAATCAAATGGAGTACATACTTCTAATTGCCTATCGTCTTGCTTTACGACCCAGCCTTGCTCGCATTCATGATGTTTTCCATGTTTCAGTACTTAGATAGTATATTGCTGATGTGGTACATATTCTTGATTGGAATGCATTACAGGTAGAGGACGAGCAGCTGGCTTTGGAGCCAATTCGTATTCTAGAGCAGCGGGAGTTGACCCTCAGGGGTCGAACCATAGAGCAGGTAAGGGTCCAATGGGACCCTACTGATGACTCTTCAGCGACATGGGAGGATGCATCTAGATTACGGGATTTATATCCCTATTTGTTTATAGGCTTCCAGGAGTAAGCCTAAGTCTAGGGGGGGTGGATGTAGTGCCTGCCCCTAGTTTACATTTTTCGAGCTACATTTATGATATGATTGCCAAACTTTTTTAGGCCAATTTATGGTTGATGAGTAGTATTATTATTTTAGAGATTATCAGATGATGTTTACACTCAATTTATTATATGATGAGATTACTTGGTACTCTATATTTCGTGCATGTATGATGATTATTCAATGGCTTTAGTTATCGATGATGATTAGTTAGATGGTTCATTATTCCATGTGTTTCTTATGGATACTTACCCCATACTGCATGTGTATGGTGTGCGTACTGTTTTATTTATGTATGGTGTTTCTGATATGGTTAAGGAAGGGAGTCGTAGTCACCTGCTAGTCAGGATCTACACGATGCACCACTTCCTGCCATTTCCTGTTTAGCTTAGAATATTGTGTTTGTACATGCGTGGATTTTATGTAGGTTGCAGGTACCGGGTATCGACTTTCCTGAATTGTCAGGATGAGCGTACCCTATCGCACTGTCTCAATGGTAAGAGAGGGGAGATAAACTCTTAAGTCCAGTTTTGGGGTTGGGTTAGCGTTGACCAGTTCAGGTTGTTACCAGAGGCTCGGGGTTTGTGAATGTGATGTCTTGATGATTTGGTCTCGATCTTTCTTAACCTGACCATGGTAATGTGATGAAGTGCTCTATGACATGATTGTGTTTACTGTTTGTGATTGCTTTCCAGTTTCCTTGTGTGAAGCTGAGATGTATGTAATTGAGAATACCTAACTTAACCATTTTTGAGTCTCGATCAGTTATATTTGATAACCATTTCTGAGTCTCGATCAGTTATACTTGTATTACTTTCTGGTTGCTCATTAGAGAACCATTGGATTTTGTGACTTATCATTGATGCCTTCAGTTGCTGATAGAGAACTGTCGGGATTACATGATTACTATTTGATGTTATCTGTTGCTCATGAAGAACTGATATATTTTGTGGATTATCTTTTTATGATGTTTTCAGTTGCTCATATAGGACTGAGATGGTTTTATTATGATTCTTTGATTTACGAGTTCATGAGCTAGGGTAGGTTATCTATGTGTAGAGTCGGGAAGTGGCTTGCAATGGGGGTCAGAGCCCTAAGAGGCTGCCTTGAGAAACCCATTGTAAGTCATTTTTAATAAGTGAAAACATTTACACTAAATGAGAGAAAATGAACCTAACAAGATAATTGTATGTTCTCTCCCATGCCATGAGTGCTAGTACAGACTAGGATGGGGTAGAGAGGATGCTTGGTTACGACCTTGCATTCCGCAGTATGCCTCGTCAGTACGAGAGGATACTAGTGGCCGCAGGAATCACTAGGGACCCGAGATTCCTAAGGGATTGCTCGGGTAACTTCTATGTGACTTTTGTGATGACACTTTCCCGCTTGCATAGCAGGTTTCCTACGTGTCTTGTGGTACCTCTAGGATTTAGATGTCGATCTTTTTAGGAACCCTTGAGTTAGCATACTTATAGGATTTCCTGGACTTAGAGAGTATTTATGATTATAGGTTTTGTTATCCTATTTGGGACTTGAGACTATCTCCTCAGCGCGGTGGGAGTGGACCATTTAGGTTCCACGCGGTCGAGTGGTAGTGCTTTTACTCTTACCATTGAGATCCGTTCCGTGGTCACCGTGGCTGGAGATTTCGTGATTGGCATTTACCTTCACTATGTTCTTGGATTATTATGATGGATGGTTAGATTTTATGATAGATGTTTTATCATTATGGATGTATGGATGTATCATGTATGGTCAATAGTTTCATATATTTTTTTCTGTACTTTGTATCATGGATTTGAGGATGTTGTATCTTGATCTTTACATATTTATATTCTTTGAAGCCTTTCATACCCTGTGACATGTACAGTGGATGAATGAGCATTCTGAATTAATTTGCCAAGGAGCATTCGGAACAAATGTATATTACGGACATTGGAGTTTCTGATTATTCTTTTATATGTATGTGTTAGTTGTTAGACTTAGAATTAATTAAATTTAAATGTGACTCAACGTCTTGGGATCTTTAAGAAATGTAACTTGCAATGTATGTTTGTCGATGATTACATGTTATTGCTTCCGCTACTATTTGTGTGATGTGTATGTCATACTTTCTTACTTTAAAAAAAAAATGTTTAGCAAACTTAGTGAAACTTTAGGTTAATTCTTTTGGATCCCTTGGCAGGGCGTTACATCTGGTATCAGAGCCCAAGTTTCTACATTGGGAGCTCTGGGTATATTGGAACGCCACTAGTGTTAACTAGTTGAATAAAAATGCAAACCTTAAACTAAAACTTGAAGCTAGTTGAACTGAAAACTGAAAATATCTTGTTTGCAAAACATGTGTCTTTTATCTATGTATTTCAGTAGTATGTTTCATGGTTATTTTAGCATCTTGTGTCTTGGATATTATTGTAGGATGGTATCTGGGATGAGATCTTCCGTTAGGGGCCGTAGCCTTGGCCGTGGCAGAGGTCGTGGACAAGGCAGAGATGTTAGTGTTCATGAGTCTATCCATGAGAGCCCCATTCAGGAAGAGAATAGGGAAGAGCATGTCAGTGGGCATCAGGAAGAGAACCACGATGAGGGACATGCCGACTCTGAGGAGGTTGATCTGAGGCAAATGATGCGAACCCTTATTGATCGCTTACCTCCTGTTCTTGAGCAGGATAGAGCACACCAGGTTGGACATGAGCATAGACACAGATCTAGGAGTCCTTAGAGGGATCGACATAGATTCATAGTATCTTCTCAGATGAAGGATCTTCAGAGGTCCAAGATCAAGCCCTTTAATGGGCAAGGTTCTGGGTATGTAGTTGAGTAGTGGCTTATTGCCCTTGACAGGATTTTTGCTATGCAGGACTTTGACAGTAATGTCAAAGCGAGGTTTTCCATTACCAATCTAGAGTTATTTGGAGCCACCTGGTGGACTATTGAGGAGAAGAAGTTGGGCATTGACATGGGTAGTGTCACTTGGGAGATTTTCTTGGAGAGTTTTCATGAGTGATTCTTACCAGAGGAATGGAAGCAGCATAGAGCAGATGAGTTCCATAACCTGAGACAGTTCACTATGACCGTTGTAGAGTATGAGCGCAAGTTCTATGAGCTCATGCCTTTTTTGAGATTCAGTGACAATCCAGCACAGTTGGCACAACATTTCATTCGAGGCTTGAACAACCATTTTATTGGGGGTGTTAAGGTATTTGAGCCTAAGACCCTCAAGGATGCGGTACATCGAGCTATCCTGGTAGAGCAGAGTGTCAACTTTGGGCAAGGAGGATTTGTGGGAGCGCCTACTATAGCAGGATCTAAGGGCAACCACAATTCTAGTGGAATCAGGAAGCCTCCCTTCCCTAGGAGGAATCAGTATTCTCAGCAGCATTCTCAGCAGCAGCCTCAGCAGCATAAGGGATTTTACCCTCAGGCACAGAGTGGTGGCAGTGGATCCAACCCTAGGATCAATCGCAATGCTCAACGTAATAGACAGAATCAGCAATCTCGGCCTACACAGAGCAACCAGTCTTTTGCTAGCAGGGGTAGCCAACAGCGGTCGAATGCACCACCTATAGGGAGAGGATCTGGCAGAGGCACGGGATGTTATTCGTGTGGACAGATTGGTCATATTGCAGCATACTGCCCACAACGAGCATCTCAGTATTCAGGACCCAGGCCAGCAGCATCTGAGCCTACAGTCAGAAATATAGGTGGATCTCATAGAGTATTTGCAGCGGTGGATCACCGTCAGGCAGACCATCAAGGGACAGTAGTTGAGACTACAGGAGCTATCCGAGGTACACCTCTCTCTATATTATTTGATTTAGGTGCTACAGATTCTTTCATTTCTCCATCTCTAGTTGATAAGTGTAAGCTGAAGTCGGTTAAGCAAGATCATGGTTGGCAAGTGGAACTAGCCTCAGGTATCAAAGTTTCCACAGATTCGGTAGTTCATAAGTGTGGACTTAGCATAGGAGGGTTTGAGACTTCAGTCAATTTTCAAGTTATTCCTCTTGGCTCCTACGATGTGGTCTTAGGTATGGATTGGCTTGGCTCTCATAGGGCTAGTATTGACTGCAGAAAGAAGACCATTATGTGTCAGGATGACCAAGGGAAGGATGTTGAGATTGTGGGGATACCGAGGCCTATATCCCTACGGATGATCTCTGCTATGAAACTTAAGCGAAGCTTTCGTAAGGGATGTCAGGTATTTGCCATTACGGTAAATGAGCTTGATGAGGAAGAATCTACGAGGAAGACCCTAGATCACCCTATTTTACAGCAGTATGTTGATGTCTTTCCGAGTGAGATTCCACGCATGCCTCCGAAGAGAGACATTGATTTTAGCATTGAGCTCACTCCAGGAGCGGAACCTATCTCTAGAGCTCCTTACCGTATGACCACTCAAGAGCTAAGTGAGTTGCGTTTGCAGTTAGAGGAACTTTTGGCCAAGGGTAGTATTCGACCTAGTGTATCACCATGGGGAGCTCCAGTGCTCTTTGTGAAGAAGAAGGATGGTTCTTTGCGCCTTTGCATCGATTACAGACAGCTGAATAAGGTGACAATAAAGAACAAGTATCCTTTACCAAGGATTGATGATTTATTTGATCAGATCAAGGGAGCTACAGTGTTCTCTAAGATTGATCTTAAGTCAGGATACCATCAACTTCACATCAAGGAGGCTGATATTCATAAGACCGCCTTCCGAACTCGCTACGGGCATTATGAGTTCATAGTGGTACCCTTTGGGTTGACGAATGCTCCATCAGTATTCATGTGCTTAATGAATGGGGTGTTCCATTCCTATCTTGATAGATTTGTTCTTGTGTTCCTCGATGATATTCTGATATATTCTAAGTCCCAAAAGGAACATGAGGAACATTTGAGTTTAGTTTTGCAGTGCTTGAGAGATAATCAACTTTATGCCAATGCGGCAAAGTGTGATTTCTTTCAATCAGAGATACAGTATTTGGGACACGTTATTTCAGGCGAAGGTATCTCTGTAGACCCTGCGAAGATCCAGGCAATAGTAGATTGGCCTGCACCCACTACTGTGTCGGAGATTCGTAGTTTCATGGGTCTAGCTGGGTATTATCGTAGATTTGTTCAAAACTTCTCCAGAATAGCACACCCTATTACCTCCCTCCAGAGGAAAGGAAAGAAGTTTCTTTGGATAGAAAAGTGTGTAGAAGCATTTCAGAAACTCAAAGAGCTTCTGACCAGTGCACCGATCTTAGCAGTACCTGATCCAGAAGGTGAGTTCATGGTGTGTACAGATGCTTCCCTCGAGGGTATTGGAGCAGTTCTAATGCAGAATGGTCGAGTGATTGCATATGAGTCACGCAAACTCAAGGATCATGAGTTGAATTATCCTACACATGACCTTGAGTTAGCAGCAGTAGTTCATGCCTTAGTGAGATGGAGACATTTCTTGTTAGGGCACATATTTGAACTACATAGCGATCATCGTAGTCTTCATTATATATTCACGCAGCCTAATCTGAATGCTAGGCAAAGGCGTTGGATGGAGTTTTTGCACGAGTATGACTTTGAGGTGAAGTATATCCAGGGGAAGGAGAATGTCGTAGCTGATGCTTTGAGTCGCAGGAAACATGTGATATCATCTATGACTCTTAGTGTCGATTTGAGATGTCAGATACTTCAGGCACTCCCCACTGATTCATGGTATCTGGAGGTGTGCAGTGAGATCAATTCAGGGAGACCCTTGGAGGGTAAGTTTTTAGGCTATGTCCTAGAGTCAGATGGCCTTTTGAGACTTTTAGGAAGGATCTATGTGCCGCTACTGGATGAGCTTCGCATATTGATCCTATCAGAGGCCCATCGTGCACCTTACTCGACACATCTAGGTGTCAAGAAGATGCATGCAGATTTGCGACATTTATTCTATTGGTCCGGGATGAAGCGCGACATTGCTGATTTTGTGGCTAGATGTCTTGAGTGTCAGAGAGTCAAGGCAGAACACCAGCATCCGGCAGGACTTTTGCAACCGAATCTCATTCCTTCATGGAAGTGGGACATCATCTCTATGGATTTCATAGTAGGATTACCTATGACTCTTCGTCGTCATGATGCTATCATGGTCACCGTTGATCATTTGACCAAGGTGGCACATTTTGCACCAATCAGGTCTTCCTACACTGCAACTTCAGTAGCTAATGTCTTCATGCGTGACATTGTGAGACTACATGGTATTCCCCGAAAGATCATTTCGGATAGGGATCATGTTTTCACTTCCGCATTTTGGACATCACTACAGCATGATCTTGGAGCGCAGTTGAACTTCAGTTCAGCATATCACCCAGAGACAAATGGGCAGATAGAGAGAGTGAATCAGGTTCTCGAAGATATGTTGAGGATGTACGTGATGGATAGGCAGACTCATTGGGAGGACTATCTCTACCTAGTGGAGTTTGCTTACAACAACGGGTATCACAGTTCTATTGGCATGGCACCTTTCCAAGCCTTATATGGACGCCCTTGTCATACACCTTTGAGTTGGGATAGCCTTGAGGATCGCATCCTGTTGGGCCCAGAGATGCTTCGTGACATGGAGCAACAGGTGGTGCGTATCCGAGAGCACTTGACAACGGCACAGGATAGGCAGAAGAAGTATGCTGATGCTCATAGGTCAGATAAGCAGTTTGATGTGGGAGAGAAGGTTTTCTTGAGAGTGCGTCCACGGAAGAGTCCAATCCGTTATAGAAAGGGCTCGAAGCTAGCACCTCGCTTTGTGGGACCATTCGATATTCTTGAGAGGATTGGTCCAGTTGCCTATCGTCTTGCTTTACCACCCAGCCTTGCTCGCATTCATGATGTTTTCCATGTTTCAGTACTTAGACAGTATATTTCTGATGTGGTACATATTCTTGATTGGAATGCATTATAGGTAGAGGACGGGCAGCTGGCTTTGGAGCCAATTCGTATTCTGGAGCAGCGGGAGTTGACCCTCAGGGGTCGAACCATAGAGCAGGTAAGGGTCCAATGGGACCCTACTGATGACTCTTCAGCGACATGGGAGGATGCATCTAGATTATGGGATTTATATCCCTATTTGTTTATAGGCTTCCAGGAGTAAGCCTAAGTCTAGGGGGGGTGGATGTAGTGCCTGCCCCTAGTTTACATTTTTCGAGCTACATTTATGATATGATTGCCAAACTCTTTTAGGCCAATTTATGGTTGATGAGTAGTATTATTATTTTAGAGATTATCAGATGATGTTTACACTCAGTTTATTATATGATGAGATTACTTGGTACTCTATATTTCGTGCATGTATGATGATTATTCAATGGTTTTAGTTATCGATGATGATTAGTTAGATGGTTCATTATTCCATGTGTTTCTTATGGATACTTACCCCATACTGCATGTGTATGGTGTGCGTGCTGTTTTATTTATGTATGGTGTTTCTGATATGGTTAAGGAAGGGAGTCGTAGTCACCTGCTAGTCGGGATCTACACGATGCACCACTTCCTGCCATTGCCTGTTTAGCTTAGAATATTGTGTTTGTACATGCGTAGATTTTATGCAGGTTGCAGGTACCGGGTATCGACTTCCCTGAATTGTCAGGATGAGCGTACCCTATCGCACTGTCTCAATGGTAAGAGAGGGGAGATAAACTCTTAAGTCCAAATCCTAAACCCTCTAGCCAATTGTCCTAATTGATAATTAGGACAAGTATCTGAGTTAAGTACCCTCCAAATGCATCAAATGATGTAATTTGGTGATTATAACCCTTTTGTTTGATTTGGTATGTATTTTTCTATGATGGGTTTTCGTATGTTGCTTTATGAGTCCTTGGTGTATTTTCTATTAATTAAGTCTAATTAAAAAGACTAATTAATGATTTAATTTAATAAAGAATTATTATGATATCTTTATATTTAATTAATTAATTAATTAATTAAATAAAAGAATTAAAGTTGGAAATTAAAGTTCAAGATATATTTAGAACAGGATTATATTTATTTAATTTAATAATAATATATTTGGAGTTCATTTTTAAATAAATGCTAAATATTATTGTTATTTAAATTAATTAAATATGTTATCAATTAAGTTCTAAAATAAATTAAAAAGTTGAAAGATATTAATTTAATAAGAATTCTAGATCGCATGATCTAAACATGAGTTAAATATAAGAATTAAATTAAAAGATTAAATTATAAAAATTAATAATGTTATTTTAATTTCTTAAAAGTGCACATAAGATTTAAAGTAATAAATTAATTAAGAATTGAAGTCAAGTGAATTTTTAAATAAAGTTATTTAATAATTCAACTTAATGTGCATGAAAGTTGAATGCAAAAGAATTAGAAAAGATAATAAAAGTTAATTTGAGTTAACTGAGTTGTAAAAAAAGAGTCTTCTCGGGTAAACGCACAATTAGTGCCCCAAATTGAGGAGAATTTGCTTATCACAACTTTGGGAGTTCATTTTTGGGGGATACGAATTTGGACGAGAATTTTTGGAGGAAGACAATTTTTGGAAGCAAATTTCAGAAGGCTGATACGAAGAAAGTCTTGAAGGGGAAGGTTATTGAGAGGAGCAAATTCGCATACAGTTTTCTGGAGGTTGCATAATAGCATCAGGATCAGGTAGGGTCTTGTGTTTTTTATCCATTAAAATTGCAATTATCCCTTCCTGCCTTCTTCGTGTCTGGGCTTTGTAGATCTGAATTCTCTATGATAAAAGTTTTAAGCTTTCAAATCTTGTGAAGTTATTAATTATTCGTCAATAATTTTTGTATCCATGGAGACTGGATGAATTAATTAGAACCATTGTTTTCTTGATTTAGAAATTAAGATCTAATTTGATAAGGGTTTTGTTTTAATGAAATTGAAAAGTTCTAGATAAATAAATTTAAAAAAATAAAATAAATATATATATATAAATATATATATATATATTTTACATATTTACCCTTTGGAAGAAATTGTTTTTTTTATTAAAAAGATTAAACAAAATTAATTTTGTTAAAATAAAACTTATTTTATTGTTTTAGAATAAAATAAAATCAAATTAAAAAAATATATATAAAAAAATATATTTATATAATAATATAGTGGGGGGGAGGGAATTACTCCGTACCTGCCCCCACTGTCGGCGCAGGCCAACAGTACCTGCGTCGCAGGTACTGCGACGGTAGGTACAGAGTACCTGCCGCCGCAGGCCCTGCGACCGCAGGCCTGCGGCCCAAAGCCGACGGGCTATAAACGTTTTGGAAATTCGTTTTTAAAAATTTTTTTTTTATATATAATTTTTTTTAATTATTAAAAAAAAAAAAAGAAATTTTATTTAATTAAAATTTTTAAATAATAAAAATTATAATATATTCAATTTTTTATAATATATTAAACTTTTTAAATATTTAATAAATAAATATTAATTGTATAGATATAGTTGTAGATTTTAATTTATTAATAATTTTGCTTAAATATTAATAAATTAACAATTAGTAGTGGGATTAAAATAAGTAATTAGATCTAATGAATATTGATTAATTTAATTAAAATTAGTTTAATTAAGTTAATTAATAATGAATTTTATTTGACTAAATTATAAATTCGGATATTGATTTAATGAAAGTTATTATAGAAATGGGTTATTCGAAAAAGGGTAGTTGTGAAAACTTTGTTACTTGAATTCGACATTAAACTAAAACACAAACCTTACCTTAACTTAAATAATATACTTTCAGATCCAATCTCTGAGACTTTGATGTTGTCCTTGTACTTTGAATGTTTTGGGGTTGGGTTAGCGTTGACCAGTTCAGGTTGTTACCAGAGGCTCGGGGTTTGTGAATGTGATGTCTTGATGATTTGGTCTCGATCTTTCTTAACCTGACCATGGTAATGTGATGAAGTGCTCTATGACATGATTGTGTTTACTGTTTGTGATTGCTTTCCAATTTCCTTGTGTGAAGCTGAGATGTATGTAATTGAGAATACCTAACTTAACCATTTTTGAGTCTCGATCAGTTATATTTGATAACCATTTCTGAGTCTCGATCAGTTATACTTGTATTACTTTCTGGTTGCTCATTAGAGAACCATTGGATTTTGTGACTTATCATTGATGCCTTCAGTTGCTGATAGAGAACTGTCGGGATTACATGATTACTATTTGATGTTATCTGTTGCTCATGAAGAACTGATATATTTTGTGGATTATCTTTTTATGATGTTTTCAGTTGCTCATATAGGACTGAGATGGTTTTATTATGATTCTTTGATTTACGAGTTCATGAGCTAGGGTAGGTTATCTATGTGTAGAGTCGGGAAGTGGCTTGCAATGGGGGTCGGAGCCCTAAGAGGCTGCCTTGAGAAACCCATTGTAAGTCATTTTTAATAAGTGAAAACATTTACACTAAATGAGAGAAAATGAACCTAAAAAGATAATTTTATGTTCTCTCCCATGCCATGAGTGCTAGTACAGACTAGGATGGGGTAGAGAGGACGCTTGGTTACGACCTTGCATTCTGCAGTATGCCTCGTCAGTACGAGAGGATACTAGTGGCCGCAGGAATCACTAGGGACCCGAGATTCCTAAGGGATTGCTCGGGTAAATTCTATGTGACTTTTGTGATGACACTTTCCTGCTTGCATAGCAGGTTTCCTACGTGTCTTGTGGTACCTCTGGGATTTAGATGTCGATCTTTTTAGGAACCCTTGAGTTAGCATACTTATAGGATTTCCTGGACTTAGAGAGTATTTATGATTATAGGTTTTGTTATCCTATTTGGGACTTGAGACTATCTCCTCAGCGCGGTGGGAGTGGACCATTTAGGTTCCACGCGGTCGGGTGGTATTGCTTTTACTCTTACCATTGAGATCCGTTCCGTGGTCACCGTGGCTGGAGATTTCGTGATTGGCATTACCTTCACTATGTTCTTGGATTATTATGATGGATGGTTAGATTTTATGATAGATGTTTTATCATTATGGATGTATGGATGTATCATGTATGGTGAATAGTTTCATATATTTTTTTCTGTACTTTGTATCATGGATTTGAGGATGTTGTATCTTGATCTTTACATATGTATATTCTTTTAAGCCTTTCATACCCTGTGACATGTACAGTGGATGAATGAGCATTCCGAATTAATTTGCCAAGGAGCATTCAGAACAAATGTATATTATGGACATTGGAGTTTCTGATTATTCTTTTATATGTATGTGTTAGTTGTTAGACTTAGAATTAATTAAATTTAAACGTGACTCAACGTCTTGGGATCTTTAAGAAATGTAACTTGCAATGTATGTTTGTCGATGATTACATGTTATTGCTTCCGCTACTATTTGTGTGATGTGTATGTCATACTTTCTTACTTTAAAAATTTAAAAAAAAAAAAAATGTTTAGCAAACTTAGTGAAACTTTAGGTTAATTCTTTTGGATCCCTTGGCGGGGCGTTACACAAAATCTCTCTTAAGTTCAAAAAGGGAAATTTCCAATTTAGTATTGATAAAAAATGAGTTAAATGAGTTAACTCCTTTTTCTACTAAAATTGAATCAATTAACTCCTTATTTTACTCAAATTAAATCTGTTAACTCCTTAGTATTAAATTTAACCACGGTTGACTTAAGTTGACTAGTTTCAAAAAGAATTTTTAAATAATTAAACAAAATTATTTAATTAAATGGAGAACTTAGTTCTAATTAATTAAACAAAGTTATTTATTTAAATGGAGAACTTACTTCTAGTTAATGAAACAAAGTTATTTAATTAAATGAGAAGCCATTCCTAACTATTTAAATGAAATAATTTAATTAAATAAGTGTCTCTAATTAATTAAAGATTATTTAATTAAATAGAAAAAGTAATTATGAGAGCATATCTCATTTTATTAAATTAAATATCTCAACAAAATCTCTCTTCAGTTCAAAAAGGGAAATTTTCAGTTCACTATTGATCAAAAATGAGTTAAATGAGTTAACTCCTTTTTCTACTCGAATTGAATCAATTAACTCCTTATTTTACTAAAATTAAATCTGTTAACTCTCTTTAATTTGGAAATCTCCCTTTATGACTAAACTTCACCTTTAATACTGACCATTGATCGAAATCGATCCCAACCATTGATGAATTCCAAGAAAGTCTATTTAAGAGACTCTCATCTCTTCATTTTGAAAGGTTGAATGAGAATTTGCATCGAATTATTGTTGAAATTCATTCTTACATTTGCTAATATTCACATATGCAAAGATCAAGTTTGACCAAAAGTTGACCAGATTTAACCACGGTTGACTTGAGTTGACTAGTCTCAAATTATTTTTTGAAATAATTAAACAAAATTATTTAATTAAATGAGAAGCCATTCCTAACTAATTAAATGAAGTTATTTAATTAAATAAGAAAAGTGATCACTATTGATCAAAAATGAGTTAAATGAGTTAACTCTTTTTTCTAGTCAAATTGAATCAGTTAACACCTTATTTTAATCAAATTAAATCTATTAACTCCCTTAATTTGAAAATCTCCTTTTATGACTGAACTTCATCTTTAATCCTGATCGTTGATTGAAATCGATCTCAACCTTCGATGAATTTCAGGAAAGTCTATTTAATAGACACTCATCTCTTCATTTTAAAAGGTTGAATTAGAATTTGCATACGCAAAGATCAAGTTTGACCAAAAGTTGACAAGATTTAACCACGGTTGACTTGAGTTGACTAATTTCAAAAAGAATTTTAAAATAAATAAATGAAATTATTTAATTAAATGGAGTACTTACTTCTAATTAATTAAACAAAGTTATTTAATTGAATGAGAAGCCATTCCTAACTAATTAAATGAAGTTATTTAATTAAATAAGAAAAGTGTCTCTAATTAATTAAAGATTATTTAATTAAATAGAAAAATTAATTATGAGAGCATATCTCATTTTATTAAATTAAATATCTCAACAAAATCCCTCTTCAGTTCAAAAAGGGAAATTTCCAATTCATTATTGATCAAAAATGAGTTAAATCAGTTAACTCCTTTTTCTACTCAAATTGAATCAGTTAGCTCCTTATTTTACTCAAATTAATTCTGTTAACTCACTTTAATTTGGAAATCTCCCTTTATGACTGAACTTCACCTTTAATCCTGACCGTTGATTGAAATCGATCTCAACCGTTGATGAATTGCAGGAAAGTCAATTTAAGAGACCCTCATCTCTTCGTTTTGAAAGGTTGAATGAGAACTTGCATCGAATTTTTGCTAGAATTCATACTCACATTTGCTCATATTCACATACGCAAAGATCAAGTTTGACCAAAAGTTGACCAGAAGTAACCACGGTTGAGTTGAGTTCAATAGTTTCGAAAAGAATTTTGAAATAATTAAACGAAATTATTTATTTAAATGGAGTACTTACTTCTAATTAATTAAACAAATTTATTTAATTAAATGAGAAGCCATTCCTAATTAATTAAATGAAGTTATTTAAATAAATAAGAAAAGTGTTTCTAATTAATTAAAGATTATTTAATTAAATAGAAAAAGTAATTATAAGAGCAGATCTCATTTTATTAAATTAAATATCTCAACAAAATCTTTCTTCAGTTCAAAAAGGAAAATTTTCAGTTCACTATTGATCAAAAATGAGTTAAATCAGTTAACTCCTTATTTTACTCAAATTAAATCTGTTAACTCCCTTTAATTTGGAAATCTCCCTTTATGATTGAACTTCACCTTTAATCCTGACCGTTGATTGAAATCGATCTCAAACGTTGATGAATTCTAGGAAAGTCTATTTAAGAGACCCTCATCTCTTCGTTTTTAAGGGTTGAATGAGAATTTGCATCAAATTGTTGCTAGAATTTGTACTCACATTTGCTCATATTCACATACGCAAAGATCAAGTTTGACCAAAAGTTGACCAGATTTAACCAAGGTTGACTTGAGTTGACTAGTTTTGAAAAGAATTTTGAAATAATTAAATGAAATTATTTATTTAAATAGAGTACTTACTTCTAATTAATTAATCTAAGTTATTTAATTAAATGAGAAGCCATTCCTAATTAATTAAATGAAGTTATTTAATTAAATAAGAAAAGTGTCTCTAATTAATTAAAGATTATTTAATTAAATAGAAAAAGTAATTATAAGAGCAGATCTCATTTTATTAAATTAAATATCTCAACAAAATCGCTCTTCAGTTCAAAAAGGGAAATTTCCAGTTCAATATTAATAAAAAATGAGTTAAATCAGTTAACTCCTTTTTCTACTCAGATTGAATCAGTTAACTCCTTATTTTACTCAAATTAAATCTGTTAACTACCTTTAATTTGGAAATCTCCTTTTATGACTGAACTTCACCTTTAATCCTAACCGTTGATTGAAATCGATCTCAACCGTTGATGAATTCTAGGAAAGTCTATTTAAGAGACCCTCATCTGTTCATTTTGAAAGGTTGAATGAGAATTTGCATCGTATTGTTGTTGGAATTCATACTCACATTTGCTCATATTCACATACGCAAAGATCAAGTTTGACCAAAAGTTGACCAGATTTAACTACGATTGACTTGAGTTGACTAGTTTCGAAAAGAATTTTGAAATAATTAAAAAAAATTATTTAATTAAATGGATTACTTACTTCTAATTAATTAAATAAAGTTATTTAATTAAATGAGAAGCCATTCCTAATTAATTAAATGAAGTTATTTAATTAAATAAGAAAAGTGTCTCTAATTAATTAAATATTATTTAATTAAATAGAAAAAGTAATTATGAGAGCATATCTCATTTTATTAAATTAAATATCTCAACAAAATCTCTCTTCAGTTCAAAAAGAAAAATTTTCAGTTCACTATTGATAAAAAATGAGTTAAATTAGTTAACTCCTTTTTCTACTCAAATTGAATTTGTTAACTCCTTATTTTACTCAAATTAAATCTGCTAATTCCCTTTAATTTGGAAATCTCCCTTTATGACTAAACTTCACCTTTAATCCTGACCGTTGATTGAAATCTATCTCTATCGTTGATGAATTCCAGGAAAGTTTGTTTAAGAGACCCTCATCTCTTCATTTTGAAAGATTGAATGAGAATTTGCATCGAATTGTTGCTTGAATTCATACTCACATTTGCTCATATTCACATACGCAAAGATCAAGTTTGACCAAAAGTTGACTAGATTTAACCACGATTGACTTGAGTTGGCTAGTTTCGAAAAGAAGGTTGAAATAATTAAACAAAATTATTTAATTAAATAGAAAACTTACTTCTAATTAATTAAACAAAGTTATTTAATTAAATGAGAAGCCATTCCTAACTAATTAAATGAAGTTATTTAATTAAATAAGAAAAGTGTCTCTAATTAATTAAAGATTATTCAATTAAATAGAAAAAGTAATTATGAGAGCATATCTCATTTTATTAAATTAAATATCTCAACAAAATTTCTTTTCAGTTCGCAAAGGAAAATTTTCAGTTCACTATTGATCATAAATGAGTTAAATCAGTTGACTCCTTTTTTCTACTCAAATTGTATCAGTTAACTCCTTATTTTACTCAAATTAAATCTGTTAACTCTTTTTAATTTTGAAATCTCCCTTTATGACTGAACTTCACCTTTAATCCTGACCGTTGATTGAAATCGATCTCAACCGTTGATGAATTCCAGAAAGGTCTATTTAAGAGACCCTCATCTCTTCATTTTGAAAGGTTGAATGAGAATTTGCATCGAATTATTGCTGGAATTCATTCTCACATTTACTCATATTCATATACGCAAAGTGTAATGCCTCGCCAAGGGATCCAAAGAATTTCACTAAGTTTTCAAGCAATTTATTTTTTAATATGAAAGTAGAAGCATTTACAACTTACGCATAGTAATGGAAGCAATAGCAACATAACATAAGATAATTGGTTACATTCTTTAAATATCCCTTAACGTTGAATCACATCTAAATTAACTATTCATCTAACATCACATCCTTTTTAAATAACAATGATACATTCAATGTTCATAAATTACATTTTCAGATTGCTCAATCATCCACCATACATATCACAGGGTATGATAAGCTTAAAAGAATAAACATTCATGTAAATAAAGTACATCATCATCCAATATTAATCCATGATGTAATAACATAATGAAACCATAACCATACATGATACATCATCATCATAAAGATATAAACATCCATCATAAAAGATAACCATATATCACAAACATAAATAACTAAGTGCACGGTTCCTCCCAATCATAAATAGCGTCATTAGATCATCGTGGATCCTAGCCATCCCTCCGTGCGTAACATTCCAAAGCACCGAAGAGATTATCAGTATTATCATAGTAGGAATGTCACTCCTGAAACATCCTTCTAACAAAGTAAAGCATAGGATACCATCATCTAACATATTCAAATCATCAATATAAGAAACATATCAATAAATACATCCATCATAAGGTATATCATCTATCATAATGATCCAAGAACATAATGAAGAGAAATACCAACCAAGAAAGCATTAGCCACGGTGTCTCAGACGGATCTCAAATGATAAGAGTGGAAAATACACTACCACTCGATTGCATGGAACCTAAGTGGTCCACTCCCACTGTGCTGAGGAGATAATCTCAAGTCCCAAACAGGCTATCAAAACCACAAAGCATAAATCTCTATAGTCCAAGAATCCTAAAAGTATACTAACTCAAAGGTTCCATCACACAAAACTGACATCTAATTCCCAGAGGCACAACAATGACATGTAGGAAACCTACTATGCAAGTGGAAAAGTGTCATCGCAATTATCATGTACAAGTTACCCTGGCAGTTAGCTAAACTCCATGGGTCCATACTGATCTCATGCGACCACTAGTATCCTCTCATACTGACGAGGCATACTACGGAATGCACAGTCGTAACCATGCGTTCTCACAACTCCCATCCTAGCCTATACAAGCACTCAAGGCATGGGCGAGAACCAAAAAAATTATCTTTTTAATTTCATTTAATCCCCATTTAGTGTGTAAAAATTATCACTTATTAACCAAACTTACAATGAGTTACCCTGGCAGCCGCTTAGGGCCCCGACCCCCATTGCAAGCCACTTCTCGACACTACAAGTAGATTACCTACCCTAAGCTCATGGAATCATAAAATCACCACAGTCCTGTACAAGCGACTGTAAAGAAAATTGAAAAGATAATCAGTAAAAAGAATCATCAAATATCCACAATATAAGCATCAAATATCCATAATAAGAATCATCAAATCACTAAGATAAGAATCATCAAATCTCCACGAGCATCTGGAAAAGCATCCATAGAAAATCATGACCACAACAGTTATCTATTGGCAATTGAAGGCATCACTGATAATCATAAGTATCTATTGGTTCTCAATAACCAAAATATATCTCAAAATAAATCACAATATCCATTGGTTCTCGACAAGCAACCAACAATATCTCAAAATCATACTGATCGAAGACTCCAAAATAGTTGAGTCAAAACATGTCACAACATGACATCATCAAGAAATAAATCAAAATTTTAGTCTCATCATGGCGACTAAAAAATAATCCAAAGATAACTGATCGATGACTCAAAAATATTAGCTCAAGTGTCTCATACACATACATCTCAGGTTCACACATGAAGACTGATGAACAAATACAAACATTTCATAGAGCATATGATCACATAACCATGGTTGAGCTTATAAAATCAAGACCAAATAAAATTAACATGCCATCATATCTCATAACCCCCGAGCCTCTGGTAACAACCTAGGACTGGTCAACACTAGTCAACCCAAAACTCAAAACAAGAAGCATAGAGAATACACAATGCAGACACATGTTTTGGTTTTGCTATATTACATAGTTGAATAATGTGTGGAGTTTCATTTTTCATTTTCAAGTGTAAGGGTTTCAATTTCCATTTTCAAGTATACTTCAAGTGTCTTAAGTTTCATCATTTGACCTACATGTCAACCCATTTGTTCCTCGATAGCATTATCCTTCCATTATTAAGAATTACATTCTAAGAATAACTTAAGGATAAATATTTACTCATTAAATCATTTTTTTAATTTGCTAAGATCCTTAGTACTAATTGGATAACATAATCAAAGGATAATTATTCAGTCATAAAAGAACAATTTATCAATCTTCGAATAAGAAGATTATAACTTCATTAAAATGATCAATTAACATAGGTACACCATCCATGACCTATTACATTCTAATAGTTTTCAATTAGAAACTTAATTAAGTATTACTAAAGTTTGATTCTTTTAATTTAATCGTTACCATCGGTGACAACCATATAATATCTAAGGTCATAATTCAAGTCATAAGACTTATCAACTTTAATATAGATAATCTACAATCTCGTTAAAAGAATTATATCAATTAAATTTCTATTACATAACTTAATTATTAATTAAATCTAATTAACTCTCATTAATTGATTTAATTAATAATTGCATAACCGTAGCAACGTTCTAATTAATATCAGTTGACTAATAACTAATTAGAATCCTATAAGTTAAAAGTCAACTATAATCTAGTACACAAATATTCATATTCATAGTTCAATAATAATTTGTTAATATTAATAATAAGCTATATTGATCTTAATAATAGATCACATTCATCATTCTTTATGAATACTAATGTTTCCTTAATTAATTAATATTAATAATAGTCATTTCAAGATAAATCTCAATCGCATAATATAATTATATTGACAACTCATTGAATATTAATCAATCATACTTCAAACCAAAAACTAATATCTTCTACAAAACTTTAATCATTAAATAATCTCCACTAGATTAACTCCAATCGTATTTATTAATAACTAATCAAACCATTATTTATTAATAGTTTGCTAGTCCTTACAAACATTAATAAATAATGAACTCATCAAACTATAAATTCTCGATCTATAGAATCCTGCCATATACTCATTAGTTAATATTTGACTAACTCTTAACACCATTAAGGTAAATCGACAAGTTATACAATTCTACTTATTATAATAATAACTCCATGTCAATTATTCCATTACCATTACATTCTCTTCATTAAAAATTGTCATTTCTTAAATTATTTAATATATATTAAATAATATTTAATATACATTAAATAATTAATATTAAAAGTCATCCATTCTCTATTGAAATCAATATCTCTATCCATTAGCTCTATTTACAAACTTTTCATTAAAAATCTTTATTAATTCATTTAGAACATTTTTATTAGTCTTTAGACTAATTAAATAATTATTAAATTCTAATTATATTGCTTTGATATATTATTTTTGTGAAGTTTAAGCATAAAGAATTCTTGGTTATGGGAAATGGAGAAATATCTGTCTTTGAATAAAATAGTCTTAGTACGACGGCCATATCTCCCTAATGAACTGTTGGATCGGGCTGAAATTGAAATATGTTAGAGAGGGCCAAGTTGCGCCAATTTTGACTAGAGCGATCGAATAAATTCGATCTCGATAAAAAGTTATGAATGACTGAGTTCGAATCTATCCAAGGGCAGCGACAAGACAATTTGTGATGAATTAAAAATTTCCTATTAAAAGGTAATTGTTCTCTAAATTTATCCAATAATTTCACCAATGGATTTGGTCATAAATCTTGAAACCATTTTCAAATCTATTTCAATTTGATTCTAATTTGAACCCAAACCCGTTTAGATCCAATTTATTTCTTAATTGGATATAGGATTTTTCTATTATTTTCTTTGCAACCATACATATCTAGATTTCAATTTAATTGTAGATTCAATCACACAGAGTATTCAGACACATATAACAAACATGATGAAGACAGGGAGAGAAATAGTGCAAAGAGAATATGTGAATATCACGAGTGCACCTCGACACTGATGCTAATCCACCATGCCTCAGAAGTCCGTAGAAAATCCCTTCCTTCTCCATCATTTGCAATTCCTCCAAGATCCAAGCCAACCAAATCCTCCAAGTGACTAGAAGAGCTAGAAGGAACATAGAAGCATGTAGAAAATATATGAGCATATGAACTTCTCCAGTGCATGTAAGCTTTGAAGCTTCCATTTTAAGCTTGTAGCTTATAGCTTCCACTCAGCTTGTAGCTTGTAGCTTCTATTAAGCTTATCCAAACACACTAGGAGAGCCTCTATTTAAAGGCTTCTAAGATGCATCTATAGTGTCTCTAGAAACAACTAGAAGATAACCATGACAACCAAGCATGAGTCTTCTCCAATCTTCTAGATGAGTCTTAAGATTGTAGACACCATATACTCAAATAAAATGCTAACTTCTAAGTGTAGACAACTAGCGCATTCTTAGAGTGCAAACTCCAGTGTTGTCTACATGACAACTCTCGAAAATTTGCCAACTCCTATGTGAGAAAATATTAAAATAATGCACATTAATTAATATAATATTTACTTTTACTCTTTCCAATTTAATTTATTTATTTATTAAATCTCATGCACTTACTTTAATAATTCTATTTTTCAATCTTAATATATTTATATTTTAATCACTTGAAACCTAGAATCTTTTAATAATTTAAATATATTTTCCACTTTTAAATTTTATTTTTCAAAACTTAAATTGCTAAAATATTTATTAGCTTTAATAATAATATTATTTAGTCATTTATTTAAAAATGAACTCCAAATATATTATTATTAAAATAAATATGGTCACATTCCAACTTTTAACTTTTAACTTTTTATTTTTAAATTTAATTATTTTATTTTATTAATTTCTCAATTAATTAAATAAAATAAATATTAAAATACCATATTAATTTTTCATTTAATTAAACCATTAATTAAATCTTTTAATTAGGCTTAATTAATAGAAAATACTCCAAAGACTCACAAAGGTAAAAATATGAAAAATCTATCATAGCCAAAATACATACAAATTCAAACCAAAGGTTTAAATCATGAATTACGTCATCTGACGCATTCAGAAGGTACTCAACTCGGATACTTGTCCTAATTTTTCAGTTAGGACAAATGGCTTAAAGAGTTGGGATTTGGACTTGAAAATTTATCTCCCCTCTCTTATCATTGAGATAATATGATAGGGTACGCTCATCCTGACAATTCAGGGAAGTCGATACTCGGTACCTGCAATCTGTATAAAAACCATGCATGTACAAGCACAATATATACTAAACTAAACAGGCAATGGCAGGAAGTGGTGCATCGTATAGATCCTGACTAGCAGGTGACTACGTCTCCCTTCCTTAACCACATCAGACACGACATACAAAAGCAAACACGCACACCATACACATGCAAGTATGGGGTAAGTATCCATAAGAAAACACATATGATAATAAATTATCTTACTAATCATCATTAATAACTGCAAATACTAAAAAGAATCTGAATCCTTAGCACAATATCTAATAATCTCAAAAGAATGTTGCTAACCAACAACATAAAACTAGCTCTAAAAGAGTTCAGCAATGATAACAAAGTGCGAACTAGGGGTAGGCACTACACAAAGATCAAGTTTGACCAAAAGTTGACCAGATTTAACCACGATTGACTTGAGTTGACTAGTTTCGAAAAGAATTTTGAAATAATTAAACAAAATTATTTAATTAAATGGAGTACTTACTTCTAATTAATTAAACAAAGTTATTTAATTAAATGAGAAGCCATTCCTAATTAATTAAATGAAGTTATTTAATTAAACAAGAAAAGTGTCTCTAATTAATTAAAGATTATTTAATTAAATAGAAAAAGTAATTATGAGAGCATATCTCATTTTATTAAATTAAATATCTCAACAAAATCTCTCTTCAGTTCAAAAAGGAAAATTTCAAGTTCACTATTGATCAAAAATGAGTTAAATCAGTTAACTCCTTTTTCTACTCAAATTGAATCTGTTAACTCCTTATTTTACTCAAATTAAATCTGTTAACTCCCTTTAATTTGGAAATCTCCCTTTATGACTAAACTTCACCTTTAATCCTGACCGTTGATTGAAATCGATCTCAATCGTTGATGAATTCCAGGAAAGTCTATTTAAGAGACCCTCATCTCTTCATTTCGAAAGGTTGAATGAGAATTTGCATCGAATTGTTGCTAGAATTCATACTCACATTTGCTCATATTCACATACACAAAGATCAAGTTTGACCAAAAGTTGACCAGATTTAACCACGGTTGACTTGAGTTGACTAGTTTCGAAAAGAATTTTGAAATAATTAAACAAAATTTTTTAATTAAATGGAGTACTTACTTCTAATTAATTAAACAAATTTATTTAATTAAATGAGACGCCATTCCTAACTAATTAAATGAAGTTATTTAATTAAATAAGAAACTCTCTTCAGTTCAAAAAAGAAAATTTCTAGTTCACTATTGATCAAAAATGAGTTAAATGAGTTAACTCCTTTTTCTACTCAAATTGAATTAGTTAACTCCTTATTTTACTCAAATTAAATCTGTTAACTCCCTTTAATTTAGAAATCTCCCTTTATGACTCAACTTCACCTTTAATCATGACCGTTGATTGAAATCGATCTCAACCGTTGATGAATTCCAAGAAAGTCTATTTAAGAGACCCTCATCTCTTCATTTTGAAAGGTTGAATAAGAATTTGCATCGAATTGTTACTGAAATTCATACTCACATTTGCTCATATTCACATATGCAAAGATCAAGTTTGACCAAAAGTTGACCAGATTTAACCACGGTTGACTTGAGTTGACTAGTTTTGAAAAGAATTTTGAAATAATTAAACGAAATTATTTAATTAAATGGAGTACTTACTTCTAATTAATTAAACAAAGTTATTTAATTAAATGAGAAGCCATTCCTAACTAATTAAATGAAGTTATTTAATTAAATAAGAAAAGTGTCTCTAATTAATTAAAAATTATTTAATTAAATAGAAAAAGTAATTATGAGAGTATATCTCATTTTATTAAATTAAATATCTTGACAAAATCTCTCTTCAGTTCAAAAAGGGAAATTTCCAGTTCACTATTAATCAAAAATGAGTTAAATGAGTTAACTCCTTTTTCTACTCAAATTGAATTAGTGAACTCCTTATTTTACTCAAATTAAATCTGTTAACTCCCTTTAATTTGGAAATCTCCCTTTATGACTGAACTTCACCTTTGATCTTGACCGTTGATTGAAATCGATCTCAACCATTGATGAATTCTAGGAAAGTCTATTTAAGAGAACCTCATCTTTTCATTTTGAAAAGTTGAATGAGAATTTGCATCGAATTGTTGTTGGAATTCATACTCACACTAGTACATTTGACCCCAATTTTCAACCAAAATTTTTGACCATCTATTAAAATGTTTTAGATTGGTCGAAATATGCAAGGAAAAATATCTTTTTTTTAAAATCCATGCCCGTGTTGGTCGAATTTTCGACCAACACGGGCTTCATATGTTAAATTTTTTTTTAAAGTGGGAAAAATTCATTGTTGCTGAGGACGAAAATGGAGGAAGGGTTTCACAGGTTGGAGGAGGCAAAGGTGAAGGTTTTTGAGAAAGGGGCATCTATGTATAGGGGGTGCGTGGAGACGGGTGTGGCAATGGCGGTGTTAATGAAATCCTTGCAATCAATGTTGTCGTCTACTAATGAGGAGGCCATGTTAGGGCTGAAGATGAGAGTGGTGGCGTTAGTTAATGAGGATGGGATGTTTTGATAATGCAGGATCTGTTAATTACTAGTTTCAACATCACTAGTGCAACAATAGAATGGGTAATGGTAAAACTCATTCATAATCTAGATAAAATGGAAAAAGTCCAAGGGGAGTTAGAGGAGGTTGTAGGTCATAGTAGAAGAGTGGAGGAATCTAATATTGATCATCTACCTTACCTTCATGCAATGGTGAAAGAAGTGCTTCGACTGTATCCTCCTAGTCCTCTTTTGATCCCTCATAAAGCATCAAGATCTTGTGAAATAGGGGGTTTGTGATCCCCAAAGACACACAAGTATGGGTTAATGTGTGGGTGATTGCGAGGGATCCTGTTGTGTTGGAAGGAGCCTTCCAAATTTATGCGAGAGAGGTTTTTGGAGGGAGAGGGAGCTACTGTGGACTTTAAGGGACAAGATTTTGAGCTTATACCATTTGGAGTAGGGAGAAGAATATGCCTAGGGCTTCCTTTGGTTGATAAGATGCTTCATTTAATTTTGGCTTCCCTGGTTCACTCCTTCGACTGGAGTCTTCCTAATGGAATGAGCACAAAGGAACTAGACATGGACTATATATTTAGAGTGGTATTGTGGAAGAGTCAGAATTTGGAAGCAATCCCACTACACCTGCAACATCACTTGTATTAATTCTTCAATATTAAGATAATTTCTTCAATACGTTGGATCACAAAGTCTAATATGATAATGTCGTTTAGAATGGAGGTGTCATAATAGATTTAGTAAGTTGACTGACTTTCCCTACAATAATTTTATTAGTGTCTAAGACTCTAAAGTATCAAGAAAAGTGACATCTGTGTACACAACATAGTGAACGAGGGCTACCATTTCTTTCTCAGGTGTCACACCTCTGTATCAAGAGAGACATACCCATACAACGTAGACCCTTCCCGCACTCTACATGGCACTACTTCTGTGCATATCAATGAATTTGAATGCAATATTATAAATAATTTCTGCATGCAACTTCTTACCATTATATACTTATTTTTGTTTAAATTAATATGATCATAAACGAGTTTGAAATTTGTATTAGAAAGACTTTGATATTTTTATATGGTTTTTGTAATGTAATATGGGTCTTATTCAATGTTATACCACTTCTCTGAGTGTGTTTCATATTGTTTCAAGGAAATTCAAGGAAATTTGGATTTATTTGTAGCTACGGATTCTTGTGCTTTGTCTTGATAATAAAACATGTAATTGGCACCGGATGGAAATTCTAGATTATCTACTTTGAAACGTGAATTTGTTGACATATGGGGTGAAAACCTCTAATGTATCCTTGGAATGCACTGATAATAAATGGCATATTGTTATCCTGATGTCCAAGCCCACAAGTTATGTGGAGTAACAATGGTTGAATATCGAAGTCTCTGAGAGAACCTTGGAGACATTACGACTCATTTATTGGATCTTTATTACTAACTCCTGCTTAAGATCCATGTGGAAGGGTTTGGGTTTATCACTAGTCCATAAATATTGTCATGCATAAATGTTAAAATGCCAGTATCATTACTATTAACAAAATATATTTCCACCAAGTTTATAAAACTCTTTATAGAGTCATTTACCAAAAGCTCTCTATTAATAGGCTCTGAAAATACTCTATTAATAGACTTTAAAAATACTACATTTTCAATAATAAGCATTTATAACTAATATAGTACAAGGCTAAAAAATCCATTTATTTAGATTCTTTTTTTTTAACGCTGCTAACTCTTTAGAGCCCTTTATTCATCTAGCTCAATTGCAAATGTTCTGCTCTGTAACACAAACATTTACGTGCTTTAATTCAATGGAGAGTGTTGTATGGGGGCATTTCTAAATTTATTCAGGTCAATTGCAAATCAACAGCTCTGTGTCGGTCTCCAACTGCAGCATCTACAAGAAAGATGGCTTTGATTTCATTCATGTCATCTGCTGTCAATTTTCCTGAGAGAGAAGATATTATCATCCAGGTTCTTCATCTTGGTGGTTCCAGGAATGGGCACAACATCATTTCCCTGGTCTTGAACCCATGCAAGAGCAACCTGGCTTGGGCTGCACCCTTTTCTTAAACTGATCTTACTTAGCTTTAGTAATAGATCTTGGTTCTGCTCAAGATTCTCACCTTAAAACCTCAGATTCCCCTGTTTAACAGATCAATTATTATGATATGAAACAATCAACAATGACAAAATCAAATCAAATTAATTTTCACCTTTATTGTCAGTCTTGTCATGTAGATTTTTGTTTAAATTTTACTTTGCTATTCAGTCTCAATGTTTGAACTCAACATCAGATCATCTTTAAAATGGTACAATTATTAAATGGAAAAAAAAAATCCTATCCTTTACCTTATGAAGTCATTATCTGTCCCACTTTGAAGAAGTTTTCCTCCTGTGCTGAAGAAACCCATGCCTAAAGGACTGTATGGAACAATCCCAATCCCCAACTCCCTATGAATGGAATAAAATAAATATAAGTAACCTTGTATTCCTTATCTAAGTTCAAATGGAACAAAGTTCAAAAAAAAATCTTATTAAAAACTTCAACTTTTGGTATATACTGTGAACCCAATTCACAAATATTTATTCTCAGTTCTCTGCAATCTATAAAGTAAACATTGAATCACTGACTGTTGAGGTATTATATCATCACAACGTTTACCTAGAGGTGGGAATAATTTGGGCCTCAGAATCCCTACTCCAGAGAGACCATTCAAGATGCACAACAGTGATTGGATGCACTGCATGGGCCCTACGGATTGTTGAAGCAGAGGCTTCAAATAGACCCACATATTTTATATTTCCCTCTTCTACCAACTTCTTCAGTTCACCCATCTATATAAAAGGAAAATTGATTTGCTTGTTATCAGATTTCTTATGTTTTGCTAGGCGTCGGTAAAGAGATAGAGGGATACAATCTTGCCCTCCAAAGCCATACAACCTTGATTATTAGACACATATTTTCTAGTGAAATTAGAGGTTTGAAATTTTGATTTTGTTATTTTTGAGAAAAATTCATTGACTCATGTTACATTAGCTTCATAAGAACTCATCTCTCATGACAATAAGTTGGAGTAGTATTGCACTTAGTGACCTTCTGGAAAGGCTTAATGCTTCACCTTATGAGCATCATCTAAATGTAATGAGTACTACGTGTTCCATTCATTCTTATGAAAAATGAGTTCTTGTGAACCACTATTAAAATAACTTGTGTCAATGTGTTTCACTAGAAAACCACACAGTTGAATCCTTGTAGTAAAATCACAATTTGACTTGCTGTAGAAAATATTTCATACTTATCAATCTCAAGAATTGATATGTAAAATATATTTATCACATCAAATCAAATTCAAGATTCAACTATGTATTTTTTGGAGAAAAACCATTGCCCAAAATTTTATAAATAAGATTAAAATAAAAAACATATCACAGTAGTACAAATTTTGAATCTTAAAACTTACAGCGCCATGACAAAATAGTATTTTGGTGCAAGGTTAAGGGTTTGGAATCCGAAGACTTATAGTAGCTTCTATGGGTATAGTAATATCCACCCTATGCTGGTAATAAAGATCAATGTAGTCTATATCAAGCCTCTTGAGGCTTGCTTCACAGGTAGCCCTAACATATGCAGGATCTCCCTTCACACCAAATTCTCCATTACTCCAAGTCAATCCAAACTTAGTTAAAATATGCACCTTCTCTCTGATACCTTTCAGAGCCTATTTAGGAAGGAACAATAAAAGCATTATGCACGGTGTTAGAACAATCAAGCTCAGAGAATTAATAGATTAAGAAATGGAAATAGTACGAGCTGGAAACAAGATGTGCATCTTTTGATCAATCAATGGTTTTAACAAATGCATCTTTTGAGTAATATTGATCACTTTTCAGTGATGGGTTATATATTTTTCAACTATGTAAGGATTTGGTATAGTTGATGCTTCCGCAGCTCATAATTATGTTATAATGTTGAATTACTTTTCAGAAGAGTCTTCTAGTGCAGGCTGGGAAAGAAACATTAGAACTTAAGTATAAACACACAAGAGAGCTTGTTAGGTTTTTTTACATGAATGATCCAATGTTTTCCAAGATGACACAAAATAAAACAGCATGTATGGTAGAACCATTTTTTAAATTGTAAAGTGAAGCTTCTCGACACCTAACATATAGAAATTTTTATCCAAATTTGCTCATCTACATCACCACTTATCAGTTACAACAGTAATCTTAAACTATATCATAGCAGTAACTAGGAGCCAGGCATGCTCAGATCAACATGTATGGTAGTCACAATCAAACATGGATTTCAAGAATTTTTAAGGAAATGAAAGCATTTCATTTTATTCATGCTGCCTATCCAAGAACCTTGAATGGCACAAAGAAATCTTACTTCTTTTGTCATATATTCTATCTTGGCTATATTTATAAGATGTGTCTGTATAATCTTTTGTCTAACATGAGAAGTTATACAAAATATTTGGAAATACCTTCATCTCTGAGTTACAAGGCATAGAATCATGCTAAATTGCTTATATCCACCTTAGGTTCAGATTTCTTGATTATGCTTTGCAAATATTGATACACTGTTATCCTCTTTTGTAAATCCAATTTGACATTATTTGATTGGTAGTTGCTCTGTATTATGCATTAATGGTAGTCCATGTTCAGAGAATGTAATCCCATCTTTGTTATATGAATAGAGTTCGCATAAGAGATGTTGGCATGGTTTTTATAAAGTAGGTTAACAACTCTGTCTTCTAAATTCTTTCTTATAAATGGACATTTGGATATGGTGATAGTAATGAAGGGTCTATATTGGTCAATATGATTGTGTTGGAACAAACAAGCAAAGGAAGTAATCAAAGCAATTAAGAAACGCATTGCCAATAAGAATCCTAAGATCCAAATTCTTTCTCTGACGGTTAGTATTGAATAATATTATAAATTTCTCTATACATTTTGATTTATTTTAAGTTATCATTACTGAGATATTTGGTTGAATTCTGAGTGCAAAAAATTTACTATAGTAAGAATTCATTTATGAATGACTTTGATGGATAACTTTGATTTAATATTTGCCTGGTTATTTTTGCACCTATTAGAGACACTTACAAAAAATTGTGGTGATACTGTTCACTTGCAAAGGATGAAGTAGCCTGCCTTTTGAGGGGCAAAGAGATTGCCAAGATGCTCCTCCTCAGGTTCAAGGATGCCCGTGCCAAAAACAAGACTATCAACTCTAATTCAAGTCCAAATTTTCTCTCTGATTCTGAGCCAAATTGTCTTAGGAATCATTTCATACAGTCAAAAGTCAAGCTGGGAACATAGTATCTCAGCTCTAATGCCCATGTCCAAAATGCTAAACTTACCTTCAGAGAAGTCCTCTTGCATTGGAAGTAGGATTTCCAGCCTGACAAACGTGCACATTACTCCAAGTAAGTCCTGGGTTAGGGGAATTTCAAAGGTAAAGATAATGACTCAACTATGGAGATGATATGCAAAACCTTAGTTTGAATGTGAGAAGGACAAACAGATTCCCCTTTAGTCTGCCCTATGGAACTATTATCAATTATCAACCATACAAATCTTTTTATCTCTTAGTTGCTACCTTTTAGAAGGAATTCAACTTAGGTAATGAAGGTCACTGAGTTTGAATGTGAGATGAGACAAAGACTCATGTACTATTAGGAATATCCATTCATATGGAGCTCACATGACTTTTCAACAATGTGCCAATTTATTTCTCATAGTTGCTTTACAATAAAATTGTAGTAGCTCTACGCTTTACAGTCTGCATTCTTAAAACAAACTTATGTAATGTGGTAAAAAACATTTGTGTTGGTTTTCTATTAATTTTTTAATGAAAATGCTAGGAATGGTTTTTTCCTTCTATAAGGTTGATTGATCATGATGCGTCTTAATTTATCTAACAAGACACCAATTAAATACTAAGGCAAAGCTAATGTTCAGTTTATTCATGTTCTTTGTAATTAGGATACAATGGCCAGGTGACCAGTTGATCCAGAGGAGGAGTTGAGGTTGATGTCTCAGGAAGTATGTGGTTATGTGGAAGCTGTTCTGAATAGTCTTACTGCAAATGTACCCAAAGTAAGAACCTTAGAACATCCTTGCATTAAAGCACTACAGAAATTGGCGTTCTTCTGTATGGTTCTCATGATTATTAACTTGTCCTTCAATGATTGATAGGCTGTGGTGCTCTGCCAAGTTGAGAAAGCCAGAGAGGAAATGCTGACTCAACTTTATAGCTCTGTTAGGTGAAGGTTAATTACATGTGGCTAACATGGCCATGGTACTAGTTATATTTGTTTTCTATGTTCCTCATATATTATTTTTCAATTCTAATTCAAACAGCTCTCAGAGTACAACAAAGATTGAAGAACTTCTCCAAGAAGATCAGAATGCAAAAAGGAAACGTGAGAGATTCAAAAAATAGGCATCTTTATTGTCAAGACTTACTCATCAATTAAGTATCCATGATGTTCGAGCAACAAGTGATAATTTTTCTTCAAATGGAGGTACTTGATATATTAGTTTTTGTTAAGTGAAATGTTTCTTTTCATAGTAATAAGTTAATACTTTTAATAGAGTATAATTTATCATAGGTTTTAGCCCCATCATCATCCCTTGTCCCCTCCTAACATGGTTTCCATGATATACTATAATCTTTTTTGAATCACTAGAACATGATATTAGATCTTACTGGGCTCCCTTGTCAAATGATTTTCTTTTGGACGAGGCCACTACTAGTCTTGAGGCTATTGTGATATGTAATGATATAACCAAAGATAATAAGAAGACTTCTATCATTTTCAGTAACTCTCATCCTTAGACATTTGATGTGTGCCAGATAAGGGTAGGTTGGTTGGGGTTGAATGTCATGAAATCTGATCTAAAGTACTTTGATTATAGTTCCAAGGATGTTTGTGGGGTGCTTGTTCAGCACCCTAGGATAGAGAGGGAAGTTATTGATTACTCTTATTTTGTTAAGAATGTTCATGCTAATGGTGTGAAGGTTGTCATGGCCTCTGATTTTTCTACACTAACAATACTGAAGCCTCCTGAGGAATTTGGGGTGGATATCATCTTTGGGTCTTCTCAAAGATTTGGTGTCCCCCTAGACTATGGGGGGCCCTCATTTATATTGCTTGGTTACATCTTAAGAGTAAAAATGAATGATGCCTGGTAGGATTATTGGAGTTAATGTGGATTCCCATAGGAATCCTATGCTAAGGATGGAAATGTAGACAAGGGAGCAACACATCAGGAAAGATAATGCCACTAGAAATATCTACATGATACAGGCATTAATTACAATATATCTTCTATGTATGCAATCTATCATGGTCTGGCAGGATTGAAAAAAAATGTAGAATGTTTACATGGTTTGGTAGGAGCATTTATTAGTGGATTAAAGAAATTAGGCACTATTAATGTTGAGGATGCTCCATTCCTTGATATTGTAAAGGTTATGTGCTTATCATTAAGCAAGGGGAGATGGGCATCAAAACTTCTATCATTACTGTCTCAACTCATGGAATGAATCCTACAAGTGCTACAATGTGTGGAATGAAAATTGTTGTTTTTTGAACTGTTGCTAAAGAAAATGAAGGATGTAGAGGAAAATAAGGAAACCTTGTAGCACTTATGATTACCTATCCTTCAATGCATGGTGTGTATGAGGAGGGTATTAAATAAGATATGTTAAATCATTCATGACAATGATAGTCAAGTGTACATGGATGGTGCAAACATGAATGTGCAGGTTGGACTAACTAGCTCAAGTTGAATTGGAGTGGATGTATGCCATCTCAATCTTTAGAAGATATTCTACATTCTACACTCTAGTATGGTGCCTATAGGAGTAAAGAAGCATTTGGCACCATTTTTACCATCACAACCTCTGGTACCAATAAATGGAATTACTTCTCCTGAAGGGAATCCACAACCACTTGATATGATATCAACAACACCATGGGGCTCAACCATGATTCTACCAATATCAATAAAAAGGGAGATTACGGAAATTGAAAATGGGAAAATGGACATTAAACATACTAGTTTGATGGCAGATAATGTGTATAGAGAAAAAATTATAAATCCTTATGTTTTGGAATGACAAGCAGGGTAGATAGAGTTGAATGAAGGCTCTGACAGGAATAAAAAGAAACACAAGGCAATCAATAGTTGTAGATAGTTCAAGAATTGACTTATTCCTAATATAGAAAATAGTGCAAAACTTAAAGAGAGATTAATATTTATCAAGTGGATTTGATCATCTCAGGGTCAGATAAACTTCTACTAGTCAGGAATAAAATAGAAGATACAACTCCATTGTAAAATAAACAATTTGTAAGACAATATTATCAGACCCCAATTCTTGAGTAAATTAGGAACCAAATGCTGACAAAATATCCTCACAAACCTATTCAAGAGAAAATTTTGACTAACAACCATTGATATGATCCCACAACTTAATTTTGGAGTTACCTACAGATATTTCAAATGCACTGTCAGGGGAGCTTCCACAAATTAGAGTGGACAATCCATTTCATGTCTGTCCATTTCTTTTATTGGAAAATATCTAGAATCATAGAATGACTTGTCTGTCTTGGGTTTAACTATAGCACTAATTATATTTTTATCAAAAAAATAATTTTTTCTTTCTAATGATTTCATCCCTTTGACTTGAAGAAAATAACAGCCTAGTTCCAAACACTGCATGGTTTTCTTAGCCTTTGATGAGTAGTTGTTGATGCACAATGAATTATGGAAAACAAATGTCTGACACTAACCACAATTTCATTCTGAAAAGTGAAAATTATTAGTTGGGCCTGTATAATAAAATTTCTTGTTTGTTCATTTACTCTTTTATTTTTGATTAATAACTTACTCATTAAAAATTATGCAGATCTTTTACCTCCACATTTTAGCCCTCTTGTGATCTGTGTCTTGCAAAAGTGCCTTCAAGTTGTCGAGTCAAGTTCCAAAAGTCAGAAGCTTGCCCATCGGACAATGATTTCATTCTATGTGGCTAGTGTGATGAACTTTCTTTTGTTGGCTCAGGTGTGGATTTTTTCTTCCTCATATAGTTCATTCTGAGTTTGAAGTCAGATCCTTATGTTGACAAGTGGATATTTCCTCTCACAGGCTAATTCAAGGTCATTATCTTTCACAATTGTGACTACTTTGCTTCCAAAAATCAATCAAGTATATCAATCCGATCATGGTTCAGAAGATTTTCTTTGTGAATGGAGTCCATTGAAAAGTTTGCTTCATTTTTCCCAAGGCATATTATCCAAAGAGCAAGTGAGATCCAGTTTGGAATCAATAGATACTCACTTTTTGGGAAAAGGCAATCCTACTGTTCAACGATCTCTTTCCCAAGTGCCGTCACTTGTAGAGAATACAGATTGTGAGAGGAAATCTGGTGCAACAACTGCATTTGCATCCTCCATAGTATTTGCAATGCCAGAGGAAATAGTGGAAAACTTTCCTTCCCTTATTACATTATGCCATAAAGTGTTTGGAAAGAACTTTTCTGTCTTGTTGGCTTTGTTGTGTGCGCACAGAGATCTTTTTGGTAGAACTGCTGAGGCTTGGGATGATTATTTCTTATTGGGTCTGAAGCTTGCCTGATATTTTTATTAGACAAGTAGAGATAATGGTAATCTCCAAGTACATCATGTTGATAAGCAAGACTCTTCTTTGGATGATGGGTTCAAATTTTATCAAATTTTATTAAATTTAGAGAAATAGATCAAGACTTGCTCTAGATATTATTTAATCATTTGTGCTTGGTGAATGCATTTTATGCCCAGCCTGAAATTAAAATGGAATTTATCCTTGGCTTGGACTGTGCAAGTTTTCTTTTTTCACATATATGCCAAAATGATTTTTTTTTGTTAATTGTAATTTTAATTCTATGAACCTTCTCTTCTTTTCTCTTCAAGATCTTGTGTCTTACTGTCTGATGTTTCTAAATAGTGGGCATATTCTTATGTATCTTTCCTATGTTTGTGGCAGCAGTAACACTATAAATAGAAAAATTGTCATTGATTTTGGAGCTCTAGTTTTATTTTAGACTTGCAGAACCTCTTCATCTAGAAGTAGAACATCCCTGATCCAAACTTGGCAGAAAGTGTATGTTTCATTTTACACATGTTCTGGAAGGTTACTTTTCAAACAATTTTATCTCAAGTTGCACTTTGCTTAATGGATAGAATGCACTATGAACCTTTTAAATTGGTAGTTTCATGAATCTTGATTTTATTTTAAAATAGGATAACAATTCAGTGGATGTCTTGTTTGAGATTAAAATGGTGGGTATATGTTTAATCTAGTTCTGTATCGTATTGCCTACCAGCTTTCTTTAGCACACTGGAAAAGTTCTTGAAATGACATTCTCTACTTTTTGTTTTCTACATGTTTTGAGATTTTTGTTTTTGGTGAATTGCTATGAAAGGAGATTCCTCCCATTATATTGAAAGAAAGTAATTTGATTACAATGACTTCCTATAATTTGGCTAAGATCATGATGTGAATGCCTTGAGTGATGTCTTGCAGTCTTTTGATCTGATCAGGAGAAAATAGATTTCATTGAAGTTTATAAAATAAGCATATGTTTGCATGTTATTCATTGCCAGTCTTTTCATCAGAGTGATGCATGCATCATGTCTTCACTCTTGCTTGCTGTTAAAATGCATCCTCAACCAGGCCTCCTTTTGAATCTCTTCTCAAACTAGCAAGTGTCGTCAATGCCACAAACCTATAGACTCGATTCACTGTGTTGTTGATCACTCTTCTACCACATTCAAATTTGTTGAGTGATTTGTATTTTGTTTAGTAGATGTATTCCTATTTTAAGCTATAGACAACGAATCAGAAATAGACTTGGTGAGCGTAATTCAATTGTCAGCTTGGCGAGCTGACTTGGGGAGCTGGCCTGGCGATCTAACATGGTGAGTGGGCTTAAAGTGGCAACTTGGTGGGGCAAGTTGGTGAGCCGACTTAGCAAGGCCACTTAGAGATGCGACATGGCGAGCTGACTTGGTGAGCAAGCTCGATGAGCGGACCTAAAGACTGACCTTGATGAGGCACTTTGGTGGGGTGACTTGATGATCGAACTCAAAGAGTCAACTTGGCGAGCATACTTGCACTAGTGCATTTGGGTTCATTTTTCGACCTTCATTGATCAAATTTTTGACCCAATTTTCAACCAAATTTGACCAACCCATTGGTCAAAATTTATCTAGTCAAAATTTTGACCAACTCACTGGTACATAATTTGTCTCAATCATATAACTAATTATATATTTTTCATATTAGTTACTGTCAGTGTTTTTCAGGCATTCTATAAAACAGTTCACATGCCTTGCGTATGATATGACATTTTGCATGCATCCTGCACTCTCTCTCATCCGGCTAATGATGGATTACGTAGAGTGAGCTGAAACCATGATGCTAAAAAACACACAATCAAATCCAAAATGAACTTGCACTACAAATGGATTGTGGAAATCTGATATTGGTAAAATTGCATGCATGTCTACCAGGACAATCACAGCTTAAACATATATTTGTCCTAGTAGACATGCATGCAAAATTAACAATATCAGATTTCCACAATCCATTTGTAATGAAAGTTCATTTTGGATTTGATTGTGTGTGTTTTTTAGCATCATGGTTTCAGATCACTCTCCGTAATCCATCATCAGTTGGATGAGAGAGTGCAGGATGCATGCAAAATGTCATATCATATGCAAGGCATGTGACTATTTTATAGAATGCTTGAAAAAAAATTTACACCTACATGTTGGTAGAAATTTCTACCTTCATTGGTCGAAATTTCTACCTTCATTGGTCAAAATTTCTACCTTTATTGGTCGAAATTTTTTACCTTCATTGGTCAAAATTTTTTACCTTCATTGGTCGAAATTACTACCTTTATTGGTCAAAATTTCTGACCTTCACTGGTCAAAATTTTGACCAATTCCTGGTAGAACTTGCACCATGGCTATGGAGGTTTTTCGACTGAAAAAATTAAGACCAATGGGTTGGTCGAAGTTGGTCGAAGTTTGGTTGAAAATTGGGTCGAATTTTCAACAAATAATGGTCGAAAAATGGTCTCAAATGTACTAGTGTCACATTTTCTCATATTCACCTATGCAAAGATAAAGTTTGACAAAAAGTTGACCAGATTTAACCACGGTTGAATTGAGTTGACTAGTTTTGAAAAGAATTTTGAAATAATTAAATGAAATTATTTAATTAAATGAGAAGCCATTCCTAACTAATTAAATGAAGTTATTTAATTAAATAAAAAAATTGTCTCTAATTAATTAAAGATTATTTAATCAAATAGAAAAAGTAATAATGAGAGCATATCTCATTTTATTAAATTAAATATCTCAACAAAATCTCTCTTCAGTTCAAAAAGGGAAATTTTCAATTCACTATTGATCAAAAATGAGTTCAACTAGTTAACTCCTTTTTCTACTCAAATTGAATGAGTTAACTCTTTATTTTACTCAAATTAAATCTGTTAACTCCCTTTAATTTGGAAATCTCCCTTTATGATTGAACTTCACCTTTAATCTTGACCGTTGATTGAAATCGATCTCAACCGTTGATAAATTTTAGAAAAATCTATTTAAGAGACCCTCATCTCTTCATTTTGAAAGGTTGAATGAGAATTTCAATCGAATTGTTGCTAGCATTCATACTCACATTTGCTCATATTCACATACGCAAAGATCAAGTTTGACCAAAAGTGGATAGATTTAACCACAGTTGACTTGAGTTGACTAGTTTTGAAAAGAATTTTGAAATAATTAAACAAAATTATTTAATTAAATGGAGTACTTACTTCAAATTAATTAAACAAAGTTATTTAATTAAATGACAAGCCATTGCTAACTAATTAAATGAAGTTATTTAATTAAATAAGAAAAATGTCTTTAATTAATTAAATATTATTTAATTAAATAGATAAAGTAATTATGAGTGTATATCTCATTTTATTAAATTAAATATCTCAACAAAATCTCTCTTCAGTTCAAAAAGGGAAATTTCCAGTTCACTATTGATCAAAAATGAGTTAACTCCTTATTTTACTCAAATTAAATGAGTCCTCTTTCTACTCAAATTGAATGAGTTACCTCCTTATTTTACTCAAATTAAATCTGTTAATTCCCTTTAATTTGAAAATCTCCCTTTATGACTGAACTTCACCTTTAATCCTGACAATTGATTGAAATCAATCTCAACCGTTGATGAATTCCAAGAAAGTCTATTTAAGAAACCCTCATCCCTTCATTTTGAAAGGTTGAATGAGAATTTGCATCAAATTTTTGCTAGAATACATACTCACATTTGCTCATATTCACATACGCAAAGATCAAGTTTGACCAAAAGTTGACCATATTTAACCACAGTTGACTTGAGTTGACTAGTTTCGAAAAGAATTTTGAAATAATTAAATGAAATTATTTAGTTAAATGGAGTACTTACTTCTAATTATTTAAACAAAGTTATTTAATTAAATAAGCAACCATTCCTACCTAATTAAATGAAGTTATTTAATTAAATAAGAAAAGTGTCTCTAATTAAGTAAAGATTATTTAATTAAATAGAAAAAGTAATTATGAGAGCATATCTTATTTTATTAAATTAAATATCTCAACAAAATCTCTCTTCAGTTCAGAAAGGGAAATTTCCAGTTCACTAGTGATAAAAAATGAGTTAAATTAGTTAACTCCTTTTTCTACTCAAATTGAATCAGTTAACTCCTTATTTTACTCAAACTAAATCTGTTAACTCCCTTTAATTTGGAAATCTCCCTTTATGACTGAACTTCACCTTTAATCCTGACCGTTGATTGAAATCGATCTCAATTGTTGATGAATTCTAGGAAATTCTATTTAAGAGACCCTCATCTCTTCATTTTGAAAGGTTGAATGAAAATTTGCATCGAGTTGTTGCTGGAATTCATACTCACATTTGTTCATATTCACATACGCAAAGATCAAGTTTGACGAAAAGTTGACCAAATTTAAACACGAACTTGAGCTGACTAGTTTCGAAAAGAATTTTGAAATAAGTAAACAAAATTATTTAATTAAATGGAGTACTTACTTCTAATTAATTAAATAAAGTTATTTAATTAAATGAGAAGCCATTCCTTCCTAATTAAGTGAAGTTATTTAATTAAATAAAACAATTGTCTCTAACTAATTAAAGATTATTTAATTAAACAGAAAAAGTAATTATGAGAGCATATATCATTTTATTAAATTAAATATCTCAACGAAATCTCTCTTCAGTTCAAAAAGAGAAATTTCTAATTCACTATTGATCAAAAATGAGTTAAATGAGTTAACACCTTTTTTTACTCAAATTGAATCAGTTAACTCCTTATTTTACTCAAATTAAATATGTTAACACCCTTTTATTTGGAAATCTCCCTTTATGACTGAACTTCACCTTTAATCCTAACTGTTGATCGAAATCAATCTCAACTGTTGATAAATTCTAGGAAAGTCTATTTAAGAGACCCTCATCTCTTCATTTTGAAAGGTTGAATGAGAATTTGCATCGAATTGTTGCTAGAATTCATACTCATGTTTGCTCATATTCACATACACAAAGATCAAGTTTGACGAAAAGTTGACCAGATTTAACCACGGTTGACTTGAGTTGACTAGTTTCGAAAAGAATTTTGAAATAATTAAACAAAATTATTTAATTAAATGGAGTACTTACTTCTAATTAATTAAAAAAAGTTATTGAATTAAATGAGAAGCCATTCCTAACTAATTAAATGAAGTTATTTAATTAAATAAGAAAAGTGTCTCTAATTAATTAAAGATTATTTAATTAAATAGAAAAAGTGATTATGAGAGCATATCTCATTTTATTAAATTAAATATCTCAACAAAATCTCTCTTTAGTTCAAAAAGGAAAATTTCGAGTTCAATATTGATAAAAAATGAGTTAAATCAGTTAACTCCTTTTTCTACTAAAATTGAATTAGTTAACTCCTTATTTTACTCAAATTAAATCTGTTAACTCCCTATAATTTGGAAATCTCCCTTTATGACTGAACTTCACCTTTAATCCTGACCGTTGATTGAAATCGATCTCAACCGTTGATAAATTCCAGGAAAGTCTATTTAAGAGACCCTCATCTCTTCATTTTGAAAGGTTGAATGAAAATTTGCATTGAATTGTTGCTGGAATTCATACTCACATTTGCTCATATTCACATACGCAAAGATCAAATTTGATCAAAAGTTGACCAGATTTAGCCACGGTTGACTTGAGTTGACTAGTTTCGAAAAGAATTTTGAAATAATTAAATGAAATTACTTAATTAAATGGAGTACTTACTTCTAATTAATTAAACAAAGTTATTTAATTAAATGAGAAGCTATTCCTAACTAATTAAATGAAGTTATTTAATTAAATAAGAAAAGTGTCTCTAATTAATTAAAGATTATTTAATTAAATAGAAAAAGTAATTATGAGCGCATATCTCATTTTATTAAATTAAATATCTCAACAAAATCTCTCTTTAGTTCAAAAAGAGAAATTTTCAATTTACTATTGATCAAAAATGAGTTAAATCAGTTAACTCCTTTTTCTACAAAAATTCAATCAGTTAACTCCATATTTTACTAAAATTAAATCTGTTAACTCCCTTTAACTTGGAAATCTCCCGTTATGACTGAACTTCACCTTTAAGCCTGACCGTTGTTTGAAGTCGATCTCAACCGTTGATGAATTCTAGGAAAGTCTATTTAAGAGACTTTCATCTCTTCATTTGTAAAGGTTGAATGAGAATTTGCATCGAATTTTTGTTGGAATTCATACTCACATTTTCTCATATTCACACACGCAAAGACCAAGTTTGACCAAAACTTGACCAGATTTAACCACGGTTGACTTGAGTTGACTAGTTTCGAAAAAAAAATTGAAATAATTAAACAAAATTATTTAATTAAATGGAGTACTTACTTCTAATTAATTAAACAAAGATATTTAATTAAATTAGAAGCCATTCCTAATTAATTAAATGAAGTTATTTAACTAAATAAGAAAAGTGTCTCTAATTAATTAAAGATTATTTAATTAAATAGAAAAATTAATTATGAGTGCATATCTCATTTTATTAAATTAAATATCTGAAAAAAATCTCTATTCAATTCAAAAAGGAAAATTTCTAGTTCACTATTGATAAAAAATGAGTTAAATCAGTTAACTCATTTTTCTACTCAAATTGAATCAGTTAACTCCTTATTTTACTCAAATTAAATCTGTTAACTCCCTATAATTTGGAAATCTCCCTTTATGACTGAACTTCACCTTTAATCCTGACCGTTGATTGAAATCGATCTCAATCGTTGATAAATTCCAGGAAAGTCTATTTAAGAGACCATCATCTCTTCATTTTGAAAGGTTGAATGAGAATTTGCCTCGAATTGTTGTTGGAATTCATACTCACATTTGCTCATATTCACATACGCAACGATCAAATTTGACCAAAAGTTGACCATATTTAACCACAGTTGACTTGAGTTGACTAGTTTCGAAAGGAATTTTGAAATAATTTAGCAAAATTATTTAATTAAATGGTTTACTTACTTCTAATAAATGAAACAAAGTTATTTAATTAAATAAGAAGTCATTCCTAACGAATTAAATGAAGTTATTTAATTAAATAAAAAAAGTGTCTCTAATTAATTAAAGATTATTTAATTAAAGAGAAAAAGTGATTATGAGAGCATATCTCATTTTATTAAATTAAATATCTCAACAAAATTTTGCTTCAGTTCAAAAAGGGAAATTTCCAGTTCACTATTGATCAAAAATGAGTTAAATGAGTTAACTCCTTTTTCTACTCAAATTGAATCAGTTAACTCCTTATTTTACTCAAATTAAATCTGTTAACTTGCTTTAATATGGAAATCTTCCTTTATGGCTGAACTTCACCTTTAATCCTGACCGTTGATTGAAATCGATCTCAAGCATTGATGAATTTCAGGAAAGTCTATTTAAGAGACCCTCATCTCTTCATTTTGAAAGGTTGAATGAGAATTTGCATCAACTTTTTGCTTGAATTCATACTCACATTTGCTCATATTCACATGTGCAAAGATCAAGTTTGACCAAAAGTTGACCAGATTTAACCACGGTTGACTTGAGTTGACTAGTTATGAAAAGAATTTTGAAATAATTAAATGAAATTATTTAATTAAATGGAGTACTTACTTCTAATTAATTAAACAAAGTTATTTAATTAAATGAGAAGCCATTCCTAACTAATTAAATGAAGTTATTTAATTAAATAATAAAAGTGTCTCTAGTTAATTAAAGAATATTTAATTAAATAGAAAAAGTAATTATAAGAGCGTATCTCATTTTATTAAATTAAATATCTCAACAAAATCTCTCTTCAGTTCAAAAAGGGAAATTTCCAGTTCACTATTGATCAAGAATGAGTTAAAACAGTTAACACCTTTTTCTACTCAAATTGAATCAGTTAACTCCTTCTTTTACACAAATGAAATCTGTTAACTCCCTTTAATTTTGAAATGTTCCTTTATGACTGAAGTTCACGTTTAATCCTGACCGTTGATTGAAATCGATCTCAACCGTTGATTAATTCTAAGAAAGTCTATTTAAGAGACCCTCATCTCTTCAGTTTGAAAGGTTGAATGAGAATTTGCATCGAATTGTTGCTGGAATTCATACTCACATTTGCTCATATTCACATACGAAAAGATCAAGTTTGACCAAAAGTTGACTAGATTTAACCACGATTGACTTTAGTTGACTAGTTTCGAAAAGAATTTTGCAATAATTAAAAGAAATTATTTAATTAAACGGATTACTTACTTCTAATTAATGAAACAAAGTTATTTAATTAAATGAGAAGCCATTCCTAACTAATTAAATGAAGTTATTTAATTAAATAAGAAAAGTGTCTCTAATTAATTAAAGATTATTTAAATAAATAGAAAAAGTGATTATGAGAGCATATATCATTTTATTAAATTAAATATCTCAACAAAATCTCTCTTCAACTCAAAAAGGGAAATTTTCAGTTCACTATTTATCAAAAATGAGTTAAATCAATTAACTCCTTTTTGTACTCAAATTGAATCAGTTAACTCCTTATTTTACTCAAATTAAATCTGTTAACTCCCTTTAATTTGAAAATCTCCTTTTATGGCTGAACTTCACCTTTAATCCTGACCGTTGATTGAAATCGATCTCAACCATTGATGAATTCCAAGAAAGCCTATTTAAGAGACCCTCATCTCTTCATTTTGAAAAGTTGAATGAGAATTTGCATCGAATTGTTGCTAGAATTCATACTCACATTCACTAATATTCACATACGCAAAGATCAAGCTTGGCCAAAAGTTGACCAGATTTAACCACAGTTGACTTGAGTTGACTAGTTTTAAAAAAAAATTCAAATAATTAAACGAAATTATTTAATTAAATGGAGTACTTACTTCTAATTAGTTAAACAAAATTATTTAATTAAATGAGAAGCCATTCGTAAGTAATTAAATGAAGTTTTTTAATTAAATAAGAAAACTGTCTCTAATTAATTAAAGATTGTTTAATTAAATAGAAAAAGTAATTATATGAGCATATCTCATTTTATTAAATTAAATATCTCAACAAAATCTCTCTTCAGTTCAAAAACAGAAATTTCCAGTTCACTATTGATCAAAAATGAGTTTAAAAAGTTAACACCTTTTTCTACTCAAATTGAATCAGTTAACTCCTTATTTTACTCAAATGAAATCTGTTAAGTCCCCTTAATTTGGAAATCTCCCTTTATGATTGAACTTCACCTTTAACCCTGACCGTTGACTGCAATCGATCTCAACTATTGATAAATTCCAGGAAAGTCTATTTAACAGACCCTCATATCTTCATTTTGAATGGTTGAATGAGAATTTGCATCGAATTGTTGCTCGAATTCATACTCACATTTGACCAAAAGTTGACAAGATTTAACCACGGTTGACTTGAGTTGACTAGTTTTGAATTTTTTTTTTAAATAATTAATCAAAATTATTTAATTAAATGGATTACTTACTTCTTATTAATTAAACAAAGTTATTTAATTAAATGAGAAGCCATTCCTAACTAATTAAATGAAGTTATTTAGTTAAATAAGAAAAGTGTCTTTAATTAATTAAAGATTATTTAATTAAATAGAAAAAGTAATTATGAGAGTATATCTCATTTTATTAGATTAAATATCTCAACAAAATCTCTCTTCAGTTCAAAAAGGGAAATTTCCAGTTCACTATTCACCAAAAAAGACTAAAATCAGTTAACTCCTCCTTCTACTCAAATTGAATCAGTTAACTCCTTATTTTACTCAAATTAAATTTGTTAACTCCCTTTAATTTTGAAATCTCCATTTATGACTGAACTTCACTTTTAATCCTGACCGTTGATTGAAATCGATCTCAACCGTTGATGAATTCTAGGAATCTCTATTTAAGAAACCCTCATCTCTTCATTTTGAAAAGTTTAATGAGAATTTGCATCGAATTTTTGCTTGAATTCATACTCACATTTGCTCATATTCACATACGCAAAGATCAAGTTTGACCAAAAGTTGACCAGATTTAACCACGGTTGACTTGAGTTGACTAGTTTCGAAAAGAATTTTGAAATAATTAAACAAAATTATTTAAATAAATGGAGTACTTACTTCTAATTAATTAAACAAAGTTATTTAATTAAATGAGAAGTCATTCCTAACTAATTAAATGAAGTTATTTAATTAAATAAGATATGTGTCTCTGATTAATTAAAGATTTTTTAATTAAATAGAAAAAGTAATTATGAGAGCATATCTCATTTTATTAAATTAAATATCTTGACAAAATTTGTCTTCAGTTCAAAAAGGGAAATTTCGAGTTCACTATTTATCAAAAATGAGTTAAATCAGTTAACTCCTTTTTCTACTCAAACATGAATCAGTTAACTCCTTATTTTACTTAAATTAAATCTGTTAACTCCCTTTAATTTGGAAATATCCCTTTATGACTGAACTTCAACTTTAATCCTGACCGTTGATTGAAATCGATCTCAACCGTTGATGAATTCCAGGAAAGTCTATTTAAGAAACCCTCATCTCGTCATTTTGAAAGGTTGAATGAGAATTTGCATTGAATTTTTGCTGGAATTCATACTCACATTTGCTCATATTCACATATGCAAAGATCAAGTTTGACCAAAAGTTGACCAAATTTAACCATGGTTGACTTGAGCTGACTAGTTTCAAATTTTTTTGAAAAATAATTAAACCAAATTATTTAATTAAATGGAGTACTTACTTCTAATTAATTAAACAAAGTTATTTAATTAAATTAGAAGCCATTCTTAATTAATTAATTGAAGTTATTTAATTCAATAAGAAAAGTGTCTCTAATTAATTAAAGATTATTTAATTAAATAGAAAAAGTAATTATGAGAGCATATCTCATTTTATTAAATTAAATATCTCAACAAAATCTCTCTTCAGTTCAAAAAGGAAAATTTCTAGTTCACTATTGATAAAAAATGAGTTAAATCAGTTGACTCCTTTTTTTACTCAAATTGAATCAATTAACTCCTTATTTTGCTCAAATTAAATATGTTAACTCACTATAATTTGGAAATCTCCCTTTATGATTGAACTTCACATTTAATCCTGACCGTTAATTGAAATCGATCTCAACCATTGATGAATTCCAGAAAAGTCTATTTAAGAGAGCGTCATCTCTTCATTTTGAAAGGTTGAATGAGAATTTGCATCGAATTGTTGCTGGAATTCGTACTCACATTTGCTCATATTCACATACGCAAAGGTTTGACAAAAAGTTGACCAAATTTAACAACGGCTAACTTGAGTTGACTAGTTTCGAAAAGAATTTTGAAATAATTAAACGAAATTATTTAATTAAATGGAGTACTTACTTTTAATTAATTAAACAAAGTTATTTAATTAAATGAGAAGCCTCTCCTAATTAATTAAATGAAGTTATTTAATTAAATAAGAAAAGTGTCTCTAATTAATAAAGATTACTTAAATAAATAGAAAAGTAATTATGAGAGCATATCTCATTTTATTAAATTAAATATTTCAACAAAATCTCTCTTTAGTTCAAAAAGGGAAATTTTCAGTTCAGTATTGATAAAAAATGAGTCAAATCAGTTGACTCATTTTTCTACTCAAATTAAATCAGTGATCTCCTTATTTTACTCAAATTAAATCTGTTAACTCCCTTTAATTTGGAAATGTCCCTTTATGACTAAACTTCACCTTTAATCCTGACCATTGATTGAAATCGATCTCAACCGTTGATGAATTCCAGGAAAGTCTATTTAAGAGATCCTCATCTCTTCATTTTCAAAGGTTGAATAAGAATTTGCATCGAATTGTTGTTGGAATCCATACTCACATTTTCTCATATTCACATACACAAAGATCAAGTTTGACCAAAAGTTGATCAGATTTAACCACGGTTGACTACTTTTGAAAAGAATTTTGAAATAATTAAGCAAAAATTATTTAAATAAATGGAGTACTTACTCGTAATTAATTAAACAAATTTATTTAATTAAATAAGAAGCCATTCCTAATTATTTAAATGAAGTTATTTAGTTAAATAAGAAAAGTGACTCTAATAAATTAAAGATTATTTAACTAAATAACAAAAGTAATAATGAGAGCATATCTCATTTTATTAAATTAAATATCTCAACAATATCTCTCTTCAATTCAAAAAGGGAAATTTCTAGTTCACTATTGATAAAAAAATGAGTTAAATCAGTTGACTCCTTTTTCTACTCAAATTGAATTAGTTAACTCCTTATTTTACTCAAATTAAATCTGTTAACTCCTTTTAATTTGGAAATCTCCCTTTATGAATGAACTTCACTTTTAATCCTGACCATTGATTGAAATTGATCTCAACCATTGATGAATTTCAGGAAAGTCTATTTAAGGGACCCTCATCTATTCATTTTGAATGGTTGAATGAGAATTTTCATTGAATTGTTGCTAGAATTCATACTCACATTTGCTCATATTCAGATATGCAAAGATCAAGTTTGACCAAAAGTTGACCAGATTTAACCACGGTTGACTTGAGTTGACTAATTTCGAAAAGAATTTTGAAATAATTAAACGAAATTATTTAATTAAATGGAGTACTTTTAATTTATTTAACAAAGTTAGTTAATTAAATGAGAAGCCATTCCTAATTAATTAAATGAAGTTAATTAATTAAATAAGAAAAGTGTCTCTAATTAATTAAAGATTGTTTAATTAAATAGAAAAAGTAATTATGAGAGCATATCTCATTTTAATAAATTAAATATCTCAACAAAATCTCTCTGCAGTTCAAAAAGGGAAATTTCCAGTTCACTATTCATAAAACAATGAGTTAAATCAGTTAACTCCTTTTTCTACTCAAATTGAATCAGTTAATTCCTTGTGTTACTCAAATTAAATCTGTTAACTCCCTTTAATTTTGAAATCTCCTTTTATGACTGAACTTCACCTTTAATCCTGACCATTGATTGAAATCGATCTCAACAGTTGATGAATTTCAAAAAAGTCTATTTAAGAGACCCTCACGTCTTCATTTTCAAGGGTTGAATAAGAATTTTCATTGAATTGTTGCTAGAATTCATACTCACATTTGCTCATATTCACATATGCAGAGATCAAGTTTGACCAAAATTTGACCAGATTTAACCACAGTTGACTTGAGTTGACTAGTTTCGAAAATAATTTTGAAATAATGAAACAAAATTATTTAATTAAATGGAGTACTTACTTCTAATTAATTAAACAAAGTTATTGAATTAAATGAGAAGCCATTCCTAATTAATTAAATGAAGTTATTTAATTAAATAAGAAAATAGTCTCTAATTAATTAAAGATTATTTAATTAAATAGAAAAATTAATTATGAGAGCATATCTCATTTTATTAAATTAAATATCTCAAGAAAATCTCTCTTCAGTTCAAAAAGGGAAATTTCCAGTTCACTATTGATAAACAATGAGTTAAATCAGTTAACTCCTTTTTCTACTCAAACTGAATCAGTTAACTCCTTATTTTACTCAAATTAAATCTGTTAACTCCCTTTAATTTGGAAATCTCCCTTTATGATTGAACTTCACCTTTAATCCTGACCGTTGATTGAAATCAATCTCAACCGTTGATGAATTCCAGGAAAGTTTATTTAAGAGACCCTCATCTCTTCATTTTGAAAGGTTGAATGAGAATTTGCATCGAATTGTTGCTGGAATTCATACTTACATTTGCTCATATTCACATACACAAAGATCAAGTTTGACCAAAAGCTGACCAGATTTAACCACGATTGACTTGAGTTGACTAGTTTCGAAAAGAATTTTGAAATAATTAAACGAAATTATTTAATTAAATGGAGTACTTACTTCTAATTAATTAAACAAAGTTATTTTATTAAATGAGAAGCCATTCCTAATTAATTAATTGAAGTTATTTAATTAAATAAGAAAAGTGTTTATAATTAATTAAAGATTATTTAATTAAATAGAAAAAGTAATTATGAAAGCATATCTCATTTTATTAAATTAAATATCTCAACAAAATCTCTCTTCAATTCAAAAAGGGGAATTTGCAGTTCACTATTGATCAAAAATGAGTTAAATCAGTTAACTCATTTTTCTACTCAAATTGAATCAGTTAACTCCTTGTGTTACTCAAATTAAATCTGTTAACTCCCTTTATTTTGGATATCTCCCTTTATGACTGAACTTCACCTTTAATCCTGACCATTGATTGAAATCGATCTCAACCATTGATTAATTTCAAGAAAGGCTATTTAAGAGACCCTCATCTCTTCATTTTGAAAGGTTAAATGAAAATTTGCATCGAATTGTTGTTGGAATTCATACTCACATTTGCTCATATTCACATATGCAAAGATTAATTTTGACCAAAAGTTGACTAGATTTAACCACGGTTGACTTGATTTGATGAGTTTCGAAAAGAATTTTGAAATAATTAAATATTTTTTTTTAATTAAATGGAGTACTTACTTATAATTAATTAAACAAATTTATTTAATTAAATGAGAAGCCATTCCTAGTTAATTAAATGAAGTTATTTAATTTAATAAGAAAAGTGTCTCTAATTAATTAATAATTATTTAATTAAATAGAAAAAGTAATTATGAGAGCATATCTCATTTTATTAAATTAAATATCTCAACAAAATCTCTCTTCAGTTCAAAAAGGGAAATTTCCAGTTCACTATTGATCAAAAATGAGGTAAATCAGTTAACTCATTTTTGTACTCAAATTGAATCAGTTAACTCCTTATTTTACTCAAATTAAATCTGTTAACTCCCTTTAATTTGGAAATCTCCCTTTATGACTGAACTTCACCTTTAATCCTGACCGTTGATTGAAATCGATCTCAACGGTTGATGAATTCCAGGAAAGTCTATTTAGGAGACCCTCATCTCTCCATTTTGAAAGGTTGAATGAGAATTTGCATTGAATTGTTGCTGGAATTCATACTCACATTTTCTCATATTCACGTACGCAAAGATCAAGTTTGACCAAAAGTTGACCAGATTTAACCACGGTTGACTTGAGTTGACTAGTTTCGAAAAGAATTTTGAAATAATTAAACGAAATTATTTAATTAAATGGAGTTCTTACTTCTAATTAATTAAACAAAGTTATTTAATTAAATGAGAAGCCATTCCTAATTAATTAAATGAAGTTATTTAATTTGTGAGGCCTCACCCAATTCGTCATAGTACCAATGAGATAATTGGATTACGGTGATTTTAATCCTACGTTTAATACACTTTAAGACTGTAGCGTTATGTCATTTTACTATCTGCATTTTGATGATCTGCAATTACCTCTGTATATTACGACCTAATTGATGTATTTAATGATTCTATTTCATGTTGTAAGCTATTGGCATAGCTTTGATAGAAATTGAATGGTAGAAATGCTTGTAATATAAGAAGATAATGTTGAAGTGGAAATTAGAGTTAAAGGATAAATTTTGTTATGCATTGAGACCTAACCCGCATACCTCGGGATTCAATAGTTATGGATTCAACATCTTGTCATAGAATATGAAGTTATTCAGAATATTAAATTGACCATGTTATGTTGATAAGTAAAGTTTAGTTTTATAGTATTTTGAACATTTTACATGGAAATTGTTAGAAGAAGTAATGTAATTATAAGGAATCAAGTATGGAACTCAAATGTCGAATGTGATATGTAAGTTTTGATATTTTAATATTTTGAAGGTTATATTTGAAATGATTAAGAAAGGGAAAGTTAATTTGAGATGATGAAATATGTTCAAGTCTAATGTTGAATGAGATAATGATTTATTTTACATATGCTTATATGATTTTCTTGGACAACTGACGCTCGAGTTTAGTGTGCAAGAATTTGATCATGGGTTAAAGGGAAATTAAGGCTCAAACTACTACAAACATGACATAACCAAGATTGAATCAGTGGAAAAGATTCAAACCTAATTGTAATGTGTTTTATTTTGTATATGTGAATTGTATGTGTGTGTAGTAACCTAGTTAATCTATTATTGTAAAACAAGTCATTTTTTTTAATATAATGTGATATTTTGTGTGTGTCACTTGACACTTGTGCTTGTTATGTGATATGACATGTTATTCGTCAATGGATCATGTGGCCACCTTATTCCGTGATAAATGCCTCAATTGAGGAATTTGATTATTGCCTTAGTAAGTAAAAGGACAAGGTCATCACCTTGTGGAATTTGAAATTTGAATCACCTAGCTTTGGGAGGGTCATAAAGTAACTTTAAGGTAAGTTGGGATTAAAATTAACCCCACCCATGTTAGTAGTATAGGCTAGGGAGCTATTATTGACCTCTAGGGTGTCTAGTGGACCTAGGAGACCCCATGAAAATGACATTATTTATAGAATCCGAAAAAGAGAAGGATATATATATATAGAGGTATGGCTAAATGAGAAACCACTTGGCCACTCTCTAATTTTAGAGACAGTTAGGTTTTGGAGGGAGAGGAGGGGAGCTCTATAAAAACTATCCTTACCCTAGCTTGGACCAAGGTTGGTATCTCAAGCTTGCTTCCTTTCCTTTTTCTTTCTTTTAGCATGGTTAAACCAATCTACAAGTGTGGAGTTTATCAATGGAGTATGCATTGCATTGCATTGTGGAGTAGCATTCATGTGAGTGTTTGAATGGTGTTCATTCCATGTAGATTAGTGTGACACCATTGTGCATCTTGTTGTATTGTGTAGAGTATTGTGAGTATGAGGTTTGGATTTCCTCTATTTCCTTGTTGCATTATGGGTGTTGATATTGTGTTGTGATAATGTGATGTGCTCTTGAAAATCTATTGTTTTATTGCTACTTGGCTTTGTTTTCTTGTTGTGCTTGAGTGTTCTTATGGGTGTGGGACTTACACTCACCCTTGTGGGAAGGGAAGAGAAGTCCAGGGTGAACAAGCAGCAGTTGGATTGCATAGTTGAGGATCTTGGAGTATGGCCTCCATTGTATGCCATCGTCATATTCATATTTTGCCTTGGGGGAGGATAAGAAAAAAAAAAAAAAATGGTGAGGAAGGAAGTAACTGAAGTATGGGTTTGTAGGAAGCTAAAGCTGTTGGTTGTGTGTGGTGGAGGATGTTGTGTTGGTAGTGTGTGTGGTGGAAGATGTTTATGAAGCCCCGAAAGGGCATGATATTATGAAGCCTCGAAAGGGCCTTGTATTTTGTTGATTTAGCCCCGAAAGGGCATGAGTTTTATGGAAAATATGATATGAAATGGTAAACCTCCTTGTGTTTCCACCTTCACCCTATGTTCAAGGTTCCAATGGTGAGCCTTTGTGAAATATCCTTGGGATGGGATTTGTTGCAGTTTTGTTATGTGGTGTATATGTTTCTTACAAGTCTGTATGTGGATTTTGGTTGAGCCTTGTTCCCCTAGTGCGGGGGTGGTCTCTTTGAGGCCTATGGTTGGGTGGAAAGCACCCATGGTCCTTGTTGTTTTGTTGTGATGAATTTGTAAGTTCTTAGAGAAAAATCTTGGAAACTTGGAGTCCTTGTTATCTTCCATGTGCATAGGAGGAGAAGACAATATTGCATTGAGATGAGATAGAGAGAAAAACTCCATTTTGTTATGTGAGCCTAAATGTATTGTAAGAGAAAGCTACTGTCTTGGTTTGATTGTCAATGGAAAGGTTGTGAGTTCTCATGTGTAGTAAAAGTATTTTCCATTGTGTATATTATGATAAGTTGACTTTACCACCTTTTTGTGTATCATGAGGGTATCACTGAAGATAATTCATTGTAATAATATTGTTGTTTTATTGGATGGTAACACCAATCAGAGATCCAAATTACTTGATGCTCTTGAGTGGAATGCAAAAGAAATTTGATATCATAGAAGAGATAATATTCATAAGAAGGATTATCCTGGTGGATTGCTATTATCATTTTAGTTCCATTGTTTACCAATTGTGAATGTACATTCAAATCTAGATCTGCATAAGAAGATAATGTTGAGAAAATGGTTTCTAAATTTCATAATTCATAGATAGGGATAATCCAGATAACTTCATATAAAGTATTGTCATGAAATGTTGAGTTATTGGATTAAGTTAATGTTTTGAATGCTAAATGAATCACAATTTTAAAACTATACTTAGTTTATAATTATCTCCTAATTATCCTTGCAATAACTTAACTTGAATATCCTAGATTACAGAAGAAAAAAATCAAGTGATGATATAAAATATACAAGACTTAAGACATAAGCTTGCTGTAGGTGCAACTCTTATCCTCTTGAAAATGTATGAGAAAGTAAAATAAATCTCTTCTCTTAATACAGACATTAAAATATTCAAGAGTATTCCTTAGACTCCTAGGACCCTATAACCTATAAAACATATTTTAACATAATAAACTAACCATCATATTAATTGAATTAGAAGGGACCTCACATAACTCAAGTCAACACCCTATCAAATAAAAAGAAACTTTTTAAAATATATATATACAATTCTCATGTTAAACAAACCTAAACTAGCACCAAGTAATATTTTAAACAAGACATAGTGTGACAAACAACCTACTATATTATCTACCCTAGGCTAGCATGGGTTGGTGAATGAGAAAACAATTTAATATGCTATGGAGACCAAGGTATTTAATTTCTCTGACATGACCAAGACTTATTTCATCCACCTATTCCCTAGGCGCTTTGTGCCTTCAAATATTATATTGGAATATTGTGCAAGTTTATGACATAATTCTGACAAGAGGGAATGGCTTCCATTTTGTCCTTGACGCCTTGATTTGCCTTGGAAGAAGTTATGGCATTTTATATGTCTTTCTTCACCCACCTAATTAAGACTAGGATAAACTCCATGCTGCCAACAATATGGGACCAAGTAGCAAGTCGATTTAACATGGGAATTCGAAATGCATATCTTCTAGGTCAAAATTAATAGGATTTGACTCATGGAAAAGGTGCCTATGGTTGTCTTGGCCAAAAATTCGGTAAGTGAGCCCACCATGGAGAGAAACCCAAGGAATTCGCTTGGTCTATGGGTAAGTGAAGAAGATTATGGGGTAGTAGCACGTGGGTAGTAGGGTGATTTGGAACTTTGCTAGAGAAAAAGTATTTCATCTTCTTAAAAGAAATGTGAGTGGGGTCAAGTTAATGGACTATGATTAATAGGGTATTTTAGATAGATGGATAGTTAATATGTTCATATGCATTCATTTTGTTACCTTAGTATTAGTAATGTAAGAAATGATAATGTTGAGCAAGGAATGAGAAACAATCCAAGTAAGTTAAGTGTGAAACAATGTTACCATAAGATAAGCAACTCCAAGAGCATACACCAAGATGGTTCAACAATGGAGACAAGGATTTATAAGGGGAAAGCAAAGAAAACCCCTTGTGAGTATTATGAATGAAGGAAAATGCCTAGAGAAGAGAGAGAGAGAGTTTTGGAGCAAAAGTAGCTCAATACAATAACATCAAGTGCTTAGAGTGTTGTTGTAGTTGTGAAGAAAGAAGGAGGAGCATCTCTTATATAGAGATGAGAGAGGAGTTGCATTTGTAACTCCCATTTCTATGAATGCCACATTCATAATAGGTGTGTGCAAAGTGTCACAATCTTCTTAAGGAGGATAAACTAAATAAAGAAATAAACAAGAGTTGTCCTTACATGTGGAATAAAGGACAAACAATGACATGTCCTCCACATGTGTACAAGTGGACAATGACATGTCCTCCACATGTCTTCAACTTGTTCTCGAATGAAGTGATGTTGAAGTGAAATATGTTTGGTGTGTGCATGATAAACTGGATTCTTTGCCAAGGCAATAGCACTTTGATTGTCACAATGTATAGGTGTAGGTTATTGTTGAGGTAGACCCAAATCATCAAGAAGTCTTCGAATCCACAAAGCTTCCTTAGCTGCATTGGTACAACCTTTGTATTCAGCTTCAGTTGAGCATAGGGAAATAGAGTGTTCTTTTTTGCTTTTCCAAGAAATTGGACCTGAACCAACAAAGAAAAAATAACCTCAAGTGGATTTCCCATCATTGGGATCTCCAACTAGATCGGAATCAGTATAGCCATGTAAAATAAATTTAGAGTTTGCATCATAAAATAATCCCATATTAATAGTTCCTTTAATATACCTTAAGATGCATTTAGCAACTTTAAAATGAGTTTGTTGAGGTTTAGACATAAAGCGAGAAACTAAACCAACACTATAAGCAATATCAGGTCTAGTAAGAGTTAAATAATTTAAACTTCCTACTAACTATCTATACAAAGTTTCATCAACAAAAGGAGTATTCATATCATTCATTAATTTAGTTCCTAATTCACATGGAATTGAAACATGGTTAGAGTCATTCATCTTAAATTTTTCTAAAAGATCATAAGCATACTTGCTTTGAGAAACAAAGATACCGTTAGGGGTTTGAAAAATTTGCATACCTAAGAAATAATGTAAGATACCTAAATCGGTCATTTGAAATTTCTGTTTAAGATGGAATTTAATATCAGAAATCAAAATGTCTGAACTAGAAGTGAGAATTAGATCATCTACATAAACAATAACAATGATAATATCATCGTTAGTATGTTTAATATACAAATTAGGATCATTTTTGCTTCTAGTAAAACCTTGAGAAATGAAGAAAGAATTAATTTTAGAATACCATTCTCTAGGTGATTGTTTAAGACCATAAATAGATTTGTTCAATTTGCAAACCAGATTTTCATTACCTTTCTTAACAAATCCAAGAGGTTGAGCCATATAGATTTCTTCATGTAAATCACCATTTAAGAAGGCACTTTTAACATCCATTTGATGAATGGGCCAATTCATTTTAGATGCTAAAGCAAGAACTAATTTGATAGTAGGCATTTTAGCAACAGGTGCAAAAGTTTCATTATAGTCTAAGCCTTCAATTTGGGAAAAACCTCTAGCAACTAGTCTAGCTTTAAATTTACTAATTTCATTATTAGTATTCAATTTGGTTTTGTATAAACATTTACATGAAACTAGATTCTTGCCAGGAGGTAATTTAACTAAGTCCCAAGTTTGATTAGCAAGTAAAGAATCATATTCCTCTTGCATGGCTTTCTGCCAATGAGGTTGAGAGTTAGCTTGATCAAAAGACTTACGATCATTAGAATTCATAATAGTAGTCATCAAAGCATAATTACAATAATTAATCCTTCTATGTTTAATTCCACCAAATTTAGAAATATAATCATCAGCTTCATTGATGAGGTTTTGAGCCCATTTAGGTTTACGTTTAGTTGTAATGGAATTATCACTAGAGGAAGAATCATGAGTAATAAAAGTATCATTAGTATCTACTTGAGTATCATGAGATGTAGGAGTAGAAATAATCGGTGGTACTTGATTAAGAGAAAGAGTATGGTTAAGAGAAGGAGGTTGGTCCTCCACCAGCACAATCTTAGTGCCACTAAATTCTTCATCCTGTGTAGTAGAGCAATCATGAACTCCATTTTCTGCAATACAAACATCTCTAGCAATTTGAACTTTGTTAGTAGTGGAATCATAAACATGATAACCCTTAGTGTTTTCATCATAGCCAACAAACATATAAGGAGATGACTTAGCATCTAATTTATGCCTTTTCTGTTTAGGCATATGAACATAAGCAATAGAACCAAATATCCGTAAATGATGTAAATCCGATTTCCTACCAGACCAAGCCTCTTCTGGAGTGATAGCCTTGAGAGCTTTGGTAGGAGTCCGATTAAGAATATAAGTTGCACAAAACATGGCTTCAGCCCAAAATTTATAATGCAAATTCTTAGCATGCAACATGCTTCTAGCCATTTCAACAATGGTCCGATGCTTTCTTTCCGCTACACCATTTTGTTGTGGTGTATAAGGAATAGTAAGCTCGTGCTTAATTCCACATGATTTCAAATAAGAATGAGAAGCATTATTCACATATTCCTTCCCATTATCAGTTCTAAGAATTTTAAGTTTATACCCAGATTTCCTTTCAACATATAACTGAAATTCAATAAATATATCAAGAACTTGATCCTTGCTATGCAAAAAATAGATCCAAGTTCGTCTAGAAAAATCATCAACAAAGGTAAGTGCATACCGAGAACCTTGGATGGAGGTATTCTCCATGGGGCCCAAAAGATCACTATGGACAAGATGCAACTTATGAGTTGCTCGCCATGATTTTCCACTTGGAAAGGGCTCCCTATGCATCTTACCACTCATACAACCTATACAGGCAATCTTGGAAGGAATAATGTGAGGCAAGCCATCAACCATATTATGCTTTTGCATGAAAGTAATATAATCAAAATTTAAATGACCAAGTCTTTCATGCCATATATTGAAATCAATAGAAGTATGTAAAGAATATCGTGAACTAGCAAATTCATGGAATTTAAACAAATTGTCATTATCCATTTTAGCATGAGCAATCACTTTGAGAGTTTGAGGATCTATGATATAACATGTATCTTTGTAGAATTCAACTTTATAGTTCTGACATAGATGTGAAACAGAAAGCAGATTAGTTTTCAAGTCAGGTACATATAAAACATCATGCAATTTACCATTAGGAATAGTAACATCACCTAGTCCTTCAACTTTACAAGTCTGATTATTAGCTAACTGAATAGGAATGTTAGCAATATCAGGTTGTAAAGAATCAAAGATTTCTTTATGAGAAGTGACATGTTGTGATGCACCACTATCAACAATCAATTCTAAAGGTCTACAAAGATTAAAGCTACAAGTAAAAGCATGACGAGGATTAGAACTAGTCGAGTTACCTTTTTTATGGTTTGAGGTTTGATGATTGTTACTATGATTCATAGGTTTTTTATCATTTTGCTTTTTAAAACAATTATTGACAAGATGACCATCTTTGCCACAATAAGAACAATGAGGTTTGGAACTGGAATGATTCCTTTGATTATTAGTATTACGAGTATTGTTAGGATGATTGGTATTATTATTATATTTGGCATGAAATTTATTGTTGGAGTTATTTGAATTAGAATTATATTGTTTGTAATTATTATTATTGGAACGAAAATTATTAGTTGAATTTCTAGACACAAATGCATGTTCAGTTGATTTGAGGGTACCAAACTGAATTAGCTTAGCTTCTTCCTGTCTTAATAAAGTTTGAAAAATAACATAAGTTAACTGAGAAGTTAAAGTAGAAATAGCAAGCTGTGCATGAATATTAGTTATAAACTGTTGAAACTGTCTAGGAAGACATTTTTTAAGAATAAGATGAATTAAACGAATGTCCTCTAATTGAACACCTAAAGCCATAATTTGACTTTTAAGAGAATCAAATTTTAAGAGGAATTCATCCATACTTTTAAAATCTGCATACCTGAGATCTTCGAGTTGATCTTGCAATTGTATTTTGCGGTATTCATCGCCACTGTCATACTTGGTTTTCAAGATGGACCATGCATCATGAGCTTTAGAATAGTGAGCAATTAAAATAAATAAATCTGGAATAATGGAAATACCAATTAATCCTAAAGCTTCTTCGTTTTTAGCTTTCCAAGTATCTTTCTCGTCTTGAGGAGCCGCTGAACCGGGTTCAAGAGAAGGGTCAGTGGCTATTTCGAAGAGATGTTTAAAATGAAAAATAAATGAGATATGAGTTTTCCAAGAATGATAATTAGAATAATTAAGTTTGATTTCTAGAATTAATGTTGATATGATGAAGAGAAAAAAAAAATTCTTCTCTTTTTTTGAAAAAAAAACTTTAATGTGAAAATTAGATGAATGGGAAAAATTGTTAAATGAAAAATTTTAATTTGATTAATATAAAAAATTTATTTTATGTTTTTTTTTTTTTTTAAAATTAAGTTTATTTTTATTGTTTTGAATTAATATTTGTATTGGTTTTTTTTTTAAAATAAAGAAGTAAAAAAAATGTGATAAAAAGGTTATAAAAGTTTAAGTTTTATTAAATAAAACAAGTTTTTTTAAATTATTTTAAAAGGGTGGGCGGTGGAAAAAATGCGGGGTTTTTGGAGAATTTAAAAAAGAGGATAAGGATGCGGGCTCTGCCCGCGCGGGTGGCGGTTGCCGCGTGGCCGGGACATGGGCCACGCCAAGAAGCGGTGAGGAGGGTTTAAATGGTGCGGGCGGCGGTTGAATAAGGCAAGGTGCAGGTTTTCGCGGCAGAGGCAGGCGGCACACGACCGCGACTGGGTTTCCTAAGGCGGCGCGACGGCTCTGCAAACGGCGGCAACGGTGCGGGGCTCTGCAAACTGTAGGCGGTGGTTGCGTGCGGGAGTGGCGCGCGGTCGGCGGCGCGGTGGCTCTGCAAATGGCGACAACGCGGGGCTCTGCAAACTACAGGCGGTGGTTGCGCGCGGGAGTGGCACGTGATCGGCGGAGGTTGTGCGTGGAGGCGCGCAGGTGGCGCGCGGGTGGCGCGGCCGCCCAACACGATGAAGATTTTTATTATTTTTTATTTTTAAAAATGCAATGGTAATGCAATATAAAAAAAATTTGTGAGAAATGATAATTGATGTGAGAATAAGCATATACCAAAATTTTGAAGAGCATATAACAAAAACCCAATATATAGGAATTATTTTTTTTTTTATTTTTTTTAAAAATGAAGAAGAAATAATAGAGAGTTATATAAAACTTTAATAATGTAATACTTTTTGTTTTGGCGGCATGCCATCCAAAACAAAAAATAATTGAAATTTACTAAGAAAACCCTTTGGCGGCAAGCCTTCCAAAGAGGGTTAGTTAAAAAAATATGAAGCTTTACAAGAAAACCCTTTGGCGGCAAGCCTTCCAAAGAGGGTTAGTAAAAAATATGAAACTTTACAAGAAAAACCCTTTGGCGGCAAGCCTTCCAAAGAGGGTTAGTTTAAAAAAATATGAAACCTGCATGCACAAGATTAGTTAAACAGAGCTAAAATCACAACACAAACTTTTTCTCTCAATAACGTCTCCAAATAAGGTGTGCTCCAATGAATGGAAACCTTCACCACAAAACTTAAAACAAGGATTAGATAACCAAGCTCTGATACCATGTAAGAAATGATAATGTTGAGCAAGGAACAAGAAACAATCCAAGTAAGTTAAGTGTGAAACAATGTTATCATAAGATAAGCAACTCCAAGAGCATACACCAAGATCGTTCAACAATGGAGACAAGGATTTATAAGGGGAAAGCAAAGAAAACCCCTTGTGAGTATTATGAATGAAGGCAAATGCCTAGAGAAGAGAGAGAGAGAGAGTGTTGGAGCAAAAGTAGCTCAATACAATAACATCAAGTGCTTAGAGTGTTGTTGTAGTTGTGAAGAAAGAAGGAGGAGCATCTCTTCTATAGAGATGAGAGAGGAGTTGCATTTGTAACTCCCATTTCTATGAATGCCACATTCATAATAGGTGTGTGCAAAGTGTCACAATCCTCTTAAGGAGGATAAACTAAATAAAGAACTAAACAAGAGTTTTCCTTACATGTGGAATAAAGGACAAACAATGACATGTCCTCCACATGTGTACAAGTGGACAAACTACATGTAGGGACCCTTGGAATATCCCAATTAAAATATATATCCAAGGAAAGATTAACCTTTCTAACAAGTAAGGATAGATTATCTTTTAAAATCATTCTTTTATGATATATGTTTATATAAATGAATTGATCATTCTTTTCACTACAATTTCAATTGTAGTAGGTATTGACCCTAATATTAAAATGTGATGTCGCTTACATTAGAGATATAATATGAATAATAAATAGATAATTCAATCTTAATAACTATGTCAATGAAAGATGTAAGTTGGGATATGAAAAAAAAAAATATATACACCCATTGATTTTGGGAACATTTTAAATACTCTAGAAAAGTATTAATTATGTATATATTGTTATTTGAATCGATTGCCTAGAGTAGCATAGTTGGCATCAAAGTTGACGATAGTTCTAATGGATGGTTAATCAAGGGTTACATGCATTGAAGAAATGTTAACTCATATGACAAATTAGTAAAGATGACATTGAAATGTGGAGTACAGATTGAAGTAGTAGGCATGAGTATTCTATTTCCAAAACCAGGGTTAGTAGATGTCAGAGGGATATCCAACTCAGTGATGATATAGTTGTAACACACATATGTCTTTTCGAGGTTATATAGGCTTATGAAATTAATTAATAATCATAATAATTTAAAAAAATATATTTGTGCTTAATGTACATTTAGGGTAAATTTAGAGTATGACATAATTAAATAAGAAAAGTGTCTCTAATTAATTAAAGAGTATTTAATTAAATAGAAAAAGTAATTATGAGAGCATATCTCATTTTATTAAATTAAATATCTCAACAAAATCTCTCTTCAATTCAAAAAGGGAAATTTTTAGTTCACTATTGATCAAAAATGAGTTAAATCAGTTAACTCCTTTTTCTACTCAAATTGAATCAGTTAACTCCTTATTTTACTCAAACTAAATATGTTAACTCCCTTTAATTTGGAAATCTCCCTTTATGACTGAACTTCACCTTTAATCCTGACCATTCATTGAAATCAATCTCAACAGTTGATGAATTCTAGGAAAGTCTATTTAAGAGACCCTCATCTCTTCATTTTGAAAAGTTGAATGAGAATTTGCATCGAATTGTTGCTGAAACTCATACTCACATTTGCTCATATTCACATACGCAAAGATCAAGTTTGACCAAATGTTGACCAGATTTAACCACGGTTGACTTGAGTTGACTAGTTTCGAAAAGAATTTTGAAATAATTAAACAAAATTATTTCATTAAATGGAGTACTTACTTCTAACTAATTAAACAAAGGTATTTAATTAAAAGAGAAGCCATTCCTAATTAATTAAATGAAGTTATTTAATTAAATAAGAAAAGTGTCTCTAATTAATTAAAGATTATTTAATTAAATAGAAAAAGTAATTATGAGAGCATATCTCATTTTATTAAATTAAATATCTCAACAAAATCTCTCTTCAGTTCGAAAAGGGAAATTTCTAGTTCACTATTGATAAAAAATGAGTTAAATCAGTTAACTCCTTTTTCTACTCAAATTGAATCAGTTAACTCCTTATTTTACTCAAATTAAATCTGTTAACTCCCCTAAATTTGGAAATCTCCCTTTATGATTGAACTTCACCTTTAATCCTGACCGTTGATTGAAATCGATCTCAAACGTTGATGAATTCTAGGAAAGTCTATTTAAGAGACCCTCATCTCTTCATTTTGAAAGGTTGAATGAGAATTTGCATCGAATTGTTGCTGGAATTCATACTTACATTTGCTCATATTCACATACGCAAAGATCAAGTTTGACCAAAAGTGGACCAGATTTAACCACGGTTGACTTGAGTTGACTAGTTTCGAAAAGAATTTTTAAATAATTAAACAAAATTATTTAATTAACTGGAGTACTTACTTCTAATTAATTAAACAAAGTTATTTAACTAAACGAGAAGCCATTCCTAATTAATTAAATGAAGTTATTTAATTAAATAAGAAAAGTGTCTCTAATTAATTAAAGATTATTTAATTAAATAGAAAAAGTAACTATCAGAGCATATCTCATTTTCTCAAAATAAATATCTCAACAAAATCTCTCTTCAGTTCAAAAAGGGAAATTTCCACTTAACTATTAATAAAAAATGAGTTAAATCAGTTAACTCCTTTTTCTACTCAAATTGAATTAGTTAACTCCTTATTTTACTGAAATTAAATATGTTAACTCCCTTTAATTTGGAAATCTCCCTTCATGACTGAACTTCACCTTTAATCCTGACCGTTGATTGAAATCGATCTCAACCGTTGATGAATTCCAGAAAAGTCTATTTAAGAGACTCTCATCTCTTCATTTTGAAAGTTTGAATGAGAATTTGCATCGAATTTTTGCTAGAATTCATACTCACATTTGCTCATATTCACATACGCAAAGATCAAGTTTGACCAAAAGTTGAACAGATTTAACTACGATTGACTTGAGTTGACTAGTTTCGAAAAGAATTTTGAATTAATTAAATGAAATTATTTAATTAAATAGAGTAATTACTTCTAATTAATTCAACAAAGTTATTTAATTAAGTGACAAGCCATTCCTAATTAATTAAATGAAGTTATTTAATTAAATAAGAAAAGTGTCCCTAAATAATTAAAGATTATTTAATTAAATAGAAAAAGAAATTATGAGAGCATATCTCATTTTATTAAATTAAATATCTCAACAAAATCTCTCTTCAGTTCAAAAAGGAAAATTTCCAGTTCACTATTGATCAAAAATGAGTTAAATCCGTTAACTCCTTTTTCTACTCAAATTGAATCAGTTAACTCCTTATTTTACTCAAATTAAATCTGTTAACTCCATTTAATTTGGAAATCTCCCTTTATGACTGAACTTCACCTTCAATCCTAACCATTGATTAAAATCAATCTCAACCATTGATGAATTCAAGAAAAAGTCTATTTAAGAGACCCTCGTCTCTTCATTTTAAAAGGTTGAATAAGAATTTGCATCGAATTGTTGCTGGACTTCATACTCACATTTGCTCATATTCACATACGCAAAGATCAAGTCTGACCAAAAGTTGACCAGATATAACCACGGTTGAGTTGAGTTAACTAGTTTCAAATTTTTTTTTGGAATAATTAAATGGATTACTTACTTCTAATTAATTAAACAAAGTTATTCAATTAAATGAGAAGCCATTCCAAATTAATTAAATTAAGTTATTTAATTAAATAAGAAAAGTGTCTCTAATTAATTAAAGATTATTTAATTAAATAGAAAAAGTAATTATGAGAGCATATCTCATTTTATTAAATTAAATATCTCAAAAAAATCTCTCTTCAGTTCAAAAAGGCAAATTTTCAGTTCACTATTGATAAAAAAATGAGTTAAATCAGTTAACTCCTCTTTCTATTCAAATTGAATCAGTTAACTCCTTATTTTACTCAAATTAAATCTGTTAACTCCCTTTAATTTCAAAATATCCCTTTATGACTGAACTTCACCTTTAATCTTGACCGTTGATTGAAATCAATCTCAACCGTTGATGAATTCCAGAAAAGTCTATTTAAGAGACCCTCATCTCTTCATTTTCAAAGGTTGAATGAGAATTTGCATCGAATTGTAGCTAGAATTCATACTCACATTTGCTCATTTTCACATCCGCAAAGATCAATTTTGACCAAAAGTTGACCAAATTTAACCACAGTTGACTTGAGTTCATTAGTTTCGAAAAGAATTTTGAAATAATTAAATAAAATTATTTAATTAAATTGAGTACTTACTTCTAATTAATTAAACAAAGTTATTTAATTAAATGAGAAACCATTCCTAATTAATTAAATGAAGTTATTTAATTAAATAAGAAAAGTGTCTCTAATTAATTAAAGATTATTTAATTAAATAGAAAAAATAATTATGAGAGCATATCTCATTTTATTAAATTAAATATCTCAACAAAATATCTCTTCAGTTTAAAAAGAGAAATTTCCAGGTCACTATTGATAAAAAATGAGTTAAATCAGTTAACTCCTTTTTCTACACAAATTGAATCAGTTAACTCGTTATTTTACTCAAATTAAATCTATTAACTCCCTTTAATTTAGCAATTTCTCTTTATGACTGAACTTCACCTTTAATCCTAACCGCTGATTGAAATCGATCTCAACCGTTGATGAATTCCAGGAAAGTCTATTTAAGAAACCCTCATCTCTTCATTTTGAAAGGTTGAATGAGAATTTGCATCGAATTGTTGCAAGAATTCATACTCACATTTGCTCATATTCACATACGCAAAGATCAAGTTTGACCAAAAGTTGACAATATTTAACCACGGTTAACTTGAGTTGACTAGTTTCGAAAAGAATTTTAAAATAATTAAATGAAATTATTTAATTAAATGGAGTACTTACTTCTAATTAATTAAACAAAGTTATTGAATTAAATGAGAAGCCATTCCTAACTAATTAAATGAAGTTATTTAATTAAATAAGAAAAGTGTCTCTAATTAATTAGAGATTATTTAATTAAATAGAAAAAGTAATTGTGAGAGCATATCTCATTTTATTAAATTAAATATCTCAACAAAATCTCTCTTCAGTTCAAAAAGGAAAATTTTCAGTTCACTATTGATAAAAAATGAGTTAAATCAGTTAATTCCTTTTTCTACTCAAATTGAATCAGTTAACTCCTTATTTTATTCAAATTAAATATGTTAACTCTCTTTAATTTGGAAATCTCCCTTTGTGACTAAACTTAACCTTTATTCGTGACCATTGGTTGAAATCAATCTCAACCGTTGATCAATTCTAGAAAAATCTATTTAAGAGACACTCATCTCTTCATTTTGAAAGGTTGAATGAGAATTTGCATCGAATTGTTGCTAGAATTCATGCTCATATTTGCATACGCAAAGATCAAATTTGACCAAAAGTTGACCAGATTTAACCACGGTTGACTTGAGTTCACTAGTTTCGAAAAGAATTTTGAAATAATTAAACGAAATTATTTAATTAAATGGAGTACTTACTTCTAATTAATTAAACAAAGTTATTTAATTAAATGAGAAGCCATTCCTAACTAATTGAATGAAGTTATTTAATTAAATAAGAAAAGTGTCTCTAATTAATTAAATATTATTTAATTAAATAGAAAAAGTAATTATGAGAGCATATCTTATTTTATTAAATTAAATATTTTAACAAAATCTCTTTTCAGTTCAAAAAGGGAAATTTCTAGTTCACTATTGATGAAAAATGAGTTAAATCAGTTAACTCTTTTTTCTTCTCAAATTGAATCAGTTAACTCCTTATTTTACTCAAATTAAATGTGTTAACTCCCTTTAATTTGGAAATCTCCCTTTATGACTAAACTTCACCTTTAATCCTGACCGTTGACTGAAATCGATCTCAACTGTTGATGAATTCTAGGAAAGTCTATTTAAGAGACCCTCATCTCTTCATTTTGAAAAGTTGACCAAATTTGACCATGATTGACTTGAGTTGACTAGTTTCAAAAAAAAATTTGAAATAATTAAACGAAATTATTTAATTAAATGGAGTACTTACTTCTAATTAATTAAACAATGTTATTTAATTAAATGAGAAGCCATTCCTAATTAATTAAATGAAGTTATTTAATTAAATAAGAAAAGTTTTTATAATTAATTAAAGATTATTTAATTAAGTAGAAAAAGTAATTATGAAAGCATATCTCATTTTATTAAATTAAATAGCTCAACAAAATCTCTCTTCAGTTCAAAAGGGGAAATTTTCAGTTCACTGTTGATAAAAAATGAGTTAAATCATTTGACTCATTTTTTTACTCAAATTGAATCAGTTAACTCCTTATTTTACTCGAATTAAATCTGTTAACTCTCTTTAATTTGAAAATCTTCCTTTATGACTGAACTTCACCTTTAATCCTGACTGTTGATTGAAATCGATCTCAACCGTTGATGAATTCCAAGAAAGTCTATTTAAGAGACCCTCATCTCTTCATTTTGAAAGATTGAATGAGAATTTGCATCGAATTGTTGCTGGAATTCATGCTCACATTTGCTCATATTCATATACACAAAGATCAAGTTTGACCAAAAGTTGACCATATTTAACCATGGTTGACTTGAGTTGACTAATGTCAAATTTTTTTTTGAAATAATTAAACAAAATTATTTAATTAAATGGAGTACTTACTTCTAATTAATTAAAAAAAGTTATTGAATTAAATCAGAAGCCATTCCTAATTAATTAAATGAAGTTATTTAACTAAATAATAAAATTGTTTCTAATTAATTAAAGATTATATAATTGAATAGAAAAAGTAATTATGAGTGCATATCTCATTTTATTAAATTAAATATCTCAACAAAATCTCTCTTCAGTTCAAAAAGGGGAATTTCTAGTTCACTATTGATCAAAAATGAGTTACATCAGTTAACTACTTTTCCTACTCAAATTGAATAAGTTAACTCCTTAATTTACTCAAATTAAATCTGTTAACTCACTTTAATTTGGAAATCTCCCTTCATGACTGAACTTCACCTTTAATCCTGACCATTGATTGAAATCGATCTCAACCGTTGATGAATTCTAGGAAAGTCTATTTAAGAGACCCTCATCTCTTCATTTTGAAAGTTTGAATGAGAATTTTCATCGAATTGTTGTTGGAATACATACTCACATTTGCTCATATTCACATACGCAAAGATCAAGTTTGACCAAAAGTTGATGAGATTTAGCCACGGTTGACTTGAGTTGACGAGTTTCGAAAAGAATTTTTAAATAATTAAACAAAATTATTTTATTAAATGGAGTACTTACTTCTAATTAATTAAACAAAATTATTTAATTAAATGAGAAGCCATTCCTAATTAATTAAATGAAGTTATTTAATTAAATAAGAAAAGTGTCTCTAATTAATGAAAGATTATTTAATTAAATAGAAAAAATAATTATGAGAGAATATATCATTTTATTAAATTAAATATCTCAACAAAATCTCTCTTCAGTTCAAAAAGGGAAATTTCAGGTTCACTATTGATAAAAAATGAGTTAAAACAGTTAACTCTTTTTTCTACTCAAATTGAATCAGTTAACTCCTTATTTTATTCAAATTAAATCTGTTAACTCTCTTTAATTTGAAAATCTCCCTTTATGACTGAACTTCACCTTTAATCCTGACCGTTGATTGAAATCGATCTCAACCGTTGATGAATTCTGTAGTGCCTCCCCCTGGTTCATATTTTGTTATCGTTGCTAAACTCTTTTAGAACTAGTTTTATGTTGTTGGTTAGCAGCATTCTTTTGAGATTATCAGATATTCTGCTATGGATTCAGTTTATTATGTGATGAGATTACTTAGACTCTACATTTTATGTATGTATGATGATTATTTTTAGTGTTCACATTTATTCATGATGATTATTACATTGCTTTCAATTATTAATGATGATTAGTAAGATGATTTATTATCATATGTGCTTTCTTATGGATACTTACCCCATACTTGCATGTGTATGGTGTGCATGTTTGCTTTTGTATGGCATGTCTAATGTGGTTAAGGAAGGGAGTCGTAGTCACCTGCTAGTCAGGATCTACACGATGCACCACTTCCTACCATTGTCTGTTTAGTTTAGTATATATTGTGTTTGTACATGCATGATTTTTATGCAGGTTGCAAGTACCGAGTATCAACTTTTCTGAATTGTCAGAATGAGTGTACCTTATCACATTATCTCAATGATAAGAGAGGAGAGATAAATTCTCAAGTCCAAATCCCAACCTTTTGAGCCATTTGTCCTAATTGGAAAATTAGGACAAGTATCTGAGTTGAATACCCACCGAATGTGTTGGATGACATATTTCATAATTTTTAACTCTTTAGATTTATTTTGTATGATTTGTTCTATGATGGGTTTTCATATTTTATCTTGGAGGTCTATGGTGAATTTTTCATTAATTAAGTCTTAATAAATAGATTTAATTAATAAATTATTTATTTGAGAAAATTAATAAAATATCATAATCTTTGATATTTTGATTGTAATTAATTAAGTGTGAATTATTGAGAAAAAGGAATTAAATAAAAGAAAACTAGAAATTAAAATTAATAATAAAGTAATAAATAAAATAATAATAATAAAAGTTAAAAAAATTAAAATGAAAGTTATAAAATTTAAATAGAGATTATTTAAAAAGTAAATTGGAGTTATAAGCTTGCATGGGATCTAACATGTGTCAACAACATGAGGGTTAGTGTATCAATTAAGCATAAGGTGTCTACAACTCTATGACTCATCAAAAGGGTTGGAAAAGACCCATGCTTAGTTGGTGACACCTTTCAGCAGTTTCAAGAAGCAATTCAAAGGTTTCTTGAGAGCTCTTTATATTTAGGCATTCATAGAAGCTTAAGGAGGGGGTGGAGAGTAATTAGAACAGAGGAGGACTCAAGAACTCTGAAGAAGGGAGCTTGCTCTGCGGATTTTCTGAGGAAGAGCGAATTAGCATCAGAATCCGGGTAGATTCTTGTGATTTTTCTTATGCTATTTCTGCATCATGCCTTCATGTCTTCTTCGTGTCTTCCATATGTCTTCTGAGGAATTTCATATTTTTATTGTATGCATTTTCAATTTGAGCAATTAAATTTATTTGAGAAATTTATATGCATGGATTGAAAAAAAAAGAGAAAATGGGTTTGGGTTCGAATTAGAATCAATTGAAATAGATTTGAAAATGGTTTCAAGATTTATGGCCAAATCCATTAGTAAAATTATTGGATAAATTTAGAGAACAATTATGTTAAGAGAAAATTCTTAATTCATCACAAATTTTCCTGTCGCTGCCCCTTGGATAGATCCGAACTCAGTCATTCATAACTTTTTATTGTGATCGAATTTATTCGATCGCTCAAGTCAGAATTGGCACAACTTGGCCCTCTCCAACATATTTCAATTTTAGCCCGATCCAACGGTTCATTAGGGAGAGATGGCCATCGTACCGAGACTGTTTTATTCAAGGACAAATATTTCTCCATTTCTCATAACCAAGAATTCTTTATGCTTAAACTTCACAAAAATAATATATCAAAGCAATATAATTAGAATTTAATAATTATTTAATTAGCCTAAAGACTAATAAGAATGTTCTAAATGAATTAATGGAAATTTTTAATGGAAAGTTTGTAGATAGAGCTGATGGATAGAGATATAGAATTCAATAGAGAATGGATGACTTTTAATATTAATTATTTAATGTATATTAAATATTATTTAATATATAATTTAAGAAATTACAATTTTAAATGAAGAGAATGTAATGGTAATGGATTAATTGACATAGAGTTATTATTATAACATTACTATAAGTAGAATTGTTATGTTATGTATTATTAGATAACTTGTTGATTTACCTTAATGGTGTTAAGAGTCAGTCAAATATTAACTAACGAGTATATGGAAGGATTCTATAGATCGAGTATTTATAGTTTGATGAGTTCATTATTTATTAATGTTTGGACTAGCAAACTATTAATAAATAATGCTTTGATTAATTATTAATAAATACGATTAGAGTTAATCTAGTGGAAATTATTTAATGATTAAAATTTTGTAAAAGATATTAGTTTTTGGTTTGAAGTATGATTGATTTTTAATCAATTAATATTCAACGAGTTGTCAATATAATTATATTATGCGATTGAGATTTATCTTGAAATGACTATCATTAAAACGAATTAATTAAGGAAACATTAGTATTCATAAAGAATGATGAATGTGATCTATTAATAAAATTTCCAATATAGCTTGTCATTAAATATCAACAAGTGATTATTATTGAACTATGAACATGAATATTTGTGTATGGCTGACTTTTAGTTGTTAGTCAACTAATATTTATTAGGTTGATGGTTTGGTTGTGAAATTATTAATTAAATCAATTAACTAAAGTTAATTAGATTTAATAATTAAGTTATGTAATGGAGATTTTATTGATATAGTTCTTTTAATGAGATTGTAGAAATATTGATATCAAATTGATAGGTCTTATTCTAATAACTTGAATAATGACTTAGATATTTTAACGGTTATTAGTGATAATTTAGTAATGATTATAATTAAGAGGCTTAAGTGTTAGAGATACTTAATTGAGTTTCAACCATTAAAATATTAATGGATCATGGAATTGTGCACCTATGTTAATTGGTAGATTAAATTGATCATAATCTTCTTATTCGAAGATTGATAATTGGATTTCTTATATTTTAACGAATAATGATCCTTGATTTATGTTGAAAGTTGAAGTAACCTTAAAAGAAGAGTTAATCAATTTGAATATGGATCATGGTTAAATATAGAGAACAATTTAATTAAAGGTCAATAATGATCAGTTTAGTGAATATTTATCCTTAAGTTATTCATAGAATGTAATTCTTAATAATAGAAGGATAATGCTATCGGGGAACAATTTGGTTGACATGTAGGTCAAATGATGAAACTTGGACACTCAAAAATATACTTGCAAACAAGAAACTGAAACCCCTACACTTGAAAATAGAAAATGAAACCCTTACACATTATTCAACTATGTGAATTTAGTAAACCAAAACATGTGTTTGCATCGTGTATTCTATATGCTTCTTGTTTTGGGTTTTGAGTTGACTAGTGTTGACCAGTCCTAGGATGTTACCAGAGGCTCAGGAGTTATGAGATATGATGGCATGTTGATCATATTGGTTTCAATCTTTATAAGCCCAACCATGGTAATGTGATCGTATGCTTTATGAAATGTTTGTATTTACTGATTGTTATTTCAGTCTTCATGTGTAAAGCTGAGAGGTATGTTTATGAGACACTTGAGGTAATCATTTTTGAGTCATCGATCAGTTATCCTTGGATTATTTTTTAGTCGTCATGATGGGACTGAAATATGAATTTATTTCTTGATGATGTCATGTTGATCCGATGGATATTTTCAGTGAAAATTGAAGTGTCTTCAAATCTCCAATTTTTTGCACCATCAGAAAGATCTCAGCATCTTGATTCCAACGCAACTTGAACAGAGTGAAAAGGATTCTATTTGTGCAAGTTATGTTTGGTCAAAGTTTGGTCAAATCGAGACTAGAGGCCGTAAAAGGGTGAAAAAGTAATCATCTCAAAAGTATTTGACCATGGATTTCAAATGAAAGAGCTCGTCAAAAGCTTTCCAATGGCATTCATTTTATCAAAAATGGAGATTAGATGTAAAAGTTATGATGGTTTCAAATTCAGGTAAAAGTATGGATTTGATGATGTCAGCATGACATCATAAAATCATAAAGAGAGGGAAAACATTCAAATTCAAATTAAAATGGATATTTAATTCGAATTAAAGGAATGAGATAATGGGAGTTGAACTCCTAACCATTGGCCTCCTAAAATTAAGGCAAACCAATGGGCTATTTATGGTACATGCAATATTAGTCTAGATCCATCCATTAGATCACATGTTGTAACATTTTTGACTCAACCATTTTGGAGTCTTCGATCAGTATGATTTTGAGATATTCTTGGTTGCTTGTTGAGAACCATTTATCTTGAGATATATTTTGGTTATTGAGAACCAATTGTTACGTATGATTATCAACGATGCCTTCAGTTGCCAATAAAAAATTTTTGTGATCATGATTTTCTATGAATGCTTTTTTAGATGCTCATAGAGATTTGATGATTCTTATCTTAGAGATTTGATGATTTTTATTATGGATATTTGATTCTTTTATGCATATTTGATGATTTTATTATGGATTATCTTTTATGATTTTGAAATTTATGATTCCATGAGCTTAGGGTAGGTAATCTACTTGTAGTTTCGGGAAGTGATTTGCAATAAGGGTCAGGGCCCTAAGTGGCTGCCAGGGTAACTCATTGTAAGTTTGGTTAATAAGTTATAACATTTACACACTAAATGAGGATTAAATGAACCTAAAAATATAATTGTTGATGTTCTTGCCAATGCCTTGAGTGCTTGTACAGGCTAGGATGGGAGTAGTGAGAACGCATGGTTGCGATCGTGAATTCCATAGTACGCCTCGTCAGTATGAGAGGATACTAGTGGTCGTATGAGATCAGTATGGACCTGTGGAGTTTAGCTAACTACTATGGTAACTTGTACGTGATAAATGTGATGACACTTTTCCACTTGTAGAGTAGGTTTCCTACATGTCTTTGTGTGCCTCTGGGAATTAGATGTCGGTTTTGTGTGATGGAACCTTTGAGTTAGTATACTTTTAGGATTCCTCGACTTATAGAAATTTGTGCTTCATGAATTGATATCCTATTTGGGACTTGAGATTATCTCTTCAGCACGGTGGGAGTGGACCACTCAGGTTCCATGCAGTCGGGTGGTAGTGTATTTTCACTCTTATCATTTGAGATCCGTTCGAGACACCGTGGCTAAAGTATCCTTGGTTGGTATTTATTCTTCACTATGTTCTTGGAGCATTATGATAGATGATATACCTTATAATGGATATATTTATTGGTATGTTTCTTATATTGATGATTTGCTTTACTTTGCATATGTTAGTTGATGATTTATTATGCTTTACTTTGCATGTTAGTAGGATATTTTAGGAGTGACATTCCTACTATGTTAATACCGATGATCTCTTCAGTGCTTTGGAATGTTATGCATGGAGGGATGGCTAAGATCCACGATGGTCTAATGATGCTATATACAGTTGGAAGGAATTGTGCACTTAGTTATTTATGTTTGTGATATATGGTTATATTTTGTAAGAGATGTTTATATCTTTATGATGATGATGTATCATGTATTGTTTATGGTTTCATTTACTTCAATTGCATCATGGATTAATATTAGATGATGATGATGTACTTTATTTACTTGGATGTTTCTTCTTTTAAGCTTTTTATACCCTGTGATATGTACAGTGGATGATTGAGCTAAACTAAAATATAATTACAAAAGGACACTTGTATATTGTTTAAGTACATTGGATGTATCATTGTTATTTTATAAGGATGGGATGTTAGATAAATAGTTAATTTAGATGTGATATAATGTTAAGAGATCTTTAAAGAATGTAGCCTGTTATGTATATATGTTATGTTTATTTTTATTTGAATTGTTGTTATTGCTTCCGCAAATGTTATGAATGGTTTTATCTTTCATATTTAAAAAAAAAAAAAAAATTCTTTGGCAAACTTAGTAAAATTCTTTGGATCCATTGGCGGGTATTTAAGAGACCCTCATCTCTTCATTTTGAAAGGTTGAATGAGAATTTGCATCAATTTGTTGCTGAAATTCATACTCACATTTTCTCATATTCACATACGCAAAGATCAAGTTTGACCAAAAGTTGACTAGATTTAACCACGGTTGACTTGAGTTGACTAATTTCAAAAAGAATTTTGAAATAATTAAACGAAATTATTTAATTAGATGGAGTACTTCTAATTAATTAAACAAAGTTATTTAAATAAATGAGAAGCCATTCCAAATTAATTAAATGAAGTTATTTAATTAAATAAGAAAAGTGTCTCTAATTAAATAAAGATTACTTAATTAAATAGAAAAACTAATTATGAGAGCATATCTCATTTTATTGAATTAAATATCTCAACAACATCTCTCTTCAGTTCAAAAAGAGAAATTTCCAGTTCACCATTGATAAAAAATGAGTTAAATCAGTTAACTCTTTTTTCTACTCAAATTGAATCAGTTAACTCGTTATTTTGCTCAAATTAAATCTATTAACTCCCTTTAATTTGGAAATCTATCTTTATGACTGAACTACACGTTTAATCCTGACCGTTGATTGAAATCGATCTCAACCGTTGATGAATTCTAGAAAATTCTATTTAAGAGACCCTCATTTCTTCATTTTGAAAGGTTGAATGAGAATTTGCATCAAATTGTTGCTAGAATTCATACTCACATTTTCTCATATTCACATATGCAAAGATCAAGTTTGACCAAAACTTGACCAGATTTAACCATGGTTGACTTGAGTTGACTAGTTTTGAAAAGAATTTTGAAATAATTAAACGAAATTATCTAATTAAATGAAGTACTTACTTCTAATGAATTAAACAAAGTTATTTAATTAAATGAGAAGCCATTCTTAATTAATTAAATAAAGTTATTTAATTAAATAATAAAAGCGTCTATAATTAATTAAAGATAATTAAATGGAAAAAGTAATTAGGAGAGCATATCTCATTTTATTAAATTAAATATCTCAACAAATTCTCTCTTCAATTCAAAAAGGGAAATTTCTAGTTCACTATTGATAAAAATTGAGTTAAATCAGTTAACTCCTTTTTCTACTCAAATTGAATCAATTAACTCCTTATTTTACTCAAATTAAATCTTTTAACTCCCTTTTATTTGGAAATCTCCCTTTATGACTGAACTTCACCTTTAATCCTGACAGCTGATTGAAATCAATCTCAACCGTTGATGAATTCCAAGAAAGTTTATTTAAGAGACTCTCATCTCTTCATTTTGAAAGGTTGAATGAGAATTTGCATCGAATTGTTGCTGAAATTCATACTCACATTTTGTCATATTCACATACGCAAAGATCAAGTTTGACCAAAAGTTTATCAGATTTAAGCACGATTGACTTGAGTTGACTAGTTTCGAAAAGAATTTTGAAATAATTAAATGAAATTATTTAGTTAAATGGAGTACGTACTTCTAATTAATTAAACAAAGTTATTTAATTAAATGAGAAGCCATTCCTAATTAATTAAATGAAGTTATTTAGTAAAATAAGAAAAGTGTCTCTAATTAATTAAAGATTACTTAATTAAATAGAAAAAGTAATTATGAGAGCATATCTTATTTTATTAAATTAAATATCTCAACAAAATCTCTCTTCAGTTCAAAAAGGGAAATTTCCAGTTCACTATTGATAAAAAATGAGTTAAATGAGTTAACTCCTTTTTCTACTCAAATTGAATCAGTTAACTCCTTATTTTAGTCAAATTAAATCTGTTAACTCCCTTTAATTTGGAAATCTCCCTTTATGACTGAACTTCACCTTTAATCCCGACTGTTGATTGAAATCGATCTCAACTGTTGATGAATTCAAGAAAAGTCTATTTAAGAGACCCTCATCTCTTCACTTCGAAAGGTTGAATGAGAATTTGCATCGAATTGTTGCTGGAATTCATACTCACATTTTCTCATATTCACATACGCAAAGATCAAGTTTAACCAAAAGTTGACCATATTTAACCACGGTTGACTTGAGTTGACTAGTTTCGAAAAAAAAAATTAAATAGTTAAACAAAATTATTTAATTAAATGGTTTTCTTACTTCTAATTAATTAAACAAATTTGTTTAATTAAATGAGAAGTCATTCCTAATTAATTAAATGAAATTATTTAATTTAATAAGAAAAGTGTCTCTAATTAATTAAACATTACTTAATTAAATAGAAAAAGTAATTATAAGAGCATATCTCATTTTATTAAATTAAATATCTCAACAAAATCTCTCTTCAGTTCAAAAAGGGAAATTTTCAGTTCACTATTGATAAAAAATGAGTTAAATGAGTTAACTCCTTTTTCTACTCAAATTGAATCAGTTAACTCTTTATTTTACTCAAATTAAATCTGTTGACTCCTTTTAATTTGAAAATCTCCCTTTATGAATGAACTTCACCTTTAATCCTAACCGTTGATTGAAATCAATCTCAACCGTTGATGAATTCCAGAAACCTCTATTTAAGAGACCCTTATCTCTTCATTTCGAAAGGTTGATGAGAATTTGCATCAAATTGTTGCTGAAATTCATACTCACATTTTCTCATATTCACATTCGCAAAGATGAAGTTTGACCAAAAGTTGACCAGATTTAACCAGGGTTGACTTGAGTTGACTAGTTTCGAAAAGAATTTTAAAATAATTAAATGAAATTATTTAATTAAATGGAGTACTTACTTCTAATTAATTAAATAAAGTTATTTAATTAAATGAGAAGCCATTCCTAATTAATTAAATGAAGTTATTTAATTACATAAGAAAAGTGTCTCTAATTAATTAAAGATTACTTAATGAAATAGAAAAAGTAATTAGGAGAGTATATCTCATTTTATTAAATTAAATATCTCAACAAAATCTCTCTTTAGTTCAAAAACAAAAATTTTCAGTCCACTATTTATCAAAAATGAGTTAAATGAGTTAACTCTTTTTTCTACTCAAATTGAATCAGCTAACTCTTTATTTTACTCAAATTAAATCTGTTAACTCCATTTAATTTGGAAATCTCCCTTTATGACTGAACTTCACCTGGAATTCATCAACATGATACATCCATAATGATAATACATCTATCATAAAATCTAACCATCCATCATAATAATCCAAGAACATAGTGAAGGTAAATGCCAATCATGAAATTTCTAGCCACGATGACCACAGAACGGATCTCAATGGTAAGAGTAAAAGCACTACCACCCGACTACGTGGAACCTAAATGGTCCACTCCCACCGTGCTGAGGAGATAGTCTCAAGTCCCAAATAGGATAACAAACCTATAATCATAAATACTCTTTAAGTCCAGGAAATCCTATAAGTATGCTAACTCAAGGGTTCTTAAAAAGATCGACATCTAAATCCCAGAGGTACCACAAGACACATAGGAAACCTAATATGCAAGCGAAAAAGTGTCATCGCAAAAGTCACATAGAAGTTACCCGAGCAATCCCTTAGGAATCCCGGGTCCCTACTGATCCTGCGGCCACTAGTATCCTCTCGTACTGACGAGGCCTACTATGGAATGCAAGGTCGTAACCAAGCATTCTCTCTACCCCATCCTAGTCTGTACTAGCACTCAAGGCATGGGAGAGAACATACAATTATCTTGTTAGGTTCATTTTCTCTCATTTAGTGTAAATGTTTTCACTTATTAAAAAAAATGACTTACAATGGGTTTCTCAAGGCAGCCTCTTAGGGCTCCGACCCCCATTGCAAGCCACTTCCCGACTCTACACATAGATAACCTACCCTAGCTCATGAACTCATAAATAAAAGAATCATAATAAAGCCTCCTCAGTCCTATACAAGCAACTGAAAAACATCATAAAAGATAATCCACAAAATTACGTCAATTCTTCATGAGCAACAGATAATATCAAATAGTAATCATGTAATCACGACAGTTCTCTATCAGCAACTGAAGGCATCAATGATAAGTCACAAAATCCAATGGTTCTACAATGAGCAACTAGAAAGTAATACAAGTATAACTAATCGAGACTCAGAAATGGTTAAGTTAGGTATCTCAAATACATACACCTCAGCTTCACACAAGGAAACTGGAAAGCAATAACAAACAGTAAACACAATCATGTCGTAGAGCACTTCATCACATTACCATGGTCGGGTTAAGAAAGATCGAGACCAAATCATCATGACATCACATTCCCAACCTCGAGCTTCTGGTAACAACCTAAACTGGTCAACGCTAAACCAACCCCAAAACATTCAAAGTACAAAGACAACATCAAAGTCTCAGAGATTGGATCTGAAATTATATTATTTGGGTTAAGGTAAGGTTTATGTTTCAGTTTAATGTCGAATTTCAAGTAACAAAGTTTTCATATCTACCCCTTTACGATTAACCCATTTCTATAATAACTTCCATTAAGTCAATCTTCCAAATCTACTATTTAATCAGATAATATTCATTATTAATTAACTTTACTTATGTATGGTGAATAGTTTCATATATTTTACTTTACTTTGTATCATGGATTGGAGGATGTTGTATCTTGATCTTTACATATGTATATTCTTTTAAGCCTTTCATACGCTATGACTTGTACAGTGGATGATTGAGCATTTCGAATTAATTTGCCAAAAGGCATTCGGAACAAATGTATAATATGGACATGGGACTTATGATTATTCTTTCATATTTATGTGATATTTGTTAGACTTAGAATTAATTAAATTTAAACGTGACTCAACGTCTTGGGATCTTTAAGAAATGTAACTTGTAATGTATGTTTGTCGATGATTACATGTTATTGCTTCCGCTACTATGTGTTTGATGTGTATGTTATACTTTCTTACTTTAAAAAAAAAAAAATGTTTAGCAAACTTAGTAAAACTTTAGGTTAATTCTTTTGGATCCCTTGGCGGGGCGTTACATCAAAACAATCTCAACCGTTGATGAATTCCAGGAAAGTCTATTTAAGAGACCCTCATCTCCTTATTTTGAAAGGTTCAATGAGAATTTGCATTGAATTGTTGTTAGAATTCATATTTACATTTGCTCATATTCACATACGCAAAGATCAAGTTTGACCAAAAGTTCACCAGATTTAACCACGGTTGAATTGAGTTTACTAGTTTCAAATTTTTTTTTTCAAATAATTAAATAAAATTATTTAATTAAATGGAGTACTTACTTCTAATTAATTATACAAAGTTATTTAATTAAATAAGAAGCCATTCTTAATTAATTAAATAAAGTTATTTAATTAAATAAGAAGTGTGTCTCTAATTAATTAAAAATTATTTAATTAAATAGAAAAAGTAATTATGAAAGCATATCTAATTTTGTTAAATTAAATATCTCAGCAAATTCTCTCTTCAGTTCAAAAAGAGAAATTTTCAGTTCACTATTGATAAAAAATGAGTTAAATCATTTAACTCTTTTTTCTACTCAAATTGAATCAGTTAACTCCTTATTTTACTCGAATTAAATCTATTAACTCCCTTTAATTTGGAAATCTCCCTTTATGACTGAAATTTTTACCTTTAATCTTGACTGTTGATTGGAATCGATCTCAACTGTTGATGAATTCTAAAAAAGTGTATTTAAGAGACCCTCATCTCTTCATTTTGAAAGGTTGAATGAGAATTTGCATCGAATTGTAGCTGGAATTCATACTCACATTTGCTCATATTCACATACGCAAAGATAGAGTTTGACAAAAAGTTGACCAAATTTAACCACGGTTGACTTGAGTTGACTAATTTCAAAAATAATTTTGAAATAATTAAATAAAATTATTTAATTAAATTGAGTATTTACTTCTAATTAATTAAACAAAATTATCTAATTAAATGAGAAGCCATTCCTAATTAATTAAATAAAGTTATTTAATTAAATAATAAAAGTGTTTCTAATTAGTTAGAGATTATTTAATTAAATAGAAAAAGTAATTATGAGAGCATCTCTCATTTTATTAAATTAAATATCTCAACAAAATCTCTCTTCAGTTCAAAAAGGGAAATTTCTAGTTCACTATTGATAAAAAATGAGTTAAATGAGTTAACTCCTTTTTCTACTCAAATTAAATCAGTTAACTCCTTATTTTACTCAAATTAAATCTATTACCTCCCTTTAACTTGGAAATCTCCCTTTATGACTGAACTTCACCTTTAATCCTGACCGTTGATTGAAATCGATCTCAACCATTGATGAATTCGAGAAAAGTCTATTTAAGAGACCCTTATCTCTTCATTTTGAAAGGTTGAATGAGAATTTGCATCGAATTGTTGCTGGAATACATACTCACATTTGCTCATATTCAAATACACAAAGATCAACTTTGACCAAAAGTTACTTAGATTTAACCACGGTTGACTTGAGTTGACTAGTTTCAAAAAGAATTTTGAAATAATTAAACAAAATTATTTAATTAAGTGGAGTACTTACTTCTAATTAATTAAACAAAGTTATTTAATTAAATGAGAAGTCATTCCTAATTAATTAAATTAAGTTATTTAATTAAATAAGAAAAGTGTCTCTAATTAATTAAAGATTACTTAATTAAATAAAAAAAGTAATTATGAGAGCATCTCTCATTTTATTAAATTAAATATCTCAACAAAATCCCTCTTCAGTTCAAAAAGACAAATTTCTAGTTCACTATTGATAAAAAATGAGTTAAATGAGTTAACTCTTTTTTCTACTCAAATTAAATCAGTTAACTCCTTATTTTACTCAAATTAAATCTCCTAACTCCCTTTAACTTGGAAATCTCCCTTTATGACTGAACTTCACCTTTAATCCTGACCGTTGATTGAAATCGATCTCAATCGTTGATGAATTCGAGAAAAGTCTATTTAAGAGACCCTCATCTCTTCATTTTGAAAGGTTGAATGAGAATTTGCATCGAATTGTTGCTGGAATACATACTCACATTTACTCATATTCAAATACACAAAGATCAAGTTTGACCAAAAGTTACTTAGATTTAACCACGGTTGACTTGAGTTGACTAGTTTCAAAAATAATTTTGAAATTATTAAATGAAATTATTTAATTAAGTGGAGTACTTAATTCTAATTAATTAAAAAAAGTTATTTAATTAAATGAGAAGCCATTCCTAATTAATTAAATTAAGTTATTTAATTAAATAAGAAAAGTGTCTCTAATTAATTAAAGATTATTTAATTAAATAGAAAAAGTAATTATGAGAGCATATCTCATTTTATTAAATTAAATATCTCAATAAAATCTCTCTTCAGTTCAAAAAGGGAAATTTCTAATTCACTATTGATAAAAAATGAGTTAAATCAGTTAACTCCTTTTTCAACTCAAATTGAATCAATTAACTCTTTATTTTACTCAAATTAAATCTGTTAACTCCCTTTAATTTGAAAATCTCCCTTTATGATTGAACTTCACCTTTGATCTTGACCTTTGATTGAAATCGATCTCAACCATTGATGAATTTTAGGAAAGTCTATTTAAGAGACCCTCATCTCTTCATTTTGAAAGGTTGAATGAGAATTTGCATCGAATTGTTATTGGAATTCATACTCACATTTGCTCATATTCACATACGAAAAGATACAGTTTGACCAAAAGTTGATCAAATTTAACCACAGTTGACTTGAGTTGACTAGTTTCGAAAAGAATTTTGAAATAATTAAACGAAATTATTTAATTAAATGGAGTACTTACTTCTAATTAATTAAACAATGTTATTTAATTAAACGAGAAGCCATTCCTAACTAATTAAATGAAGTTATTTAATTAAATAAGAAAAGTGTCTCTAATTTTTTAAAGATTATTTAATTAAATAGAAAAAGTAATTATGAGAGCATATACCATTTTAATAAATTAAATATCTCAACAAAAGCTCTCTTCAGTTCAAAAAGGGAAATTTCAAGTTCACTATTGATCAAAAATGTGTTAAATCATTTAACTCCTTTTTTTACTCAAGTTGAATCAGTTAACTCTTTATTTTACTCAAATTAAATTTGTTAACTCCCTTTAATTTGGAAATCTCCCTTTATGACTGAACTTCACCTTGAATCTTCACCGTTGATTGAAATCGATCTCAACCGTTGATGAATTCCAGGAAAGTCTATTTAAGAGATGCTCATCTCTTCATTTTGAAAGGTTGAATGAGAATTTGCATCAAATTGTTGCTGGAATACATACTCACATTTGCTCATATTCACATATGCAAAAATCAAGTTTGACCAAAAGTTGACTAGATTTAACCATGGTTGACTTGAATGGATTAATTTCGAAAAGAATTTTGAAATAATTAAACGAAATTATTTAATTAAATGGAGTACTTACTTCTAATTAATTAAACAAAGTTATTTAATTAAATGAGAAGTCATTCCTAATTAATTAAATGAAGTTATTTAATTAAATAAGAAAAGTGTCTTGAATTAATTAAAGATTATTTAATTAAATAGAAAAAGTAATTATGAGAGCATATCTAATTTTATTAAATTAAATATCTCGATAAAATTTCTCTTCAGTTCAAAAAGGGAAATTTCAGTTCACTATTGATAAAAAATGAGTGAAATCAGTTAACTCATTTTTCTACTAAAATTGAATTAGTTAACTCCTTATTTTACTCAAATTAAATCTGTTAACTCCCTTTAATTTGGAATCTCCCTTTATGACTGAACTTCACCTTTAATCCTGACCGTTGATTGAAATTGATCTCAACTGTTGATGAATTCCAGAAAATTCTATTTAAGAGACCCTCATCTCATCATTTTGATAGGTTGAATGAGAATTTGCATCAAATTGTTGCTAGAATTCATACTCACATTTGTTGATATTCACATACGCAAAGATCAAGTTTGACATAAAGTTGATTAGATTTAACCACGGTTGACTTGAGTTGACTAGTTTAGAAAAAAAATTGAAATAATTAAATGAAATTATTTAATTAAATGAAGTACTTACTTCTAATTAATTAAATAAAGTTATTTAATTAAATGAGAAGCGATTACTAATTAATTAAATGAAGTTACTTAATTAAATAAGAAAACTGTCCCTAATTAATTAAAGATTATGTAATTAAATAGAGAAAGTAATTATGAGAGCATATCTCATTTTATTAAATTAAATATCTCAAAAAAATCTCTCTTCAGTTCAAAAAGGGAAATTTTCAGTTCACTATTGATCAAAAATGACTTAAATTAGTTAACTGCTTTTTCTACTCAAATTCAATCAGTTAACTCCTTATTTTACTCAATTTAAATCTCTTAACTCCCTTTAATTTAGAAACTCCCTTTATGACTGAACTTCATCCTTAATCCTAACCGTTGATTGAAATCGATCTCAACCGTTGATGAATTCCAGGAAAGTCTATTTAAGAGACCCTCATCTCTTCATTTTGAAAGGTTGAATGAGAATTTGCATTGAATTGTTGCTGGAATTCATACTCACATTTGCTCATATTCACATACGCAAAGATTAAGTTTGACCAAAAGTTGACCAGATTTAACCATAGTTGACTTGAGTTGACTAGATTCGAAAAGAATTTTGAAATAATTAATTGAAATTATTTGATTAAATGGAGTACTTACTTCTAATTAATTAAACAAAATTATTTAATTAAATAAGAAGTGTGTCTCTAATTAATTAAAGATTACTTAATGAAATAGAAAAAGTAATTAGGAGAGTATATCTCATTTTATTAAATTAAATATCTCAACAAAATCTCTCTTTACTTCAAAAAGAGAAATTTTAAGTTCACTATTGATAAAAAATGAGTTAAATCAGTTAACTCCTTTTTCTACTCAAATTGAATCAGTTAACTCCTTATTTTACTCAAATTAAATCTGTTAATTTTCTTTAATTTGGAAATCTCCTTTTATGACTGAACTTCACAATTCATCCTGACCGCTGATTGAAATTGATCTCAACCGTTGATGAATTCCAGAAAAGTCTATTTAAGAGACCCTCATCTCTTCATTTTCAAAGGTTGAATGAGAATTTGCATCGAATTGTTGCTAGAATTCATACTCACATTTGCTCATATTCACATACACAAAGATCAAGTTTGACCAAAAGTTTATCAGATTTAACTACGGTTGACTTGAGTTGACTAGTTTCGAAAAGAATTTTGAAATAATTAAACGAAATTATTTAATTAAATGGAGTACTTACTTCTAATTAATTAAACAAAGTTATTTAATTAAATAAGAAGCCATTCCTAATTAATTAAATGAAGTTATTTAATTAAATAAGAAAAGTGTCTCTAATTAATTTAAGATTATTTAATTAAATAGACAAAGTAATTATGAGAGCATATCTCATTTTATTAAATTAAATATCTCAACACAATCTCTCGTCATTTCCAAAAGGGAAATTTCTAGTTCATTATTGATAAAAAATGAGTTAAATTAGTTAACTCCTTTTTCTACTCAAATTTAATCAGTTAACTCCTTATTTTACTCAAATTAAATCTGTTAACTACCTTTAATTTGGAAATCTCCCTTTATGACTGAACCTCACAATTCATCTTGATCGCTGATTGAAATCGATCTCAACCGTAGATGAATTCTAGGAAAGTCTATTTAAGAGACCCTCATCTCTTCATTTTGAAAGGTTGAATGAGAATTTGCATCAAATTAGTGCTGGAATTCATACTCACATTTGCTCATATTCACATACGCAAAGATCAAGTTTGACCAAAAGCTGACCAGATTTAACCACGGTTGACTTGAGTTGACTAGTTTCAAAAATAATTTTTAAATAATTAAACGAAATTATTTAATTAAAAGGAGTACTTACTTCTAATTAATTAAATAAAATTATTTAACTAAATGTGAAGCCATTCCTAATTAATTAAATGAAGTTATTTAATTAAATAAGAAAACTGTTTCTAATTAATTAAAGATTATTTAATTAAATAGAAAAAGTAATTATGAGAGCATATCTCATTTTATTAAATTAAATATCTCAACAAAATCTCTCTTCAGTTCAAAAACAAAAATTTCCAGTTCACTATTGATAGAAAAAGAGTTAAATCAGTTAAATCCTTTCTTCTACTCAAATTGAATCAGTTAACTCCTTTTTTTTACTCAAATTAAATCTGTTAACTCCCTTTAATTTTGAAATCTCCCTTTATTACTGAAGTTCAAAATTCATACTGATCGCTGATTGAAATCGATCTCAACCGTAGATGAATTCTAGGAAAGTCTATTTAAGAGACCCTCATCTCTTCATTTTGAAAGGTTGAATGAGAATTTGCATTGAATTGTTGCTGGAATACATACTCACATTCGCTCATATTCACATACACGAAGATCAAGTTTGACGAAAAGTTTATCAGATTTATCTACGGTTGACTTGAGTTGACTAGATTCGAAAAGAATTTTGAAATAATTAAGCGAAATTATTTAATTAAAAGGAGTACTTACTTCTAATTAATTAAACAAAGTTATTTAATTAAATGAGAAGCCATTCCTAATTAATTAAATGAAATTATTTAATTAAATAAGAAAAGTGTCTCTAATTAATTAAAGATTATTTAATTAAATATAAAAAGTAATTATGAGAGCATATCTCATTTTATTAAATTAAATATCTCAACAAAATATCACTTCAGTTCAAAAAGGGAAATTTCCATTTCACTATTGATAAAAAATGAGTTAAATCAGTTAACTCCTTTTTCTAGTCAAATTGAATCAGTTAACTCTTTATTTTACTCAAACTAAATTTATTAACTCCCTTTAATTTGGAAATTTCCCTTTATGACTGAACTTCACCTTTAATCCTGACCGCTAATTGAAATCGATCTCAATCGTTGATGAATTCCAGGAAAGTCTATTTAAGAGACCCTCATCTCTTCATTTTGAAAGGTTGAATATGTATTTGCATCGAATTGTTGTTGGAATTCATACTCACATTTGCTCATATTCACATACGCAAAGATCAAGTTTGACTAAAAGTTGACCAGATTTAACCATAGTTGACAAAAGTTGACTAGTTTCAAATTTTTTTTTGAAATAATTAAATGAAATTATTTAATTAAATGGATTACTTACTTCTAATTAATCAAACAAATTTATTTAATTAAATAAGAAGCCATTCGTAATTAATTAAATGAAGTTATTTAATTAAATAAGAAAATTGTCTATAATTAATTAAAGATTATTTAATTAAATAGAAAAAGTAATTATGAGAGCATATCTCATTTTATTAAATTAAATATCTCAACAAAATCTCTCTTCAGTTCAAAAAGGAAAATTTCCAATTCACTATTGATCAAAAATGAGTTAAATGAGTTAACTCCTTTTTCTACTCAAATTGAATCAGTTAACTCCTTATTTTACTCAAATTAAATCTGTTAACTCCCTTTAATTTGGAAATCTCATTTTATGACTAAAGTTCCTCATTAATCCTGACCACTGATTGAATTCGATCTCAATCGTTGATGAATTTCAAAAAAGTCTATTTAAGAGACCCTCATCTATTCATTTTGAAAGGTTGAATGATAATTTGCATCGAATTGCTACTGGAATTCATACTCACATTTGCTCATAGTCACATACGCAAAGATAAAATTTGACAAAAAGTTGATCAGATTTAACCACGGTTGACTTGAGTTGACTAATTTCGAAAAGAATTTTGAAATAATTAAAAGAAATTATTTAATTAAATGGAGTACTTATTTCTAATTAATTAAAAAAAGTTATTTAATTAAATGAGAAGCCATTCCTAATTAATTAAATGAAATTATTTAATTAAATAAGAAAAGTGTTTCTAATTAATTAAAGATTATTTAATTAAATAGAAAATGTAATTATGAGAGCATATCTCATTTTATTAAATTAAATATCTCAACAAAAGCTCTCTTCAGATCAAAAAGGGAAATTTCCAGTTCACTATTGATAAAAAATGAGTTAAATGAGTTAACTCCTTTTTCAAGTCAAATTGAATCAGTTAACTCCTTAGTTTACTCAAATTAAATCTGTTAACTCCCTTTAATTTGGAAATCTCGCTTTATGACTGAACTTCACCTTTAATCCTGACCGCCGCTTGAAATTGATCTGAACCATTGATGAATTCTAGAAAAGTCTATTTAACAAACCCTCATCTCTTCATTTTGAAAGGTTGAATGAGAATTTGCATCGAATTGTTTCTGGAATTCATATTCACATTTTCTCATTTTCACATACGCAAAGATCAAGTTTGACCAAAACTTGACCAAATTTAACCATGGTTGACTTGAGTTGACTAGTTTCGAAAAGAATTTAGAAATAATTAAACGAAATTATTTAATTAAATGGAGTACTTACTTCTAATTAATTAAACAAAGTTATTTAATTAAATGAGAAGCCATTCCTAATTAATTAAATGAAGTTATTTAATTAAATAAGAAAAGTGTCTCTAATTAATTCCATATTACTTAATTAAATAGAAAAAGTAATTATGAGAGCATATCTAATTTTATTAAATTAAATATCTCAACAAAATCTCTCTTTATTTCAAAAAGGGAAATTTCTAGTTCACTATGGATCAAAAATGAGTTAAATCAGTTAACTCCTTTTTCTACTCAAATTGAATCAGTTAACTCCTTATTTTACTCAAATTAAATTTTTTAACTCCCTTTAATATGGAAATTTCCTTTTATGACTGAACTTCACCTTTAATCCTGACCGTTGATTGAAATCGATCTCAACCGTTGATGAATTCTAGGAAAGTATATTTAAGAGACCCTCATCTCTTCATTTTGAAAGGTTGAATGAGAATATGAATCGAATTGTTGCTGTAATACATACTCACATTTGATCATATTCACATACACAAAGATCAAGTTTGACCAAAAGTTGAAAAGATTTAACCATAGTTGACTTTAGTTGACTAGTTTCAAAAAGAATTTTTGAATAACTAAATGAAATTATTTAATTAAATGGAGTACTTACTTCTAATTAATTAAAAAAAGTTATTTAGTTAAATGAGAAGCCATTCCTAATTAATTAAATGAAGTTATTTAATTAAATAACAAAAGTGTCTCTAATTAATTAAAGATTATTTAATTAAATTAAAAAAGTAATTATGAGAGTAGATCTCATTTTATTAAATTAAATATCTCAACAAAATCTCTCTTCAATTCAAAAAGAGAAATTTCCAGTTCGCTACTGATAAAAAATGAGTTAAATAAGTTAACTCCTTTTTCTATTCAAATTGAATCAGTTAACTCCTTATTTTACTCAAATTAAATCTGTTAACTCCCTTTAATTTGTAAATCTCCCTTTATGACTGAACTTCACCTTTAATCCCGACCGTTGAATTTCAGGAAAGTCTATTTAAGAGACCCTCACCTCTATATTTTGAAAAGGTTGAATGAGAATTTGCATCAAATTGTTGCTAGAATTCATACGCACATTTGCTCATATTCACATACGCAAAGATCAAGTTTGACCAAAAGTTGACCAGATTTAACCACGGTTGACTTGAGTTGACTAGTTTCAAAAAGAATTTTGGAATAATTAAATGAAATTATTTAATTAAATGGAGCACTTACTTCTAATTAATTAAACAAAGTTATTTAATTAAATGAGAAGCCATTCCAAATTAATTAAATGAAGTTATTTAATTAAATAAGAAAAGTGTTTCTAATTAATTAAAGATTACTTAATTAAATAGAAAAGTAATTATGATAGCATATCTCATTTTATTAAATTAAATATCTCAACGAAATCTCTCTTCAGTTCAAAAAGGGAAATTTCCAGTTCACTATGGATCAAAAATGAGTTAAAGCAGTTAACTCCTTTTTCTACTCAAATTGAATCAGTTAACTCCTTATTTTACTCAAATTAGATCTATTAACTCCCTTTGATTTGGAAATCTCCCTTTATGACCTACTTCACCTTTAATCCTGACTATTGATTGAAATCGATCTCAACCGTTGATGAATTCTAGGAAAGTCTATTTAAGAGACCCTCATCTCTTCATTTTGAAAGGTTGAATGACAATTTGCATCAAATTGTTGCTGGAATTCATACTCACATTTGCTCATATTCACATACGCAAAGATCAAGTTTGACCAAAAGTTGACCAGATTTAACCATGGTTGACTTGAGTTGACTAGTTTCGAAAAGAATTTTGAAATAATTAAACAAAATTATTTAATTAAATGGAGTACTTACTTCTAATTTATTAAAAAAAATTATTTAATTAAATGAGAAGCTATTCCTAATTAATTAAATAAAGTTATTTAATTAAATAAGAAAAGTGTCTCGAATTAATTCAAGATTACTTAATTAAATAGAAAAATTAATTATGAGAGCATATCTCATTTTATTAAATTAAATATCTCAACAAAATCTCTCTTCAGTTCAAAAAGGGAAATTTTTAGTTCACTATGGATAAAAAATGAGTTAAATTAGTTAACTCCTTTTTCTACTCAAATTGAATTAGTTAACTCTTTATTTTACTCAAATTAAATTTGTTAACTCCCTTTAATTTGGAAATCTCGCTTTATGACTGAACTTCACCTTTAATCCTGACCGTTGATTGAAATCGATCTCAATGGTTGATAAATTCAAGGAATGTCTATTTAAGAGACCCTCATCTTTTCATTTTGAAAGGTTGAATGAGAATTTTCATCGGATTGTTGCTAGAATTCATACTTACATTTTCTCATATTCACATACGCAAAGATCAAGTTTGACCAAAAGTTGACCAGATTTAACCATGGTTTACTTGAGTTGACTAGTTTCGAAAAGAATTTTGAAATAATTAAACAAAATTATTTAATTAAATGGAGTACTTACTTCTAATTAATTAAAAAATGATATTTAATTAAATGAGAAGCCATTCCTAATTAATTAAATGAAGTTATTTAATTAAATAGGAAAAGTGTCTCTAATTAATTTAAGATTACTTAATTAAATAGAAAAAGTAATTATGAGAGCTTATCTCATTTTATTAAATTAAATATCTCAACAAAATCTCTCTTCAGTTCAGAAAGGGAAATTTCCAGTTCACTATGGATCAAAAATGAGTTAAATGAGTTAACTATTTTTTCTACTCAAATTGAATCAGTTAACTCCTTATTTTACTAAATTAAATCTGTTAACTCCCTTTAATTTGAAAATCTCCCTTTATGACTGAACTTCACCTTTAATCCTGACCGTTGATTGAAATCGATCTCAACTGTTGATGAATTCTAAGAAAGTATATTTAAGAGACCCTCATCTCTTCATTTTGAAAGGTTGAATGAGAATTTGTTGTAATGCCCCGCCAAGGGATCCAAAGAATTAACCTAAAATTTCACTAAGATTAGTAGCCTTTTTTTTTTTATGCAAGTAAACACCACATATAACTTATGCACAATAACGGAAGCAATAGCAATGTCCATCTGAAAATTAAACATAACATAAATAACAGATTACATTCTTTAAGATCCTTTAACATTGAATTACATACATGAATCCATCTAGTACAACATCCACATGAAATAATAATGATAAGTTCAATGTTTATACATTACATTTCAAATACTTAATCATCCACTGTACATGTCATAGGGTATGACAAGCTCAAAAGAATTTACATACATAGAATAAGGTACATCATCCTATTCTAATCCATGATACATTAAAGTAGAGATAATCACATGATACACATGATACAACATCATAGAAAATATATACATCCATCATAAAGATCAAACATAATAAACTAAGTGCATGGTTCCTCCCAACCGTCAATAGCATCATTAGACCATCGTGGATCCTAGCCATCCCTCCGTGCGTAACATTCCAAATTACCGAAGAGATCATCGATATTACATAGTAGGAATGTCACTCCTAATAAATAAAACATCATATATGGAAGTTATTTAACATGCAAATAAAAGCATAAGATAACATCATCTAACATATGCCAATCATCAATGAAAAAGGATACATATCCACCATTATGAAGGATGCATCAACCACGATGTCTCAATGAATCTCAAAATGATAAGAGTGGAAAATACACTACCACCCGACCGCGTGGTACCTAAGTGGTCCACTCCCACCGTGCTAAGGAGATAATCTCAAGTCCCAAATAGGCTATCAAAATCACATAGCACATATCTCTATAAGTCAAGGAATCCTAAAAGTATACTAACTCAAAGGTTCCAAACACAAAATCTGACATCTAATCCCAGAGGCACATAATGACATGTAGGAACCTACTATGCAAGTAGAAAAGTGTCATCGTAATTATCACGTACAAGTTATCCTGGCAGTTAGCCAAACTCCACGGGTCTATACTGATTTCATGCAGCCACTAGTATCCTCTCATACTAACGAGGCATACTACAGAATGCAAGGTCACAACCATGTGTCTCACTACTCCCATCCTAGTCTGTACAAGCACTCAAGGCATGTGCGAGAACAAAACACTTATCTTTTTAGGTTCATTCAATTAGTATTAGGTGTGAATGTTATCGCTTATTAATCCAACTTACAATGAGTTACACTGGCAACCTCTTAGGGCCCCAGCCCCAATTGCAAGCCACTTTTTGTCACTACATGCAGATATCCTACCCTAATGCTCATGGAATCATAAATCTCAAAATCACAAAAGATAATCCATAAAATCATCAAATATGTATAAAAACATCAAATCTCCATGAGCTAACATCCATAGAAAATCATGAACACAACAACTCTCTATTGACAACTGAAGTATCACTGATAATCAAATATCCAATGGTTGTCAATAACCAAAATATATATATATATATATATATATATATATATATATATATATATATATATATATATATATATATATATATATATATATATATATATATATATATATATATATATATCATACTAATCGAAGACTCCAAAAATGGTTGAGTCAAACATGTCACAACATGACATCATCAAAAATAAATCCACATTTCAGCCCCATCATGGTGACTAGAAAATAAATCAAGGATAATTGATCGATGACCAAAAATAATGGTTAAGTCAAGTGTCTCATACATAAGAATCTCAACTATAACAATCAGTAATCACAACCAATACATAGAGCATTCCATCACATAACCATGGTTGGGTTTATAAAGATCAAGATTAAAACATCACTATGTCTCTACAATCACATAACCCCCAAGCCTCTGGTAGACATCCTATACTGGTCAACACTAGTCAACCCAAAACCCAAAACAATAGCATAAAGAATACACAATGCAAACACATGTTTTGGTTTTACAACTTGAGTTTAAATGTAGAGATCTCAGTTTAAGTTTCCAAGTTTGAAAAATGAATGGAAGAACACATATATTGTTTTTGGATAAATTAAAGTTTTCCTTATTACAACTAAAATCCATTTTCTAATTAATAACATTTGTTTGATACATCCCCCACCCAACTATCAATTCCTTATTTAATAATTTAAAACAATTAAATTATTAAATAGTTGAAAGTTATTAAAGAGTCACCGTATGAAAATAAACCTTCAATATAAATCATTTATCAAATAAAAATAACTTAAATTTATAAATAACATATTTACATATTACACACACACACACACACACACACACACACACACACACACACACACACACACACACACACACACACACACACACACACACACATATGTAAATATATTAATATGTTTTCATAAAATCGATTTAACAATTTTGATTGACTTCATATTATATAGCAATGAGAAATCGATTGTTTATAAATGTTTTAACATAAACCTTTTTTCCTTGCGTCACATTAATATTAATAACCTCCAAAACACTTGCTACGGTCGCAGGCACTTCACCGACAGTAGGTACGTAGTACCCTTGTCGCCGTAGACCTGCGACAGAAGGTCTCTACCTTTCACCGGTGCGGGGTACGAATCGTACCCACGGCATATAATATATATACTTGTTTTATGCGATATGAATCGCGATGCGATTTAATAAATTTTCCACTGCGATTTTATCAATCGCTCAATTCGATGCACTATATACATAGGTATGTATATATGTATTAGTATATATATATACATAGGTATACATATATATGTATCAGTATATATATATATATATATATATATATATATATATATATATATATATATATATATATATACAGATCTGAACATATAACCATGTATGTCTCTTTTTTTTTTTCACAAAGATTATATCTACAATTAAGAATAAAATATTTTCATTATAGAATGCATATAAGATTCTCCAATAAAATTAATCTACCCATATTGAGAATGCATATAAATATGAAACTTCTCAGAGGACATATGGAAGACACAAAGAAGACAAGGAATGCATGATGCAAAAATAACATAAATAAAATCATGAGAATCTACCCGGATTCTGATGCTAAATCGCTCTTTCTTAGAAAATCCGCAGAGCAAGCTCCTCCCTTCTTCAGAATTCTCGAGTCCTCCAATGCTCCAATTTCTCTCCCAACGCCATGTCTAAGCTTCTATGAATGCCTGAATATAAAGGGCTTTTAGGAAACATCTAGGATGCTTCTAAAAATAGCTGGAAGGTGTCACCAACTAAGCATGGGTCTTTTCCAACCTTCAAGATAAGCCATAGGGTTGTAGACACCATCTGCTTAATTGATGCACTAACCCCCGTGTTGTTAACACTTGAGAAATAGAGAAGTGCGCTAACTCCCATGCAAGCTTATAACTCCAATTCACTTTTTATATAATTTTTGTTTAAATATTTATAACTTTCATTTTAACTTTTATAAATTTTATTATTATTATTAATTTTAATTTCTAATTTTCTTTTATTTAATTCATTTTTCCTCAATAATTCACATTTAATTAATTACAATCAAAATATCAAATAACATGATATTTTATATTAATTTTCTTAAATAATTAATTTATTAATTAAATCTATTTATTAAGACTTAATCAATAGAAAATTCACCATAGACTTTCAAGATAAAATATGAAAACCCATCATAGAGAAAATCACTCAAAATCAGTCTAAAGGGTTAAAAATCATGAATTATGTCATCTGACACATTCGGCGGGTAAAATATCCAGATACTTATCCTATCTCACTAGGACAATTGGCTTAAAGGTTTGGGATTTGGACTTGAGAATTTATCTCCCTTCTCTTATCATTGAGATAGTATAATAGGGTACGCTCATCCTGGCAATTCAGGGAAGTCGATACCCAGTACCTGCAACCTATAGAAAAACCATGCATGTACATACAATATATATAATGCTAAGCTAAATAGACAATGGCAGGAAGTGGTGCATCGTGTAGATCCCGACTAAGCAGGTGACTACGACTCCCTTCCTTAACCACATCAGACACGCCATACAATAAGAAAATATGCACACCATACACATGCAAGTATGGGGTAAGTATCCATAATAAAAAACATAAGATAATAAACCATCCATCTAATCATCAATAATAATTGAAAATAGTATAATGATCATCATGTATGCATGAAATGTAAAATCTAAATGATCTCATCATATAACCACTGAATCCATAACATAATTTTTGAGTGTCAAAACAATACCACTAATCCATCAACATAAGACTAGTCTATCATAGTCTGATAATAATAAAAATGTCCAAAAAAGATGTGGACGAGGGTAGGCACTACATCCACCCCCCCTTGGGTTAGGCTTACTCCTAGAAGCCTACAAACAAGTAGGGATATAACTCCCTCAATCTAGCTGCATCCTCCCAAGTAGGTGAAGAATCATCAGTAGAGTCCCATTGGACTCTTACCTGCTCGATGGTTCAACCCCTAAGGGTCAATTCCTGTTGCTTCAGAATACGAACCAGCTCCAAAGCCAGCTGCTTGTCCTTTACCTGCAATGCATTCCAATCAAGGACATGTACAATATCAGGAATATACTGCTGAAGCACTGAAACATGGAAAACATCATGAATGCGAGCTAGGGTGGGCGGTAGAGCAAGACGGTAAGCAACCAGGCCAATCCTCTCCAAAATCTTGAATGGTCCCACAAAGCAAGGTGCTAGCTTAGAACCCTTTCCATATCGGATCAAACTCTTTCGCAGTCGCACTCTCAAGAAAACCTTATCACCCACAACAAACTGCTTATCATTCTTATGAGCATCGGCATACTTCTTCTGCCTATCCTGTGTCGTAGTCAAATGCTTATGGATACGCACTACCTGTTGCTCCATATCATGAAGCATCTTAGGACCCAACAGGATGCAATCCTCAAGGCTGTCCCAACTCAATGGTGTAAAACAAGGATGTCCATATAATGCTTGAAATGGTGCCATACCAATAGAACTATGATACCCATTGTTGTAAGCAAACTTCACTAAGTAGAGATAGTCCTCCCAATGTATCTGCCTATCCATCACATACATCCATAACATATCCTCCAAAACCTGATTCACCCTCTCTGTTTGACCATCAGTCTCTAGATGATATGCCGAACTAAAGTTTAACTGCGCTCTAAGCTCATGTTGCAGCGATGTCCAGAATGCAGATGGGAATACAGGATCCCTGTCAGAAATGATCTTTTTAGGAATACCATGTAACCTCACAATATCATGCATAAATACATTAGCTACAGAAGTTGCTATGTAGGAAGACCTAATAAATGAAAAATGTGCCACCTTAGTCAACCGATCAACGGTGACCATGATAGCATCATGACATCGAGCTGTCATAGGTAATCCCACAATAAAATTCATGGAGATGATATCCCACTTCCAAGAAGGAATGATATTTGGCTGCAAAAGTCCAGCCGGGTGCTGATTTTTTGCCTTAGCTCTCTGACACTCAAGAACCTAGCAACAAAATTAGCAATATCTCACTTCATCCCAGACCAAAAGAACAAACATCTCAAATGAGCATGCATCTTCTTGACACCTATATGTGCTGAGTAAGGTGTACAATGGGCTTCTGCTAGTATCAAGGTGCGAAGCTCATCTGAAAATGGCACATAAATCCTCCCCAAATATCTCAAAAGACCATCTGACTCTCGAACATAAACTACAAACTTACCTTCCAAAGATCTTCCTGAATCAATCTCTCTACACACTTCCTAATACCAGGAATCCATAGTAAGTGCCTAAAGAATCTGACTCCTCAAATCCACACTAAGATTCATCGATGATAACACATGTCTCCTGCGAATCAGCATCCACCACCACATTCTCCTTACCCTGAATGTACTTAACCTCAAAATCATACTCGCATAGAAACTCCATCCATCGCCTCTGGCAAGCATCAAAATTAGGCTAAGTAAAAATGTATTGAAGACTATGATGATCACTATGTAGCTCAAATCTGTGCCCCAACAAGAAATGTCTCCACCTTGTCAAAGCATGAACTACTACTGCTAACTCAAGATCACGTGTAGGATAATTTAACTCATGATCCTTGAGCTTGCGTGATTCATACGCAATCACCCATCCATTCTGCATTAACACTTCCCCAATCCTTTCAAGAGAAGCATCTGTACATAAAATGAAATCACCTTCTGGATCAGGTACAGCTAGAATCGGTGCACTGGTCAATAACTCCTTGAGCTTCTAAAAAGCTTCCTCACATTTCTCTGTCCATATGAACTTCTTTCCATTCCTTTGAAGAGAAGTGATAGGATGTGCTATCCTAGAGAAGTTCTGGACAAATTTGCGATAATAACCAGCTAAACCCATGAAATTATGAATCTCTGACACATTAGTTGGTCTCGGCCAATCTATTATCACCTAAATCTTTGTAGGACCCACTGAAATACCATCACCTGAAATAACATGCCCTAAATACTTAATCTCCATTTTGAAAAATTTGCACTTAGCTGCATTAGCATAAAGCTGATTGTCCCTTAAACACTGCAATACCAACTGCAGGTGTTCCTCATGCTCCTTCTGAGTCTTAGAATATATCAATATGTCATCAAGAAACACGAGTACAAACCTATCCAGATAAGATCAGAACACACCATTCATCAAACTCATGAAAACTGATGTAGCATTAGTCAATCCAAAAGGTACCACTGTGAACTCATAATGCCCATAACGAGTTTGAAAAGCAGTCTTGTGAATATATGCTTCCTTAATGCGAAGTTGGTGTTATCCTGACTTAAGATCAATCTTGGAGAATATTGTAGCTCCCTTGATCTGATCGAATAAGTCATCAATCCTAGGCAAAGGATACCTGTTCTTAATGTAGACACCTAAAAACCTTTAGAAAATAAAGTATTTTTATTTTCTGAAAAAGTCCTGATGACATCATAATTTATTAATTAATTATTTAATTAATTAATTAATTAATTTTTATGCCATTAAATCCCTTTATCTTAATTAAAAATATTTAATTAAGGAATCCCTCCCAAAAATGTTTAAATCTTATTTAAACATTATTTCCTTATTTATTAATTATTTAATTAATAAATTTACCAAAAACTCCAAAATAAATAAAAAAATTATTTTTTGCCCAAAACTTAGCCAATTTCCTTAAGACCACTAACCTCTTCCAAAATCTTCTAATCCTTCTTTAATTTTGATTAAAGGCTAATCCCATCATTTCCTACCCCTAATCCCAACTCAAAATATTTAATCAAGATTAAATATTAATCCTCATGTTTATTAAAATAGTTTTAATAAATATCTCCTCAACCCAAACCCTTGAAATAAATAAAACTTTATTTATTTCCTCAAAATCTAATTTATCCTCATCCTGAGAAGTTCTAGACTCTTCTAGAAAGTCTTCATCCGCATCCTAGGAAATTCTAGACTATTCTAGAAAGTCTTTATCCTCATCCAAAGTCTAGACTCTTCTAGAAGATGTCTTTAAACCTAATCCTAATCCCCTTAACCTTGCCACATTCCCTAAACATGGGTTAAGAATTACTAACCCAAGCCAAAGTTAACAAATATCTCCTCCTTCACCCACCCTCATTAAATGCCATCCACTTGCCTATCCCTAAGCTAATCCTAAACCATCCTAATCCATCCTCTAATCATTTGCACAATCCTAAGCAAGCTTAAGACCCTCCTAATCAAGTCCAAGTTGAAATTGCTCTCATTTCCCTCAAAATATCTCAACCATAAAACTTTATGAAGCCCACAAGGCCATAAATGACTCTTCCAAGCCCTTTTATTGCTCTTACAAGTCATTATGAGGGTCTTTATGAAGATTTTATCCCTTGAGCCTCCTTTGTTGACTCATCCTTCCCCTTTCCTCCATCCTCTCACCATGTGACATGTGTCACTCCTTGATTGGCTGTAAGGAAGCACAATCCATGTGCTCTCCTCTCATGCAATCTGAGCCCTCCATGAGCTTTTTCCCATCCTTGCATCTTAGACCTCAATCCCTCAAGCCTCTTGCCTATAAATTGGATCCTTCCCCTTTGCAAAATAACACAATCCATGAAGTAAAGTCATAATGCCATTTTAAGAAGCCATTTTACATCAAAACCATACACTCACACCCAAATTCCAACTCCATTTGAAGCCCTTTTTGAAGCATAAAGCTTGAGCATACATCCTATCTATTTAGACAAAGCTACTCAACAAGAGAGCTTCTCATTGAGAGAGTCCATTAATGGCTCATATTCTCAATTGAGAGTTCATCTTAGTCTATCTTGAAGTTTATGAATTTTGTTTAGTTTTTAGAAGCTTTATTTAAATTTGGTTTCTATTAGCATACTAACATTGCTCATATACATTTTGGCACGCCCGGTGGGACCCCGCATGGGTCATCTTCATTAGCTTTTTTAGTCAAGTTTTGTATGTCATTTGCTGATTTTGGCTAATTTTGCTTGTTTTTGTGATTGGTAGGATTGTATAAATTGGTTTTGTAGGTCCACATGAGCATAAAGAAGACAAAGGAACTCATAGTCTTCTCTCCCCTGACTCAGTTGGTAAAAGAACAAGCATGTTTTTTAGCCCAAGGTCATCCGAGTCTTCTCTCCCCTTGTCGTCTTTCGAGGCCATCTTGGGTGCATAAGATTAGGATCCAAAATCTTGTTTCTTTCTAGGAGGCCTGCTTGGGGATTTCATCACCCCTTGGATGACCTCAACTCTAGCATTCTTGCAGAGTATAAGAATCGGGAGGTGAATCGAAAGACACCTCTCTTGGGATCAAGATTTTGTCACTCGGGCTAAGCCTCAAGGAACTTTATACCCTTGAGAAGTGAAAGAGGAGAAGTGGGTTACCGCTCCTCTCGGCTGTGTGACATCTTTTTGGTCTCATCTATGGATTTGGGCCTCACGTACCTTGGGTATATCGAGGACTCCTTAGCTAAACTAATTGTCAGCCTTGTAGACAACCATCTAGGATGTTAATGTGTTTGAGGTGACTGATCAAAACATTTTTAGAACATACACACTCCTTGGCGCAAGTATCACTTTCTGAGAATCAAAAACTTCTATCTGGTTGTTTCTATCTATTGCTTGATCTTTTATTTGTTGAATGAATGTTTGCCAAACTTGGTCAATCCTAGCTTAGGGCATACTTAACGTAGTCACTGCCTATTCCAGAAGTTGAACAAGTTGAAGCAAAACAACCAAGATCTCTCAAAGCCAAGCAGATTCAGGAATTGATGTCAGAGCAACCCAAACCCAAATAGAAGTTCCATAAAGTTAAACTCAAACCATCTCTAGCATACCAAGAACTTTCAGCCAAGAGAAAAGAAATAACACCAAGCCCATGAATTGCCAAACTCCACAAAGCAGAGGACAAAGCTACCGATGAAGCACTTCAAGAGGCCTGATTAGAGCGCAACATCAAATTTAGCCAACATACTAGAGTTAATCCTGCTTATGCCTTACCAACTAGGCATGATTTCTATGATTATACACCCTTGTTTCTCCACATCTTCTTGGATAAGCTTCACTTTAGAGTCATCTTTGTAGAAAAGCCAGCCATCTTAGGTTATCCCCTTAAGCATTATTAGCTCATCCATCTCATTTAGAATCAAACCATTTAGCTAGCAATCAAAACCTCACATCCAAGCCTTCAAAATTGTTGTCACTTTTGCCAAAAGTTTGCCACTCCTAAAATCTTCCAAATCCATCAATCTCACCAAGGTTATCCCTTTGACAGAGCTTTGTCTAGGGTAATCCAGCTTTGTCACTTGTTATCCCTCATCACCTTGAGTTAAAAGTTGGGATCCACAAGTGGTCAATCTTGTGTTCTTCCTAAAGGATCATCAGTCTATCTTTAAGTTGACACGATCACCACCAAGCTTGCACATAGGAAAGCAGACCTTTCGTGCTTTGGAAAAATATTTTTGAAGTTAGAATCTCCAACCCAATCCTCCTTAGGTTTTGTCATATAGCTTTTCCTTAACCTAGGAAATCATTTGCATAGATAAGCCTTCCCCCTTTTGCATCCATTAGCATTATTGCATCTCATCCCTAGGAGCATTTTTTATGCCACCCATCACTCGCTTGGCCAAGAAGAAAGAAACAATGGAGCCCTATCATTTGGATCGAACAACCTCACCCCCCTCAGGCACTTAGCCATCCTTCAGCCCAGAGAAAGCTATGCCATCATCTACTGACATTGAAGCTTTCATGAACCAACCAAGAAATGCAGTATTGGTAAATGCCATTATAGACAAGAACAAAGAGACAATCATGGCTAATTTTTGAAGGGACAATGTAGGAACCTTTGACTTTGGAAGACCCCCTCCATTATTAGATCCATCTCACCCGTTGTTTTGGCAGCTACCACCACCCATAGGCTCTTATGATCCAAATTATCTTCAATATATGCCAAAAGAAGAGCCTTCAGCCAATCCATATGATCCAACAGACCCAAACATACCATCATCCACCCAAGTTGAAATCTCCATGCCGCAAGCCAACCCAGCCACCACCACTCCATCCTTGGTTCATACCTCTCTGCTCCAAACCCCCTTTACCCAAAACACCTCACCATTCACCCCCTTCACTATTGCTGCTACTGCTCCCCAACCCAGCCTTCCGAATCCACCCATCTCCCAAATCAGTGCTAGCATCTTTGGCCAACCTTAGCAATATACAACAGGGGGGCCAAGTAATCAACCTTTCATTACCCCCAGCTTATTCACTGCAGCCCAAAGAACAATCCCATCATTTCCATTAGGTCTTGGGAGCTCAATACCATTAGCCACAAATCTACAAGCTACTACCCTCACTCCACAAAGCTATCAAATCCCACAAGCTACTACCAATTTTCTACCAAGCTCCCAAGTGACCCCAACCCCTACCACCACTCTACCAAGCTTCCAAATCAAACCACAAAGCTATCAAACCCCATCAGTTCCATTCCCAAGCTTTCAATTCCCACCACCAACTAATCCATTACCTCCAATTACCAACTACTTTTCAATGCCACTTCTAGGAGGTAATCCACCACCCCAGCCAACCACCAATTATTTGCAGATACCATCCCAAATGGGGGCACAACCCACATATATTGGTAAAACCCCACAAGCCCCCCAATCCTTTCCCCAAGCCTCACAACCATCTTACACCTTACCTCCACAAAGAAATCCATTTATCCCATAGCCAGCTTATGTTCCTCAATCCCAACCTCAAATCCCATATCAACAGCAAGCCTCGCAGCACATGCAACAATATGCACCACCTCCCCCTCAGCAACTTGTCATCCACCATGCAGCTGCCCAAACAATGTACAATCCCTATCAGCAAATCCCTCACAGCCATCCATATTCATTGGCCCCATCCAGCACATACCTACCTCAAGGCACTCCTACATTGGGGGCACCCTAGCCATCACCTATCAATACAGAATGGGAGCAAATGAAGATAGCTCTGAAAGCCATCCAAGAAGGGAATGATCCGAAGACATTCAAGTTTGAGAATGTGTGTCCTTACCCATTTGACAGAGCCATTACCATGACACCATTTCCCTAACACTTTGAGGTACCCAAATTTGACAAATTCAGAGGAAGAGGAGACCTTTTCACACATATCAAATAATTTTACATGCACTGCCAGGACATAGCATACAATGATGTCTTCCTCTTACACCTTTTTCCCAAAAGCTTGGCTGGACCAGCACTTGAATAGTTTTAAAGAATCCCCTATGGCACAATTAAAAACTTTGCTGAATTATCTGAGGCATTCGTAGCCCAATATGCCCATCTTGTTGAAATGGAGCTATCAATAGTTGACCTTGTCCACACTAAGAAAAAAGGTGGAGAAAGCCTTGCTAAATACCTGCAAAGATGGCAAACCCTTACCACTCGCATATCCTGCACCTTGCCAGAGCGTCATGTGGTGAAAATATTTATTGATAATTCCCATCCTAGCTTGGCTCACCACATGACCATGAACTATTTGCAGACCTACAAAGATATCAAAGAGAAAGGAATGATCCTTGAGCAAGGATTCATTAAAGATGGTGTGGTCAAGATTTACAAGGAAGCCAACCAAAATCAATCACATTCCAATGACAACTCTAGGTATTGGAACAAAAACAAGCACATTGCAACAGATGGTGTCACTGACACCAGACATGTGAATATTGTTGGTCCTTCTCAAAATCTGTCCAACCCACCATATCAACCAAACAATCAACAAGCTATCAATTACCAACAGCATAATCACCAAAGCTATCAGAACCACAATCCAAGACCCAGCTTTCAAGGGTCTAGCAATCAAGCTAATGCCATCAATGTAGCTGTAGGACAAAAGCCTAGATTCCAACCTACACCTAGAAACTATACACCCCTTGGTTAGCCATTGGATGTCATTTTTGAGAAATTAGTCAAGGAAAACCTCATCAAATTTCCTCCTACCCAGCAAATTGACCCAAGCCAATCCAAAGCTGCATGGTACAAAGATAATGAGTACTGCAAATTTCATAGGGTAAAAGGTCACACTACCCTCAGATGCATGAAACTGAAAGACTATGTGCAGGACCTCATTGATCGGAAGGAAATCACCGTTGGTTCCCAAACCTCTCCCAATGCAGGCTTACAGATCTATCAAAATGCTTTTCCACCACACCACAACCAAAATCTTGGAAAAGCACCTATCCAAACCAACAACAACAACACCAACAACCGTCAGCCAAACCAACAGAATGGGAAGAAAAATGACCACACTTCATCCTATATAGACTATGGTAGCCTTATAGGTTGTATATCCGAGAAAGAGCCTTCTGTCAATGTTATCAATATCCAAGGACCAAACAATGAGTGTATAGTCACCACTCGAAGAGCGCGATTTAACATCGCAGGCCCACCCGTTCGACCAGCACCATCAGCTCCATCAAAAAGCCAGTACAATATCTTGGAACACCTTGGGAACATGCCAACCCAAATCTCAATTTTAGACCTTCTTCGCACTAGTCCTGTGTACAACAACATCCTTGACAGTGCTCTCATAGAATCCTGTGTCCCTTCATATATCAATGCTACTAATTTTTGTAATCTTGTTGGACACCTATCCTCCTCATGTGCCCTATCTTTCAAGCCCACCGACATACCCATGGTCGAGCCAGATCACACCCTTCTGCTTCACATAGCCATCATGGTATCCAACTTTGCTTTGAAAAGAGTAATGATAGATAATGGATCAGCGTTGAATATTTGCACCCTAAAATTCATAAAACAAGCTGGGTATACTGAGGCAGATATCATCAGTGAGGTTATCACCATCAAAGCTTATGACAACTTGGAAAGAACCACAGAAGGAACTATTTTGCTGCCAATGAAGGTTGGTCCAGTCATCCAAGAGACACTCTGCCATGTTATTGATCTAAACCTACCATTTAACATCCTCCTCGGTCACCCATGGATTCATTCCATGAAAGCCGTTCCATCCACTTACCATCAATGCGTCAAATTTCTGAATCAAGGCACTGAGGTAACCATCCATGCCGATCCAGAACCCTTTGCTTACTGCAATGCGGTTGAAGCTTCATATACAAACCATTTCCCTGGAATTGATATCGGCACTTCCATCGCCAGCTCATCCCACACTTATAATGACCCAAAAACCATCCTCGCCTCTACCCTGTCTACTGTGAAGATCAATAACAAAGGTTGTGGAGAGTATAGTCTGTCGGATGCATTTGCTGTCGGGGCACTCCCACTTGATCCACATGCCCATGGACGATCGACATATCACAAAGCTAAGGAGATTCCACCTCCTCGATACAAACAGTTTGGCCCAACAACCTTTGTATCCTCGAAAATCCCTCTTCATGAGGAGCTCACTCCAGATATCAACAAATGGTTACATAAGGATGCACCTCAAAGAAATCAAGCACGCCTTGATCACTTCAGCCAAAAGTATCCCCAAGAACATAAGCTCATCACTGAAAAATGGAACTATCAAGGTGGTGGTCTAGGACCAGAAGAAAGAGGCATGCAGTGCCCCATCGATGCACACAAGTGGGAATCGAAGTCAAGTCTTGGCTTTGGCATACCCATAACTGGGGGCACCAATGAGAACGGTCACACTTTTTTGAACATTCATCGTAACCTTGTGAAAATCGAAGACATTCCTGAGGAAGTTGAAAAGAGAGCCTATGACGATATCCTAGACCAAATCTCCCTCAGAGACTCTATTCTCCAAGAACTATCCATCCACCTCATTGACCTACCACTCGCCCATCCACAACTCATAGATTGGGACCAACCAAGTGTCATACACATCGATGAGTTCACATCAAAGGAGGCACTTCTAAGATTCATGGGAGCTAAAACTCCTCACAAGAAAACAAAGCCAGATTCTACCTATATCTACAAGCTAGATCCCAAGGGGTATTTTGGAGAAAATCCCCAACCTAGTTTCGATACACCCAAAACTGGAACTAAGGTGAATCTAAGACTAGCTAAGGCAATGAAGAGAACCCCTCAGCAAGAAAAACCACAGCCACAAGAAGAACATGAGGATTTAGCATTACCTCCTCAAGATAATCGACCAGAGGTGTCTTCTATTCTAATTGAGGATACTAGGGAAGTCAACATCGGTTCTTCAGAGATCCCTAGGCTTGTTCACATTGCTGCATCCCTATCACAAGACCAAGCCGATCTCCTCTTTGAGGTCTTAAGAGAGAACATTGGACAATTTGCATGGTCATATCAAGACATGCTAGGGCTTGATCCAAAGCTTGTAGTTCATCATCTTGCAGTCGATCCAAAGATCAAGCCCGTCAGACAAAAGCTTAGAAAAATGCACCACAAGGTGGCATTATTGGTCAAAGCTGAATTAGAAAGAATGTTAGCTGCTAAGGTTATCTGACCTATCGACTATTCAGAGTGGATGTCCAACATGGTCCCCATCACTAAGCCTTCTAGTGACATCAGAATTTGCACTAATTTCAGAGATCTTAACAAAGCTTGTCCAAAAGATGATTTTCCCTTGCCCAACATAGATATGATTGTAGATCTTACAGTTGGACATGAAATTTTGTCCCTCATGGATGGATTTTCTGGGTATAATCAAATCAAGATTGCAGAAGAGGATCAACATAAGACAACATTCACTCCCCCTTGGGGAACCTTTTGCTACAACATGATGCCTTTTGGCCTAAAGAATGCTGGGGCTACCTATCAAAGAGCTATGATAGCCATTTTTCATGATCTCATCCATAGCATTTTGGAGGATTATGTGGATGATATCTTGGTCAAGTATCATACCTTCATGGATCATCTTGCTGACCTGGAGAAAGTCTTTGATAGGTTACCCAAATATCATCTCATGCTGAATCCCAAGAAATGTGTTTTTGGGGTCACATCTGGCAAGCTTCTAGGCTTCATAATTTCTAAACGAGGTATAGAGATTGACCCCAAGAAGGTCAAGGCTATCTTAGACATGCCTCCTCCCCAGACACTATGACAGCTTCGCTCTCTTCAAGGAAAGCTCCAATCTGTTCGGTGCTTCATCTCCCAACTTGCAGATAAGTGTACACCATTTTCACATTTACTGAAGAAGGATGAGAACTTCAAGTGGGATCCTTTATGTCAGCGCAGCTTCGACCATCTCAAGTAGTATCTCAGCAATCCCCCTATCTTGGTTCCACCAGTTCCTAGTCATCCCTTGATTTTGTACATATCAGCAACACCTACTGCTCTAGGGGCACTTCTAGCACAGCTTGATGACTACAACAAAGAAAGAGCCATCTACTACATCAGCAGAACCCTAATTGGTTATGAACTCAATTACACTCCTATGGAAAAAGCTTGTTTGGCAGTTGTTTTCTCAACTCAAAAGCTTCGCCATTACATGCTAAGTCATACCATCCAACTAGTCTCCAAGATTGACCCTCTCAAGTATATGCTCTCTAGAACAACACTTACAGGCCGTTTGGCCGAATGGGTTATGCTCCTTAGTGAATTTGACATCTAGTATGTGGATAGAAAGGCAATCAAAGGGAAAGCTATAGCAGATCAACTAGTTGATGCACCTCTAATAGATGCTTATCCGTTGATCAAAAAATTTCCAAATGAGCATATCTGTCTAATTGAAGAACAACCCCCATGGAAACTTTATTTTGATGGCTCATACACATCTCATGGATCAGGGGCAGGAATATTGTTGGTCACACCTCAAGGAGATTACATTCCAAAAGCCTTCAAGCTACAATTCCCTAGCACCAACAATATAGCTGAATATGAGGCCGTCATAGCAGGATTAAAGATAGCTGCAGAATGGAACATTACTGATCTACAAATCTTTGGTGATTCTTAGCTCATCATCAAGCAAGCCCTAAATGAATATCAAACCAAAGATGAAAAGCTATTACCCTACAAAGAGCTAGTTGATCAGCTAACCCAACATTTTACAAAGCTTTAGTTTACACAAGTGCCTCGAATACAGAACAAAGCAGTAGATTCTATGGCTACTATAGGCTCGCTCTTGGAAATTCCCCAAGCAGCTACACAGTATGAGTTTTTAGTGGAACAACTCCTCACACCCGCCTATGCAAATGAGGATTCAAATCGTGTTTGTATCTTGGTTGGTCCCCAATCCCCTTGGTACCATGAGATTCACGCTTACCTTAATGATGGTATCATATCCCCTCACCTCACACGTACCCAATGCCAGAACCTCATTCGAAAATCATCTCGCTATGTTATCATAGCCAATACCCTATATCGTCGGGGTTATCACAATACTCTCTCTCGATGTTTAGACCAAAATGAGGCCGCGATGGTGTTAAAAGAAGTACACTCTGGACTTTGCGGTGCCCACACGAGTGGTATTGTCCTAGCACGACAAATCCTTAGAGCAGGCGACTATTGGCCTACCATCGAAGAAGACTCCTGTGACTTTGTCAGAAAGTGTCTCCCATGTTAGCAGCATGCAAATCTTGTACACACTCTAGCACATGATCTACATCCTATTGCACCACCTTGGCTTTCGCTTGTTGGGGCCTTGATCTAGTTGGAACTATCACACCCCTCTCATCTGATGGACATAAATGGATAATAACAGCTACAAACTATTTCACTAAATGGGTGGAAGCAGTCCCCCTAGTCTCAACTACAGGAGTTCAGGTCTCCAAGTTCATCTTGTACCACATTATTTGCCGCTTCGGAATCCCATCCACCATCTTCACCGACCACGGAGGTAACTTTGAAAATCTCAACATGGAAGAATTATGCACTTCCCTCCGCATCCATCACCACTTTTCTAGCCCATATTTCCCACAAGGTAACGGCCAGGCAGAGGCAACTAACAAAACCCTCCTCAAAATCCTAAAGAAAGTTGTCAATGATTCCAGCCGTGATTGGCACCTACAAATAAATCCAGCCCTATGGGCCTATCAAACTTCCTTCCGCACATCCACAGGCACAACTTCATACTCCCTAGTCTATGGTGCCGAAGTGGTACTACCTATAGAGGTTGAACTTCCCTCCTTGCACATATCTTTGCAAGGGAAAATATCAGATGAAGAATATAGAGTAGCTCGGCTCACCCAGCTAGATCTCTTAGATGAGAAGTGACAACAAGCCTATGATCATCTCACAGTCTATCAAACTTGTCTCAAAATGAATTTCAACAAGAAGGTGCTTCCACGACACTTTCAGCCAAGTGACATGGTCCTTAAAGAAAATATGAAAGTCCAAGCAGATCGAGAAAAGAAAGGCAAGTTTGAACCTACATGGCTTGGTCCTTATGTTGTCACTGCTTCCTTTGTCTCTAGAGCCTATCAGCTATCTACACCAGAAGGAGAACTCTTGAATGATCCTACTAACATCATTAATCTCAAGAAGTTCTATGCTTGAAGATCCTTGGTATACCTAGCTTTTGAAAAATACAAAAAAAAATAGTAAAGAGAAATAAGCGTCCAATGGTGAAAACTTGGCAATTCAAGCGCCTTGGATACGTACCTTGGTGAAAACTTGGTAATTTAGGCACCTTGTGTACTAAAGACTAATCCATTATCTATCACTATCCTATCCCTCATCCATTCACCCACCATCCCATAAGACACACTTGCTTGTTCCCTTGGTGTTCCAACCAAATATCCAAAATCTGATGAAGCTTGTAAATACCTCCTGTACAGCTTGTAAATCTTGTACCAAAGCTTGTATTATACCTTGTAAATCTTGTACCAAAGCTTGTATTATACCTTGTAAATCTTGTACCATACCTTGTATATCCGAATCTTGTCCAAAGCTTGTACCATACTCCAGCTTGTAGCTAATCTTGTATCCTAGCTTGTATCCTATCACATGCACACAAAGAATCCCATTTTCCTTAAGCTTTTTGCAAACCATCTACCTATCCACCTATCAAATATTATAGACATCCCATCCTTCACAAACATTTCCATCTCACAAAAACCAAAACATGAACAAACTTGTACATTTGTAACATATCTTGGTCGGTCAGCCTGTACATCCTCTTTAACTTAGTACCATTGTATCTATCAAACTTTCGTGTCAGTTCGTCCTTGATCATCATCTTGCACCCATCGCACATCTTGGTTAGCTATTCCAATGCATCCTTTAGCTATATTTCCTGTCACCAAAGTGTTATCTTTCTTAGTTCAGCTTGCCAGACGCATCACTCATCCCGATCCACCAACTTAGGTGATCTCTGATAGGTCCTTGCAGGATATAGCTTTCCTCATGTCTGATCTTGGTCCGTTAGTACCTCGTCCTACCCATCTCATTGGCAAATGGATCTCTTTTGGATTTTCACTTTCTTTTGATTTGGAATCTCCCCTTTTGGGTCTTGAAGTATCTTTTCCAAGAAATCTCCTTGTTCCCTCCTCAAGGTTGCCACGATCTTCCATATCATGGTATGCTGCGAATGGGGCAATTAGAGTGTAAGATCTTGATCAAGTCTTTCATTTTTTTTTCTTTTCTGCTTGTGGATTACCTAGTGTTGATTTTGCACTGCTTCCTCTGGGATTCATGTGTGATGCTCGGGCAACCCTTGCGTGTTTGTTTCGAGTCAGTTTGTCAGTCCTCTGGACAGTTGGTGAAAAGGCCTTGATGTTCTTGGTAACCTTGGCAATTAACCAACAGTCCTATAGCAAATCTAGTGCTCAACTACCTGGTGGTACTTCTCTTAGAAGTATCCCCTTGCTCAAAAAAAAAGCTTCAATGGTTTCCCTTCATCTCTATTATCCCCCATCCATATCCAACATTCGTCTCTCCTACCCTAGCTTATGCATTAGTATCTCTTTGATTCACTCCTCACCTTTAGCTTTAGGGATCTACAATCCTAGTCTTAGGGATCCACCAAGCCTCATCTTTTGAGATCCACAATCCTAGTCCTAGGTATCTCTGAAAACCCATCTTCCGCCAATCTGACTCTGTGAAATCCTGTTGCATTAGCTTTTTAATCCCCTCATCCATCTCCCCATCCTAGATTCCTTTTTATAGTGCTCCGCTCCTTCATTCTCCACCTTCCCTAAAGTCTTAAGCTTGCTTCCTCTTGTGCATTTGATTCTCCTTTATCATTCTCCCATAGTGAGAGTTCGAGCTAATTCAGCCCCTTCTCTTTGCCAATCTGAGTCTTCTTGCTCATCTCGAATTCTAGTACTTTTCAAGAAGTCGTCGAGCCTCGCTTTCTCTCCGCGCTACCTTCTTGAGGGGGCATCTCACAGTCCATTCTCTCCTCTTCTGCTCTAGCCTTGGGCATCTTATTTTCTTATCTTCTAAAAAAGTCCTGATGACATCATCATTTATTAATTAATTATTTAATTAATTAATTAATTAATTTTTATACCATTAAATCCCTTTATCTTAATTAAAAATATTTAATTAAGGAATCTCTCCCAAAAATGTTTAAATCTTATTTAAACATTATTTCCTTATTTATTAATTATTTAATTAATAAATTTACCAAAAAACCCAAAATAAATAAAAAATTTAATTTTTGCCCAAAACTTAGCCAATTTCCTTAAGACCACTAACCTCTTCCAAAATCTTCTAATCCTTCTTTAATTTCTATTAAAGGCTAATCCCATCATTTCCTACCCCTAATCCCAACTCAAAATATTTAATCAAGATTAAATATTAATCCTCATGTTTATTAAAAAAGTTTTAATAAATATCTCCTCAACCCAAACCCTTGAAATAAATAAAACTTTATTTATTTCCTAAAAATCTAATTTATCCTCATCCTAAGAAGTTCTAGACTCTTCTAGAAAGTCTTCATCCTCATCTTAGGAAATTCTAGACCATTATAGAAAGTCTTTATCCTCATCCAAAGTCTAGACTCTTCTAAAAGATGTCTTTAAACCTAATCCTAATCCCCTCCTAACCTTGCCACATTCCCTAAACATGGGTTAAGAATTACTAACCCAAGCCAAAGTTAACAAATATCTCCTCCTTCACCCACCCTCATTAAATTCCATCCACTTGCCTATCCCTAAGCTAATCCTAAACCATCCTAATCCATCATCTAATCATTTGCACAATCCTAAGCAAGCTTAAGACCCTCCTAATCAAGCCCAAGTCGAAATTGCTCTCATCTTCCTCAAAATATCTCAACCATAAAACTTTATGAAGCCCACAAGGCCATAAATGACTCTTAAAAGCCCTTTTATTGCTCTTACAAGTCATTATGAGGGTCTTTATGAAGATTTTATCCCTTGAGCCTCCTTTGTTGACTCAACCTTCCCCTTTCTTCCATCCTCTCACCATGTGACATGTGTCACTCCTTGATTGGCTATAAGGAAGCACAATCCATGTGCTCTCCTCTCATGCAATCTGAGCCCTCCATGAGTTTTTTCCCATCCTTGCATCTTAGCCCTCAATCCCTCAAGCCTCTTGCCTATAAATTGGATCCTTCCCCTTTGCAAAATAACACAATCTATGAAGTAAAGTCATAATGCCATTTTAAGAAGCCATTTTACATCAAAACCATACACTCACACCCAAATTCCAACTCCATTTGAAGCCCTTTTTGAAGCATAAAGCTTGAGCATACATCCTATCTATTTAGACAAAGCTACTCAACAAGAGAGCTTCTCATTGAGAGAGCCCATTAATGGCTCATATTCTCAATTGAGAGTTCATCTTAGTCTATCTTGAAGTTTATTAATTTTTTTTAGTTTGTAGAAGCTTTATTTAAATTTGGTTTCTATTAGCATACTAACATTGCTCATATACACTTAATAGTCACCTTATTCAACTGTCTATAGTCAATACAAAGGTGCAAAGAACCGTCTTTCTTCTTTACAAAGAGCACTGGAGCTGCCCATGGTGATACACTAGGTCGAATGCTCCCTTTGACCAAAAATTTCTCTAGCTGAAGACGTAGCTCACCAAATTCCTAAGTAGTCATGTGATAAGGAGATTTAGAGACAAGCTCCACTCCAGGAATCAGATCAATACTAAAGTCAATGTCCCTCTTTGGAGGCATGCCTGAAATCTCTCTTGGAAAAACATCTGCATACTCCCACAAAATCGAGTGATATAAAGTCTCCCTCATGGAATCTTCCTCATCAAGATCATTTACTATAACAGCAAATATCTGACATCCCTTACAGAAAATTCGCTTCAATTGCATAGCAAAAATCATCCGCAGAGATATAGGCCTCGGTATCCCAACTATCTGCACATCATTCCCTTGGCCATCTTGGCACCTAATAATCTTCTTCCTGCAATCTATACTGGCTCTATGAGATCCAAGCCAGTCCATGCCTAAAACCACATCATAGGAACCAAGGGGTATGACTCAAAGATCCACTACCATATCGAAGCTTCCTAAAGTAAGCCCACACTTATGAATTATAAAATCTATGGAGACCTTAATGCCTAAGGCTAGTTCCACTTGCCAACCATGATCTTGCTTCACTGCATCTAGGTTACACTTAGAAACTATAGATGGTGAAATAAATGAATCTGTAGCTCCATAATCAATAATACTAAAAGAGACATACCTCTAATAGAAATTGTGGTCTCAACCACTATTCCCTGATGATCTGCCTGACACTGATCAACTGCTGCAAAAACTTTATGAGCTCTACCGGCATCATCAACTGTAGGCTCTAAAATGGTAGGTCTAGGTCCTAAAAATTGAGGTGCTCGCTAAGGACACTGAGCTGCATAATGTCCAATCTAACCACATGAAAAGCATTCCATATTTCTGCCAGAACCTCTTTCCATAGGTGGTACATTTGATTGTTGACGACTATTCCTGCTCACAAAAGACTGGCTACTCTGAGCTGGTTGATTGGTCTGATTCTGTTTATTGCGTTGAGCATTGTGGTTGTTCTTGGTGTTAGAACCTTTGCCACCACCTTGAGCTTGAGAATTTGAGCCCTTCTATTGTTGTGTCTGTTGAGACTGTTGTTGATATTGTTTCTCCTTAGAGAAAGAAAACTTCTTGTTACCACCTGAATTGTAGTTGCTTTTAGATCCTGATGCCGTTGGTGCTCCTACAAAACCACCTTGACCAAGGTTGACACTTTTCTCAACAAGGATAGCTTGATGCACCACATCCTTGAGGGTTTTTGGTTCAAATACCTTAACTCCCCCAATAATATGGTTATTGCAATGTCCCCTTTTCAAATAATTTAAAAATAATAATCTTTGCTAAGGCCGGCAGGCCCAAAAAGGCGAAGTTTCAACAAAAGGGAATAATCTTTGGAAGCTAATGGACTAATAAATGAAGATTATTATTAAAATATGTTTTATTAACCCCTCTTGGATGTGAGTTAGGGTTATGCCCTCTTTTAAGGGGTTTGGAGGCATTTTGGTCTGATTCTAGAACTTGATTTTTGGCTCATTTCTTTGTTATTCTTCAGAGGCTGCCAAACCTGTGGAGAAGGAGACCCAAGAATGGGATTTTTCATGTTTCTAGGAAGGCTAAGGATGGGAGTTTGAAGCCATTCCATGTGCATGCTCATACAGAGTTTGCCTTTGTGTTAAATAGTGCAAATTTGTGAATTTTCGGGTGTGTTTTTTGGTATGAGTTTGGTGTTTTCAGTTGAGTATTTCATATTAGTTTGGGTTGCTGTTGTATTTAAGACTTTAAGATGTTAAAATAGAGTTGAATATATGTATTTGAATGTGATTAAACTTTTGAGATAGATTATTAGTGTTTTTGTGGTGTTTTCGAGCATTTTTGTGTTAATTTCGGGAGCTCGATGAGCATAGTTTTTGTCCTACATTTGTGAGCTGTTGTGTAAAGGCTATACTAATCTGGAAATGTCATTTTGTAGGCTGTTATGCTACTGAAATTTCTGTAAAATGTCCATTTTCAGATTTATTAATAATTTGTGAAGTTGTGAAGTTTTTTGGCACTATTTCGAACATACCCGATTTGGGTTTATTTGAGAAATTGGTGGATCTTTGTAATATTGGTTGTTTGATTTTAAAAATCTGATTTGAGGCTTGAAATATCATGTAAAATCAAAAAAGGGACATTTTAGTGGTATCAGAGCCATGATCTTGCCAGCCTGAGGGTTTGTAGAATTTTGCATGTTAGTTTTGACAACTACCCAGATCTTGCATGTCAGTATTGACAACTACCTGGATCTTGCATGTCAGTTTTGACAACTACCCAGATCTTGCATGTCATAATTTATGGTTGCATGTTGCTTCTAATTAGATGCATGTCAAAATCTATGGTTGCATGCTACTTCTAATCATTTGCATGTTAGTTCTTGGTGAATTTGGTAGTTGCATGTTGCTTCTAATTAGTTGCATGTCAAAATCTATGGTTGCATGCTACTTCTAATCAATTGCATGTTAGTTCTTGGTGTTTGAAGAAGTTATAACATATTGGGGTTACACTCTACTTTATCGGAATGGACAGGTATAGTATAGAGTCTTAGAGGACACAATCTTGGACAATTGATATCCAGAGTCAGAATAGTAGAAAGGATGGTTATTTAGACATTCGAGATAAACTTAGGAAAATAAGCCATGACATGTCTGAACAGTTGGTTGAGCACCACCGTATAATGAATGACATGTTTTTCGACCTAGCTAAGGTGGATAAGCTGACTCAATTTCTATTTGGAAAATTTTCTCACAGGGCAGATGACACAATTACCAAGAATTTGCATGAGGAGTCTGAGAAACTAGCTTATAGCCAGGCAGAGATCTTAGATTCTACTCCACCACAGGAGGTAGTGAGAAAAGATATTACATAGATTGATAGTAATGGTCAACTTGATACTCAAATTGAGACAATTGTATACAGGTCGTTAAAGGGTGATATTACAGGTATTCAGGATGGTATAGTTACAACAAGTAGTGACTACAGTGTAGTGGGTTCAGATGATGATTATGAAGATATTGTTGTGCATGATGGTGAGATACCTGGTAGAGATGAGAAGACATTGAGCATTCATGACTTTGCTAAGAAAGAGTACCAGGCACAGTTAGATGCTTCGTCACATGAGGTTGAGGCTGGTAGTACTTCACACGATTTGTCCAGCCAGTTGAAAGTGAACAAAGATAGTATTGTGACTTCATTATCTCATCATGACAAGCATGTGGAGTTAGCTAGTATTGGTCATATTACTCAAGTGAGGATTTTTCTTGAGTTACCAGCTAATTCTAGTTTACAGATATGGACTCGAGATTGTTATATTGGCATTTGGGATTTAGTTGACTGGAGATCTTTAACACTTTTTGGTAGCAGTGTTTGTTTAGGTGCTTTCATGGATTTGATTAACAGATTGCATGGTGTTGTCTTTTCTTGTGCTAGCAGCTTGTCTGATGTTGGTATTAGTTTTTATACACTGGTGTTGGGTTTTGTTCATATATCCAGTCGACCATACTTGCTGGAATGTGTTGATGATCTTTCATATTTGGCAGTGTGTACAGATGAGTCCCAGGATCATATTGGCATTGATGACATCCAGGAGGATGGAGTGGGTAGTTCTGAAGACTTAGTTTACTTGGGTACAAAGGAGTTGGATAGTGGTGCTATAGTTTTTGATACTCCGTTTGTTGATATGAGCTTTAGAGTTGATTCATAGGATATGGATGGTAATACTCTAGAGACTAGTAACTTTGAGGATACTCCTTTAGACAGTGCATCAGAGGAGGTTTGTAGGAGATAGTCAAGCTAGTGCCATCATGTGTCTAATCAGTTGAGAGTTAGTGAGCGAGACATTGCTATCGCTTGCCAACATTTCGATGCTGCTCGTCAATTATTAGCAGTTTATGGATGGGCTTCTCCTACTAGTGATGAGCAGGGAGGCAGTTATCTTTTCTTGACAGAGTTCCACTCTTTATGGGAGGCTATCCAAATTCTGAGATAAGATTATATGTAGTTGGTAGTCGACAGAGATTATCTTATCGAGTGGGGCAGTACAGCATATGATGCATTGTTGGCCAAGGAAGATGAGGTGAGTGAGCTTACTGAGTAGCTTGAGGTGACTTATGAGATTCTTGAGAGTACACAGTTAGCTTTCAAGGAGTCACAATTTCATTTGGCTAAGGTGACCATGGAGTTAGCACAACTACAGTCTTTACTAGATTCTGTACAGTCACAAGCTATGGTGTTTGATGATCCGAGGATGTCCATGGTCAAGATTGTCAAAGATAGTGAAGATGGGGATGCATCCATCCTTGATACTAACATTGGCATATCGGGTTCATCCCTACTAGAGTCAGGTTTAGTTGAGTTGGGTGCTGCAGCAGATTGTTGTGGTATGCCTGACATGGTGGTGACCTCTAGCACTAATGGCATGAAGACTAGAGATGCTGTATCAAAGACCATGTGTGATGTTGGTGAGCCAATAATTGGCATGGTTCCTGCTAGTAATACTACTCCCTTAGCAATGTATTTAGAGGTAGTAGTCAATTCCAACTTGGTTAGTGATCGATTGCAGTTAGTTTCATCTAGATTGCAGTCTAAGCCACCGACTAAGATTGGCGCATTCTATCAGCACTAAACTATGAGGTATGCTCATCAATTTACCTTTGATGACCATGTTGATGAGAGGATGATACAGAGATGTACTTTGGTTCTTAGTGCTTATCATCAGTTATGGGATAGTTTAATGCCTCGAGATGAGAGTTGTGATGGGCACGACATGGCTATAGGTTCTATAGTTGACAGCTTGATAATACATGACTTAGAGCAGGAGTTTTGGAGTGATGCTTCAGTGGGTGTTGTTATTGATTCTACTCCTTTGGCTATGACATCTCCTGACTTAGCTGGTGATCAGTCACAATGGGTTGTATCACTTGTTCATGGTGAGTTGTTGACTGAGGTTGGTTTTTTTTATCAACATTATATTGCAAGGTATGTACATCAGTTAGCATTTGATCATTGTGTTGAGGAGTTGATGGCAGGAAAATTTGGTTTGGATTCCAATTCTTGCTGTTTATCTTGTAATGTCTCTTCACCATCAATAATGCATGGGAGTTATGGTTATGAGACAGTGGCTAGTGATTTGTAGATTTGTGTTTATTGCAAGAGTTGTACAGTGTGTGGATTCTCCATACTTGGTATAGTTTTATTCGAGAGCATTCACCATTGTTGCAGAGTTGGATTGTACATTCCATATAGGCCAATGGGATGCGTTGATGGCATTTACTGTGTTAGCAATTTGATTTGTCCACTTTACTTGGGCTCTGATGTTCTAAGAGTTTGTGTCTTGTGGGTTTCTAACTATGGCAGTGGTGATTTTGGAGTTTGGTTGAGCTATAATTGTCAGTTTGATTATGGATTCCTCTTGGTCATATTGCAGAGGATATTGCAGGAGCCTGTGTTAATTGGCAGTAGTATAGTTCATGACTACATTTGGGATACAGGTGGATTGATTGATTGATTAATTTTTCAACCATTAGTTGAGGACAAGAAATATTTGGGAGGGGAGGACTTTTCATGTCCCCTTTTCAAATAATTAAAAAATAATAATCTTTGCTAAGGCAGGCAGGCCCAAAAAGGTGAAGTTTCAACAAAAGGGGATAATCTTTGGAAGCTAATGGACTAATAAATGAAGATTATTATTAAAATATGTTTTATTAACCCCTCTTGTATGTGAGTTAGGGTTATGCCCTCTTTTAAGGGGTTTGGAGGCATTTTGGGCTGATTCTAGAACTTTATTTTTGGCTCATTTCTTTGTTATTCTTCAGAGGCTGCCAAACTTGTGGAGAAGGAGACCCAAGAATGAGAGTTTGCAGGTTTCCAAGGAGACCCAAGAACAGGATGTTGTAGGTTTCCAAGAAGGCTAAGGATGGGAGTTTGAAGCCATTCCATGTGCATGATCATATAGAGTTTGCCTTTGTGCTGAACAGTGCAGATTTGTGCGTTTCCGGGTGTGTTTATTGGTATGAGTTTGGTGTTTTCAGTTGAGTATTTCATATCATTTTGGGTTGCTGCTGTATTTCAGACTTTAAGATGTTAAAATAGAGCTGAATATATGTATTGGGATGTGATTAAACTTCTGAGATAGATTATTAGTGTTTTTGTGGTGTTTTCGGGCATTTTTGTGTTAATTTTGGGAGCCTGATGAGCATAGTTTTTGTCTTACATTTGTGAGCTATTGTGTAAAGGCTATACAGATGAAATTTCTATAAAATGTCCATTTTCAAATTTATTAATAATTTGTGAAGTTTTTTGGCACTTTTTCGGACATACCCGATTTGGGTTTATTTGAGAAATTGGTGGATCTTTGTAATATTGGTTGTTTGGTTTTAAAAATCTGATTTTAGGCTTCAAATATCATGTAAAATTAGAAAAGGGAAATTTTATTTATCCAAACCCCTAATAAAATGTTGTATCAACTGAGCTGAATTTTCACCAAACCCTGATAAAGGCATAAGCTCATAAAACTTATGCTCATACTCGGTCACTGACAAAGTGTACTGTCTGAGATTATAAAATTCATCAGCCCTTTGTTGTTTCCATTCCTCTGGTAGGAATTGTTCACGTAAACTCTCTAGGAATAACTCCCATGTGACACTGCTCATATCAATTCCCAACTTCTTCTCCTCTATCGTCCACCAAGTGGCCCCAAAATTCTCTAGATTAGTGATTGCAAACCTTGCCTTAACATTGCTGTCGAACTCTTGCATAGCAAAAATATTGTTGAGAGAAATAAGCCACTATTCGGCCACATAACCAGAACCTTTCCCATTGAAAGGCTTAACCTTGGATCTTGAAAGATCCTTCATCTGAGTGGACACAGTGGAGCTCTGACGTTCCTTTCGAAGACTTCTAGATCTGGGTCTGTGCTCTTGTTCTGTCTGATGCACTTTAGGCTGTTCTTGAATAGGAGGTAGATGTTCTAGAATAGTCTGCATCATCTGCCTCAAACTGACCTCTTCAGACTCAGCTTGGTCCTCTCTACAGCTCTCTTCCTGCTGCCTACTAGAGTGCTCTTCCCTGCTCTCTACATGAGTCGATCCCTCATGGGCAGACTCATGGACACTGATAGTTCTCCCACGTCCATGACCTCTACCACAGCCTCTAAAAAAATACCTAGTCCCAGATACCATCCTACAACTGTACAAGGTACTAAGTTCAGTTCTATGTCTAGATTTAAGTAAAATTGCCAGTTTTGAAACTAAGTGTTGAAGTATGAAAAATATTCAAGTAACAGTTTGAGTCCTGTTTCAATTCACCTAGATCAGGTTTGGAAAGTTACACTTAATAGTTCATAGTCCTAGTTGTTCCAAAATACCCAGAGCTCCCAATGTAGGAACCTGGCTCTGATACCAAATGTAATGCCCTGCCAAGGGATCCAAAGAATTAACCTAGAATTTCACTAAGATTAGTATCATTTTTTTTTAATGTAAATAAACACCACATATAACTTATGCACAATAATGGAAGCAATAGCAATGTCCATCTAAAAATTAAACATAACATAAATAACAGATTACATTCTTCAAGATCCCTTAACATTGAATTACATACATGAATCCATCTAGTACAACATCCACATGAAATAATAATGATAATTCCAATATTTATACATTACATTTCAAATACTTAATCATCCACTATACATGTCACAGGGTATGACAAGATCAAAAGAATATACATACATAAAATAAGGTACATCATCCTATTCTAATCCATGATACATCAAAGTAGAGATAATCACATGATACAACATCATAGAAAACATATAAATCCATCATAAACATCAAACATAATAAACTAAGTGCACAGTTCCTCCCAACCGTCAATAGCATCATTAGACCATCGTGGATCCTAGCCATCCCTCCGTGCGTAAAATTCCAAATTACCAAAGAGATCATCGGTATTACATAGTAGGAATGTCACTCCTAATAAATAAAACATCATATATAGAAGTAATCTAACATGCAAATAAAAGCATAAGATAACATCATCTAACATATGTCAATCATCAATGAAAAAGGATACATATCCACCATTATGAAGGACACATCAGCCACGATGTCTCAATGAATCTCAAAATGATAAGAGTGGCAAATACACTACCACTTGACCGCGTGGTACCTAAGTGGTCCACTCCCACCATGCTAAGGAGATAATCTCAAGTCCCAAACAGGCTATCAAAATCACATAGTACATATCTCTATAAGTCCAAGAATCTTAAAAGTATACTAACTCAAAGGTTCCAAACACAAAATCTGACATCTAATCCCAGAGGCACATATGACATGTAGGAACCTACTATGCAAGCGAGAAAGTCTCATCGCAATTATCACGTACAAGTTACCCTGGCAGTTAGCTAAACTCCATGGGTCCATACTGATTTCATGCGGCCACTAGTATCCTCTCATACTGACAAGGCATACTACGGAATGCAAGGTCGCAACCATGCATCTCACTACTCCCATCCTAGTCTGTACAAGCACTCAAGGCATGGGCGAGAAAAAAAAACTTATCTTTTTAGGTTCATTCAGTTAGTATTAGGTGTGAATGTTATCGCTTACTAATCGAACTTACAATGAGTTACCCTAGCAACCTCTTAGGGCCTCGGCCCCAATTGCAAGCCACTTCCCATCACTACATGCAGATATCCTACCCTAATGCTCATGGAATCATAAATCTCAAAATCACAAAAGATAATCCATAAAATCATCAAATATGCATAAAAGCATCAAATCTCCATGAGCTAACATTCATAGAAAATTATGAACACAATAGCTCTCTATTGGCAACTGAAGTATCACTGATAATCAAATATCCAATGGTTCTCAATAATATATATATATATATATATATATATATATATATATATCATAGTGAATTGGAAATTTTCCTTTTTGAACTGAACAGAGATTTTGTTGAGATATTTAATTTAATAAAATGAGATATGCTCTAATAATTACTTTTTCTATTTAATTAAATAATATTTAATTAATTAGAGTCACTTTTCTTACTTAATTAAATAACTTCATTTAATTAATTAGAAATGGTTTCTCATTTAATTAAATAACTTTGTTTAATTAATTAGAAGTAAGTACTCCATTTAAGTAAATAATTTCATTTAATTATTTCAAATTTTTTTTTCGAAACTAGTCATCTCAAGTCAACCATGGTTAAATCTTGTCAAATTTTGGTCAAACTTAATCTTTGCGTATGTGAATATGAGCAAATGTAAGTACGAATTCCAGCAAAAATTCAATGCAAATTCTCATTCAACCTTTCAAAATGAAGAGATGATGGTCTCTTAAATAGACTTTCCTAGAATTCATCAACAGTAGAGATCGATTTCAATCAATGGTCAAAATTAAAGGTGAAGTTTAGTCAGAAAGGGAGATTTTCAAATTAAAGGGAGTTAACAGATTTAATTTGAGTAATATAAGGAGTTAACTGATTCAATTTGAGTAGAAAAATGAGTTAACTGATTTAACTCATTTTTGATCAACAGTGAACTAGAAATTTCTCTTTTTAAACTGAAGAGAGATTTTGTTGAGATATTTAATTTAAAAAACTGAGATATGCTCTCATAATTACTTTTTCTATTTATTTAAATAATTTTTAATTAATTAGAGACACTTTTCTTATTTAATTAAATTACTTCATTTAATTAATTAGGAACGGCTCCTCATTTAATTAAATAACTTTGTTTAATTAATTAGAAGTAAGTACTCCATTTAATTAAATAATTTTGTTTAATTATTTAAAAATTCTTTTCGAAACTAGTCAACTCAAGTCAATCGTAGTTAAATTTGGTCAACTTTTGGTCAAACTTGATCTTTGCGTATGTAAATATGAGCAAATGTGAGTATGAATTCCAACAACAATTCAATGCAAATTCTCATACAACCTTTGAAAACGAAGAGATGAGGGCCTCTTAAATAGACTTTTCTGAAATTCATCAAAGGTTGAGATCGATTTCAATCAACGGTCAGGATTAAAGGTGAAGTTCAGTCATAAAGGGAGATTTGCAAATTAAAGGAAGTTAACAGATTTAATTTGAGTAAAATAAGGAGTTAACTGATTCAATTTGAGTAGAAAAAGGAGTTAACTAATTTAACTCATTTTTGATCAATAGTGAACTGGAAATTTCCCTTTTTGAACTGAAGAGAGATTTTGTTGAGATATTTAATTTACTAAAATGAGATATGCTCTCATAATTACTTTTTCTATTTAATTAAATCATCTTTAATTAATTAGAGACACTTTTCTTATTTAATTAAATAACTTCATTTAATTAATTAGGAATGACTTCTCATTTAATTAAATAACTTTGTTTAATTAATTAGAATGAATTACTCCATTTAATTAAATAATTTCATTTAATTATTTCAAAATTCTTTTCGAAACTTGTCAACTCAAATCAACCGTGGTTAAATCTGGTCAACTTTTGGTCAAACTTGATGTTCGCGTATGTGAATATGAGCAAATGTGAGTATGAATTCCAGCAACAATTCGATGGTAAATTCTCATTCAACATTTGAAAATGAAGAGATGAGGATCTCTTAAATAGACTTTCTTGGAATTTATCAATGGTTGAGATCAATTTCAATCAATGGTCAGGATTAAAGGTGCAGTTTAGTCATAAAGGGAGATTTCTAAATTAAAAAGAGTTAACAAATTTAATTTGAGAAAAATAAGGAGTTAACTGATTCAATTTGAGTAGAAAAAGGAGTTAACTGATTTAACTCATTTTTTATCAATAGTGAATTGAAAATTTCCCTTTTTGAACTGAAGAGAGATTTTGTTGAGATATTTAATTTAATAAAATGAGATATGCTCTCATAATTACTTTTTCTATTTAATTAAATAATCTTTAATTAATTAGAGACACTTTGCTTATTTAATTAAATAACTTCGTTTAATTAATTAGGAATGGCTTCTTATTTAATTAAATAACTTTGTTTAATTAAATAGAAGTAAGTACTCCATTTAATTAAATAATTTCAAAAAAAAATTTGAAACTAGTCAACTCAAGTCAAACGTGGTTAAATCTGGTAAAATTTTGGTCAAACTTGATCTTTGCATATGTGAATATGAGCAAATGTGAGTATGAATTCCAGCAACAATTCGATGCAAATTCTCATTCAACCTTTCAAAATGAAGAGATTATGGTCTCTTAAATAGACTTTCCTAGAATTCATCAACGGTTGAGATCGATTTCAATCAACGGTTAAGATTAAACGTGAAGTTCAATCATAAAGAGAGATTTTCAAATTAAAGTGAGTTAACAGATTTAATTTGAGTAAAATAAGGAGTTAACTGATTCAATTTGACTAAAAAAAGGAGTTAACTTATTTAACTCATTTTTTATCAATAGTGAAGTAGAAATTTCCCTTTTTCAACTGAAGGAAGATTTTGTTGAGATATTTAGATTAATAAAATGAGATATGCTCTCATAATTACTTTTTCTATTTAATTAAGTAATCTTTAGTCAATTAGAGAAAATTTTCTTATTTAATTAAATAACTTCACTTAATTAATTAGGAATGGCTTCTCATTTAATTAAATAACTTTGTTTGATTAATTAGAAGTAACTACTCTATTTAATTTAAAAAAATTGTTTAATTATTTAAAAATTCTTTTCGAAACTAGTCAACTCAAGTCAACCGTGGTTAAATCTAGTCAACTTTACGTCAAACTTGATCTTTGCATGTGTCAATATGAGCAAATGTGATATTTAATTTAATAAAATGACATATGCTCTTATAATTAGTTTTTCTATTTAATTAAGTAATCTTTATTTAATTAGGAATGACTACTTATTTAAATAAATAACTTTTTTTAATTAATCAGAAGTAAGTACTCCATTTAATTAAATAATTTCAAAATTCTTTTCGAAACTAGTCAAATCAAGTCAACCGTGGTTAAATCTGGTCATGATTTGGTCAGATTTGATCTTTGCGTATGTGAATATGAGCAAATGTGAGTATGAATTCCAACAACAATTCGATGCAAATTCTTATTCAACCTTTCAAAATGAAGAGATGAGGGTCTCTTAAATAGACTTTCCTGAAATTCATCAACGGTTGAGATCGATTTCAATCAACAGTCAGGATTAAAGGTGAAGTTCAGTCATAAATGGAGATTTCCAAATTAAAGCGAGTTAACAGATTTAATTTGAGTAAAGCAAAGAGTTAACTAATTCAATCTGAGTAGAGAATGGAGTTAACTGATTTAACTCATTTTTGATCAATAGTGAATTAAAAATTTCCCTTTTTGAACTGAAGACAGATTTTGTTGAGATATTTAATTTAATAAAATGAGATATGCTCTCATAATTACATTTTCTATTTAATTAAATAATCTTTAATTAATTAGAGACACTTTTCTTATTTAATTAAATAACTTCATTTAATTAATTAGGAATGGCTTCTCATTTAATCAAATAACTTTGTTTAACTAATTAGAAGTATGTACTCCATTTAATTAAATAATTTTGTTTAATTATTTCAAATTTTTTTCGAAACTAGTCAACTCAAGTCAACCGTGGTTAAATATGGTCAATTTTTGGTCAAACTTGATCTTTGCATATGTGAACATGAGCAAATATGAGTATGAATTCCAACAACAATTCGATGCAAATTCTCATTCAACCTTTCAAAATGAAGAGATGAGGGTCTCTTAAACAGACTTTGCTGGAATTCATCAACAGTTCAGATCGATTTCAAACAACGGTCAGGATTAAAGGTGAAGTTTAGTCATAAAGAAAGATTTACAAATTAAAGCGAGTTAATAGATTTAATTTATGTCAAATAAGGAGTTAACTGATACAATTTGAGTACAAAAAAGAGTTAACTAATTTAACTCATTTTTGATCAATAGTGAACTGGAAATTTTCGTTTTTGAACTGAAGAGAGATTTTGTTGAGATATTTAAATTAATAAAATGAGATATGCTCTCATAATTTCTTTTTCTATTTAATTAAGTAATCTTTAATTAATTAGAGACACTTTTCTTATTTAATGAAATAACTTCATTTAACTAATTAGGAATGGATTCTCATTTAATTAAATAAATTTGTTTAATTAATTAGAAGTAAGTACTCCATTTAATTATATAATTTATTTTAATTATTTCAAAATTCTTTTCGGAACTAGTCAACTCAATTCAACCGTGGTTAAATCTAGACAATTTTTGGTCAAACTTGATCTTTCCGTATGTGAATATGAGCAAATGTGAGTATGAATTCTAGCAAGAATTCGATGCAAATTCTCATTCAACCTTTCAAAATGAAGAGATGAGGGTCTCTTAAATAGACTTTCCTAAAATTCATCAACGGTTGAGATCGATTTCAATTAACGGTTAGGATTAAAGGTGAAGTTCAGTCATTAAGGAAGATTTTCAAATTAAAGAGAGTTAACAGATTTAATTTGAGTAAAATAAGGAGCTAACTGATTCAATTTGAGTAGAAAAAGGAGTTAACTAATTTAACTCATTTTTGATCAATAGTAAACTGAAAATTTCTTTTTTTGAACGGAAGAGAGATTTTGTTGAGATATTTAATTTAATAAAATGAGATATGCTCTCATAATTACTTTTTCTATTTAATTAAATAGTCTTTAATTAATTACAGACACTTTTCTTATTTAATTAAATAACTTCATTTAATTAATTAGTAATGGTTTCTCATTTAAGTAAATAACTTTGTTTAATTAATTAGAAGTAAGTACTCCATTTAATTAAATAATTTCGTTTAATTATTTCAAAATTCTTTTTGAAACTAGTCAACCCAAGTCAACAGTGGATAAATCTTGTCAACTTTTGGTCAAACTTGAACTTTGCGTATGTGAAATTCAATAATAAAGTGAGATTTCCAAATTAAAGGGAGTTAACAGATTTAATTTGAGTAAAATAAGGAGTTAACTTATTCAATTTGAGTAAAAAAGGGAGTTAACTATTTTGACTTATTTTTTATCAATACTGAACTGAAAATTTTCCTTTTTGAACTAAAGAGAGATTTTGTTGAGATATTTAATCTAATAAAATGAGATATGCTCTCATAATTACTTTTTCTATTTAATTAAATAATTTTTAATTAATTAGAGACACTTTTCTTATTTAATTAAATAACTTCATTTAATTAATTAGGAATGGCTTCTCATTTAATTAAATACCTTTGTATAATTAATTAGAAGTAAGTACTCCATTTAATTAAATAATTTCGTTTAATTATTTCAAAATTCTTTTTGAAACTAGTCAACTCAAGTCAACAGTGGATAAATTTGGTCAACTTTTGGTCAAACTTAAACTTTGCGTATGTGAACATGAGCAAATGTGAGTATGAATTCCAGCAAAAATTCGATGCAAATTCTCATTCAACTTTTAAAAATGAAGAGATGAGGGTCTCTTCAATACACTTTCTTGAAATTCATCAACGGTTGAGATCGATTTCAATCAACGGTCAGGATTAAAGGTGAAGTTCACTCATAAAGCAGAATTTTCAAATTAAAGAGAGTTAACAGATTTAATTTGAGTAAAATAAGGAGTTAACTGATTCAATTTGAGTAGAAAAAGGAGTTAACTGATTTAACTCATTTTTTATCAATAGTGAATTGGAAATTTTCCTTTTTGAACTGAAGAGAGATTTTGTTGAGATATTTAATTTAATAAAACGAGATATGCTCTCATAATTATTTTTTCTATTTAATTAAATAATCTTTAATTAATTAGAGACACTTTTCTTATTTAATTAAATAACTTCATTTAATTAGTTAGGAATGGCTTCTCATTTAATTAAATAACTTTGTTTAATTAATTAGAAGTAAGTATTCCATTTAATTAAATAATTTCATTTAATTATTTCAAAAAAAAATTCGCACTAGTCAAATCAAGTCAACTGTAGTTAAGTCTAGTCAACTTTTGGTCAAACTTGATCTTTGTGTATGTGAATATGAGCAAATGTGAGTATGAATTCCAGCAACAACTCGATGCAAATTCTCATTCAACCTTTCGAAATGAAGAAATGAGGGTCTCTTAAATAGATTTTTTTAGAATTCATCAATGGTTGAGATCAATTTAAATCAACCGTCAGGATTAAAAGTGAAGTTCAGTCATAAAGGGAGATTTCCAAATTAAAGGTAGTTAACAGATTTAATTTGAGTAAAATAAAGAGTTAATTGATTCAATTTGAGTAGAAAAAGTAGTTAACTGATTTAACTCATTTGTTATCAATAGTGAACTAAAAATTTCTCTTTTTGAACTGAAGAGAGATTTTGTTGAGATATTTAATTTAATAAAATGAGATATGCTCTCATAATTACTTTTTCTATTTAATTAAATAATCTTTAATAAATTAGAGACAATTTTGTTATTTAATTAAATAACTTCATTTAATTAGTTAAGAATGACTTCTCATTCAATTAAATAACTTTTTTTAATTAATTAGAAGTAAGTACTCCATTTAATTAAATAATTTCATTTAATTATTTCAAAATTCTTTTCGAAACTAGTCAACTCAAGTCAACCATGGTTAAATCTGGTCAACTTTTGGTCAAACTTGATCTTTGCTTATGTGAATATGAGCAAATGTGAGTATGAATTCCAGTAACAATTCGATGCAAATTCTCATTCAACCTTTCAAAATGAAGAGATAAGGGTCTCTTAAATAGACTTTCTTGAAATTTATCGACAGTTGAGATCGATTTCAATCAATGGTTAGGATTAAAGGTGAAGTTCAGTCATAAAGGGAGATTTTCAAATTAAAGGGTGTTAACAGATTTAATTTGAGTCAAATAAGGAGTTAACAGATTCAATTTGAGAAGAAAATGGAGTCAACTGATTTAACTCATTTTTTATCAATAGTGAACTAGAAATTTCCATTTTTGAACTGAAGAGAGATATTGTTGAGATATTTAATTTAATATAATGAGATATGCTCTCGTAAATACTTTTTCTATTTAATTAAATAATCTTTAATTAATTAGAGACACTTTTCATATTTAATTAAATAGCTTCATTTAATTAATTAGGAATGGCTTCTGATTTAATTAAATAACTTTGTTTAATTAATTAGAAGTAAGTACTCCATTTAATTAAATAATTTAGTTTAATTATTTCAAAATTCTTTTCAAAACTATTCGACTGTGGTTAAATTTGGTCAACTTTTGGTCAAACTTAATCTTTGCGTATGTGAATATGAGCAAATGTGAGTATGAATTCCAACAACAATTCGATGCAAATTTTCATTCAACCTTTCAAAATGAAGAGATGAAGGTCTCTTAAGTAGACTTTCTTAGAATTCATCAATGGTTGAGATCGATTTCAATCAACGGTCAGGATTAAAGGTGAAGTTCAGTCATAAAGGGAGATTTCCAAATTAAAAGGAGTTAACAGATTTAATTTGAGTAAAATAAAGAGTTAATTGATTCTATTTGAGTAGAAAAACTAGATAACTGATTTAACTCATTTTTGATCAATAGTGAACTGGAAATTCCATTTTTTGAACTGAAGAGAGATTTTGTTGAGATATTTAATTTAATAAAATGAAATATGCTCTCGTAATTATTTTTTCTATTTAATTAAATAATCTTTAATTAATTAAAGACACTTTTCTTATTTAATTAAATAACTTTATTTAATTAATTAGGAATGGCTTCTCATTTAATTAAATAACTTTGTTTAATTAATTAGAAGTAAGTACTCCATTTAATTAAATAATTTCGTTTAATTATTTCAAAATTCTTGTCGAAACTAGTCAACTCAAGTCAACAGTGGTTAAATTTGGTTAACTTTTGGTCAAACTTGATCTTTGCGTATGTGAATATGAGCAAATGTGAATATGAATTCCAACAACAATTCGATGCAAATTCTCATTCAACCTTTCAAAATGAAGAGATGAGGGTCTCTTAAATAGACTTTCTTCGAATTCATCAACGGTTGAGATCGATTTCAATCAACGGTTAGGATTAAAGGTGAAGTTCAGTCATAAAAAGAGATTTCCAAATTATGTAGTGCCTGCCTCTAGTTCGAATTTTGTTAGAGCTAATTTTATGTTGTTGGTTAGCAGCATTCTTTTGAAATTATTAGATATTGTGCTATAGATTCAATTTATTATGTGATGAGATTACTTAAACTCTACATTTTATGTATGTATGATGATTATTTTTAGTATTCGCTTTTATTGATGATGATTATTACATTGCTTTCAGTTATGAATGATGATTAGTAAGATGATTTATTATCATATTTTTTTTTTTATAGATACTTATCCCATACTTGCATGTGTATGGTGTGCGTGTTTTCTTTGCGTGTTTTCTTTTGTATGGCATGTTTGATGTGGTTAAGGAAGGGAATCGTAGTCACTTGCTAGCCAGAATTTACAAGATGCACCACTTCTTGCCATTGCCTGTTTAGCTTAGCATATATTGTGCTTGTACATGCATGGTTTTTATGCAGGTTGCAGGTACCAAGTATTGACTTCCCTGAATTGTCAGGATGAGCATACCCTATCACATTATCTCAATGATAAGAGAGGGGAGATAAATTCTCAAGTCCAAATCCCAACCCTTTAAGCCATTTGCTCTAATTAAAAAATTAGGACAAGTATCCAAGTTGAGTACTCTCAAATGCGTCTGATGATGTAATTCGTGATATTAACCCTTGGTTTGATTTTGTATGTATTTTGACTATGATGCGTTTTCATATTTTTACCTTGTGAGTCTTTGATGTATTTTATATTAATTAAGCTTAATTAAAAGATTTAATTAATGGTTTAATTAAATAGAAAATTAATATGATATTTTAATATTTATTTTATTTAATTAATTAAGAAATTAATTAAATAAAATAATTAAATTTGAAAATAAAAGTTATAAGTTTAAATTTGGAATGTGACAATATTTATTTTAATAATATATTTGGAGCTCATTTCTAAATAAATGACTAAATAATAATATTATTAAAGCTAATAAATATTTTAGCAATTAAGTTTTGAAAATGAAATTTAAAAGTGAAAAATATATTTTAAATTATTGAAAGATTCTAGATTTCATGTGATTAAAATATAAATATATTAAGATTGAAAAGTGGAATTATCAAAGTTAGTGCATGAGATTTAATAAATAAATAAATAAAATTAGAAAGAGTAAATTAAATATTATATTAATATTTGCTCACATAAGAATTGACAAATTCTCGAGAGTTGTCATGTAGACAACACAGGAGTTTGCACTCCAAAAATGCACTAGTTGTCTACACTTAGAAGTTAGCATTTTATTTGAGCACATAGTGTCTACAACCTTAAGACTTATCTAAAAGGTTGGAGAAGACCTATGCTTGGTTGTCATACTTATCTTCTAGTTGTTTCTAGAGACACTCTAGATGCATCTTAGAGGCCTTTAAATAGAGGCTCTCCTAGTGTGTTTGGACAAGCTACAAGCTTCAAGCTAAAATGGAAGCTTTAAAGCTTACATGCATTGGAGAAGTTCATATGCTCATATATTTTTTACATGCTTCTATACTTCTTCTAGCACTTCTAGTCACTTGGATGATTCGATTGGCTTACATCTTGGTGGAATTGCAAATGATGGAGAAGGAAGGGATTTTCTATAGACTTCTGAGGCATGATGGATTAGCATCAGTGTCCAGGTGTACTCGTGATATTCGCATACTCTCTTTGCACTATTTCTCTTCCCATCTTCATAATGTTTGTTATATGTGTTTGAATACTCTCTGTGATTGAAACTACAATTTGAAATTAGAATCTAGATATTTTATTTGGTTGAGAATAAAATAATAGAAAAACCCTAACTTCAATTTAAGAAAGAAATTAGATCTGAATCGGGTTTGGGTTCGCATTTATATTGTGAAATTAGATAGACAAGATTTGTAATTAAAATAGAAATTCTAAGTTGAAAATTTGAATGGTTAGATGTAATCTTTCTATCAAATTATATTTTCAGATGCGTAAAGACAAACCTATTAGATGGATGAATGGGTAAATTTAAAGAACAATTACCTTTTAGGAGAAATTTTTAATTAATCACAAACTGCTCTGTAGCTACCCCTTGGATAGACTCGAACTTAGTCATTCATAACTTTTTATCGTGATCTAATTTATTTGATCGCTCCAGTCAGAAGTTGTGCAACTTGGCCTTCTCCAACATATTTCAATTTTAGCCCGATTCAATGGTTCATTAGGGAGATATGACCCTCGTACTAGGACTATTTTATTCAATGACAGATATTTCTCCATTTTCCATAACCAAGAGTTCTTTATGCTTAAACTTCACAAAAATAATATATCAAAACATTGAATGAATTAAAGATATTATTGTAATCTTTCCTTATTAGAATCTTATTAATATGCATTAGGTTTATATGGTTTATTATCTAATCTAATTAAATTTAATTTAATTAAGATTAGTTAATAGTAGAAGAAGTGTAATTAATTATTAGTCAATTTAAGTAAATGAATTTTTAAATGAGAGAAAATTAAAAGAAAAGAGATTTTAATATAGTTTATATAGTGGATCTTTTATAATATATATTAAATACTATTTAATATATATTAAATAATTTAGAGATGGTAATTTTATATTACGTTTTTAAATGAGGAGACTTTAATAATAATAGATTAAGATTTAATTGACATGGAGTCACTGTTATAACATTGTTATAATTTGAATTACTATGGTATTATTAATACATTATATATTATTAACTAAATTATTGATATATCTTAATGGTATTAAGAGTTACCTAATGAAACTTATGTAAAGTTCTCTAGATCGATTAATAATAGTTTTGATGAGTTTATTATTTTTTAATGTTTGTTGGGTCTAACAAACTATTAATAAATAATAGTATAAATAGTATAAATAGTTATCAATTAATACAATCAGAGTTGATCTAGAAGAGATTAGTTAATGATTGAAGTACTGTAAAAGATATTAATCAAATTGAATTGGTTAATAATTTCGAAGAGTATCAATTAACTGAATCAACGTACATAGGAAAAACTTATTTGAGATAATAATACTTGGTATTGGAAATTTATTATAACTTTTTATTATTAAAATATAAATAAAAACATTGTTGCAGAGTGACGAATGTAGTCATTATAGAATATTAATAAGATTCCCATTATAGCTTGTTATTAAATATTAACAAGTTATTATCATTGAACTATGAATATGAATATTTGTGTACTAGATTATACTTGACTTTTAACTTACAGAATTCTAGTTAGTTATTAGTCAACTGATATTGATTAGAACGTTGCTATGGTTATACAATTACTAATTAAATCAATTAATGAGAGTTAATTAGATTTAATTAATAATTAAGTTATATAATAAAGTTTTTAATTGATATGATTCTTTTAGCAAAGTTGCAAAGTAATTACATCGAAGTTGATAAGTTTTATTCTAATGACTTGAATAATGACTTAGATATTTTAATGGTTATTAGTGATGATTTAATTGTTATAATGATTAAATTAAAAGGCTCAAACTTTAGTAGTATTTAAATAAGTTCTACTTGAGAACCATTAGAATGTTAAAGAGTCATGGATTGCGTACCTATGTTAATTGATTGATTTAATTGATCATTTTATTAAAGTTATAATCTTCTTATTCGAAGATTGATAATTGGTCCTCTTATAATATAACGAATGATGATCCTAAAAAAGTTGAAAGGTTAATCAATTAGAATATGGATCATGATGAAATATACAGGACAATTTAATTAAAGGTCAATGATGATCAGTTTAGTGAATATTTATCCTTAAATTATTCTTAAAATGTAATTTTTAATAATGGAAAGAATAATGTTATCGGGGAACAAATGGGTTAACTTGTAGGTCAAATGATGAAACTTATACTTCTGAAGTATACTTGCAAACAGAAATCTAGAAACACCTACACATTATTCAACTATGTGAATTTAGTAAATCAAAACATGTGTTTCCATCATGTATTCTATATGTTTCTGGTTTTGAATTTTGAGTTGACTAGTGTTGACCACTCTTAGGTTGTTACCAGAGGCTCGGGGGTTATGAGATGTGTTGGCATGTTGATTTTATTTGGTCTCGATCTTTATAAGCCCAACCATGGTAATGTGATCATATGCTCTATGAAATGTTTGTATTTACTGATTGTTATAGTTGAGATTCTTATGTATCTGAGACACTTGAGCTAATCATTTTTGAGTCATCGATCAGTTATCCTTGGTTTATTTTCTAGTCACCATGATGGGACTGAGATGTGGATTTATTTCTTGATGATGTCATGTTGTGACATATTTTGACTCAATCATTTTGGAGTCTTCGATCAGTATGATTTTGAGATATTCTTGGTTGCTTGTTGAGAACCAATAGATATTGTGATTTATTTTGAGATATATTTTGGTTATTGAGAACCAATAGATACTTATGATTATCAGTGATGCCTTCAGTGGCCAATACAGAACTGTTGTGGTCATGATTTTATATGGATGCTTTTTCAGATACTTATGGAGATTTGATGATTCTTATCTTGGTGATTTGATGATTCTTATTATGGATATTTGATAAATTTTTTTATGGATTATCTTTTGAATTTTCTTTACAGTCGCTTGTACAGGATTGTGGTGATTTTATGATTCCATGAGCTTAGAGTAGGTAATCTACTTGTAGTGTTGGGAAGTAACTTGCAATGGAGGCTGGGGCCCTAAATGGCTGCCAGGGTAACTCATTGTAAGTTTGGTTAATAAGTGATAACATTTACACACTAAATGGGGATTAAATGAACCTAAAAAGATAATTGTTTTGATGTTATCACCCATGCCTTGAGCGCTTGTATAGGCTAGGATGGGAGTAGTGAGAATGCATAGTTGCGATCGTGCATTTCGTAGTATGCCTCGTCAGTATGAGAGGATACTAGTGGCCAAATGAGATTAGTATGGACCCGTAGAGTTTAGCTAACTGCCAGGGTAACTTGTACGCGATAAATGCGATAACACTTTCTTGCTTGTAGAGTAGGTTTTTTACATGTCATTGTGTGCCTCTAAGAATTAGATGTCGATTTTGTGTGTGTTGGAATCTTTGAGTTAGTATACTTTTAGGATTCCTGGACTTATAGAGATTTATGCTATATGGTTTTGATAGCCTGTTTGGGACTTGAGATTATCTCCTCAGCACGGTGGGAGTGGACCACTTAGGTACCATCCGGTCGGGTGGTAGTGTATTTTTCACTCTTATCATTTGAGATCTGTCTGAGACACCGTGGCTGGAGTATTCTCGGTTGGTATTTATCTTTATCATTATGATAGATGATATACCTTATGATGGATGTATTTACTGGTATGTTTCTTATATTGATGATTTACATATGTTAGATGATGTTATCTTATGCTTTACTTTGCATGTTAGTAGGATGTTTTAGGAGTGACATTCCTACTATAATAATACCGATGATCTCTTCGGTGCTTTAGAATGTTACGCATGGAGGGATGGCTAAGATCCACGATGGTCTAATGATGCTATTTACGGTTGGGAGGAACCGTGCACATAGTTATTAATGTTTGTGATTTATGGTTATCTCTTATAATGGATGTTTATATCTTTATGATGATGATGTATCATGTATGATATGTAGTTTCATTTACTTTAATTGCATCATGGATTAGTATTGGATGATGATGTTCTTTATTTACACATATGTATGTTCTTTAAGTTTTTCATACCCTATGATATTTACAGTGGATACTTGAGCAATTGAAAATATAATTTATGAACATTGGATGTATCATTGTTATTTCATAACGATGGGATGTTAGATGAATAGTTAATTTAGATGTGATTCAATGTTAAGGGATCTTTAAAGAATGTAATCTGTTATGTTATGTTTACTTTCAGTTGGATGTTACTATAGCTTCCGCAAGTGTTGTGAATAGTTTATCTTTCATGTTTTTAAAAAAAAAATTGTTTGACAAATTTAGTGAAACTTTAGGTTAATTCTTTACATCCCTTGGCAGGGCATTACAAATTAAAGGGAGTTAACAGATTTAATTTGAGTAAAATAAGGAATTAACTGATTCAATCAGAGTAGAAAGAGGAGTTAACTGATTTAACTCATTTTTAATCAATAGTGAACTGAAAATTTCCCTTTTAGAACTGAAGAGAGATTTTGTTGAGATATTTAATTTAATAAAATGAGATACGTTCTCATAATTACTTTTTCTATTTAATTAAATAATCTTTAATTAATTAGAGACACTTATTTTATTTAATTAAATAACTTCATTTAATTAATTAGGAATGGCTTCTCATTTAATTAAATAACTTTGTTTAATTAATTACAAGTAAGTACTCTATTTAATTAAATAATTTCGTTTAATTATTACAAAATTCTTTTCAAAACTAGTCAATCGTGGTTAAATCTGGTCAACTTTTGGTCAAACTTGATCTTTGGGTATGTGAGAAATAAGCAAACGTGAGTATGAATTTCAGCAACAATTCAATGCAAATTTTCATTCAACCTTTCAAAATGAAGAGATGAGGGTCTCTTAAATAGACTTTCCTTGATTTCATCAACGGTTGAGATCGATTTCAATCAACGGGCAGGATCAAAGGTGAAGTTAAGTCATAAAGGGAGATTTTCAAATTAAAGGGAGTTAACAGATTTAATTTGAGTAAAATAAGGAGTTAACTGATTCAATTTGAGTAGAAAAAGGAGTTAACTGATTTAACACATTTTTGATCAATAGTGAACTGGAAATTTCCCTTTTTGAACTAATGAAAAATTTTGTTGAGATATTTAATTTAATAAAATGAGATATGCTCTCATAATTACTTTTTCTATTTAATTAAGTAATATTTAATTAAGTAGAGACACTTTTCTTATTTAATTAAATAACTTCATTTAATTATTCAGGAATGGCTTCTCATTTAATTAAATAACTTTGTTTAATTAATTAGAAGTAAGTACTCCATTTAATTAAATAATTATATTTAATTATTTCAAAATTCTTTTCGAAATTAGTCAACTCAAGTCAACTCAAGTCAAACGTGGTTAAATCTGGTAAACTTTTGGTCAAACTTGATCTTTGCGTATGTGAATATGAGCAAATGTGAGAATGAATTCCAACAACAATTCGATGCAAATTCTCATTCAACCTTTCAAAATGAAGAGATGAGGGTCTCTTAAATAGACTTTCCTGGAATTCATCAATGGTTGAGATCAATTTCAATCAGCGGTCAGGATTAAAGTTGAAGTTCAGTCATAAAGGGAGATTTCCAAATTAAAGAGAGTAAATAGATTTAATTTGAGTAAAATAAGGAGTTAACTGATTCAATTTGAGTAGAAAAAGGAGTTAACTGATTTAACTCATTTTTTATCAATAGTGAACTGAAAATTTCCCTTTTTAAACTGAAGAGAGCTTTTTTTGAGATATTTAATTTAATAAAATGAGATATGCTCTCATAATTACTTTTTCTATTTAATTAAATAATCTTTAATTAATTAGAGACACTTTTCTTATTTAATTAAATAACTTCATTTAATTAATTAGGAATGGGTTTTCATTTAATTAAATAACTTTGTTTAATTAATTATAAGTAAGTACTCTATTTAATTAAGTAATTTCATTTAATTATTTCAAAATTCTTTTCGAAACTAGTCAACTCAAGTCAATCATGGTTAAATCTGGTCAACTTTTGGTCAAACTTGATCTTTGCATATGTGAATATGAGCAAATGTAAGTATGAATTCTACCAACAATTCGATGCAAATTCTCATTCAACCTTTCAAAATGAAGAGACGACGGTCTCTTAAATAGACTTTCCTGAAATTCATCAATAGTTGAGATCGATTTCAATCAACGGTCAGGATTAAAGGTGAAGTTAAGTCATAGAGGGAGATTTCCAAATTAAAGGGAGTTAACAGATTTAATTTGAGTAAAATGAGGAGTTAACTGATACAATTTGAGTAGAAAAATGAGTTAACTGATATAACTCATTTTTGATAAATAGTGAACTAAAAATTTCCCTTCTTGAACTAAAGGGAGATTTTATTGAGATATTTAATTGAATAAAATGAGATATGCTCTGATAATTACTTTTTCTCATTTAATTAAATAACTTTATTTAATTAATTAGAAGTAAGTACTCCATTTAATTAAATAATTTTGTTTAATTATTTATAAATTCTTTTCGAAACTAGTCAACCGTGGTTAAATCTGGTCAACTTTTTGTCAAACTTGATCTTTGCGTATGTGAATATGAGAAAAATGTGAGTATGAATTCCAGTAACAATTCGATACAAATTCTCATTCAACCTTTCAAAACGACGAGATGAGGGTCTCTGAAATAGAATTTCCTGAAATTCATCAACGGTTGACATCGATTTCAATCAACGGTCAGGATTAAAGGTGAAGTTCAATCATAAAGGAAGATTTCCAAATTAAAAGGAGTTAACAGATTTAATTTGAGTAAAATAAGGAGTTAACTGATTCAGTTTGATTAGAAAAAGGAGTTAACTGATTTAAATCATTTTTGATCAATAGTGAACTGGAAATTTCCCTTTTTGAACTGAAGAGAGATTTTGTTGAGATATTTAATTTAATAAAATGAGATATGCTCTCATAATTACTTTTTCTATTTAATTAAATAATCTTTAATTAATTAGAGACACTTTTCTTTTTTAATTAAATAACTTCATTTAATTAATTAGGAATGGCTTCTCATTTAATTAAATACCTTTGTTTAATTAATTAGAAGTAAGTACTCCATTTAATTAAATAATTTCGTTTAATTATTTCAAAATTCTTTTTGAAACTAGTCAACTCAAGTCAACCATGGTTAAATTTGGTCAACTTTTGGTCAAACTTGATCTTTGCGTATGTGAATATGAGCAAATGTGAGTATGGATTCCAACAACAATTCGATGTAAATTCTCATTCAACCTTTCAAGATGAAGAGATGAGTGTCTCTTAAATAGACTTTCCTAAAAATCATCAACGGTTGAGATCGATTTCAATCAGCGGTCAGCATTAAAGGTGAAGTTCAGTCATAAAGGAAGATTTTCAAATTAAAGAGAGTTAACAAATTTAATTTGAGTAAACTAAGGAGTTAAGTGATTCAATTTTAGTAGAAAAAAGAGTTTACTATTTTAACTCATTTTTGATCAATAGTGAATTGGAAATTTCTCTTTTTGAACTGAAGAGAGATTTTGATGAGATATTTAATTTAATAAAATGAGATATGCTCTCATAATTACTTTTTCTATTTAATTAAATAATCTTTAATTAATTAGAGACACTTTTTTTTTTAATTAAATAACTGCATTTAATTAATTAGGAATGGCTTCTCATTTAATTAAATAAATTTGTTTAATTAATTATAAGTAAGTACTCTGTTTAATTAAGTAATTTCGTTCAATTATTTCAAAATTCTTTTCGAAACTAGTCAGCTCAAGTCAATCGTGGTTAAATCTGTTCAACTTTTGGTCAAACTTGATCTTTGTTTATGTGAATATGAGCAAATGTGAGTATGAATTCTAGAACAATTCGATGCAGATTCTCATTCAACCTTTCAAAATGAAGAGACGACTGTCTCTTAAATAGACTTTCCTGGAATTCATCAACCGTTGAGTTGGATTTCAATCAACGGTCAGGATTAAAGGTGAAGTTAAATAATTAGAGACACTTATCTTATTTAATTAAATAACTTCATTTAATTAATTAGGAATGGCTTCTCATTTTATTAAATAACTTTATTTAATTAATTAGAATTGAGTACTCCATTTAATTAAATAATTTCATTTAATTATTTCAAAATTCTTTTCAAAACTAGTCAATCGTGGTTAAATCTGATCAACTTTTGGTCAAACTTGATCTTTGCGTATGTGAATAGGAGAAAATGTGAGTATAAATTTCAGCAACAATTCGATACAAATTCTCATTCAACCTTTCAAAACGAAGAGATGATGGTCTCTGAAATAGACTTTCCTAGAATTCATCAACGATTGACATCGATTTCAATCAACGATCAGGATTAAAGATGAAGTTCAGTCATAAATGAAGATTTCCAAATTAAAGGGAGTTAACAGATTTAATTTGAGTAAAATAAGGAGTTAACTGATTCAATTTGAGTAGAAAAAGGAGTTAACTGATTTAACTCATTTTTGATCAATAGTGATTTGGAAATTTCCCTTTTTGAACTGAGGAGAGATTTTGTTGAGATATTTAATTTAATAAAATGAGATATGCTCTTATAATTACTTTTTCTATTTAATTAAATAATCTTTAATTAATTAGAGACACTTTTCTTATTTAATTAAATAACTTCATTTAATTAATTAGGAATGGCTTCTCATTTAATTAAATAACTTTGTTTAATTAATTAGTGGTAAGTACTCCATTTAATTAAATAATTTCGTTTAATTATTTCAATTTTTTTTAAAAAAACTAGTCAACTCAAGTCAACCGTGGTTAACTCTGGTCAACTTTTGGTCAAACTTGATCTTTGTGCATGTGAATATGAGCAAATGTGAGTATGAATTCTAGTGACAATTCGATGCAAATTCTCATTCAACCTTTCAAAATGAAGAGATGAGGGTCTCTTAAATAGACTTTCCTGGAATTCATCAACGGTTGAGATCAATTTCAATCAACGGTTAGGATTAAAGGTGAAGTTCAGTCATAAAGGGATATTTCCAAATTAAAGGGAGTTAACAGATTTAATTTGAGTAAAATAAGGAGTTAACTAATTCAATTTGAGTAGAAAAAGGAGTTAACTCATTTAACTCATTTTTGATCAATAGTGAACTGAAAATTTCTCTTTTTGAACCGAAGAGAGATTTTGTTGAGATATTTAATTTAATAAAATGAGATATGCTCTCATAATTACTTTTTCTATTTAATTAAATAATCTTTAATTAATTAGAGACACTTTTCTTATTTAATTAAATAACTTCATTTAATTAATTAGTAATGGCTTCTTATTTAAGTAAATAACTTTGTTTAATTAATTAGAAGTAGGTACTCCATTAAATTAAATAATTTTGTTTAATTATTTCAAAATTCTTTTCGAAACTAGTCAACTACAATCAACTATGATTAAATCTGGTCAACTTTTGGTCAAACTTTATCTTTGCGTATGTGAATATGAGCAAATGTGAGTATTAATTCCAGCTACAATTCGATGCAAATTCTCATTCAACCTTTCAAAATGAAGAGATGAGGGTCTCTTAAATAGACTTTCTTAGAATTCATCAACGGTTGAGATCGATTTCAATCAACGGTCAGGATTAAAGGTGAAGTTCAGTGATAAAGGAAGATTTCCAAATTAAAGGGAGTTAACAAATTTAATTTGAGTAAAATAAGGAGCTAATTGATTCAATTTGAGTAGAAAAAGGAGTTAAATGATTTAACTCATTTTTTATCAATAGTGAACTGGAAATTTCCCTTTTTGAACTGAAGAGAGATTTTGTTGAGATATTTAATTTAATAAAATGAGATATGCTCTCATAATTACTTTTTCTATTTAATTAAATAATCTTTAATTAATTAGAGACACTTTTCTTATTTAATTAAAGAACTTCATTTAATTAATTAGGAATGGCTTCTCATTTAATTAAATAACTTTTTTTAATTAATTAGAAGTAAGTATTCCATTTAATTAAATAATTTCGTTTAATTATTTCAAAATTCTTTTCGAAACTACTCAACTCAAGTCAACCGTGGTTAAATTTGGTCAACTTTTGGTCAAACTTGATCTTTGCGTATGTGAATATGAGCAAATGTGAGTATGAATTCCAGCAACAATTCGATGCAAATTCTCATTCAACCTTTCAAAATGAAGAGATGAGGGTCTCTTAAATAGACTTTCCTAAAATTCATCAACGGTTGATATCGATTTCAATCAACGTTCAGGATGAAAGGTGAAGTTCAGTCATAAAAAGAGTTTTTCAAATGAAAGGGAGTTAACAGATTTAATTTGAGTAAAATAAGGAGTTAACTAATTCAATTTGAGTAGAAAAAGGAGTTAACTAATTTAACTCATTTTTTATCAATAGTGAACTGAAAATTTCCCTTTTTGAACTTAAGAGAGATTTTGTTGAGATATTGTAAGGTCCCTCCTCACATGTACTTATTAAATATGAATTTCTTTCTCAAATTTGTTGTAGGAGATTTGAATGGATATGGAGTAATGTTGTAAGTTTTTTTTTTTTAATGTCCTAATGAAAATTGAGAACAACAGATACGTCCATGCTTTAATACTTAAAGATTAGAGAACGACTATGTTTTCTTGACTGTTTAAACATTAAATTTGCACTAAGAATAATACAACGTGTTTCACTTAATGATGATTTTATTGATTTTGTTACCTCAAGGATTATTCTTGTATTTAATCTGAATTAATGAATAAGTTATATGTCATGTTGATTAGTTAATCACTGATGATTAAATGTGAGTAGAAATGAATTAAATAGTTAAGTAATTGAAGCATTATGTTCCGAGTTTGCCCCGATCCATCATAGCATAGTGATACATTACTATTATTTTGATACTCACAAATCGAGATATCGAGACATTATCTGATGCTTGAACATATTGATTTTTTTTCATGGTGTGTGATGTTACTTTTAAATATTTGATATTCGTCATTTAAGGTTTTATTTATATATATGTTGATGAATTAAGTAAAATGTAGGATTAACACATTGATTTTTGGAATCTTGATGATTAAGGATATAAGTAGGATGAAAGAAACCCTTATTGATGTATGTTTCAATTTATGTGGATTTCTGATACGTATACATATATGTACATGTGATTTTACGAGACTATTGATGTGTGCAATGAGTGTGCAGATATTTAGCCGAGAAACCCTACGAAAGAACATAACTGATCCCTATGTGCTAATTTTGGAAATCTTGTTGTTTGTAATTCAAATATTGTATTGTGATATGTATGTATGTAGCTCTCTGTGTTCAGTAGATGTTAGTGTTCGTAACTATGTTCTTTTAGTGTCGCTTGACACTCGTGAATTGTTTGTGCTCTTTAGCATGCTGGTTAGGGTTAGCTATGTAACCCATGGACCTAAGTCGGTTTAAGTTAGTGTCAGTTTGCTAATTAGGTGCTTAATCGAGTTTATTCATCTTTAATCCAGATTAGTGCTTAATTTGCATTTTAGAGTTGTTAGTTGGTCCTAATTATTTTTCTAGCCTTTTTTTGGCTCTAAACCTATTCTTAAAGCTTTAAAACATGAAATATTTATACCCAAGGGGTATTGGTATGGGTTAGGGATCTTTTCCAACCCCTAAGCCCCTTTTTTTTGACTTTTGAGGCCACTCAAAAAGTATCTTTTTGCTTTTGTGTGAAAATTGACTATGGCTACCATGAGTTTCACTACCCCACCTCCACTTAGTGTTTAACCATAGCATGGGTTGAGTTAGGAGTTTCTAGAATTATAAGTGGGTGGAAGAAGTTATTGATCCTTTTGGTGGTTGAGTTTGAGGCTTATTTAGAGGCCTTCTTGGACTAGTTGAGGTTGTTACCCAATCTCTACATTTAGAGAGGAGTCTTGGAAGATTGGAGCAAAGAAGGGGAAAGCTCTACTCAAACTTGTTCATTGCCATTACCACTTTGTGAAGGTAGGAATTCTCATCTCCAATTTTCGTGTTTGTTTCATGCTTATGCTATCTTGTTGTTATTTGAATATTTTTGTGTTTGTGGGTATGTTGGAAAGCTTTGAAAACTATGTTATTTTGGATGTTTTCTTTTCTTATTTTTTGTTGAATTTTAAGATGTTCTTGCATGGGTGTTTTGGCATTACTCACCCTTGGAGAGGGCAGAAGTGGCCAATTTCGGGAAAGGGCATTTTAGTTGGACTCCAATAGTGTAGAGTCTCTTCTCAAGATGAGAAGAGGGAGAAAGGGTAGGGTGTTATGGCCCCCTACCTGTCAGCACAAACCTCGTATGAGTATGGCATGTTAAAATGGAAGAACGGAAGTTCTTGATTTAGAGCCCCGATTGGACATCTATTTTGGTGTTGTGCTTAACTTCTCCTATTGGAAAAATCCACATTTCCCTAGTTTTGATTCATTGTGAATCCTATTGTGTAAACCATGTATGAATAAGCATGTTTGAATGTCTCTTGGTTATGCTTGGTTGTCACCCGATCAGATTTTGTTCCCTCCATGGTTCTTGAATGTGTTGCAAAATTCGTTTTGAATCCCTTGATGAGGGTCATGAAGAAAATTTAATTAAATTATTGTAATTGGGATTGATATTCTATGTATTTTGTATTTTAAACTTTGTTGTAAATGACAACAAAGCCGGGTTTTCTTCCTGGTTCTTTCCTAGCTGAGCCTTTGAATCAGGTTTGCCAATAAAATGGTGTTCGAGTTATATGCTTGCATTGAGTCTTATAGCTTGTTTTAAGTTTTGCATATGTAATTTAAGAAAAAAAAAAATCATATGTGATGGTGTTACCGTACTGCACATTTTTATGATTGGTAATCACATTCATTTAAATTAGATTAATCAGATAACATATTGATATATACTTAGCTGTGCAATTTTAAGTTTAAAATATGTTAAGAGAATTTGCATTTGAGTTGTGTTTAAATTTTATAGTTATACATGTGCATGAGGAAATTAAGTGAATTTATTTGAAAACTTGTTTACTACATTTAATCATATTATGACTTTTAAATATTAAATCATAACTTGTTGGCGTTTTTGGGCATGTCAGATATTTAATTTAATAAAATGAGATATGCTCTCATAATTAATTTTTCTATTTAATTAAATAATATTTAATTAATTAGAGACACTTTTCTTATTTAATTAAATATCTTCATTTAATTAATTAGGAATGGCTTCTCATTTAATTAAATAACTTTGTTTAATTAATTAGAAGTAAGTACTCCATTTAATTAATTAATTTTCTTTAATTATTTAAAAAACAAATTCGAAACTAGTCAACTCAATTCAACTGTGGTTAAATCTGGTCAAATTTTGGTCCAACTTGATCTTTGCGTATGTGAATATGAGCAAATGTGAGTATGAATTCCAACAACAATTCGATGAAAATTTTTATTCCACCTTTCAAAATGAAGAGATGAGGGTCTCTTAAATAGACTTTCCTGAAATTCATCAATGGTTGAGATCGATTTCAATCAACGGTCAGAATTAAAGGTGAAGTTCAGTCATAAAGGGAGATTTCCAAATTAAAGGGAGTTAACAGATTTAATTTGAGTAAAATAAGGAGTTAACTGAATCAATTTAAGTAGAAAAAGGAGTTAACTCATTTAACTCATTTTTGATCAATAGTGAACTGAAAATTTTCGTTTTTGAACTGAAGAGAGATTTTATTGAGATATTTAATTTAATAAAATGAGATATGCTCATATAATTACTTTTTCTATTTAATTAAATAATCTTTAATTAATTAGAGACACTTTTTCTTATTTAATTAAATAATTTCATTTAATTAATTAGGAATGGCTTCTCATTTAATTAAATAACTTTGTTTAATTAATTATAGGTAAGTACTCAATTTAATTAAATAATTCCATTTAATTATTTCAATTTTTTTTTTCAAACTAGTCAACTCAAGTCAACCTTGATCAGATCTGGTCAACTTTTGGTCAAACTTGATCTTTGCATATGTGAATATGAGCAAATGTGAGTATGAATTCCAGCAACAATTCGATGCAAATTCTCATTCAACCTTTCAAAATGAAGAGATTAGGGTCTCTTAAATAGGCTTTCTTGGAATTCACTAGCGGTTGAGATCGATTTCAATCAACGGTCAGGATTAAAGGTGAAGTTCAGTCATAAAGGGAGATTTTCAAATTAAAGAGAGTTAACAGATTTAATTTGAGTAAAATAAGGAGTTAATTGATTCAATTTGAGTAGAAAAAGGAGTTAACTGATTTACCTCATTTTTTATCAATAGTGAACTGAAAATTTCCCTTTTTGAACTGAAGAGAGATTTTGTTGAGATATTTAATTTAATAAAATGAGATATGCTCTCATAATTACTTTTTCTATTTAATAAAATAATCTTTAATTAAATAGAGACACTTTTCTTATTTAATTAAATAATTACATTTAATTAATTATGAATGGCTTCTCATTTCATTAAATAACTTTGTTTAATTAATTAGAAGTAAGTACTCCATTTAATTAAATAATTTCGTTTAATTATTTCAAAATTCTTTTTGAAACTAGTCAACTCAAGTCAACTATAGTTAAATTTGGTCAACTTTTGGTCAAACTTGATCTTTGTGTATGTGAATATGAGCAAATGTGTATATGAATTTCAACAACAATTCGATGCAAATTCTCATTCAACCTTTCAAAATGAAGAGATGAGGGTCTCTTAAATAGACTTTCCTAAAATTCATCAACGGTTGAGATCGATTTCAATCAACGGTCAGGATTAAAGGTGAAGTTCACTCATAAAGGGAGATTTCCAAATTAAAGGGAGTTAACATATTTAATTTGAGTAAAATAAAGAGTTAACTGATTCAATTTGAGTAGAAAAAGGAGTTAACTGATTTAACTCATTTTTGATCAATAGTGAACTGGAAATTTCTCTTTTTGAACTGAAGAGAGATTTTGTTTAGATATTTAATTTAAAAAAATGAGATATGCTCTCATAATTACTTTTTCTATTTAATTAAATAATCTTTAATTAATTAAAGACACTTTTCTTATTTAATTAAATAATTACATTTAATTAATTAAGAATGGTTTCTCATTTAATTAAATAAGTTCATTTAATTAATTAGAAGTAAGTAATCCATTTAATTAAATAATTTTGTTTAATTATTTCAAAATTCTTTTCGAAACCAATCAACTCAAGTCAACTGTGGTTAAATCTGGTCAACTTTTGGTCAAACTTGATATTTGCGTATGTGAATATAAACAAATGTGAGTATGAATTCCAGTAACAATTAGATGCAAATTTTCATTCAACCTTTCAAAATGAAGAGATGAGCATCTCTTAAATAGACTTTCTTAGAATTCATCAACGGTTGAGATCGATTTAAATCAATGGTCAGGATTAAAGCTGAAGTTTAGACATAAAGGGAGATTTTCAAATTAATGGGAGTTAACAAATTTAATTTGAGTAAAATAAAGTGTTAACTGATTCAATTTGAGTAAAAAAAGGAGTTGACTGATTTAACTCATTTTTTATCAATAATGAACTAGAAATTTCCCTTTTTGAACTAAAGAGAGATTATGTTGAGATATTTAATTTAATAAAATGAGATATGCTCTCATAATTATTTTTTCTATTTAATTAAATAATCCTTAATTAATTAGAGGCACTTTTCTTATTTAATTAAATAACTTCATTTGATTAATTAGGAATGGCTTCTCATTCAATTAAATAACTTTGTTTAATTAATTAGAAGTAAGTACTCTATTTTATTAAATAATTTTATTTAATTATTTAAATAAAATTTTAGAAACTAGTCAACTCAAGTCAACCATGGTTAAATCTGGTCAAATTTTGGGCAAACTTGATATTTGCGTATGTGAATATGAGCAAATGTGAGTATGAATTTTAGCAACAATTCGATGCAAATTCTCATTCAACCTTTCAAATTGAAGAGATGACGGTCTCTTAAATAGACTTTCCTGGAATTCATCAACGATTGAGATCGATTTTAATCAACGGTCAGGATTAAAGGTGAAGTTCAGTCATTTAGGGAGATTTCCAAATTAAAGGGAGTTAACAGATTTAATTTGAGTAAAATAAGGAGTTAACTGATTCAATTTGAGTAGAAAAAAGAGTTAATTGATTTAACTCATTTTTTATCAATAATGAACTAGAAATTTCCCTTTTTGAACTGAAGAGATATTTTGTTGAGATATTTAATTTAACAAAATGAGATATGCTCTTATAATTACTTTTTCTTTTTAATTAAATAATCTTTAATTAATTAGAGACACTTTTCAAATTTAATTAAATAACTTCATTTAATTAATTAGGAATGGTTTCTCATTTAATTAAATAACTTTTTTTAATTAATTAGAAGTAAGTACTCTATTTAATTAAATAATTTTGTTTAATTATTCTAAAATTCTTTTCGAAACTAGTCAACTTAAGTCAACGATGGTTAAATTTGGTCAACTTTTGGTAAAACTTGATATTTGCGTATGTGAATATGAGCAAATATGAGTATGAATTCTAGCAACAATTCGATGCAATTTCTCATTCAACCTTACAAAATGAAGAGATGAGGATCTCTTAAATAGACTTTTTTGAAATTCATCAATGGTTGAGATCGATTTCAATCAATAGTCAGGATTATAGGTGAAGTTCAGTCATAAAGGGAGATTTCCAAATTAAAGGGAGGTAACATATTTAATTTGAGTAAAATAAGGAGTTAACTTATTCAATTTGAGTAGAAAAAGGAGTTAACTGATTTAACTCATTTTTTATCAATAGTGAATAGAAAATTTTTCTTTTTGAACTGAAGAAAGATTTTGTTGTGATATTTAATTTAATAAAATGAGATATGCTCTCATAATTACTTTTTCTATTTAATTAAATAATCTTTAATTAATTAGAGACACTTTTCTTATTTAATTAAATAACTTCATTTAATTAATTAAGAATGGATTCTCATTTAATTAGATAACTTTTTAAAATTAATTAGAAGTTAATACTCAACTTAATTAAATAATTTTGTTTAATTATTTCAAAATTCTTTTCGAAAATAGTCAACTCAAGTCAACTGTGGTTAAATCTGGTCAACTTTTGGTCAACCTGATCTTTGCGTATGTGAATATGAGCAAATGTGAGTATGAATTCTAGCAACAATTCGATGCAAATTCTCATTCGACTTTTCAAAATTAAGAGATGAGAGTCTCTTAAATAGACTCTCTTGGAATTCATCAACGGTTGAGATCGATTTCAATCAATGGTCAAGATTAAAGGTGAAGTCCAATCATAAAGGGAGATTTTCAAATTAAAGGGAGTTAACAGATTTAATTTGAGTAAAATAAGGAGTTAACTAATTCAATTTGAGTAGTAAAAGGAGTTAACTGATTTAACTCTTTTTTTATCAATAGTGAATTGAAAATTTTCCTTTTTGAGCAGAAGAGAGATTTTGTTGAGTTATTTAATTTAATAACATGAGATATGCTCTCATAATTACTTTTTCTATTTAATTAAATAATATTTAATTAATTAGAGATGCTTTTATTATTTAATTAAATAACTTCATTTAATTAATTAGGAATGGCTTCTCATTTAATTAAATAACTTTTTTTAATTAATTAGAAGTAAGTACTCCATTTAATTAAACAATTTTGTTTAATTATTTAAAAATTCATTTCGAAACTAGTCAACTGAAGTCAATTGTGGTTAAATTTGGTCAACTTTTGGTCAAACTTGATCTTTGCGTATCAGAATATGAGCAAATGTGAGTATGAATTCTAGCAACAATTCGATGCAAATTCTCATTCAACCTTTCAAAACGAAAAGATGAGAGTCTCTTAAATAGACTTTCCTGGAATTCATCAACGGTTGAGATCAATTTGAATCAACGGTCAGGATTAAAAGTGAAGTTCAGTGATAAAAGGAGATTTTCAAATTAAAGGGAGTTAACAGATTTCATTTGAGTAAAATAAGGAGTTAACTGATTCAATTTGAGTAGAAAAAGGAGTTAACTGATTTAACTCATTTTCGATCAATAGTGAAGTGGAAATTTCTCTTTTTGAACTAAAGAGAGATTTTGTTTAGATATTTAATTTAATAAAATTAGATATGCTCTCATAATTACTTTTTCTATTTCATTAAATACTCTTTAATTAATTAGAGACATTTTTCTTATTTAATTAATTAGGAATAGCTTCTCATTTAATTAAATAACTTTGTTTAATTAATTAGAAGTAAGTACTCCATTTAATTAAATAATCTCGTTTAAGTATTTCAAAATTCTTTTTAAAACTAGTCAACTCAAGTCAACCGTGGTTAAATCTGATCATCTTTTGGTCAAACTTGATCTTTGCGTATGTGAATATGAGCAAATGTGAGTATGAATTCTAGCAACAATTTGATGCAAATTCTCATTCAACCTTTCAAAATTAAGAGATGAGTGTCTCTTAAATAGACTTTCCGTGAATTTATCAACGGTTGAGATCGATTTCAATCAACAGTCAAGATTAAAAGTGAAGTTCAGTCATAAAAAGAGATTTCCAAATTAAAGAGAGTTAAAAGATTTAATTTGAGTAAAATAAGGAGTTAACTGATTCAATTTGAGTAGCAAAAGGAGTTAACTCATTTAACTCATTTTTTATCAATAGTGAACTGCAAATTTTCCTTTTTGAACTGAACAAAGATTTTGTTGAGATATTTAATTTAATAAAATGAGATATACTCTCATAATTACTTTTTCTATTTAATTAAATAATCTAAAATTAATTAGAGACACTTTTCTTATGTAATTAAATAAATTCATTTAAATAGTAAGGAATGGCTTCTCATTTAATTAAATAACTTTGTTTAATTAATACGAAGTAAGTACTCCATTTAATTAAATAATTTCGTTTAATTATTTTAAATTTTTTTTCAAAATTAGTCAACTCAAGTCAACCGTGGTTAAATCTGGTCAACTTTTGATCAAACTTGATCTTTGCGCATAAGAATATGAGCAAATGTGTATATGAATTTCAGCAACAATTCGATGCAAATTTTTATTCAACCATTCAAAATGAAGAGATGAGGGTCTCTTAAATAGACTTTCCTAGAATTTATCAACGGTTGAGATCGATTTTAATCAACGGTCAGGATTAAAGGTGAAGTTCAGTCATAAAGGGAGATTTTCAAATTAAAGGGAGCTAACAGATTTAATTTGAGTAAAATATGGACTTAAATGATTCAATTTGAGTAGAAAAAGGAGTTAACTGATTTAACTCATTTTTTATCAATAGTGAAATGGAAATTATCCTTTTTGAACTGAAGAGAGATTTTTTTAACATATTTAATTTAATAAAATGAGATATGCTCTCATAATTACTTTTTCTATTTAATTAAATAATTTTTAATTAATTAGAAACACTTTTTTTATTTAATTAAATAACTTCATTTAATTAGTTAGGAATGGCTTGTCATTTAATTAAATAAATTTCTTTAATTAATTAGAAGTAAGTACTCTATTTAATTAAATAATTTCGTTTATTTATTAAAAAATTCTTTTTGGAACTAGTCAACTCAAGTCAACGGTGTTTAAATTTGATCAACTTTTGGTCAAACTTTATCTTTGCGTATGTGAATATGAGCAAATGTGAGTGTGAATTCCAGCAACAATTCAATGCAAATTCTCATTCAACCTTTCAAAATGAAGAGATGAGGGTCTCTTAAAAAGACTTTCCTTGAATTCATCAACGGTTGAGATCGATTTCAATCAACGATCAAAATTAAATGTGAAGTTCAGTCATAAAGGGAGATTTTCAAATTAAACGGAGTTAACAGATTTAATTTGAGTAAAATGAGGTATGCTCTCATAATTACATTTTCTATTTAGTTAAATAATCTTTAATTAATTAGGAATGGCTTCTCATTTAAATAAATAACTTTGTTTAATTAATTAGAAGTAAGTACTCTATTTATTAAATTAATTTCATTTATTATTTCAAAATTCTTTTCGAAACTAGTCAACTGAAGTCAACCGTGGTTAAATCTGGTCAACTTTTGGTCAAACCTGATCTTTGCATATGTGAATATGAGCAAATGTGAGTATGAATTCTAGCAACAATTCGATGCAAATTCTCATTTAACTTTTCAAAATGAAGAGATGAGGGTCTCTTAAATAGACTTTCCTGAAATTCATCAACGGTTGAGATCAATTTCAATCAACGGTCAGTATTAAAGGTGAAGTTCAGTCATAAAGGGAGATTTCCAAATTAAAGGGAGTTAACAGATTTAATTTGAGTAAAATAAGGAGCTAACTGATTTTGTACTAAAGAGAGATTTTGTTGAGATATTTAATTTAATAAAATGATATATGCTCTCATAAATACTTTTTTTATTTAAATCAATAATATTTAATTAATTAGAGACACTTTTCTTATTTAATTAAATAACTTTATTTAATTAATTAGGAATGGCTTCTCATTTAATTAAATAGCTTTGTTTAAGTAATTAAAAGTAAGTATTCCATTTAATTAAATAATTTCGTTTAATTATTTCAAATTTTTTTTCGAGACTAGTCAACTCAAGTCAACCTTGGTTAAATTTGATCAACTTTTGGTCTCTTAAATAGACTTTCTTAGAATTTATCAACAGTTGATATCGATTTCAATTAGCGGTCAGGATTAAAGTTGAAGTTTAGTTATAAAGGGAGATTTCCAAATTAAAGGGAGTTAACAGATTTAATTTGAGTAAAATAAGGAGTTAACTGATTCAATTTGAGTAGAAAAAGGAGTTAACTGATTTAACTCATTTTTTATCAATAGTGAACTGAACATTTTCCTTTTTGAACTAGAGAGAGATTTTGTTGAGATATTTAATTTAATAAAATAAGATATGCCCTCATAATTACTTTTTATATTTAATAAAATAATCTTTAATTAATTAGAGACACTTTTCTTATTTAATTAAATAACTTCATTTAATTAATTAGGAATGGCTTCTCATTTAATTAATTAACTTTATTTAATTAATTAGAAGTAAATACTCTATTTAATTAAATAATTTTATTTCATTATTTTAAAAAAAAATTTGAAACTAGTCAACTCAAGTCAACCATAGTTAAATCTGGTCAACTTTTGGTCAAATAGATCTTTGCGTATGTGAATATGAGCAAATGTGAGTATGAATTCCAGCAACAATTCGATGCAAATTCTCATTCAAACTTTCAAAATGAAAATATGAGGGTCTCTTAAATAGACTTTCCTGCAATTCATCAACAGTTGAGATCGATTTCAATCAACGATCAGGATTAAAGGTGAAGTTCAATCATAAAGGAAGATTTTCAAATTAAAGGGAGTTAATAGATTCAATTTGAGCAAAATAAAGAGTTAACTGATTCAATTTGAGTAGAGAAAGGAGTTAACTGATTTAACTCATTTTTTATCAATAGTCAACTGAAAATTTTCGTTTTTGAACTGAAGAGATATTTTGTTGAGATATTTAATTAAATAAAATGAGATATTCTCTCATAATTACTTTTTCTATTTAATTAAATAATCTTTAATTAATTAGAGAAACTTTTCTTATTTAATTAAATAACTTTATTTAATTAATTAGGAATGGCTTCTCATTTAATTAAATAACTTTTTTTAATTAATTATAAGTAATTACTCCATTTAATAAAATAATTTCATTTAATAATTTCAAAATTCTGCTCAAAACTAGTCAACTCAAGTCAACCGTGGTTAAATTTGGTCAACTTTTGGTCAAACTTGATCTTTGCGTATGTGAATATGAGAAAATGTGAGTATGAATTGCAGCAACAATTCGATGCAAATTCTCATTCAACCTTTCAAAATGAAGAGATGAGGGCCTTTTAAATAGACTTTGCTGGAATTCATCAACGGTTGAGATTGATTTCAATCAATGATTAGGATTATAGGTGAAGTTCAGTCATAAAGGGAGATTTCCAAATTAAAAAGAGTTAACAGAATTAATTTGAGTAAAATAAAAAGGTAACTGATTCAATTTGAGTAGAAAAATGAGTCAACTAATTTAACTCATTTTTTATCAATAGTGAATTTAAAATTTCCCTTTTTGAACTGAAGAGGGATTTTGTTGAGATATTTAATTTAATAAAATGAGATATGCTCTCATAATTACTTTTTCTATTTAATTAAATAATATTTAATTAATTAGAGACACTTTTTTTATTTAATTAAATAACTTCATTTAATTAATTAGGAATGGCTTCTCATTTAATTAAATAATTTGGTTTAAATAATTAGAAGTAAGAGCTCCATTTAATTGAATAATTTAGTTTAATTATTTCAAAATTCTTTTTGAAACTAGTCAACTCAAGTCAACCATGGTTAAATTTGGTCAACTCTTGGTCAAACTTGATCTTTACGTATGTGAATATGAGCAAATGTGAGTATGAATTCCAAAAACAATTCGATGCAAATTCTCATGCAATTTTTTAAAATGAAGAGATGAGAGTCTTTTAAATAGACTTTCTTAGAATTTATCGACGGTTGAGATTAATTTCAATCAACGGTCAGGATTAAAGGTGAAGTTCAGTTATAAAAGGAGATTTCCAAATTAAAGGGAGTTAATAGATTTAATATGAGTAAAATAAGGAGTTAACTGATTCAATTTGGGTAGAAAAAGGAGTCAACTGATTTAACTCACTTTTGATCAATAGTGAACTGGAAATTTCCCTTTTTGAACTCAAGAGAGATTTTGTTGAGATATTTAATTTCATAAAATGAAATTTGCTCTCATAATTACTTTTTCTATTTAATTAAATAATTTTTAATTAATTAGAGACAATTTTCTTATTTAATTAAATAACTTCATTTAATTAATTAGGAATGGCTTCTCATTTAATTAAATAAGTTTGTTTTATTAATTAGAAGTAAGTATGAATTCCAGCAACAATTCAATGCACATTCTCATTCAACTTTTCAAAGTGAAAAGATGAGGGTCTCTTAAATAGACTTTCTAGGAATTTATCGACGGTTGAGATTGATTTCAATCAACGGTTAGGATTAAAGGTGAAGTGCACTAATAAAAGGAGATTTCCAAATTAAAGGGAGTTAACAAATTTAATTTGAGTAAAATAAGGAGTTAACTAATTCAATTTCAGTAGAAAAAAGAGTCAACAGATTTAACTCATTTTTTATCAATAGTGAACTAAAAATTTCCCTTTTTGAACTGAAGAGAGATTTTGTTGAGATATTTAATTTAATAAAATGAGATATGCTCTCATAATTACTTTTTCTATTTAATTAAATAATCTATAATTAATTAGAGACACTTTTCTTATTTAATTAAATAATTTCATTTAATTAGTGAGGAATGGCTTCTCATTTAATTAAATAAATTTGTTTAATTAATTAGAAGTAAGTACTCCATTTAATTAAATAATTTTATTTAATTATTTCAAAAAAAAATTTGAAACTAGTCAGCTCAAGTCAACCGTGGTTAAATCTGATCAACTTTTGGTCAAACTTGATCTTTGCGTATGTGAATATGAGCAAATGTGAGTATGAATTCCAGCAACAATTCGATACAAATTCTCATTCAACTTTTCAAAATGAAGAGATGAGGGACTCTTAAATAGACTTTTTTGAAATTTATCAATGGTTGAGATCGATTTCAATCAACGGTTAGGATTAAACGTGAAGTTCAATCATAAAGGGAGATTTCCAAATTAAAGGGAGTTAACAGATTTAATTTGACTAAAATAAGGAGTTAACTGATTCAATTTGAGTAGAAAAAGGAGTTAACTGATTTAACTCATTTTTTATTAATACTGAACTAAAAATTTCTTATTTAATTAAATAACTTCATTTAATTAGTTAGGAATGGCTTCTCATTTAATTAAATAACTTTGTTTAATTAACACGAAGTAAGTACTCCATTTAATTAAATAATTTCGTTTAATTATTTAAAAATTCTTTTCAAAACTAGTCAACTCAAGTCAACCATATTTAAATTTTTTTCACTTTTGATCAAACTTGATCTTTGCTATGTGAATATGAGCAAATGTGAGTATGAATTCCAGCAACAATTCGATGCAAATTCTCATTCAACCTTTCAAAATGAAGAGATGAGGGTCTCTTAAATAGACTTTCCTAGAATTTATCAATGGTTGAGATCGATTTCAATCAACGGTCATTATTAAAAGCGAAGTTGAGTCATAAAGGGGGATTTCCAAATTAAAACGAGTTAACAGATTTAATTTGAGTAAAATAAGACGTTAACTGATTCAATTTGAGTAGAAAAAGGAGTTAACTGATTTAACTCATTTTTTATCAATAATGAACTGAAAATTTCCCTTTTTGAACTGAAGAGAGATTTTGTTGAGATATTTAATTTAATAAAATGAGATATGCTCTTATAATTACTTTTTTTATTTAATTAAATAATCTTTAATTAATTAGAGACACTTTTCTTATTTAATTAAATAACTTCATTTAATTAGTTAGGAATGGCTTATCATTTAATTAAATAATTTTATTTAATTAATTGGAAGTAAGTACTCCATTTAATTAAATAATTTCATTTAATTTTTTCAAAATTATTTTCGAAATTAGTCAACTCAAGTCAACCGTGGTTAAATCTGGTCAACTTTTTGTCAAACTTGATCTTTGCATATGTGAATATGAGCAAATGTGAGTATGAATTCCAGCAACAATTCGATGAAAATTTTCATTCAACTTTTCAAAATGAAGAGATGAGAGTCTCTTAAATAGACTTTCTTGGAATTCATCAATGGTTGAGATCGATTTCAATCAACGGTTAGGATTAAAGGTGAAGTTCAATCATAAAGGAAGATTTCCAAATTAAAGGGAGTTAACAGATTTAATTTGAGTAAAATAAAGAGTTAACTGATTCAATTTGAGTAGAAAAAGGAGTTAACTGATTTAACTCATTTTTTATTAATAGTGAACTAAAAATTTCCCTTTTTGTACTGAAGAGAGATTTTGTCAAGATATTTAATTTAATAAAATGAAATATGCTCTCATAATTACTTTTTCTATTTAATTAAATAACCTTTAATTAATTAGAGATACTTTTCTTATTTAATTAAATAACTTGATTTAATTAGTTAGGAATGGCTTCTCATTTAATTAAATAATTTTGTTTAATTAATTAGAAGTAAGTACTCCATTTAATTAAATAATTTCGTTTAATTATTTTAAAATTCTTTTCGAAACTAGTCAACTCAAGTCAACCGTAGTTAAATCTGGTCAACTTTTGGTCAAACTTGATCTTTGCATAGGTGAATATGAGCAAATGTGATTATGACTTTCAGCAACAATTCGATACAAATTCTCATTCATCTTTTAAAAATGAAGAGATGAGGGTCTTTTAAATATACTTTTCTTGAATTCATCAACGGTTTAGATCGATTTCAATCAACGGTCAGGACTAAAGGTGAAGTTCAGTCATACAGGCAGATTTCTAAATTAAAGGGAGTTATCAGAATTAATTTGAGTAAAATAAGGAGTTAACTGATTCAATTTGAGTAGAAAAAGGAGTTAACTGATTTAACTCATTTTTTATCAATAACTGAAGAGAGATTTTTTGAGATATTTAATTTAATAAAATGAGATATGCTCTCATAATTACTTTTTCTTTTTAATTAAATAATCTTTAATTAATTAGAAAAACGTTTCTTATTTAGTTAAATGACTTCATTTATTTAGTTAGGAATGGCTTCTCATTTAATTAAATAACTTTGTTTAATTAAATAGAAGTAAGTACTCCATTTAATTAAATATTTTTGTTGAATTATTTCAAAAAAAAATTCAAAACTAGTCAACTCAAGTCAACCATGGTTAAATCTGGTCAACTTTTGGTAAAACTTGATCTTTGCGTATATGAATATGAGCAAATGTGAGTATTAATTTCAGCAACAATTTGATGCAAATTCTCATTCAACCTTTCAAAAATGAAGAGATGAGGGTCTCTTAAATAGACTTTCCTGGAATTCATCAACGGTTGAGATCGATTTAAATCAACGGTCAGGATTAAAGGTGAAGTTCAGTCATAAAGGAAGATTTCCAAATTAAAGGGAGTTAATAGATTTAATTTGAGTAAAATAAGGAGTTAACTGATTCAATTTGAGTAGAAAAAAGAGTTAACTGATTTAACTCATTTTTGATCAATAGTGAACTGAAAATTTTCCTTTTTGAACTAAAAAGAGATTTTGTTGAGATATTTAATTTAATAAAATGAGATATGCTCTGATAATTACTTTTTCTATTTAATTAACTAATCTTTAATTAATTAGAGATGCTTTTCCTATTTAATTAAATAACTTCATTTAAATAGTTAGGAATGGCTTCTCATTTAGTTAAATAACTTTGTTTAATTAATTAAAAGTAAGTACTCCATTTAATTAATTAATTTCGTTTAATTATTTTAAAATTCTTTTCGAAACTAGTCAACTCAAGTCAACCATGGTTAAATCTGGTCAACTTTTCGTCAAACTTGATTTTTGCGTATGTTAATATGAGCAAATGTGAGTATGAATTCAAGCAACAATTCGATGCAAATTGTCATTCAAGCTTTCAAAATGAAGAGATGAGAGTCTCTTAAATAGACTTTTTTGAAATTCATCAACAGTTGAGATCGATTTAAATCAACGGTCAGGATTAAAGGTCAAATCCAGTCATAAAGAGAGATTTCCAAATTAAAGAGAGTTAACAGATTTAATTTGAGTAAAATAAGGAGTTAAATGATTCAATTTGAGTAGAAAAATGAGTTAACTTATTTAACTCATTTTTGATCAATAGTGAACTGAAAATTTCTCTTTTTGAAAATTTCTATTTAATTAAATAATCTTTAATTAATTAGAAACACTTTTTTTATTTAATTAAATAACTTCATTTATTTAGTTAGGAATGGCTTCTCATTTAACTAAATAACTTTTTTAAATTAATTTTTAATAAGTATTCCATTTAATTAATTAATTTTGTTTAATTATTTCAAATTTTTTTTCGAAACTAGTGAACTCAAGTCAACCGGGGTTAAATTTGGTAAACTTTTGCTCAAACTTGATCTTTGTGTATGTGAATATGAGCAAATGTGAGTATGAATTCCAGCAACAATTCGATGCAAATTCTCATTCAACCTTTCAAAATGAAGAGATGAGGGTCTCTTAAATAGACTTTCCTGAAATTTATCAACGGTTGAGATTGATTTCAGTCAACGGTCAGGATTGAAGGTGAAGTTCAGTCATAAAGGGAGATTTTCAAATTAGGGCGTGTTAACAGATTTAATTTGAGTAAAACAAAGAGTTAACTGATTCAATTTGATTAGAGAATGGAGTTAACTGATTTAACTCATTTTTTATCAATAGTGAACTAAAAATTTCCCTTTTTGAACTGAAGACAGATTTTGTTGAGATATTTAATTTAATAAAATGAGATATGCTCTCATAATTACTTTTTTTATTTAATTAAATAATCTTTAATTAATTAGAGACACTTTTCTTATTTAATTAAATAACTTCATTTAATTAGTTAGGAATGGCTTCTCATTTAATTAAATAACTTTGTTTAATTAATTACAAGTAAGTACTCCATTTAATTAAATAATTTCATTTAATTATTTTGATAATTCTTTTCGAAACTAATCAACTGAAGTCAACCATGGTTAAATTTGGTCAACTTTTGGTCAAACTTGATCTTTGCGTATGTCAATATGAGCAAATGTGAGTATGAATTCCAACAACAATTCGATGCAAATTCTCATTCAACCTTTCAAAATGAAGAGATGAGGGTCTCTTAAATAGACTTTTTTGGAATTCATCAACAGTTGAGATCGATTTCAATCAATGGTCAGGATTAAAGGTCAAGTTCAGTCATAAAGAGAGATTTCCAGATTAAAGGGAGTTAACAGATTTAATTTGAGTAAAATAAGGAGTTAAATGATTCAATTTGAGTAGAAAAAGGAGTTAACTGATTTAACTCACTTTTTATCAATAGTGAACTGAAAATTTCTCTTTTTGAAAATTTCTATTTAATTAAATAATCTTTAATTAATTAGAGACACTTTTTTTATTTAACTAAATAACTTCATTTAATTAGTTAGGAATGGCTTCTCATTTAACTAAATAAATTTGTTTAATTAATTTTTAATAAGTATTTCATTTAATTAATTAATTTTGTTTAATTATTTCAAAAAAAAATTTGAAACTAGTGAACTCAAGTCAACCGGGGTTAAATCTGGTCAACTTTTGGTCAAACTTGATCTTTGCGTATGTGAATATGAGCAAATGTGAGTATGAATTCCAGCAACAACTCAATGCAAATTCTCATTCAACCTTTCAAAATGAAGAGATGAGGGTCTCTTAAATAGACTTTCCTAGAATTTATCAACAGTTGAGATCGATTTTAGTCAACGGTCAGGATTGAAGGTGAAGTTCAGTCATAAAGAGAGATTTCCGAATTAAAACGAGTTAACAGATTTAATTTGAGTAAAACAAAGAGTTAATTGATTCAATTTGAGTAGAGAATGGAGTTAACTGATTTAACTCATTTTTTATCAATAGTGAACTAAAAATTTCCCTTTTTGAACTGAAGACAGATTTTGTTGAGATATTTAATTTAATAAAATGAGATATGCTCTCATAATTACTTTTTCTATTTAATTAAATAATCTTTAATTAATTAAAGACACTTTTCTTATTTAATTAAATAACTTCATTTAATTAATTAGGAATGACTTCTCATTTAATCAAATAACTTTGTTTAACTAATTAGAAGTATATATTCCATTTAATTAAATAATTTTGTTTAATTATTTAAAATTTTTTTTGAAACTAGTCAACTCAAGTAAACTGTAGTTAAATCTGGTCAATTTTTGGTCAAACTTGATCTTTGCATATATGAATATGAGCAAATGTGAGTATGAATTCCAGCAACAATTTGATGCAAATTCTCATTCAACATTTCAAAATGAAGAGATGAGGGTCTCTTAAATAGACCTTTCTTGGAATTCATCAGCGATTGAGATCGATTTCAAACAACGGTCAGGATTAAAGGTGAAGTTCAGTCATAAAGAAATATTTACAAATTAAAGGGAGTTAATAGATTTAATTTATGTCAAATAAGGAGTTAACTGATACAATTTGAGTAATCTTTAATTAATTAGAGACACTTTTCTTATTTAATCAAATAACTTCATTTAACTAATTAGGAATGGATTCTCATTTAATTAAATAAATTTGTTTAATTAATTAGAAGTAAGTACTCTATTTAATTAAATAATTTAGTTTAATTATTTCAAATTTTTTTTCGAAACTAGTCAACTCAATTCAACCGTGGTTAAATTTGGTCAACTTTTGGTCAAACTTGATCTTTGCATATGTGAATATGAGCAAATGTGAGTATGAATTCCAGCAACAATTCAATGCAAATTCTCATTCAACCTTTCAAAATGAAGAGATGAGGGTCTCTTAAATAGACTTTCCTGAAATTCATCAACGGTTGAGATCAATTTCAATCAACGGTTAGGATTAAAGGTGAAGTTCAGTCTTTAAGGGAGATTTCCAAATTAAAGGGAGCTAACAGATTTAATTTGAGTAAAATAAGGAGTTAACTAATTCAATTTGAGTAGAAACAAGAGTTAACTAATTTAACTCATTTTTGATCAATAGCAAACTGAAAATTTCCCTTTTTCAACAGAAGAGAGATTTTGTTGAGATATTTAATTTAATAAAATCATATATGCTCTTATAATAACTTTTTCTATTTAATTAAATAATCTTTAATTAATTAGAGACGCTTTTCTTATTTAATTAAATAACTTCATTTAATTAATTAGTAATGGCTTCTCATTTAAGTCAATAACTTTGTTTAATTAATTAGAAGTAGGTACTCCATTAAATTAAATAATTTCATTTAATTATTTCAAAATTCTTTTCGAAACTAGTCAACTCAAGTCAACCGTGGTTAAATCTGGTCAACTTTTGGTCAAACTTGATCTTTGCGTATGTGAATATGAGCAAATGTGAGTATGAATTCTAGCAACAATTCGATGCAAATTCTCATTCAACCTTTCAAAATGAAGAGATGAGGGTCTCTTAATTAGACTTTCTTGGAATTCATCAACGGTTGAGATCTATTAAGATCAACTGTCAGGATTAAAGGTGAAGTTCAATCATAAAGGGAGATTTCCAAATTAAAGGGAGTTAACAGATTTAATTTGAGTAAAATAAGGAGTTAACTTATTCAATTTGAGTAGAAAAAGGAGTTAACTGTTTTGACTTATTTTTGATCAATAGTGAACTGAAAATTTCTTTTTTTGAACTAAAGAGAGATTTTGTTGAGATATTTAATTTAATAAAATGAGATATGCTCTCATAATTACTTATTCTATTTAAGTAAATAATCTTTAATTAATTAGAGACACTTTTCTTATTTAATTAAATAACTTCATTTAATTAATTAGGAATGGTTTCTCATTTAATTAAATACATTTGTATAATTAATTAGAAGTAAGTACTCCATTTAATTAAATAATTTCGTTTAATTATTTCAAAATTCTTTTTGAAACTAGTCAACTCAAGTCAACAGTGGATAAATCTGGTCAACTTTTTGTCAAACTTGATCTTTGCATATGTGAACATTAGCAAATGTGAGTATGAATTCCAGCAAAAATTTGATGCAAATTCTCATTCAACCTTTAAATATGAAGAGATGAGGGTCTCTTAATTAGACTTTCCTGAAATTCATCAACGGTTGAGATCGATTTCAATCAACGGTCAGGATTAAAGGTGAAATTCAATCATAATGGAAGATTTTCAAATTAAAGCGAGTTAACAGATTTAATTTGAGTAAAATAAAGAGTTAACTAATTCAATTTGATTAGAAAAAGGAGTTAACTCATTTAACTCATTTTTGATCAATAGTGAACTGAAAATTTCCTTTTTTGAATTGAAGAGAGATTTTGTTGAGATATTTAATTTAATAAAATGAGATATGCTCTCACAATTACTTTTTCTATTTAATTAAATAATCTTTAATTAATTAGAGACACTTTTCTTATTTAATTAAATAACTTCATTTAATTAGTTAGGAATGGCTTCTCAGTTAATTAAATAACTTTGTTTAATTAATTACAAGTAAGTACTCCATTTAATTAAATAATTTCGTTTAATTATTTCAAAATCCTTTTCGAAACTAGTCAACTCATGTCAACTGTGGTTAAATATGGTCAACTTTTGGTCAAATTTGATATTTACGTATGTGAATATGAGCAAATGTGAGTATGAATTTCAACAACAATTCTATGCAAATTCTCATCTTACTTTTCAAAATGAAGACATGAGGGTCTCTTAAATAGACTTTCTTGGAATTCATCAACGGTTGAGATCGATTTCAATCAACGGTGAGGATTAAAGATGAAGTTGAGTCATAAAGGGATATTTCCAAATTAAAGGGAGTTAACAGATTTAATTTGAGTAAAATAACGAGTTAACTGATTCAATTTGAGTAGAAAAAAGAGTTAAGTGATTTAACTCATTTTTTATCAATAGTGAACTTGAAATTTCCCTTTTTGAACTGAAGAGAGAATTTAGTAAAATGAGATATGCTCTCATAATTACTTTTTCTATTTAATTAAATAATCTTTAATTAATTAGAGACACTTTTCTTATTTAATTAAATTACTTCGTTTAATTAGTTAGGAATGACTTCTCATTTAATTAAATAACTTTGTTTAATCAATTAGAAGTAAGTACTCCATTTAATTAAATAATTTCATTTAATTATTTAAATTTTTTTTCGAAACTAGTCAACTGAAGTCAACCGTGGTTAAATCTGGTCAACTTTTGGTCAAACTTGATCTTTGCGTATGTGAATATGAGCAAATGTGAGTATGAATTCCAACAACAATTCGATGCAAATTCTCATTCAACTTTTAAAAATGAAGAGATGAGGGTCTCTTAAATAGACTTTCCTAGAATTCACCAACGGTTGAGATCGATTTCAATCAACGATCAGGATTAAAAGTGAAGTTCAGTCATAAAGGGATATTTCTAAATTAAATGGAATTAACAGATTTAATTTGAGTAAAATAAAGAGTTAACTGATTCAATTTGAGTAGAAAGAGGAGTTAATTGATTTAACTCATTTTTGATCAATAGTGAACTTGAAATTTTCCTTTTTGAACTGAAGAGAGATTTTGTTGAGATATTTAATATAATAAAATGAGATATACTCTCATAATTACTTTTTCTATTTAATTAAATAATCTTTAAATAATTAGAGACACTTTTCTTATTTAATTAAATAACTTCATTTAATTTGTTAGGAATGGATTCTCATTTAATTAAATAACTTTGTTTAATTAATACGAAGTAAGTACTCCATTTAATCAAATAATTTCATTTAATTATTTCAAAATTCTTTTTAAAACTGGTCAACTCAAGTCAACCGTGGTTAAATTTGGTCCACTTTTGGTCAATCTTGATCTTTGCGTATGTGAATATGAGCGAATGTGAGTATGAATTCCAGCAACAATTCGATGCAAATTCTCATTCAACCTTTCACAATGAAAAGATGAGGGTCTCTTAAATAGACTTTCCTAGAATTTATCAATGGTTGAGATCAATTTCAATCAACAGTCAGGATTAAAGGTGAAGTTCATCAATAAAGGGAGATTTTCAAATTAAAGGGAGTTAACATATTTAATTTGAGTAAAATAAGGAGTTAACTGATTCAATTTGAGTAGAAAAAGGAGTTAATTGATTTAACTCATTTTTGATCAATAGTGAACTGAAAATTTTCCTTTTTGAACTGAAGAGAGATTTTGTTGAGATATTTAATTTAATAAAATGAGATATGCTCTCATAATTACCTTTTCTATTTAATTAAACAATCTTTAATTAATTAGAGACACTTTTCTTATTTAATTAAATAACTTCATTAAATTAGTTAGGAATGGCTTCTCATTTAATTAAATAACTTTGTTTAATTAATTACAAGTAAGTTGACCATTTAATTAAATAATTTCGTTTAATTATTTCAAAATTCTTTTCGAAACTAGTCAACTGAAGTCAATCGTGTGTAAATCTGGTCAACTTTTGGTCAAACTTGATCTTTGCGTATGTGAATATGAGCAAATGTGAGTATGAATTCCAACAAATATTCGATGCAAATTCTCATTCAACCTTTCAAAATAAAGAGATGAGGGTCTCTTAAATAGACTTTCCTAGAATTCATCAACGGTTGAGATCGATTTCAATCAACGGTCAGGATTAAAGGTGAAGTTCAGTCATAAAGGGATATTTACAAATTAAAGAGAATTAACAAATTTAATTTGAATAAAATAAGGAGTTAACTGATTCAATTTGAGTAGAAAGAAGACTTAACTGATTTAACTCATTTTTGATCAATAGTGAACAGGAAATTTTCCTTTTTGAACTGAAGAGAGATTTTGTTGAGATATTTAATTTAATAAAATGAGATATTCTCTCATAATTACTTTTTCTATTTAATTAAATAATTTTTAATTAATTAGAGACACTTTGCTTATTTAATTAAAAACTTCATTTAATTAGTTAGGAAAGGTTTCTCATTTAATTAAATAAATTTGTTTAATTAATACGAAGTAAGTACTCCATTTAATTAAATAATTTCATTTAATTATTTCAAAATTCTTTTAAAAACTAGTCAACTGAAGTCAACCATGCTTAAATTTGGTCCACTTTTTGTCAAACTTGATCTTTGCGTATGTGAATATGAGCAAATGTGAGTATTAATTCCAGCAACAATTCGATGCAAATTCTCATTCAACCTTTCACAATGAAGAGATGAGGGTCTCTTAAATAGACTTTCTTAGAATTTATCAATGGTTGAGACTAATTTAAATCAACTGTCAAGATTAAAGGTGGAGTTCAATCATAAAGGGAGATTTCCAAATTAAAGGGAGTTAACATATTTAATTTGAGTAAAATAAGGAGTTAACTGATTCAATTTGAGTAGAAAAAGGAGTTAACTGATTTAACTCATTTTTGATCAATAGTGAACTAAAAATTTTCCTTTTTGAACTGAAGAGAGATTTTGTTGAGATATTTAATTTAATAAAATGAGATATGCTCTCATAATTACTTTTTCTATTTAATTAAATAATCTTTAATCAATTAGAGACACTTTTCTGATTTAATTAAATAACTTCATTTAATTATTTAGGAATGACTTCTCATTTAATTAAATAACTTTGTTTAATTAATTACAAGTAAGTACTCTATTTAATTAAATAATTTTTGTTTAATTATTTTAAAATTCTTTTCGAAACTAGTCAACTCAAGTCAACCGTGGTTCAATCTGGTCCACTTTTGGTAAAACATGATCTTTGCGTATGTGAATATGAGCAAATGTGAGTATAAATTTCAGCAACAATTCGATGCAAATTCTCATTCAACCTTTCAAAATGAAGAGATGAGGGTCTCTTAAATAGACTTTCTTGGAATTTATCAACGGTTGAGATCGATTTTAATCAACAGTCAGGATTAAAGGTGAAGTTCAGTCATAAAGGGGGATTTCCAAATTAAAGGGAGTTAACAGATTTAATTTGAGTAAAATAAGAAGTTAACTGATTCAATTTGAGTAGAAAGAAGGAGTTAACTGATTTAACTCATTTTTTATCAATAGTGAACTGGAAATTTCCCTTTTTGAACTGAAGAGAGATTTTGTTGAGATATTTAATTTAATAAAATGAGATATGCTCTTATAATTACTTTTTCTATTTAATTAAATAATCTTTAATTAATTAAAGACACTTTTCTTAGTATAAAATAATTAAATTGGAAGATAAAAGTTATAATCATCAAAAAGAATTGGAAAAGACTCATGCTTAGTTGGTGACACCTTTCAGCGGTTTCAAGAAGCATTTCAAAAATTTCTTGAGAGCTCTTGATATTCAGGCATTTATAGAAGCTTAAATGAAAAGCTTAATGGAAGCTACGAGCTTAATGGAAGCTACAAGCTTAATGGAAGCCACGAGCTAGAAGCTAAAATAGAAGTTTCAAAGCTTATATGCATGGAAGAAGATTCATATGATCATATATTTTCTACTTGCTTCTATGCTCCTTCTAGCACTTCTAATCACTTGGAGGATTCGATCGGTTTGGATTCTTGAAAGAATTGCAAATGATGGAGAAGGAAGGGATTTTCTATGGACTTCTGAAGCATGGCAAATTAGCATCAGTGTCCAGGTGCACTCGTGATATTCTCATATTTTCTTTGCACTCTTTCTCTTCTTGTCTTCATCATATCTGTTTTATGTGTCTGAATACTCTCTGTATTTGAAGTTGGAATCTAGATATTTTATTTGGATGAGAAGAAAATAATAGAAAAACCCTAGTTCCAAATGAGAAAGAAATTAGATTTTAATCAGGTTTGGGTTTGAATTTATATTAAATTAGAAAGAAAAGATTTGGAATAAAAATAGAAATTTTATGGTGAAAATTCGAATGATTAGATGTAATCTTTCTATGAATTATATTTTTAGATGCCTATGAACAAACCCTTTTATGGTTAAATTTAGAGAAAATTATTTTAACAAGAAATTCTTAATTCATCACAAATTGTCCTGTCGCTGCCCCTTGGATAGACCCAAACTCAGTCATTCATAACTTTTTATTGGGATCGAATTTATCCGATCGCTCTAGTCAGAATTGGTGCAACTTGGCCCTCTCCAACATATTTCAATTTCAGCCTGATCCAATGGTTCATTAGGGAGATATGGCCGTCGTACTGGGACTATTTTATTCAAGAACAGATATTTCTCTATTTCCCATAACCAAAAATTCTTTATGCTTAAACTTCACAAAATAATATATCAAAGCATGGAATGAATTAAAGATATTATTGCAATCTTCCCTTAGTAGAATCTTATTAATATGCATTAGTTTTATATGGTTTATTATCTAATCTAATTTAATCAAATTTAATTAAGAATAGTTAAAAGTAGAAGAAGTGTAATTAATTATTAATCAATATAAGTAAATGGATTTTTAAATGAGAGAAAATTAAAAGAAAAGATATTTTAATATGGTTTATATAATGGACTTTTTGTAATGTATATTAAATACTATTTAATATATATTAAATACTATTTAATATATATTAAATAATTTAGAGATGGTAATTTTATATTACGTTTTTAAATGAAGAGACTTTAATGATAATGGATTAAGATTTAATTGACATGAAGTCACTATTATAACATTGTTATAATTTGAATTACTATGGTATTATTAATACGTTATATATTATTAACTAAATTATTGATATACCTTAATGGTATTATGAGTTAGCTAATGAAATTTATATAAAGTTCTCTAGATCGATTAATAATAGTTTTGATGAGTTTATTATTTATTAATGTTTGTTGGGACTAACAAACTTTTAATAAATAATAGTATAAATAATGTAAATAATTATCAATTAATACGATTAGAGTTAATTTAGAAGAGATTAGTTAATGATTGAAATACTGTAAAAGATATTAATCAAATTGAATTGGTTAATAATTTGGAAGAGTATTAATTAACTGAATCAACGTACATAGGAGGAACTTATTTGAGATAATAATACTTGGTATTGGAGATTTATTATAACCTGTTATTATTAAAATATAAATGGAAACATTGTTGCAGAGTGACAAATGACTTAATGAGTAAATATTTATCCTTAAGTTATTCTTAGAATGTAATTCTTAATAATGGAAGGATAATGCTATCGGGGAACAACTGGGTTGTCATGTAGGTCAAATGATGAAACTTGGACACTTGAAAATATACTTGCAAATAGGAAACTGAAACCCCTACACTTGAAAATGGAAAATGAAACTCCACACATTATTCAACTATGTGAATTTAGTAAACCAAAATATGTGTTTGCATCGTGTATTCTATATGCTTCTTGTTTTGGGTTTTGGGTTGACTAGTGTTGACCAGTTCTAAGATGTTACCAGAGGCTCGGGGGTTATGAGATATGATGACATATTGATCTTATTGGTCTCGATCTTTATAAGCCCAACCATGGTAATGTGATCATATGCTCTATGAAATGTTTGTATTTACTGATTATTATTTCAGTCTTCATGTGTGAAGCTGAGAGGTATGTGTATGAGACACTTGAGCTAATCATTTTTGAGTCGTCGATCAGTTATCCTTGGATTATTTTTTAGTCGCCATGATGGGACTGAAATATGGATTTATTTCTTGATGATATAATGTTGTGACATGTTTGACTCAACCATTTTGGAGTCTTCGATCAGTATGATTTTGAGATATTCTTGGTTGCTTGTTGAGAACCAATGGATATTGTGATTTATCTTGAGATATATTTTGGTTATTGAGAACCAATGGATACTTATGATTATCAGTGATAGCTTTAGCTGCCAAAAGAGAACTGGTGTGGTCATGATTTTCTATGGATGTTTTTTCAGATGCTTATGGAGATTTGATGATTCTTATCTTGGAGATTTGATGATTCTTGTTATGGATATTTGATACTTTTATGCATATTTGATGATTTTATTATGGATTAACTTTTATGATTTTGAGATTTATGATTCCATGAGCTTAGGGTAGGTAATCTACTTGTAGTGTTGGGAAGTGGCTTGCAATGGGGGCTGGAGCCCTAAGTGCCTGCCAGGGTAACTCATTGTAAGTTTGGTTAATAAGTGATAACATTTACACACTAAATGGGGATTAAATGAACCTAGAAAGATAATTGTTTTAGTTCTCGCCCATGCCTTGAGCGCTTGTACAAGCTAGGATGGGAGTAGTGAGAACGCATGGTTGCGACCTTGCATTTCGTAGTATGCCTCGTCAGTATGAGAGGATACTAGTGGCCGCATGAGATTAGTATGGACCCATGGAGTTTAGCTAACTGTCAGGGTAACTTGTACGTGATAATTGCGGTGACACTTTCCCACTTGCAGAGTAAGTTTCCTACATGTCTTTGTGTACCTCTGAGAATTAGATGTCAATTTTGTGTGTGTTGGAAACCTTTGAGTTAGTATACTTTTAGGATTCTTAGACTTATAGAGATTTGTGCTTCATGAATTGATATCCTATTTGGGACTTGAGATTATCTCCTTAGCATGGTGGGAGTGGACCACTTAGGTTCCACGCGGTCGGGTGGTAGTGTATTTTCTCTCTTATCATTTGAGATCCGTCTGAGACACCGTGGTTGGAGTGTTCTTGGTTGGTATTTATCTTCATTATGATCTTGGAGCATTATGATAGATGATATAGTTTATGATGGATGTATTTACTAGTATGTTTCTTATATTGATGATTCGCTTTACTTTGCATATGTTAGTTGATGATTTATTATGCTTCACTTTGCATGTTAGTAGGATGTTTTAGGAGTGACATTCCTACTATGTTTATAGCCGATGATGTCTTTGGTGCTTTAGAATGTTACGCACGGAGGGATGGCTAGGATCCATGATGGTCTAATGATGCTATTTACGATTAGGAGGAACCGTGCACTTAGTTATTTATGTTTGTGATATATGGTTATCTTTTGCAATGGATAGTTATATCTTTTGTGATGATAAATCATGTATGATATGTGGTTTCATTTATGTTATTGCATCATAGATTAATATTAGATGATGATGATGTACTTTATTTATTTAGATGTTTATTCTTTTAAGCTTTTCATACCCTATGATATGTACAATGGATGATTGAGCTAAACTAAAATATAATTACAAAAGGACACTTGTATATTGTTTAAGTACATTGGATGTATCATTGTTATTTCATAAGGATGGGGTGTTAGATAAATAGTTAATTTAGATGTGATACAACGTTAAGGAATCTTTAAAGAATGTAGCTTGTTATGTATATATGTTATGTTTATTTTTATTTGAATTGTTGCTATTGCTTCCGCAAATGTTATGAATAGTTTTATCTTTCATGTTTAAAAAAAAATTGTTTAGCAAACTTAGTAAAAAAAATTGGATCCCTTGGCGGGGCATTACAATTAAGACTGAATTATTATGTTATTGGTTAATACGTTTGAATACCTTAATGGAATTAAGAGTTAGCCAAATATTAACTAATGAGTTTATGAAAGAATTCTATAGATTGAGTATGTATAGTTTGAAGAGTTTATTATTTATTAATGTTTGTAAAGACTAGCAAATTATTAATAAATAATGGTTTTAATAGATATCAACAAATTTGATTAGACTTAATCTAGTGAAGATTATTTATTGATTTATGTTTGGTAAAAGATAATAATTTTTGGAGTTGGATTATAATTAATTTTTAATCAATTGATATTCATTGAGTTGATATTATAACTATGATATTAATAATTAAGTTGTGCGATAGAATTTTATTTGAAAAGATTAATGATAATACGAATTTTTCAAGGGAATGTTGGTATTCTTGGAAAGAAGACGAATGCAGTTATTATAGATTTATTTTTAATATAGCTTGCTAATAAATATTGACAAGTTATTATTATTAATATGAACATTTGAGTATTGAATTATAGTTGACTTTTATCTTACAGAATTCTAGTTAGTTATTAGTCAACTGATATTAATTGGAACGTTGCTATGGTTATGCAATTATTAATTAAATCAATTAATAAGAGTTAATTAGATTTAATTAATAATTAAGTTATGTAATAGAGATTTAATTGATATAATTCTTTTAATGAGATTTTAAAAGTATTGATATCAAGTTGATAGGTCTTAATCTGATGACTTGAATAATGACTTTAGATATTTTAATGATGAAGACTTAGTAATATATAATTGAGAATTATTAGAATAATAAAAGGTCAAAGATTGTGAATCGATGTTAATTGATCATTTTAATAAGTTATAATCTTCTTGTTCAAAGATTGATAATTGGCTCTCTTATAATATATAACAAATAATGATCCTAAAAAAAGTTGAAAGGTTAATCAATTAGAATATGGATCATGGTTAAATATAAATGACAATTTAATTAAGGTCAATGATGATCAGTTTAGTGAATATTTATCCTTAAGTCATTCTTAGAATGTAATTCTTAATAATGGAAGGATAATGCTATCGGAGAACAAATGGGTTGACTTGTACGTCAAATGATAACTTTAAGACACTCGAAGTATACTTGAAAAATGGAAATTGAAACCCCTACACTTGAAAATGGAAAAAGAAACTCCACACATTATTCAACTATGAGATTTTAGCAAAACCAAAACATGTGTTTGCATCGTGTATTCTATATGCTTCTTATTTTGAGTTTTGGGTTGACGAGTGTTGACCAGTCCTAGGTTGTTACCAGAGGCTCGGGGGTTATGAGATGTGATGGCATGTTGATCTTATTTGATCTTGATATTTATAAGCCCAACCATGGTTATGTGATCGTATGCTCTATGAAATGTTTGTATTTGTTCTTCAGCCTTCATATGTGAAGCAGAGATGTATATATATCTAAGATGCTTGAGCTAATCATTTTTGAGTCATCGATCAGTTATCCTTGGATTATTTTCTAGTCGCCATGATGGGACTGAAATATGGATTTATTTCTTAATGATGTCATGTTGTGACATGTTTGACTCAACCATTTTGGAGTCTTCGATCAGTATGATTTTGAGATACTCTTGGTTGCTTTTTAAGAACCATTTATCTTGAGACATATTTTGGTTATTGAGAACCAATTGATACTTATGATTATCAGTGATGCCTTCAGTTGCCAATAGAGAACTGTTGTAGTCATGATTTTCTATGGATGCTTTTTCAGATGCTCATGGAGATTTGATTATTCTTATCTTGGAGATTTGATGATTTTTATTATGGATATTTGATGCTTTTATGCTTATTTGATGATTTTATTATGGATTATCTTTTATAATTTTGAGATTTATGATTCCATGAGCTTAGGGTAGGTAATCTACTTGTAATGTCAGGAAGTGGCTTGCAATGGGGGTCGGGGCCCTAAGTGGTTTCCAGGGTAACTCATTGTAAGTTTGGTTAATAAGTGATAACATTTACACACTAAATGGGGATTAAATGAACCTAAAAAGATAATTGTTTTGATGTTCTCGCCCATGCCTTGAGTGCTTGTACAGGCTAAGATGAAATTAGTAAGAATGCATGATTGCGACCGTGCATTCTGTAGTATGCCTCATCAGTATGAGAGGATACTAGTGGTTGCATGAGATCAGTATGGACCCGTGGAGTTTAGCTAACTGCCAGGGTAACTTGTACGTGATAATTGAGATGACACTTTCTCGCTTGTAGAGTAAGTTTTCTACATGTCATTGTGTGCCTCTGGAAATTAGATGTCGATTTTGTGTGTGATGAAAACTTTTAAGTTAGTATACTTTTAAGATTCCTAGACTTCTAAAGATTTGTGCTATGTGTCATGGATAGCCTGTTTGGGACTTGAGATTATCTCCTTAGCACTGTGGGAGTGGACCACTTAGGTTCCATGCGATTGGGTGGTAGTGTATTTTCACTCTTATCATTTGAGATCCGTCTGAAACACCGTGGTTGGAGTATCTTTGATTGGTATTTATTCTTCATTATGTTCTTGGAGCATTATGATAGATAATATACCTTATGATGGATGTATTTACTAGTATATTTCTTATATTGATGATTTGTTTTACTTTGCATATGTTAGTTGATGATTTATTATGCTTTACTTTGCATGTTAGTAGAATGTTTTAGGAGTGACATTCCTACTATGTTAATACCGATGATCTCTTTGATGCTTTGGAATGTTACACATGGAGGGATGGCTAGGATCCATGATGGTCTAATGATGCTATTTACGGTTGGGAGGAACCATGCACTTAGTTATTTATGTTTGTGATATATGGTTATCTTTTGTGATGGATGTTTATATCTTTTGTGATGATGTATCATGTATGATATGTGGTTTCATTTATGTTATTGCATCATGAATTAATATTAGATGATGATGATGTACTTTATTTACTTGGATGTTTAATACCCTGTGATATGTATAGTGGATGATTGAGCTAAACTAAAATATAATTACAAAAGGACACTTGTATATTGTTTAAATATATTGGATGTATCATTGTTATTTCATCAGGATGGGATGTTAGATGAATAGTTAATTTAGATGTGATACAACGCTAAGAGATCTTTAAAGAATGTAGAATGTTGTGTATATATGTTATGTTTATTTTCATTTGAATTGTTGCTATTGCTTCCGCAAATCTTACGAATGGTTTTATCTTTCATGTTTTAAAAAAAAAATTGTTTGACAGACTTATTGAAATTCTTTGGATCCCTTGGCGGGGCATTATAGAGAGCATATCTCATTTTATTAAATTAAATATCTCAACAAAATCTCTCTTCAGTTCAAAAAGGGAAATTTCCAGTTCACTATTGATCAAAAATGAGTTAAATGAGTTAACTCCTTTTTCTACTTAAATTGAATCAGTTAAATCTTTATTTTACTCAAATTAAATCTGTTAAGTCCCATTAATTTGGAAATCTCCCTTTATGACTAAACTCCACCTTTAATCCTGATCATTGATTGAAATCGATCTTAAACGTTGATAAATTTCAGGAAAGTCTATTTAAGAGACCCTCATCTCTTCATTTTGAAAGTTTGAATGAGAATTTGCATCGAATTGTTGCTAGAATTCATACTCACATTTACTCATATTCACATACGCAAAGATCAAGTTTGACCAAAAGTTGACCAGATTTAACCACGGTTGACTTGAGTTGACTAGTTTCGAAAAGAATTTTGAAATAATTAAACAAAATTATTTAATTAAATGGAGTACTTAATTCTAATTAAATAAACAAAGTTATTTAATTAAATGAGAAGCCATTCCTCATTAATTAAATAAAGTTATTTAATTAAATAAGAAAAGTGTCTCTAATTAATTAAAGATTATTTAATTAAATAGAAAAAGTAATTATGAGAGCATATCTCATTTTATTAAATTAAATATCTCAACAAAATCTCTCTTCAGTTCAACAAGGGAAATTTGCAGTTCACTATTGATAAAAAATGAGTTAAATCAGTTAACTTCTTTTTCTACTCAAACTGAATCAGTTAACTCCTTATTTTACTCAAATTAAATCTGTTAACTCCCTTTAATTTTGAAATCTTCCTTTATGACTGAACTTCACCTTTAATCCTGACCGTTGATTGAAATCAATCTCAACCGTTCATGAATTTCAGGAAAGTCTATTTAAGACACCCTCATCTCTTCATTTTGAAAGGTTGAATGAGAATTTGCATCGAATTGTTGCTGGAATTCATACTCACATTTTCTCATATTCACATAAGCAAAGATCAAGGTTGACCAAAAGTTGACCAGATTTAACCATGGTTGACTTGAGTTGACTAATTTTGAAAAAAAATTTGAAATAATTTTAAAAAATTATTTAATTAAATTGAGAACTTACTTCTAATTAATTAAACAAAGTTATTTAATTAAATGAGAAGCCATTCCTAATTAATTAAATGAAGTTATTTAATAAAATAAGAAAAGTGTCTCTAATTAATTAAAGATTATTTAATTAAATAGAAAAAGTAATTATGAGAGCATATCTCATTTTATTAAATTAAATATCTCAACAATATCTCTCTTTAGTTCAAAAAGGGAAATTTTCAGTTCACTATTGATCAAAAATGAGTTAAATCAGTTAACTCTTTTTTCTCATCAAATTGAATCAGTTAACTCCTTATTTTACTCAAATTAAATCTGTTAACTCCATTTAATTTTGAAATCTCCCTTTATGACTGAGCTTCACCTTTAATCTTGATCGTTGATTGAAATCGATCTCAACCGTTAATGAATTTCAGGAAAGACTATTTAAGAGACCGTCATCTCTTCATTTTAAAAGGTTGAATGAGAATTTGCATCGAATTGTTGCTGGAATTCATACTCACATTCGCTCATATTCACATACGCAAAGATCAAGTTTGACCAAAAGTTGACCAAATTTAACCATGGTTGACTAGTTTCGAAAAGAATTTTGAAATAATTAAACGAAATTATTTAATTAAATGGAGTACTTACTTTTAATTAATTAAACAAAGTTATTTAATTAAATGAGAAGCTATTCCTAATTAATTAAATGACGCTATTTAATTAAATAAGAAATGTGTCTCTAATTAATTAAAGGTTATTTAATTAAATAGAAAAAGTAATTATGAGAGCATATTTCATTTTATTAAATTAAATATCTCAACAAAATCTCTCTTCAGTTCAAAAAGGGAAATTTCCAGTTCACTATTGATAAAAAATGAGTTAAACTAGTTAACTTCTTTTTCTACTCAAATTGAATTAGTTAACTCCTTAGTTTACTCAAATTAAATCTGTTAACTCCCTTTAATTTGAAAATCTCCCTTTATGAATGAACTTCACCTTTAATCCTGACCGTTGATTGAAATCGATCTCAATCGTTGATGAATTCTAGGAAAGTCTATTTAATAGACCCTCATCTCTTCATTTTGAAAGGTTGAATGAAAATTTGCATCGAATTGTTGCTAGAATTCATACTCACATTTGCTCATATTCACATACGCAAATATCAAGTTTGACCAAAAGTTGACTAGATTTAACCACGGTTGACTTGAGTTGACTAGTTTTGAAAAGAATTTTGAAATAATTAAATGAAATTATTTAATTAAATGGAGTACTTACTTCTAATTAAATAAACAAAGTTATTTAATTAAATGAGAAGCCATTCCTAATTAATTAAATAAAGTTATTTAGTTAAATAAGAAAAGTGTCTCTAATTAATTAAATGTTATTTAATTAAATAGAAAAAGTAATTATGAGAGCATATCTCATTTTATTAAATTAAATATCTCAACAAAATCTCTCTTCAGTTCAAAAAGGGAAATTTCCAGATCACTATTGATCAAAAATGAGTTAAATCAGTTAACTCCTTTTTCTACTCAAATTGAATCAGTTAACTTCTTATTTTACTCAAATTAAATCTGTTAAGTCCCTTTAATTTGAAAATCTCCCTTTATGACTGAACTTGACCTTTAATCCTGACCCTTGGTTTAAATCGATATCAACTGTTGATGAATTCCAGGAAAGTCTATTTAAGAGACCCTCATCTCTTCATTTTGAAAGGTTGAATGAGAATTTGCATTGAATTGTTGCTGGAATTCATACTCACATTTTCTCATATTCACATATGTAAAGATCAATTTTGACCAAAAGTTGACTAGATTTAACCACGGTTGACTTGAGTTGATTAGTTTCAAAAAGAATTTTGAAATAATTAAATGAAATTATTTAATTAAATGGAGTACTTACTTCTAATTAATTAGACAAATTTATTGAATTAAATGAGAAGCCATTCCTAATTAATTAACTGAAGTTATTTAATTAATAAGAAAAGTGCCTCTAATTAATTAAAAATTATTTAATTAAATAGAAAAAGTAAAGTTGTAATGCCCCACCAAAGGATCCAAAGAATTAACCTATAATTTCACTAAGTTTAGTAGCATTTTTTTTTTCATAAAAGTAAACATCACATATAACTTATGCACAATAACAGAAGCAATAGTAATGTCCATCTGAAATTAATCATAACTTAAATAACAGATTACATTCTTTAAGATCCCTTAACGTTGAATTACATACATGAATCCATCTAGTAGAACATCCACATGAAATAATAATGATAAGTCTAATGTTTACACATTACATTTCAAATACTTAATCATCCACTGTACATGTCATAGCGTATGACAAGCTCAAAAGAATATACATACATAAAATAAGGTACATCATTCTATTCTAATCCATGATACATCAAAGTAGAGATAGTCACATGATACACATGATACATCATCATAGAAATATATACATTCATCATATAGTTCAACATAATAAACTAAGTGCACGGTTCCTCCCAACTATCAATAGCATCATTAGACCATCATGGATCCTAGCCATCCCTCCATGTGTAACATTCCAAATCACTGAAGACATCATCTGTATTACATAGTAGGAATGTCATTCTTAATAAACACAACATCATATGTAGAAAGTAATCTAACATGCAAATAAAAGCATAAGATAACATCATCTAACATATGCAAATCATCAATGAAAAAAGATGCATAACCACCATCATGAAAGACGCATCAGCCACGATGTCTCAATGAATCTCAAAATGATAAGAGTGAAAAATACACTACCACTCGACCGTGTGGTACCTAAGTGGTCCACTCCCACCGTGCTAAGGAGATAATCTCAAGTCCCAAGCAGGCTATCAAAATTACATAGTACATATCTCTATAAGTCCAGGAATCCTAAAAGTATACTAACTCAAAGGTTTCAAACACAAAATCCGACATCTAATCTCCAAAGGCAAACAATGACATGTAGGAACCTACTATGCAAGTGGGAAAGTGTCATCGCAATTATCACGTACAAGTTACCCTGGTAGTTAGCTAAACTCCACGGGTCCATACTGATTTCATGCGGCCACTAGTATCCTCTCATACTGATGAGGCATACTAAAGAATGCAAGGTCGCAACCATGCATCTCACTACTCCCATCCTAGCCTGTACAAGTGCTCAAGGCATGGGCGAGAACAAAACACTTATCTTTTTAGGTTCATTCAGTTAGTATTAGGTGTGAATGTTATCACTTATTAATCCAACTTACAATGAGTTACCTTGGCAGCCTCTTAGGGCCCTAGCTCCCATTGCAAGCCACTTCCCGTCACTACATGCAGATATCCTACCCTAATGCTCATGGACTCATAAATATCAAAATCACAAAATATAATCCATAAAATCATCAAATATGCATAAAAGCATCAAATCACCATGAGCAACATCCATAGAAAATCATGAACACAACAGCTCTCTATTGGCAACTGAAGTATCACTGATAATCAAATATCTAATGGTTCTCAATAACCAAAATATATATCTCAATCATACGGATCGAAGACTACAAAAATGGTTGAGTCAAACATCTCACATCATGACATCATCAAAATAAATTCACATAACAGTCCCATCATGGTGACTAGAAAAATAACAAAGGATAACTGATCGATGACCAAAATAATGGTTAAGTCAAGTGTCTCATACATAAGAATCTCAACTATAACAATCAGTAATCACAACCAATACATAGAGCATTCCATCACATAACCATGGTTGGGTTTAAAAAGATCGAGATTAAAACATCATCATATCACCACAATCACATAACCCCCAAGCCTCTAGTAGATGTCCTATACTGGTCAACACTAGTCAACCCAAAACCCAAAACAATAGCATAAAGAATACACAATGTAGACACATGTTTTGGTTTCATAACTTGAGTTTAAATGTAGAGATCTCAGTTTATGTTTCCAAATTTGAAGAATGAATGGAGGAACACATATATTGTTTTGAATAAAAGTTTTCCTTATTAGAACTTAAAAAACCATTTTCCAATTAATAACATTTGTTTGATACATCCCCCACCCAACTATCAATTCCTTATTTAATAATTTAAAACATTTAAATTATTAAATAGTTGAAAATTATTAAAGAGTCACCTTATGAAAATAAACCATCAATATAAGCCATTGATCAAATAACAACTTAAATTTACAAATAACATATTTTTATATATATATATATATACATATGTATTACATTTTTATTAAATCGAATTAACAATTTCGATTTACACCATATTAGAATCGAATTGTATATAAACGTTTTAACATAAACGTTATTGTTATTTTTTTTGCATATCATTAACATCAATTAAAACCCCCCCCAAAACTTATGCTGTAGTACGTAGTACCTGCGGTCGCAGGCACTGCGCTGACAACGGGTACGTGGTACCCCTATTGCCACAGACCTGCAATGACAGGCCTTTGCCTTCCACTGGCATGGGGTATGAAACGTGCCCATGGCATATATATATATATATAAATATATATATATATATATATATATATATATATATCAGTATATATATATATATTCAAATTTTATAATAGATTCATAATAAATGTATACATATGAATATATATAAATATATATTTATATATATGTACATGTATGCAGATCTAAATATATAACCATGTATGTTTTTCACAAAGATTATATCTACAATTAAGAATAAGATATTTGCAATATAGAATGCATATAAAGTTCTCCAATTAAATTAATCTACCCACATATATAAATATGAAACTTCTCAGAAGACATATGGAAGACACAAAGAAGATAGGGAATGCATGATGCGAAAATAGCATAAGTAAAATCACAAGGATCTACTTAGATTCTGATGCTAAATCACTTTTCCTTAGAAAATCTACAGAGCAAGCTTCTCCCTTCTTCAGAATTCTTGAGTCCTCCAATGCTCCAATTGCACTCCAAACACTCTGTCTAAGCTTCTATGAATGCTTGAATATAAAGAGCTTTTAGGAAACATCTAGAATGCTTCTAGAAACAGCTGGAAGGTGTCACCAACTAAGCATGGGTCTTTTCCAACCTTCAAGATGAGCCTTAGGGTTGTAGACACCATGTGCTTAATTGCTGCACTAACCCCCGTGTTGTTGACACTTGAGAAATAGAGAAGTGCGCTAACTCCCATGCAAGCTTATAACTCCAATTCACTATTTATATAATTTCTATTTAAATATTTATAACTTTCATTTTAACTTTTATAGTTTATTATTATTATTTATTTATTACTTTATTATTATTTTTTAAAATTTCTAATTCTCTTTTATTTAATTCATTTTTTCTCAATAATTCACATTTAATTAATTACAATCAAAATATCAAATAACATGATATTTTATATTAATCTTCTCAAATAATTAATTTATTAATTAAATCCATTTATTAAGACTTAATTAATAGAAAATTCACCATAGACCTTCAAGATAAAATATGAAAACCCATCATAGAGAAAATCACTCAAAATCAGTTTAAAGGGTTAAAAATCATGAATTATGTCATCCGACACATTTGACAGGTAAAATATTCAGATACTTGTCCTACCTCACTAGGACAATTGGCTTAAAAGTTTGGGATTTGGACTTGAAAATTTATCTCCCTTCTCTTATCATTGAGATAGTATAATAGGGTACGCTCATCCTGGCAATTTAGGGAAGTCGATACCTAGTACCGGCAACCTACAAAAAAACCATACATGTACATACAATATATATAATGCTAAGCTAAACATACAATGGCAGGAAGTGGTGCATCGTGTAGATCCTGACTAAGCAGGTGACTACGACTCCCTTCCTTAACCACATCAGAAATGCCATACAATAAGAAAAAAAAGCACACCATACACATGCAAGTATGGGGTAAGTATCCATAATAAAACACATAAGATAATAAACCATCCATCTACTCATCAATAATAACTGAAAACAGTATAATGATCATCATGTATGCATGAAATGTAAAATCTAAATGATCTCATCATATAACCACTAAATCCATAACATAATGTCTGATAGTGTCAAAACAATTCCACTAATCCGTCAACATAAAACTAGTCTATCAAAGTCTAATAATAACAATATCCAGAAAAGATGTGAACGAGGGTAGGCACTACATCCACCCCCCCTTGGGTTAGGCTTACTCCTGGAAGCCTACAAACAAGTAGGGATATAACTCCCTCAATCTGGCTGCATCCTTCCAAGTAGCTGAAGAATCATCAGTAGGGTCCCATTGGACCCTTACCTGCTCGATGGTTCGACCCCTGAGGGTCAACTCCCGTTGCTCCAGAATACGAACCGGCTCCAAAGCCAGCTGCCCCTCCTCTACCTGCAACGCATTCCAATCAAGAATGTGTAATATATCAAGGATATACTGTTGAAGCACTGAAACATGGAAAACATCATGAATGCGAGCTAGGTTGGGTGGTAGAGAAAGACGGTAAGCAACCGGGCCAATCCTCTCTAGAATCTCGAATGGTCCCACAAAGCGAGGTGCTAGCTTAGAACCCTTTCCATATTGGATCAGACTCTTTCGCGGTCGCACTTCTCAAGAAAACCTTATCTCCCACAGCAAACAACTTATCAATCCTATGAGCATCGGCATACTTCTTCTGCCTATCCTGTGCCATAGTCAAGTGCTCGTGAAGCATCTCAGGACCCAACAGGATGCGATCCTCAAGACTGTCCCAACTCAATGGTGTATGACAAGGACATCCATATAATGCCTAAAATTGTGCCATACCAATAGAACTATGATACCCGTTGTTGTAAGCAAACTCCACTAGGTAGAGATAATCCTCCCAATACGTCTGCCTATCCATCACATACATCTGTAACATATCCTCCAAAACCTGATTCACCCTCTCTGTCTGACCATCAGTCTTAGGATGATATGCCGAACTAAAGTTTAACTGCACTCCAAGCTCATGCTGCAGCGATGTCCAGAATGCAGATGTAAATACAAGATCCCTGTCAGAAATGATCTTTCTAGGAATACCATGTAACCTCACAATATCATGCATAAAGACATTAGCTACAGAAGCTGTTGTGTAGGAAGACCTAATCGATGAAAAATGTGCCAACTTAGTCAACTGATCAACAGTGACCATGATAGCATCATGATGTCGAACTGTCATAGGTAATCCCACAATAAAATCCATGGAGATGATATCCCACTTCCAAGAAGGAATGAGATTAGGCTGCAAAAGTCTAGCCGGGTGTTGATGTTCTACCTTAACTCTCTAACACTCAAGGCACCTAGCCACAAAATCAGCAATATCCTGCTTCATACCATACCAAAAGAACAAACGTCTCAAATCAACATACATCTTCTTGACACCTGGATGTGCTGAGTAAGGTGTACGATGGGCTTCTGTCAGTATCAAGGTGCGAAGCTCATCCGAAAATGGCACATAAATTCTCCTCAAATGTCTCAAAAGACCATTTGACTCTCGAACATAACCTGCAAACTTACCTTCCAAAGATCTCCCTGAATCAATCTCTCTGCACACTTCCTAATACCAGGAATCCGTAGAAAGTTCCTGAAGAATCCGACTCCTCAAATCCACACTAAGAGTCATCGATGATACCACATGTCTCCTGCAACTCAAAGCATCTGCCACCACATTCTCCTTACCCTGAATGTACTTAACCTCAAAATCATACTCGCATAGAAACTCCATCCATCACCTCTGGCGAGCGTTCAAATTAGGCTGAGTAAAAATGTACTGGAGACTACGATGATCGCTATGTAGCTCAAACTTATGCCCCAATAAGAAATGTCTCCACCTTTTCAAAGCATGAACTACTATTGCCAACTCAAGATCATATGTAGGATAATTTAACTCATGATCCTTGAGCTTGTGTGACTCATACGCAATCACCTATCCATTCTACATCAACACTACCCCAATCCCTTCAAGAGAAGCATCTATACATACCATGAAATCACCTTCTGGATCTAGTACAGCTAGAATCGGTGCATTGATCAAAAGCTCCTTGAGCTTCTAGAAAGCTTCCTCACATTTCTCTATCCATACGAACTTCTTTCCTTTCCTTTGAAGAGAAGTGATAGGATGTGCTATCCTCGAGAAGTTCTGGACAAATCTGCGATAATAACCAGCTAAACCCATGAAACTATGAATCTCTGACACATTAGTCGGTGCCGTCCAATCTATTATCGCCTAAATCTTTGCAGGATCCATTGAAATACCATCACCTAAAATAACATGCCCTAAATATTAAATCTTCATTTTGAAGAATTCACACTTAGCTGCATTAGCATAAAGCTGATTGTCCCTTAAACATTGCAAAACCAACCGTAGGTGTTCCTCATGCTCCTTTTGAGTCTTAGAATATATCAATATGTCATCAAGAAACACGAGTACAAACCTGTCCAGATAAGATCAGAACACACCATTCATCAAACTCATGAAAATCGATGGAGCATTAGTCAATCCAAAAGGTACCACAGTGAACTCATAATGCCCATAGCGAGTTTGAAAAGTAGTCTTGTGAATATCTGCTTCCTTAATGTGAAGCTGGTGGTATCCTGACTTAAAATCAATTTTGGAGAATACTGTAGCTCCCTTCATCTGATCGAATAAGTAATCAATCCTAGGAAAATGATACATGTTCTTAATAGTCACCTTATTCAGTTGTCTATAGTCAATACAAAGGCGCAAAGAATCATCTTTCTTCTTCACAAAGAGCACTGGAGCTCCCCATGGTGATACACTAGGTCGAATGCTCCCTTTGGCTAGAAGTTCCTCTAGCTAAAGACGTAGCTCACCCAATTCCTGTGTAGTCATGTGATAAGGAGCTTTAGAGATAGGCTCCACTCCAGAAATCAGATCAATACTAAAGTCAATATCCCTCTTTGGAGGCATGCCTAGAATCTCACTTGGAAAAATTCTGCGTACTCTTGCAAAATAGGGTGATCAAAAGTCTCCCTCATGGAATCTTCCTCATCAAGATCATTTACCATAATAGCAAATATCTGACATCCCTTACGAAAACTTTGCTTCAATTGCATATCAGAAATCATCCGCAGAGATATAGGCCTCGGTATCCCAATTATCTGCACATCATTCCCTTGGTCATCCTGGCACAAAATAATCTTCTTCCTACAATCTATACTAGCTCTATGAGATCCAAGCCAGTCCATGCCTAGAACCACATCATAGGAACCAAGGGGTATGACTCAAAGATCCACTATCATAACAAAGCTTCCTAAACCAAGCCCACACTTATGAACTACAGAATATGTGGAGACCTTAATGCCTGAGGCTAGTTCCACTTGCCAAACACGATCTTGCTTCACTGCATCCAGCTTACACTTAGAAACTATAGATGGTGAAATAAATGAATCTGTAGCTCCTGAATCAAACAATACTGAAAGAGATATACCTCTAATAGCACCCGTGGTTTCAACCACTATTCCTTGATGATCTGCCTGACACTGATCAACTGCTGCAAAAACTCTATGAGCTCTACCTACATCACCCACTATAGACTCTAAAACTGTAGGTCTAGATCCTAAAAATTGAGGTGCTCACTGAGGGCACTGAGCTGCATAATGTCCAATCTAACCACATGAAAAACATTCTATATTTTTGCCAGAACCTCTTCCCATAGGTGGTACATTTGATTTCTAGCAACTGTTCTTGCTCACAAAAGACTGGCTACTCTGAGCTGGTTGATTGGATTGATTCTATTTATTGCATTGAGCATTGCGATTATTCTTGGTGTTAGAACTTTTTCCACCACCTTGAGCCTAAGAATTTGATCCCTTCTGTTGCTATGTCTGTTGAGACTGCTGCTGAAACTGTTTCCCCTTAGAAAAAGAAAACTTCTTGTTACCACCTGAATTGTAGTTGCTTTTAGATCCTGATGGTGTTGGTGCTCCTACAAAACCACCTTGCCCAAGGTTGACACTTTGCTCAACAAGGATAGCTCGATGCACTGCATCATTGAGGGTTTTTGGCTCAAATACCTTAACTCTCCCAATAATATGCTTATTCAAACCCCTAATTAAATGTTCTGTCAACTGAGCTGAATTTTCACTGAACCCTAAAAAAGGCATAAACTGATAAAACTTACACTCATACTCAGTCACTGACAAAGTGTACTATCTCAGATTATGAAATTCATTAGCCCTTTGTTGTTTCCATTCCTTTGGTAGGAATCGTTCATGAAAACTCTCTAGGAATAACTCCCATGTAACACTGCTCATATCGATTCCCAACTTCTTCTCCTCTATTGTCCACCAAGTGGACCCAAAATTCTCTAAATTAGTGATTGCAAACCTTGCCTTAACATTGTTTTCAAACTCCTACATGGAAAAAATCCTATCGAGAGAGATAAGCCACTGTTCGACCACATAACCAGAACCTTGCCCATTGAAAGGCTTGATCTTGGATCTTGAAAGATCCTTCATCTGATTGGACATAATGGACCTTTGACGATCCTTTCGAGGACTTCTAGATCTAGGTATATGCTCTTGTTCTGTCTGATTCACTTTAGGTTATTCTTGAATAGGAGGTAGACATTCTAGAATGGTCTGCATCATTTGCCTTAAACCGACCTCTTTAGACTCAGCTTGGTCCTCTCTACGGCTCTTGTCCTGCTGCCTACTAGAGTGCTCTTCCCTGCTCTCTACATGAGTCGATCCCTCATGGGCAGACCCATGGACACTGATAGTTTTTCCACGTCCACGGCCTCTACCACGACCTCTACCATGGCCTCTAACAGAAGACCTAGTCCCAGATACCATCCTACAATAGTACAAGGTACTAAGTTCAGTTCTATGTCTAGGTTTAAGTTAAAAATTTCCAGTTTTGAAACTAGGTGTTGAAGTATGGAAAATATTCAAGTAACAGTTTGAGTCTTGTTTTCATTCACCTGGATCAAGTTTGGAAATTACACTTAATAGTTCAAAGTTCTAGTTGTTCCAGAATACCCAGAGCTCCCAATGTAGAAACTCGAGCTCTGATACCAAATGTAATGCCTCGCCAAGGGATCCAAAGAATTAACCTAGAATTTTACTAATTTTAGTAGATTTTTTTTTTCATAGAAGTAAACATCACAGATAACTTATGCACAATAACGGAAGCAATAGTAATGTCCATCTGAAATTAATCATAACTTAAATAACATATTACATTCTTTAAGATCCTTTTACATTGAATTACATACATGAATCCATCTAGTACAACATCCACATGAAATAATAATGATAAGTCCAATGTTTATACATTACATTTCAAATACTTAATCATCCATTGTACATGTCACAGGGTATGACAAGCTCAAAAGAATATACATACATAGAATAAGGTACATCATCCTATTCTAATCCATGATACATCAAAGTAGAGATAGTCACATAATACACATGCTACATCATCATAGAAACATATACTGATGAGGCATACTAAAGAATGCAAGGTCACAACCATGCATCTCACTACTCCCATCCTAGCTTGTACAAGCGCTCAAGGCATGGGCGAGAACAAAACACTTATCTTTTTAGGTTCATTCAGTTAGTATTAGGTGTGAATGTTATCACTTATTAATCCAACTTACAATGAGTTACCTTGGCAGCCTCTTAGAGCCCCAGCCCCCATTGCAAGCCACTTCCCGTCACTACATGCAGATATCCTACCCTAATGCTCATGGACTCATAAATCTCAAAATCCCAAAAGATAATCCATAAAATCATCAAATATGCATAAAAGCATCAAATCACCATGAGCAACATCCATAGAAAATCATGAACACAACAGCTCTCTATTGGCAACTGAAGTATCATTGATAATCAAATATCCAATGGTTTTCTATAACCAAAATATATATCTCAATCATATTGATCGAAGACTCCAAAAATGGTTGAGTCAAACATGTCACATCATGACATCATCAAAATAAATCCACATAACAGTCCCATTATGGCAACTAGAAAAATAACCAAGGATAACTGATCGATGATCAAAATAATGGCTAATTCAAGTGTCTCATACATAAGAATCTCAACTATAACAATCAGTAATCACAACCAATACATAGAGCATTCCATCACATAACCATGGTTGGATTTAAAAAGATCGAGATTAAAACATCATCATGTCACCACAATCACATAACCCCCAAGCCTCTGGTAGACGTCCTATACTGTTCAACACTAGTCAACCCAAAACCCAAAACAATAGCATAAAGAATACACAATGTAGACACATGTTTTAGTTTCACAACTTGAGTTTAAATGTAGAGATCTCAGTTTATGTTTCCAAATCTGAAGAATGAATGGAGGAACACATATATTGTTTTGAATAAAAGTTTTCCTTATTAGAACTAAAAAAATCATTTTCCAATTAATAACATTTGTTTGATACATCCCCCACCCAACTATCAATTCCTTATTTAATAATTTAAAACATTTAAATTATTAAATAGTTGAAAATTATTAAAGAGTCACCTTATGAAAATAAATCAAATTAACATTTTCAATTTACACAATATTAGAATCGAATTGTATGTAAACGTTTTAACATAAAAGTTATTGTTATTCTTTTTGCATATCATTAACATCAATTAAACCCCCCCCCCCAAACTTATGCTGTGGTACACAGTACCTATAGTCGCAGGCACTACACCGACAGTGGGTACGTGGTACCCCTATTGCCGCAGACCTGCAACGGCATGCCTCTGTCTTTCGCCGGCGCGGGGTACGAAACGTGCCCACGACATATAAAACTTTGTTTCATGCGATATAAATCGCGATGCGAATTGATAAATTTTCACTACGATTTTATTAATTGCTCAATTCGGTGCATTATATATAAATGTACATAGGTATATATGTATATATATATATCAGTATATATATATATGTGTATGTATGTATGTATGTATGTATGTATGTATGTATATATATATATATATTCGAATTTTATAATAGATTCATAATAAATGTATACATATGTATATAGATAAATATATATTTATATATATGTACATGTATGCAGATCTAAATATATAACCATGTATATTTTTCACAAAGATTATATCTACAATTAAGAATAAGATATTTGCAATATAGAATGCATATAAAGTTCTCCAATTAAATTAATCTACCCACATATATAAATATGAAACTTCTCAGAAGACATATGGAAGACACGAAGAAGACAGAGAATGCATGATGTGAAAATAGCATAAGTAAAATCACAAGAATCTACTTAGATTTTGATGCTAAATTGCTCTTCCTCAAAAAATCTGCAGAGCAAGCTTCTCCCTTTTTTAGAATTCTTGAGTCCAATGCTCCAATTGCACTACAATTGCTCTATCTAAGCTTCTATGAATGCCTGAATATAAAGAGCTTTTAGGAAACATCTAGAATGCTTTTAGAAACAGCTGGAAGGTGTCACCAACTAAGCATGGGTCTTTTCCAACCTTCAAGATGAACCTTAGGGTTGTAGACACCATGTGCTTAATTGATGCACTAACCCCCGTGTTGTTGACACTTGAGAAATAGAGAAGTGCGCTAACTCCCATGCAAGCTTATAACTCCAATTCACTATTTATATAATTTCTATTTAAATATTTATAACTTTCATTTTAACTTTTATAACTTTTATCATTATTATTTATTTATTACTTTATTATTATTTTTTTAAATTTCTAATTCTCTTTTATTTAATTCATTTTTTCTCAATAATCCACATTTAATTAATTACAATCAAAATATCAAATAACATGATATTTTATATTAATCTTCTCAAATAATTAATTTATTAATTAAATCCATTTATTAAGACTTAATTAATAGAAAATTCAGCATAGACCTCCAAGATAAAATATGAAAACCCATCACAGAGCAAATCACTCAAAATTAGTCTAAAGGGTTAAAAATCACAAATTATGTCATCCGACACATTCGACGGGTAAAATATCTAGATACTTGTCCTACCTCACTAGGACAATTGGCTTAAAGGTTCGAGATTTGGACTTGAGAATTTATCTCCCTTCTATTATCATAGAGATAGTATAATAGGGTATGCTCATCCTGGCAATTTAGGGAAGTCGATACCCGGTACCTGCAACATGCAGAAAAACCATGCATGTACATACAATATATATAATGCTAAGCTAAACAGACAATTTCAGGAAGTGGTGCATTGTGTAGATCCCGACTAAGCAAGTGACTACGACTCCCTTCCTTAACCACATCAGAAACGCCATACAATAAGAAAACACACACACCATACACATGCAAGTATGGGGTAAGTATCCATAATAAAATACATAAGATAATAAATCATCCATCTAATCATCAATAATAACTGAAAATAGTATAATGATCATCATGTATGCATGAAATGTAAAATCTAAATGATCTCATCATATAACCACTGAATCCATAACATAATGTCTGATACTGTCAAAACAATACCACTAATCCATCAACATAAAACTAGTCTACCAAAGTTTGATAATAACAATGTCCAGAAAAGATGTGAACGAGGGTAGGCACTATAAATTATAAGAGCATATCTCATTTTATTAAATTAAATATCTCAACAAAATTTCTCTTCAGTTCAAAAAGGGAAATTTTCAGTTCACTATTGATAAAAAATGAGTTAAATCAGTTAACTCTTTTTTTTACTCAAATTGCATCAGTTAACTCCTTATTTCACTCAAATTAAATCTGTTAACTCCCTTTAATTTGAAAATCTCCCTTTATGACTGAACTTCACCTTTAATCCTGACCGTTGATTGAAATCTATCTCAACCATTGATGAATTCAAGGAAAGTCTATTTTAGGGACCCTTATCTCTTCATTTTGAAAGGTTGAATGAGAATTTGCATCGAATTGTAGCTAGAATTTATACTCACATTTGCTCATATTCACATACGGAAAGATCAAGTTTTACCAAAACTTGACCAGATTTAACCATGGTTGACTTGAGTTGACTAGTTTCGAATTTTTTTTTCAAATAATTAAATAAAGTTATTTAATTAAATGGAGTACTTACTTCTAATTAATTAATCAAAGTTATTTAATTAAATGACAAGCCATTCCTAATTAATCAAATGAAGTTATTTAATTAAATAAGAAAAGTGTCTCTAATTAATTAAAGATTATTTAGTTAAATAGAAAAAGTAATTATGAGAGCATATCTCATTTTAGTAAACTAAATATCTCAACAAAATCTCTTTTTAATTCAAACAGGGAAATTTCCAGTTAACTATTGATAAAAAATGAGTCAAATCAGTTGACTCCTTTTTCTATTCAAATCAAATCAGCTAACTCATTATTTTACTCAAATTAAATCTGTTAACTCCCTTTAATTTGGAAATCTCCCTTTATGACTGAACTTCACCTTTAATCCTAACCATTGATTGAAATCGATCTCAACCATTGATGAATTCTAAGAAAGTCTATTTAAGAGAGCCTCATCTCTTCATTTTGAAAGGTTCAACGACAATTTGCATCGAATTGTTGCTGAAATTCATACTCACAATTGCTCATTTTCACATACGCAAAGATCAAGTTTGACCAAAAGTTGACCAAATTTAACCACGGTTGACTTGAGTTGACTAGTTTCGAAAATAATTTTGAAATAATTAAATACAATTATTTAATTAAATGGAGTACTTACTTCTAATTAATTAAACAAAGTTATTTAATTAAATGAGAAGCCATTCCTAATTAATTAAATGAAGTTATTTAATTAAATAAGAAAAGTTTTTCTAATTAATTAAAGATTATTTAATTAAATAGAAAAAGTAATTATGAGAGCATATCTCATTTTACTAAATTAAATATCTCAGCAAAATCTCTATTCAGTTCAAAAAGGGAAATTTCTAGTTCACTATTGATAAAAAATGAGTTAAATTAATTGACTCTTTTTTCTACTCAAATTGAATCAGTTAACTCCTTATTTTACTCAAATTAAATCTATTAACTCCCTTTAATTTGGAAATCTCCCTTTATGACTGAACTTTACCTTTAATCCTGACCATTGATTTAAATTGATCTCAACCGTTGATGAATTCCAGGAAAGTCTATTTAAGAGACTCTCATCTCTTCATTTTGAAAGGTTGAATGAGAATTTGCATCGAATTGTTGTTGGAATTTATACTCACATTTGCTCATATTCACATACGCAAAGATCAAGTTTGACCAAAAGTTGCCTAGATTTAACCATGGTTGACTTGAGTTGAATAGTTTCGAAAAAAAATTTGAAATAGTTAAATAAAATTATTTAATTAAATGGAGTACTTACTTCTAATTAATTAAACAAAGTTATTTAATTAAATTAGAAGCAATTCCTAATTAATTAAATGAAGTTATTTAATTAAATAAGAAAAGTGTCTCTAATTAATTAAAGATTATTTAATTAAATAGAAAAAGTAATTATGAGAGCATATCTAATTTTATTAAATTAAATATCTCAACAAAATCTCTCTTCAATTCAAAAAAGGAAATTTTCAGTTCACTATTGATAAAAAATGAGTTAAATCAATTGACTCCTTTTTCTACTCAAATTGAATTAGTTAACTCCTTTTTCTACTCAAATTGAATCAGTTAACTCCTTATTTTACTCAAATTAAATCTATTAACTCCATTTAATTTGGAAATCTGCCTTTATGACTGAACTTCACCTTTAATCTTAACCATTGATATAAATCGATCTCAACCGTTGATGAATTCTAGGAAAGTCTATTTAAAAGACCCTCATATCTTCATTTTGAAAGGTTGAATGAGAATTTACATCGAGTTGTTGCTGGCATTCATACTCACATTTGCTCATATTCACATATGCAAAGATCAAATATGACCAAAAGTTGACCAGATTTAACCACGGTTGACTTGAGTTGACTAGTTTTGAAAAGAATTTTTAAATAATTAAACAAAATTATTTAATTAAATGGAGTACTTACTTCGAATTAATTAAAAAAATTTATTTAATTAAATGAGAAGCCATTCCTAATTAATTAAATGAAGTTATTTAATTAAATAAGAAAGGTGTCTCTAATTAATTAAAGATTATTTAATTAAATAGAAAAAGTAATTATGAGAGCATATCTCATTTTATTAAATTAAATATCTCAACAAAATCTCTCTTCAATTCAGAAAAGGAAATTTTCAGTTCACTATTGATCAAAAATGAGTTAAATTAGTTGACTCCTTTTTCTACTCAAATTGAATCAGTTAACTCGTTATTTTACTCAAATTAAAACTGTTAACTCTCTTTAATTTGGAAATCTCCCTTTATGATTGAACTTCACCTTTAATCCTGACCATTGATTGAAATCGATATCAACCGTTGATGAATTCTAAGAAAGTCTATTGAAAAGACCCTCATCTCTTCATTTTGAAAGGGTGAATGAGAATTTGCATCAAATTGTTACTAGAATTCATACACACATTTTCTCATATTCACACACGCAAAGATCAAGTTTGACCAAAAGTTGACCAAATTTAACCATGGTTGACTTGAGTTGACTAGTTTCGAAATGTATTTTGAAATAATTAAATGAAATTATTTAATTAAATGGAGTACTTACTTCTAATTAATTAAACAAAGTTATTTAATTAAATGAGAAGCCATTCCTAATTAATTAAATGAAGTTATTTAATTAAATAAGAAAAGTGTCTCTAATTAATTAAAGATTATTTAATTAAATAGAAAAAGTAGTTATGAGATCATATCTCATTTTATTAAATTAAATATCTTAACAAAATCTCTCTTCGGTTCAAACAGAGAAAATTTCAGTTCACTATTAATAAAAAATGAGTTAAATCAGTTAACTCTTTTTTCAACTCAAATTGAATTTGTTAACTCTTTATTTTACTCAAATTAAATCTGTTAACTCCCTTTAATTTGGAAATCTCCCTTTATGACTGAACTTCACCTTTAATCCTAACCGTTGAATGAAATCGATCTCAACCATTGATAAATTCTAGGAAAGTCTATTTAAGAGACCCTCATCTCTTCATTTTGAAAGGTTGAATGAGAATTTGCATCGAATTGTTGCTGGAATTCATACTCACATTTGCTCATATTCACATACACAAAGATCAAGTTTGACCAAAAGTTGACCAAATTTAACCATAGTTTACTTGAGTTGACTAGTTTCGAAAGAAATTTCAAAATTATTAAACGAAATTATTTAATTAAATGGAGTACTTAATTCTAATTAATTAAACAAAGTTATTTAATTAAATGAGAAGCCATTCCTAATTAATTAAATGAAGTTATTTAATTAAATAAGAAAAGTGTCTCTAATTAATTAAAGATTATTGAATTAAATAGAAAAAGTAATTATGAGAGCATATCTCATTTTATTAAATTAAATATCTCAACAAAATCTCTCTTCAGTTCAAAAAGAAAAATTTTCAGTTCACTATTGATAAAAAATGAGTTAAATAAGTTAACTCCTTTTTTTACTCAAATTGAATCAGTTAACTCCTTATTTTGCTCAAATTGAATCTGTTAACTACCTTTAATTTGGAAATCTCCTTTTATGACTGAACTTCACCTTTAATCCTGACCGTTGATTGAAATCGATCTCAACCATTGATGAATTCCAAGAAAGTCTATTTAAGAGAACTTCATCTCTTCATTTTGAAAGGTTGAATGAGAATTTTCATCGAAATGTTGTTGGAATTCATACTCACATTTGCTCATATTTACATACGGAAAGATCAAGTTTGACCAAAAGTTGACTAGATTTAACCACGGTTGACTTGAGTTGACTAGTTTCGAAAAGAATTTTGAAATAATTAAACGAAATTATTTAATTAAATGGAGTACTTACTTCTAATTAATTAAACAAATTTATTTATTTAAATGAGAAGTTTTCCTAATTAATTAAATGAAGTTATTTAATTAAATAAGAAAAGTGTTTCCATTTAATTAAAAATTATTTAATTAAATAGAAAAAGTAATTATGAGATCATATCTCATTTTATTAAATTAAATATCTCAACAAAATCTCTCTTCAGTTCAAAAAAAGAAATTTCTAGTTCACTATTGATCAAAAATGTGTTAAATCAGTTACCTCTTTTTTCTACTCAAATTGAATCAGTTAACTCCTTATTTTCCTCAAATTAAATTTGTTAACTGCCTTTAATTTGGAAATATCCCTTTATGACTAAACTTCACCTTTAATCTTGACTGTTGATTAAAATCGATCTCAACCATTGATGAATTTCAGGAAAGTCTATTTAAGAGACCCTCATCTCTTCATTTTGAAAAGTTGAATGAGAATTTGCATTGAATTATTGCTGGAATTCATACTCACATTTGCTCATATTCACATACGCAAAGATCAAGTTTGACCAAAAGTTGATCAGATTTAACCACGATTGACTTGAGTTGACTAGTTTAGAATACAATTTTGAAATAATTAAACGAAATTATTTAATTAAATGGAGTACTTGCTTCTAATTAATTAAAAAAAGTTATTTAATTAAATGAGAAGCCATTCCTAATTAATTAAATGAAGTTATTTAATTATATAAGAAAAGAGTCTCTAATTAATTAAAGATTATTTAATTAAATAGAAAAAGTAATTATGACAGCATATCTCTTTTTATTAAATTAAATATCTCAACAAGTTCTCTTTTCGGTTCAAAAAGAGAAATTTCCAGTTCAGTATTGATAAAAAATGAGTTAAATGAGTTACCTCTTTTTTCTACTCAAATTGAATCTGTTAACTCTTTATTTTACTAAAATTAAATCTGTTAACTCCCTTTAATTTGGAAATCTCCCTTTATGACTGAACTTCACCTTTAATCCTGACCGTTGAATGAAATCGAGATCAACCGTTGATGAATTCTAGGAAAGTCTATTTAAGAGACCCTCATCTCTTCATTTTGAAAGGTTGAATGAGAATTTGCATCAAATTGTTGCTGGAATTCATACTCACATTTGCTCATATTCACATACGCAAATATCAAGTTTGACCAAAAGTTGACAAGATTTAACCATAGTTGACTTGAGTTGACTAGTTTTGAAAAGAATTTCAAAATTATTAAACGAAATTATTTAATTAAATAGAGTACTTAATTCTAATTAATGAAACAAAGTTATTTAATTAAATGAGAAGCCATTACTAATTAATTAAATGAAGTTATTTAATTAAATAAGAAAAGTGTCTCTAATTAATTAAAGATTATTGAATTAAATAGAAAAAGTAATTATGAGAGCATATCTCATTTTATTAAATTAAATATCTCAACAAAATCTCTCTTAAGTTCAAAAAGTGAAATGTCCAGTTCACTATTGATAAAAAATGAGTTAAATCAGTTAACTCCTTTTTTTACTCAAATTGAATCAGTTAACTCCTTATTTTACTCAAATTGAATCTGTTAACTACCTTTAATTTGGAAATCTCCTTTTATGACTGAACTTCACCTTTAATCCTGACCGTTGATTGAAATCGATGTCAACCGTTGATGAATTCTAAGAAAGTATATTTAAGAGAACTTCATCTCTTCATTTTGAAAGGTTGAATGAGAATTTGCATCGAAATATTGCTAGAATTCATACTCACATTTGCTCATATTCACATATGGAAAGATCAAGTTTGACCAAAAGTTGACCAGATTTAACCACAGTTGACATGAGTTTACTAGTTTAAAAAATTTTTGAAATAATTAAATAAAATTATTTGATTAAATGGAGTACTTACTTCTAATTAATTAAACAAAGTTATTTATTTAAACGAGAAGTTTTCCTAATTAATTAAATGAAGTTATTTAATTAACTAAGAAAAGTGTTTCTAATTAATTAAAAATTATTTAATTAAATAGAAAAAGTAATTATGAGATCATATCTCATTTTATTAAATTAAATAACTCAACAAAATCTCTCTTTAGTTCAAAAAAATAAATTTCTAGTTCACTATTAATAAAAAATGTGTTAAATCACTTAACTCCTTTTTCTACTCAAATTGAATCAGTTTACTCCTTATTTTACTCAAATTAAATCTATTAACTCCCTTTAATTTGGAAATCTCCCTTTATGACTGAGCTTCACCTTTAATCCTGACCGTTGATTAAAATCGATCTCAACCGTTGATGAATTTCAGGAAAGTCTATTTAAGAGACCCTCATCTCTTCATTTTGAAAAGTTGAATGATAATTTGCATCGAATTGTTGCTGGAATTCATAGTCACATTTGCTCATATTCACATATGAAAATATCAAGTTTGACCAAAAGTTGACCAGATTTAAACACAGTTGACTTGAGTTGAGTAATTTTGAATAGAATTTTGAAATAATTAAATCTATAGACTCGATTCACTATGTTGTTGATCACTCTTCTACCATATTCAAATTTGTTGAGTGATTTGTATTTTGTTTAGTAGATCTATTCCTTTTTTAAGCTATAGACAATGAATCAAAAATAGACTTGGTGAGCGTACTTCAATTGTTAGCTTGGCGAGCTGACTTGGGGAGCCGGCCTGCTGATCTAACATGGTGAGTGGGCTTAAAGTGGCAACTTGGTGGGTCAAGTTGGTGAGTTGACTTAGCGAGGCCACTTAGAGACGCGACATGGCGAGCTGACTTGGTGAGCAAGCTTGATGAGTGGACCTAAAGACTGACCTTGATGAGGCACTTTGGTGGGGTGACTTGATAACCAAACTCAAAGAGTCAACTTGGCGAGCATACTTGTACTAGTGCATTTGGGTTCATTTTTTGACCTTCATTGATCAAATTTTTTACCCAATTTTTGACCAAATTTGACCAACCCATTGGTCAAAATTTATCTAGTCAAAATTTTGACCAACTCACTGGTACATGATTTGTCTCAATCATATAACTAATTATATATTTTTCATATTAGTTACTGTCAGTGTTTTTCAGGCATTCTATAAAACAGCTCACATGCCTTGCATATGATATGACATTTTGCCTGCATCCTACACTCTCTCTCATCCGGCTAATGATGGATTACATAGAGTGATCTGAAACCATGATGCTAAAAAGTACACAATCAAATCCAAAATGAACCTGCACTACAAATGGATTGTGGAAATCTGATATTGGTAAAATTGCATGCATGTCTACGAGGAAAATCACAACTTAAACATATATTTGTCCTAGTAGACATGTATGCAAAATTAACAATATCAGATTTCCACAATCCATTTGTAATGCAAGTTCATTTTGGATTTGATTGTGTGTGTTTTTTAGCATCATGGTTTCAGATCACTCTCCGTAATCCATCATCAGTCAGATGAGAGAGTGCAGGATGCATGCAAAATGTCATATCATATGCAAGGCATGTGACTATTTTATAGAATGCCTGAAAAAAATTTTACACCTACCTGTTGGTAGAAATTTCTACCTTCATTGGTCGAAATTTCTACCTTCATTGGTCAAAATTTCTACCTTTATTGGTTGAAATTTTTGACCTTCATTGGTCGAAATTTTTGACCTTCATTGGTCAAAATTTCTACCTTTATTGGTCAAAATTTTTGACCTTCATTGGTCGAATTTTTGACAAATTCCTGGCAGAACTTGCACCATGGCTATGGGGATTTTTCAACCAACGTATTCGTCGAAATTTTGACCAACTAGAAGGCTCGTCAAAATTTTGACCGAAAAAATTCCGACCAATGGGTTGGTCAAAGTTGGTCGAAGTTTGGTCAAAATTTGGGTCAAATTTTCAACCAATAATGGTCCAAAAATGGTCTCAAATGTACTAGTGTCACATTTGCTCATATTCACATATGCAAAGATCAAGTTTGACCAAAAGTTGACCAGATTTAACCATGATTGACTTGAGCTGACTAGTTTTGAAAAGAATCTTGAAATAATTAAACAAAATTATTTAATTAAATGGAGTACTTACTTCTAATTAATTAAACAAAGTTATTTAATTAAATGAGAAGCCATTCCTAACTAATTAAATGAAGTTATTTAATTCAATAAGAAAAGTGTCTCTAATTAATAAAAGATTATTTAATTAAATAGAAAAAGTAATTATGAGAGCATATCTCATTTTAGTAAATTAAATATCTCAGCAAAATCTCTCTTCAATTCAAAAAAGGAAACTTCCAGTTCACTATTGATCAAAAATGAGTTAAATTAGTTAACTCCTTTTTCTACTCAATTGAAACAATTAACTCTTTATTTTACTCAAATTAAATCTGTTAACTCCCTTTAATTTGGAAATCACCCTTTATGACTGAACTTCACCTTTAATCTTGACCGTTGATTGAAATCGATCTCAACCTTTGATAAATTTCAGGAAAGTCTATTTAAGAGACCCTCATCTCCTCATTTTGAAAGGTTGAATGAGAATTTGCATCAAATTGTTGCTGGAATTCATACTCACATTTGCTCATATTCACATACGCAAAGATCAAGTTTGACCAAAAGTGAACAGATTTAACCACGGTTGACTTGAGTTGACTAGTTTTGAAAAGAATTTTGAAATAATTAAACAAAATTATTTAATTAAATGGAGTACTTACTTCGAATTAATTAAACAAAGTTATTTAAATAAATAAGAAGCCATTCCTAACTAATTAAATGAAGTTATTTAATTAAATAAGAAAATTGTCTCTAATTAATTAAAGATTATTTAATTAAATAGAAAAAGTAATTATGAGAGCATATCTTATTTTATTAAATTAAATATCTCAAAAAAATCTCTCTTCAGTTCAAAAAGGGAAATTTCAAGTTCACTATTGATCAAAAATGAGTTAAATTAGTTAACTCCTCTTTCTATTCAAATTGAATCAGTTAACTCCTTATTTTACTCAAATTAAATCTGTTAATTCCCTTTAATTTGAAAATCTCCCTTTATGACTAAACTTCACCTTTAATCCTGACCGTTGATTGAAATCAATCTCAACCGTTGATGAATTCCAGGAAAGTCTATTTAAGAGACCCTCATCTCTTCATTTTGAAAGGTTGAATGAGAATTTGCATCAAATTGTTGCTAGAATTCATACTCACATTTGCTCATATTCACATACGCAAAGATCAAGTTTGACCAAAAGTTGACCAGATTTAACCACGGTTGACTTGAGTTGACTAGTTTCGAAAAGAATTTTGAAATAATTAAACAAAATTATTTAGTTAAATGGAGTACTTACTTCTAATTATTTAAACAAAGTTATTTAATTAAATGAGAAACAATTCCTAACTAATTAAATGAAGTTATTTAATTAAATAAGAAAAGTGTCTCTAATTAATTAAAGATTATTTAATTAAATAGAAAAAAGTAATTATGAGAGCATATCTCATTTTATTAAATTAAATATCTCAACAAAATCTCTCTTCAGTTCAAAAAGGGAAATTTCCAGTTCACTATTGATCAAAAATGAGTTAAATCAGTTAACTCCTTTTTCTACTCAAATTGAATCAGTTAACTCCTTATTTAACTCAAATTAAATTTGTTAACTCCCTTTAATTTGGAAATCTTCCTTTATACCTGAACTTCACCTTTAATCCTGACCGTTGATTGAAATCGATCTCAACCATTGATAAATTCCACAAAAGTCTATTTAAGAGACCCTCATCTCTTCATTTTGAAAGGTTGAATGAGAATTTGCATCGAATTGTTGCTTGAATTCATACTCACATTTATTCATATTCACATACGCAAAGATCAAGTTTGATCAAAAGTTGACCAAATTTAACTACGGTTGACTTGAGCTGACTAGTTTTGAAAAGAATTTTGAAATAATTAAATGAAATTATTTAATTAAATGGAGTACTTACTTCTAATTAATTAAACAAAGTTATTTAATTAAATGAGAAGCCATTCCTTACTAATTAAATGAAGTTATTTAATTAAATAAGAAAATTGTCTCTAATTAATTAAACATTATTTAACTAAACAGAAAAAGTAATTATGAGAGCATTTATCATTTTATTAAATTAAATATCTCAACAAAATCTCTCTTCAGTTCAAAAAGAGAAATTTCAAGTTTGAACACTATTGATAAAAAATGAGTTACATCAGTTAACTCCTTTTTCTACTCAAATTGAATCAGTTAACTCCTTATTTTACTCAAATTAAATCTGTTAACTCCCGTTAATTTGGAAATCTCTCTTTATGACTGAACTTCACCTTTAATCCTGACCGTTGATTGAAATCGATCTCAACCGTTGATGAATTCTAAGAAAGTCTATTTAAGAGACCCTCATCTCTTCATTTTGAAAAGTTGAATGAGAATTTGCATCAAATTGTTGCTGAAATTCATACTCACATTTGCTCATATTCACATATGCAAAAATCAAGTTTGACCAAAAGTTGACTAGATTTAACCACGGTTGACTTGAGTTGAGTAGTTTCGAAAAGAATTTTTAAATAATTAAACGAAATTATTTAATCAAATGGAGTACTTAGTTCTAATTAATTAAACAAAGTTATTTAATTAAATGAGAAGCCATTCCTAACTAATTAAATGAAGTTATTTAATTAAATAAGAAAAGTGTCTCTAATTAATTAAAGATTATTTATTTAAATAGAAATAGTAATTATGAGAGCATATCTAATTTTATTAAAATAAATATCTCAACAAAATCTCTCTTTAGTTCAAAAAGGGATATTTCTATTTCACTATTGATCAAAAATTCGTTAAATCAATAAACTCTTTTTTCTACTCAAATTGAATCAGTTAACTCCTTATTTTACTCAAATTAAATCTGTTAACTCACTTTAATTTGGAAATTTTCCTTTATGACTAAACTTCACCTTTAATCCTGACCGTTGATTGAAATCGATCTCAACCGTTGATGAATTCCTGGAAAGTCTATTTAACAGACCCTTATCTCTTCATTTTGAAAGGTTGAATGAGAATTTGCATCAAATTGTTGTTGAAATTCATAGTCACATTTGCTCATATTCACATACGCAAAGATCAAGTTTGACCAAAAGTTGACCAGATTTAACCACAGTTGACTAGTTTCGAAAATAATTTTGAAATAATTAAACAAAATTATTTAATTAAATGGACTACTTACTTCTAATTAATTAAACAAAGTTATTTAATTAAATGAGAAGCCATTCCTAACTAATTAAATGAAGTTATTTAATTAAATAAGAAAAGTGTCTCTAATTAATTAAAGATTATTTAATTAAATAGAAAAAGTAGTTGTGAGAGCATATCTCATTTTATTAAATTAAATATCTCAAGAAAACCTCTCTTCAGTTCAAAAAGGGAAATTTTCAGTTCACTATTGATAAAAAATGAGTTAAATCAGTTAACTCCTTTTTCTATTCAAATATAATCAGTTAACTCCTTATTTTACTCAAATTACATCTGTTAACTCCCTTTAATTTGGAAATCTCCCTTTATGACTGAACTTGACCTTTAATCCTGACCATTGATTGAAATCGATCTCAACTGTTGATGAATTCCAAAAAAGTCTATTTAAGAGACCCTCATCTCTTCATTTTGAAAGGTTGAATGAGAATTTGCATCAGATTGTTGCTGTAATTCATACTCACATTTGCTCATATTCACATACGCAAAGATCAAGTTTGACCAAAAGTTGATCGGATTTAACCATGGTTGACATGAGTTGACTAGTTTTGAAAAGAATTTTGCAATAATTAAATGAAATTATTTAATTAAATGGAGTACTTACTTCTAATTAATTAAACAAAGTTATTTAATTAAATGAGAAGCCATTCCTAGCTAATTAAATGAAGTTATTTAATTAAATAAAAAAAGTGTCTCTAATTAATTAAAGATTATTTAATTAAACAGAAAAAGTGATTATGAGAGCATATCTCATTTTATTAAATTAAATATCTCAACAAAATCTCTCTTCAGTTCAAAAAGGGAAATTTCTAGTTCACTCTTGATCAAAAATGAGTTAAATGAGTTAACTCCTTTTTCTACTCAAATTGAATCAGTTAACTCTTTATTTTACTTAAATTAAATCTTTTAACTCCCTTTAATTTGAAAATCTCCCTTTATGCCTGAACTTCACCTTTAATCCTGACCGTTTATTGAAATTGATCTCAACAGTTGATGAATTTCAGGAAAGTCTATTTAAGAGACCCTCATCTCTTCATTTTGAAAGATTGAATGAGAATTTGCATCGAATTGTTGCTGGAATTCATACTCACATTTGCTCATATTCACATACGCAAAGATCAAGTTTGACAAAAAGTTGACCAGATTTAACCACGGTTGACTTGAGTTGACTAGTTGCGAAAATAATTTTGAAATAATTAAATAAAATTATTTAATTAAATGGAGTACTTACATCTAATTAATTAAACAAAGTTATTGAATTAAATGAGAAACCATTCCTAACTAATTAAATGAAGTTATTTGATTAAATAAGAAAAGTGTCTCTAATTAATTAAAGATTATTTAATTAAATAGAAAAAGTAATTATGAGAGCATATCTCATTTTATTAAATTAAATATCTCAACAAAATCTCTTTTCAGTTAAGAAAGGGAAATTTCCAATTGACTATTGATAAAAAATGAGTTAAATCAGTAAACTTCTTTTTCTACTCAAATTGAATCAGTTTACTTCTTAATTGATTCAAATTAAATCTGCTAACTCCATTTAATTTGGAAATCTCCCTTTATAACTGAACTTCAACTTAAATCCTAACCGTAGATTAAAATCAAACTCAACCGTTGATGAATTTCAGGAAAGTCTATTGAAGAGACCTTCATCTCTTCATTTTGAAAGGTTGAATGAGAATTTGCATCGAATTGTTACTGAAATTCATACTCACATTTGCTCATATTCACATATGCAAAGATCAAATTTGACCAAAAGTTGACTAGATTTAACCACGGTTGACTTGAGTTGACTGGTTTCGAAAACAATTTTGAAATAATTAAATAAAATTATTTAATTAAATGGAGTACTTACTTCTAATTAATTAAACAATGTTATTTAATTAAATGAAAAGCCATTCCTAGATAATTAAATGAAGTTATTTAATTAAATAAGGAAAGTGTCTCTAATTAATTAAAGATTATTTAATCAAACAGAAAAAGTGATTATGAGAGCATATCTAATTTTATTAAATTAAATATCTCAACAAAATCTCTCTTTAGTTCAAAAAGGGAAATTTTCAGTTCACTATTGATCAAAAATGTGTTAAATCAGTTAACTCCTTTTTCTAGTTAAATTGAATCAGTTAACTCCTTATTTTACTCAAATTAAATCTTTTAACTCCCTTTAATTTGGAAATCTCCCTTTATAGCTAAACTTCACTTTTAATCCTGACCGTTTATTGAAATCGATCTCAACTGTTGATAAATTCTAGGAAACTATATTTAAGAGACCCTCATTTCTTCATTTTGAAAGGTTGAATGAGAATTTGCATCGAATTATTGTTGGAATTCATACTCACATTTGCTCATATTTACATATGCAAAGATCAAGTTTGACCAAAAGTTCACAAAATTTAACCACGGTTGACTTGAGTTGACTAGTTTCGAAAAGAATTTTGAAATAATTACATGAAATTATTTAATTAAACGGAGTACTTACTTCTAATTAATTAAACAAAGTTATTTAATTAAATGAGAAGCCATTCCTAACTAATTAAATGAAGTTATTTAATTTAATAGGAAAAGTGTCTCTAATTAATTAAAGATTATTTAATTAAATAGACAAAGTAATTATGAGAGCATATCTCATTTTATTAAATTAAATATATCAAAAAAATCTCTCTTCAGTTCAAAAAGAGAAATTCTCAGTTCACTATTGATAAAAAATGAGTTAAATCAGTTAACTCCTTTTTCTACTCAAATTGAATCAGTCAACTCCTTATTTTACTCAAATTAAATCTGTTAACTCCCTTTAACTTGGAAATATCCCTTTATGACTGAACTTCAGCTTTAATCCTGACCGTTGTATAAAATCGATCTCAACCGTTGATGAATTTCAGAAAAGTCTATTTAAGAGACCCTCATCTCTTCATTTTGAAAGGTTGAATGAGAATTTGCATAGAATTGTTGCTGGAATTCGTACTCACATTTTCTCATATTCACATACGCAAAGATCAAGTTTGACCAAAAGTTGACCAAATTTAACCATGGTTGACTTGAGTTGACTAGTTTTGAAAAGAATTTTGAAATAATTAAATGAAATTATTTAATTAAATGGAGTACTTACTTCTAATTAATTAAACAAAGTTATTTAATTGAATGAGAAGCCATACCTAACTAAGTAAATTAAGTTATTTAATTAAAGAAGAAAAGTGTCTCTAATTAATTAAATATTATTTTCTTAAATAGAAAAAGTAATTATGAGAACATATCTCATTTTATTAAATTAAATATCTCAACAAAATCTCTCTTCAGTTCAAAAAGGAAAATTTCTAGATCACTATTGATAAAAAATGAGTTAAATCAGTTAACTCCTTTTTCTACTCAAATTGAATCAGTTAACTCCTTATTTTACTCAAATTAAATCTGTTAACTCCCTATAATTTTGAAATCTCCCTTTATGACTGAACTTCACCTTTAATCTAGACCATTGATTGAAATCGATCTCAACAATTGATAAATTCCAAGAAACTCTATTTAAGAGACCATCATCTCTTCATTTTGAAAGGTTGAATGAGAATTTGCATCGAATTGTTGCTGGAATTCATACTCACATTTGCTCATATTCGCATACGCAAAGATCAAGTTTGACCAAAAGTTGACAAGATTTAACCACGGTTGACTTGGGTTGACTAGTTTTGAAAAAAAATTTGAAATAATTAAATGAAATTATTTAATTATAAAGAGTACTTACTTCTAATTAATTAAACAAAGTTATTTAATTAAATGAGAAGCCATTCCTAACTAATTAAATTAAGTTATTTAATTAAATAAGAAAAGTGTCTCTAATTAATTAAAGATTATTTAATTAAATAGAAAAAGTAATTATGAGAGCATATCTCATTTTATTAAATTAAATATCTCAACAAAATCTCTCTTCAGTTCAAAAAGCAAAATTTCTAGTTCGCTATAGATCAATATGAGTTAAATCAGTTATCTCCTTTTTTCTCTCAAATTTATTCAGTTAACTCCTTATTTTACTCAAATTAAATCTATTAACTTCCTTTAATTTGGGAATCTGCCTTTATGACTGAACTTTACCTTTTATAGTGACTGTTGATTTAAATCAATCTCAAATGTTGATAAATTCCAGGAAAGTCTATTTAAGAAACTTTCATCTCTTCATTTTGAAATGTTGAATGAGAATTTGCATCGAATTGTTGCTGGAATTCATACTAACATTTGCTCATATTCACATAAGCAAAGATCAAGTTTGACCAAAAGCTGACCAGATTTAACCACAGTTGACTTGAGTTGACTACTTTCGAAAACAATTTTGAAATAATTAAATGAAATTATTTAATTAAATGGAGTACTTACTTCTAATTAATTAAACAAAGTCATTTAATTAAATGAGAAGCCATTCCTAATTAATTAAATCAAGTTATTTAATTAAATAGGAAAAGCGTCTCTAATTAATGAAATATTATTTAATTAAATAAAAAAAGTAATATTGAGAGCATATCTCATTTTATTAAATTAAATATCTCAACAAAATCTCTCTTCAGTTCAAAAAGGAAAATTTCTAGTTCACTATTGATCAAAAATGAGTTAAATAAGTTGACTCCTTTTTCTACTCAAATTGAATTAGTGAACTCCTTATTTTACTCAAATTTAATTTGTTAACTCCCTTTAATTTTGAAATCTCCCTTTATGACTGAACTTCACCTTTAATAATGAACGTTGATTAAAATCGATCTCAACCGTTGATGAGTTCCAAGAAAGTCTATTTAAGAGACCCTCATCTCTTCATTTTGAAAGGTTGAATGAGAATTTGCATCAAATTGTTGCTAGAATTCATACTCACATTCGCTCACATACTCAAAGATTAAGTTTGACTAAAAGTTGACCAGATTTAAGCATGGTTGAGTTGAGTTGTGAGTTTCGAAAGGAATTTTGAAATAATTAAACGAAATTATTTAATTAAATGGAGTACTTACTTCTAATTAATTAAACAAAGTTATTTAATTAAATGAGAAGCCATTCTTAATTAATTAATTGAACTTATTTAATTAAATAAGAAAAGTGTCTCTAATTAATTAAAGATTATTTAATTAAATAGAAAAAGTAATTATGAGAGCATATCTCATTTTATTAAATTAAATATCTCAAAAAAATCTCTCTTCAGTTCAAAAAGGGAAATTTTCAGTTCACTATTGATCAAAAATGAGTTAAATTAATTGACTCTTTTTTCTACTCAAATTGAATCAGTTAACTCCTTATTTTACTCAAATTAAATCTGTTAACTCCTTTTAATTTGGAAATCTCCCTTTATGACTGAACTTCACCTTTAATCCAGACCGTTGATGAATTCCAGGAAAGTCTATTTAAGAGATCCTCATCTTTTCATTTTGAAAGGATGAATGAGAATTTGCAACGAATTGTTGCTGGAATTCATAATCACATTTGCTCATATTCACATATGCAAAGATCAAGTTTGACCAAAATTTGACCAGATTTAACCACAATTGACTTGAGTTGACTAGTATCGAAAAGAATTTTGAAATAATTACATGAAATTATTTAATTAAATGGAGTACATACTTCTAATTAATTAAACAAAGTTATTTAATTAAATGAGAAGCCATTCCTAATTAATTAAATGAAGTTATTTAATTAAATAAGAAAAGTGTCCCTAATTAGTTAAAGATTATTTAATTAAATAGAAAAAGTAATTATGAGAGCATATCTCATTTTATTAAATTAAATATCTTAACAAAATCTCTCTTCAGTTCAAAAAAGGAAATTTCCAATTCACTATTGATAAAAAATGAGTTAAATCTGTGGACTCATTTTTCTACTCAAATTGAATCAGTTCACTTCTTATTTTACTCAAATTAAATTTATTAACTCTCTTTAATTCGGAAATCTCCCTTTAGGATTGAACTTCACATTTAATCCTGATCGTTGATTGAAATTAATCTCAACCCTTGATGATTTCAAGGAAAGTCTATTGAAGAGGCCCTCATCTCTTCATTTTGAAAGGTTGAATGAGAATTTGCATCAAATTATTGCTGGAATTCATACTCACATTTGCTCATATTCACATATGCAAAGATCATGTTTGACCAAAAGTTGACCAAATTTAACTACGATTGACTTGAGTTGACTAGTTCCGAGAAGAATTTTGAAATAATTAAATGAAATTATTTAATTAAATGGAGTACTTTGTTATAATTAATTAAACAAAGTTATTTAATTAAATGAGAAGCCATTCCTCATTAATTAAATTAAGTCATTTAATTAAATAAGAAAAGTGTCTCTAATAAATCAAAGATTATTTAATTAAATAGAAAAAGAAATTATGAGAGCATATCTCATTTTATTAAATTAAATATCTCAACAAAATCTCTCTTTAGTTCAAAAAGAGAAATTTCATGTTCACTATTGATAAAAAATGAGTTAAATCAGTTGACTCCTTTTTCTACTCAAATTGAATCAATTAACTCCTATTTTTACTCAAATTAAATCTGTTAACTCCCTTTAATTTGAAAATCTCCCTTTATGAATGAACTTCACCTTTAATCCTGACTGTTGATTGAAATTGATCTCGATTGTTGATGAATTTTAGGAAAGTCTATTTAAGAGACCCTCATCTCTTCATTTTGAAAGGTTGAATGAGAATTTGCATCGAATTGTTGTTGAAGTTCATACTTACATTTGCTCATATTCACATACGCAAAGATCAAGTTTGACCAAAAGCTGACCAGATTTAACCACGGTTCAAAAAGGGAAATTTCCAGTTTACTATTGATCAAAAATGAGTTAAATCATTTAACTCCTTTTTCTACTCAAATTGAATCAGTTAACTCCTTATTTTAATCAAATTAAATATGTTAACTCCCTTTAATTTGGAAATCTCCCTTTATGACTGAACTTCACCTTTAATCCTGACCGTTGATTGAAATCGATCTCAACCATTGATGAATTCTGGGAAAGTCTATTTAAGAGACCGTCATCTCTTCATTTTGAAACGTTGAATGAGTATTTGCATCGAAATGTTGCTTAAATTCATACTCACATTTGCTCATATTCACATACGCAAAGATCAAATAGACCAAAAGTTGACCAGATTTAACCACGCTTTACTTGAGTTGAGTAGTTTCGAAAAGAATTTTGAAATAATTAAACGAAATTATTTAATTAAATGGAGTACTTACTTCTAATTAATTAAAAAAAGTTATTTAATTAAATGAGAAGCCATTCCTAATTAATTAAATGAAGTTATTTAATTAAATAGAAAAAGTAATTATGAGAGTCTATCTCATTTTATTAAATTAAATATCTCAACAAAATCTCTCTTCAGTTCAAAAAGGGAAATTTCCAGTTCACTATAGATAAAAAATGAGTGAAATCATTTGGTTCCTTTTTCTACTCAAATTGAATCAGTTAACTCTTTATTTTACTCAAATTAAATCGGTTAACTCCCTTTAATTTGGAAATCTCCGTTTATGACTGAACTTCACTTTTAATCCTAACCGTTGATTGAAATCGACCTCAATCGTTGATAAATTTCAAAAAAGTCTATTTAAGAGACCCTCATCTCTTCATTTTGAAAGGTTGAATGAGAATTTGCATCGAATTGTTGTTGGAATTCATACTTACATTTGCTCATATTCACATACACAAAGATCAAGTTTGACCAAAAGTTGACCAGATTTAACGACGGATGACTTGAGTTGGCTAGTTTCAAAAAGAATTTTGAAATAATTAAACTAAATTATTTAATTAAATGGACTTCTTACTTCTAATTAATTAAACAAAGTTATTTAATTAAATGAGAAGCCATTGCTAATTAATTAAATGAAGTTATTTAATTAAATAAGAAAAGGGTCTCTAATTAATTAAAGATTATTTAATTAAATAGAAAAATTAATTATGAGAGCATATCTCATTTTATTAAATTAAATATCTCAACAAAATCTCTCTTCAGTTCAAAAAAAGAAATTTTCAGTTCACTATTGATAAAAAATAAGTTAAATTAGTTCACTCCTTTTTTTACTCAAATTGAATCAGTTAACTCATTATTTTACTCAAATTAAATCTATTAACTCCCTTTAATTTGGAAATCTCCCTTTATGACTGAACTTCACCTTTAATCTTTACCGTTGATTGAAATTGATCTCAATCATTGATGAATTCCAGGAAAGTCTCTTTAAGAGACCCTCATGTCTTCATTTTGAAATGTTCAATAAGAATTTGCATCGAATTGTTGCTAGAATTCATACTCACATTTGCTCATATTCACATACACAAAGATCAAGTTTGACCAAAAGTTGACCAGATTTAACCACAGTTGACTTGAGTTGACGAGTTTCGAAAAGAATTTTGAAATAATGAAACAATATTATTTAATTACATGGAGTACTTACTTCTAATTAATTAAACAAAGTTATTTAATTAAATGAGAAGCCATTCCTAATTAATTAAATGAAGTTATTTAATTAAATAAGAAAAGTGTCTCTAATTATTTAAAGATTATTAAATTAAATAGAAAAAGTAATAATGAGAGCATATCTCATTTTATTAAATTAAATATCTCAACAAAATCTCTCTTCAGTTCAAAAAGGGAAATTTCAAGTTCATTATTGATCAAAAATGAGTTAAATCAGTTAACTCCTTTTTCTACTCAAATTGAATCAGTTAACTCATTATTTTACTCAAATTAAATCGGTTAACTCCCTTAAATTTGTAAATTTCCCTTTATGACTGAACTTCACTTTTAATCCTGACCGTTGATTGAAATCGATCCGAACCGTTGATGAATTCCAGGTAAGTCTATTTAATAGACCCTCATCTCTTCATTTTGAAAGGTTGAATGAGAATTTGCATCGAATTGTTGCTGGAATTCATACTCACATTTGCTCATATTCACATATGCAAAGATCAAGTTTGACCAAAAGTTGACCAGATTTAACCACGGTTGACTTGAGTTGAATAGTTTCGAAAAGAATTTTGAAATAATTAAATGAAATTATTTAATTAAATGGTGTACTTACTTCTAATTAATTAAAAAAAGTTATTTAATTAAATGAGAAGCCATTCCTAATTAATTAAATGAATTTATTTAATTAAATAAGAAAAGTGTTTATAATTAATTAAAGATTATTTAATTAAATAGAAAAAGTAATTATGAGAGCATATCTCATTTTATTAAATTAAATATCACAACAAAATCTCTCTTTAGTTCAAAAAGGGAAATTTGCAGTTCACTATTGATAAAAAATGAGTTAAATCAATTAACTCCTTTTTCTACTCAAATTGAATCAGTTAACTCCTTGTGTTACTCAAATTAAATCTGTTAACTCCCTTTAATTTGGAAATCTCCCTTTATGACTGAATTTCACCTTTAATCCTGACTGTTGATTGAAATCGATCTCAACCATTGATGAATTCCAAGAAAGTCTATTTAAGAGACCCTCATCTCTTCATTTTGAAAGGTTAAATGAAAATTTGCATCAAATTGTTGTTGGAATTTATACTCACATTTGCTCATATTCACATACGCAAAGATCAAGTTTGATCAAAAGTTGACCAGATTTAACCACGGTTGACTTGATTCGAATAGTTTCGAAAATAATTTTGAAATAATTAAATTAAATTATTTAATTAAATGGAGTACTTCTAATTAATTAAACAAAGTTATTTAATTAAATGAGAAGCCATTCCTAGTTAATTAAATAAAGTTATTTAATTAAATAAGAAAAGTTTCTCTAATTAATTAAAGATTATTTAATTAAATAAACAAATTAATTATGAGAGCATATCTCATTTTATTAAATTAAATATCTCAACAAAATCTCTCTTCAGTTCAAAAAGGAAAATTTTCAATTCACTATTGATCAAAAATGAGTTAAATCAGTTAACTCCTTTTCCTACTCAAAATGAATCAGTTAGCTCCTTATTTTACTCAAATTAAATCTGTTAATCCCTTTAATTTGGAAATCTCCCTTTATGACTGAACTTGACCTTTAATCCTGACCGTTGATTGAAATTGATCTCAATCGTTGATGAATTCCAAGAAAGTCTATTTAGGAGACCCTCATCTCTTCATTTTGAAAGGTTGAATGAGAATTTGCATCGAATTGTTGCTGGAATTCATACTCATGTTTGCTCATATTCACATACGCAAAGATCAAGTTTGACCAAAAGTTGACCAGATTTAACCACGGTTGACTTGAGTTGACTAGTTTCGAAAAGAATTTTGAAATAATTAAATGAAATTATTTAATTAAATGGCGTGCTTACTTATAATTAATTAAACAAAGTTATTTAATTAAATTAGAAGCCATTCCTAATTAATTAAATGAAGTTATTTAATTTGTGAGGCTTCACCCAATTCATCATAGTACCAATGAGATAATTGGATTACGGTGATTTTAATCCTATGTTTAATACTCTTTTAAGACTATAGGGTTATGTCATTTTAATATCTGCATTTTGATGATTTGCAATTACCTCTGCATATTATGACCTAATTGATGCATTTAATGATTCTATTTCATGTTGTAAGCTATTGGCATAGCTTTAATAGAAATTGAATGGTAGAAATGCTTGTAATATAAGAAGATAATGTTGAAGTGGAAATTAGTGTTAAAGGATAAATTTTGTTATGTAATGAGACCTAACCTGCATACCTAGGGATTCAATAGTTATGTATTCAACATCTTGTTATAGAATATGAAGTTATTCAGAATATTAAATTGACCATGTTATGTTGATAAGTAAAGTTTAGTTTTATAGTATTTTGAACATTTTACATGGAAATTGTTAGAAGAAGTAATGTAATTATAAGGAATCAAGTATGGAACTTAAATGTCGAATGTGATATGTAAGTTTTGATATTTTAATATTTTGAAGGTTATATTTGAAATGATTAAGAAAGGGAAAGTTAATTTGAGATGATGAAATATATTCATGTCTAATGTTGAATGAGATAATGATTTATTTTACATATGCTTATATAATTTTCTTGGACTACTGACGCTCCAGTTTAGTGTGCAGGAATTTGACCATGGGTTAAAGGGGAATTAAGGCTCAAACTACTACAAACATGACATAACCAAGATTGAATCAGTGGAAAAGATTCAAACCTAATTGTAATGTGTTTTATTTTGTATATGTGAATTGTATGTGTGCATAGTAACCTAGTTCATGTATTATTGTAAAACAAGTCATTTTTTTAATATAATGTGATATTTTGTGTGTGTCACTTGACACTTGTGCTTGTTATGTGATATGACATGTTATTCGTCAATGGATCATGTGGCCACCTTATTCCATGATAAATGCCTCAATTGAGGAATTTGATTATTGCCTTAGTAAGTAAAAGGACAAGGTCATCACCTTGGGGAATTTGAAATTTGAATCACCTAGCTTTGGGAGGGTCATTAAGTAACTTTAAGGTAAGTTGGGATTAAAATTAACCCCACCCATGTTAGTACTATAGGCTAGGGAGCTATTAATGACCTTTAGGGTGTCTAGTGGACCTAGGAGACCCCATGAAAATGGCATTCTTTATGGAATCCGAAAATGAGAAGGATATATATATGGAGGTATGGCTAAATGAGAAACCACTTGACCACTCTAATTTTAGAGACAGTTAGGTTTTGGAGGGAGAGGAGGGGAGCTCTACTGCAACTATCCTTACCCTAGCTTGGACCAAGGTTGGTATCTCAAGCTTGCTTCCTTTCCTTTTTCTTTCTTTTAGCATGGTTAAGCCAATCTGCAAGTGTGGAGTTTATCAATGGAGTATGCATTGCATTGCATTGTGGAGTAGCATTCATGTGAGTGTTTGAATGGTGTTTATTCCATGTAGATTAGTGTGACACCATTGTGAATCTTGTTGTATTGTGTGGAGTATTGTGAGTATGAGGTTTGGATTTCCTCTATTTCCTTGTTGCATTATGGGTGTTGATATTGTGTTGTGATAATGTGATGTGCTCTTGAAAATCTGTTGTTTTATTGCTACTTGGTTTTTTTTTCTTGTTGTGCTTGAGTGTTCTTATGGGTGTGGGACTTACACTCACCCTTGTGGGAAGGGAAGAGAAGTCCAGGGTGAATAGGTAGCAGTTGGATTGCATAGTTGAGGATCTTGGAGTATGGGCTCCATTGTGTGCCATTGTCATATTCATATTTTGCCTTGGGGGAGGATAAGAAAAAAAAAAAAAAATGGTGAGGAAGGAAGTAACTGAAGTATGGGTTTGTAGGAAGCTAAAGCTATTGGTTGTGTGTGGTGGAGGATGTTGTGTTGGTAGTGTGTGTGGTGGAAGATGTTTATGAAGCCCTAAAAGGGCATGATATTATGAAGCCCTGAAAGGGCCTTGTATTTTGTTGATTTAGCCCCGAAAGGGCATGAGTTTTATGGAAAATATGATATGAAATGGTAAACCTCCTTGTGTTTCCACCTTCACCCTATGTTCAAGGTTTCAATGGTGAGCCTTTGTGAAATATCCTTGGGATGGGATTTGTTGCAGTTTTTTTATGTGGTGTATATGTTTCTTACAAGTGTGTATGTGGATTTTGTTTGAGCCTTGTTCCCCTAGCGCGGGGGTGGTCTCTTTGAGGCCTATGGTTGAGTGGAAAGCACCCATGGTCCTTGTTGTTTTGTTGTGATGCATTTGCAAGTTCTTAGAGAAAAATATTGGAAACTTGGAGTCCTTGTTATCTTCCATGTGCATAGGAGGAGAAGACAATATTGCATTGAGATGAGATAGAGAGAAAAACTCCATTTTGTTATGTGAGCCTAAATGTATTGTAAGAGAAAGCTATTGTCTTGGTTTGATTGTCAATGGAAAGGTTGTGAGTGCTCATGTGTAGTAAAAGTATTTTCCATTGTGTATATTATGATATGTTGACTTCACCATCTTTTTGTGTATCATGAGGGTATCAGTGAAGATAATTCATTGTAATAATATTGTTGTTTTATTGGATGGTAACACCAATCAGAGATCCAAATTACTTGATGCTCTTGAGTGGAACGCAAAAGAAATTTGATATCATAGAATATATAATATTCATAAGAAGGATTATCCTGGTGGATTGCTATTACCATTTTAGTTCCATTGTTTACCAATTGTGAATGTACATTCAAATCTAGATCTGCATAAGAAGATAATGTTGAGAAAATGGTTTCTAAATTTCATAATTCATAGATAGGGATAATCCAGATAACTTCATATAAAGTCTTGTCATGAAATGTTGAGTTATTGGATTAAGTTAATGTTTTGAATGCTAAATGAATCACAATTTTAAAACTATACTTAGTTTATAATTATCTCCTAATTATCCTTGCAATAACTTACCTTGAATATCCTAGATTACAGAAGAAGAAAATCAAGTGATGATATAAAATATACAAGACTTAAGACACAAGCTTGCTGTAGGTGCACATTTTATCCTTTGGAAAATGTATGAGAAAGTAAAATAAATCTCTTCTCTTAATACAAACATTAAAATATTCAAGAGTATTCCTTAGACTCCTAGGACCCTATAACCTATAAAGCATATTTTAACATAATAAACTAACCATCATATTAATTGCATTAGAAGGGGCCTCACATAACTCAAGTCAACACCCTATCAAATCAAAAGAAACTTTTAAAAAAATATATATACAATTCTTATGTTAAACAAACCTAAACTAGCACCAAGTAATATTTTAAACAAGACATAGCGTCACAAACAACCTACTATATTATCTACCCTAGGCTAGCATGGGTTGGTGAATGAGAAAACAATTTAATATGCTATGGAGACCAAGGTATTTAATTTCTCTGACATGACCAAGACTTATTTCATCCACCTATTCCCTAGGCGCTTTGTGCCTTCAAATATTATATTGGAATACCGTGCAAGTTTATGACATAATTCTGACAAGAGGGAATGGCTTCCATTTTTTCCTTGACGCCTTGATTTGCCTTGGAAGAAGTTATGGCATTTTATATTTCTTTCTTCACCCACCTAATTAAGACTAGGATAAACTCCACGCTGCCAACAATATGGGACCAAGTCGCAAGTCGATTTAACATGGGAATTCAAAATATTAATAGGATTTGACTCATGGAAAAGGTGTCGATGCTTGTCTTGGCCAAAAATTTGGTAAGTGAGCCCACCATGGAGAGAAACCCAAGGAATTTTCTTGGTCTATGGGTAAGTGAAGAAGATTATGGGGTAGTAGCACCTGGGTAGTAGGGTGATTTGGAACTTTGCTAGAGAAAAAGTATTTCATCTTCTTAAAAGAAATGTGAGTGGGGTCAAGTTAATGGACTATGATTAATAGGGTATTTTAGATAGATGGATAGTTAATATGTTCATATGCATTCATTTTGTTACCTTAGTATTAGTAAGGATAGATTATCTTTTAAAATCATTCTTTTATGATATATGTTTATATAAATGAATTGATCATTCTTTTCACTACAATTTCAATTGTAGTAGGTATTGACCCTAATATTAAAATGTGATGTCGCTTACATTAGAGATATAATATGAATAATAAATAGATAATTAAATCTTAATAACTATGTCAATGAAAGATGTAAGTTGGGATATGAAAATAATAAAAATATACACCCATTGATTTTGGGAACATTTTAAATACTCTAGAAAAGTGTTAATTGTGTATATATTGTTATTTGAATCGATTGCCTAGAGTAGCATAGTTGGCATCAAAGTTGACGATAGTTCTAATGGATGGTTAATCGAGGGTTACATGCATTGAAAAAATGTTAACTCATATGAAAAATTAGTAAAGATGACATTGAAATGTGGAGTACAGATTGAAGTAGTAGGTATGAGTATTCTCTTTCCAAACCCAGGGTCAGTAGATGTCAAATGGATGTCCAACTTAGTGATGATATAGTTGTAACACACATATCTCTTTTCGAGGTTATTTAGGCTTATGAAATTAATTAATAATAATAATAATAATTTAAAAATAAAATAAAATTGTGCTTAATGTACATTTAGGGTAAATTTAGGGCATGACATAATTAAATAAGAAAAGTGTCTCTAATTAATTAAAGATTATTTAATTAAATAGAAAAAGTAATTATGAGAGCATATCTCATTTTATTAAATTAAATATCTCAACAAAATCTCTCTTCAATTCAAAAAGGGAAATTTTCAGTTCACTATTGATCAAAAATGAATTAAATCAGTTAACTCCTTATTTTCCTCAAACTAAATCTGTTAACTCCCTTTAATTTGGAAATCTCCCTTTATGACTGAACTTCACCTTTAATCCTGAACATTGATTGAAATCAATCTCAACCATTGATGAATTCCAAGAAAGTCTATTTAAGAGACCCTCATCTCTTCATTTTGAAAGGTTGAATGGGAATTTGCATCGAATTGTTGCTGGAATTCATACTCACATTTGCTCATATTCACATATGCAAAGATCAAGTTTGACCAAAAGTTGACCAGATTTAACCACGGTTGACTTGAGTTGACTAGTTTCAAAAAGAATTTTGAAATAATTAAAAAAAATTATTTAATTAAATGGAGTAGTTACTTCTAATTAATTAAAAAAATTTATTTAATTAAATGAGAAGCCATTCCTAATTAATTAAATGAAGTTATTTAATTAAATAAGAAAAGTGTCTGTAATTAATTAAAGATTATTTAATTAAATAGAAAAATTAATTATGAGAGCATATCTCATTTTATTAAATTAAATATCTCAACAAAATCTCTCTTCAGTTCAGAAAGGGAAATTTCCAGTTCACTATTGATAAAAAATGAGTTAAATCAGTTAACTCCTTTTTCTACTCAAATTGAATCAGTTAACTCCTTATTTTATGTCATGGCAAAACTACAAGGGCAAAAACACACAATTTTCTTTTTTGTGTAAAAATAATTAGAATAACATGTTCTACTAGGATTACGATGAATAAACCATGATGAGACTTGTTGTTTGAGTAGCTCGAAAATAATTAACCCAAAGGTTCAAGGAATGAGTTTGAGTTAACTAATTAATCCATTTAATGAAGTCATAATCCATCAATTGTTTTAATTATATAATTTGATCATGAGAGTTAAACCACTAACCCTGCAGATGAACTAAAAGGCCAGAGCCTCCTATTAACTTATCATCATAAACGACATTACAATCTAAATTAATTAATTATTCATTTACAATAAAAGAACAAAAGACTTGAGTCACTACAATAAATCTACAAGTAAATCTAATCCTCGTTCAAAACTATTATAGTTTAAAGCCCAATATTTATATGATAATATTACAATAAATCTAACTAATTTTTATACCATTAATTGTTTTATAAAAAAAAACATTAAATCTCCTTTATATTAGAATATTTAGATTTGAAATTTATCCTCTTGAATTAGAACCATTTTAACATCCTAAAAACCAAAATTGTCATTCCATGCTAGCATGAACATAACTTATAATGTTATACCACTTTTAATGCCTAGAGCAAAAATTAACTACTAATGCTAATTATACAATTAAAAGCCAATTGAATTAAAATTAAACATAATAAAATCTAACTAATATATATCAATAGCATACTATACAAAAAAAAATAACAAATAACATTTAATAATAAAAAAAGTAAACTTAACCACTACTAACAAAGTAACATTTAAAATAATGTCTAACACCTCCTAAAAATACAATCTAATCCATATTAATTGAAGACAAAATAATCTACACTCTAACTATACAATTCCTATAATTCTATTAAATTCTTATCATGATAATAGCAATTTAACTATTACTACTTCCTAGGAGACTACCTACCTAGGGCTAAATTAATTTACATGGCTTACTTCATGACATGTTATTGTCATTGATCCATCAATTTTTCCATATGTCTTACTTTAAACTTTCTTTTCACCCTTTTTAACATTACGTGATTCAAGACTAATCCGTATGCATGCGATTCCTAGCTCCTTACATGGTTAAGGAGGTCTTTTTAACTTTTAGTTTAAACTTGCAAACCCACGTATCCTTAATAAGTCAAACATGTCACTTATTGCAAGGTACTTAATGCTCATGTCCTTAATTGCTCCCATTCCCAAAAGTAGTCGACTTCCTCTTGCCATAATGGTTTTGTAGACCAGTACTTGGTAGGCGTGCTACAAGGTAAGAGAGGATGATTTAAATGCAATTTCTTTGCAAGAAGATCCCAAGCACTAGTTAAGGAATGGGGAAGAAAAATCTGACACATGTCAGATCCAAAGACCTATCAAATACTAGCAAAATCCCATGGAAGGTAAAGCCTGTGGATTTGCCTATGATTTAAGCTTGCCAAAATTATGATGATTGGATGCAAGTTGAGGGAAGTCGATAGGCTAAGCTTATTCTATTGTCATTTATTATTTAATGTCTTATCAACTTGCAAATGAGACTTGCCTTAATGGTCAATTTCGTGACTACCCAATTGAAAGATGGTGATACGTACCTAGTGGTAAATTAATGAGATATTTTATTGTACTATGCCATTCTATGCTAGTATCTTATTATTAGTATTATTTATTTAGCTAGAGATACTTGTGCATATTCTTTTATTATTATATTTGTTTGTAATAGGAAGAATATTAAATTCTTGATCTCATATAATTTCCAGAGAACAAAATGTGCACCTATAGCCATAATATTTACACCTTATACCCCCAATATCATCTATTCAGTTCTCTTCCTCTATAGGCTAGGATTCTCATAATAGATTATTACCATGATACTTTAGAGATTACTAAATATGTTGAGATAGCCTATACCAATAAATTTATTGTTTCATTTGGGCAATATGTCCATACAAAAGCATATATAGAAAGCATGACATGATTCTTATAAGGACAAAAGATTATTCATATCTTGCAAATAATGAAATTTAGTAACCCTTTACATGTAAGAATCCATTTCATTGATGCATATACTTTTATTGTTCTAGAGATTTGAATTCATGATAATATTCCATAAAACCAATTCTCTTAACATGGCTATTCCTCCATAGTAATTGAATTCTAACTTATAATCTGCATAGGAATAAACAGACTCAATATCTTTAAGAATCAAGACAACTTAATTTCCAACACAATACATGCTTCTACAATAATTCTTACTATACTCACAAGGTGGTGGAATTTTCGTAGTATGACAACACTTTTCATATCTTACAACTAAAATGTTTCAGCACTAAACACCAAGCAACTCTTCCATTCTCATATGATTGAGGAGATACAAATATCAAGGGATAATATTCAATCTTTTCTTCCAAGGTAACATTATACAAATTTCCCTCTTTAGGTCATTCCAAAATTTAAACAATAATAAGACAACAACATCACATGGGAGCAATACAAGGAAGTTTTCATAATCTTTTTTTTTTTTTTTTTTTGCATCCTGGTTCAAGGCTCCATCGGGAAAGAACCAGTAAGAAAACCCAATGTCATTGCCAATACATCCACACTCAAAATAAAATTACATAGGATTACATTTCAAATGAAAACACTTTCAAATCCTTCACAAATGCTTTCTTCCAATGCCTTCAAACTTCAAGAAATATAGGGAGAAACCAGAGCTTACCCAGGGTAACATCACAACATCAAGCAATTCAAGCATACACCCATATCCAATTTTGCACAATAGATCCAAACATAGGACCTGACCAGGGGGGGAGGTGGATTTTCCCAATGGGAGATGTCAATCACCATACCTTAACATAGCCCTTTCGGGGCTAATATCTCAGGAACTTTCTTTGTTCCACAAATGCCCTTTCGGGGCCAATCCAACAAGGATTTTCTCTCCTTTCCATACTCAAGATTTCACAATATCAAAAAGGTATGTGATGACCGGTAGGGGCCCATACACTCTACCCTTTTTCCCTCCTCTCACCATGAAAGGAGACTCTGCACCATTGAGGTCCAACTAAAGCCCTACCCCCAAATGGCCAATTCTTCCCTATCCAAGGGTGAGTAATGCCAAATACACCCCATGGAAACCCCTCAATACAATACATCAAGATATACAAGGAAGAATCCAAGAACAACACAAAATAAAAACCATCCAAATCAACCCAACATACAAGCAAGCAACAAATAGCAATACAACACCATATGCAAGGACAAGCATGATCAAACATGGAGAAAACCAAATACAAGGCCAAGAATCCTACCTTCAACAAAGAGTGATGGTAACAATGGAGGTTTGAGAAGAGCTTATCCTTTTCTTCCTTCAATCTCCAACTATCTTCCAAACTTTCTCTAAAAGTAGAGATTGGGTAACCCCCCAACTAGACCAAGAAGGGCCTCTAAATAATCCTCAAACTCAACCGCCAAAGGGATCAATAACTACTCCCACCTACTTACAATTCTAGAAACTCCTAAGTCAACCTACACTATGGTTAAACCCTAAGTGGAGGTGAGGTGAGGTAACACAAGATACCCATGGTCAATTTTCGCACAAAGGCAAAAAGAGACTTTTTGAGTGACCTCAAAAGTCAATAAAAGGGGCTTAGGGGTTGGAAAAGAACCCTAACCCATACCCATACCCTTTGGGTAGAATAATTTCATGTTTTAAGTCTTAGGACAAAGGTTTAGAGCCAAATAAAATCTAGGAATAAAATAGCACCTTCTAACTACTCTAACATGCAAATACGCACTAATCTGGATTAGGGACGACTAACTTCAATTAAGAACCTAATAGTAATCTGACACTAACTTAAACCAACTTGGTCCAAAGGGTACACAGCTAACCTTAATCAACACACTGAAGAGCACAAACAATTCATGAGTGTCAAGTGACACTGAAAGAACATAGTTACGAACATTAACATTTACTGAACACAAAGAGATACATACATACATCTCACAATACAATACTTCAATTACGAACAAAAAGGTTTCGAAAATTAGCACATGGAGATCAGTTCTGTTCCTTCGTCAGTTTTCTCAACTAAAATATCCGCACACTCATTGCACACATTAGTAGTCCCGAAAAATCACATGTACATACATACGTATCAGAAATTTACTTAAATTGAAACATACATAAATAAGGGTTTCTTGCATCCTACTTACATCCTTAATCATAAAGATTCCAAAATTAATGTGTTACTCCTACATTTTAGTTAATTCATCACATACATATACATAAAGCATTAAATGACGGACATCAATATCTGAAAACAACATCACACAACATGAAGAAAATATGATATGTTCAAGTATCTGATAGTGTCTCAACCATCTCGAGTCGTGAGTATCAAAATGATAAAATAAAAACTAGGGCTACGGAGGGTTGGGGCGAGGCCTCACATTTTACTCAAATTAAATTTGTTAACTCCCTTTAATTTGGAAATCTCCCTTTATGACTGAACTTCACCTTTAATCCTAATTGTTGATTGAAATCAATCTCAACCACTGATGAATTCTAGGAAAGTCTATTTAAGAGACCCTCATCTCTTCATTTTGAAAGGTTGAATGAGAATTTGCATCGAATTGTTGCTGGAATTCATACTCACATTTGCTCATATTCACATATGCAAAGATCAAGTTTGACCAAAAGTTGACTAGATTTAACCACGGTTGACTTGAGTTGACTAGTTTCGAAAAGAATTTTGAAATAATTAAACAAAATTATTTAATTAAATGGAGTACTTAATTCTAATAAATTAAACAAAGTTATTTAATTAAATGAGAAGCCATTCCTAATTAATTACATGAAGTTATTTAATTAAATAACAAAAGTGTCTCTAATTAATTAAACATTATTTAATTAAATAGAAAAATTAATTATCAGAGCATATCTCATTTTATTAAAATAAATATCTCAACAAAATCTCTCTTAAGTTCAAAAAGGGAAATTTCTAATTCACTATTGATAAAAAATGAATTAAATCAGTTAACTCCTTTTTCTACTCAAATTGAATTAGTTAACTCCTTATTTTACTCAAATTAAATATGTTAACTACTTTTAATATAGAAATCTTCTTTTATGATTGAACTTCACCTTTAATCCTGACCGTTGATTGAAATCGATCTCAACCGTTGATAAATTCAAGGAAAGTCTATTTAAGAGACTCTCATCTCTTCATTTTGAAAGGTTGAATGAGAATTTTCATCGAATTGTTGCTGAAATTCATACTCACATTTGCTCATATTCACATACGCAAAGATCAAGTTTGACCAAAAGTTGAAAAGATTTAACTACAGTTGACTTGAGTCAACTAGTTTTGAAAAGAATTTTGAAATAATTAAACGAAATTATTTACTTAAATAGAGTACTTAATTCTAATTAATTAAACAAAGTTATTTAATTAAATGAGAAGCCATTCCTAATTAATTAAATGAAGTTATTTAATTAAATAAGAAAAGTGTCCCTAACTAATTAAAGATTATATTATTAAATAGAAAAAGTAATTATGAGAGCATATCTCATTTTATTCAATTAAATATCTCAAAAAAATTACTCTTCAGTTCAAAAAGGAAAATTTCCAGTTCACTATTAATAAAAAATGAGTTAAATCCGTTCACTCCTTTTTCTACTCAAATTGAATCAGTTAACTCTTTATTTTACTCAAATTAAATCTGTTAACTCCCTTTAATTTGAAAATCTTCCTTTATGACTGAACTTCACCTTTAATCCTGACCATTGATTGAAATCGATCTCAATCGTTGATGAATTAAAGAAAAGTCTATTTAAAAGACCCTCATCTCTTCATTTTGAAAGGTTGAATGAGAATTTGCATCGAATTGTTGCTGGAATTCATACTCACATTTGCTCATATTCACATACGCAAAGATCAAGTTTGACCAAAAGTTGACCAAATTTAGCCATGGTTGACTTCAGTTGACTAGTTTCAAAAAGAATTTTGAAATAATTAAATGAAATTATTTAATTAAATGGAGTACTTACTTCTAATTAAATAAACAAAGTTATTTAATTAAATGAGAAGCCATTCCTAATTAATTAAATGAAGTTATTTAATTAAATAAGAAAAGTGTCTCTAATTAATTAAAGATTATTTAATTGAATAGAAAAAGTAATTATGAGAGCATATCTCATTTTATTAAATTAAATATCTCAACAAAATCTTTCTTTAGTTTAAAAAGAGAAATTTCCAGTTCACTATTGATAAAAAATGAGTTAAATGAGTTAACTCCTTTTTCTACTCAAATTGAATCAGTTAACTCCTTATTTTACTCAAATTGAATCTGTTAACTCCCTTTAATTTGGAAATCTCCCTTTATGACTAAACTTCACCTTTAATCCTGACCGTTGATTGAAATCGATCTCAACCATTGATGAATTCCAGGAAAGTCTATTTAAGAGACCCTCATCTCTTCATTTTGAAAGGTTGAATGAGAATTTGCATCGAATTGTTGATAGAATTCATACTCACATTTGCTCATATTCACATACGCAAAGATCAATTTTGACCAAAAGTTGAAAAGATTTAACTACGGTTGACTTGAGCTGACTAGTTTCAAATTTTTTTTTGAAATAATTAAATAAAATTATTTAATTAAATAGAGTACTTACTTCTAATTAATTAAACAAAGTTATTTAATTAACTGAGAAGCCATTCCTAATTAATTAAATGAAGTTATTTAATTAAATAAGAAAAGTGTCCCTAACTAATTAAAGATTATTTAATTAAATAGAAAAAGTAATTATGAGAGCATATCTCATTTTATTCAATTAAATATCTCAACAAAATTTCCCTTCAGTTCAAAAAAGAAAATTTTCAGTTCACTATTAATAAAAAATGAGTTAAATCCGTTAACTTCTTTTTCTACTCAAATTGAATCAGTTAACTCCTTATTTTACTCAAATTAAATTTGGTATCTCCCTTTAATTTAGAAATCTCCCTTTATGACTGAACTTCACCTTTAATCCTTACCATTGATTGAAATTGATCTCAACTGTTGATGAATTCAAGAAAAGTCAATTTAAGAGACCCTCATCTCTTCATATTGAAAGGTTGAATGAGAATTTGCATCGAATTGTTGCTGAAATTCATACTCACATTTGCTCATATTCACATACGCAAAGATCAAGTTTGACTAAAAGTTGACCAGATTTACCCATGGTTGACTTGAGTTGACTAATTTTGAAAATAATTTTGAAATAATTAAACAAAATTATTTAATTAAATGGAGTACTTACTTCTAATTAATTAAACAAAGTTATTTAATTAAATGAGAAGCCATTCCTAATTAATTAAATGAAGTTATTTAATTAAATAATAAAAGTGTTTCTAATTAATTAAAGATTATATAATTAAATAGAAAAAGTAATTATGAGAGCATATCTCATTTTATTAAATTAAATATCTCAACAAAATCTCTCTTCAGTTCAAAAAGGGAAATTTCTAGTTCACTATTGATCAAAAATGAGCTACATCAGTTAACTCCTTTTTCTACTCAAATTGAATCAGTTAACTCCTTAATTTACTCAAATTAAATCTGTTAACTCCCTTTAATTTGAAAATCTCCCTTCATGACTGAAGTTCACCTTTAATCCTGACCACTGATTGAAATTGATGTCAACCATTGATAAATTCTAAGAAAGTCTATTTAGGAGACCCTCATCTCTTCATTTTGAAAGGTTGAATGAGAATTTGCATCGAATTGTTGCTGGAATACATACTCACATTTACTCATATTCACATACGCAAAGATCAAGTTTGACCAAAAGTTGATCAGATTTAAGCACGGTTGACTTGAGTTGACTAGTTTCAAATTTTTTTTTGAAATAATTATACGAAATTATTTAATTAAATGGAGTATTTACTTCTAATTAATTAAACAAAGTTATTTAATTAAATGAGAAGCCATTCCTAATTAATTAAATGAAGTTATTTAATTAAATAAGAAAAGTGTCTATAATTAATTAAAGATTATTTAATTAAATAGAAAAAGTAATTATTAGAGCATATATCATTTTATTAAATTAAATATCTCAACAAAATCTCTCTTCAGTTCAAAAAGGGAAATTTTCATTTCACTATTGATAAAAAAAATGAGTTAAATCTGTGGACTCTTTTTTCTACTCAAATTGAATCACTTAACTCTTTATTTTACTCAAATTAAATCTATTAACTCCATTTAATTTGGAAATCTCCCTTTATGACTGAACTTCACCTTTAATCCTGACCATTGATTGAAATTATTCTCAACCGTTGATGAATTCTGTAGTGCCTGCCTCTGGTTCACATTTTGTTATTGTTGCTGAACTCTTTTAGAACTAGTTTTATGTTGTTGGTTAGCAACATTCTTTTGAGATTATCAGATATTGTGCTATTGATTCAGTTTATTATGTGATGAGATTACTTAGACTCTACATTTTATGTATGTATGATGATTATTTTTAGTGTTCACAATTATTTATGGTGATTATTACATTGCTTTCAATTATTAATGATGATTAGTAAGATGATTTATTATCATATGTGCTTTCTTATGGATACTTACCCCATACTTGCATGTGTATGGTGTGCGTGTTTTCTTTTGTATGGCGTGTCTGATGTGGTTAAGGAAGGGAGTCGTAGTTACCTACTAGTCGGGATCTACATGATGCACCACTTCCTACCATTGTCTGTTTAGTTTAGTATATATTGTGTTTGTACATGCATGATTTTTATGCAGGTTTCAGGTACTGGGTATCGAATTTTCTAAATTTCTAGAATGAGTGTACCCTATCACATTATCTCAATGATAAGAGAGGAGAGATAAATTCTCAAGTCCAAATCGCAACCCTTTGAGCCATTTTTCTTAATTGAAAAATCAGGACAAGTATCTGAGTTGAATACCCACCGAATGTGTCGGATGACATATTTCGTAATTTTTAGCTCTTTAGATTTATTTTGTATGATTTGTTCTATGATGAGTTTTCATATTTTATCTTAGAGGTCTATGGTGAATTTTTTATTAATTAAGTCTTAATAAATAAATTTAATTAATAAATTATTTATTTGAGAAAATTAATAAAATATCATGATCTTTGATGTTTTGATTGTAATTAATTAAATGTGAATTATTGAGGAAAATGAATTAAATAAAAGAAAACTAAAAATTAAAATTAATAATAATTATAAATAATAATAAAGTAATAAATAAAATAATAATAATAAAAGTTGTAAAAATTAAAATAAAAGTTATAAAATTTAAATAGAGATTATTTAAAAAGTAAATTGGAGTTATAAGCTTGCATGGGAACTAACATGTGTCAACAACATGGGCTTTAGTGCATCAATTAAGCACAAGGTGTCTACAACTCTATGACTCATCAAAACGGTTGGAAAATACCCATGCTTAGTTGGTGACATTTTTAAGCAGTTTCAAGAAGCAATCCAAAGGTTTCTTGAGAGCTCTTTATATTTAGGCATTCATAGAAGCTTAAGGAGGGGGTGGAGAGCAATTGGAACAGGGGAGGACTCAAGAACTCTGAAGAAGGGAGCTTGCTCTGCAAATTTTCTGAGGAAGAGCGAATTAGCATTAGAATCCGGGTACATTCTTGTGATTTTTCTTATGTTATTTCCGCATCATGCATTCCTGTCTTCTTCGTGTCTTCCATATGTCTTCTAAGAAATTTCATATTTTTATTGTTTGCATTTTGAATTTGGGCAATTAAATTTATTTGAGAAATTTATATGCATAGATTTAAAAAAAAAAAGAGAAAACGGGTTTGGGTTCGAATTAGAATTAATTGAAATAGATTTGAAAATGGTTTCAAGATTTATGGCCAAATCCATTAGTGAAATTATTAGATAAATTTAGAGAACAATTACGTTAAGAGAAAATTCTTAATTCATCACAAATTGTCCTGTCGCTGCCCCTTGGATAGATCCAAACTCAGTCATTCATAACTTTTTATTGTAATCAAATTTATTCGATCGCTCAGGTCAGAATTGGCGCAACTTGGCCCTCTCAACCATATTTCAATTTCAGCCCAATTCAACGGTTCATTAGGGAGAGATGGCCATCATATTGAGACTGTTTTATTCAAAGACAGATATTTCTCCATTTCCCATAACCAAAAATTCTTTATGCTTAAACGTCACAAAAATAATATATCAAAGCAATATAATTAGAATTTAATAATTATTTAATTAGTCTAAAGACTAATAAGAATGTTCTAAATGAATTAATGGAGATTTTTAATGGAAAGTTTGTAGATAGAGTTGCTGGATAGAGATATGGAATTCAATAGAGAATGGATGACTTTTAACATTAATTATTTAATGTATATTAAATATTATTTAATATATAATTTAAGAAATGACAATTTTAAATGAAGAGAATGTAATGGTAATGAATTAATGGTGTTAAGAGTTAGTCAAATATTAACTAACGAGTATATGGAAAGATTCTATAGATCGAGTATTTATAGTTTGATGAGTTCATTATTTATTAATGTTTGGACTAGCAAACTATTAATAAATAATGGTTTGATTAGTTATTAATAAATACGATTAGAGTTAATCTAGTGAAAATTATTTAATGATTAATGTTTTGTAAAAGATATTAGTTTTTGGTTTGAAGTATGATTGATTTTTAATCAATTAATATTCAATGAGTTGTGAATATAATTATATTATGCGATTGAGATTTATCTTGAAATGACTATCATTAAAATGAATTAATTAAGGAAACATTAGTATTCATAAAGAATGATGAATGTGATCTATTAATAAGATTTTCAATATAGCTTGTCATTAAATATCAGCAAGTGATTATTATTGAACTATGAACATGAATATTTGTGTATGGTTGACTTTTAGTTATTAGTCAACTAATATTCATTAGGTTGATGGTTTGGTTGTGAAATTATTAATTAAATCAATTAACTAAAGTTAATTGGATTTAATAATTAAGTTATGTAATGGAGATTTTATTGATATAATTCTTTTAATGAGATTGTAGAAATATTGATATCAAGTTGATAGGTCTTATTCTAATAACTTGAATAATGACTTAGATATTTTAACGGTTATTAGTGATAATTTAATAATGATTATAATTAAGAGGCTTAAGTGTTAAAGATACTTAATTGAGTTTCAACCATTAAAATATTAATGGATCATGGAATTGTGCACCTATGTTAATTGGTAGATTAAATTGATCATAATCTTCTTATTCGAAGATTGATAATTGGCTTTCTTATATTTTAACGAATAATGATCCTTGATTTATGTTGAAAGTTGAAGTAACCTTAAAAGAAGAGTTAATCAATTTGAATATGGATCATGGTTAAATATAGAGAACAATTTAATTAAAGGTCAATAATGATCAGTTTAGTGAATATTTATCCTTAAGTTATTCATAAAATGTAATTCTTAATAATAGAAGGATAATGCTATCGGAGAACAATTAGGTTGACATGTAGGTCAAATGATGAAACTTGGACACTTGAAAATATACTTGCAAACAGGAAACTGAAACCCCTACAATTGAAAATAAAAAATGAAACCCCTACACATTATTCAACTATGTGAATTTAGTAAACCAAAGCATGTGTTTGCATCGTGTATTCTATATGCTTCTTGTTTTGAATTTTGGGTTGACTAGTGTTGACCAGTCCTAGGATGTTACCAGAGGCTCGGGAGTTATGAGATATGATGGCATGTTGATCTTCTTGGTTTCAATCTTTATAAGCCCAACCATGGTAATGTGATTGTATGCTTTATGAAATGTTAGTATTTACTGATTGTTATTTCAGTCTTCATGTGTGAAGCTGAGAGGTATGTGTATGAGACACTTGAGGTAATTATTTTTGAGTCATCGATCAGTTATCCTTGGATTATTTTCTAGTCGCCATGATGGGACTGAAATATGGATTTATTTCTTGATGATGTCATATTGTGACATGTTTGACTCAACCATTTTGGAGTCTTCGATCAGTATGATTTTGAGATATTCTTGGTTGCTTGTTGAGAACCATTTATCTTGAGATATATTTTGGTTATTGAGAACCAATTGTTACTTATGATTATCAGTGATGCCTTCAGTTGCCAATAGAGAACTGTTGTGATCATGATTTTCTATGGATGCTTTTTCAGATGCTCATGGAGATTTGATGATTCTTATCTTAGAGATTTGATGATTCTTATTATGAATATTTGATGCTTTTATGCATATTTGATGACTTTATTATAGATTATCTTTTATGATTTTGAGATTTATGATTCCATGAGCTTAGGGTAGGTAATCTACTTGTAGTGTCGGGAAGTGGCTTGCAATGTGGGTCGGGGCCCTAACTGGCTACCAGGGTAACTCATTGTAAGTTTGGTTAATAAGTGATAATATTTACACACTAAATGGGAATTAAATGAACCTAAAAAGATAATTTTTGATGTTCTCGCCAATGCCTTGAGTGCTTGTACAGGCTAGGATGGGAGTAGTGAGAACGCATGGTTACGACCGTGCATTCCATAGTATGCCTCGTCAGTATGAGAGGATACTAGTGGCCGCATGAGATCAATATGGACACCTGAAGTTTACCTAACTGCTAGGGTAACTTGTACATGATAAATGTGATGACACTTTTCCGCTTGTAGAGTAGGTTTCCTACATGTCTTTGTGTTCCTTTGGGAATTAGATATCGGTTTTGTGTGATGGAACCTTTGAGTTAGTATACTTTTAGGATTCCTGGACTTATAGATATTTGTGCTTTGTGAATTGATATCCTGTTTGGGACTTGAGATTATCTCTTCAGCACGGTGGGAGTGGACCACTCAAGTTCCATGCGGTTAGGTGGTAGTGTATTTTCACTCTTATCATTTGAGATCCATCCGAGACACCATGGCTGGAGTATCCTTGGTTGGTATTTATTCTTCATTATGTTATTGGAGCATTATGATAGATAATATACCTTATGATGGATGTATTTACTGGCATGTTTCTTATATTGATGATTTGCTTTACTTTGCATATGTTAGTTGATGATTTATTATGCCTTACTTTGCATGTTAGTAGGATGTTTTAGGAGTGACATTCCTACTATGTTAATACCGATGATTTCTTCGGTGCTTTGGAATGTTACGCATGGAGGGATGGCTAGGATCCATGATGGTCTAATGATGCTATTTACAGTTGGGAGGAACAGTGCACTTAGTTATTTATGTTTGTGATATATGGTTATATTTTGTAATAGATGTTTATATCTTTATGATGATGATGTATTATGTATTATTTATGGTTTCATTTACTTCAATTGCATCATGGATTAATATTAGATGATGATGATGTACTTTATTTACTTGGATGTTTATTCTTTTAAGCTTTTTATACCCTGTGATATGTAGAGTGGATGATTGAGCTAAACTAAAATATAGTTAATTTAGATGTGATATAACGTTAAAGGATCTTTAAAGAATGTAGCCTGTTATGTATATATGTTATGTTTATTTTCATTTGAATTGTTGCTATTGCTTTCACAAATTTTATGAATGGTTTTATCTTTCATGTTTAAAAAAAAAAAAAAATTCTTTGGCAAACTTAGTAAAATTCTTTGGATCCCTTGGCGGGGCATTACAAATTCCAGGAAAGTCTATTTAAGAGACCCTCATCTCTTCATTTTGAAAGGTTGAATGAGAATTTGCATCGATTTGTTGCCGGAATTCATACTCACATTTTCTCATATTCACATACGCAAAGATCAAGTTTGACCAAAAGTTGACTAGATTTAAACACGATTGACTTGAGATGATTAATTTCGAAAAGAATTTTAAAATAATTAAACGAAATTATTTAATTAAATGGAGTACTTCTAATTAATTAAAGAAAGTTATTTAATTAAATGAGAGGCCATTCCTAATTAATTAAATTAAGTTATTTAATTAAATAAGAAAAGTGTCTATAATTAATTAAAGATTATTTAATTAAATAGAAAAAGTAATTATGAGAGCATATCTCATTTTATTAAATTAAATATCTCAAAAAAATCTCTCTTCAGTTCAAAAAGAGAAATTTCCAGTTCACTATTGATCAAAAATGAGTTAAATCAATTAACTCCTTTTTCTAATCAAATTGAATCAGTTAACTCGTTATTTTACTCAAATTAAATCTATTAAATCCCTTTAATTTGGAAATCTCTCTTTATGACTGAACTTCACCTTTAATCCTAACCGTTGATTGAATGCGATCTCAACCATTGATGAATTCCAGGAAAGTCTTTTTAAGAGACCATCATTTCTTAATTTTGAAAGGTTGAATGAGAATTTGCATCAAATTCTTGCTGGAATTCATACTCACATCTGCACATTTTCACATATGCAAAGATCAAGTTTGACCAAAAGTTGACCAGATTTAACCACGATTGACTTGAGTTGACTAGTTTCAAAATTTTTTTTGAAATAATTAAACGAAATTTTTTAATTAAATGGAATACTTACTTCTAATTAATTAAACAAAGTTATTTAATTAAATGAAAAACCATTCCTAACTAATTAAATGAAGTTATTTAATTAAATAAGAAAAGTGTCTCTAATTAATTAAAGATTATTTAAATAAATAGAAAAAGTAATTATGAGAGCATATCTCATTTTATTAAATTAAATATCTCAACAAAATCTCTTTTCAGTTCAAAAAAAGAAATTTCTAGTTCACTATTGATCAAAAATGAGTTAAATGAGTTAACTCCTTTTTCTACTCAAATTGAATTGGTTAACTCCTTATTTTACTTAAATTAAATCTGTTAACTCCCTTTAATTTGGAAATCTCCCTTTATGATGAAACTTCACCTTTAATCCTGACTATTGATTGAAATCGATCTCAACCGTTGATGAATTCCAGGAAACTCTATTTAAGAGACCCTTATCTCTTCATTTTGAAACATTGAACGAGAATTTGCATCGAATTGTTGTTGGAATTCATACTCACATTTCCTCATATTCACATACGCAAAGATCAAGTTTGACCAAAAGTTGACTAGATTTAACCATGGTTGACTTGAGTTGACTAGTTTCGAAAAGAATTTTGAAATAATTAAACAAAATTATTTAATTAAATGGAGTACTTACTTCTAATTAATTAAACAAAGTTATTTAATTAAATGAGAAGCCATTCTTAATTAATTAAATGAAGTTATTTAATTAAACAAGAAAATTGTCTCTAATTAATTAAAGATTATTTAAATAAATAGAAAAAGTAATAATGAGATCATATCTCATTTTCTTAAACTAAATATCTCAACAAAATCTCCCTTCAGCTTAAAAAGGGAAATTTAAAATTCACTATTGATCAAAAATGAGTTAAATGAGTTAACTCCTTTTTCTACTCAAATTCAATCAGTTAACTCCTTATTTTACTCAAATTAAATCCGTTAACTCCCTTTAATTTGGAGATCTCTCTTTATGATTGAACTTCACCTTTAATTCTGACCGTTGATTGAAATCGATCTCAACCGTTGATGTATTCTAGAAAAGTCTATTTAAGAGACCCTCATCTCTTCATTTTGAAAGGTTGAATGAGAATTTGCATCGAATTGTTGCTGGAATTCATACTCACATTTTCTCATATTCAATTTTGCAAAGATCAAGTTTGACAAAAAGTTGAGCAGATTTAACCACGGTTGACTTGAGTTGACTAGTTTCAAATTTTTTTTTGAAATAATTAAATGAAATTATTTAATTAAATGGAGTACTTACTTCTAATTAATTAAATAAATTTATTTAATTAAATGAGAAGCCATTCCTAATTAATTAAATGAAGTTATTTAATTAAATAAGAAAAGTGTCTCTAATTAATAAAAGATTACTTAATTAAATAGAAAATGTTCTTATGAGAGCATATCTCATTTTATTAAATTAAATATCTCAACAAAATCTCTCTTCAGTTCAAAAAGAGAAATTTCTAGTTCACTATTGATAAAAAATGAGTTAAATAAGTTAACTCCTTTTTCTACTCAAATTGAATCAGTTAACATTTTATTTTACTCAAATTAAATCTGTTAACTCTTTTTAATTTGGAAATCTCTTTTTATGACTGAACTTCAACTTTAATCCTGACTATTGATTGAAAACGATCTCAACCGTTGATGAATTCCAAGAAACTCTATTTTTGAGACCCTCTTCTCTTCATTTGGAAAGGTTGAACGAGAATTTGCATCGAATTATTACTAGAATTCATATTCGCATTTGCTCATATTTACATATGCAAAGATCAAGTTTGACCAAAAGTTGACCAGATTTAACCATGGTTGACTTGAGTTGACTAGTTTCAAAAATAATTTTGAAATAATTAAATGAAATTATTTAATAAAATGGAGTACTTACTACTAATTAATTAAACAAAGTTATTTAATTAAATGAGAAGCCATTCTTAATTAATTAAATGAAGCTATTTAATTAAATAATAAAAGTGTCTCTAATTAATTAAAGATTACTTAATTAAATAGAAAAAGTAATTATGAGAGTATATCTCATTTTATTAAATTAAATATCTCAACAAAATCCCTCTTCAGTTCAAAAAGGGAAATTTTCAGTTCACTATTGATAAAAAATGAGTCAAATCAGTTAACTCCTTTTTCTACTCAAATTGAATCAGTTAACTCCTTATTTTACTCAAATTAAATCTGTTAACTCCCTTTAATTTGGAAATCTCTCTTTATGACTGAACTTCACTTTTAATCTTGACCGTTGATTGAAATCAATCTCAACTGTTGATGAATTCCAGGAAAGTCTATTTAAGAGACTCTCATCTCTTCATTTTGAAAGGTTGAATGAGAATTTGCATCGAATTGTTGCTAGAATTCATACTCACATTTGCTCATATTCACATACGCAAAGATCAAGTTTGACCAAAAGTTGATCAGATTTAACCACGGTTGACTTGAGTTGATTAGTTTCGAAAAGAATTTTGAAATAATTAAACAAAATTATTTAATTAAATGGAGTACTTACTTCTAATTAATTAATCAAATTTATTTAATTAAATGAGAAGCCATTCCTAATTAATTAAATGAAGTTATTTAATTAAATAAGGAAAGTGTCTCTAATTAATTAAAGATTACTTAATGAAATAGAACAAGTAATTAGGAGAGCATATCTCATTTTATTAAATTAAATATCTTAACAAAATCTCTCTTCAATTCAAAAAGGGAAATTTTCAGTTCACTATTGATTAAAAATAAGTTAAATCAGTTAACTTCTTTTTCTACTCAAATTGAATCAGTTAACTCCTTATTTTACTCAAATTAAATCTGTTAACTACCTTTAATATGGAAATCTCTCTTTATGACTGAACTTCACCTTTAATACTGACCGTTGATTGAAATCGATCTCAACCGTTGATGAATTCCAGGAAAGTTTAGTTAAGAGACCCTCATCTCTTCATTTTGAAATGTTATATAAAATTTTTTATCGAATTGTTGCTAGAATTCATACTCACATTTTTTCATATTCACATACGCAAACATAGAGTTTGACCAAAAGTTGACCAGATTTAACGACAGTTGACTAGTTTCGAAAAGAATTTTGAAATAATTAAATCAAATTATTTAATTAAATGGAGTTCTTACTTCTAATTAATTAAACAAAGTTATTTAATTAAATGAGAAGCCATTCCTAATTAATTAAATGAAGTTATTTAATTAAATAAGAAAAGTGTCTCGAATTAATTAAAGATTACTTAATTAAATAAAAAAAGTAATTATGAGAGCATATCTCATTTTATTAAATTAAATATCTCAACAAAATCTCTCTTCAGTTCAAAAAGAAAAATTTTCAGTTCACTATTGATCAAAAATGAGTTAAATTAGTCAACTCCTTTTTCTACTCAAATTGAATCAGTTAACTCCTTATTTTACTCAAGTTAAATCTGTTAATTCCCTTTAATTTGGAAATCTTCCTTTATGACTGAACTTCACCTTTAATCTTGACCGTTGACTGAAATCGATCTCAACCATTGATGAATTCTAGGAAAGTCTATTTAAGAGACCCTCATCTCTTCATTTTGGAAGGTTGAATGAGAATTTGCATCGAATTGTTGTTGGAATTCATACTCACATTTTCTCATATTGACATACGCAAAGATGAAGTTTGACCAAAAGTTGACCAGATTTAACCACGGTTGACTTGAGTTGACTAGTTTCAAAAAGAGTTTTGAAATAATTAAACAAAATTATTTAATTAATTGGAGTACTTACTTCTAATTAATTAAAAAGCATTGTTTAATTAAATGAGAAGCCATTCCTAATTAATTAAATGAAGTTATTTAATTAAATGAGAAAAGTGTCTCTAATTAATTAAAGATTACTTAATTAAATAGAAAAAGTATTTATGAGAGCATATCTCATTTTATTAAATTAAATATCTTAACAAAATCTCTCTTCAGTTCAAAAAGGGAAATTTTCAGTTCACTATTTATCAAAAATGAGTTAAATCAATTAACTCTTTTTTCTACTCAAATTGAATCAGCTAACTCCTTATTTTACTCATATTAAATCTGGTAACTCCCTTTAATTTGGAAATCTCCCTTTATGACTGAACTTCACCTTTAATCCTGACCGTTGATTGAAATCGATCTCAACCGTTGATGAATTTCAGGAAAGTCTATTTAAGAGACCCTCTTCTTTTCATTTGGAAAGGTTGAATGAGAATTTGCATAGAATTGTTGCTGGAATTCATACTCACATTTGTTGGCATAAAGTTATTTTCCATTAGTGACAACACTTTTCTCATAGTCCAAACCGAGCATCGAAGACACAGTTCAAACTGAGTGTTGAAGACTCAGTTCAAACTGAGCGTCGGTGACAGTAGTTCAAACCGAGCAGATGGACTCAGTATTAACCGAGTTCAGTCGGTTAACATAAAACTTAGTATTAACCAATTTCAGTCGATTAATTAAGAACTTAGTATTAACCGAGTGAAGACGGAAGCAGTGTTAACCGAGTGTAGTATTAATCGAGTGAAGACGAAAGCAGTATTAACCGAGTAAAGAAGGACTCAACGTTAACCAAGCTCAGTCGGTAAGAAAAGAAGTTAGTTTTAACCGAGTGACACTATATCTATCGAGTCACCAACGGTTACCGAGTTCCAGGCAACGTTGTATGACTAGTATGAACCGCGCCCCTACCTCTACCTAGTGCATGATGATGTTGTGTAACGTGGCGATTGTCGTGTATCAGAAGGTCATCATGTCTATCTGAAGAACTCGAGTTTATTTTACCATTTGGCCAACTTAGTTGTATTTTGTTTACTTGTGTTCAACCGACCTTGCATCTATTATTACTGGAATGGTATAAATAATGCTTTACATTTTGTAAAAAGGAGACAACAATAATAATAATAACAATGAAAGGATGTGTGATGCGAATATAGAAGCATAACAGTATATTAGCAAGGTCTACAAGGTGCAACAAAGACTTTATCAATCACAAGAGGTGATCAATTGTAAAAGATCTAATCAAGTTATATATAGATCTGATTGGTTCATCCTAACAGGTGAATCATCTTGTAAATCCTCTAACCAGGTAGACTTAACAGTCTTTGATAAAATCTCCTAACAGAGTGCATACTTATAAAGTGTGTTTCAAATCCTTTAACAAGGTGGATCTAGCAATCCTTCATGCTCTTAACAGGGCAGATCGCTAGAAGTGATCATTGTATGCCTTAACCGGCTAACTTCCTACTACAGTAAAGAAGATTTGTGGATTTCATCCCCACCCTAGTTTTACTTTCTATTTTGGAAGGTTTTTGGGTCACCAAAATCTTTGTGTATATATGTTTTGGATATTTATTTATCTCTTATATGCTGCAGATTAGGTGAATGAATACTTTACTGGTTTATGTTGAATTGATTAAAAGGTGTATTGTTACTGATTCACCCCTCCCCTCTTAGTAACCTGTTATATCTTGAATATTTCCAACAATTGGTAACAGAGCTTTTTTGGTTCTTAGGAAAAAGCTTGACAGCTTGAGCAAAGATCAAAGTCAATGGAGATATTCAGACTGGAGAAAGTTATAAAAAATGAAAAGTTAGATCTAGAAATGGCCATGGTTCAACTCAAAGAAGCAAAGGAACATCTTTCTCAATCCCTAAAAAGAAGAAAGGAACTTGCAAAACAAATGAATGACCATCTTTATGTTGAAGAAAGGATTGAAGATCTGTTACCATCAAGCAATTTAGAAGAAGCTGACAAAGCAATCAAAGAACTTCTAGGAAAGAATGGATCTCTGCAAGAAGAGGTAAGAAAGCTTAAGAGAGAATAAGAAATATAGTCAATCAGGCTATGTGAAGTTTTCAATCAAAGAAACAAAGCACAAGAAGAACTGGAAGATAGAAGTCATGAAATCTACAATCAATCTCATCAGCATGATGATCTTATAGACCAACTTGCCAATGCAAATGAAGAAATCAGGATTCTCAGAGCACAAAATGAAAGAATAAAGAATAATTTAAACACTGAAAAGCAAATCAATGAAAGTCTACAGAGGGACTTAAGATCTGAGAGACAAATCAATGAAATCTTGGAAAATGACCTAATCTCTGAAAGGCAAGTCAATGAAAGGATGATGAAATCTTAGGCAAATGTGAATCAATTAAATGAGCAGAATCTTCACAGACAAACAGACAAAGTTGGTCTTGGATATAAGGAAGCTGGTGAATCCTCCAAACAAGGTGAACAAAGGAATAAAAGACTCACTTGTAATCACTGTGGCAAGTTAGGTCATACATCAAACAAATTCTAGAGCAATGGGAAAGAAAAATTCAATGGTAAATGCTTCAACTACAATCAGCATGGTCATAAGGCAAATAAGTGTAAAGAAAAACCAAAATTTGAGGGCAATTATCACAAATGCAAAAATCATGGTCATAAGGCATTCCAGTGCAAATCCAAATCATTCAATCCAGCTAAACAACTTGTCAAAGCTATATTTGGATCGGACTACAACACCTGGTGCAGATGTCACTATTGTGGAGAATATGGACATACTAGCATAAATTGTGCTAGACATCACCTAAGGAAGAAGGACACTACTGTAAGGTGCTATACATGTACAGAACTTGGTCATATAGCTAAAAATTGCATGAATATCAAAAGAATTGAAGATGAGAAGAAAATCAAAGTAGACAACATTCGAAAGAAAATGAAACAGCAATGGATTCCAAAATCTACCGAGCAAGATAAGTCAGATAGAAATGTCACTCAAGAAATGGGTGACTCCACCATTTCCAATTAATATTCATATAATAAATATTGGAACTGCATCCTCCAAGATTTATCCTAAGTAGCTCCAAAGGAAGAAGAATGATCAAATCAGTATTTCAGATACACTTTGATTCCAGGTTTGTTCAACACTTTACCGAGTTTGGTCGGTTGTAACAAAGCTTCATTAACCGAGTAGCAGTTACCGAGTTGAGTTGGTAAGAGACTTTACCGAGTTCGGTCGGACGCAACAAAGTTTCATTAACCAAGTTGTGTCAACCGAGCGAGGTTGGTTCATGACCTAACCGAGTTAGGTTGGTACTTCAATATTTTCATTCGATCGCCGAGTTGATAATATCTACCGAGCTAGTGGATGACAACCTGTCATTTCAGCTACCATCATACCAAAACATTTATGGTGAATTTGTTATCAAAAGGGGCAAAATTTGATCTTAATTTTTACAGCGAACAAAGAGCTAAGTTATCTTCTACAATTTCAAAGCGAGCTTAAAACATTCTCGAGCAAATTTTTCAAAAGGGAGAAAGAATCAGTTCAGAATTCTTCTACACCTACTGAGTAGCAATGGCATCTGGAAGTGGCAGCTCCAAGACCAAGAAAGGTTCAGAAATGCTAGTTAAAGGAGAAGAATGGAAGGCACCAAACTTCAAATTGACACCAGCTATTGCAGAATCACTGGACCCTAATAGTGCTCAATCTCAAATCCCTACAAAGGTACTTCTTATTAATGATATCCACTCTCATTTCAAATGCTCCATTCAAGAACTTGGAAACCTAGAAATTGATAATGCCCTAGGTGAAATGAGCATAAATGGAAACCTGAAACCCGAACATAAACATCTTGAAACAAAAGGGTTAACCCACATTTCACACTTGCCAAGGAAATTTCATGTAAAATGGGTTAGGTATGTACTCAGTCGGGTTCACAATGGCCAATTGTGGTTAGAGCAACCAGTGCCCATCACAAAGAAAATGATTAGCAAAATTACTAGACTCCCCATGTTGAGCAAAGCCAAGACTACCAAAACCCTAGGTTGGGAAGAATTGCAGAGACTAACCCAAGTAGAATGGGATGGTAGGGGACTTAAGCTCGGTACAGTAGCTGACATTGAATTGAGATTTGGTATTCACGTCATTGCTCACAAAATCTACAGTTCAAGCCGTCCAAACAGTGTATCCTGCGAAGTTGTGGATTTGGCATACAAAATAGTAAAGAAGAATGTAGAATTTGATTTATCAGAATTCCTTTTGTCCTAATTCAATAAGAATATGGAAAGCATAAGAACCTCCAAAAAAAATCCCTGTAAATTCGGTTCGCTTTTGATTTGTTTATTTTTCTATATTCAAAATTCCTTTCCATCAAAGGGGTCAGTAGTATGGAGTAAAGATATTCCAATTCTTTATCAGATAAATGAGTTCATTGCAGAATTAGGCAAAAATTTTGACAGTGTTTTGGATAACTATTTTGAAGATTTTAAGGAAAGAATGAACCATAGGTTCTGAATTCCACCCAGACTTGTTGAAGAATACAAGGAAGAAGTATGCTTCATGGTAGACTATGACAAGGTATACATACAAGCAGTTAGGCCTTGGGTAGCATGGGTGAAACCTCTTCCCTATGAGGTAAATATTGATGAAACAAGGAACATCATAGAAGCACTGGTGAATGAACCAGTAGACCCAAGGCAACCAGTTTTTGGAACATATGATCAAGCTAAGGCCAGAATTGAGCTTCAAATTAAAATCCCTCAGGCAATTAGCAAAGGAAAGAGAAGAGTAGCCCAACTAAAAACAGAAGTTGGTTCTCTTATGATAACAGAAGGCAAAGGAGAAGATGATGAAGAAGAAGACGAAACCGAGTCAGAAAAAGAAAAAGAGGCTCAACGAAAGAAAGGTAAGGTGATCATCACCAAACCTAAAAGGGAAACTTCTGTAGTTTTCTCCAAGAGAACAAGACAGGGGAAGAAGGAACCTGTACTCGTTAAGCCTCCACTCACATTTGAGGCAAGATTGAAGCAATTAGAAGCAGGTGCTAGCTTCACAAACTTCAAAGCATTGAAGTTTGAAACCATAATAGAATAGGAAAAGATGCAGATTGAGGAAATGGTACTGAACAAGATGGGTAAATGGAAATACTCACCAGATCAGATAGCCTCTCAGATCTCCAAAGAACTATTGGAGAGGTTGCAATCAAGATGGGATGCTGCAATCAAGACTGTCAAAGACATCTATGAGCAGACCTTGAGGAATCTCTTGCCGAGTCTCACTGATGCTGAAGTGAAGACATCACTGAAAGACCACGAAGGTAACATGATGATTAGATTCCACACCTGTTTGATACTTGTCAAAGATATTGAGCATGTGGTAAATGATGCAACAAACATGTGGAAAAACATCTATCATCTACACAAATCCAGTGATGATACTGTTGAAATCAAGGGCATTGACAACAGTGATGATGATGATGATGATATTGAAGATATTCCAGGGGATCTCCATTCAATAATGTTAGAAGTTGAAGAAGAAGCTAGAAAAGAAATTGAGGAAGAAGAGGCTGAAAGAGAAATGGAGGAAGAAGAAGATGAACAAGATAAAGAGGAAGAAGATCTAGTAAAAATTGTAGCTGAAGTCATTGCATCTCTTCCACACTCTCCAACTAAAATAGTATAGCTTCTACTGGTGAGATTGTGAGCTCATTGACCTCATCAATTGATCAATCTTCACCTGTCTCCTCTCAGCTCCGGGTACCATCTATGCAAGTGTCAACCACTTTATCAATCGAGTTGCAGCCACCTTCATTGACCGAGTCTTCCACAGTCACAACAGTAAGATCATCAAGCACATCAACTTCTACTACAGAGTGTATAGTAAGTGTACCTACAGGTACTACAATTTTGACTTCTCCTGCTCCAATTTTGCCAACTGTTAGTTCTCCCACTCCATCTTGTACAGTAATTTTAGGAGTAGCATCAATTTTTGATACTATTAGCACATCTCTTAGTCTTCCTCTACTTAGTCCTATTCTAGTTTTGTCAGCCAGCCCTGTCTCATCAACTATAATCTCAGTTTCCAAGGGTCAAGGTGAAGTCTTTGCAGGAAAAGCAAAAAGATACATGTTTTCCAGCAAGACAATGGATGAGGAAATTGACTTGGATAAGGACATTGTCATTCCTAAAATAGATCTAGATATAGCATTTGTTGATGAAATGAGAATGCTCAGTCAGCTATTAGAGTAGAAGGCTAGGAAAAAACAGCTCAGGCATGACAGAGACCAGGAATATAGCATTATTGAAAGTGCTAAAAATATAATAACAGAGGCTATAGGTGTTGAAGTAGATTCTACTCAACACATTTTGATTCTGTTGGAAGAGGTTGTATATAAATTCAATGAGGATACCTCCGGCCAAGAAAAATTGATTGAAAAGGCAGAGAAGAAATTTGACACTAAGGTGCTTGAGCACATTGCATTAAAATAGGTAGAATTGTCTACAATTCTGAGTAATTTTGAGAATTCTTTTAATAATGTAACTTCACTTTTTGGAAAACTTTGTGATGTTACCGAGTATACCAAAGAAATCAAAGAAAATTTGAATAAAATTGATGAGGACATGAAGGTCAGTGCCCAAATGCTGCAATCTGACCACAGTGCAAGTTCATCCCATCATCATAAAATAAGATTTTTGTTAGAGAAACAGGCAGAATTTCTAAGAGAGGAAGTAAGAATTAGGTCTACTCTGATTGATATCTAGAATATGATTCTTACTATCATGGATACAATGCAAAAGCATATTTCCCATTCCAAAACATTGATCCATGACAACAACTTCTCAATTGCAGATCATATGATTGAACTTTCTGCAGAAATTCAAATAGCACTCTCCACCAGCAAAATTTTGCAAGAAAATTGGGATAAGACTTTGGCTCTTATTCTCAAGGTACATTCAGGATTTATCTCTCATTTTGGAATCTCTATGTAAATTGTTTGGCATTATTATCAAAAAGGGGGAGATAGAACTTTAAGAGCTAACTGTGCAAAGACATATGTATTGACTTGTAAATATTGTGCATATTGTATGGGGGAGACATATATGTAGACACATCTAATAAGATTTGCATTTTTGAAAACTTTTGAACTGTATGTCAATTTCTGTACATAAATGTTGATTCATAATTGTTTTTGTCACTAATGCCAAAGGGGGAGATTGTTGGCATAAAGTTATTTGCCATTAGTGACAACACTTTTCTCACAGTCCAAATCGAGCATCGAAGACACAGTTCAAACCGAGTGTTGAAGACTCAGTTTAAACCGAGCATCGGTGACAACAGTTCAAACCGAGCAGATGGACTCAGTATTAACCGAGTTCAGTCGGTTAACATAGAACTCAGTATTAACCGAGTTCAGTCGGTTAATTAAGAACTTAGTATTAACCGAGTGAAGACAAAAGCAGCGTTAACCGAGTGTAGTATTAACCGAGTGAAGACAGAAGCAGTATTAACCGAGTAAAGAAGGACTCAACGTTAACTGAGCTCAGTCAGTAAGCAAAGAAGTTAGTTTCTGCCGAGTGGCACTATATCTACCGAGTCACCAATGGTTACCGAGTTCCAGGCAACGTTGTATGACTAGTATGAACTGCGCCCCTACCTCTACCTAGTGCATGACGATGCCGTGTAACATGGTGGTTGCCGTGTATCAGAAGGTCATCATGTCTATCTGAAGAACCCAAGTTTATTTTACCATTTGGCCAACTCAGTTGTATTTTGTTTACTTGTGTTCAGCCGACCTTGCATCTATTATTACTGGAATGGTATAAATAATGTTTTACATTTTGTAAAAAGGAGACAACAATAATAATAATAACAATGAAAGGATGTGTGATGCGAATATAGCAGTAGAATAGTATATTAGCAAGGTCTACAAGGTGTAGCAAAGACTTCATCAATCACAAGAGGTGATCAATTGTAAAAGATCTAATCAACTTATATACAGATTTGATTGGTTCATCCTAACAGGTGAATCATCTTGTAAATCCTCTAACCAGGTAGACTTAACAGTCTTTGTATAAAATCTCCTAACAGAGTGCATACTTATAAAGTGTGTTTCAAATCCTTTAACAAGGTGGATCTAGCAATCCTTCATGCTCTTAATAGGGCAGATCACTAGAAGTGATCATTGTATGCCTTAACCAACTAACTTCCTACTGCAGTAAAGAAGATTTGTGGGTTTCATCCCCACCCCAGCTTTACTTTCTATTTTGGAAAGTTTTTAGGTCACCAAAATCTTTGTGTATATATGTTTTGGATGTTTATTTATCTCTTGCATGCTGCAAATTAGGTGAATGAATACTTTACTGGTTTATGTTGAATTGATTAAAAGGTGTATTGTTACTGATTCACCCCTCCCCTCTTAGTAACCTGTAATATCTTGAATATTTCCAACAACATTTGCTCGTATTCACATACGCAAAGATCAAGTTTGACCAAAAGTTAACCAGATTTAACCATGGTTGACTTGAGTTGACTAGTTTCGAAAAGAATTTTGAAATAATTAAATAAAATATTTTAATTAAATGGAGTACTTACTTCTAATTAATTAAACAAAGTTATTTAATTAAATGAGAAACCATTCCCAACTAATTAAATCAAGTTATTTAATTAAATATGAAAAGTGTCTCTAATTAATTAAAGATTATTTAAATAAATAGAAAAAGTAATTATGAGAGTATATCTCATTTTATTAAATTAAATATCTCAACAAAATCTCTCTTCAGTTCAAAAAGGGAAATTTTCAGTTCACTATTGATCAAAAATGAGTTAAATCAGTTAACTCCTTTTTCTACTCAAATTGAATCAATTAACTCCTTATTTTACTCAAATTAAATCTGTTAACTCCCTTTAATTTTAAAATCTCCCATTATGATTGAACTTCACCTTTAATCCTGACCGTTGATTGAAATTGATCTCAACCGTTGATGAATTCGAGGAAAGTCTATTTAAGAGACCCTCATCTCTTCATTTTGAAAGGATGAATGAGAATTTGCATTGAATTGTTGCTGGAATTCATACTCACATATGCTCAAATTCACATATGCAAAGATTATGTTTGACCAAAAGTTGACCAGATTTAACCACAGTTGACTTGAGTTGACTAGTTTCGAAAAGAATTTTGAAATAATTAAATGAAATTATTTAATTAAATGGAGTACTTACTTCTAATTAATTAAACAAAGTTATTTAATTAAATGAGAAGCCATTCCTAATCAATTAAATTAAATTATTTAATTTGGAAATCTCCTTTTATTACGGAACTTCACCTTTAATCCTGACTGTTGATTGAAATTGATCTCAATCGTTGAGGAATTCCAGGAAACTCTATTTAAGAGACCCTCATCTCTTCATTTTGAAAGGTTGAATGAGAATTTGCATCGAACTGTTACTGGAATTCATACTCACATTTTCTCATATTCACATATGCAAAGATCAAGTTTGAGAAAAAGTTGACCAAATTTAACCACGGTTGAATTGAGTTGACTAGTTTTAATTTTTTTTTTGAAATAATTAAATAAAATTATTTAATTAAATGGAGTACTTACTTCTAATTAATTAAATAAAGTTATTTAATTAAATGAGAAGCCATTCCTAATTAATTAAATGAAGTTATTTAATTAAATAAGAAAAGTGTCTCGAATTAATTAAAGATTACTGAATTAAATAGAAAAAGTAATTATGAGAACATATATCATTTTATTAAATTAAATATCTCAACAAAATCTCTCTTCAGTTCCAAAAGGGAAATTTCTAATTCACCATTGATCAAAAATGAGTTAAATCTGTTAACTCCTTTTTCTACTCAAATTGAATCAGTTAACTCCTTATTTTCCTAAAATTAAATCTGTTAACTCCTTTTAATTTGGAAATCTCTCTTTATGACTGAACTTCACGTTTAATCCTGACCGTTGATTAAAATTGTTCTCAACCGTTGATGAATTCCAAGAAAGTCTATTTAAGAGACCCTCTTCTCTTCATTTTGAAAGGTTGAATGAGAATTTGCATCGAATTATTACTGGAATTCATACTCGCATTTGCTCATATTCACATATGCAAAGATCAAGTTTGACCAAAAGTTGACCAGATTTAACCATGGTTGACTTGAGTTGACTAGTTTCAAAAATAATTTTGAAATAATTAAATGAAATTATTTAATTAAATGGAGTACTTACTTCTAATTAATTAAACAAAGTTATTTAATTAAATGAGAAGCTATTCTTAATTAGTTAAATGAAGTTATTTAATTAAATAATAAAAGTGTCTCTAATTAATTAAAGATTACTTAATTAAATAGAAAAAGTAATTATGAGAGCACATCTCATTTTATTAAATTAAATATCTAAACAAAATCTCTCTTCAATTCAAAAAGGGAAATTTTCAGTTCACTATTGATAAAAAATGAGTCAAATCAGTTAAGTCCATTTTCTACTCAAATTGAATCAGTTAACTCCTCATTTTACTCAAATTAAATATGTTCACTCCCTTTAATTTGGAAATCTCTCTTTATGACTAAACTTCACCTTTAATCCTGACCGTTGATTGAAAATCAATCTCAACCGTTGATGAATTCCAAGAAAGTCTATTTAAGAGACTCTCATCTCTTCATTTTGAAAGGTTGAATGAGAATTTGCATCGAATTGTTGCTATAAGTCATACTCACATTTGCTCATATTCACATACGCAAAGATCAAGTTTGACCAAAAGTTGATCAGATTTAACCACGGTTGACTTGAGTTGACTAGTTTTGAAAAAATTTTTGAAATAATTAAATGAAATTATTTAATTAAATGGAGTACTTACTTCTAATTAATTAAACAAAGTTATTTAATTAAATGAGAAGCCATTCCTAATTAATTAAAGATTACTTAATGAAATAGAAAAAGTAATTAGGAGAGCATATCTCATTTTATTAAATTAAATATCTCAACAAAATCTCGCTTCAGTTAAAAAAAGGGAAATTTTCAGTTCACTATTTATCAAAAATGAGTTAAATCAGTTAACTCCTTTTTCTACTCAAATTGAATCAGCTAACTCCTTATTTTACTAAAGTTAAATCTGTTAACTCCCTTTAATTTGGAAATCTCTCTTGATGACTGAACTTCACCTTTAATCCTTACCGTTGATGTAAATCGATCTCAACCATTGATGAATTTCAGGAAAATCTATTTAAGAGACCCTCTTCTTTTCATTTGGAAAGGTTGAATGAGAATTTGCATTGAATTGTTGCTGGAATTCATACTCACATTTGCTCATATTCACATACGCAAAGATCAAGTTTGACCAAAAGTTGACGAAATTTAACCACGGTTGACTTGAGTTGACTAGTTTTGAAATTTTTTTTGAAATAATTAAACGAATTTTTTTAATTAAATGGAGTACCTACTTCTAACTAATTAAAAAAAGTTATTTAATTAAATGAGAAACCATTCCTAACTAATTAAATGAAGTTATTTAATTAAATAAGAAAATTGTCTCTAATTAATTAAAGATTATTTAAATAAATAGAAAAAGTAATTATGAGAGAATATCTAATTTTATTAAATTAAATATCTCAAAAAAATCTCTGTTCAGTTCAAAAAAGGAAATTTCTAGTTCACTATTGATCAAAAATGAGTTAAATCAGTTAACTCCTTTTTCTACTCAAATTGAATCAGTTAACTCATTATTTTACTCAAATTAAATCTGTTAACTCCCTTTAATTTGAAAATCTCTCTTTATGACGGAACTTCACTTTTAATCCTATCTGTTGATTGAAATCGATCTCAACCGTTGATGAATTCCAGTAAACTCTATTTAAGAGACCCTCATCTCTTCATTTTGAAAGGTTGAATGAGAATTTGCATCGAATTGTTGCTAGAATTCATACTCACATTTGCTCATATTCACATACGCAAAGATCAAGTTTGACAAAAAGTTGACCAGATTTAACCACGGTTGACTTGAGCTGACTAGTTTCGAAAAGAATTTTGAAATAACTAAACGAAATTATTTAATTAAATGGAGTACTTACTTTTAATTAATTAAACAAAGTTATTTAATTAAATGAGAAGCCATCCCTAATTAAATAAATGAAGTTATTTAATTAAATAAGAAAAGTGTCTCTAATTAATTAAAGATTAGTTAATTAAATAGAAAAAGTAATTGTGAGAGCATATCACATTTTATTAAATTAAATATCTTAACAAAATCTCTCTTCAGTTCAAAAAGGGAAATTTCCAATTCACTATTGATAAAAAATGAGTTAAATCAGTTAACTCCTTTTTCTACTCAAATTGAATCAATTAAATCTTTATTTTACTCAAATTAAATCTTTTAACTCCCTTTAATTTGAAAATCTCCCTTTATGACTGAACTTCACCTTTAATCCTGACCGTTGATTGAAATCGATCTCAACTATTGATGAATTCTAGGAAAGTCTATTTAAGAGACCCTCATCTCTTCATTTTGAAAGGTTGAATGAGAATTTGCATCGAATTGTTGCTGGAATTCATACTCACATTTTTTCATATTCACATACTCAAAGATCAAGTTTGACAAAAAGTTGACCAAATTTAACCATGGTTGACATGAGTTGACTAGTTTCGAAAAGAATTTTGAAATAATTAAACGAAATTATTTAATTAAATGGAGTACATACTTCTAATTAATTAAACAAAGTTATTTAATTAAATGAGAAGCCATTCTTAATTAAATGAGAAGTTATTTAACTCCTTATTTTACGTAAATTAAATCAGTTAACTCCCTTTCATTTTGAAATATTCCTTTATGACTGAATTTCACCTTTAATCCTGACCGTTGATTGAAATCGATTTCAACCGTTGATGAATTCAAGGAAAGTCTATTTAAGAGACCCTCATCTCTTCATTTTGAAAGGTTGAATGAGAATTTGCATCGAATTGTTGCTGGAATTCATACTAACATTTGCTAATATTAATATACGCAAAGATCAACTTTGACCAAAATTTAACCAGATTTAACCACGGTTGACTTGAGTTGACTAGTTTCGAGAAGAATTTTGAAATAATTAAATGAGAAGCCATTCTTAATTAATTAAATGAAGTTATCAGTTAACTCCTTTTTCTACTCAAATTGAATTAGTTAACTCCTTGTTTTACTCAAATTAAATCTGTTAACTCGCTTTAATTTGTAAATCTCCCTTTATGACTGAACTTCATTGTTAATCCTGACCGTTGATTGAAATCGATCTCAACCGTTGATGAATTTTAGAAAATTCTATTTAAGAGACCCTCATCTCATCATTTTTAAAGGTTGAATGAGAATTTGCATTGAACTATTGCTGGAATTCATACTCACATTTGCTCATATTCACATACGCAAAGATCAAGTTTGACCAAAATTTTACCAGATTTAACCGCGGTTGACTTGAGTTGACTAGTTTCGAAAAGAATTTTGAAATAATTAAATGAAATTATATAATTAAATGGAGTACTTACTTCTAATTAATTAAACAAAGTTATTTAATTAAATGAGAAGCCATTCCTAATCAATTAAATGAAGTTATTTAATTAAATAAGAAGTGTGTCTCTAATTGATTAAAGATTATTTAATTAAATAGAAAAAGTAATTACGAAAGCATATCTGATTTTATCAAATTAAATATCTCAACAAAATCTCTCTTCAGTTCAAAAAGAGAAATTTTTAGTTCACTATGGATAAAAAATGAGTTAAATCATTTAACTCCTTTTTCTACTCAAATTGAATCAGTTAATACCTTATTCTACTCAAATTAAATCTGTTAACTCCCTTTAATTTGGAAATCTCCCTTTATGACTAAAATTCAGCTTTAATCCTGACCGTTGATTGAAATTCATCTCAACCGTTGATGAATTCTAAAAAAGTCTATTTAAGAGACCCTCATCTCTTCATTTTAAAAGGTTGAATGAGAATTTGCATCGAATTGTTGCTGAAATTCATACTCACATTTGCTCATATTCATAGATGCAAAGATTAAGTTTGACCAAAAGTTGACCAGATTCAACCACGGTGGACTTGAGTTGACTAATTTTGAAATTTTTTTTGAAATAATTAAACAAAATTATTTAATTAAATGGAGTACTTACTTTTAATTAATTAAATGAAATTATTTAATTAAATAATAAAAGTGTTTCTAATTAATTAAAGATTATTTAATTAAATAGAAAAAGTAATTATGAGAGCATAACTCATTTTATTAAATTAAATATCTCAACAAAATCTCTCTTCAGTTCAAAAAGGGAAATTTTTCAGTTCACTATTGATCAAAAATGAGTTAAATCAGATAACTCAATTTTCTACTCAAATTGTATCAGTTAACTCCTTATTTTACTCAAATTAAATCTGCTAACTCCCTTTAATTTAGAAATCTCCCTTTATGACTGAACTTCACCTTTAATCCTGACTGTTGATTGAAATCGATCTCAACCGTTGAAAAATTCAAGGAAAGTCTATTTAAGAGACCCTCATCTCTTCATTTTGAAAGGTTGAATGAGAATTTGCATCAAATTATTGTTGGAATACATACACAAAGATCAAGTTTAACCAAAAGTTGATTAGATTTAACCACGGTTGACTTAAGTTGACTAGTTTTGAAAAGAATTTTGAAATAATTAAACAAAATTATTTAATTATGTGGAATACTTACTTCTAATAAATTAATCAAAATTATTTAATTAAATGAGAAGCCATTCCTAATTAATTAAATGAAGTTATTTAATTAAATAAGAAATGTGTCTCTAATTATTTAAAGATTACTTAATTAAATAAAAAAATTAATTATGAGAGCATATCTCATTTTATTAAATTAAATATCTTAACAAAATCTCTCTTCAGTTCAAAAAGAAAAATTTTCAGTTCACTATTGATAAAAAATGAATTAAATGAGTTAACTCCTTTTTCTACTCAAATTGAATAAGTTAATTCATTATTTTACTCAAATTGAATCTGTTAACTCCCTTTAATTTGAAAATCTCACTTTATGACTGAAATTCACCTTTAATCTTGACTGTTGATTGAAATCGATCTCAACCGTTGTTGAATTTCAGAAAAGTGTATTTAGGAGACCCTCATCTCTTCATTTTGAAAGTTTGAATGAGAATTTGCATCGAATTGTTGCTAGAATTCATACTCACATTTTCTCATATTCACATACGCAAAGATCATTTTTGACCAAAAGTTGACTAGATTTAACCACGGTTGACTTGAGTTCACTAGATTCGAATTTTTTTTTGAAATAATTAAATGAAATTATTTAATTAAATGGAGTACTTACTTCTAATTAATTAAATAAAGTTATTTAATTAAATGAGAAGCCATTCCTAACTAATTAAATGAAGTTATTTAATTAAATAAGAAAAGTGTCTCTAATTTTTCAAAGATTATTTAATTAAATAGAAAAAGTAATTATGAGAGCATATCTCATTTTATCAAATTAAATATCTCAACAAAATCTTTCTTCAGTTCAAAAAGGGAAATTTCCAGTTCACTATTGATAAAAAATGAGTTAAATCAATTAACTACTTTTTCTACTCAAATTCAATTAGTTAACTCCTTATTTCACTCAATTTAAATCTCTTAACTCCCTTTAATTTGGAAAGTTGATTTATGACTAAACTTCACCTTTAATCTTGACCATTGATTGAAATCGATCTCATTTTATTAAATTCACTATTGATAAAAAATGAGTTAAATCATTTAACTCCTTTTTCTACTCAAAATGAACTAGTTAACACCTTATTTTACTCGAATTAAATATATTAACTCCCTTAATTTTCGAAATCTCCCTTTATGACTGAACTTCACCTTTAATCCTGACCGTTGATTTAAATCAATCTCAACGGTTGATGAATTCCAAGAAAGTCTATTTTAGAGACCCTCATCTCTTCATTTTGAAAGGTTGAATGAGAATTTGCATTGAATTGTTGCTGAAATTCATACTCACATTTTCTCTTATTCACATATGCAAAGATCAAGTTTGACCAAAAGTTCATCAGATTTAACCACGGTTGATTTGATTTGACTAATTTCGAAAAGAATTTTGAAATAATTAAATGAAATGATTGAATTAAATGGAGCACTTACTTCTAATTCATTAACAAAGTTATTTGATTAATTGAGAAGCCATTCCTAATTAATTAAATCAAGTTATTTAATTAAATAATAAATGTGTTTCTAATTAATTAAAGATTAATTAATTAAATAGAAAATGTAATTATGAGAGCATATCTCATTTTATTAAATTAAATATCTCAACAAAATCTCTCTTCAGTTCAAAAAAGGAAATTTTCAGTTCACTATTGATAAAAAATGAGTTAAATCAGTTAACTCCTTTTTCTACTCAAATTGAATTAGTTAACTCCTTATTTTACTCAACTTTAATTTGTTAAATTCCTTTAATTTGCAAATCTCCCTTTATGACTGAACTTCACCTTTAATCCTAACCATTGATTGAAATCGATCTCAACTATTGATGAATTCTAGGAAAGTCTATTTAAGAGACCCTCATCTCTTCATTTTGAAAGGTTGAATGAGAATTTGCATCGAATTGTTGCTGGAATTCATACTCACATTTTTTCATATTCACATACTCAAAGATCAAGTTTGACAAAAAGTTGACCAAATTTAACCATGGTTGACATGAGTTGACTAGTTTCGAAAAGAATTTTGAAATAATTAAACGAAATTATTTAATTAAATGGAGTACATACTTCTAATTAATTAAACAAAGTTATTTAATTAAATGAGAAGCCATTCTTAACTAATTAAATAAAGTTATTTAATTAAATAAGAAAAGTGTCTCTAATTAATTAAAGATTACTTAATTAAATAGAAAAAGTAATTATGAGAGCATATCTCATTTTATTAAATTAAATATCTGAACAAAATCTCTCTTCAGTTCAAAAAGGGAAATTTCTAGTTCACTATTTATCAAAAATGAGTTTAATCAGTTAACTCATTTTTCTACTCAATTTGAATCATTTAACTCCTTATTTTACGTAAATTAAATCAGTTAACTCCCTTTCATTTTGAAATATTCCTTTATGACTGAATTTCACCTTTAATCCTGACCGTTGATTGAAATCGATTTCAACCGTTGATGAATTCAAGGAAAGTTTATTTAAGAGACCCTCATCTCTTCATTTTGAAAGGTTGAATGAGAATTTGCATCGAATTGTTGCTGGAATTCATACTAACATTTGCTAACATTAATATACGCAAAGATCATCTTTGACCAAAATTTAACCAGATTTAACCACGGTTGACTTGAGTTGACTAGTTTCGAGAAGAATTTTGAAATAATTAAACAAAATTATTTAATTGAATGGAGTACTTACCTCTAATTAATTAAACAAAGTTATTTAATTAAATGAGAAGCCATTCTTAATTAATTAAATGAAGTTATCAGTTAACTCCTTTTTCTACTCAAATTGAATTAGTTAACTCCTTGTTTTACTCAAATTAAATCTGTTAACTCGCTTTAATTTGTAAATCTCCCTTTATGACTGAACTTCATTGTTAATCCTGACCGTTGATTGAAATCGATCTCAACCGTTGATGAATTTTAGAAAATTCTATTTAAGAGACCCTCATCTCATCATTTTTAAAGGTTGAATGAGAATTTGCATTGAACTATTGCTGGAATTCATACTCACATTTTCTCATATTCACATACGCAAAGATTAAGTTTGACCAAAATTTTACCAGATTTAACCACGGTTGACTTGAGTTGACTAGTTTCGAAAAGAATTTTGAAATAATTAAATGAAATTATATAATTAAATGGAGTACTTACTTCTAATTAATTAAACAAAGTTATTTAATTAAATGAGAAGCCATTCCTAATCAATTAAATGAAGTTATTTAATTAAATAAGAAGTGTGTCTCTAATTGATTAAAGATTATTTAATTAAACAGAAAAAGTAATTACGAAAGCATATCTGATTTTATCAAATTAAATATCTCAACAAAATCTCTCTTCAGTTCAAAAAGAGAAATTTTTAGTTCACTATGGATAAAAAATGAGTTAAATCATTTAACTCCTTTTTCTACTCAAATTGAATCAGTTAATACCTTATTTTACTCAAATTAAATCTGTTAACTCCCTTTAATTTGGAAATCTCCCTTTATGACTAAAATTCAGCTTTAATCCTGACCGTTGATTGAAATTGATCTCAACCGTTGATGAATTCTAAAAAAGTCTATTTAAGAGACCCTCATCTCTTCATTTTAAAAGGTTGAATGAGAATTTGCATCGAATTGTTGCTGAAATTCATACTCACATTTGCTCATATTCATAGACGCAAAGATTAAGTTTGACCAAAAGTTGACCAGATTCAACCACGGTGGACTTGAGTTGACTAATTTTGAAAAAAAATTTGAAATAATTAAACGAAATTATTTAATTAAATGGAGTACTTACTTTTAATTAATTAAATAAAATTATTTAATTAAATAATAAAAGTGTTTCTAATTAATTAAAGATTATTTAATTAAATAGAAAAAGTAATTATGAGAGCATAACTCATTTTATTAAATTAAATATCTCAACAAAATCTCTCTTCAGTTCAAAAAGGGAAATTTTTCAGTTCACTATTGATAAAAAATGAGTTAAATCAGATAACTCATTTTTCTACTCAAATTGTATCAGTTAACTCCTTATTTTACTCAAATTAAATCTGCTAACTCCCTTTAATTTGGAAATCTCCCTTTATGACTGAACTTCACCTTTAATCCTGACTGTTGATTGAAATCGATCTCAACCATTGAAAAATTCAAAGAAAGTCTATTTAAGAGACCCTCATCTCTTCATTTTGAAAGGTTGAATGAGAATTTGCATCAAATTATTGTTGGAATACATACACAAAGATCAAGTTTAACCAAAAGTTGATTAGATTTAACCACGATTGACTTAAGTTGACTAGTTTTTAAAAGAATTTTGAAATAATTAAACGAAATTATTTAATTATGTGGAATACTTACTTCTAATAAATTAATCAAAATTATTTAATTAAATGAGAAGCCATTCCTAATTAATTAAATGAAGTTATTTAATTAAATAAGAAATGTGTCTCTAATTATTTAAAGATTACTTAATTAAATAAAAAAATTAATTATGAGAGCATATCTCATTTTATTAAATTAAATATGTCAACAAAATCTCTCTTCAGTTCAAAAAGAGAAATTTTCAGTTCACTATTGATAAAAAATGAATTAAATGAGTTAACTCTTTTTCCTACTCAAATTGAATAAGTTAATTCCTTATTTTACTCAAATTGAATCTGTTAACTCGCTTTAATTTGAAAATCTCACTTTATGACTGAAATTCACCTTTAATCTTGACTGTTGATTGAAATCGATCTCAACCGTTGTTGAATTTCAGAAAAGTGTATTTAGGAGACCCTCATCTCTTCATTTTGAAAGTTTGAATGAAAATTTGCATCGAATTGTTGCTAAAATTCATACTCACATTTTCTCATATTCACATACGCAAAGATCATTTTTGACCAAAAGTTGACTAGATTTAACCACGGTTGACTTGAGTTCACTAGATTCGAATTTTTTTTGAAATAATTAAACGAAATTATTTAATTAAATGGAGTACTTACTTCTAATTAATTAAATAAAGTTATTTAATTAAATGAGAAGCCATTCCTAACTAATTAAATGAAGTTATTTAATTAAATAAGAAAAGTGTCTCTAATTTTTCAAAGATTATTTAATTAAATAGAAAAAGTAATTATGAGAGCATATCTCATTTTATCAAATTAAATATCTCAACAAAATCTCTCTTCAGTTCAAAAAGGGAAATTTCCAGTTCACTATTGATAAAAAATGAGTTAAATCAATTAACTACTTTTTCTACTCAAATTCAATCAGTTAACTCCTTATTTTACTCAATTTAAATCTCTTAACTCACTTTAATTTGGAAAGTCGATTTATGACTGAACTTCACCTTTAATCTTGACCATTGATTGAAATCGATCTCATTTTATTAAATTCACTATTGATAAAAAATGAGTTAAATCATTTAACTCCTTTTTCTACTCAAAATGAACTAGTTAACACTTTATTTTACTCGAATTAAATATATTAACTCCCTTAATTTTGGAAATCTCCCTTTATGGCTGAACTTCACCTTTAATCCTGACCATTGATTTAAATCAATCTCAACGGTTGATATATTCCAAGAAAGTCTATTTTAGAGACCCTCATCTCTTCATTTTGAAAGGTTGAATGAGAATTTGCATTGAATTGTTGCTGAAATTCATACTCACATTTTTTCTTATTCACATACGCAAAGATCAAGTTTGACCAAAAGTTCATCAGATTTAACCACGGTTGATTTGATTTGACTAATTTCGAAAAAAATTTTGAAATAATTAAATGAAATGATTGAATTAAATGGAGCACTTACTTCTAATTCATTAACAAAGTTATTTGATTAAATGAGAAGCCATTCCTAATTAATTAAATCAAGTTATTTAATTAAATAATAAATGTATTTCTAATTAATTAAAGATTAATTAATTAAATAGAAAAAGTAATTATGAGAGCATATCTCATTTTATTAAATTAAATATCTCAACAAAATCTCTCTTCAGTTCAAAAAAGGAAATTTTCAGTTCACTATTGATAAAAAATGAGTTAAATCAGTTAACTCCTTTTTCTACTCAAATTGAATTAGTTAACTCCTTATTTTACTCAACTTTAATTTGTTAAATTCCTTTAATTTGCAAATCTCCCTTTATGACTGAACTTCACCTTTAATCCTAACCATTGATTGAAATCGATCTCAACTATTGATGAATTCTAGGAAAGTCTATTTAAGAGACCCTCATCTCTTCATTTTGAAAGGTTGAATGAGAATTTGCATCGAATTGTTGCTGGAATTCATACTCACATTTTTTCATATTCACATACTCAAAGATCAAGTTTGACAAAAAGTTGACCAAATTTAGCCATGGTTGACATGAGTTGACTAGTTTCAAAAAGAATTTTGAAATAATTAAACGAAATTATTTAATTAAATGGAGTACATACTTCTAATTAATTAAACAAAGTTATTTAATTAAATGAGAAGTCATTCTTAACTAATTAAATAAAGTTATTTAATTAAATAAGAAAAGTGTCTCTAATTAATTAAAGATTACTTAATTAAATAGAAAAAGTAATTATGAGAGCATATCTCATTTTATTAAATTAAATATCTGAACAAAATCTCTCTTCAGTTCAAAAAGGGAAATTTCCAGTTCACTATTTATCAAAAATGAGTTTAATCAGTTAACTCATTTTTCTACTCAATTTGAATCATTTAACTCTTTATTTTACGTAAATTAAATCAGTTAACTCCCTTTCATTTTGAAATATTCCTTTATGACTGAATTTCACCTTTAATCCTGACCGTTGATTGAAATCGATTTCAACCGTTGATGAATTCAAGGAAAGTCTATTTAAGAGACCCTCATCTCTTCATTTTGAAAGGTTGAATGAGAATTTGCATCGAATTGTTGCTGGAATTCATACTAACATTTGCTAATATTAATATACGCAAATATCAAGTTTGACCAAAATTTAACCAGATTTAACCACGGTTGACTTGAGTTGACTAGTTTCGAGAAGAATTTTGAAATAATTAAACAAAATTATTTAATTGAATGGAGTACTTACCTCTAATTAATTAAACAAAGTTATTTAATTAAATGAGAAGCCATTCTTAATTAATTAAATGAAGTTATCAGTTAACTCCTTTTTCTACTCAAATTGAATTAGTTAACTCCTTGTTTTACTCAAATTAAATCTGTTAACTCGCTTTAATTTGTAAATCTCCCTTTATGACTGAACTTCATTGTTAATCCTGACCGTTGATTGAAATCGATCTCAACCGTTGATGAATTTTAGAAAATTCCATTTAAGAGACCCTCATCTCATCATTTTTAAAGGTTGAATGAGAATTTGCATTGAACTATTGCTGGAATTCATACTCACATTTGCTCATATTCACATACGCAAAGATCAAGTTTGACCAAAATTTTACCAGATTTAACCACGGTTGACTTGAGTTGACTAGTTTCGAAAAGAATTTTGAAATAATTAAATGAAATTATATAATTAAATGGAGTACTTACTTCTAATTAATTAAACAAAGTTATTTAATTAAATGAGAAGCCATTCCTAATCAATGAAATGAAGTTATTTAATTAAATAAGAAGTGTGTCTCTAATTGATTAAAGATTATTTAATTAAACAGAAAAAGTAATTACGAAAGCATATCTGATTTTATCAAATTAAATATCTCAACAAAATCTCTCTTCAGTTCAAAAAGAGAAATTTTTAGTTCACTATGGATAAAAAATGAGTTAAATCATTTAACTCCTTTTTCTACTCAAATTGAATCAGTTAATACCTTATTTTACTCAAATTAAATCTGTTAACTCCCTTTAATTTGGAAATCTCCCTTTATGACTAAAATTCAGCTTTAATCCTGACCGTTGATTGAAATTGATCTCAACCGTTGATGAATTCTAAAAAAGTCTATTTAAGAGACCCTCATCTCTTCATTTTAAAAGGTTGAATGAGAATTTGCATCGAATTGTTGCTGAAATTCATACTCACATTTGCTCATATTCATAGACGCAAAGATTAAGTTTGACCAAAAGTTGACCAGATTCAACCACGGTGGACTTGAGTTGACTAATTTTGAAAAAAATTTTGAAATAATTAAACGAAATTATTTAATTAAATGGAGTACTTATTTTTAATTAATTAAATGAAATTATTTAATTAAATAATAAAAGTGTTTCTAATTAATTAAAGATTATTTAATTAAATAGAAAAAGTAAATATGAGAGCATAACTCATTTTATTAAATTAAATATCTCAACAAAATCTCTCTTCAGTTCAAAAAGGGAAATTTTTCAGTTCACTATTGATCAAAAATGAGTTAAATCAGATAACTCATTTTTCTACTCAAATTGTATCAGTTAACTCCTTATTTTACTCAAATTAAATCTGCTAACTCCCTTTAATTTGGAAATCTCCCTTTATGACTGAACTTCACCTTTAATCCTGACTGTTGATTGAAATCGATCTCAACCGTTGAAAAATTCGAGGAAAGTCTATTTAAGAGACCCTCATCTCTTCATTTTGAAAGGTTGAATGAGAATTTGCATCAAATTATTGTTGGAATACATACACAAAGATCAAGTTTAACCAAAAGTTGATTAGATTTAACCACGATTGACTTAAGTTGACTAGTTTTGAAAAGAATTTTGAAATAACTAAACGAAATTATTTAATTATGTGGAATACTTACTTCTAATAAATTAATCAAAATTATTTAATTAAATGAGAAGCCATTCCTAATTAATTAAATGAAGTTATTTAATTAAATAAGAAATGTGTCTCTAATTATTTAAAGATTACTTAATTAAATAAAAAAATTAATTATGAGAGCATATCTCATTTTATTAAATTAAATATCTCAACAAAATCTCTCTTCAGTTCAAAAAGAGAAATTTTCAGTTCACTATTGATAAAAAATGAATTAAATGAGTTAACTCCTTTTTCTACTCAAATTGAATAAGTTAATTCCTTATTTTACTCAAATTGAATCTGTTAACTCCCTTTAATTTGAAAATCCCACTTTATGACTGAAATTCACCTTTAATCTTGACTGTTGATTGAAATCGATCTCAACCGTTGTTGAATTTCAGAAAAGTGTATTTAGGAGACCCTCATCTCTTCATTTTGAAAGTTTGAATGAGAATTTGCATCGAATTGTTGCTAGAATTCATACTCACATTTTCTCATATTCACATACGCAAAAATCATTTTTGACCAAAAGTTGACTAGATTTAACCACGGTTGACTTGAGTTCACTAGATTCAAATTGTTTTTTGAAATAATTAAATGAAATTATTTAATTAAATGGAGTACTTACTTCTAATTAATTAAATAAAGTTATTTAATTAAATGAGAAGCCATTCCTAACTAATTAAATGAAGTTATTTAATTAAATAAGAAAAGTGTCTCTAATTTTTCAAAGATTATTTAATTAAATAGAAAAAGTAATTATGAGAGCATATCTCATTTTATCAAATTAAATATCTCAACAAAATCTCTCTTCAGTTCAAAAAGGGAAATTTCCAGTTCACTATTGATAAAAAATGAGTTAAATCAATTAACTACTCTTTCTACTCAAATTCAATCAGTTAACTCCTTATTTCACTCAATTTAAATCTCTTAACTCCCTTTAATTTGGAAAGTCGATTTATGACTGAACTTCACCTTTAATCTTGACCATTGATTGAAATCGATCTCATTTTATTAAATTCACTATTGATAAAAAATGAGTTAAATCATTTAACTCCTTTTTCTACTCAAAATGAACTAGTTAACACCTTATTTTACTCAAATTAAATATATTAACTCCCTTAATTTTGGAAATCTCCCTTTATGACTGAACTTCACCTTTAATCCTGACCGTTGATTTAAATCAATCTCAAGGGTTGATGAATTCCAAGAAAGTCTATTTTAGAGACCCTCATCTCTTCATTTTGAAAGGTTGAATGAGAATTTGCATTGAATTGTTGCTGAAATTCATACTCACATTTTCTCTTATTCACATACGCAAAGATCAAGTTTGACCAAAAGTTCATCAGATTTAACCACGGTTGATTTGATTTGACTAATTTCGAAAAGAATTTTGAAATAATTAAATGAAATGATTGAATTAAATGGAGCACTTACTTCTAATTCATTAACAAAGTTATTTGATTAAATGAGAAGCCATTCCTAATTAATTAAATTAAGTTATTTAATTAAATAATAAATGTGTTTCTAATTAATTAAAGATTAATTAATTAAATAGAAAAAGTAATTATGAGAGCATATCTCATTTTATTAAATTAAATATCTCAACAAAATCTCTCTTCAGTTCAAAAAAGAAAATTTTCAGTTCACTATTGATAAAAAATGAGTTAAATCAGTTAACTCCTTTTTCTACTCAAATTGAATTAGTTAACTCCTTATTTTACTCAACTTTAATTTGTTAAATTCCTTTAATTTGCAAATCTCCCTTTATGACTGAACTTCACCTTTAATCCTAACCATTGATTGAAATCGATCTCAACCATTGATGAATTCGAGGAAAGTCTATTTAAGAGATTCTCATCTCTTCACTTTTAAAGGTTGAATGGGAATTTGCATCGAATTGTTGCTAAAATACATACTTACATTTGCTCATATTCACATACACAAAGATCAAGTTTGACCAAAAGTTGATTAGATTTAACCACGGTTGACTTGAGCTAACTAGTTTCCAAAAGAATTTTGAAATAATTAAACAAAATTATTTAATTAAGTGGAGTACTTACTTTTAATTAATTAAACAAAGTTATTTAATTAAATGAGAAGCGATTCCTAATTAATCAAATGAAGTTATTTAATTAAATAAAAAAAGTGTCTCTAATTAATTAAAGATTACTTAATTAAATAGAAAAAGAAATTATGAGAGCATATCTCATTTTATTAACTTAAATATCTCAATAAAATCTCTCTTCAGTTCAAAAAGGGAAATTTCTAGTTCACTATTGATCAAAAATGAGTTAAATTAGTTAACTCCTTTTTCTACTCAAATTGAATCAGTTAACTCCTTATTTTATTCAACTTAAATCTGTTAACTCCCTTTAATTTGAAAATCTCCCTTTTTGACTGAACTTCACCTTTAATCCTGACCGTTGATTGAAATCGATCTCAAACATTGATGAATTCCAAGAAAGTCTATTTAAGAGACCCTCATCTCTTCATTTTGAAAGGTTGAACTAGAATTTGCATCAAATTGTTGCTGGAATTCATACTCACGTTTGCTCATATTCACATATAGAAAGATCAAGTTTGATCAAAAATTCACCAGATTTAACCACGGTTGACTTGAGTTGAGTAGTTTCAAAATTTTTTTTGAAATAATTAAACAAAATTATTTAATTAAATGGAGTACTTACTCCTAATTAATTAAACAAAGTTATTTAATTAAATGAGAACCCATTCCTAACTAATTAAATAAAGTTATTTAATTAAATAAGAAAAGAATCTCTAATTTTTTAAAGATTATTTAATTAAATAGAAAAAGTAATTATTAGAGCATATCTAAATTTATTAAGTTAAATATCTCAACAAAATCTTGCTTTAGTTCAAAAAGGGAAATTTTCAGTTCACTATTGATAAAAAATGAGTTAAATGAGTTAACTCCTTTTTCTACTCAAATTGAATCAGTTAAGTCCTTATTTTACTCAACTTAAATCTGTTAACTTCCTTTAATTTGGAAATCTCCCTTTATGACAGAACTTCACCTTTAATCCTAACCGTTGATTGAAATCGATCTCAACCATTGATGAATTCCAAGAAAGTCTATTTAAGAGACCTTGATCTCTTCATTTTGAAAGGTTGAATGAGAATTTGCATCGAATTATTGCTAGAATATATACTCACATTTGCTCATATTCACATACGCGAAAATCAAGCTTGACCAAAAGTTGACCAGAATTAACTATGGTTGACTTCAGTTGACCAATTTTGAAAAGAATTTTAAAATAATTAAACAAAATTATTTAATTAAATGAAGTACTTACTTCAAATTAATTAAACAAAATTATTTAATTAAATGAGAAGCCATTCCTAATTAATTAAATGAAGTTATTTAATTAAATAAGAAAAGTGTCTCGAATTAATTAAAGATTATTTAATTAAATAAAAAAAGTAATTATGAGAGCATATCTCATTTTATTAAATTAAATATCTCAACAAAATCTCTCTCCAGTTCAAAAAGGGAAATTTCCAATTTACTATTTATCAAAAATGAGTTAATTCAGTTAACTCCTTTTTCTACTCAAATTTAATCAGTTAACTCTTTATTTTACTCAAATTAAATCAGTGAACTCCCTTTAATTTGGAAATCTCCCTTTATTACTGAATTTCAACTTTAATCTTGATTGTTGTTTGAAATCGATCTCAACCGTTGATGAATTCTAGGAAAGTCTATTTAAGAGACCCTCATCTCTTCATTTTGAAAGGTTGAATGAGAATTTGCATCGATTTGTTGCTAGAATTCATACTCACATTTGAGCATATTCACATACGCAAAGATCAAGTTTGACCAAAAGTTGACCAGATTTAACCACGGTTAACATGAGTTGACTAGTTTTGAAAATAATTTTGTAATAATTAAACAAAATTATTTAATTAAATGGAGTACTTACTTTTAATTAATTAAACAAAGTTATTTAATTAAATGAGAAGCCATTCCTAATTAATTAAATGAAGTTATTTAATTAAATAAGAAAAGTGTCTCTAATTAATTAAAGATTACTTAATTAAATAAAAAAAGTAATTATGAGAGCATATATCGTTTTATTAAATTAAATATCTCAACAAAATCTCTCTTCAGTTCAAAAAGGGAAATTTCCAGTTCACTATTGATAAAAAACGAGTTAAATTAGTTAACTCCTTTTTTCTACTCAAATTCAATCAGTTAACTCCTTATTTTACTCAATTTAAATATGTTAACTCCCTTTAATTTGGAAACTCCGTTTATGACTGAACTTCACCTTTAATCCTGACTGTTGATTGAAATCGATCTCAACCGTTGATGAATTTCAGGAAAGTCTATTTAAGAGACCCTCATCTCCTCATTTTGAAAGGTTGAATGAGAATTTGCATCGAATTGTTGTTATAATTCATACTCACATTTGCTCATATTCACATACGAAAAAATCAAGTTTGACCAAAAGTTGACCAGATTTAACCACGGTTGACATGAGTTGACTAGTTTCGAAAAGAATTTTGAAATAATTAAACAAAATTATTTAATTAAATGGAGTACTTACTTCTAATTAACTAAACAAGGTTATTTAATTAAATGAGAAGCCATTTCTAACTAATTAAATGAAGTTATTTAATTAAATCAGAAAAGTGTCTCTAATTTTTTAAAGTTTTTTTAATTAAATAGAAAAAGTAATTATGAAAGCATATCTAATTTTATTAAATTAAATATCTCAACAAAATCTCTCTTCAGTTCAAAAAAAGAAATTTTTAGTTCACTATTGATAAAAAAATGAGTTAAATCATTTAACTCTTTTTTCTACTCAAATTGAATCAGTTAACTCCTTATTTTACTCGAATTAAATCTGTTAACTAACTTTAATTCGAAAATCTCCCTTCATGATTGAAATTCACCTTTAATCCTGACTGTTGATTGAAATCGATCTCAACCGTTGATGAATTCTAAGAAAGTCTATTTAAGAGACCCTCATCTCTTCATTTTGAAAGGTTGAATGAGAATTTGCATCGAATTGTTGCTGGAATTCATACTCACATTTGCTCATATTCACATACGCAAAGATCAAGTTTGACCAAAAGTTGACCAAATTTAACCACGGTTGACTTGAGTTGACTAGTTTCAAAAAAAAAATTGAAATAATTAAACAAAATTATTTAATTAAATGGAGTACTTACTTCTAATTTATTATTATTATTATTATTTTAAATGCGCTTGGTAAACTTTTTAACGTGACTGGTAGGGCTGGCGCGACACGCCCACCGGTACCACGAACGCTTTGACCTGGAGCTATGAACCAGTGAGGCCACAAACGGGGGACCTCATCCCCATGAGATTTGAACCTGGATGGCAAGGATAACAACGCAACAACTTAACCATCACAACATGCCACTATTGGCAAGTACTTACTTGTAATTAATTAAACAAAGTTATTTAATTAAATGAAAAGACATTCTTAATTAATTAAATAAAGTTATTTAATTAAATAATAAAAGTGTTTCCAATTAATTAGAGATTATTTAATTAAATAGAAAAAGAAATTATGAAAGCATATCTCATTTTATTAAATTAAATCTATTAACTCCCTTTAATTTGGAAATCTCTCTTTATGACTGAACTTCACCTTTAATCCTGACCGTTGATTGAAATCGATCTCAACCGTTGATGAATTCGAGAAAAGTCTATTTAAAAGACTCTCACCTCTTCATTTTGAAAGGTTGAATGAGAATTTGCATCAAATTGTTGCTAGAATACATACTCACATTTGCTCATATTCACATACGTAAAGATCAAGTTTGACAAAAAGTTGACCAGATTTAACCACAGTTGACTTGAGTTGACTAGTTTCGAAAAGTGTTTTTAAATAATTAAATAAAATGATTTAATTAAATGGACTACTTACTTCTAATTTATTAAACAAAGTTATTTAATTAAATGAGAAGCCATTCCTAATTAATTAAATGAAGTTATTTAATTAAATAAGAAAAGTGTCTCTAATTAATTGAAGAATACTTAATTAAATAGAAAAAGTAATTATGAGAACATATCTCATTTTATTAAATTAAATATCTCAACAAAATCTCTCTTCTATTCAAAAAGGAAAATTTTCAGTTCACTATGGATAAAAAATGAGTTGAATCAGTTAACTCCTTATTTTACTCAAATTAAATCTGTTAACTCCCTTTATATCTGAACTTCATCTTTAATCCCGACCATTGATTGAAATTGATCTCAATCGTTGATAAATTAAAAAAATTTCTATTTAAGAGACGCTCATCTCTTCATTTTGAAAGCTTGAATGAGAATTTTTATCAGATTGTTGCTGGAATTCATACTCACATTTGCTCATATTCACATACGCAAAGATCAAGTTTGACCAAAAGTTGACAAAATTTAACCACAGTTGACTTGAGTTGACTAGTTTTGAAAAAAATTTTGAAATAATTAAACAAAAATATTTAATTAAATGGAGTACTTACTTTTAATTAATTAAACAAAGTTATTTAATTAAATGAGAAGCCATTGCTAATTCATTAAATGAAGTTATTTAATTAAATAAGAAAAGTGTCTCTAATTAATTCCAGATTACTTAATTAAATAGAAAAAGTAATTATGAGAGCATATCTCATTTTATTAAATGAAATATCTCAACAAAATCTCTCTTCAGTTCAAAAACGGAAATTTTCAGTTCACTATGGATCAAAAATGAGTTAAATGAGTTAACTCTTTTTTTTACTCAAATTGAATCAATTAACTCCTTATTTTACTCAAATTAAATCTGTTAACTCCCTTTAATTTGGAAATCTCCCTTTATGACTGAACTTCACCTTTAATCTTGACCGTTGTTTGAAATCGATCTCAACCGTTGACGAATTCTAAAAAAGTATATTTAAGAGACCCTCATCTATTCATTTTGAAAGGTTGAATGAGAATTTGTGTCGAATTGTTGCTGGAATACATACACACATTTGCTCATATTCACATACGCAAAGATCAAGTTTGACGAAAAGTTGATCAGATTTAACCACGGTTGACTTGAGTTGACTAGTTTCGAAAAGAATTTTTGAATAACTAAACAAAATTATTTAATTAAATTGAGTACTTACTTCTAATTAATTAAACAAAATTATTTAGTTAAATGAGAAGCCATTCCTAATTAATTAAATAAAGTTATTTAATTAAATAACAAAAGTGTCTCTAATTAATTAAAGATTATTTAATTAAATAAGAAAAGTAATTATGAGAGCATATCTCATTTTATTAAATTAAATATCTTAACAAAATCTCTCTTCAGTTCAAAAAGAGAAATTTCCAATTCACTATTGATAAAAAATGAGTTAAATAAGTTAACTCCTTTTTTTACTCAAATTGAATCAGTTAACTCTTTATTTTACTCAAATTAAATCTGTTAACTCCCTTTAATTTTGGAATCTCCCTTTATGACTGAACATCACCTTTAATCCCGACCGTTGATTGAAATCGATCTCAACCGTTAATGAATTCCAAGAAAGTCTATTTAAGAGACCCTCATCTCTATATTTTGAAAGGTTGACTGAGAATTTGCATCAAATTGTTGCTAGAATTCATACTCACATTTGCTCATATTCACATACGCAAAGATCAAGTTTGACCAAAAGTTGACCAGATTTAACCACGGTTGACTTGAGTTGACTAGTTTCAAAAAGAATTTTGAAATAATAAACAAAATTATTTAATTAAATGGAGTACTTACTTCTAATTAATTAAACAAAGTTATTTAATTAAATGAGAAGCCATTCCTAAGTAATTAAATGAAGTTATTTAATTAAATAAGAAAAGTGCCTCTAATTGATTCAAGATTACTTAATTAAATAGAAAAGGTAATTATGAGAGCATATCTCATTTTATTAAATTAAATATCTCAACAAAATCTCTCTTCAGTTCAAAAAGGGAAATTTTCAGTTCACTATAGATCAAAAATGAGTTAAATCAGTTAACTCCTTTTTCTACTCAAATAGAATCAGTTAACTCCTTATTTTACTTAAATTAAATCAGTTAACTCACTTTAATTTGGAAATCTCCCTTTATAACTGAACTTCACCTTTAATCCTAACTGTTGATTGAAATCGATCTCAACCGTTGATGAATTCCAGGAAAGTCTATTTAAGAGACCCTTATCTCTTCATTTTGAAAGGTTGAATGAGAATTTTCATCAGATTGTTGCTGGAATTCATACTCACATTTGCTCATATTCACATACGCAAAGATAAAGTTTGACCAAAAGTTGAACAGATTTAACCACGGTTGACTTGAGTTGACAAGTTTTGAATTTTTTTTTGAAATAATTAAACAAAATTATTTAATTAAATGGAGTACTTACTTCTAATTAATTTTAAAAATTTATTTAATTAAATGAGAAGCCATTCCTAATTAATTAAATGAAGTTATTTAATTAAAATTCGATTAATTATTTTAAAATTCTTTTCAAAACTAGTCAACTCAAGCCAACCGTGGTTAAATCTGGTCAACTTTTGGTCAAACTTGATATTTGCGTATGTGAATATGAGAAAATGTGAGTATGAATTCCAACAAAAATTCGATGCAAATTCTCATTCAACTTTTCAAAATGAACAAATGAGGGTCTCTTTAATAAACTTTCCTAGAATTCATCAACGGTTGAGATCGATCTCAAACAACGGTTAGGATTAAAGGTGAAGTTCACCCATAAAGGGAGATTTCCGAATTAAAGGGAGTTTATAGTTTTAATTTGAGTAAAATAACGAGTTAACTGATTCAATTTGAGTAGGAAAAAGAGTTAACTGATTTAACTCATTTTTTATCAATAGTGAACTGGAAATTTCCCTTTTTGAACTGAAGAAAGATTTTGTTGAGATATTTAATTTAATAAAATGAGATATGTTCTCATAATTACTTTTTCTTATTAATTAAATAATCTTTAATAATTAGAGGAACTTTTCTTATTTAATTAAATAACTTTATTTATTTAATTAGGAATGGCTTCTCATTTAATTAAATAACTTTGTTGAATTAATTAGAAGTAAGTACTCCATTTAATTCAATAATTTTGTTTAATTATTTCAAAATTCTTTTTGAAACTAGTCAACTCAACTCAACTGTTGTTAAATTTGGTCAACTTTTGGTCAAACTTGATCTTTGCGTATATGAATATAAGCAAATGTGAGTATGAATTCCAGCAACAATTCGATGCAAATTCTCATTCAACCTTTCAAAATGAAGAGATGAGGGTCTCTTAAATAGACTTTCCTGGAACTCATCAACGGTTGAGATCGATTTCAATCAACGGTTAGGATTAAAGGTGAAGTTCAGTCATAAAGAGAGATTTCCAAATTAAACGAAGTTAACAGATTTAATTTGAGTAAAATAAGGAGTTAACTAATTCAATTTGAGTAGAAAAAGGAGTTAACTCATTTAACCCATTTTTTATCAATAGTGAACTAGAAATGTCCCTTTTTGAATTGAAGAGAGATTTTGTTGAGATGTTTTATTTAATAAAATGAGATATGCTCTCATAATTACTTTTTTTATTTAATTAAATAATCGTTAATTAATTAGAGACACTTTTCTTATTTAATTAAATAACTTCATTTAATTAATTAGGAATGGCTTCTTATTTAATTAAATAACTTTGTTTAATTAATTAGAAGTAAGTACTCCATTTAATTAAATAATTTCGTTTAGTTATGTCAAAAAAATTTTTGAAACTAGTCAACTCAAGTCAACTGTGGTTAAATCTGGTCAACTTTTGGTCAAACTTGATCTTTGCGCATGTGAATATGAGCAAATGTGAGTATGAATTGCAGCAACAATTCGATGCAAATTCTCATTCAACCTTTTAAAATGTAGAGATGAGGGTCTCTTAAATAGACTTTCCTTGAATTCATCAACGGTTGAGATCGATTTCAATCAACGGTCCAGATTAAAGGTGAAGTTCATTCATAAAGTGAGATTTCCAAATTAGAGGAAGTTAACAGATTTAATTTGAGTAAAATAAGGAGTTAACTGATTCAATTTGAGTAGAAAAAAGAGTTAACTCATTTAACTCATTTTTGATCAATAGTGAACTGAAAATTTCTATTTTTTACTAAAGAGAGATTTTGTTGAGATATTTAATTTAATAAAATGAAATATGCTCTCATAATTACTTTTTCTATTTAATTAAATAATTTTTAATTAATTAGAGACCCTTTTCTTATTTAATTAAATAACTTCATTTAATTAAATAACTTTGTTTAATTAATTAGAAGTAAGTACTACATTTAATTAAATAATTTCATTTAATTATTTCAAAATTCTTTTCAAAACTAGTCAACTCAAGTCAACCGTGGTTAAATCTGGTCAACTTTTTATCAAACTTGATGTTTGCGTATGTGAATATGAGCAAATGTGAGTATGAATTCCAACAACAATTCGATGCAAATTCTCATTCAACCTTTCAAAATGAAGAGACGAGAGTCTCTTAAATGGACTTTCTTGGAATTCATCAACGGTTGAGATCGATTTCAATCAATTGTTTGGATTAAAGGTGAAGTTCAGTCATAAAGGGAGATTTCCAAATTGAAGGGAGTTAACAGATTTAATTTGAGTGAAATAAGGAGTTAACTGATTCAATTTGAGTAGAAAAAGGAGTTAACCAGTTTAACTCATTTTTCATCAATCGTGAACTGAAAATTTTCCTTTTTGAACTGAAGAGAGATTTTGTTGAGATATTTAATTTAATAAAATGTGATATGCTCTTATAATTACTTTTTTTATTTAATTAAATAATCTTTAATTAATTAGAGACACTTTTCTTATTTAATTAAATAACTTCATTTAATTAATTAGGAATGGCTTCTCATTTAATTAAATAACTTTGTTTAATTAAATAATTTTATTTAATTATTTCCAAATTCTTTTCAAAATTAGTTAACTCATGTCAACCGTGGTTAAATCTGGTCAACTTTTGAATAAACTTGATCTTTGCGTATGTGAATATGAGCAAATGTGAGTATGAATTTCAACAACAATTCGATATAAATTCTCATTCAACCTTTCAAAGTGAAGAGATGAGGGTCTCTTAAATAGACTTTCCCAGAATTCATCAACGGTTGATATCGATTTCAATCAACGGTCAGGATTAAAGGTGAAGTTCAGTCATAAAGGAAGATTTCAAAATTAAATAGAGTTAAGAGATTTAATTTGAGTAAAATAAGGAGTTAACGGATTCAATTTGACTAGGAAAAGGAGTTAACTGATTTAACTCATTTTTGCTCAATAGTGAATTGGAAATTTCCTTTTTTGAACTGAAGAGAGTTTTTGTTGAGATATTTAATTTAATAAAATGAGATATGCTCTCATAATTAATTTTTTTATTTATTTAAATAATCTTTAATTAATTAGAGACACTTTTCTTATTTAATTAAATAACTTCATTTAATTAATTAGGAATGGCTTCCCATTTAATTAAATAACTTATTTTAATTAATTAGAAGTAAGTACTCCATTTAATTAAATAATTTCGTTTAGTTATGTCAAAATTTTTTTTGAAACTAGTCAACTCAAGTCAACTGTGGTTAAATCTGGTCAACTTTTGGTCAAACTTGATCTTTGCGCATGTGAATATGAGCAAATGTGAGTATGAATTGCAGCAACAATTCGATGCAAATTCTCATTCAACCTTTTAAAATGTAGAGATGAGGGTCTCTTAAATAGACTTTCATTGAATTCATCAACGGTTGAGATCGATTTCAATCAACGGTCCAAATTAAAGGTGAAGTTCATTCATAAAGTGAGATTTCCAAATTAAAGGAAGTTAATAGATTTAATTTGAGTAAAATAAGGAGTTAACTGATTCAATTTGAGTAGAAAAAAGAGTTAACTCATTTTTTATCAATAGTGAACTGAAAATTTCTATTTTTAACTAAAGAGAGATTTTGTTGAGATATTTAATTTAATAAAATGAGATATGCTCTCATAATTACTTTTTCTATTTAATTAAATAATTTTTAATTAATTAGAGACACTTTTCTTATTTAATTAAATAACTTCATTTAATTAATTAAGAATGGCTTCTCATTTAATTAAATAACTTTGTTTAATTAATTAGAAGTAAGTACTACATTTAATTAAATAATTTTATTTAATTATTTCAAAATTCTTTTCAAAACTAGTCAACTCAAGTCAACCGTGGTTAAATCTGGTCAACTTTTTATCAAACTTGATGTTTGCGTATGTGAATATGAGCAAATGTGAGTATGAATTCCAACAACAATTCGATGCAAATTCTCATTCAACCTTTCAAAATGAAGAGACGAGAGTCTCTTAAATGGACTTTCTTGGAATTCATCAACGGTTGAGATCGATTTCAATCAATTGTTAGGATTAAAGGTGAAGTTCAGTCATAAAGGGAGATTTCCAAATTGAAGGGAGTTAACAGATTTAATTTGAGTGAAATAAGGAGTTAACTGATTCAATTTGAGTAGAAAAAGGAGTTAACCAGTTTAACTCATTTTTCATCAATCGTGAACTGAAAATTTCCCTTTTTGAACTGAAGAGAGATTTTGTTGAGATATTTAATTTAATAAAATGTGATATGCTCTTATAATTACTTTTTTTATTTAATTAAATAATCTTTAATTAATTAGAGACACTTTTCTTATTTAATTAAATAACTTCATTTAATTAATTAGGAATGGCTTCTCATTTAATTAAATAACTTTGTTTAATTAAATAATTTTATTTAATTATTTTCAAATTCTTTTCAAAACTAGTTAACTCATGTCAACCGTGGTTAAATCTGGTCAACTTTTGATCAAACTTGATCTTTGCGTATGTGAATATGAGCAAATGTGAGTATGAATTCCAACAACAATTCGATATAAATTCTCATTCAACCTTTCAAAGTGAAGAGATGAGGGTCTCTTAAATAGACTTTCCCAGAATTCATCAACGGTTGATATCGATTTCAATCAATGGTCAGGATTAAAGGTCAAGTTCAGTCATAAAGGAAGATTTCAAAATTAAATAGAGTTAAGAGATTTAATTTGAGTAAAATAAGGAGTTAACTGATTCAATTTGACTAGGAAAAGGAGTTAACTGATTTAACTCATTTTTGCTCAATAGTGAATTGGAAATTTCCCTTTTTGAACTGAAGAGAGTTTTTGTTGAGATATTTAATTTAATAAAATGAGATATGCTCTCATAATTAATTTTTTTATTTATTTAAATAATCTTTAATTAATTAGAGACACTTTTCTTATTTAATTAAATAACTTCATTTAATTAATTAGGAATGGCTTCCCATTTAATTAAATAACTTATTTTAATTAATTAGAAGTAAGTACTCCATTTAAGTTAAATAATTTTGTTTAATTATTTTAAATTTTTTTTCGAACCTAGTCAACTCAAGTCGACTGTGGTTAAGTATGGTCAAATTTTGTTTAAACTTGATCTTTGCGTATGTGAATATGAGCAAATGTGAGTATGAGTTTTAGCAACAATTCGATGCAAATTCTCATTCAACCTTTCAAAATGAAGAGATGAGGGTCTCTTAAAGAGACTTTCTTGAAATTCATCAACGATTGAGATCGATTTCAATCAACGGTCAGGATTAAAGGTGAAGTTCAGTCATAAAGGGAGATTTCCAAATTAAAGGGAGTTAACCGATTTAATTTTAGTAAAATAAGGAGTTAACTAATTTAATTTGAGTAGAAAAAGAAGTTAACTGATTTAACACATTTTTGATCAATAGTGAACTAGAAATTTCCGTTTTTGAACTGAAGGGAGATTTTGTTGAGATATTTAGTTTAATAAAATGAGATATGGTCTCATAATTACTTTTTCCATTTAATTAAATAATCTTTAATTAATTAAAGACACTTTTCTTATTTAATTAAATAACTTCATTTAATTAATTAGGAATGGCTTCTCATTTAATTAAATACCTTTTTTTAATTATTTAGAAATACGTACGTCATTTAATTAAATAATTTTGTTTAATTATTTTGAAATTCTTTTCGAAACTAGTCAACTCAAGTCAACCGTCTTTAAATCTGATCAACTTTTGGTCAAACTTGATCTTTGTGTATGTGAATATGAGCAAATGTGAGTATGAATTTTAGTAACAATTCGATGCAAATTCTCAATCAACCTTTGAAAATGAAGAGATGAGGGTCTCTTAAATACTCTTTCTTGGAATTCATCAACGGTTGAGATCGATTTCAATCAATGGTCAGGATTAAAGGTGAAGTTCAGTCATAAAGGAAGATTTCTAAATTAAAGGGAGTTAACAAATTTAATTTGAGTAAAATAAGGAGTTAACTGATTCAATTTGAGTAGAAAAAGGAGTTAACTGATTTAACTCATTTTTGATCAATAGTGAACTGAAAATTTCTCTTTTTGAATTGAAGAGAGATTTTATTGAGATATTTAATTTAATAAAATGAGATATGCTCTCATAATTACCTTTTCTCTTTAATTAAATAATGTTTAATTAATTAGAGACACTTTCCTTATTTAATTAAATAACTTCATTTAATTAATTAGGAATGGTTTCTCATTTAATTAAATAACTTTGTTTAATTAATTACGAATAAGTACTCCATTTAATTAAATAATTTCATTTAATTATTACAAAATTCTTTTCAAAACTAGTCAACTCAAGTCAACCATGGTTAAATCTGGTAATCTTTTGGTCAAACTTAATCTTTGCGTATGTGAAATATGAGCAAATGTGAGTATGAATTCTAGCAACAATTCGATGCAAATTCTCATTCAAATTTTCAAAATCAAGAGATGAGGGTCTCTTAAGTAGACTTTCCTCGAATTCATCAACGGTTGAGATCGATTTTAATCAACGGGCAGGATTAAAGGTGAACTTCAGTCATAAAGGCAGATTTCCAAATTAAAGAGAGTTAACAGATTTAATTTGAGTAAAATAAGGAGTTAACTGATTCAATTTGAGTACAAAAAGGAGTTAACTCATTTAACTCATTTTTGATCAATAGTGAACTGAAAATTTCTCTTTTTGAACTGAAGAGAGATTTTGTTGAGATATTTAATTTAATAAAATGAGATATGCTCTCATATTTAATTTTTCTATTGAATTAAATAATCTTTAATTAATTAGAGACAATTTTCTTATTTAATTAAATAACTTCATTTAATTAATTAGGAATGGCTTCTCATTTAATTAAATAACTTTGTTTAATTAATTAGAAGTAAGTACTCCATTTAATTAAATAATTTCATTTAATTATTTCAAAATTCTTATCGAAACTAGTCAACTGAAGTCGACCGTGGTTAAATCAGGTCAACTTTTGGTCAAACTTGATATTTACGTATGTGAGTATGAGCAAATCTGAGTATGAATTTCAACAACAATTTGATGCAAATTCTTATTCAACCTTTCAAAATAAAGATATGAGTGTCTCTTAAATAGACTTTTCTAGAATTCATCAACGGTTGATATCGATTTCAACCAATAGTTAGGATTAAAGGTGAAGTTCAGTCATAAAGGGAGATTTCTAAATTAAAGGGAGTTAACAGATTTAATTTGAATAAAATAAGGAGTTAACTGATTCAATTTGAGTTCAAAAAAGAGTTAACTGATTTAACTCATTTTTTATCAATAGTGAACTGAAAATTTCCCTTTTTGAACTTACGAGAGATTTTGTCGAGATATTTAATTTAATAAAATGAGATATGCTATCATAATTACTTTTTCCATTTAATTAAATATAGTTTAATTAATTAGAGACACTTTTCTTATTTAACTAAATAACTTCATTTAATTAATTAGGAATGGCTTCTCATTTAATTAAATAACTTTGTTTAATTAATTAGAGATAAGTAATCCATTTAATTAAATAATTTCGTTTAATTATTTAAATTTTTTTTTCGAAACTAGTGAACTCAAGTCAACCGTGGTTAAATCTGATCAACTTTTGGTTAAACTTGATCTTTGCGTATGTGAATATGAGCAAATGTGAGTATGAATTCTAGCAACAATTCGATGCAAATTCTCATTCAACCTTTTAAAATGAAGAGATAAGGGTCTCTTAAATAGACTTTCCTAGAATTCATCAACAGTTGAGATCGATTTCAATCAACGGTCAGGATTAAAGGTGAACTTCAGTCATAAAGGGAGATTTTCAAATTAAAGGGAGTTAACAGATTTAACTTGAGTAAAATAAGGAGTTAACTGATTCAATTTGAGTAGAAAAAGGTGTTAACTGATTTAACTCATTTTTTATCAATAGTGAACTGGAAATTTCCTTTTTTTAACTGAAGAGATATTTTGTTGAGATATTTAATTTAATAAAATGAGATATGCTCTCATAATTACTTTTTCTATTTAACTAAATAATCTTTAATGAATTAGAGACACTTTTCTTATTTAATTAAATAACTTCATTTAATTAATTAGGAATGGCTTCTCATTTAATTAAATAACTTTGTTTAATTAATTAGAAGTAAGTACTGCATTTAATTAAATAATTTTGTGTAATTATTTCAAAATTCTTTTTGAAACTAGTCAACTCAAGTCAACTGTGGTTAAATCTAGTCAACGTTTGGTCAAACTTGATATTTGCGTATGTGAATATGAGCAAATGTGAGTATAAATTCTAGCAACAATTCGATGCAAATTCTCATTCAACCTTTCAAAATGAAGAGATGAGGGTCTCTTAAATAGACTTTCCTGGAATTCATCAACGGTTGAGATCGATTTCAATCAACAGTGATGATTAAAGGTGAAGTTCAGTTATAAAGGGAGATTTGCAAATTAAATGGAGTTAACAGATTTAATTTCAGTAAAATGACGAGTTAACTGATTCAATTTGAGTAGAAAAAGGAGTTAACTGATTTAACTCATTTTTGATCAATAGTGAACTGGAAATTTCCCTTTTTGAACTAAAGAGAGATTTTTTTGAGATATTTAATTTAATAAAATGAGATATGCTCTCATAATTACTTTTTTGATTTATTTAAATAATTTTTAATTAATTAGAGACACTTTTCTTATTTAATTAAATAACTTCATTTAATAAATTAGGAATGGTTTCTCATTTAATTAAATAACTTTGTTTAATTAATTAGAAGTAAGTACTCCATTTAATTAAATAATTTCATTTAATTATTTCAAAATTCTTTTCGAAACTAGTCAACTCAAGTCAACCGTGGTTAAATCTGGTCAACTTTTGGTCAAACTTGAAATTTGCGTATGTGAATATGAGAAAATGTGAGTATGAATTCCAGCAACAATTCGATGCAAATTCTCATTCAACCTTTCAAAATGAAGAGATGAGGGTCTCTTAAATAGACTTTTCTAGAATTCATCAATGGTTGAGATCGATTTCAATCAACGGTCAGGATTAAAGGTGAAGTTCAGTTATAAACAGAGATTTCAAAATTAAAGGGAGTTAACAGATTTAATTTGAGTAAAATAAGGAGTTAACTGATTCAATTTGAGTAGAAAAAGGAGTTAACTGATTTAACTCATTTTTGATCAATAGTGAACTGGAAAATTCCCTTTTTGAACTGAAGAGAGATTTTTTTGAGATATTTAATTTAATAAAATGAGATATGGTCTCATAATTACTTTTTCTATTTAATTAAATAATCTTTAATTAATTAGAGACATTTTTCTTATTTAATTAAATAACTTCATTTAATTAATTAAGAATGGCTTTTCATTTAATTAAAATACTTTGTTTAATTAATTAACAATCAAGTCACCTACAACCTATCTTATCACTATCTCCAAGTGTCCTCCCAAGCTTGACGTACCCTTCCAAGCCATCATATGTTGACACAAGGTGTGGAGGATGAGTCAGTTGAAAAAGGGGCTTTGATCGGAGTTGAAGGCTAAATCTTAATGGTACAAAACATTAGTACTATGCAATCCCTTAACACCATGTAATGGTCATTTCCCCATGCATTTTGCGCATTCCAAGGGGCTGCAAAATGCAGCAGCAGGCTAAACAGGAGAAGGTAAGCAACAATCATCATGGGGTATAAAAGATTTCCAAATAAAACACATTCAACTCTTTAAATTAATTGCTCGCATAATACAATTTCGTTCCCCTTTTTGAAAACTTGGCCCATGAATTTATTTCGAAAAACAAGGTCAGTGAGCTTACTCGCCATACACAGATACCACTACCAAAGGAAGGGTATGAGGCACGTGATCCAATAGAATATGGTAAGAAAAGTGTGACAGGGTTGGGGTAGAGTGAAAAGTAGTATAAAACAAGTTAATTAAGGCCCCCTTTTTTTTTTTTCACCTTTAACAAAGTTTGCCATTACTCTCCTTCCCACCAAGTCCAACTTGGCATCCGGGAAGGTGTACGAATGCACAGTGATGGAGGGATCTCCCATGCGCTCAGAACATGGAATTAAGTATGAGTTCAAGTACGTGAAGACTTAGGAAAAAGGGAAACATTTAGATTTTAAAGTTATTAGGTAGCTCCTAGGATATTTTAGGATTCCTTTTCTTTTTAAATTTATTTATTCAAATTTTAAATTTTTAAAAGTAAAGGATCAACAAAGAATATTCCCTATTGCATCAAATGAATTAATTTCTCCTTTCATGTAAAGTCCAGAGAGCAATTTTGCTTCTGAAGGTGCACTTTTTTCTTTTAAGTCATTTTTTGTTGTAAGTGTTGATTGATTTTATTTTCTATAAGCTATATATATATATATATATATATTTTTTTTTTTTTTTTTTTTTTTTTTGAGTCAACCATTTTAACACAAGGGAAGTGTTTATATCCAATTTGTTTTTATTTTATTTTATTTTTTTAATCACATAGTTGGCACAGAGAGAAATGGACTGTTTGTATCTATTAACAAGGTTAAATTATGTTTTCTCAATTACCAAAATATGAATTGAATTTTCAACTTAACATACATTCTTCCACCATATATATTTAAACTTAAAAAAAAAACTTTCATAATTGATCATCACCATTTAATCTATTTTCCCACACACATATGCATGAATTGAAATAGCATAAGATACAATGCAAGAAGGTTTCTCAATCTTTTGTTTTTCCTTCTAATCAAAGACACAAATGTGAGAGGAGATCTAATTGATGCAAATTTTTTTAAACATCCACACTTTACATGGACCCATCATTGCCCAAGTGTTATGAACCTGGCTCTGATACCAAAATTTCATGCCCAAAATTCAGAGGGAAAAAAAAAGCACACCAATCTTTTTTTCTCAATAAACTATTTTTTTTTTTTTTTTTCAAAAGATGTACTTTCATTTTCTAATTGTATTTAAGTGAACCATATCAATTACATAACAAGGAATATTATTCGTTTTCTTTCTAATGCTGATTCATGATAATACCTATGAAGTCTGAATTCAATACAAATTTTCTTTAACATAGTTTGAACTCAAAATTAGTAGGTTTTATTTCACCGTAGTATCAAGTTAGATTAAATCAAATGAATGAAATTACAAACATAAGAGTGCCACGCAAAGGTAAAAGCGTCATCACATCTACTATCAAGTAACAAATGCAAAAATGGAATACGAAAATCTCATATGCAAGAAACATTACTCAATCTTTTCTCTTCTATTAATCAACCTGGTTCAAGGCTCCATCGGGAAAGAACCAGTAAGAAAACCCGATGTCGTTGCCAATACATCAACATTCAAATTCATCTTACTTAGTATTACATTTCAAATGAAATTTCTTTCAAATCCATCACAAATGCTTTCATCCAATACCTTCAAAACTTAAAGGAGTACAAGGAGAATAAGAGCTGACCCGGGTGAAACATTACAACATTTAAAAGCAATTCAAACATACACCAAAACCCAATTTTGCACAATAGATCCAAACATAGGACCTGACTAGGGGGGAGGTGGATTTTCCCAATGGGAGATGTCAATCACCATACCATAGCCTAGCTCTTTCGGGGCTAAAATCTCAGGAAATGGCATTGTTCCACAAATGCCCTTTTGGGGCAATAATCCAAAATAACTATACTTTCACTTTTTTCAAATTTTACAACTTCAAACATGGTATGTGATGACCGGTAGGGGCCCATACACCCTACCCTTTTTCTCTCCTCTCACCATGAAAGGAGACTCTTCACCATTGAGATCCAACTAAGGCCCTACCCCCGTACATAGCCATTTTTTCCCTATCCAAGGGTGAGTAATGCCAAAACAATCCCCATGAAATCCCCTCAAGAACAAAACCTCAAGACAAGCATAAAAATGCATCAAGAACAAGAATAAAATCCCTCCAAATCAAACCCAACACACAAGCAAGCAACACAAAGAACCACACAATACCTTATGCAAGATTCAAACAAGAACAATATGAAGAAAAAAAATCTAAAAGAGTGAAGAACTTCTACCTTCACAAAAAGTTATGGTAAATGGAGATTTGAGAAGAGCTTTTCCTTTTCTTCCTTCAATCTTCAACTTTCTCTAAAACTAGAGATTGGGTAACAACCTCAACTAGTCCAATGAAGGCCTCTAAAAAGCCTTCAACTCAACCACCCAAAAGGATCAATAACTTCTCCCACCCACTAGCAATTCTAGAAACTCCTAACTCTACCCTCACTATGGTTAGACACTAAAAAGGAGGTGGGGTAAGACAACTCATGGTAACCACATGCAATTTTCGCACAAAGGCAAAAAGGGACTTTTTGAGTGACCTCAAAAGTCAACAAAAGGGGCTTAGGGGTTGGAAAAGACCCCTAACCCATACCCATACCCTTTGGGTATAAATATTTCATGTTTTAAAGCCTTAGGAAAAGGTTTAGAGCCAAACAAAAGTTAGAAAAAAAATAGAACCATCTAACAACTCTAACATACAGATTAAGCACTAATTCGAATTAAGGATGACTAAACTCGATTAAGAACCAAATTAGCAAAAGATACTGTCTTAATCCGACTTAGGTCCAAGGGTTGCATAGCTAACCCTAACTAGCACGCTGAAAAACATAAACAAATCACGAGTGTCAAGCGACACCACAAGAACATAGTTACAAACATTAACATTCATTGAACATAGAAAGATACATACATACATCTCACAATACAATAAGTGAATTATGAAAAACAAGGTTTTCAAAATTAACACATAGAGATCAGTTCTGTCCCTCCATCAGTTTCCTTGGCTAAATTTATCTACACACTCATTGCACACATCAGTAGTCCCGAAAATCACTTGCACGCATATACGTATCAGAAATTCACATAAATTGAAACATACATCAATCAAGGTTTCTTGCATCCTACTTATATCCTTCATCATAAAGATTCCAAAATTAATGTGTTAATCCTACATTTTACTTAATTCATCAACATACATATACCTAACACCTTAAATGACGAACATCAAATATCTAGAAGTAACATCACATAGCATGAAATAATATAATATGTTCTAAGCATCAGATAATGTCTCGACATCTCGAATCGTGAGTATCAAAATGATAAAATATCAACTAGGGCTGCAGAGGGTTGGGGCGAACTCAGAACATAATGCTTCAATTACTTAACTATTTAATTCATTTCTACTCACATTTAATCATCAAAAATTACATCATCAATATGACATATAACTTATTCATTAATTCAAATTAAATACGAGAATAATCATTGTTAGGCATGCATATACCTAAACATCATAACATTACCAATAGTGAATATTTCACTATCTAAATGCATAGAATCCTAATCATTGAGGTAACAAAATCAATAACATCATCATTAAGTGAAACACCTTGTATTATTGTTAGTGCAAATTAATGTTTTTAAATAGTCGAGACAACATAGTCGTTCTCTAGTCTTTAAGTATTAAAGCATGGATGAATCTGTTGTTCTCAATTTTCATTAGGTCATCTAAAAACCTACAACATTACTCCATATCCATTCAAATCTCCTACAACAGATTGACAGAGAAATTCTTATTTAATAAGTACGTGCGAGGAGGGACCTTACATCCTCCCCCACTAGCCTTTGACTTCCTCCTGGAAGTCGCACATTTGAAAAGTTCATTCTATGCTAGACCTTGTCTAGACTTATTCCAATATTTACTCTTATTAAAAGAATGATTAATAATTCACATACATACAGTGAGATGATAACATATTCCTAATTATTCTTACTAAAAGAAGAGTTCAATCCAAAATTCTAACATGATTACCTTTTCCAAGGTCAATTACTCCTTAAAACATATAAGTCACATATAAATAGTCAATGAATATCACTAACCCTATTCTCAGGGTCTTGGGTGATGGTAGGGCACATTTACTCTCACTAATGATGCTTGAATATGAGGGTAAAAAAAAACACGATTTTTTTGTTTTTTATTTTTATTTTATTTATTTATTAATAATTAAATTCTCTGAGTTTGCTACGTTAACATAGTTAGAGCACAGATACAAATTAACTTTAATCAATAAAATCTCTTTTGGACAAAATATCAATTAATACTACCACTAATTGGTTTAGAGGTCCAAATTAAGTAATAAAATTCAATTTATTCAAGACTTCAAATAAAATACATACTAACTAAAATAACATCTTACATACAATTAAATAAACTTTAATTCCAATAATGGTTGTTCCATCTACAAAACTTCCTATAATAGAATATTTCAAAATAATAATAATAATACCACTAAAATTTGAGTAAGGACTAAATAAATAAATGAGATTTTTCACAATTTTAACGTATAAAATACTCTACCATAATAAACAACTCATACTTCCCAAATTTATGCAAATCTAAAATTTATCATTACACCACACTAATTTTAAAGGAGGTACTTAAAGCAAATAGTCCTAATTTAATAAAATAGTAATTTAATATCATAATGAAAACCAAGTAATATTAAAAGCTAACACTAAACTAAGTACCTTACACAACATCAAATTTAGTAATTAATAATTTAAATTATGACATATACTACACATCTAATTTTATTATAACTAAAAATTAAACAATTGAAAAATACCAACTAATCTTCTAACATCTAACCACCAATTTTAACTATATCAACAAAACAATTATGAGCTTAACTAATAATTATCTTTTAACAATTATCTTCTAACTTTATTATCTAATACTAATAATAATCTAACTTTAATTTTAAAAAGAGTTCTAACTCTAAACCACACCCTACTTATAATTGAACAATAGAATTATTAATACTGCAATAAACCAACTAGTTTATCCTTACTACTAACTTTAATTTAAACCTAATATTTTTAACTAATACTAATTTCAATTTATAAACAATTTTAACATTTAAAAGAAATATACAAATTAACCTATTAAACATATTACTTGGCTAACCTTTTTAACAGGAAACTTTATGTAAAAACATAATTACTAAACAATAATATATAATAATAATAAAAACATATAAATTGTAAACAAATTAAAAACTTTATAAAATTTTGCCTATCACTAAACAATGATGATATTTCTTATACTATTTAATTTATATTCAAAAACATATGAATTAAAATTCTAAACATAAAACTAACTAATTTTATAACTTCATTTAATACTAAAATCTAAAAATATTAAATACTAATAACATGTGGCTAACTACAACTAACAATCTATTAAATTCAATTTTGCTCATATCTAAAATTTATTAATTAAATTTCTTAATAATAAAACCAACTAATTCCTAAACTAGCATATCAAAATATCAGAATACTCCATAACAAATAACCTTTTTACTAGATAACATATACAACCTTACTCCAAATCTCCAACAATTAACCTAATCTCCTAACCATTTTAACAATCAAGCCTCCTACAACCTATCTTATCGCTATCTCCAAGTGTCCTCCCAAGCCTGACGTACCCTTCCAAGCCATCATACGCTGACACAAGGTGTAGAGGACGAGTCAGTTGAAAAAGGGGCTTTGATTGGAGTTGAAGGCTAAATCTTAATGGCACAAAACATTAGTACTATGCAATCCCTTAACACCATGTAATGGGCATTTCCCCATGCATTTTGCGCATTCCAAGGGGCTGCAAAATGCAGCAGTAGGCTAAACAGGAGAAGGTATGCAACAATCATCATGGGGTATAAAAGATTTCCAGATAAAACACATTCAACTCTATAAATTAATTGCTCACATAATAAATTTTCCTTCCCCTTTTTGAAGACTTGGCCCACGAATTTATTTTGAAAAACAAGGTCAGTGAGCTCACTCGCCATATGCAGATACCACTGCCAAAGGAAGGGTACGGGGCACATGATCCAATAGAATATGGTAAGAAAAGTGCGAAAGGGTTGGGGTAGAGTGAAAAGTAGTATAAAACAAGTTAATTAAGGCCCCCTTTTTTTTTTCACCTTTAATAAAGTTTTCCATTACTCCCCTTCCCACCAAGTCCAACTTGGCGTCCAGGAAGGTGTACGAATGCACAGTGATGGAGAGATCTCCCATGCACTCAGAACATGGAATTAAGTATGAGTTCAAGTACGTGAAGACTTAGGAAAAAGGGAAACATTTAGAGTTTAAAGTTATTAGGTAGCTCCTAGGATATTTTAGGATTCCTTTTCTTTTTAAATTTATTTATTCGAATTTTAAATTTTTAAAAGTAAAGGATCAACAGAGGATATTCCCTGTTGCATCAAATGAATTAATTTCTTCTTTCATGTAAAGTCCAGAGAGCAATTTTGCTTCTGAAGGTGCACTTTTTTCTTTTAAGTCATTTTTTCTTGTAAGTGTTGATTGATTTTGTTTTCTATAAGCTATATATATATATATATATATATATATATATATATATATATATATATATATATATATATATATATATATATATATATATATATATATATATATATATATATATATATATATATATATATATATATATATATATATATATATATATATATATATATATATATATATATATATATATATATATATATATATATATATATATATATATATATATATATATATATATATATATATATATATATATATATTGAGTCAACCATTTTAACACAAGGGAAGTGTTTATAGCCAATTTGTTTTATTTTTATTTTTTAATCACATAGTTGGCACAGAGAGAAATGGACTGTTTGTATCTATCAACAAGGTTAAATTATTTGTTCTCAATTACCAAAATATGAATTGAATTCTTAACTTAACATACATTCTTCCACCATATATATTTAAACTTAAAAAAAAATTTCATAATTGATCATCACCATTTAATCTATTTTCCCACACACATATGCATGAATTGAAATAGCATAAGATACAATGCAGGAAGGTTTCTCAATCTTTTGTTTTTCCTTCTAATCAAAGACACAAATGTGAGAGGAGATCTAATTGATGCAAATCTTTTTTAAACGTCCACACTTTACATGGACCCATCATTGCCCAAGTGTTATGAACCTGGCTCTAATACAAAAATGTCATGCCCAAAATCCAGAGGGCAAAAAAAAACACACCAATCTTTTTTTCTCAATAAACTTTTTTTTTTCTTTCTTTCAAAAGATGTACTTTCATTTTCTAATTGGATTTAAGTGAACCATATCAATTACATAACAATGAATATTATTCGTTTTCTTTCTAATGCTGATTCATGATAATACCTATAAAGTCCTAATTGTTGAGATAAGGGGTGTTGCACACATTGCATAATATTGTTATTTTATTATTTTATTTTGTTATGTAATGTTGTGCCTAGATGGACGTGCAACATGTAAAGATTCCCATGAAATATTCTTGATGACTTATATTGTAACATTGTGAAAATATTTCATGTAATTATTTAATATTGGGGAAAAAAAGAATTAAATGCCTAATATTAAATGTGGGGTCAGTGAGTTAGGTAGCACATGGTTTTAGCATATGGTTTATGTAATACCACTTGGTGGTTTTTTGGGACTTGCTACTATATAAGCAGCCACAAGGGTAGTTGTTGTAGGAGAAAAAGAGTGACAACGAGAAGACAAAAGGCAAGAGTCGAGGGGAACAAGGCTTGACAGGTTAGCCAAGGGAGCATTTGTGAAGGTTGAAAGCATGGCATGGGATGTGTGGATTCATGCTTGTTCACATAGTTTGCTCGGTTGTGGCTATGGCCATGAAGGCTTCCATGGTTGTATGGCAATGGTATTTTTGCTGAATAATACATGGTGATGGATGCTTTTGGAGGCTGAGTTTTTCCTTCAATGAGGGTTTCCCAAGGTATATCTTGTGTCACAATTTTGTGGGTATGTTGTCTAATTCTCTTGCATGTAGATTTTAATTCCGTGTTTATTTCAGATCTATTATGGGTTATATGGAAATGGTGGTTATATTCTTTGTTGCCAAGTTTCCTGACAAGTGGTATCAGAGCTATGGTTTTATTATTGTAACCCTAGATTGAATCCATGGGAATGCATGAGAGGATAAAAGAAAGGGCAAGATATATGAGTGATTTATTGCAGATCTGAGGGTTTTGGATTTGCTGTTATGATGGGATGTTAAAAGATTTGGGCATGAAAAATTGTTGGACAAAAAGATTTTTTTGGATGTTTCATTTAAAATGAGGGTTTTGGGGGGTAGCATGTAGAAATGACCTCCTGGGTAAAAACATACCTCACCATTGGATCCGGGTCAATATTTCCATAAACTTTGATATATAATATGCCCTAGTTTGGCCACGTTTAGAGGAAATGAAAGAGTTTTTTGGTTTCAGCCCATGATGGCCGTCAAATTTAATTCCGTCGAAATTTTCGTCACAGAAAAAATAAAAAATGAAAAATCGTACTGAAAATTGTAAAAAGACCGTCTTAGTAAAATGGCCATAACGTTCTCCCAGAATATCAGATTTCAGAGTTCTTATAGGCGTTGGAAAGCTAATTCAAAGAACTACAACATGGTGTAGGTTTGGTTCTATGATTTTGAGATTTTGTTAAGTTTTAAGAGCCCTAAATTCAGATGTTATTTATTTTGAGCATAGATTAGGGCATAACTTGGGCATACGGAGTCGGATTTTGGACTTCGAGTAGTCAACAGAAAGCTCTTGGAGAGCTCTACACATTGGCTTAGATTTGGTGCAGGTTTGGCATGATTTATTTGTTGATATATTGATCTAAATAGTTTATGGTATATTTTGACTATGGTAACATTATGAGTTTATGGCATTGGAAATTTAAGATTTGATGTCATTGTATACTCAGTTCATATTTCAGATTGGTCTCATGATGATATGGTTATCAGTGTTTGGATTTGGATATGCATGATGACTTGTTGGGTCTACAAGTTGTGCAGTGTTGTAAGTAGTCTATACTTATAGGTTGCATTTATAGCTTGGTTATGGGTTGTCTTTGCCCATTGATCTTTCATTATTGATGCATATTCAGATTGGTGGCTTGGATTTGGGTTGTCTATGCCATAAGTCACATGATTTACTATTTTCTTCATGTAGAAGAGATGAGATGTTGTTACCAGGTACAGTCATGGCAGAGGATTGTTGTTGACTATACTGATAGGTTGGACATATTGAGAGCCTGATGCTCAATTCATGGATGTGATCATGGTGTCATGGATTTTGGCATGACATGATTGGTTATACAGGTACATCCTTGATGTTCATTAGCTTGGATTTTTTTTTATTCAGTTATGGTGGTATATCTTTTTGGTTGAGGATCATGGTTATTTAATTTATTTTGAGGAGCTCATGATGTGCACTTTGAGTTCTTTGATGGTTTGATGCCTTGGTTAATTCTCATGGTTAGAGGATGGGTTTTCATCATTATGTCATGGATAGCTTGGATACACGGTTTAGTGGGAGCTTGTGATAGTGATGGGGTGACAGTGCAGGATAAGTTCCTGGTTTGGTTTATATCTTCTTGGTTTAGAGAGGATGGATTTTATGATGCCATAGGTGACTTGGTACCACAGTTGAGTGGGAGTTGTTGGCATTGATATATTTATTGAGTGTTTGCAGATGTTGGAGGTTTGTCTTAGATCCTGTTGCTGCAGAAGCGTCTTTGATATTTGCATGGTGCACTTGTTATCTTCATGGTGTGTGAAGATGGTTAGATCTTGAGGACTCATGGAGTTCTTGGTTATCTTCATGGTGTGTGGAGATGGTTTTTCCTGGTACGTGGAGATGGTTTTCTTCATGGTGTGTGGAGATGGTTGCATCTTGAGGACTCACAGGGTTCTTGGCAAAGGTGTGGTTTATACTTTTATTTGGCATGTTATCCTTGGTATGAGGATGGTTTCATTATTATGTCATGGTATACTCTTGGTACGCGTTTAGAGTTGTGACATGTTATGGTGTGTTCATATGGAGCATGTTATCTCTTTAGTTGAGATGGTAAGATCATGTTGTCATGTTTATGTTCCTGAGGCCATGGTTGGAACTTTGACATTGATCTTGGTTTAGTTTCTTGGTATTGAGTACACTGATCATAAGCTGGATACTTCATGATATTGCTATGTTGCATTTGGAGTTGGCATGGATTGATTGGTTACAGGTACTCATGGATACTTAGAGATGGTGGTGACGCTGATTTCTCTTAGATTAGAGAAGTATTTGTTGGGACAGTTGATGGTTTCAGTAGGAAGTCAGAGAGGCAGTCACCTGATATGGACTTGAGAGAAGATTGTTCTTAGATGAGTCTTGGTTGGAGATTTGGGTATCTTGATAAGCATTCTCATTCCCCACTCTTGGTCTACTCGGTGGTTTTCTACTTGAGAGGTATAGCCCATTGTTTCTCTCAATTGCATTATATTTATGCTTGTCTTTCATGGATATGGATCTTGAGCTATGGTACATGAGTTAGTTCTAGAGGGTTCATTTGAGAGATGGTTTAGCATTGGTTATCTCCATGTGCATATGTTGTTATGCTGGTTGAGTTTGGGAGATGGTTTTATATTGGGCATATTCTTTGATTTAGGAATGGTTTTATTGAGTTTGATCTTCTTGTAAGAGGCTTACATCCATGATGAGTTATATGGTATGGTTTGGGTGTTGTTGAGGCTTCTTGTTGGGGTTTTATGGAGGAGATCATACTTGCACAGTTTACATCTAGAGGTGTGTGTAGAAGGACATGAAACAGGTTATGATTTGCATGGTTTCTTTGGTCTTGGTTATCTTCTTGGATGTTTAGTTTTTCCTACATTGGATTTGAGATTGGTTAGAGATTGTGATCATTGGTTTGTGCTCATGTATGTCATGTGAGAGATGACATGGTTATTTCTTTCTCTTTCCTTTATTGGCTGTGGTGAACTTGGGAGAGCATTGGAGACTTGTTATGAGAGTTGTTCTTGCAGGATATCAATTTCTGTATTGTGGATGTCCTTGATGCTACATGGATTCACTTTTTTGAGATGTTGTGAGTGGATTGGTTATAGATTTGACATTATCTTTTGCAGTGGGAGCTTGTTGGTATATATGTGGCAGGTATTGCTCTTGAGGCTTGTGATTGCAGGTTATAGATTGGATATGTCGGTGATATGAGATTCACTTGTTATACCTTTGACGTATGGATAGTTGGATGGATTTGGAACTTGATGTGGGTGCTATTTCAGCTATGAATATTTTGACAACTACGGATACATGTGATTACCTTTGGATCAATTTTTTTGTGCTTGGAATTCTAGTTGCTACAAGATTTTATGATCTTCTAATGCAACATGTTGGGTGGCTTTCTCTTTGGATGGCTTCTATGTATGTCCAGTGGGAGTGGCATAATAGGAGGTGAGATCATTCATGTTCGAGATGCTGGATACTTTGATTTTGTCGCGAGTACCAGGATGGAGCACTTGGTGTATTTTGATCCATGATGGTGGATGTGCTGGGAGGGATTGTTCCCTTGTTCATTTATGTGGCTACGGATTGACCCTATGCAATGTATACAACAAGTGGGAGATTGTTGAGATAAGGGGTGTTGCACACATTGCATAATATTGTTATTTTATTATTTTATTTTGTTATGTAATGTTGTGCCTAGATGGACGTAGATTCCCATGAAATATTATTGATGAGTTGTATTGTAACATTGTGAAAATATTTCATGCAATTATTTAATATTGGGGAAAAAAAGAATTAAATGCCTAATATTAAATGTGGGTTCAGTGGGTTAGGTAGCACATAGTTTTAGCACATGGTTTATATAATACCACTTGGTGGTTTTGTGGGACTTGCTACTATATAAGTAGCCACAAGGGTAGTTGTTGTAAGAGAAAAAGAGTGACAAGGAGAAGACAAAAGGCAAGAGTCGAGCGGGACAAGGCTTGACAGGTTAGCCAAGGGAGCATTTGTGAAGGTTGAAAGCATGGCATGGGATGTGTGGATTCATGCTTGTTCACATAGTTTGCTCGGTTGTGGCTATGGCCATGAAAGCTTCCATGGTTGTATGGCAATGGTATTTTTACTGAATAATACATGGTGATGGATGCTTTTGGAGGCTGAGTTTTTGCCTCAATGAGGGTTTTCCAGGGTATATCTTGTGTCACAATTTTGTGGGTATGTTGTCTAATTCTCTTGCATGTGGATTTTAATTTTTTGTTTATTTCAGATCTATTATGGGTTATGTGGAAACGGTGGTTATATTCTTTGTTGCCAAGTTTCCTGACACAAATTTTCTTCAACATAGTTTGAACTCGAAATTAGTAGGTTTTATTTCACGATAGTATCAAGTTAGACTAAATCAAATGAATGAAATTACAAACATAAGAGTGCTCCGCAAAGGTAAAAGCATCATCACATCTACTATCAAGTAACAAATGCGAAAATGGAATACAAAAATCTCATATGCAAGAAACATTACTGAATCTTTTCTCTTCTATTAATCAACCTGGTTCAAGGCTCCATCGGGAAAGAACCAGTAAGCAAACCCGATGTCATTCCCAATACATCAACATTCAAATTCATCTTACTTAGTATTACATTTCAAATGAAATTTCTTTCAAATCCATCACAAATGCTTTCATCCAATACCTTCAAAACTTCAAGGAGTACAAGGAGAATAAGAGCTCTCATAATTACTTTTTCTATTTAATATAATAATCTTTAATTAATTAGAGACATTTTTCTTATTTAATTAGATAACTTCATTTAATTAGTTAGGAATGGCTTCTCATTTATTTAAATAACTTTGTTTAATTAATTAGAAGTAAGTACACCATTTAATTAAATAATTTTGTTCAATAATTTCAAAATTCTTTTAGAAACTAGTCAATTCAAGTCAACTGTGGTTAAATCTGGTCAACTTTTGGTCAAAATTGATCTTTGCGTATGTGAATATTAGCAAATGTGAGTATGAATTCCAGCAAAAATTCGATGCAAATTCTCATTCAACCTTTCAAAATGAAGAGATGCGGGTCACTTAAATAAACTTTCCTAGAATTCAACAACGGTTCAGATCGATTTCAATCAACGATCAGGATTAAAGGTGAAGTTCAGTCATAAAGGGAGATTTTCAAATTAAAGTGAGTTAAGAGATTTAATTTGAGTAAAATAAGGAGTTAACTGATTAAATTTGAGTAGAAAAAGGAGTTAAGTGATTTAACTCATTTTTGACCAATAGTGAACTGGAAATTTTCCTTTTTGAAATGAAGAGAGATTTTGTTGAGATATTTAATTTAATAAAATGAGTTATGCTCTCATAATTAGTTTTTATATTTAATTAAATAATCTTTAATTAATTAGAGAGACTTTTCTTACTTAATTAAATAACTTCATTTAATTAGTTAGGAATGGCTTCTCATTTAATCAAATAACTTTGTTTAATTAATTAGAAGTAAGTATTCCATTTAATTAAATAATTTCGTTTAATTATTTCAAAATTATTTTCAAAACTAGTCAACTCTAGTCAACTGCAGTTAAATCTGGTCAACTTTTGGTCAAACTTGATCTTTGCGTATGTGAATATGAGCAAATGTGAGTGTGAATTCCAACAACAATTTGATGTAAATTCTCATTCAACCTTTCAAAATGAAGAGATGAGGGTCTCTTAAATAGACATTGCTGGAATTCATCAATGGTTGAGGTCGATTTCAATCAACGGTCAGGATTAAAGGTGGAGTTCAGTCGTAAAGGTAGATTTCCAAATTAGAGGGAGTTAACAGATTTAATTTGAGTAAAATAAGGAGTTAACTAATTCAATTTGAGTAGAAAAAGGAGTTAACTCATTTAACTCATTTTTTATCAATAGTGAACTGAAAATTTCCCTTTTTGAACTGAAGAGAGATTTTGTTGAGATATTTAATTTAATAAAATGAGATATGCTCTCATAATTACTTTTTGTATTTAATTAAATAATATTTAATTAATTAGAAACACTTTTCTTATTTAATTAAATAACTTCATTTAATTAGTTAGGAATGGCTTCTCATTTAATTAAATAACTTTGTTTAATTAAATAGAAGTAAGTACTCCATTTAATTAAATAATTTCGTTTAATTATTTAAAAATTCTTTTCAAAATTAGTCAACTCAAGTCAACCGTGGTTAAGTCTGGTCAACTTTTGGGCAAACTTGATCTTTACGTATGTGAATATGAGCAAATGTGAGTATGAATTCCAACAACAATTCGATGCAAATTCTCATTCAACCTTTCAAAATGAAGAGATGAGGGTCTCTTAAATAAGGAGTTAACTAATTCAATTTGAGTAGAAAAAGGAGTTAACTGATTTAACTCATTTTTGATCAATAGTGAACTGGAAATTTCCCTTTTTGAACTGAAGAGAGCTTTTGTAGAGATATTTAATTTAATAAAATGTGATATGCTCTCATAATTAATTTTTCTATTTAATTAAATAATCTTTAGTTAATTATAGACACTTTTCTTATTTAATTAAATAACTTCATTTAATTAGTTAGGAATGGCTTCTCATTTAATTAAATAACTTTGTTTAATTAATTAGAAGTAAGTAAGCCATTTAATTAAATAATTTTGTTTAATTATTTCAAAATTCTTTTCGAAACTAGTCAACTCAAGTCAACCATGGTTAAATCTGTTCAACTTTTGGTCAAACTTGATCTTTGCATATGTGAATATGAGCAAATGTGAGTATGAATTCCAGCAACAATTCGATGCAAATTCTCATTCAACCTTTCAAAATGAAGAGATGTGGGTCTCTTAAATAGACTTTCCTGAAATTCATCAATGGTTGAGATCGATTTCAATCAACGGTCAGGATTAAATGTGAAGTTCATTCATAAAGGAAGATATCCAAATTAAAGGGAGTTAACAGATTTAATTTGAGTAAAATAAGAAGTTAACTGATTCAATTTGAGTAGAAAAAGGAGTTCACTGATTTAACTCATTTTTTATCAATAGTGAACTGGAAATTTCTCTTTCTGAACTGAAGAGATATTTTGTTGAGATATTTAATTTAATAAAATGAGATATGCCCTCATAATTACTTTTTCTATTTAATTAAATAATATTTAATTAATTAGAAATAGTTTTCTTATTTAAGTAAATAACTTCATTTAATTAGTTAGGAATGGCTTCTCATTTAATTAAATAACTTTGTTTAATTAATTAGAATTAAGTACTACATTTAATTAAATAATTTCGTTTAATTATTTCAAAATTCTTTTCAAAACTAGTCAACTCAAGTCAACCGTGGTTAAATCTGGTCAACTTTTGGTCAAACAAGTGATCTTTGCTTATGTGAATATGAGCAAATGTGAGTATAAATTCCAGCAACAATTCGATGGAAATTCTCATTCAACCTTTCAAAATGAAGAGATGAGGGTATCTTAAATAGACTTTCTTAAAATTTATCAACGGTTGAGATCGATTTCAATCAATGGTCAGGATTAAAGGTGAAGTTCTGTAATGCCCTGCCAAGGGATCCAAAGAATTAACCTAGAGTTTCACTGAGTTTGGTAACATATATATTTTTTTTTTACATGAAAGTAAATACCGTACATAACTTATTCACAATAACAGAAGCAATAGCAATGTCCATTTGAAAAGTAAGCATAACATGCATAATAGATTACATTCTTTAAGATCCCTTAATGTTGAATTACATACATGAATCCATCTAGTACAACATCCACATGAAATAATAATGATATGTCCAATGTTTAAACATTACATTTCCAAATGCTCAATCATCCACTCTACATGTCACAAGGTATGAAGGCTTTAAAGATTATACATATGTGAAATAATGTACATCATCCTATTCTAATCCATGATACATCAAAGAAAATCTTATGATACACATGATACATCATCATAGATTACATATACAGTCATCATAAGATCAAATATAACTAACTAAGTGCACAGTTCCTCCCAACTGTTAATAGCATCATTAGACCATCGTGGGCCCTAGCCATCCCTCCGTACGTAACATCCTAAATCACCGAAGAGATCATCAGTATTAACATAGTAGGAATGTCACTCCTAACATATACAACATCATATGTAGAATATAATCTAACATTCAAATATAATCATAAGATAACATCATCTAACATATGCTAATCATCAATGAAAGGATACATATCCGCCATCACGAAGGATGCATCAACCACGATGTCTCAATGAATCTCAAATGATTAGAGTGGAAAATACACTACCACCCGACCGCATGGTACTTAAGTGGTCCACTCCCACCGTGCTGAGGAGATAATCTCAAGTCCCAAATAGGTTATGAAAATCACATAGCATAAATCCCTATAATCCAGGAATCCTAAAAGTATACTAACTCAAAGGTTCCAATCACGAAACTGACATCTACTTCCCAGAAGCACACAATGACATGTAGGAACCTACTATGCAAGCAAGAAAGTGTCATCGGATTTATCACGTACAAGTTACTTTAGCAGTTAGCTAAACTCCACGGGTCCATATTGATCTCATGCGGCCACTAGTATCCTCTCATACTGACAAGGAATACTATGGAATGCAAGGTCGCAACCATGCATTCTCACTACTCCCATCCTAGCTTATACAAGCACTCAAGGCATGGGCGAGAACCAAAACTCTTATCTTTTTAGGTTCATTCAGTTAGTATTAGGTGTGAATGTTATCACTTATTAATCCAACTTACAATGAGTTACCCTGGCAGCCTCTTAGGGCTCCAGCCCCCATTGCAAGCCACTTCCCGTCACTACATGCAGATATCCTACCCTAATGCTCATGGAATCATAAAACTCAAAATCACAAAAATAATCCATAATAAAATCATCAAATATGCATAAAAGCATCAAATCTTCATGAGCAAACATCCATAGAAAATCATAACCACAACAGCTTTCTATTGGCAACTAAAGCATCACTGATAATCAAAAGTATCCAATGGTTCTCAATAACCAAAATATATCTCAAACACATTGATCGAAGACTCCAAAAATGGTTGAGTCAAACATGTCACAACATGACATCATCATGAATAAATCCACATTTCAGTCCCATCATGACTGCTAGAAAATAACTAAGGATAACTGATCGATGACCAAAAATAATGGTTAAGTCAAGTGTCTCATAAATAAGAATCTCAACTATAACAATTAGTATTCACAACTAATACACAAAGCATTCCATCACATAACCATGGTTGGGTTATAAAGATCGAAATTAAATCATCATCATGGCATCACAATCACATAACCCCCAAGCCTCTGGTAAACATCCTATACTGGTCAACACTAGTCAACCCAAAACCCAAAACAATAGCATAAAAAATACACAATGTATACACATGTTTTGGTTTTGCTAAGTTTTCAAATTTGAATTCAAAAGTCTCAGTTTACGTATTCCCAAATTAACATCAAGTGGAGAAATTTCACGTTTTATTTAACCCATGTATTTGTTTGATAGATAAAAGTTTCTCTATCAGACTCAATTTTCTAATTGATTTATATGACATTGTTTGAAGATTGACATTCTCAATGAATCAAAAACTTCGATTATATATTCTAATAATTAATCTTAATTAAAAACTAAGTTTAATTAAATTAACTATTAATATCTCTTCATAATTGACAAGCTTAATAGCAATATTTTACTCATTAAAAAAAGTGATCAATTAATTGAGAACTTTATAATAATAATTTATAGTTAATAATATATATATATATATATATATATATATATATATATATATATATACATACACATAAATATACATCTATACATATAAAAAAATAACATTTTATAAAACAAAATATAATAATCAAATCGCAATTCGCAAATTGTAAATCGCAAATCGCAAAATTGCGTCACAACCTTGGAAGTCAATTCATATATATCTATATCACTGTACAGAGGAGGTACCGTGCGGGCCTGCTATCGCAGGCCTACGACAGTGTCGCAGAGCCTGCAGCAGCAGTGCCGCCGACCTCTGCCACATATATGTAGTGGGGTGGGGGTACGGGCTCGGCCCTCCCCGCCTGCCTCAATTTGCATTAAATTTCTTTTTTAAAAAAATAAAAAATTGCTTATGTGATTTCCATTCACGAGTATGCGATTCAATTTTTAAATAAAGTTCAACATTTTTCAAAAAACATTTTCGATTAATGATATATATATATATATATTTTTAATTAAATATATATATTATATATACATATGTATGTATATATATATATGTGTATATATATATATATGTTTGTGTATATATATATATATATATATATATATATATATATATATATATATATATATATATATATATATATATATATATATATATATATATATATATATATATATATATATATATATATATATATATACTTGCAGAATTAGAAAAAAACATCACAGCATATAATCATGTATACATATTTATATATATAATTGCATATATATATATATATATATATATGTATGTATGTATGTATGTATGTATGTATGTATGTATATGTGTATGCAGATTAAAAAAAATATAAACATGTATATACACAGTTTATTTAGAAATTCTACTTTTCAAAAATTTCTTATAAACTTTGATCTCAAATTTATCCAATGAATAATCTAATGGGTTTGGCTATGAATTAACCATAGCCCCATTTTTTCTTTTTTTTAAATTCATGCATATAAAATTCTCAAATAAATTTAATTGCCCAAATTGAAAATGCATACAATAAAAATATGAAATTCTTTAGAAGACATATGGAAGACACGAAGAAGACAGGAATGCATGATGCGGAAATAGCATAAGAAAAATCACAAGAATCTACCCGGATTCTGATGCTAATTCACTCTTCCTCAGAAAACCCGCAGAGCAAGCTCCCTTCTTCAGAGTTCTTGAGTCCTCCAATGCTCCAATTGCTCTCCACCCCTTTTTTCTTTTTAATTTTTTATGAATGCCTGAATATAAAGAGCTCTTAAGAAACCTTTGAAATGCTTCTTGAAATCGTTGAAAGGTGTCACCAACTAAGCATGGGTCTTTTTCAACCTTTTTGATGAGTCATAGAGTTGTAGACACCTTGTAGCATGGGTCTTTTCCAACTAATTCTCATGCAAGCTTATAACTCCAATTTACTTTTTAAATAATTTTTATTTAAATTTTATAACTTTCATTTTAATTTTTATAACTTTTATTATTATTATTTTATTTATTACTTTATTATTATTTTATAATTAGTATTAATTTTAATTTTTAGTTTTCTTTTATTTAATTCCTTTTCTCCAATAATTCACATTTAATTAATTACAATCAAATTATCAAAGATCATGATATTTTATTAATTTTCTTAAATAAATAATTTAAATCTATTTATTAAGACTTAATTAATAAAAAATTCACCATAGACCTCCAAGATAAAATATGAAAACTCATCATAGAACAAATCATAAAAAAAAAATATAAAAGGTTAAAAATCACGAAATATGTCATCCGACACATTCGGTGGGTATTCAACTTTGATACTTGTCCTAACTTATTAGGACAAATGGTTTTTAGGTTTGAGATTTAGAATTGAGAATTTATCTCCCTTCTCTTATCATTGAGATAGTATAATAGGGTACGCTCATCCTGGCAATTCAGGGAAGTCGATACTCGGTACCTGCAACCTACAAAAAAACTATGCATGTACATACAATATATAATGCTAAGCTAAATAGACAATAGCAGAAAGTGGTGCATTGTGTAGATCTCGACTACGCAGGTGACTACGACTCCCTTCCTTAACCACATCAGAAACACCATACAAGAAGAAAATATGCACACCATACACATGCAAGTATGGGGTAAGTAACCATAATGAAACACATGAGATAATAAACCATTTAACTAATCATCATTAATAACTGAAAATGATGTAATGATAATCATATATACATAAAATGTAAAGTCTAAATGATCTCATCATATATCAACTGAATCCCTATCATAATATCTGATAGTGTCAAAACAACACCACTAAACCATCAACATAAAACTAGTCTACATAGTCTGATAATAATAGCAACAATAAGTCTAGAAAAGATGTGAACGAGGGTAGGCACTACAAGTTCAGTCATAAAGGGAGATCTCCAAATTAAAGGGAGTTAAAAGATTTAATTTCAGTAAAATAAGGAGTTAACTGATTCAATTTAAGTAGAAAAAGGAGTTAACTGATTTAACTCATTTTTTATCAATAGTGAACTGAAAATTTCCCTTTTTGAACTGAAGAGAGATTTTGTTGAGATATTTAATTTAATAAAATGAGATATGCTCTCATAATTACTTTTTCTATTTAATTAAATAATCTTTAATTAATTAGAGACACTTTTCTTATTTAATTAGATAACTTCATTTAATTAGTTAGGAATGGCTTCTCATTTAATTAAATAACTTTGTTTAATTAATTAGAAGTAAGTACTCCATTTAATTAAAAAAATTTGTTTCATAATTTTAAAAGTCTTTTCGAAACTAGTCAACTCAAGTCAACTGTGGTTAAATCTGGTCAACTTTTGGTCCAACTTGATCTTTGCGTATGTGAATATGAGCAAATGTGAGTATGAATTCCAGCAACAATTCGAAAGAAATTCTCATTCAAACTTTCAAAATGAAGAGATGAGGGTCTCTTAAATAGACTTTCCTAGAATTCATCAACGGTTGAGATCGATTTCAATCAACGGTCAGGATTAAAGGTGAAGTTCAGTCATAAAGGGAGTTAACAGATTTAATTTGAGTAAAATAAGGAGTTAACTAATTCAATTTGAGTAGAAAAAGGAGTTAACTGATTTAACTCATTTTTGATCAATAGTGAACTGGAAATTTCTCTTTTTGAACTGAAGCTAGATTTTGTTGAGATATTTAATTTAATAAAATGAGATATGCTCTCATAATTACTTTTTCTATTTAATTAAATAATCTTTAATTAATTAGAGACACTTTTCTTATTTAATTAAATAACTTCATTTAATTAGTTAGGAATGACTTCTTATTTAATTAAATAACTTTTTTTAATTAATTAGAAGTACTCCATTTAATTAAATAACTTCGTTTAATTATTTCAAAAAAAAATTGAAACTAGTCAACTCACGTCAACTGTGGTTAAATCTGGCCAACTTTTGGTCAAACTTGATCTTTGCTTATGTGAATATGAACAAATGTGAGTATGAATTCCAACAACAATTCGATGCAAATTCTCATTCAACCTTTCAAAATGAAGAGATGAGGGTCTCTTAAATAGACTTTTCTGGAATTCATCAACGATTGAGATCGATTTCAATCAACGGTCAAGATTAAAGGTGATGTTCAGTAGTAAAGAGAGATTTCCAAATTAAAGAGAGTTAACAGATTTAATTTGACTAAAATGAGGAGTTAACTGATTCAATTTGAGTAGAAAAAGGAGTTAACTCATTTAACTCATTTTTTTATCAATAGTTAACTGAAAATTTCCCTTTTTAAATTGAAGAGAGATTTTGTTGAGATATTTAATTTAATAAAATGAGATATGCTCTCATAATTACTTTTTCTATTTAATTAAATAATCTTTAATTAATTAGAGACACTTTTCTTATTTAATTAAATAACTTCATTTAATTAGTTAGCAATGGCTTCTCATTTAATTAAATAACTTTGTTTAATTAATTAGACGTAAGTACTCCATTTAATTAAATAATTTTGTTTAATTATTTCAAAATTATTTTCGAAACTAGTCAACTCAAGTCAACCATGGTTAAATCTGATCAACTTTTGGTCAAACTTGATCTTTGTGTATGTGAATATGAGAAAATGTGAGTATGAATTCCACCAACAATTCAATGCAAATTCTCATTCAACCTTTCAAAATGAAGAGATGAGGGTCTCTTAAATAGACTTTCCTGAAATTCATCAACGGTTGAGATCGATTTCAATCAACGGTCAGGGTTAAAGGTGAAGTTCAGTCATAAAGGGAGATTTTCAAATTCAAGGGAGTTAACAGATTTAATGTGAGTAAAATAAGGAGTTAACTGATTCAATTTGAGTAGAAAAGGGAGTTAATTTATTTAACTCATATTTGATCAATAGTGAACTTGAAATTTCCCTTTTTGAAATGAAGAGAGATTTTGTTGAGATATTTAATTTAATAAAATGAGACATGCTCTCATATTTACTTTTTATATTTAATTAAATAATCTTTAATTAATTAGAGATACTTTTCTTATTTAATTAAATAACTTCATTTAATTTGTTATGAATGGATTCTCATTTAATTAAATAACTTTGTTTAATTAATTAGAAGTAAGTACTCCATTTAATTAAATAATTTCATTTAATTATTTCAAAATTCTCTTCGAAACTTGTCAACTAAAGTCAAACGTGGTTAAATCTGGTCAACTTTTGGTCAAACTTGATCTTTGCGTATGTGAATATGAACAAATGTGAGTATGAATTCCAACAACAATTCGATGCAAATTCTAATTCAACCTTTCAAAATGAAGAGATAAGGGTCTCTTAAATAGACTTTCCTGGAATTCATCAACAGTTGAGATCGATTTCAATCAACGGTCAGGATTAAAGGTGGAGTTCATTCGTAAAGGGAGATTTCCAAATTAAAGATAGTTAACAGATTTAATTTGAGTAAAATAAGGAGTTAACTGATTCAATTTGAGTAGAAAAAGGAGTTAATTGATTTAACTCATTTTTGATCAATAGTGAACTGGAAATTTCTCTTTTTGAACTGAAGAGAGATTTTGTTGAGATATTTAATTTAATAAAATGAGATATGCTCTCATAATTACTTTTTCTATTTTATTAAATAATCTTTAATTAATTAGAGGCACTTTTCTTATTTAATTAAATAACTTCATTTCATTAATTAGGAATGACCTCTCATTTAATTAAATAACTTTGTTTAATTAATTAGAAGTACTCCATTTAATTAAATAATTTTGTTTAATTATTTCAAAATTCTTTTCAGAACTAGTCAACTAAGGTCAACCGTGGTTAAATCTGGTTAACTTTTGGTCAAACTTGATCTTTGCGTATGTGAATATGAGCAAATGTGAGTATGAATTCCAACAACAATTCGATGCAAATTCTTATTCAACCTTTCAAAATGAAGAGATGAGGGTCTGTTAAAAAGACTTTCTTGGAATTCATCAACGGTTGAGATCGATTTCAATCAACGGTCAGGATTAAAAGTGAAGTTCAGTCATAAAGGGAGATTTTCAAATTAAAGGGAGTTAACAGATTTAATTTGAGTAAAATAATGAGTCAAATGATTCAATTTGAGTAGAAAAAGGTGTTAACTGATTGAACTCATTTTTGATCAATAGTGAACTGTAAATTTCACTTTTTGAATTGAAAAGAGATTTTGTTGAGATATTTAATTTTATAAAATGAGATATGCTCTCATAATTACTTTTTCTATTTAATTAAATAATCTTTAATTAATTAGAGACACTTTTCTTATTTAATTAAATAACTTCATTTAATTAGTTAGGAATGGCTTCTCATTTAATTAAATAACTTTGTTTAATTAATTAGAAGTAAGTACTCCATTTAATTAAATAGTTTTGTTTAATTATTTCAAATTTTTTTTCAAAACTAGTCAACTCAAGTCAACCATGGTTAAATCTGATCAACTTTTGGTCAAACTTAATCTTTGTGTATGTAAATATGAGCAAATGTGAGTATGAATTCCACCAACAATTCGATGTAAATTCTCATTCAACCTTTCAAAATGAAGAGGTGAGGGTCTCTTAAATAGACTTTCCTAGAATTCATCAACGATTGAGATCGATTTCAATCAACGGTCAGGATTAAAGGTGAAGTTCAATCGTAAAGGGAGATTTCCAAATTAAAGGGAGTCAATAGATTTAATTTGAGTAAAATAAGGAGTTACCTGATTCAATTTGAGTAGAAAAATGAGTTAACTGATTTAACTCATTTTTTATCAATAGTGACCTGGAAATTTCCCTTTTTGAACTCAAGAGAGATTTTGTTGAGATATTTAATTTAATAAAATGAGTAATGCTTTCATAATTACTTTTTATATTTAATTAAATAATCTTTAATTAATTAGAGACAGTTTTCTTATTTAATTAAATAACTTCATTTAATTAATTAGGAATGGCTTCTCATTTAATTAATTTTTTTTAATTAATTAGAAGTAAGTACTCTGTTTAATTAAATAATTTCGTTTAATTATTTCAAAATTCTTTTCGAAACTAGTCAACTCATGTCAACCGTGGTTAAATTTGGTCAACTTTTGGTCAAACTTGATCTTTGCGTATGTGAATATGAGAAAATGTGAGTATGAATTCCAACAACAATTCGATGCAAATTTTCTTTCAACCTTTCAAAATGAAGAGATAAGGGTCTCTTAAATAGACTTTCCTCAAATTCATCAACGGTTGAGATTGATTTCAATCAACTGTCAGGATTAAAGGTGAAGTTCAGTCATAAAGGGAGATTTCCAAATTAAAGGAAGTTAACAGATTTAATCTGAGTAAAATAAGGAGTTAATTGATTCAATTTAAGTAGAAAAAGCAGTTAACTGATTTAACTCATTTTTGATGAATAGTGAACTGGAAATTTCTCTTTTTGAACTAAAGAAAGATTTTGTTGAGATATTTGATTTAATAAAATGAGATATGCTCTCATAATTACTTTTTCTATTTAATTAAATAATCTTTAATTAATTACAGAAACTTTTCTTATTTAATTATCTAACTTCATCTAATAAATTATGAATGGCCTCTCATTTAATTAAATAACTTTATTTAATTAGTTAGAAGTAAGTACTCAATTTAATTAAATAATTTCGTTTAATTATTTCAAAATTCTTTTCGAAACTAATCAACTCAAGTCAACAGTGGTTAAATCTGGTCAACTTTTGGTTAAACTTGATCTTTGCGTATGTGAATATGAGCAAATGTGAGTATGAATTCCAGCAACAATTCAATGCAAATTCTCATTCAACCTTTCAAAATGAAGAGATGAGGGTCCCTTAAATAGAATTTCTTGGAATTCATTACCGGTTGAGATCGATTTCAATCAATGGTCAGGATTAAAGGTGAAGTTCAGTCATAAAGGTAGATTTTCAAATTAAAGGGAGTTAACAGATTTAATTTGAGTAAAATAAGGAATTAACTGATTCAATTTGAGTAGAAAAAGGAGTCAACTGATTTAACTCATTTTTTATCAATAGTGAACTGAAAATTTCCCTTTTTGAACTGAAGAGACATTTTGTGAAGAGATTTAATTTAATAAAATGAGATATGCTCTCATAATTACTTTTTCTATATAATTAAATAATTTTTAATTAATCAGAGACATTTTTTATTATTTAATTAAATAACTTCATTTAATTAGTTAGGAATGGCCTCTCATTTAATTAAATAACTTTGTTCAATTAATTAGAAGTAAGTACTCCATTTAATTAAATAATTTTATTTAATTATTTCAATTTTTTTCAAAACTAGTCAACTCAAGTCAGCCGTGGTTAAATTTGGTCAACTATTGGTCAAACTTGATCTTTGTGTATGTGAATATGAGCAAATGTGAGTATGAATTCCAGCAACAATTCGATGCAAATTCTCATTCAACCTTTCAAAATGAAGAGATGAGGGTCTCTTAAATAGACTTTCCTGGAATTCATCAATGGTTAAGATCAATTTCAATCAACGGTCAGGATTAAAGGTGGAGTTCAGTTGTAAAGGGAGATTTGAAAATGAAAGGGAGTTAATAGATTTAATTTGAGTAAAATAAGGAGTTAATTGATTCAATTTGAGTAGAAAATGGAGTTACTTGATTTAACTCATTTTTGAACAATAGTCAACTGAAAATTTCCCTTTTTGAACTGAAGAGAGATTTTGTTGAGATATTTATTTTAATAAAATGAGATATGCTCTCATAATTACGTTTTCTATTGAATTAAATAATCTTTAAATAATTAGAGACACATTTCTTATTTAATTAAATAACTTCATTTAATTAGTTAGGAATGGCTTCTCATTTAATTAAATAATTTCATTTAATTATTTCAAAATTCTTTTTGAAACTAGTCAACTCAAGTCAACCGTGGTTAAATCTCATCAACTTTTAGTCAAACTTGATCTTTGCGTATGTGAATATGAGCAAATGTGAGTATGAATTCCAGCAACAATTCGATGCAAATTCTCATTCAACCTTTCAAAATGAAGAGATGAGGGTCTTTTGAATAGACTTTCATGGAATTCATCAACGGTTGAGATTGATTTCAATCAACGGTCAGGATTTAAGGTGAAGTTCAGTCATAAAGAGAGATTTCCATATTAAAGGGAGTTAACAGATTTAATTTGAGTAAAATAAGGAGTTAACTGATTCAATTTGAGTAGAAGAAGGAGTTAACTGATTTAACTCATTTTTGATCAATAGTGAATTGGAAATTTCCCTTTTTGAACTATAGAGAGATTTTGTTGAGATATTTAATTTAATAAAATGAGATATGCTCTCATAATTACTTTTTCTATTTAATTAAATAATCTTTAATTAATTAGAGACACTTTTCTTATTTAATTAGATAACTTCATTTAATTAGTTAGGAATGGCCTCTCATTTAATTAAATAACTTTGTTTGATTAATTAGAAGTAAGTACTCTATTTAATTAAAAAAATATGTTTAATAATTTTATCATTCCCTTATTAATTTTCTTCTCTTTTTCATTATTATTATTATTATTATTGTTTAGTCTTGTCACCCTTGGTACTCTTAACCTAGCTACCCCCCCCTCCCTCTCTCCTGTTCCTTTTTTAGGAGTTTGCTACATCTGCATCTTATCATTTTTTGTTCTTCATGTTCTCTAGCATCCTGATGATGGATCATGTAGTATGATCTGAAATGTTGATGATTAAAAAAAGTGCACACAATCTAACCTAGAAACTAGAACTCTTATGCATGGATTGTGGAAATCTCATAGATCTGATTGATACCCTTCATGGGAGGGAGTTGTCGTTTAAATCTAAACAATTAGAGAATTTAAGAACCAGATTGGCTAAGAAGATTGCAGATTTAGCATTCCCAAAAAGATGTCGTGACTTCTAGCTTGTTCCCACATTTGTCAAGATCTCCCACCACCTTTGGAATGCTCATACCAAACATATCTTTGTGCAAGCTTCTCTATCCCTCCTTAGGTCTGTTATCAAATCCACCAGGAGAGCGATCAATTTGTTGAACACTAAGTTGTTGTCTCTTCACTTAGAGCTTGCGGCCACCTTAAGACCAGACCTTTGGGCTCGATTGGACCTCACCTCGTTCGCCAAAGCTCTGGGACATAAAGAAGATGTTGTTAGAAGGAAGAGGCATAAATTTGATGCTTTGATGCGCATGCAGTTGTTGTCTGTTGCTCTCCACCAGTCGGCCGCTCATGCTTGGTCCTTGGAATTGGGTGCTCTTCATCCCCAGTCTCATATGAGCCACCCTACACGTCAAACATGTGGGCATTGTAGCATGGAGGATGCCCAGCCGTGCTTGCCACTTTCTGATGCCTCTGCAGTCATTGATCACCGTGGTAGCCACCCTACGCATCAGACCAGGAGGCTTAGCATTATGCAGGTTGCCCAGCCTTTTATTCCTCCTCATGCTGCCTCTGCAGTCAGTGCTCCCTGCTCGCTCGCTCCCATCCACTCTCCAGTCCATGTTCATTCCGCCAGCACCTCCGCGTAGACCTCCCCTTGTTCTCTTTTTCCCTCCTCTCCACCTGCTCCCGCCATCCACTCGGCTTCTAGTATTGTTTCTTCGCCTGCGCCTGCCCTCCACGCAGTTTCCAGGGCTCCCCAACCTACTTCTGCCCTCCACACGGTGTCTTCTAATCCAGTGGCTAGGGCCCATTGGCGTTTGGATCTCCCTGGTGACCTACCCCCCGCGGTGGAACAGCAACGGTCTAGTCTCAATGGATACCACTCTCTGCCAGGTACGAAATCTCTTCCTTCCTTGGTTGATGGCTTTTCTCATTATGAGTCTGCATTTTGTTCATCTTCTAGCGCCGCCCTTTTTCCTGTCTCTAACCATGTTGTCCTGCCCCTCATTAATGGTGGTTTGGATAGCTCAGTTAGCTACTCATTGACTTGCATGCCTAACCTACCACCTCCCACCAATAGCGTGACCCCCAGCGGGAGTACCAACCCACTCCTTTTGCCTCATTCCCCTCGGCTCAGGCACCTTCCCCCCTCTTGCTCAACTTCGACCTTGCCTTCTCTGTCTCATTCCCCTTGTCTCCACCTTCTTTCCTCACCCATTGGGAGAACCTTGGCTTGTCCCCCTCCTGCTCGCATGGCCAATTTAATTAAAGATTGAGAGGCAAAATTAGTAGTCAACTTATCTAGTGCCACCATTGACCCTCTCTCTTTTAACTTTCTTAAGCGTGGCCTTAATTTTTCCCTTTCTCCACAAGCCATCCCCCATGTTAAATTTCTTGCTGACATTGAGGCTACTCTTCGCTCTCTCCCTACCAACATTGCGGATGAAGTGAGACAGGATTGTGCTGTGGCTCTCCGGAAGGCTAAGCCTCCTAAGTGTAACATCCCCACATCGGAGATTAAAGCTTTCAAAAAACTTCTCTACAACCATGATTTGGTTATCTCCAAGGCTGATAAAGGAAATGCCACAGTGATTATGAACAAACCTAACTACACTTCTAAGATGCTCGACCTTCTGTCAGACACCAGCAGCTATAGGGTTGTCCCCTACAACCCTTGCACCAAAATCATTAAGAATGTCAAAAAAGCTATCAGCAATTCCTCTCTTGATGATGGCACTAAAATCCATCTTCTTCCCTCCAAGGAGCTTACCCCCCGAATTTATGGGGTTCCTAAAATCCACGAAGCTAACATTCTGTTGAGACCTGTAGTAGATACTATTGGTTCCCCGACCTACAAGTTAGCTGCCTATCTCGCCAAATTGCTCGCCACACTCATTGGAAACTCTGATTCCTTTGTCAAAGACTCCAACCATTTTGTCCAATTCATTAAGGATGCTAGATGTGATAATAATGACATCTTGGTTAGCTTTGACGTCGTCTCCCTCTTCACCAAGGTCCCCATCCCTGAATCCATAGAGATTGTCAAGCGCAAGGTGAATGGTGAGGTGGCCTCTCTGGTTGAGTTGTGCTTACGATCCACTTTCTTCTCCTTCCTTGGTGTCATTTATGCACAAGTGGATGGTGTGGCAATGGGTTCACCACTCTCCCCTGTTATCGCGAACATCTACATGGAAGCCTTTGAGGAGAGTGCATTACACTCTTTTCCCCTCAAGTCCAAGTGGTGGAAACGGTATGTAGATGACACCAACATATGCTGGCCACACGATCTTGAAAAGTTGGAAGAGTTTCATGCACACCTCAACAATTTAGTCCCTTCCATTTCTTTCACCAAGGAGATCGAATCTAACAACTGCTTGCCTTTCTTGGATGTTTTAATCACAAAAAAACCTGACGGGTCGCTTGGTCGGCGAGTGTTTCGCAAAGCCACCCACACTGACCTTTATCTTAATGCTTCCTCGCACCACCACCCCAAGCAAAAGCTTGGTATCCTTAAAACCTTGGCCCTGAGAGCGCATAGGATCTGTGACAGTGATAACCTTGACCAAGAACTTCAACATCTCCGTCAAGTTTTCAAGTGGAATGGATATTCGAGCAGACAAATCACTAAAGCCTTCCACTTGGTCAAATCTCTCCATTTTTCGCCACCCAACATCTCTCCCTCTATCCCTGAGACCTCCCTATTTTTTGCCATCCCCTATGTTGCTGGGATCTCCCACAAGATCTCTAAACTTCTTAACAAAAAGGGCATCAAAGTGGCATTCAAGCCCATATCCACTCTGAGAAACTGCATCCCTCCCGCTAAGGACCACAGAGACGTCCTTACTGAGGCTGGGGTCTACAAAGTCCTGTGTTCTTGTGGAACCCCTTACATTGGAGAAACTAGCCACTCTTTCAACACTAGAATCAAAGAGCATGCCGTTGACATCAAACATGAACGAATTCTTAAGTCAGCTCTTGCTGAGCATTCTTCCTCGACCAAGCATCACATATGCTTAGAGGATACCCAAATCGTGTACAGAGAGGACAATTTCTTCAAGCGCAAGCTCAAAGAGGCCATTGAAATCAATAACCATCCCTCTAACCTCAATCGAGATGAAGGTTGGAGCTTGAGCACTTCCTGGTGTCCTTTATTATCTTCCCTTCACAGCAACAATCCTGGGTCCTGACCTTCTTTTTGTCCTTTCTCCTTCTCTCGGGTGTCTCTTCTCTCCCCCCTTTCCCTTGTCTCCTTGGTTCTCCTTTCCCCTCCCTTCCCCGCCCCCCAACCCCCCCCCCCATCTTACTCGTACCTTGCCCCCTTCCCCTCCCCCCCACCCCCAATCCTCGTCCCCTCTTCCCCTCGTCTTCTTTCCCTGAGTTGAGGTCCTCGCTCTCTTTCCTGTGTTCTCAATCTCTTGTTTCTCCCCCTTACCATCTGCGCCCCCCCCCCCCTTTTCTGTTTCTGTAGGTCACCTCTCGACGCTTTATTGTCTTGTTTGGCTCGGTTTCTCTCGCAGATTTATTTCCTTATTGTTATAATTGCTATTTCTAGTGAGTTTTTTTTTTTCTTTTCTTTTTTTTCTATTAGGTCTCGCCCATTTATGGATATATATAACATTTTTATTTTTATTTTTTTAATTTCTAATTTTTATTTTTATTTTTTCTAGTTTTCTCCGGTTGTATTTACCCCCCCCTTTTATTTATTAATTTTTCACCGTTGGCTCCTTATTCCCTTATTAATTTTCTTCTCTTTTTCATTATTATTATTATTATTGTTTAGTCTTGTCACCCTTGGTACTCTCAACCTAGCTACCCCCCCCCCCCCCCCCCCTCCCTCTCTCCTGTTACTTTTTTAAGAGTTTGCTACATCTGCATCTTATCATTTTTTGTTCTTCATGTTCTCTAGCACACAATCTAACCTAGAAACTAGAACTCTTATGCATGGATTGTGGAAATCTCATAGATCCGATGTTTAATAATTTTAAAAGTCTTTTCGAAACTATTCAACTCAAGTCAACTGTGGTTAAATTTGGTCAACTTTTGGTCAAACTTGATCTTTGCGTATGTGAATATGAGCAAATGTGAGTATGAATTCCAGCAACAATTCGATGCAAATTCTCATTCAACCTTTCAAAATGAAGAGATGAGGGTCTCTTAAATAGACTTTCCTAGAATTCATCAATGGTTGAGATTGATTTCAATCAACAGTCAGGATTAAAGCTGAAGTTCAATCATAAAGGGAGATTTCCAAATTAAAGGGAGTTAACAGATTTAATTTGAGTAAAATAAGGAGTTAACTGATTCAATTTGAGTAGAAAAAGGAGTTAACTAATTTAACTTATTTTTTATCAATAGTGAACTGAAAATTTCGCTTTTTGAACTGAAGAGAGATTTTGTTGAGATATTTAATTTAATAAAATGAGATATGCTCTCATAATTACTTTTTCTATTTAATTAAATAATCTTTAATTAATTAGAGATAATTTTCTTATTTAATTAAATAACTTCATTTAATTAGTTAGGAATGGCTTCTTATTTAATTAAATAACTTTGTTTAATTAATTAGAAGTACTCCATTTAATTAAATAATTTCATTTAATTATTTCAAAAAAAAATTGAAACTAGTCAACTCAAGTCAACCGTGGTTAAATTTGGTCAACTTTTGGTCAAACTTGATCTTTGCATATGTGAATATGAACAAATGTGAGTATGAATTCCAGCAACAATTCGATGAAAATTCTCATTCAACCTTTCAAAATGAAGAGATGAGGGTCTCTTAAATAGACTTTCCTGGAATTCATCAACGGTTGAGATCGATTTCAATCAACGGTCAAGATTAAAGGTGATGTTCAGTCGTAAAGGGAGATTTCCAAATTAAAGGGAGTTAATAGATTTAATTTGAGTAAAATAAGGAGTTAACTGATTCAATTTGAGTAGAAAAAGGAGTTAACTCATTTTTTATCAATAGTGAACTGAAAATTTTCCTTTTTGAACTGAAGAGAGATTTTGTTGAGATATTTAATATAATAAAATGAGATATGCTCTCATAATTACTTTTTCTATTTAATTAAATTATCTTTAATTAATTAGAAGTAAGTACTCCATTTAATTAAATAATATCATTTAATTATTTCAAAATTCTTTTCGAAACTAGTCAACTCAACTCAACCGTGGTTAAATCTAGTCAACTTTTGGTGAAACTTGATCTTTGCGTATGTGAATATGAGCAAATGTGAGTATGAATTCTAGCAACAATTCGATGCAAATTCTCATTCAACCTTTTGAAATCAAGAGATGAGGGTCTCTTAAATAGACTTTCCTAGAATTCATCAACAGTTGAGATCGATTTCAATCAACGGTCAGGATTAAAGGTGAAGTTCAGTCATAAAGAGAGATTTCCAAATTAAAGGGAGTTAACAAATTTAATTTGAGTAAAATAAGGAGTTAACGGATTCAATTTGAGTAGAAAAAGGAGCTAACTAATTTAACTCATTTTTGATCAATAGCGAACTGGAAATTTTCCTTTTTGAAATGAAGAGAGATTTTGTTGAGATATTTAATTTAATAAAATGAGATATGCTCTCATAATTACTTTTTCTATTTAATTAAATAATCTTTAATTAATTAGAGACACTTTTCTTATTTAATTAAATAACTTTAGTTAATTAGTTAGGAATGGCTTCTCATTTAATTAAATAACTTTGTTTAATTAATTAGAAGTAAGTACTCCATTTAATTAAATAATTTTATTTAATTATTTCAAATTTTTTTTCGAAACTAGTCAACTCAAGTCAACCATGGTTAAATCTGATCAACTTTTGGTCAAACTTGATCTTTGCATATGTAAATATGAGCAAATGTGAGTATGAATTCCAACAACAATTCGATGCAAATTCTCATTCAACCTTTCAAAATAAAGAGATAAGGGTCTCTTAAATAGACTTTCCTAGAATTCATCAACGGTTGAGATCGATTTCAATCAACGGTCAGTATTAAAGGTGAAGTTCAGTCGTAAAGGGAGATTTTCAAATTAAAGGGAGTGTACAGATTTAGTTTGAGTAAAATAAGGAGTTACCTAATTCAATTTGAGTAGAAAAATGAGTTAACTGATTTAACTCATTTTTAATCAATAGTGAATTGGAAATTTCCCTTTTTGAACTAAAGAGAGATTTTGTTGAGATATTTAATTTAATAAAATGAGATATGCTTTCATAATTACTTTTTATATTTAATTAAAAAATCTTTAATTAATTAGATACAGTTTTCTTATTTAATTAAATAACTTCATTTAATTAATTAGGAATGGCTTCTCATTTAATTAATTAACTTTGTTTAATTAATTAGAAGTAAGTACTCCATTTAATTAAACAATTTAGTTTAATTATTTTAAAATTCTTTTCGAAACTAGTCAACTCAAGTCAATCGTGGTTAAATCTGGTCAACTTTTGGTCAAACTTGATATTTGCGTATGTGAATATGAGAAAATGTGAGTATGAATTCCAACAACAATTCGATGCAAATTCTCTTTCAACCTTTCAAAATGAAGAGATGAGGGTCTCTTAAATAGACTTTCCTCGAATTCATCAACGGTTGAGATTGATTTCAATCGACGGTCAGGATTAAAGGTGAAGTTCATTCATAAAGGGAGATTTCCAAATTAAAGGGAGTTAACAGATTTAATTTGAGTAAAATAAGGAGTTAACTGATTCAATTTGAGTAGAAAAAGCAGTTAACTAATTTAACTCATTTTTGGTGAATAGTGAACTGGAAATTTCTCTTTTTGAACTAAAGAGAGATTTTGTTGAGATATTTAATTTAATAAAATGAGATATGCTCTTATAATTACTTTTTCTATTTAATTAAATAATCTTTAATTAATTAGAGAAACTTTTCTTATTTAATTATATAACTTCATCTAATTAATTACGAATGGCTTCTCATTTAATTAAATAACTTTATTTAATTAATTAGAAGTAAGTACTCCATTCAATTAAATAATTTTGTTTAATTATTTCAAAATTCTTTTCGAAACTAGTCAACTCAAGTTAATAGTGGTTAAATCTGGTCAACTTTTGGTCAAACTTGATCTTTGCGTATGTGAATATGAGCAAATGTGAGTATGAATTCCAGCAACAATTCAATGCAAATTCTCATTCAACCTTTTGAAAATGAAGAGATGAGGGTCTCTTAAATAGATTTTCTTGGAATTGTCATGCCACATTTGTACGAGACAAAACACAACTAATTTTTATTTTTTTGAAGATGTTATATTGTGAAAACATCGCTTCTGTAAATGTTAGGTAGATCCTTAGATTGATATTATTATTATTCTAATGTAATTATTTCAATTATTATCGTTATTATTTTTTATTATTATAATTATTATTATATTTAAACATCTGTATTGAATACACATAGTTTAATTCATTGCTAATGAATTCATTCTTAATTCTTAGACTAAATTGTCTATCTTAGGATTTTTGAGCAAGTCATAATTATTCAAATTATTATTATTATTATTATCCACCATATTCTAAAAGTGAATATTCATTTAAATCTATATGCTTCCTCCATATCTACAACCTACAAATGACTAAATCAAATGATCCAAGCTAAATTATAAGTATCCGCTTAGTCTCCTTATTCAAGATATTAACACTAAGACCATGATCTTAATAATACAAACCTTAAATTCAATTGCCACATTAAATTAATTAATTCAAAATTTATCCCTTACTATATCATTTCCATATAACAATTAAATAAATCTTAATCTCAACCTTCTATCCCACAAATCATAGTAAATTATCTTATGCATTTGTCTATCTATAACAAAGATACCATTAATTCTTACCCTCTACACATGTCAACAACCAAATTTGCTTTTACTTTTTGGAAAAAAAGAAATTCTAATAATCAAATTTCCTAGACCCACGTGCTCAACAATGAAGTATATTTTCTTCCCCATCGAATATCTACATGCATCAAAAACACCAAAAGGTCTTATCAGTACTTGAGCTAACTTGGTCTGACAAGTCATACCTTGCACTTAATGTTTTCCCCCTCCTTTTCTAGCGCCAACTTCTCCCTCTTTTCTAGGCGTGGAATTAGGGGAGTAGATTTGGATGAGTCTGTAGTGATTTGACTAGAGTTGGCGCCTAGGAGATAATGCTAGTATTGTTTTTTTCTTCTTTGTTAAAACATGCAAATTTCTTCCCCTTCTTCATCATGGTCGCCTTGTGGGGTCCTCCATCCACTTTTTCCTTCCTTTTTGTAATATAAACTTTAATGTGTTGAGTCATATAGGGGGGTCGCCTAGTGGGATAAGGTAATAAATAGTTTTGTCATGCTAACTACTCTTTATTTATTACTTGATGCTAGTTGTAGGATTATATAGCTTGGACATTTTATATATATATATATATATATATATATATATATATATATATATATATATATATATATATATATATATATATATATATATATATATATATATATATATATATATATATATATATATATATATATATATATATATATTTTTTTTATATATTTTAAAAGTTTCCTTGATTTGATGGGAGATTGACTTGGGTTATGTGTTCCATATGAGGCCTCCTCTAATGGTTTAAATATGATGATCAATTTATTATGTTAAAAAGAAGTCCCATAGGTTATAGGGTTCTAGGATCCTAAAGAATACTTTTGATTATTTTAATGTCTGTATCAAAGGTAGAGATTTATTTTGGTTCCTCATACATTTTCCAGAGGACTAAATGTGCACCTACAGAAAGCTTATGTCTTAAGTCTTGTATATTTTATATCATCACTTGATTTTCTTCTTCTATAATCTAGGATATTCAAGGTAAGTTATTGCAAGGATAATTAGGAGATAATTATAAACTAAGTATAGTTTTAAAATTGTGATTCATTTAGCATTCAAAACAGTAACTTAATCCAATAACTCAACATTTCATGACAAGACTTTATATGAAGTTATCTGGATAATCCCTATCTATGAATTATGAAATTTAGAAACCATTTTCTCAACATTATCTCCTTATGCAGATCTAGGTTTGAATGTACATTCACAATAGGTAAACAATGGAACTAAAATGATAATAGAAATCCACCAAGATAATCCTTCCTATGAATATTATCTCTTCTATGATATCAAATTTCTTTTACATTCCACTCAAGAGCATCAAGTAATTTGGATCTCTTATTGGTGTTACCATCCAATAAAACAACAATATTATTACAATGTATTATCTTCAGTGATACCCACAAGATACACAAAAAGGTGGTGAGGTCAACATTTCATAATATACACAATGGAAAATACTTTTACTACACATGAGCACTCACAACCTTTCCATTGACAATCAAACCAAGACAGTAGCTTTCTCTTACAATACATTTAGGCTCACATAACAAAATGGAGTTTTTCTCTCTATCTCATCTCAATGTAATATTGTCTTCTCCTCCTATGCACATGGAAGATAACAAGGACTCCAAGTTTCCAAGATTTTTCTCTAAGAATCTACAAATGCATCACAACAAAACAACAAGGACCATGGGTGCTTTCCACCCAACCATAGGCCTCAAAGAGACCACCCCCGCACTAGGGGAACAAGGCTCAAACAAAATCCACATACACACTTGTAAGAACATATACACCACATAAAAAAACTGCAACAAATCCCATGCCAAGGATATTTCACAAAGGTTCACCATTGGAACCTTGAACATAGGGTGAAGGTGGAAACACAAGGATGTTTACCATTTCATATCATATTTTCCATAAAACTCATGCCCTTTCGGGGCTAAATCATCCACCACACACAACCAACAACTTTAGCTTCCTACAAACCCATACTTCAGTTACTTCCTTCCTCACCATTTCTTTTTTTTTTTTTTTATCCTTCCCCAAGGCAAAATATGAATATGACAATGGCATACAATGGAGCCCATACTCCAAGGTCCTCAACTATGCAATCCAACTGCTGCTCGTTCACCCTGGAATTCTCTTCCCTTCCCACAAGGGTGAGTGTAAGTCCCACACCCATAAGAACACTCAAGCACAACAAGAAAACAAAACCAAGTAGCAATAAAACAACAAATTTTCAAGAGCACATCCCATTATCACAACACAATATCAACACCCATAATGTAATAGGGAAATAGAGGAAATCCAAACCTCATACTCATAATACTCCACACAATACAACAAGATGCACAATGGTGTCACACCAATCTACATGGAATGAACACCATTCAAACACTCACATGAATGCTACTCCACAATGCAATGCAATGCATACTCCATTGATAAACTCCACACTTGCAGATTGGCTTAACCATGCTAAAAGAAAGGAAAAGGAAAGGAAGCAAGCTTGAGATACCAACCTTGGTCCAAGCTAGGGTAAGGATAGTTGCAGTAGAGCTCCCCTCCTCTCCTTCCAAAACCTAACTGTCTCTAAAATTAGAGAGTGGCCAAGTGGTTTCTCATTTAGCCATACCTCTCTATATATATCCCTCTCATTTTCGGATTCCATAAAGAATGTCATTTCCATGGGGTCTCCTAGGTCCACTAGACACCCTAGAGGTGATTAATAGCTCCCTAGCCTATAGTACTAACATGGGTGGAGTTAATTTTTAATCCCAACTTACCTTAAAGTTACTTTATGACCCTCCCAAAGCTAGGTGATTCAAATTTCAAATTCCCCAAGGTGATGACCTTGTCCTTTTACTGACTAAGGCAATAATCAAATTCCTCAATTGAGGCATTTATCACGGAATAAGGTGGCCACATGATCGATTGATGAATAACATGTCATATCACATAACAAGCACAAGTGTCAAGTGACAAACACCAAATATCACATTATATTAAAAAAAAAGGTGACTTGTTTTACAATAATACATGAACTAGGCTACTACACACACATACAATTCACATATACGAAATAAAACACATAACAATTAGGTTTGAATCTTTTCCACTGATTCAACCTTGGTTATGTCATGTCTGTAGTAGTTTTGTGAGGCCTCGCCCCGACCCATCATAGCATAGAGATACATTACCCTTATTTTGTTATCCATGACTCGAGATGTCGAGACATTATCTGATGCTTAGAGCATATTTTATTATTTCATGTTGTGTGATGTTATTTTCAGATATATTTGATTATTGTCATATGATGTTTCATGTATATGTATGTTGATGAAATTAGTAAAGGTAGGATCGAGGCTTTGATTTAAGATATTTTAAATGGTTAAGAATTAAGTAGGATAAAGAAACCCTTATTGATGTATGTTTTAATTTATGAGAATTTTTTCATACGTATACATTTATGTACATATGATTTTATGGGACTACTGATGTGTGCAATGAGTGTGCAGATATTTAGCCAAGAAACCCTACAAAGGAATAGAACTGATCTCCATGTGCTAAATTTGAAAACCTTGTTGATTCGTAATTCATGTATTTTTATTGTGAGATGTATGTATGCATTTTCCTTGCTCAGTGAATGTTAAATGTTCATAACTATGTTCTCTCCGTGTCGCTTGACACTCCTAAAATGGTTATCTGCTTCAGTGGCTGTTTAGGGTTAATTGTTTAACCTTTGGACCAAGTTGGTTTAAGTTAGAATAGTAAGTTGGACCTATTTTATTCCTAGATTTTATTTGACTCTAAACCTCTTCCTAAGGCTTTAAAACTTTTTTTTTTCTAACCATGGGGTATGGGTATGGGTTAGGGGTCTTTTCCAACCCCTAAGCCCCTAGCTTTGACTTTTGAGGGCACTCAAAAAGCCCCTTTTTGCCTTTGTGCGAAAATTGATCATGGGTATCTTGAGTTACCTCACCTCATCTCCACTTGGGGGTTTAACCATAGTGTAGGTTTAGTTGGGAGTTTCTAGGGTGGCTAGTGGGTGGAAATAGTTATTGCTCCTTTTGGGTGGTGGAGTTGGAGGCTTATTTGGAGGCCTTCCTTGGACTAGTGTTTTTGTTACCCAATCTCTACATTTAGAGAAGATTTCTTGAAGCTTGAAGGAAGGAAAGGGATACTCTACTCAAACTTGTTCATTTCCATTACCTCTTTGTGAAGGTAGGAAATTCTCATCTCCCTTATTCAGTTTTTATGTTTGGTTTCATGTTCATGTTACCTTGTTGTTGTTTCACTGTTGTATGGTTGTGGGTATGTGGGAAGATTTGAAACCATGTCATTTTGGTTGTTTTCCTTTCTTGTTTATGTTTGCAATTTTGAGTTTCCTTACATGGGTGTTTTGGTATTACTCACCCTTAGAGAGGGTAGAAGTGACTAATTTTGGGAGAGGTCTATTTAGTTTGACTCCAACCGGTGTAGAGTCTCTTCTCAGGATGAGAAGAGGGATAAAGGGTAGGGTGTTATGGGCCCCTACCCGTCAGCACAAACCTGGTATGAGTATGGAAAGTTTTAATGGAAGAACGAAAGTTCTTGGTTATTAGCCCCGATTGGGCATTTGAATTGGTGTTGTGCTTGACTTCTCCTGGTTGGAAGAATCCACCTTTCCCTAGTCTTGATTCATTGTGAATTCTATTGTGTAAACCATGTATGATTATGCATGCTTGATGTTCTTTTGGTTCTTCTTGGTTGTCACCCAATCTGATATTGGTTTCCTCCTTGGTTCTTGAAATGAGATTTAAAAAAAAAAAACATTACAAACTCCTTGATTATGATCATGAAGAAAATTTGATAAAGTTATTGAAAATTGGGATTGAGATCCTATTGTAAATTGTATTTTTAAAACCTTATTGTATATGGCAACGAAGCCGAGTTTTCTTCCTGATTCTTTCCCAGCTGAGCCTTTGAATCAGGTTAGCCAATAAAGTAATGGTTGAGTGTATTTGGTTCTCATAATATTTGATCATAATGTTCAGTTGTATGATTGCTCATCAAAATAGAATAAATAAAATTGCATATATATAGATGGGAGAATAGAATCATAGATAATGTCTTGATTTATGAATGTTCAAGTTTTAATTATGACAATGAAGAGTTGAATTGATATAGTGAGTTTCAATTATGATGTATAAGTATTATGATGAGATCAATCAAGAGCAAACCCTATATTACGAAATCAAAATATTTCATTTCTTGATAAATTTCATGGTGGTTATAATCAAATTTGAATAAGAATAATCCACCACCTTTTTTTTAAAATTATGTGTATAATATCATTCACCTCCTAAGTTCTTCAAATATGATCAATTGGACTGAGAGGTTGCATTCTTGAAACCAATAAGAATATCAATCAGAATTTAGAACTCATACTATGTCCTTGAAGAATCAATATAAAACATACATGTTTAAATAAGAGATTGAGAGACTATACCTAATCTACTTCTTTGCATTGGAATACTTGTATTAAGGAAGAATGTTAATAATAGATTTATTCTAATCCTCAGTAACATTAATGAAATGCATAAAATGTCATGACCATGCCTTGTTAAAATTTTGTTTCAAAAAAAAAATATGCACTCCCAGGAGTAAAAAAAACTCTTTGGAAAATACATGAGAAATTTCTTTCCTTCCAAGACCATAGAGCATATTCTTGCTTAGATTCCCTTCTAAATGAAATAAGAAACAAATAAATATTATGATAATCTCTTGGGTGCATAATTTCGAATGCATAGATAAGTTTTTTTTTAAAAAACAAAGAGAGGGTTATCATCACAATATCCTCCTTTCACCTATAAAACTTTATGTGATAAATGCTTATCACCCCTCATGGATTTCGCAGCCACCTTGTGTCATGTGAGAAAACTTTGGAGGGAGCAGGTTGAAATGTTACTTGCCCAAATCTTTGGCCCTGTTTCCTTTGGTCGCCACCTCTCATGTACCTTTTTCTTGGGTTGGCAAGTTTAATGTGGGGTTTGTAAGAGTTGGTGTTCACCATCTTATCACCACCGTACCTTTCTATTTTGGAGTCGAGCGCTCCTCTTTCTTTCTCCATTATGGAAGGTGGGGAACTTAGCTGGCTCTGTCCTTTTTTGGGACTTACCCTGCGCTAGTTTTAAGCCAACTTTGGCACACAAGGGGAGGAGAAGGGTGGCAGGTCTACGGTTGTAGACTTGAGATAGCACACCGCCCTTGGGGAGCCACCCAAGCATGTGGGATTTAGGCTAGGCAGGTGGGTTTCGTAGGGTTAGTGGTTAGAGTAGCTAGTAGGTAGGTTAGTTTAGTGGAATTGCATTGTATTGTTTAATTTATTTGTTTAGTTAGATTTAAGATTGTTTTAGTGTTAAGATTTAGTTATGTTTTAGTATGTTGTTAGTTTATATTGTTAGTATAATTAGTTAAGTTATTAACATTGCTTTAGTTAGTGTATTATTATGTGATTAGTTTAGTATAACTAGTTACATCTTTTATTATTAGGTATTCAGTTTGTTTAATAGGAGTAGTATTAAGTTTATTAGAAAGTTAAAATGTAATCTAATTTATTTTAGTATATTAGTTATAGTAATTTTATTACATTTATTTTTGTAATAAGCTTGATAGTCGTTTTGTTATTAAGGGTTAGTTGGTTATGAATTTTAATTAAATTTCAATTTAGATAATATAGTTTTAATTAATTTAGTTGTTTAACTAATTTAGAAAGATCTAATTTAATGCTTAAATTTGTAAATACTAAATTAGTTGGTTTTAATTTGAATGTAATTTAATTGTTTTAACCATTAAGTAGATTAAATTTATTGATTAATTGGCAATTTAAATAAGTTTTAATGTAGGTTTGATTGATTTGATATTGCAAGTAATTTGAAATCCGAATTCATATACATTGTTATTTAAATAAGTTTTATTGCATATCATTATAAGTTAATGAATTATCATAATTTTACTGATATTAATCTAATAACGCAAGCTTCTACATTTTAATGATGTTATCACCCTCATGTTTAAAACCTTAGGGTTGCAATGTAAAGAACCTGTACTAAAGCTTCTATCTCAATCATATCAAACTTAGAGCATGTTGAGTTTTAAATAAATAAATTAAAAAAAACAAAATTTGTGTTCTTGCCCTCATAGTTTGGGCACGACATTTTGGTATCAGAGCTAGGTTTTCAACGCTAGGAACCTTAAACCATGGTGCTTCCCAAACTTAACTCAAACTTTTATTTGTGTAGATGCCGCTTGTTACTCGTAACCGGCGAGGTAGAGGTCGTAAGACTAGGGGTGGTAGAGCAGGACAGGAGGATGGACCACCACCACTGAACCCAAATCATTACATTATAGATGCACTTCAGACCTTGATCGGTGTAGTTCAGTAGAGAGTGGTACTTATAGTTCAGCCAGTTCAACAGATTCCAGTAGTGGAAGCAGAGGGACCCGGAGGAGGCGAGCCCAGAGTCAGAGAGAGGACTAGGAGTCCCCCACTGAGATAGTTAGAGGGTCAGGGTGAACATGAGGAAGAGTCCATACACCAGAGAGGACCCCATTTTGACAGACCTCCTAGACATGTAGGGGATGACATTAGGGAATTCATTCGACTCGGACCAACATTGTTCACCGGTACCACTAAGGGTTCAGTAGCAGAGGCATGGTTGCAAAGCTTACGACGGTGCTTTGGGTTACGCCCTTATGGGAGTAATCTAAAAGCATGCCTAGTAGTTCATCAATTGAGAGGGGATGCCTCTAACTGGTGGCATCAGGAGGAGATCATTGGTGGAGTGAGGATGGACACCCTCACATGGGAATCTTTCCTAGAAAGATTTTGAGAGAGGTACTTGTCAAAGCATTTCCGGCAGAAACAGATAGAGGAGTTCCATTCTCTTTACTAGAGAGGCCTTACAGTGGCTCAGTACGAGAGTAGGTTTCTCGAGCTCCTTCCCTATGTGGAATACATGAAGGACGAGAAACTACGGGTGCATCACTTTATCATGGGTCTGAATTTCTCTCTTCAGGGCCCAGTTAGGATGACCTTCCCTACCACCTTCAGACAGGCAGTGGAGATAGCACTAGTTGCTGAGGATACTCAAGGTAGGCAGGAGTCAGGGGATCGGCCTCAGAATTGAAACTCCTTCTAGCAGAAACCCCCTTGGAAAGGGAATCAGAACTATACAGCAGGGTCCTCTAGGGGCCAACAGTCTCAACAGCCAAAACCCCAGCAGCAACAGCAGAAACCTTCTCATGGTTATCAGGGCTCTAAGCCCAAGCAGTGGTAGTCATAGGGTCCTAGGCAGGAGAAGAAAGCACAGGCCCCACAGTCTCAGTCAGTGAAGACTCAGCAGTCTTCTAGGGGAGGATTCAACAGATCTAGCAGATCAGGAGGCCCATAGCAGTCTGGGTCACAGGGTGCATGAACTTATTCTCACAGACCATGCTACACTTGTGGTGGCATGGGTCATATAGCTAGGGAGTGTCCAAAGGGACAGGCGTCTAGTGGTCAGAGCAGGGTTTTTTCAGAGCCGACAGTTGGTGACATGGGTAGATCCCATAGAGTTTTTGCAGTGGTTCACAACTGCCAGGCTGAGCATCAGGCCACAGTCATCGAGGCTACAGGTATTATATAGGGCCATATGGTTGTAGTTTTATTTGATTCTGGGGCTATTGACTCTTTTATATCTCCATTTGTGGTGGAGCATTGCGGGCTAGTGGCAGTTAGACAGGATGTTAGTTGGGAGGTAGAGTTAGCCTTAGGAGCTAGAATGTTAGTTAGTTCCATGGTGCAGAGTTGTCAGATGCAGATGGGAGACATGTCCACTAAGACTGACCTACGCATTACCCCTCTAGGTTCTTATGACGTTTTCCTTCACATGGATTGGCTTTGTACCCATAGCGCCAAGGTGGATTGTCGACAGAAGAGGGTGGAATGTGTGGATGATGATGGTATCTCTAGGGAGATCTTCGGAGTGAAGAGGCCCATGTCCCTTCATATGATTTCTGCTATGTAGCTTAGATAGTGCATGCGAAAGAGTTGTTAGTTGTTTGCTATCACTATTAGTGACCGAGAGGAAGATTCAGAAATGGAGCCATCCCTTGATGATTTTCCAATCCTTCAGGAGTTTGCAGATGTGTTTCCTTCGGAGCTTCCTGGTATGCCTCCACCTCAAGCAGTGGATTTTCATATGGACCTAGTGCCAAGAGCCGAGCCAGTTTTGAGAGCACCATACAAGATGACTACTCATGAGCTTAGTGAGCTAAAGGCTCAGTTGGAGGAACTCTTGGAGAAGGGGCATATTCAACCTAGTGTGTCACCTTGGGGTGCACCGGTGATCTTCGTCAAGAAGAAGGATGGATCACTTAGGTTGTGTATTGATTATCGGCAATTGAACAAAGTAACCATCAAGAACTGATACCCTCTTCCCAGAATCGATGATCTCTTTGACCAGTTGCAGGGTGCCCGAGTATTTTTAAAGATTGACCTAAAGTCGGGCTACCATCAGTTGAGGATTGTGGATAGTGATATCCCCAAGACAACTTTTTGTACTAGGTATGGCCACTACGAGTTCACCACGGTACCTTTCGGCCTTATGAATGCTCCAGCTGTATTCATGAGCCTCATGAATGGAGTATTTCATACCTTTTTGGATAAGTTTGTGGTTGTGTTTCTTGATGACATTCTAATTTATTCTCATGATGAGAGAGAGCATGAAGAGCACCTAAGACAGGTATTGCAGAGGCTGAGAGAGAATCAGTTGTTTGGCAGCTTGTCGAAGTGTGCATTCTTTAGACCCTAGATACACTATTTGGGTCATGTCATATCGGGTGATGGTGTCTCAGTAGACCCATCAAAGATCAGGGCTATCATGGACTGGCCAACACCCACCAGTGTTACCAAAGTGAGGAGCTTTATGGGGCTAGCAGGTTATTACCGACGCTTCATTTCAGGATTCTCTAGATTGGCACACCCCATCACTTCTCTTCAGAGAAAGGGGAAGAAGTACGAGTGGACAGAGAAGTGTGGTAGAGCCTTTGAAGAGCTCAAGAGAGCCCTCACGAGTGCACCAATTCTTGTAGTACCAGATCTTGTTGCAGATTTTGTGGTGTGCACCGATGCTTCTTTAGATGGGTTAGGAGCAGTCCTTATGTAGGAAGGATGACCTATTTCCTTTGAGTCTAGGAAGTTGAAGACTCATGAACTCAATTATCCTACTCATGACGTAGAACTAGCGGCAGTGATTCATGCCTTGGTGAGATGGCGACATTTCCTTCTAGGTCATAGATTCGAGCTTCATTCTGACCAGCAGAGCTTGCAGTACATATTTTCTCAGCCGAACCTTAATGCTAGGCAAAGAAGGTGGATGGAGTTCCTGTGTGAGTATGATTTTGATGTTCATTACATCAAGGGAAAGGAGAATGTGGTTGTAGATGCCTTAAGCAGAAGGCGCCATGAACTTTCATCTGTGACTACTTGCACCGACTTGAGAGAGAAGATCTTACAACACTTACTAGCTAATGAGCTTTATGCAGAAGTAAGTCGGTTGGTACATTCTCAGAGACCCTTGGAAGGGAAGTTTGTAGAGTATTCTTTGGAGTTTGATGGAATTTTACGACATAGGGGACGTATGTATGTACCTTCCATTGGGAGTTTGCGTGAGCTCATTGTACTTGAGGCTCACAGAGCACCTTATCCATCGCACCCCGGTGTTAAGAAGTTACATGCAGATTTGAGGTAGTTGTATCATTGGCTAGGCATGAGAGTGCAAATTGCTAGCATAGTTGCGAGATGCCTCAAGTGCCAGAGGGTGAAGGCGGAGCACCGTCATCCTGGCAGACTTCTCCAACCACATGAGATTGCAGTGTGGAAATGGGAGACTATATCTATGGATTTTATTGTTGGTCTTCCTATGTCATCTAGTCGCCATGATGCCATTTTTGTGATAGTCGACACATTGACCAAGGTTGCCCATTTCTCACTCGTGTGTACTACATTTATAGTACGAGACATAGCTTAGGTGTTCTTGTGGGACATTGTTAGACTTAATGGTGTTCCCTGTAAGATCATATCTGACAGAGACTCTTTGTTCACTTCTTCATTTTGGAGAGAGTTGCAGTCGGCTTTGGGCACTAGACTCAATTTTAGTACAGCGTACCATCCTACAACCAATGGCTAGACTGAGCGAGTGAATCAGATTTTGGAGGACATGCTACGTATGTACGTGATGGATCATTAGGTCAAATGGGAGGAATACCTACATCTTGTCAAGTTTTCCTACAACAATGGGCATCATTCTTCCATAGGTATGCCACCCTATGAGGCTTTGTATGGGAGACCGTGCAGGACACCCTTGAGTTGGGATAGGATCGAGGATCGAGTATCTATTGGGCCCCAGTTAGTAAAGGAGATGGAGCAGCAGGTGACTCTGGTTAGACAACACCTGAGAGAGGCACAAGATAGGTAGAAGAAGTATGCAGATCCTTGAGAGGATAGGACCTGTTGCATACCGTTTAGCTTTGCCACCTAGCCTGTCACGCATCCACAATGTATTTCATATTTCAGTACTTAGAGGATACATTTATGATGAGTCTCATATTATAGATTGGGATTCTTTACAGGTGGAGTTAGACGGACAGCTAGCGCTGGAGCCTATCCGCATTATTGCCCGACGGACCCTAGCACTTTGAGGCCGAGAGCTAGACCAAGTTAGGGTCCAATGGGATTGTTACGATGAGGTCACAGCTTCATGGGAGGATGCAACGCAGATGCGATCTCAGCACCCGTACCTTTTTGATGAACTCTAGGAGGAAGTTCATGCCTAGTGGGGGAGGATGTGAGGCCTCGCCCCAACCCATCGTAGCATAGAGATACATTACCCTTATTTTGTTATCCATGACTCGAGATGTCGAGACATTATCTGGTGCGTAGAGCATATTTTATTATTTCATGTTGTGCGATGTTATTTTCAGATATATTTGATTATTGTCATATAATGTTTCATGTATATGTATGTTGATGAAATCAGTAAAGGTAGGATCGAGGCTTTGATTTAAGATATTTTAAATGGTTAAGAATTAAGTAGGATAAAGAAACCCTTATTGATGTATGTTTTAATTTATGAGAATTTTGGAATGCGTATACATTTATGTACATATGATTTTACGGGACTACTGATGTGTGCAATGAGTGTGTAGATATTTAGCAAAGAAACCCTACAAAGGAACATAACTGATCTCCATGTGCTAAATTTGAAAACCTTGTTGATTCGTAATTCACGTATTTTTATTGTGAGATGTATGTATGCATTTTCCTTGCTCAATGAATGTTAAATGTTCGTAACTATGTTCTCTCCGTGTCTCTTGACACTCGTAAAATGGTTATGTGCTTCAGTGGCTATTTAGGGTTAATTGTTTAACCTTTGGACCAAGTTGGTTTAAGTTAGAATAGTAAGTTGGACCTATTTTATTCCTAGATTTTATTTGACTCTAAACCTCTTCTTAAGGCATTAAAACTTGTTTGTTTTTTAACCATGGGGTATGGGTATGGGTTAGGGGTCTTTTCCAACCCCTAAGCCCCTAGCTTTGACTTTTGAGGGCACTCAAAAAGTCCCTTTTTGCCTTTGTGCGAAAATTGATCATGGGTATCTTGAGTTACCTCACCTCATCTCCACTTGGGGGTTTAACCATAGTGTAGGTTTAGTTGGGAGTTTCTAGGGTGGCTAGTGGGTGGAAATAGTTATTGCTCCTTTTGGGTGGTGGAGTTGGAGGCTTATTTGGAGGCCTTCCTTGGACTAGTGTTTTTTTTACCCAATCTCTACATTTAGAGAAGATTTCTTGAAGCTTGAAGGAAGGAAAGGGATACTCTACTCAAACTTTTTCATTGCCATTACCTCTTTGTGAAGGTAGGAAATTCTCATCTCCCTTATTCAGTTTTTATGTTTGGTTTCATGTTCATGTTACCTTGTTGTTGTTTCACTGTTGTATGGTTGTGGGTATGTGGGAAGATTTGAAACCATGTCATTTTGGTTGTTTTCCTTTCTTGTTTATGTTTGCAATTTTGAGTTTCCTTACATGGGTGTTTTGGTATTACTCACCCTTGGAGAGGGCAAAAGTGACCAATTTTGGGAGAGGTATGTTTAGTTGGACTCCAACCGGTGTAGAGTCTCTTCTCAGGATGAGAAGAGGGATAAAGGGTAGGGTGTTATGGGCCCCTACCCGTCAGCACAAACCTGGTATGAGTATGGAAAGTTTTAATGAAAGAATGAAAGTTCTTGGTTATTAGCCCCGATTGGGCATTTGAATTGGTGTTGTGCTTGACTTCTCCTAGTTGGAAGAATCCACCTTTCCCTAGTCTTGATCAATTGGACTGAGAGATTGCATTCTTGAAACCAATAAGAATAAAAATCAGAATTTAGAACTCATACTATGTCCTTGAAGAATCAATATAAAACATACATGTTTAAATAAGAGATTGAGAGACTATACCTAATGTACTTCTTTGCATTGGAATACTTGTATTAAGGAAGAATCTTAATAATAGATTTATTCTGATCCTCAGTAGCATTAATGAAATGCATAAAATGTCATGACCATGCCTTGTTAAAATTTTGTTTCAAAAAAAAAAATGCACTCCCAGGAGTAAAAAAAACTCTTTGGAAAATATATGATAAATTTCTTTCCTTCCAAGACCACAGAGCATATTCTTGCTCAGATTCCCTTCTAAATGAAATAAGAAACAAATAAATATTATGATAATCTCTTGGGTGCATAATTTCGAATGCATAAATAGGTTTTTGTAAAAAAAAAACAAAGAGAGGGTTATCATCACAATATCCTCCTTTCACCTATAAAACTTTATGTGATAAATGCTTATCACCCCTCATGGATTTTGTAGCCACCTTGGGTCACGTGAGAAAACTTTGGAGGGAGCAGGTTGAAATGTTATTTGCCCAAATCTTTGGCCCTATTTCCTTTGGTCGCCACCTCTCATGTACCTTTTTCTTGGGTTGGCAAGTTTAATGTGGGGTTTGTAAGAGTTGGTGTTCACCATCTTATCACCACCGTACCTTTCTATTTTGGACTCGAGCCCTCCTCTTTGTTTCTCCATTATGGAAGGTGGGGAATTTAGCTGGCTCTATCCTTTTTTGGGACTTACCCTGCGCTAGTTTTAAGCCAACTTTGGCACGCAAAGGGAGGAGAAGGGTGGCAGGTTTGTGGTTGCGGACTTGGGACAGCACACCGCCCTTGGGGAGCCGCCCAAGCATGTGGGATTTAGGCTAGGCAGCTGAGTTTCGTAGGGTTAGTGGTTAGAGTAGTTAGTAGGTAGGTTAGTTTAGTGGAATTGCGTTGTATTGTTTAATTTATTTGTTTAGTTAGATTTAAGATTGTTTTAGTGTTAAGATTTAGTTATGTTTTAGTATGTTGTTAGTTTATATTATTAGTATAATTAGTTAAGTTATTAACATTGCTTTAGTTAGTGTATTATTATGTGATTAGTTTAGTATAACTAGTTACATCTTTTATTATTAGGTATTTAGTTTGTTTAATAGGAGTAGTATTAAGTTTATTAGAAAGTTAAAATATAATCTAATTTAATTTAGTATATTAGTTATAGTAATTTTATTACATTTATTTTTGTATTAAGCTTGATAGTTGTTTTGTTATTAAGGGTTAGTTGGTTATGAATTTTAATAAATTTTGATTTAGATAATATAGTTTTAATTAATTTAGTTGTTTAACTAATTTAGAAAGATCTAATTTAATGCTTAAATTTGTAAATACTAAATTAGTTGGTTTTAATTTGAATGTAATCTAATTGTTTTAACCATTAAGTAGATTAAATTTATTGATTAATTAGCAATTTAAATAAGTTTTAATGTAGGTTTGATTGATTTGATATTGCAAGTAATTTGAAATCCGAATTCATATACATTGTTATTTAAATAAGTTTTATTGCATATCATTATAGGTTAATGAATTATCATAATTTTACCGATATTAATCTAATAACGCAAGCTTCAACATTTTAATGATGTTATCACCCTCATGTTTAAAACCTTAGGATTGTAATGTAAAGAACTTTTACTAAAGCTTCTATCTCAATCATATCAAACTTAGAGCATGTTGAGTTTTAAATAAATAAATTTAAAAAAAAAATTGTTTTGTTCTTGCACTCATAGTTTGGGCACGACATTGTGGTATCAGAGCCAGGTTTTCAACACTAGGAACCTTAAACCATGGTGCTTCCTAAACTTAACTCAAACTTTTATTTGTGTAGATGCCAACTGTTACTCATAACCGGCGAGGCAGAGGTCGTATCTCATTTTATTAAATTAAATATCTCAACAAAATATCTCTTCAGTTCAAAAAGGGAAATTATCAGTTCACTATAGATCAAAAATGAGTTAAATCAGTTAACTCCTTTTTCTACTCAAATTGAATCAGTTAACTCCTTATTTTACTCAAATTAAATCTATTAACTTCCTTTAATTTGGAAATCTTACTTTATGACTGAACTTCACCTTTAATCCTGACCGTTGATGAATTTCAGGAAAGTCTATTTAAGAGACCGTCATCTCTTCATTTTGAAAGGTTGAATGAGAATTTGCACCGAATTGTTGCTGAAATTCATACTCACATTTGCTCATATTAACATACGCAAAGATCAAGTTTGACCAAAAGTTGACCAGATTTGACCACGGTTGACATGAGTTGACTAGTTTCAAAATATTTTTGAAATAATTAAACGAAATTATTTAATGAAATAGAGTACTTACTTCTAATTAATTAATAAAAGTTATTTAATTAAATGAGAAGCCATTCCTAATTAATTAAATGACGTTATTTAATTAAATAAGAAAAGTGTCTCTAATTAATTAAAGATTATTTAATTAAATAGAAAAAGTAATTATGAGAGCATGTCTCATTTTATTAAATTAAATATCTCAACAAAATCTCTCTTCAGTTCAAAAAGGGAAATTTCTAGTTCACTATTGATCAAAAATGAGTTAAATGAGTTAACTCCTTTTTCTACTCAAATTGAATTAGTTAACTCCTTATTTTAGTCAAATTAAATCTGCTAACTCCCTTTAATTTGGAAATCTCCCTTTATGACTGAACTTCACCTTTAATGCCGAACATTGATTTAAATCGATCTCAACCGTTGATGAATTCCAGGAAAGTCTATTTAAGAGACCCTCATCTCTTCATTTTGAAAGGTTGAATGAGTATTTGCACCGAATTGTTGCTAGAATTCATACTCACATTTGCTCATATTCATATTCGCAAAGATCAGGTTTTACCAAAAGTTGACCAGATTTAACCACGGTTGACTTGAGTTAACTAGTTTCAAAAGAATTTTGAAATAATTAAATAAAATTGTTTAATTAAATGGAGTACTTAATTCTAATTAATTAAACAAAGTTATTTAATTAAATGAGAAGCCATTCCTAATTAATTAAATGAAGTTATTTAATTAAATAAGAAAAGTGCCTCAAATTAATTAAAAATTATTCAATTAAATAGAAAAAGTAATTATGAGAGCATATCTCATTTTATTAAATTAAATATCTCAAAAAAATCTCTCTTCAATTAAAAAAGGGAAATTTCCAATTTACTATTGATAAAAAATGAGTTAAATCAATTAACTCCTTTTTCTACTCAAATTGAGTCAGTTAGCTCCTTATTTTACTCAAATTAAATTTGTTAACTCCCTTTAATTTGAAAATCTCCCTTTATGACTGAACTTCACCTTTAATCCTGACCGTTGATTGAAATTGATCTCAACCGTTGATGAATTCTAGGAAAGTCTATTTAAGAGACCCTCATCTCTTCATTTTGAAAAGTTGAATGAGAATTTGCATCGAATTGTTGCTGAAATTCATACTCACATTTGCTCATATTGACATACGCAAAGATCAAGTTTGACCAAAAGTTGACCAAATTTGACCACGATTGACATGAGTTGACTAGTTTCTTAAAGAATTTTGAAATAATTAAACGAAATTATTTAATTAAATGGAGTACTTACTTCTAATTAATTAAACAAAGTTATTTAATTAAATGAGAAGCCATTCCTAATTAATTAAATGAAGTTATTTAATTAAATAAGAAAAGTATCTCTAATTAATTAAAGATTATTTAATTAAATAGAAAATGTAACTATGAGAGCATATCTCATTTTATTAAATCAAATATCTCAACAAAATCTCTCTTCTGTTCAAAAAGGGAAATTTCCAGTTCATTATTGATCAAAAATGAGTTAAATGAGTTAACTTCTTTTTCTAATCAAATTGAATTAGTTAACTCCCTATTTTACTCAAATTAAATCTGCTAACTCCTTTTAATTTGGAAATCTCCCTTTATGACTGAACTTCACCTTTAATCTCGGCCGTTGATTGAAATCGATCTCAACCGTTGATGAATTCTAGGAAAGTCTATTTAAGAGACCCTCATCTCTTCATTTTCAAAGGTTGAATGAGTATTTGCATCGAATTGTTGTTGGAATTCATACTCACATTTGCTCATATTGACATACGCAAAGATCAAGTTTGACCAAAAGTTGACCAGATTTAACCACGGTTGACTTGAGTTGACTAGTTTCGAAAAGAATTTTGAAATAATTAAATTAAATTATTTAATTTAATGGAGTACTTACTTCTAATTAATTAAACAAAGTTATTTAATTAAATGAGAAGCCATCGTAATTAATTAAATGAAGTTATTTAATTAAATAAGAAAAGTGTCTGTAATTAATTAAAGATTATTTAATTAAATAGAAAAGGTAATTATGAGAGCATATCTTATTTTATTAAATTAAATATCTCAACAAAATCTCTCTTTAGTTCAAAAGGGGAAATTTCCAGTTCACTATTGATCAAAAATGTGTTAAATAAGTTAACTCTTTTTTCTACTCAAATTGAATCAGTTAACTCCTTATTTTAATCAAATTAAATTTGTTAACTCCCTTTAATTTGGAAATCTCCCTTTATGACTGAACTTCACCTTTCATCCTGACCGCTGATTGAAATTGATCTCAGTCGTTGATGAATTCGAGGAACGTCTATTTAAGAGACCCTCATCTCTTCATTTCTAAAGGTTGAATGAGAATTTGCATCGAATTGTTGCTAAAATTCATACTCACATTTGCTCATATTCACATACGCAAAGATTAAGTTTGACCAAAAGTTCAAGAGATTTAACCACGGTTGACTTGAGTTGACTTGTTTCGAAAATAATTTTGAAATAGTTAAACGAAATTATTTTATTAAATGGAGTACTTACTTCTAATTAATTAAACAAAGTTATTTAATTAAACCAGAAGCCATTCCCAATTAATTAAATGAAGTTATTTAATTAAATAAGAAAAGTGTCTCTAATTAATTAAAGATTATTTAATTAAATAGAAAAACTAATCATGAGAGCATATCTCATTTTATTAAATTAAATATCTCAACAAAATTTCTCACTATTGATAAAAAATGAGTTAAATCAGTTGACTCCTTTTTCTACTCAAATTGAATCAGTTAACTCTTTATTTTACTCAAATTAAATCTGTTAACTCCCTTTAATTTGAAAATCTCCCTTTATGACTGTACTTCAACTTTAATCCTGACCATTGATTGAAATCGATCTCAACCATTGATGAATTTTAGAAAAGTCTATTTAAGAGACCCTCATCTCTTCATTTTGAAAGGTTGAATGAGAATTTGCATCGAATTGTTGTTGGAATTCATACTCACATTTGCTCATATTAACATACGCAAAGATCAAGTTTGACCAAAAGTTCACCAGATTTAACCACAGTTGACTTGAGTTGAGTAGTTTCGAAAAGAATTTTGAAATAATTAAACGAAATTATTTAATTAAATGGAGTACTTACTTCTAATTAATTAAACAAAGTTATTTAACTAAATGAGAAGCCATTCCTAATTAATTAGATGAAGTTATTTAATTAAATAAGAAAAGTGTCTCTAATTAATTAAAGATTATTTAATTAAATTGAAAAAGTAATTATGAGAGCATATCTCATTTTATTAAATTAAATATCTCAACAAAATCTCTCTTCAGTTCAAAAGGGGAAATTTTTAGTTCACTATTGATCAAAAATGACTTAAATCAGTTGACTCCTTTTTGTACTCAAATTGGATAAGTTAACTCCTTATTTTACTCAAATTAAATCTGTTAACTCCCTTTAACTTGAAAATCTCCATTTATGACTGAACTTCACCTTTAATCTTGACCATTGATTGAAATCGATCTCAACCGTTGATGAATTCTAAGAAAGTCTATTTAAGAGACCCTCATCTCTTCATTTTGAAAGGTTGAATGAGAATTTGCATTGAATTGTTGCTGAAATTCATACTCACATTTGGTCATATTCACATACGCAAAGATCAAGTTTGACCAAAAGTTGTCAAGATTTAAATACGGTTGACTTGAGTTGACTAGTTTCGAAAATAATTTTGAAATAATTAAATAAAATTATTTAATTAAATGAAGTACTTACTTCTAATTAATTAAAAAAAGTTATTTAATTAAATGAGAAGCCATTCATAATTAATTAAATGAAGTTATTTAATTAAATAAGAAAAGTGTCTCTAATTAATTAAAGATTATTTAATTAAATAGGAAAAGCAATTATGAGAAAATATCTCATTTTATTAAATTAAATATCTCAACAAAATCTCTCTTAAGTTGAAAAAAAGAGAAATTTCCAGTTCACTATTGATAAAAAATGAGTTAAATCTGTTAACTCCTTTTTCTACTCAAATTGAATCAGTTAACTTCTTATTTTACTCAAATTAAATTTGTTAACTTCTTTTAATTTGGAAATCTCCCTTTATGACTGAACTTCACCTTTAATCCTAATCGTTGATTGAAATTGATCTCAACTGTTGATGAATTCTAGGAAAGTCTATTTAAAAAACCCTCATCTCTTCATTTTGAAAGGTTGAATGAGAATTTGTATCGAATTGTTGCTGGAATTCATACTCACATTTGCTCATATTCACATACGCAAATATCAAGTTTGACTAAAAGTTGACCAAATTTAGCTACGGTTGACTTGACTTGACTAGTTTCGAAAAGAATTTTGAAATAATTCAACGAAATTATTTAATTAAATGGAGTACTTACTTCTATTTAATTAAACAAAGTTATTTAATTAAATGAGAAGCCACTTCTAATTAATTAAATGAAGTTATTTAATTAAATAAAAAAAGTATTTCTAATTAATTAAAAATTATTTAATTAAATAGTAAAAGTAATTATGAGAGCATATCTCATTTTATTCAATTAAATATCTCAACAAAATCTCTCTTCAGTTCAAAAAGGGAAATTTTCAATTCACTATTGATCAAAAATGAGTTAAATCAGTTAACTCCTTTTTCTACTCAAATTGAATCAGTTAACTCCTTATTTTACTCAAATTAATTCTGTTAACTCTTTTTAATTTGGAAATCTCCCTTTATGTTTGAGCTTCAACTTTAATCCTGATTGTTGATTAAAATCGATCTCAACCGTTGATGAATTCTAGGAAAGTCTATTTAAGAGACCCTCATCTCTTCATTTTGAAAATTTGAATGAGAATTTCCATCGAATTGTTGCTAGAATTCATACTCAGATTTGCTCATATTCACATACACAAAGATCAAGTTTGACCAAAAGTTGACCAGATTTAACCACAGTTTACTTGAGTTGACTAGTTTTGAAAAAAATTTAAAATAATTAAATGAAATTATTTAATTAAATGGAGTACTTACTTCTAATTAATTAAACAAAGTTATTTAATTAAATGAGAAGCCATTCTTAATTAATTAAATGAAGTTATTTAATTAAATAAGAAAAGTGTCTCTAATTAATTAAATATTATTTAATTAAATAGAAAAAGTAATTATGAGAGCATATCTCATTTTATTAAATTAAATATCTCAACAAAATTTCTCACTATTGATAAAAAACGAGTTAAATCAGTTGACTCCTTTTTCTACTCAAATTGAATTAGTTAACTCTTTGTTTTACTCAAATTAAATCTGTTAACTCCCTTTAATTTGAAAATCTCCCTTTATGACTGTACTTCAACTTTAATCCTGACCATTGATTGAAATCGATCTCAACCGTTTGTGAATTCTAGAAAAGTCTATTTAAGAGACCCTGGTCTCTTCATTTTGAAAGGTTGAATGAGAATTTGCATCGAATTATTGCTGGAATTCATACTCACATTTGCTCATATTCACATACACAAAGATCAAGTTTGACCAAAAGTTCACCAGATTTAACCACGGTTGACTTGAGTTGAGTAGTTTCGAAAAGAATTTTGAAATAATTAAACGAAATTATTTAATTAAATGGAGTACTTACTTCTAATTAATGAAAAAAAGTTATTTAATTAAATGAGAAGCCATTCCTAATTAATTAAATGAAGTTATTTAATTAAATAAGAAAAGTGTCTCTAATTAATTAAAGATTATTTAATTAAATTGAAAAAGTAATTATGAGAGCATATCTCATTTTATTAAATTGAATATTTAAACAAAATCTCTCTTCAGTTCAAAAGGGGAAATTTTTAGTTCACTATTGATCAAAAATGACTTAAATCAGTTGACTCCTTTTTGTACTCAAATTGGATAAGTTAACTCCTTATTTTACTCAAATTAAATCTGTTAACTCCCTTTAACTTAAAAATATCCATTTATGACTGAACTTCACCTTTAATCTTGACCATTGATTGAAATCGATCTCAACCGTTGATGAATTCTAAGAAAATCTATTTAAGAGACCCTCATCTCTTCATTTTGAAAGGTTGAATGAGAATTTGCATTGAATTATTGCTGAAATTCATACTCACATTTGGTCATATTCACATACGCAAGGATCAAGTTTGACCAAAATTTGTCAAGATTTAAATACGGTTGACTTGAGTTGACTAGTTTCGAAATTTTTTTTGAAATAATTAAATAAAATTATTTAATTAAATGAAGTACTTACTTCTAATTAAATAAACAAAGTTATTTAATTAAATGAGAAGTCATTCATAATTAGTTAAATAAAGTTATTTAATTAAATAAGAAAAGTGTCTCTAATTAATTAAAGATTATTTAATTAAATAGAAAAAGTAATTATGAGAGCATATATCATTTTATTAAATTAAATATCTCAACAAAATCTCTCTTCAGTTCAAAAAGAGAAATTTTCAGTTCACTATTGATTAAAAATTAGTTAAATTAGTTGACTCCCTTTTCTACTCAAATTGAATCAGTTAAGTCCTTATTTTACTCAAATTAAATCTGTTAACTCCCTTTAATTTGGAAATCTCCATTTATGACTGAACTTCACCTTTAATCCTGACCGTTGATTGAAATCGATCTCAACCGTTGATGAATTTCAGAAAAGTCTCTTTAAGAGACCCTCATCTCTTCATTTTGAAAAGTTGAATTAGAATTTGCATCGAATTTTTGCTAGAATTCATACTCACATTTGCTCATATTCACATACGCAAAGATCAAGTTTGACCAAAAGTTGACCAGATTTAACCATGGTTGACTTGAGTTGACTAGTTTCGAAAAGAATTTTGAAATAATTAAATGGAATTATTTAATTAAATGGAGTACTTACTTCTAATTTATTAAACAAAGTTATTTAATTAAATGAGAAGCCATTCCTAATTAATTAAATGAAGTTATTTAATTAAATGAGAAAAGTGTCTCTAATTAATTAAAGATTATTTTATTAAATAGAAAAAGTAATTATGAGAGCATATCTCATTTTATTAAATTAAATATCTCAAAAAAATCTCTCTTCAGTTCAAAAAGGGAAATTTCCAGTTTACTATTGATAAAAAATGAGTTAAATTAGTTAACTCCTTTTTCTACTCAAATTGAATCAGTTAACTCCTTATTTTACTCAAATTAAATCTGTTAACTCCCTTTAATATGAAAATCTCCCTTTATGATTGAACTTCACCTCTAATCTTAACCGTTGATTAAAATCAATCTCAACTGTTGATGAATTCCAAAAAAGTCTATTTAAGAGACCCTCATCTCTTTATTTTGATAGGTTGAATGAGAATTTGCATCAAATTGTTGTTGGAATTCATGCACACATTTACTCATATTCACATACGCAAAGATCAAGTTTGACCAAAAGTTGACCAGATTTAACTACGGTTGACTTGTGTTGACTAGTTTCGAAAAGAATTTTAAAATAATTTAAAAAAATTATTTAATTAAATGGAGTGCTTACTTCTAATTAATTAAACAAAGTTATTTAATTAAATGAGAAGCCATTCTTAATTAATTAAATGAATTTATTTAATTAAATAAGAAAAGTGTCTCTAATTAATTAAAGATTACTTAATTAAATAAAAAAAGTTATTATGAGAGCATATCTCATTTTATTAAATTAAACATCTCAACTGTAGTGCTTGCCCCTAGTTCACATTTTTGCTAACATTGTTGAACTCTTTTAGAGCTAGTTTTATGTTGATGGTTAGCAACATTGTTTTGAGACTATTAGATATTGTGCTATGGATTCAGTTTATTATGTGATTTGATCACTTAGACTTTATATTTCATGTATGCATGATGATTATTTTTAGTGATTTCAATTATTGATGGGTATTAGCTAGATGGTTTTTATTATCATATGTGTTTCTTATGAATACTTGCCCCATACTTGCATGTGTATGGTGTGCGTGTTTGTTCTTATGTATGGGTAAAAGCACAAATCTGTGTCACCTTTTATAAAAAAATGTGATATTAGAATGTAATAGTTCAACATTAGTGACAAAAAAAATGTTATTTGTGTTTAAAATATGAAGATGATGTAAACTGATGAAATGTGTAGAATTGGATGAACTTTATGCTTATAATTTTTATAATTTTTTTAAGTAAGAATTTATTCATTTTATTTTATTTTGAAGTCCCTTTTTTAGCTGTAAAAAATATAGGGTGTAGTTCCTGTCAAACAAGTATATGCAAATCATCTTTTTTTGTTCTGATTTCAAAATATCTTATAAATGGCATGTATAGCTAGTGCACAAAAAAAAAAATTTATTTTTGATGTATATTTTTTTTTTTATAAGTACTCAAGTTCGACCTTATCAGAATCCAACAGTTTTTTCCTCCCGTCAAAACTTTCCTATCAAATCTATACCTTCTTTAAAAAAAATTACATATTCATGAAGAGGATTCTCTTCTCTAGAGATAAATATAATTTTTAAAATTTTTTGATATGATTTACTATTTTTTTTCCTTTTTTGAGCGAGCATCTTTTGAAATGTTGAAATATTGACTTATAATACTTTGAGATTATAACATATTATAACTAATCAAAACACTCAAAAAATTATATAATGATAATATTGAATCCGAGATCTATAAAAGGGTATTTTAAGTTTTTGAAAAAATTTGAGTTTTGATAGAGAAATGAAATTTGACCAAAATAGGTTTTGGTATCACAAATGGTAACACAGATCTGTGCTTTTACCCATATGGCGTGTTTGATGTGGTTAAGGAAGGGAGTCGTAGTCACCTGCTAGTCAAGATCTACAAGATGCACCACTTCCTGCCATTTCTTGTTTAGGTAGTATATATTGTGCTTGTACATGCATGATTTTTTATGCAGGTTGCAGGTATCGAGTATCGACTTTCCTGAATTGCCAAGATGAGCGTACCCTATCACATTATCTCAATGATAAGAGAGGGGAGATAATTCTCAAGTCCAAATCCCAACCCTTTAAGCCATTTGTCTTAATTAAAAAATTAGGACAAGCATCTGAGTTGAGTACCCTCCGAATACGTCAGATGACGTAATTCATGATATTAACCCTTGGTTTGATTTTGTATGTATTTTAGCTATGATGGATTTTCATATTTTTACCTTGTGAGTCTTTGGAGTATTTTTTATTAATTAAGCCTAATTAAAAGATTTAATTAATGGTTTAATTAAATAAAAATTAATATGATATTTTAATATTTATTTTGTTTAATTAATTGGAAAATTAATTAAATAAAATAATTAAATTTGAAAATAAAAGTTAAAAGTTTAAATTTGGAATGTGACAATATTTATTTTAATAATAATATATTTAATGTTCATTTTTAAATAAATGACTAAATAATATTATTATTAAAGCTAATAAATATTTTAGCAATTAAGTTTTGGAAAATAAAATTTAAAAGTGGAAAATATATTAAAATTATTAAAAGATTTTAGATCTCATGTGATTAAAATAATAATATATTAAGATTGAAAAGTGGAATTATTAAAGTTAGTGCATAAGATTTAATAAATAAATAAATTAAATTGGAAAGAGTAAAGTAAATATTATATTAATTAATGTGCATTATTTTAATATTTGCTCACATAGGAGTTGGCAAATTCTCAAGAGTTGTCATGTAGACAACATAGGGGTTTGCACTCTAAGAATGCATAAGTTGTCTACACTTAGGAGTTAGCATTTTATTTGAGCACATGGTGTCTACAACCATAAGACTTATCTAGAAAGTTGGAGAAGACCCATGCTTGGTTGTCATGCTTATCTTCTAGTTATTTCTATAGACACTTTAGATGCATCTTAGAGGCCTTTAAATAGAGGCTCTCCTAGTGTGTTTGGACAAGCTGAATGGAAGCTTAAATAAAAGCTTAATGGAAGCTACAAGTTACAAGCTACAAGCTTCAAGCTAAAAATGGAAGCTTTAAGCTTACATGTTCATATTCTTCTTCATACTCATATGCTCCTTCATGCTCATATGCTTCTACATGCTCATATATTTTTACATGCTCATATGCTTCTATATGCTTCCATGCTTCTTTTAGCACTTCTAGTCACTTGGAAGATTTGGTTGGCTTAGATCTTGGAGGAATTGTGAATATTGGAGAAGGAAGGGATTCTCTATGGACTTCTGAAGCATGGAAAATTAGCATCAGTGTCTAGGTGCACTCGTGATAATCACATAAATTATTTGCACTCTTTCTCTTCCTGTCTTCATCATGTCTGCTATATGTTTCTGAATATTCTCTGTGATTGGATCTGCAATTTTGAAATTAGAATCTAGATATGCTATTTGGCTAAGAAGAAAACAATAGAAAAATCCTAGATCCAATTAAGAAGAAATAGTTAGATCTAAAACAGGTTTGGGTTCGATTTGGAATCAAATTGATTAATGGACTTTAAAAAAATAGTTTTTAAAACTATAAGCCAGACCTATTAGAAGAATTGGATAAATTTAGAGAACAATTATTTTAAGAGAAAATTTTTAATTCATCACAAATTTTCCTGTCGCTGCCCCTTGGATAGACCCGAACTCAGTCATTCATAACTTTTTATCGTAATCTAATTTATTCGATCGCTCCAGTCAAAATTGGCACAACTTGGCCCTCTCCAATATATTTCAATTTCAGCCTGATCCAATGGTTCATTAGGAAGATATGGCCATCATAATGAGACTATTTTATTCAAAGACAGATATTTCTACATTTTTCCATAACCAAGAGTTCTTTATGCTTAAACTTCACAAAAATAATATATCAAAACATGGAATGAATTAAAGATATTATTGCAATCTTTCCTTATTAAATCTTATTAATATGCATTAGTTTTATATGATTTATTATCTAATCTAATTAAATCAAATTTAATTAAGATTAGTTAATAGTAGAAGAAGTGTAATTAATTATTAGTCAATCTAAGCAAATGGATTTTTAAAATGAGAAAAAATTAAAAGAAATGAGATTTTAATATAGTTTATATAGTGAACTTTTTTATAATGTATATTAAATACTATTTAATATATAGTAAATAATTTAGAGATGGTAATTTTATGTTATGAGATGATTTTAAAATTAAGTGACTCAAATTTTATTGATATTGGACAATGGGTCATTGTTACATTTTGACCTTGTTATAACATAGCTACGATTTGAATTATTATATTATTATAAATTATTGATATACCTTAAAGGTTAGTTAAATATTAACTAATGGCATTTATGGAAATATAGTTTGATGAGTTTATTATTTATTAAAGTTTTTTGGGTCTAACAAACTAATAATTAAATAATTGTATAAATGGTTATTAATTAACTGGATTAAAGTTAATGATTGAAGTTCTATAAATAATATTAATCAATTTGAATTGGTTAATAATTTAGAGGAGTATTAATTAATTGAATTTCTTAAAATCAACATACATAGGGGAAAACTATTTGAGGATATTAATATCGGGGCGTCTATTATAACTTGTTATTATTAATGAGTACTTTGTTGAAAAGTGATGAATTTGGTTATTATAAAATTATTAATAAGATTTCTAATTTAGCTTGTTATTAAATGTTATCAAGATATTATTATTGAATTATTAATATGATTATTTGAGTATTGAATTATAGTTGACTTTTATTTTATAGAATTCTAGTTAGTTATTAGTCAATTGATATTAATTGGAACGTTGCTATGGTTATGCAATTATTAATTAAATCAATTAATGTGAATTAATTAGATTTAATTGATAATTAAGTTATGTAATAGAGATTTAATTGATATAATTTTTTTTACGAGATTGTAGATTATTTATATTGAAGTTGATAAGTCTTATGATTTGAATAAAGACTTTAGATATTTTAATAGTTGTTGGTGATGATTTAGTCAAGAGACTTAAGTTTTAGTAATATTTAATTAAGTATTATTAAAATGTTAATGGATCATGGATTGTGTTCTTATGTTAATTGATCACTTTAATAAAGTTATAATCTTCTTAATTAAAGATTAATAATTGGTTCTCTTATAATTTAACGAATAATGATCCTTTGATTATCTCAAAAAGTTGTAGAAACATTAGAGAAGAGTTAATCAATTAGAATATGAATCATAGTTAAATAAAGAAAACAATTTAATTAAGGGTAAGTAATGATCAGTTTAATGAGTAAACTATTTACTCTTAAGTTATCCTTAAAATATTATTTTAAAGTAATATAAGGATAATGTTATTGAAAAAACAAACAGGTTGACGTGTAGATCAAATGAAGAACCTTACACATTTATATTTGAAATGAAAACTGAAGCTCTACACATTATTCAGCTATGTGATTTTAATAAACCAAAACATGTGTCTACATTGTATATTCTATATGCTTCTTGTTTTGGGTTTTGGGTTGACTAGTGTTGACTAGTTATAGGACATCTACCAGAGGCTCGAGAGTTATGATTGTGATGTCATGATGATATTTTACTTCTAATCTTTATAAACCCAACCATGGCTATGCGATCGTATGCTCTATGAAATATTTGTATTTACTGATTATTATTGCTTATCAGTCTTCATGTGTGAATCTGAGATGTATGTGTATGAGACACTTGAGCTAATCATTTTTGAGTCATCGATCAGTTATCCTTGGATTATTTTTCAGTCGCCATGATGTGACTGAGATGTTGATTTATTTTTTGATGATGTCATGTTGTGACTTGTTTGACTCAACTATTTTGGAGTCTTTGATTAGTATTATTTTGAAATATTCTTGGTTGCTTGATAAGAACCAATGGATATTGTGATTCAAGTTGGAGATTATATTTATGAGGTATATTTTGTGGAGCTTTTATGTGTTCTTGGATGGAAGAACCATCTTATTATCAGGTTGCCTGTTAAGGAACCAAGTTTGATCTTTATGAGTGTTGTGGTATGGGACACAATTATGGATTTATGTGCTTAGGAGAGGTTATCTAGGTACATGACTGTGGGAGTGGCTTGCATAGGGGTCCAGGGCCCAAAGTGGTCAGTACTAGGGTAACCTAATGCAAGTTATGTAATAAGTGATAATCTAGTAATTAAAATTAATGGGGTAAAACACATTAAAAAGATAAGATAGAGATATTTGAACCACCTATGCCTTGAGTGCTTGTATAGACTAAGGATGGGATGAGTGCCTTGTCTTCTTGAGAGGGCTCTTGGTTTCCACATGTGCCACATTGAGGGTCTGGGGTTCAGAGTAACCAGTCTAAGATAACTCAACGCTTAAGGGTCCGGGGTCTAATGAGAGACCAGTCTAGGGTAACTCAAGCAGCCATGTGATGACACTCCTTATTATGTAGCATGAGTCTCCTTTATAGATTTTGTATACCTTTGGTGGTGTACTTATTGTTGTGCCTCAGGGAATTAGATGTCGATTTTTGGATTGGAACCTTTGAGTTAGTATACTTTTAAGATTCTTAGACTTATAGAAATTTGTGCTATGTGTTTTTGATATCTTGTTTGAGACTCAAGATTATCTCCTCAGCACGATGGGAGTGGACCACTTAGGTTTCACGCAGTCGGGTTGTAGTGTTTTTCCACTCTTATCATTTGAGATCCGTTTGAGACACTGTGGCTGGAGTATTTTTTGATTGGTATTTATTTTCATTCTGTTCTTGGATCATTATGATAGATGATATACCTTATGATAGATGTATTTACTGGTATGTTATTTATATTGATGATTTCATATGTTAGATGATGGTATCCTATGCTTTACTTTGCATGTTAGTAGGATGTTTTAGGAGTGACATTCCTAATATGTTAATACTGATAATCTCTTTAGTGCTTTAGAATGTTACACACGGAGGGATGGTTAGGATCTACAATGGTCAAATGATGCTATTTAAGGTTGGAAGGAACCGTGCACTTAGTTATTTATGTTTGTGATATATGGTTATCTTCCATGATGGATGATTATGTCTTTTGAGATGATGTATCATGTATGACATGTGGTTTCATTTACATTAAATGCATCATAGATTAATATTAGATGATGATGTACTTTATTTACACAGATGTTTATTCTTTTAAGCTTTTCATACCTTGTATCATGTATAGTGGATGATTGAGCTAAACTAAAATGTAGTTACAAAAAAGAGACTTGTATATGGTTTAAAAATGTTGAATGTATCATTCTTATTTCATAAAAATGTGATCTTAGATGAATGGTTGATTTAGAAGTAATTCAACGTTAAGGGATATTTAAAGAATGTAATCTGTTATGTTATATTTACTTTCAGTTGGATGTTACTACTGCTTCCGCAGATGTTGTGAATGGTTTTACTTTCATGTTTTAAAAAAAAAAATTGTTTGGCAAAGTTTAGGTTAATTTTTTGGATCCCTTGGCGGGGCATTACATCAACAAAATCTATCTTCAATTCAAAAAGGGAAATTTTCAGTTCACTATTGATCAAAAATGAGTTAAATCAGTTAACTCCTTTTTCTACTCAAATTGAATCAGTTAACTCCTTATTTTACTCAAATTAAATCTATTAACTCCCTTTAATTTCGAAATCTCCCTTTATGACTGAACTTCACTTTTAATCCTGACTGTTGATTGCAATCGATCTCAACTGTTGACGAATTTCAGAAAAGTCAATTTAAGAGACCCTCATCTCTTCATTTTGAAAGGTTGAATGAGAATTTGCATCGAATTGTTGCTGAAATTCATACTCATATTTTCTCATATTCACATACGCAAAGATCAAGTTTGACGAAAAGTTGACCAGATTTAACCATGGTTAAATTGAGTTGACTAGTTTCAAATTTTTTTTTAAAATAATTAAATGAAATTATTTAATTAAATAGAGTACTTACTTCTATTTAATTAAATGAGAAGCTATTCCTAATTAATTTAAAAATCTCCCTTTAATTTGCAAATCTCCCTTTATGACTGAACTTCACCTTTAATCCTGACCGTTGATTGAAATCAATCTCAACTGTTGATGATTTCTAGGAAAGTCTATTTAAGAGACCCTCATCTCTTCATTTTGAAAGGTTGAATGAGAATTTGCATCAAATTTTTGTTGGAATTCATACTCACATTTACTCATATTCACATACGCAAAGATCAAGTTTGACAAAAAGTTGACCAAATTTAACCACGGTTGACTTGAGTTGACTAGTTTCAAAAAGAATTTTAAAATAATTAAATGAAATTATTTAATTAAATTGAGTACTTACTTCTAATTAATTAAACAAAGTTGTTTAATTAAATGAGAAGTCATTCCTAATTAATTAAATGAAGTTATTTAATTAATAAGAAAAGTGTCTCTAATTAATTAAAGATTATTTAATTAAATAAAAAAAGTAATTATCAGAGCATATCTCATTTTATTAAATTAAATATCTCAAAAAAATCTCGCTTCAATTCAAAAAGGGAAATTTTCAGTTCACTATTGATAAAAAATGAGTTAAATCAGTTGACTCCTTTTTCTACTCAAATTGAATCAGTTAACTTCTTATTTTACTCAAATTAAATATGTTAACTCTCTTTAATTTGGAAATCTCTCTTTATGACTGAAGTTCGCCTTTAATCCTAACCCTTGATTGAAATAGATCTCAACCGTTGATGAAATCCAAGAAAGTCTATTTAAGAGACCCTTATCTCTTAATTTTGAAAGGTTGAATGAGAATTCGCATCAAATTGTTGCTGGAATTCATACTCACATTTGCTCATATTCACATATGCAAAGATCAAGTTTGACCAAAAGTTGACTAGATTTAACCATGGTTGACTTGAGTTAACTAGTTTCGAAAAGAATTTTGAAATAATTAAATGAAATTATTTAATTAAATGGAGTACTTACTTCTAATTAATTAAATAAAGTTATTTAAGTAAATGAGAAGCCATTCCTAATTAATTAAATAAAGTTATTTAATTACATAAGAAAAGTGTCCCTAATTAATTAAAGATTATTTAATTAAATAGAAAAAGTAATTATGAGAGCATATCTCATTTTATTAAATTAAATATCTCAACAAAATCTCTCTTCAGTTCAAAAAGGAAAATTTCCAGTTCACTATTGATAAAAAATGAGTTAAATCAGTTGGCTCCTTTTTCGACTCAAATTGAATCAGTTAACTCCTTATTTTACTCAAATTAAATCTGTTAACTCGCTTTAATTTAGAAATCTTCCTTTATGACTAAACATCACCTTTAATCCTGACCGTTGATTGAAATCGATCTAAACCGTTGATGAATTATAGGAAAGTCTATTTAAGAGACCATCATCTCTTCATTTTGAAAGGTTGAATGAGAATTTACATCGAATTGTTGCTGGAATTCATACTCACATTTGTTCATATTCACATACGCAAAGATCAAGCTTGACCAAAAGTTGACCAGATTTAACCACGATATACTTGAGTTTACTAGTTTCGAAAAGAATTTTGAAATAATTAAATGAAATTATTTAATTAAATGGAGTACTTACTTCTAATCAAGTAAAAAAAGTTATTTAATTAAATGAGAAGCCATTCCTAATTAATTAAATGAAGTTATTTAATTAAATAAGAAAAGTGTCTCTAATTAATTCAAGATTATTTAATTCAATAGAAAAGGTAATTGTGAGAGCATATCTCATTTTATTAAATTAAATATCTCAACAAAATCTCTCTTCAGTTCAAAAAGGGAAATTTCCAGTTCACTATTGATCAAAAATGAGTTAAATCAATTAACTCCATTTTCTACTCAAATTGAATTAGTTAACTCCTTATTTTACTCAAATTAAATCTGTTAAATCCCTTTAATTTAGAAATCTCCATTTATGACTGAACTTCACCTTTAATCCTGACTGTTGATTAAAATCGATCTCAACCGTTGATGAATTCCAGGAAACTCTATTTAAGAGACCCTCATCTTTTCATTTTGAAAGGTTGAATGAGAAATTTTTGCATCAAATTGTTGATGGAATTCATACTAACATTTGCTTATATTAACATACGCAAAGATTAAGTTTGACCAAAAGTTGACCAGATTTAACCACAGTTGTATTGAGTTCACTAGTTTCGAAAAGAATTTTTAAATAATTAAACGAAATTATTTAATTAAATAGAGTACTTCTAATTAATTAAAAAAAGTTATTTGATTAAATGAGAAGCCATTCCTAATTAATTAAATGAAGTTATTTAATAAAATAAGAAAAGGGTCTCTAATTAATTAAAGATTGTTTAATTAAATAGAAAAAGTAATTATGAGATCATATCTCATTTTATTAAATTAAATATGTCAACAAAATCTCTCTTCAGTTCAAAAAGAGAAATTTTCAGTTCATTATTGATAAAAAAATGAGTTAAATCAGTTAACTCCTTTTTCTACTCAAATTGAATCAGTTAACTCCTTATTTTAGTCAAATTAAATCTGTTAACTCCCTTTAATTTGGAAATATCCCTTTATGACTGAACTTCACCTTTAATACTGCCCGTTGATTGAAATCGACCTCAACTGTTGATGAATTCAAAGAAAGTCTATTTAAGAGACCCTCATCTCTTCATTTTGAAAAGTTGAATGAGAGTTTACATCGAATTGTTCCTGGAATTCATACTCACATTTGCTCATATTCACATACGCAAAGATAAAATTTGACCAAATGTTGACCAGATTTAGCCACGGTTGACTTGAGTTGAATAGTTTTGAAAAGAATTTTGAAATAATTAAACGCAATTATTTAATTAAATGGAGTTCTTACTTCTAATTAATTAAACAATGTTATTTAAATAAATGAGAAGCCAATCCTAGTTAATTAAATGAAGCTATTTAACTAAATAAGAAAAGTGTCTCTAATTAATTAAAGACTATTTAATTCAATAGAAAAAGTAATTATGAGAGCATATCTCATTTTATTAAAGTAAATATCTCAATAAAATCTCTCTTAACTCAAAAAGGGAAATTTCTAGTTCACTATTGATAAAAAAATGAGTTAAATGAGTTAACTCCTTTTTCTACTCAAATTGAATCAGTTAACTCCTTATTTTACTCAAATTAAATCTATTAACTCCCTTTAATTTGGAAATCTCCCTTTATGATTGAACTTCACCTTTAATCCTGACTGTTGATTAAAATCGATCTCAACCGTTGATGAATTCCAGAAAACTCTATTTAAGAGACCCTCATGTCTTCATTTTCAAAGGTTGAATGAAAATTTGCATCGAATTGTTGTTGGAACTCATACTCACATTTACTCATATTCACATACGCAAATATCAAGTTTGACCAACAATTCACCAGATTTAACCACGGTTGACTTGAGTTGACTAGTTTCGAAAAGAATTATGAAATAATTAAACGAAATTATTTAATTAAATGGAGTACTTACTTCTAATTTATTAAACAAAGTTGTTTAATTAAATGAGAAGCCATTCCTAATTAATTAAATGAAGTTATTTAATTAAATGAGAAAAGTGTCTCTAACTAATTAAAGATTATTTTATTAAATAGAAAAAGTAATTATGAGAGCATAGCTCATTTTATTAAATTAAATATCTCAACAAAATCTCTCTTCAGTTCAAAAAGGGAAATTTCCAGTTCACTATTGATAAAAAATGAGTTCAATCAGTTAACTACTTTTTCTACTCAAATTGAATTAGTTAACTCCTTATTTTACTCAAATTAAATTTGTTAACTCCCTTTAATATGGAAATCTCCCTTTATGATTGAACTTCACCTCTAATCCTGACCGTTAATTAAAATCGATCTCAACCGTTGATGAATTCCAGAAAAGTCTATTTAAGAGACCCTCATCTCTTCATTTTGATAGGTTGAATGAGAATTTGCATCGAATTTTTGTTGGAATTCATGGACACATTTACTCATATTCACATACACAAAGATCAAGTTTAACCAAAAGTTGACCAGATTTAACTACGATTGACTTGAGTTGACTAGTTTCGAAAAGAATTTTAAAATATTTAAAGAAAATTATTTAATTAAATGGAGTACTTACTTCTAATTAATTAAAAAAAGTTATTTAATTAAATGAGAAGCCATTCCTAATTAATTGAATGAGAAACCATTCCTAATTAATTAAATAAAGTTATTTAATTAAATAAGCAAAGTGTCTCTAATTAATTAAAGATTATTTAATTAAATAGAAAAAGTAATTATGAGAGCATATCTCATTTTATTATATAAAATATCTCAACAAAATCTCTCTTCAGTCCAAAAAGGAAAATTTCCAGATCACTATTGATAAAAAATGAGTTAAATTAGTTAACTCCATTTTCTACTCAAATTGAATCATTTAACTCCTTATTTTACTCAAATTAAATCTGTTAACACCCTTTAATTTAGAAATCTCTCTTTATGACTGAACTTCACCTTTAATCCTGACCGTTGATAGAAATTGATCTCAACCGTTGATGAGTTCTAGGAAAGTCTATTTAAGAGACCCTCATCTCTTCATTTTGAAAGGTTGAATGAGAATTTGCATCGAATTGTTGCTAGAATTCATACTCACGTTTGATCATATTCACATACGCAAAGATAAAGTTTGACCAAAAGTTGACCAAATTTAACCACGGTTGACTTGAGTTGACTGGGTTCGAAAATAATTTTGAAATAATTTTTAAAAATTATTTAATTAAATGGAGTACTTAAGTCTAATTAATTAAACAAAGATATTTAATTAAATGAGAAGCCATTCCTAATTAATTAAATAAACTTATTTAATTAAATAAGAAGATTGTCTCTAATTAATTAAAGATTATTTAATTAAATAGAAAAAGTAATTATAAGAGCATATCTCATTTTATTAAATTAAATATCTCAACAAAATCTCTCTTCAGTTCAAAAAGAAAAATTTTCAGTTCACTATTGATAAAAAATGAGTTAAATCAGTCAACTCCTTTATCTACTCAAATTGAATCAGTTAAGTCCTTATTTTACTCAAATTAAATCTATTAACTCCCTTTAATTTGGAAATCTCTCTTTATGACTGAACTTCACCTTTAATCCTAACTGTTGATTGAAATCGATCTCAACCGCTGATGAATTACAGGAAAGTCTATTTAAGAGACTCTCATCTCTTCATTTTGAAAGGTTGAATGAGAATTGGCGTCAAATTGTCGCTTGAATTCATACTCACATTTGCTCATATTCAAATACGCAAAGATCAAGTTTGACCAAAAGTTGACAAAATTTAACCACGGTTGACTTGAGTTGACTAGTTTCGAAAAGAATTTTGAAATAATTAAATGAAGTTATTTAATTAAATGGAGTACTTACTTTTAATTAATTAAACAAAGTTATTTAATTAAATGAGAAGCCATTCCTAATTAATTAAATGAAGTTATTTAATTAAATAAGAAAAGTGTCTCTAATTAATTAAAGATTATTTTATTAAATAGAAAAAGTAATTATGAGAGCATATCTCATTTTATTAAATTAAATATCTCAAAAAAATCTCTCTTCAGTTCAAAAAGGGAAATTTCCAGTTCACTATTGATAAAAAATGAGTTAAATCAATTAACTCCTTTTTCTACTCAAATTGAATCAGTGAACTCCTTATCTTACTCAAATTAAATCTGTTAGCTCCCTTTAATTTGGAAATCTCACTTTATGACTGAACTTCACCTTTTATCCTTACAATTGATTGAAATCGATCTCAACCGTTGACGAATTCTAGGAAAGTCTATTTAAGAGACCCTCATAGCTTTATTTTGAAAGGTTGAATGAGAATTTGCATCGAATTGTTTTAGGAATTTATACTCACATTTGCTCATATTCACATACGCAAAGATTAAGTTTGACCAAAAGTTGATCAGATTTAACTATGGTTGACTTGAGTTGACTTGTTTCGAAAAGAATTTTGAAATAATCAAACGAAATTATTTAATTAAATGGAGTACTTAATTCTAATTAATTAAACAAAGTTATTTAATTAAATGAGAAGTCATTCATAATTAATTAAATGAAGTTATTTAATTAAATAAGAAAAGTGCCTCTAATTAATTAAAGTTTATTTAATTAAATAAAAAAAGTAATTATGAGAGCATATCTTATTTTATTAAATTAAATATCTCAACAAAATCTCTCTTCAGTTCAAAAAGGGAAATTTTCAGTTCACTGTTGATAAAAAATGAGTTAAATCATTTAACTCCTTTTTCTACTCAAATTGAATCAGTGAACTCCTTATTTTACTCTAACTAAATCTGTTAACTCCCTTTAATTTGGAAATCTCCCTTTAAGACTGAACTTCACCTTTAATCCTGAGCGTTGATTGAAATCGATCTCAACCGTTGATAAATTCTTGAAAAGTCTATTTAAGAGACCCTCATCTCTTCATTTTGAAAGTTTGAATGAGAATTTGCATCGAATTGTTGCTGGAATTCATCCTCACATTTGCTCATATTCACATACGCAAAGATCAATTTTGACCAAAACTTGACCATATTTAACCACAGTTGACTTGAGTTGACTAGTTTCAAAAAGAATTTTGAAATAACTAAACGAAATTATTTAATTAAATGGAGTACTTACTTTTAATTAATCAAAAAATGTTATTTAATTAAATGAGAAGCCATTCCTAATTAATTAAATGAAGTTATTTAATTAAATAAGAAAAGTGTCTCTAATTAATTAAAGATTATTTTATTAAATACAAAAATTAATTATGAGAGCATATATTATTTTATTAAATTAAATATCTCAACAAAATCTCTCTTCAGTTCAAAAAGGGAAATTTCCAGTTCACTATTGATAAAAAATGAGTTAAATCAGTTAACTCCTTTTTCTACTCAAATTGAATCAGTTAACTCCTTATCTTACTCAAATTAAATCTGTTAACTCTCTTTAATTTGGAAATCTCCCTTTATGACTGAACTTCACTTGTAATCCTGACAGTCGATTGAAATCAATCTCAACCGTTGACGAATTCTAGGAAAGTCTATTTAAGAGACCCTCATCTCTTTATTTTTAAAGGTTGAATGAGAATTTGCATCGAATTGTTTCAAGAATTCATGCTCACATTTGCTCATATTCACATACACAAAGATCAAGTTTGACCAAAAGTTGACCAGATTTAACCATGGTTGACTTGAATTGACTAGTTTCGAAAAGAATTTTGAAATAATTAAACAAAATTATTTAATGAAATAGAGTACTTAATTCTAATTAATTAAACAAACTTTTTTAATTAAGTGACAAGCCATTCCTAATTAATTAAATGAAGTTATTTAATTAAATAAGAAAAGTGCCTCTAATTAATTAAAGTTTATTTAATTAAATAGAAAAAGTAATTATCAGAGCATATCTCATTTTATTAAATTAAATATCTCAACAAAATCTCTCTTTAGTTCAAAAAGGGAAATTTCCAGTTCACTATTGATAAAAAATGAGTTAATTAATTTAACTCATTTTTTTACTCAAATTGAATCAGTGAACTCCTTATTTTAGTCAAATTAAATCTATTAACTCCCTTTAATTTGAAAATCTCCCTTTATGACTGAACTGCACCTTTAATCCTGACTGTTGATTGAAATCGATCTCAACCATTGATGAATTCCAAGAAAGTCTATTTAAGAGACCCTCATCTCTTCATTTTGGAAGGTTGAATGAGAATTTGCATCAAATTGTTGCTGGAATTCATACTCACATTTGCTGATATTCACATACGCAAAGATCAAGTTTGACCAAAATTTGACCAGATTTAACCACGGTTGACTTGAGTTGACTAGTTTTGAAAAGAAATTTGAAATAATTAAATGAAATTATTTAATTAAATGGAGTACTTACTTCTAATTAATTAAACAAAGTTATTTAATTAAATGAGAAGCCATTCCTAACTAATTAAATGAAGTTATTTAATTAAATAAAAAAAGTGTCTCTAATTGATTAAAGATTATTTAATTAAATAAAAAAAGTAATTATGAGAGCATATCTCATTTTATTAAATTAAATATCTCAACAAAATCTCTCTTGTAGTGCCTACCCTCGTTCACATATTTTCTAAACGTTGTTAATATTATCAAACTATGATAGACTAGTTTTATGTTGATAGATTAGTAGTATTGTTTTGATATTATCAGACATTATGTTATGGATTCAGTGGTTATAAGATGAGATCATTTAGACTTTATATTTCATGCATACATGATGATCATTATAGTGTTTTCAGTTATTATTGATGATTAGATGGATGGTTTATTATCTTATGTGTTTATTATGGATACTTACCCCATACTTGCATGTGTATGTTGTGCGTGTTTTCTTATTGTATGGCATTTCTGATGTGGTTAAGAAAGGGAGTCATAGTCACCTGCTTATTTGGGATCTACACGATGCACCACTTCCTGCCATTGTCCTTTTAGCTTAGCATTCTATATATTATATGTACATGCATGGTTTTTCTGCAGGTTGCAGGTACCAGGTATCGACTTCCCTGAATTGCCAGAATGAGCCTACCCTATTATACTATCTCAATTATAAGAGAAGGGAGATAAATTCTCAAGTCCAAATCCCAAACTCTTAAACCACTTGTCCTAGTGAGGTAGGACAAGTATTTGAATATTTTACCCACCGAATGTGTCGGATGACATAATTCATGATTTTTAACCCTTTAGACTGATTTTGAGTGATTTGCTCTATGATAGGTTTTCATATTCTATCTTGGAGGTCTATGGTGAATTATCTATTAATTAAGTCTTAATAAATATATTTAATTAATAAATTAATGATTTGAGGAAATTAATATAAAATATCATGTTATTTGATATTTTGATTATAATTAATTAAATGTGAATTATTGAGAAAAAATGAATTAAATAAAAGAAAATTAGAAATTAAAATTAATAATAATTATAAAATAATAATAAAGTAACAAATAAATAATAATAATAAAAGTTATAAAGTTAAAATGAAAGTTATAAATATTTAAATAGAAATTATATAAAAAGTAACTTGGAGTTATAAGCTTGCATGAGAATTAACACACTTCTCTATTTCTCATGTGTCAACAACACGGGGGTTAGTGCATCAATTAAGCACATGGTGTCTACAACCCTATGACTCATCTTGAAGGTTGGAAAAGACCCATGCTTAGTTGGTGACACCTTCCAGCTATTTCTAGAAGCATTCTAGATGTTTCCTGAAAGCTCTTTATATTCAGGAATTCATAAAAGCTTAGACACAGCGTTGGGAGAGCAATTGGAGCATTGGAGGACTTGAGAATTTTTAAGAAGGGAGGAGCTTTCTCTGCAGATTTTCTGAGGAAGAGCAATTTAGCATCAGAATCCGAGAAGATTCTTGTGATTTTAATTATGTTATTTTCGCATCTCACATTCCCTGTCTTCTTCGTGTCTTCCATATGTCTTCTGAGAAGTTTCATATTTATATGCATTCTCAATATGGGTAGATTAATTTTATTGGAGAATTTTATATGCATTCATAATTGTAGATATAATCTTTGTGAAAAAAAAGAGAAACATACATGGTTATATATTTAGATCTGCATATATATACATATATATATATATATATACATATATATATATATACATATATATATATATATACATATATATATATATATATATACGTTTATTATTGATCTATTATAAAATTTGAATTGAGCGATTGATAAATCGCAGTGAGAAATTTAATAAATTGCATCGTGATTCATATCGCATGAAACAAGTGTATATTATAATGCCGTGGGCACGATTCGTACCTCGCGCCTATGGAAGGCAGAGACCTGCCATCGTAGGTCTACAGCGATAGGGGTACTACGTACCCATTGTCGGCGCAGTGCCTGTGATTGCAGGTACTGCGTACCGCAGCAAGAGTTTGGGGGGGTTTAATTGATGTTAATGTTATGCAAAAAAAATGTTATGTTAAAATTTTTGTAAAAAATCAATTCACATTGCTATATAATATCGTGTCAATCGAAATTGTTAAATCGATTTTATGAAAACGTATTAATATATTTACATATGTATGTATGTATATGTGTGTGTATATATATATGTAAATAAGTTATTTACAAATATTATAAATTGGAAAATGGATATTTTTAAGTTCTATTAAGGAAAACTTATATCCAAAAACAATATGAGTGTTTCTCCATTCATTCTTCAAACTTGGGAACTTAAACTGAGATCTCTACAATTCAAGTTGTAAAACCAAAACATGTGTTTACATTATGTATTCTTTATGCTATTGTTTTGGGTTTTGGGTTGACTAGTGTTGACCGTTATAGGACGTCTCCCAAAGGCTTGGGGGTTATGTGATTGTGGTGACATGATGATGTTTTAATCTCGATCTTTACAAACCCAACCATGGTTATGTGATGGAATGCTCTATGTATTGGTTGTGATTACTGATTGTTATAATTGAGATTCTTATGTATGAGACACTTGACTTAACCATTGTTTTGGTCATCGATAAGTTATCCTTGGTTATTTTCTAGTTGTCGTGATGGGACTGAAATGTGAATTTATTCTTGGTGATGTCATGATGTGACATGTTTGACTCAACCATTTTTGGAGTCTTCAATCAGTATGATTGAGATATATATTTTGGTTATTGAGAGCCATTGGATATTTTATTATCAGTGATACTTCAGTTGCCAATAGAGAGCTGTTGTGTTCAGGATTTTCTATGAATGTTAGCTCATGGAGATTGGATGATTTTATGCATATTTGATGATTTTATGGTTTATCTTTTGTGATTTTGAGATTTATGAGACCATGATCATTAGGGTAGGATATCTACATGTAGTGATGAGAAGTGGCTTGCAATGGGGGCCGAGGCCCTAAGAGGCTACCAGGGTAACTCATTGTAAGTTGGATTAATAAGTGATAACATTCACACCTAATACTAACTGAATGAACCTAAAAAGATAAGTGTTTTGTTTTCGCCCATGCCTTGAGTGCTTGTACAGGCTAGGATGGGAGTAGTGAGATGCATGGTTGCGACCTTGCATTCCGTAGTATGTCTTTTCAGTATGAGAGGATACTAGTGGCCGCATGAAATCAGTATGGACCCATGGAGTTTAGTTAACTGCCAGGGTAACTTGTACGTGATAATTGCAATAACACTTTCCTGCTTGCATAGTAGGTTCCTACATGTCATTGTGTGCCTCTGGGATTAGATGTCAGATATTGTGTTTGGAACCTTGAGTTAGTATACTTTTAGGATTCCTAGACTTATACAGATATGTGTTATGTGATTTTGATAGCTTGTTTGGGACTTGAGATTATCTTCTTAGCATGATGGGAGTGGACCACTTAGGTACCACACGGTCGGGTGGTAGTGTATTTTCCACTCTTATCATTTTTAGATTCATTGAGACATCGTGGATGATGCATCCTTCATGATGGTGGATATGTATCCTTTTTCATTGATGATTAGCATATGTTAGATGATGTTATCTTATGCTTTTATTTGCATGTTAGATTACTTTCTACATATGATGTTGTATATATTAGGAGTGACATTCCTACTATGTAATACCGATGATCTCTTCGATGATTTGGAATGTTACGCACGGAGGGATGGCTAGGATCCATGATGGTCTAATGATGCTATTGATGGTTGGGAGGAACCATACACTTAGTTTATTATGTTGATCTTTATGATGGATGTATATGTTTTTGTATCATGTGATTATCTCTACTTTGATGTATCATGGATTAGAATAAGATGATGTACCTTATTCTATGCATGTATATTTTTTGAGGTTGTCATACCCTGTGACATGAACAGTGGATGATTGAGTATTTGAAATGTAATGTATAAACATTGGACTTATCATTATTATTTCATGTGGATGTTGTACTAGATGGATTCATGTATGTAATTCAACGTTAAGGGATCATAAAGAATGTAATCTGTTATGTATGTTATGATGGACAATGCTATTGCTTCCATTATTGTGCATGAGTTATATATATGGTATTTATTTTTTTTTATAAAAAAATGGTACTAAACTTAGTGAAATTCTAGGTTAATTCTTTGGAACCCTTGGCAGGGCATTACATTTGGTATCAGAGCCCACGTTTCTACATTGGGAGCTCTGGGTATTTTGGAACAACTAGAACTTTGAACTATTATGTGTAACTTTCCAAACTTGATCTAGGTGAATTGAAACAGGACTCAAACTGTTACTTGAATATTTTTCATACTTCAACACTTAGTTTCAAAACTAGAAATTTTACTTAAACCTAAACATAGAACTAAACTTAGTACCTTGTACTATTGTAGGATGGTATCTAAAACTAGGTCTTTTGTTAGAGGCCGTGGTAGAGGCCATGGTCATGGCAGAGCTATCAATGTCCATGACTCTACCCATGAGGGATCAGCTCATGTAGAGAGCAGGGAAGAGCACTCTAGTAGGCAGTAGGAAGAGATTCGTAGAGAGGACCAAGCTGAGTCTGAGGAGGTTGGTTTGAGGTAGATGATGCAAACTATTCTATAACGTCTACCTCCTATTCAAGAACAGGCTAAAGTGCATCAGACAGAACAAGAGCATAGACCCAGATCTAGAAGTCCTCAGAAGGAACGTCAAAGGTCCATTGTGTCCACTCAGATGAAGGATCTTTCAAGGTCCAAGGTTAAGCCTTTCAATGGGAAAGGTTCTATTTTTTAGGACCTAGACCTATCATTTCAGAGCCTACAGTTGGTGATGTAGGTAGAGCTCATAGAGTTTTTGCAGCAGTTGATCAGCGTTAGGTAGATCATCAGGGAAGAGTGGTTGAGACCACAGGTGCTATTAGAGGTATATCTCTTTCAGTATTGTTTGATTCAGGAGCTACAGATTGATTTATTTCACCATATATAGTTTCTAAGTGTAAGCTATATGCAATGAAGCAAGATCGTGGTTGGCAAGTGGAACTAGCCTCAAGCATTAAGGTCTCCATAGATTCTGTAGTTCATAAGTGTGGGCTTAGCTTAGGAAGCTTTGATACTGCAGTGGATCTTCGAATCATACCCCTTGGTTCCTATGATGTGGTTTTAGGCATGGACTGGCTTGGATCTCATAGAGCCAGTATAGATTGCAGGAAGAAGATTATTACGTTCCAAGATGACCAAGGGAATGATGTGCAGATAGTTGGGATACTGAGGCCTATATCTCTGTGGATGATTTCTGCTATGCAATTGAAGCGAAGTTTCTGGAAGGGATGTCAGATATTTGTTGTTATGGTAAATGATCTTGATGAAAAATATCCCATGAGGTAGACTTTAGATCACCTTATTTTGCAAGAGTATGCAGATGTTTTTCCAAGTGAGATTCCAGGCATGCCTCCAAAGAGGGACATTGACTTTAGTATTGATCTGATTCCTGGAGCGGAGCCTATCTCTAAAGCTCCTTATTGCATGATGACATAGGAATTGGGTGAGCTACATCTTCAACTAGAGGAACTTTTGGCCAAAGGGAGCATTCATGGGGAGTTCCAGTGCTCTTTGTGAAGAAGAAAGATGGTTCTTTGCGCCTTTGTATTGACTATAGACAGTTGAGTAAGGTGACTATCAAGAACAGGTATCCTTTACCTAGGATTGATGACTTATTTGATTAGATCAAGGGAGCTACAGTATTCTCCAAGATTGATCTTAAGTCAGGATACCACCAACTTCGTATTAAGGAAGAAGATATTCACAAGACAACTTTTTGAACTCATTATAGGCATTATGAGTTCACAGTGGTACCTTTTAGATTGACTAATTCTCCATCGATTTTTATGAGTTTGATGAATGGTGTGTTTCGATCTTATATGGATAGGTTTGTACTCGTGTATCTTGATGACATATTGATATATTCTAAGACTCAGAAGGAGCATGAGGAACACCTACGATTGGTTTTGCAGTGTTTAAGGTACAATCAGCTTTATGCCAATGCAGCTAAGTGTGAATTCTTCAAAATGAAGATTCAGTATTTAGGGCATGTTATTTCAGGTGATGGTATTTTAGTGGATCTTGCAAAGATTCAGGCGATAATAGATTGGCCAACATCGACTAATGTGTCAAAGATTTTTAGTTTCATGGCGTTAGCTAGTTATTATAGTAGATTTTTCTAGAACTTCTCTCGGATAGCACATCCTATCACTTCTCTTCACAAGAAAGGAAAGAAGTTCGTATGGATAAAGAAATGTGAGGAAGTTCAAGGAGATTTTGACTAGTGCACCGATTCTAGTTGTACCTAATCTAGAAGGTGATTTCATGGTATGTACAGATGCTTCTCTTGAAGGGATTGGGGCAGTGTTGATGCAGAATGGACGAGTGATTGCGTATGAATCATGCAAGCTCAAGTATCATGAGTTAAATTATCCTACACATGATCTTGAGTTAGCGGCAGTAGTTCATGCTTTGACAAGGTGGAGATATTTCTTGTTGGGGCACATATTTCAGATACATAGCGATCATCGTAGTCTTTAGTACATTTTTACTCAGCCTAATTTGAATGCTCGCCAAAGGCGATGGATGGAGTTTCTATGCAAATATGATTTTGAAGTTAAGTACATTCAGGGTAAGGAGAATGTGGTGGTGGATGCTTTGAGTCGCAGGAGACATGTGTGATCATTGATGACTCTTAGTGTGGATTTGAGGAGTCAGATTCTTCAGGCACTTCCTATGGATTCATGGTATCAGGAAGTGTGTAGAGAGATTGATTTAGGAAGGTCTTTGGAAGGTAAATTTGCAGGTTACGTTCGAGAATCAGATGGTCTTTTAAGACATTTGGGGAGGATTTATGTGCCATTTTTGGATGAGCTTCGCACCTTGATTCTGGCAGAAGCCCATAGTACACCTTACTCAACACATCCAGGTGTCAAGAAGATGCATGCTGATTTGAGACGTTTGTTCTTTTGGTCTGGGATGAAGCGAGATATTGCTAATTTTGTGGCTAGGTGCCTTGAGTGTTAGAGAGTTAAGGCAGAACATCAGCACCCGGCTGGACTTTTGCAGCCTAATCTTATTCCTTCTTGGAAGTGGGATATCATCTCCATGGATTTCATAGTAGGATTACCTATGACAGTTTGACGTCATGATGCTATCATGGTCACCGTTGATCGGTTGACTAAGGTGGCACATTTTTCACCGATTAGGTCTTCCTACATAGCAACTTCTATAGCTAATGTCTTTATGCATGATATTGTGAGATTACATGGTATTCTTAGAAAGATCATTTCTGACAGGGATCCTATATTCACATCCACATTCTAGACATCGTCGCAGCATGAGCTTGGAGTGTAGTTAAACTTCAGTTTGGCATATCATCCAGAGACTGATGGTCAGACAAAGAGGGTGAATCAAGTTTTGGAGGATATGTCACGGATGTATGTAATGGATAGGCAAACACATTGGGAGGATTACCTCTACTTAGTGGAGTTTTCTTACAACAACGGATATCATAGTTCTATTGGTATGGCACCATTTCAGGCATTATATGGGCATCCTTGTCATACACCATTGAGTTGGGATAGTCTTGAGGATTGCATCCTATTGGGACCTAAGATGCTTCATGATATGGAGCAATAGGTAGTGCATATCTGTGAGCATTTGACTATAGCACACAATAGGCAGAAGAAGTATGTCGATGCTCATAGGATTGATAAGCAGTTTGCTGTGGGTGGTAAGGTTTTCTTGAGAGTGTGACCACGAAAGAGACCGATCCGATATGGAAAGGGTTCTAAGCTAGCACCTCGCTTTGTGGGACCATTCGAAATTTTGGAGAGGATTGGCCCGGTTGCTTACTGCCTTGCTCTACCGCCTAGCCTAGCTCGCATTCATGATGTTTTCCATGTTTCAGTGCTTTGGTAGTATATTCCTGATATTGTACATATTCTTGATTGGAATGTGTTGCAGGTAGAGGACAGGTAGCTGGCTTTGGAGCCGGTTCGTATTCTGGAGCAGTGGAGGTTGACCCTCAGGGGTCGAACCATCAAGCAGGTAAGGGTCCAATGGGACCCTACTGATGATTCTTTAGCTACTTGGGAGGATGCAACTAGATTGAGGGAGTTATATCCCTACTTGTTTGTAGGCTTCCAAGAGTAATCCTAACCCAAGGGGGGGTGGATGTAGTGCCTACACTCGTTCACATCTTTTCTGGATATTGTTAATAGTATCAGACTATGATAGACTAGTTTTATGTTGATATATTAGTGGTATTGTTTTGACATTATCAGATATTATGTTATGGATTCAGTGGTTATAAGATGAGATCATTTAGACTTTACATTTCATGCATACATGATGATCATTATATTGTTTTTAGTTATTATTGATGATTAGATGGATGGTTTATTATCTTATGTGTTTTATTATCGATACTTACCCCATACTTGCATGTGTATGGTGTGCGTGTTTTCTTAATGTATGGTGTTTCTAATGTGGTTAAGGAAGGGTTTCGTAGTCACCTGCTTAGTTGGGATCTACACGATGCACCACTTCCTACCATTTTCTATTTAGCTTAGCATTATATATATTATATGTACATGCATGGTTTTTCTGCAGGTTGTAGGTGTCGGGTATCGACTTCCCTAAATTGCTAGGATGAGCCTACCCTATTATACTATCTCAATGATAAGAGAAGGGAGATAAATTCTCAAGTCCAAATCCCAAACCCTTAAACCAATTGTCCTAGTGAGGTAGGACAGGTATCTGGATATTTTAACCACCGAATGTGTCGGATGACATAATTCATGATTTTTAACCCTTTAGACTGATTTTGAGTGATTTTCTCTATGATGGGTTTTCATATTCTATCTTGGAGGTCTATGGTGAATTATCTATTAATTAAGTCTTAATAAATAGATTTAATTAATAAATAGATTTAATTAATAAATTAATGATTTGAGGAAATTAATATAAAATATCATGTTATTTGATATTTTGATTATAATTAATTAAATGTGAATTATTGAGGAAAAATGAATTAAATAAAAGAAAATTAGAAATTAAAATTAATAATAATTATAAAATAATAATAAAGTAACAAATAAATAATAATAATAAAAGTTATAAAGTTAAAATGAAAGTTATAAATATTTAAATATTTAAATGGTGTCTACAACCCTATGGCTCATCTTGAAGGTTGGAAAAAACCCATGCTTAGTTGGTGACACCTTCCAGCTGTTTCTAGAAGCATTCTAGATATTTCCTGAAAGCTCTTTATATTCAGGCATTCATAGAAGCTTAGACACAGCGTTGGGAGAGCAATTGGAGCATTAGAGGACTCAAAAATTCTGAAGAAGGGAGGAGCTTGCTCTGCGAATTTTCTGAGGAAGAGCGATTTAGCATCAGAATCCGGGTAGATTCTTGTGATTTTAATTATGTTATTTTCGCATCTCACATTTCCTGTCTTCTTTGTGTCTTCCATATATCTTCTGAGAAGCTTCATATTTATATGCATTCTCAATATGGGTAGATTGATTTTATTGGAAAATTTTATGTGCATTCATAATTGTAGATATAATCTTTGTGAAAAAAGAAAAAACATACATGGTTATATATTCAGATCTGCATACATATACATACATACATATATATATATACATACATACATACATACATATATATATATATATATATATATATATATATATATATATATATGCATATGTATACATTTATTATGGATCTATTAAAAAATTTGATTGTATATATATATATATATACATACATATATATATACTGATATATATATATATACCTATGTATATTTATATATAATGCACTGAATTGAGCGATTGATAAATCACAGTGAGAAATTTAATAAATCGCATCGCGATTCATATCACATGAAACAAGTGTATATTATAATGCCGTGGGCACAATTCATACCCCGCACCTGCGGAAGGCAGAGACCTACCGTCGCAGGTCTGCGGTGATAGGGGTACTACGTACCCGCTATCGACGCAGTGCCTGCGACTGCAGGTACTACGTACCGCAGCAAGAGTTTTGTGGGGGTTTAATTGATGTTAATGTTATGCAAAAAAAATGTTATGTTAAAACGTTTGTAAACAATCGATTCGCATTGCTATATAATATGGTATCAATCGAAATTGTTAAATCAATTTTATGAAAATGTATTAATATATTTACATATGTATGTATGTGTGTGTGTGTGTGTGTGTGTGTGTATATATATATATATATATATGTAATATGTAAATAAGTTATTTATAAATTTAAGTTATTATTATTTGATCAATGATTTATATTGAAGATTTATTTTCATAAAGGTGATTACTGATTATTATAGTTGAGATTCTTATGTATGAGACACTCGACTTAACCATTATTTTGGTCATCGATCAGTTATCCTTGGTTATTTTCTAATCGCCATGATGGGACTGAAATGTGAATTTATTCTTGGTGATGTCATGATGTGCCATGTATGACTCAATCATTTTTGGAGTCTTCGATTAGTATGATTGAGATATATATTTTTGTTATTGAGAACCATTGGATATTTGATTATCAGTGATACTTCAGTTGCCAATAGAGAGCTGTTGTGTTCATGATTTTTTATGGATGTTAGCTCATGGAGATTTGATGCTTTTATGCATATTTGATGAATTTATGGTTTATCTTTTGTGATTTTGAGATTTATGAGTCCATGAGCATTAGGGTAGGATATCTACATGTAGTGACGGGAAGTGGCTTGCAATGGGGGCCGGTGCCCTAAGAGGCTGCCAGAGTAACTCATTGTAAGTTGGATTAATAAGTAATAACATTCACACTTAATACTAACTAAATGAACCTAAAAATATAAGTTTTTTTTTCTCGCCCATGCCTTGAGTGCTTATACAAGCTAGGATGGGAGTAGTGAGACGCATGGTTGTGACCTTGCATTTCGTAGTATGACTCGTTAGTATGAGAGGATACTAGTGGCCGCATGAAATCAGTATCGACCCATGGAGTTTAGCTAACTGCCAGGGTAACTGGTACATGATAATTGCGATGACACTTTCCCGCTTGCATAGTAGGTTCCTACATGTCATTGTGTGCCTTTGGGATTAGATGTCAGATTTTTTGTTTGGAACCTTGAGTTAGTATACTTTTAGGATTCTTGGACTTATAGAGATGTGTGTTATGTGATTTTGATAGCCTGTTTGGGACTTGAGATTATCTCCTTAGCACGGAGGGATGGCTAGGATCCACGATGGACTAATGATGCTATTAACGGTTGGAAGGAACCGTGCACTTAGTTTATTATGTATGATCTTTATGATGGATGTATATGTTTTTGTATCATGTGATTATCTCTACTTTCATGTATCATGGATTAGAATAGGATGATGTACCTTATTCTATGTATGTATATTTTTTGAGGTTGTCATACCATGTGACATGAACAGTGGATGGTTGAGTATTTCAAATGTAATGTATAAACATTGGACTTATCATTATTATTTCATTTGGATATTGTACTAGATGGATTCATGTATGTAATTCAACGTTAAGGGATCTTAAAGAATGTAATCTATTATGTATGTTATGATGGACAATGCTATTGCTTCCGTTATTGTGCATGAGTTATATATATGGTATTTCTTTTATAAAAAAAAAAATGCTACTAAACTTAGTGAAATTCTAAGATAATTCTTTGGAACCCTTGGCGGCGCATTACATCTCTTCAATTCAAAAAGAGAAATTTCCAGTTCACTATTGATCAAAAATGAGTTAAATGAGTTAACTCCTTTTTCTACTCAAATTGAATCAGTTAACTGCCTATTTTACTCAAATTAAATTTGTTAACTCCCTTTAATTTGAAAATCTCCCTTTATGACTGAACTTCACCTTTAATCCTGACCGTTGATTGAAATTGATCTTAACCATTGATGAATTCTAGGAAAGTCTATTTAAGAGACCCTCATCTCTTCATTTTGAAAGGTTGAATGAGAATTTGCATAGAATTGTTTCTGGAATCCATACTCACATTTGCTCATATTCACATACGCAAAGATCAAGTTTGTCCAAAAGTTGACTAGATTTAACCATGGTTGACTTGAGTTGACTAGTTTCAAAAAAAAATTGGAATAATTAAACAAAATTATTTAATTAAATGGAGTACTTACTTCTAATTAATTAAACAAAGTTATTTAATTAAATGAGAAGCCATTGCTAACTAATTAAATGAAGTCATTTAATTAAATAAGAAAAGTGTGTCTAATTAATTAAAGATTATTTAATTAAATAGAAAAAGTAATTAGGAGAGCATATCTCATTTTATTAAATTAAATATCTCAACAAAATCTCTCTTCAGTTCAAAAAGGGAAATTTCTAGTTCATTATTGATCAAAAATGAGTTAAATCAGTTAACTCCTTTTTCTACTCAAATCGAATCAGTTAACTCCTTATTTTACTCAAATTAAATTTGTTAACTCCCTTTAATTTGAAAATTTCCCTTTATGTATGAACTTCACCATTAATCCTAACTGTTGATTGAAATCGATCTCAACTATTGATGAATTCCAAGAAAGTCTATTTAAGAGACCCTCATCTCTTCATTTTGAAAGGTTGAATGAGAATTTGCATCGAATTGTTGCTGGAATTCATACTCACATTTGCTCATATTCACATACAAAAAGATCAAGTTTGACCAAAAGTTTACCAGATTTAAACACGGTTGACTTGAGTTGACTAGTTTCGAAAAGAATTTTGAAATAATTAAACAAAATTATTTAATTAAATGCAGTACTTACTTCTAATTAATTAAACAAAGTTATTTAATTAAATGAGAAGTCATTCCTAACTAATTAAATGAAGTTATTTAATTAAATAAGAAAAATGTCTCTAATTAATTAAAGTTTATTTAATATATAGAAAAAATAATTATGACAGCATATCTCATTTTATTAAATTAAATATCTCCACAAAATCTCTCTTCAATTCAAAAAGGGAAATTTCCAGTTCACTATTGATAAAAACTGAGTTAAATCAGTTAACTCCTTTTTCTACTCAAATTGAATCAGTTAACTCCTTATTTTACTCAAATTAAATTTGTTAACTCTTTTTAATTTGGAAATCTCCCTTCATGACTGAACTTCACCTTTAATCCTGACCGTTGATTGAAATCGATCTCCACCATCGACGAATTCAAGGAAAGTCTATTTAAGAGAACCTCACCTCTTCATTTTGAAAGGTTGAATGAGAATTTGCATCAAATTGTTGCTGGAATTCATACTCCCATTTGCTCATATTCACATACGCAAAGATCAAGTTTGACCAAAACTTGACCAGATTTAACAACGGTTGAATTGAGTTTACTAATTTCAAAATTTTTTTTGAAATAACTAAACAAAATTATTTAATTAAATGGAGTACTTACTTATAATTAATTAAATAAAGTTATTTAATTAAATGAGAAGCTATTCCTATCTAATTCTATGAAGTTAGTTAATTAAATAAGAAAAGTGTTTCTAATTAATTAAAGATTATTTAATTAAATAGAAAAAGTAATTATGAGAGCATATCTCATTTTATTAAATTAAATATCTCAACAAAATCTCTTTTTAGTTCAAAAAGGAAAATTTCCAGTTCACTATTGATCAAAAATAAGATAAATCAGTTAACTGCTTTTTCTACTCAAATTGAATCAGTTAACTCTTTACTTTACTCGAATTAAATCTGTTAACTCCCTTTAATTTTGGAATCTTCCTTTATGACTTAACTTCACCTTTAATCCTGACCGTTGATTGAAATCGATCTCAACCGTTGATGAATACCAGGAAACTCTATTTAAGAGACCCTCATCTCTTCATTTTGAAAGGTTGAATGAGAATTTGCATCGAATTGTTGCTAGATTTCATACTCACATTTGCTCATATTCACATACGCAAAGATCAAGTTTGACCAAAAGTTCACCAGATTTAACCACAGTTGACTCGAGTTGACTAGTTTTGAAAAGAATTTTGAAATAATTAAACAAAGTTATTTAATTAAATGGAGTACTTACTTCTAATTAATTAAACAAAGTTATATAATTAAATGAGAAGCCATTCCTAATTAATTAAATGAAGTTATTTAATTAAATAAGAAAAGTGCCTCTAATTAATTAAAGATTATTTAATTAAATAGAAAAAGTAATTATGAGAGTATATCTCATTTTATTAAATTAAATATCTCAATAAAATCTCTCTTCAGTTCAAAAATGGAAATTTCCAGTTCACTATTGATAAAAATTGAGTTAAACTAGTTAAATCTTTTTTCTAGTCAAATTGAGTCAGTTAACTCCTTATTTTACTCAAATTAAATCTGTGAACTCCCTTTAATTTGGAAATCTCCCTTTATGACTGAATTTCACCTTTAATCCTAATCATTAATTGAAATCGATCTCAACCGTTGATGAATTCCAAGAAAGTCTATTTAAGAGACCCTCATCTCTTCATTTTGAAAGGTTGAATGAGAATTTGAATCAAATTGTTGACGGAATTCATACTCACATTTGCTCATATTCACCTACGAAAAGATCAAATTTGACCAAAAGTTGACCAGATTTAAACAAAGTTATTTAATTAAATGGAGTACTTACTTCTAATTAATTAAACAAAGTTATATAATTAAATGAGAAGCCATTCCTAATTAATTAAATGAAGTTATTTAATTAAATAAGAAAATTGGCTCTAATTAATTAAAGATTATTTAATTAAATAGAAAAAGTAATTATGAGAGCATATCTCATTTTATTAAATTAAATATCTCAACAAAATCTCTCTTTAGTTCAAAAAGGGAAATTTTCGATTCACTAGTGATCAAAATTGAGTTAAATCAGTTAACTCCTATTTCTACTCAAATTGAATCAGTTCACTCCTTATTTTAGTCAAATTAAATCTGTTAACTCGCTTTAATTTGGAAATCTCCCTTTATGACTGAACTTCACCTTTAATCCTGATCGTTGATTGAAATCGATCTCAACTGTTGATGAATTCTAGGAATGTCTATTTAAAAGACCATCATCTTTTCATTTTGAAAGGTTGAATGAGAATTTGCGTCAAATTCTTGCTAGAATTCATACTCACATTTGCTCATATTCGCATACGCAAAGATCAAGTTTGACCAAAAGTTGACCAGATTTAACCATGGTTGACTTGAGTTGACTAGTTTCGAAAAGAAGTTTGAAATAATTAAATGAAATTATTTAATTAAATGGAGTACTTACTTCTAATTAATTTTTCAAAGTTATTTAATTAAATGAGAAGCCATTCTTAATTAATTAAATGAAGTTATTTAATTAAATAAGAAAAGTGCCTCTAATTAATTAAAGATTATTTAATTAAATAGAAAAAGTAATTATAAGAGCATATCTCATTTTATTAAAATAAATACCTCAACAAAATCTCTCTTCAGTTCAAAAAGGTAAGTTTCCAGTTCTCTATTGATAAAAAATGAGTTAAATCAGTTAACTCCTTTTTCTACTCAAATTGAATCAGTTAACTCCTTATTTTACTCAAATTAAATCTGTTAACTCCCTTTAATTTGGAAATCTCCCTTTATGGCTGAACTTCACCTTTAATCCTGACCGTTGATTTAAATCGATCTCAACCATTGATGAATTCCAGAAAAGTCTATTTAAGAGACCCTCATCTCTTCATTTTGAAAGGTTGAATGAGAATTTTCATCGAATTGTCGCTGAAATTCATATTCACATTTGCTCATATTCACATACGCAAATATGAAGTTTGACCAAAAGTTGACCAAACTTATCCATAGTTGATTTGAGTTGACTAGTTTCGAAAAAAATTTTGAAATAATTAAATAAAATTATTTAATTAAATGGACTACATACTTCTAATTAATTAAACAAAGTTATTTAATTAAATGAGAAGCCATTCCTAATTAATTAAATGAAGTTATTTAATTAAATAAGAAAATTGGCTCTAATTAATTAAAGATTATTTAATTAAATAGAAAAAGTAATTATGAGAGCATATCTCATTTTATTAAATTAAATATCTCAACAAAATCTCTCTTTAGTTCAAAAAGGGAAATTTTCAATTCACTAGTGATCAAAATTGAGTTAAATCAGTTAACTCCTTTTTCTACTCAAATTGAATCAGTTCATTCTTTATTTTTCTCAAATTAAATCTGTTAACTCGCTTTAATTCGGAAATCTCCCTTTATAACTGAACTTCACCTTTAATCCTGATCGTTGACTGAAATCGATCTCAACCGTTGATGAATTCTAGAAAAATCTATTTAAGAGACCATCATCTTTTCATTTTGAAAGGTTGAATGAGAATTTGCATCGAATTCTTGCTGGAATTCATACTCACATTTGCTCATATTCGCATACGCAAAGATCAAGTTTCACCAAAAGTTGACTATATTTAACCATGGTTGACTTGAGTTGACTAGTTTCGAAAAGAAGTTTGAAATAATTTAACGAAATTATTTAATTAAATGGAGTACTTACTTCTAATTAATTAAACAAAGTTATTTAATTAAATGAGAAGCCATTCCTAATTAATTAAATGAAGTTATTTGATTAAATAAGAAAAGTGTCTCTAATTAATTAAAGATTATTTAATTAAATACAAAAAGTAATTATAAGAGCATATCTCATTTTATTAAAATAAATACCTCAACAAAGTCTCTCTTCAGTTCAAAAAGGTATGTTTCCAGTTCTCTATTGATCAAAAATGAGTTAAATCAGTTAACTCCTTTTTCTACTCAAATTGAATCAGTTAACTCCTTATTTTACTCAAATTAAATCTGTTAACTCCCTTTAATTTGGAAATCACCCTTTATGACTAAACTTCACCTTTAATCCTGACCCTTGATTGAAATCGATCTCAACCATTGATGAATTCCAGGAAAGTCTATTTAAGAGACCCTCATCTCTCCATTTTGAAAGGTTGAATGAGAATTTGCATTGAATTGTTGCTGAAATTCATACTCACATTTGCTCATATTCACATACGCAAAGATCATGTTTGACCAAAAGTTGATCTGATTTAACGACGATTGACTTCAGTTTACTAGTTTCGAAAAGAAGTTTAAAATAATTAAACGAAATTATTTAATTAAATGGAGTACTTCTAATTAATTAAACAAAGTTATTTAATTAAATGGAGTACTTCTAATTAATTAAACAAAGTTATTTAATTAATTGTGAAGCCATTCCTAATTAATTAAATGAAGTTATTTAATTAAATAAGAAAAGTATCTCTAATTAATTAAAGATTATTTAATTAAATAGAAAAAGTAATTATGAGAGCATATCTCATTTTATTAAATTAAATATTTCAACAAAATCTCTCTTCAGTTCAAAAAAGGAAATTTCTAGTTCACTATTGATCAAAAATAAGTTAAATAAGTTAACTCCTTTTTCTACTCAAATTGATTCAGTTAACTCATTATTTTACTCAAATTAAATCCGTTAACTCCCTTTATGACTGAACTCCACCTTTAATCCTGACTGTTGATTGAAATTGATCTCAACCCTTGATGAATTCTAGGAAAGTCTATTTATGAAACCCTCATCTCTTCATTTCAAAAGGTTGAATGAGAATTTGCATCAAATTGTTGCTTCAATTCATACTCACATTTGCTCATATTCACATACGCAAAGGTTAAGTTTGACCAAAAGTTGACCAGATTTAACCACGGTTGACTTTAGTTGACTAGTTTCGAAAAGAATTTGGAAATAATTAAACGAAATTATTTAATTAAATGGAGTACTTACTTCTAATTAATCAAACAAAGTTATTTAATTAAATGAGAAGCCATTCCTAATGAATTAAATGAAGTTATTTAATTAAATAAGAAAATTGTCTCTAATTAATTAAAAATTATTTAATTAAATAGAAAATGTAATTGTCAGAGCATACCTCACTTTATTAAATTAAATATCTCAACAAAATCTCTCTTCAGTTCAAAAAGAGAAATTTTCAGTTCACTATTAATCAAAAATGAGTTAAATTAGTTAATTCCTTTTTCTACTCAAATTGAATCAGTGAACTCCTTATTTTACTCAAATTAAATCTGTTAACTCCCTTTAATTTGGAAATCTTCCTTAATGACTGAACTTCACCTATAATCCTGACCGTTGATTGAAATCGATCTCAACCATTGATGAATTCCAGGAAAGTCTATTTAAGAGACCCTCATCTCTTCATTTTGAAAGGTTGAATGAGAATTTGCATCGAATTGTTGTTGGAATTCATACTCACATTTGCTCCTATTCACATACGCATAGTTCAAGTTTGACAAAAAGTTGACTAGATTTAACCACGATTGACTTGAGTTGACTAGTTTCAAAAATTATTTTGAAATAATTAAACGAAATAATTTAATTAAATGGATTACTTATTTCTAATTAATTAAACAAAGTTATTTAATTAAATGAGAAGCCATCCCTAATTAATTAAATGAAGCGACCTAATTAAATAAGAAAATTGTCTCTAATTAATTAAAGATTATTTAATTAAACAGAAAAAGTAATTATGAGAGCATATCTCATTTTATTAAATTAAATATCTCAACAAAATCTCTCTTTACTTCAAAAAGGGTAATTTGCAATTCACTATTGAGCAAAAATGAGTTAAATTAGTTGACTCTTTTTTCTACTCAAATTGGATCAGTTAACTCCCTATTTTACTCAAATTAAATCTGTTAACTTCCTTTAATTTGGAAATCTCCCTTTATGTCTGAACTTCACCTTTAATCCTAACCGTTGATTGAAATCGATCTCAACCGTTGATGAATTTCAGAAAAGTGTATTTAAGAGACCCTCATCTCTTCATTTTGAAAGGTTGAATGAGAATTTCCATCAAATTGTTGCTATAATTCATACTTATATTTGCTCATATTCACATACGCAAAGATCAAGTTTCACAAAAAGTTGACCAGATTTAACCACGGTTGACTTGAGTTCACTAGTTTCAAAAAGAATTTTGAAATAATTAAACAAAATTATTTAATTAAATGGAGTAGTTATTTCTAATTAATTAAACGAAGTTATTTAATTTAATGAGAAGTCGTTCCTAACTAATTAAATGAAGTTATTTAATTAAATAAGAAAAGTGTCTCTAATTAATTAAAGATTATTTAATTAAATAGAAAAAGTAATTATGAGAGCATATCTGATTTTATTAAATTAAATATTTCAACAAAATCTCTCTTCAGTTCAAAAAGGGAAATTTCTAGTTCACTATTCATACAAAATGAGTTAAATGAGTTAACTCCTTTTTCTACTCGAATTTGTTAACTCCTTATTTTACTCAAATTAAATCTATTAACTCCCTTTAATTTGGAAATCTCCCTTTATGACTGAACTTCACCTTTAATCCTGACCGGTGATTGAAATTGATCTCAACCATTGATGAATACCAGGAAAGTCTATTTAAGAAACCCTCATCTGTTCATTTTGAAAAGTTGAATGAGAATTTGCATCAAATTGTTGCTGGAATTCATACTCACATTTTCTCATATTCACATAGGCAAAGATCAAGTTTCACCGAAAGTTGACTAGATTTAACCACAGTTTACTTGAGTTCACTAGTTTCGAAAAGAATTTTGAAATAATTAAACAAATTTATTTAATTAAATGGAGCACTTACTTCTAATTAATTAAAAAAAGTTATTTAATTAAATGAGAAGCCATTTGTAATTAATTAAATAAAGTTATTTAGTTAAATAAGAAAAGTTTCTCTAATTAATTAAAGATTATTTAATTAAATAGAAAAAGTAATTATGAGAGCATATCTCATTTTATTAAATTAAATATCTCAACAAAATCTCTCTTCAGTTCAAAAAGGGACATTTCCAAATCACTATTGATCAAAATGAGTTAAATCAGTTAACTCCTTTTTCTACTCAAATTGAATTAGTTAACTCTTTATTTTACTCAAATTAAATCTGTTAACTCCGTTTAATTTAGAAATCTCCCTTTATGACTGAACTTCACCTTTAACCCTGACCATTGATTGAAATCGATCTCAACCGTTGATGAATTCCATGAAAGTCTATTTAAGAGATGCTCATCTCTTCATTTTGAATGGTTGAATGAGAATTTGCATCGAATTGTTGCTGGAATTTATACTCACATTTTCTCATATTCACATATGCAAAGATCAAGTTTGACCAAAAGTTAAACAGATTTAAGCATGATTGACTTGAGTTGACTAGTTTCGAAAAGAATTTTGAAATAATTAAACGAAATTATTCAATTAAATGGAGTACTTACTTCTAATTAATTAAAAAAAATTATTTGATTAAATGAGAAGCCATTCCTAATGAATTAAATGAAGTTATTTAATTAAATAAGAAAAGTGTCTCTAATTAATTAAAGATTATTTAATTAAATAGAAAAAGTAATTATGAGAGCATATCTTATTTTATTAAATTAAATATCTCAACAAAATCTCTCTTCATTTCAAAAAGGGAAATTTCCAGTTCACTATTGATCAAAAATGATTTAAACCAGTTAACTCTTTTTTCTACTCAAATTGAATCAGTTAACTCCTTATTTTACAAAAATTAAATCTATTAACTCCCTTTAATTTGGAAATCTCATTTTATGACAGAACTTCACCTTTAATCCTGACCGTTGATTGAAATCGATCTCAAGCCTTGATGAATTCTAGGAAAGTCTATTTAAGAGACCCTCATCTATTCATTTTGAAATGTTGAATGAGAATTTGCATCGAACTGTTGCTGGAATTCATACTCACATTTTCTCATATTCACATACGCAAAGATCAAGTTTGAGCAAAAGTTGACCAGATTTAACCGCAGTTGACTTGAGTTGACTAGTTTCAGAAATAATTTTGAAATAATTAATCCAAATTATTTAATTTAATAGAGTACTTACTTCTAATTTATTAAAAAAAGTTATTTAATTAAATGAGAAGCCATTCCTAATTATTAAAGATTATTTAATTAAATAGAAAAAGTAATTATGAGAGCATATCTCATTTTATTAAATTAAATATCTCAACAAAATCTTCAGTTCAAAAAGGAAAATTTTCAATTCACTATTGATCAAAAATGAGTTAAATCAGTTGACTCTTTTTTCTACTCAAATTGAATCAGTTAACTCCTTATTTTACTCAAATTAAATCTATTAACTCCCTTTAATTTAGAAATCTCCCTTTATGACTGAACTTCAACTTTAATCCTTACCTAGCTGGCTTAGGTCCAACCTTCGGCTTGTCCCAATTAGGGTACTGAGACTGGTAATGACCTATCTGACCACAATTGTAACACTCAACAGATTACTGAAATCCAATATTCTAACCAGAAAGGTTAGGAGATGGGTTATTACTCTGCACACTTAGAGGTGGTTGAGATGATTTAGGCTATTCTGAACCCTTGGAATTCTTACCGAATTTTCTCTTCTTGAATTTTCCAACTGAAAATCCTAATTTCGAACTGCCCTGTGGAGCTTTTTGATCAGAATAGAATGAGTTAACATATTTAATTTGAGTGAAATAAGGAGTTAACTGAATCAATTTAAGTAGAAAAAGGAGTTAACTAATTTAACACATTTTTTATCAATAGTGACCTGAAAATTTTCCTTTTTGAACTAAAAAGAGATTTTGTTGAGATGTTTAATTTAATAAAATAAGATATGCTCTCATAATTACTTTTTCTATTTTATTAAATAATCTTGAATTAATTTGAGACACTTTTCTTAGTTAATTAAATAATTTCATTTAATTAATTAGGAATGGCTTCTCATTTAATTAAATAACTTTGTTTAATTAATTAGAAGTAAGTACTTCATTTAATTAAATAATTTCGTTTAATTATTTTAAAATTCTTTTCAAAACTAGTCTACTCTAGTCAACTGTGGTTAAATCTGAACAACTTTTGGTCAAACTTGATCTTTGCATATGTGAATATGAGCAAATGTGAATATGAATACCATCAACAATTTGATGCAAATTCTCATTCAACCTTTGAAAATGAAGAGATGAGGGTCTCTGAAATACACTTTTCTAGAATTCATCAACGGTTGAGATTAATTTCAATCAACAGTCAGGATTAAATAAGAAGTTTAGTCATAAAGGGAGATTTCCAAATTAAAGGTAGTTAACGGATTTAATTTGAGTAAAATAAGGAGTTAACTGATTCAATTTGAGTAAAAAAAGGAGTTAACTGATGTAACTCATTTTTGATCAATAGTGAACTGAAATTTTTCCTTTTTAAACTGAAGAGAGATTTTGTTGAGATATTTAATTTAATAAAATGAGATATGCTCTCATAATTACTTTTTCCATTTAATTAAATAATCTTTAATTAATTAGAGCCACTTTTCTTAATTAATTAAATAACGTAGTTTAATTAATTGGCAATGGCTTCTCATTTAATTACATAACTTTGTTTAATTAATTAGAAGTAAGTACTCCATTTAATTAAATAATTTCATTTAATTATTTCAAAATTCTTTTTGAAACTAGTCAACTCAAGTCAACCATGGTTAAATGTGGTCAACTTTTAGTCAAACTTGATCTTTGCGTATGTGAATATGAGAAAATGTGAGTATGAATTCCAGCAACAATTCGATGCAAATTCTCATTCAACCTTTCAAAATGAAGAGATAAGAGTCTCTTAAATAGACTTTCCTAGAATTCATCAACGGTTGAGATCGATTTCAATCAACGGTCAGTATTAAAAGTGAAGTTCAGTCATAAAGGGAGATTTCTAAATTAAATGGAGTTAACAGATTTAATTTGAGTAAAATAAGGAGTTAACTAATTCAATTTGTGTAGAAAATGGAGTCAACTGATTTAACTCATTTTTGATCAATAGTGAACTAGAAATTTCCCTTTTTGAACTGAAGAGAGATTTTGTTGAGATATTTAATTTAATAAAATAAGATATGCTCTCATAATTAGTTTTTCTATTTAATTAAATAATCTTTAATTAATTAGAGACACTTTTCTTATTTAATTAAATAACTTCATTTAATTAATTAGGAATGACTTCTCATTTAATTAAATAACTTTATTTAATGAATTAGAAGTAAGTACTCCATTTAATTAAATAATTTTATTTAATTATTTTAAAATTCTTTTCAGGTAAAAACACAGATCTGTGTCACCATTTTTTTATACCAAAACTTATTTTGGTCAAATCTCATTTCTCTATCAAAACTCAATTTTTTTCAAAAACTAAAAATACCCTTTTATAGATCTTAGATTCAATATCATCATTATATAAATTTTTGAGTGTTTTGATTAGTTATAATATGTTATAATCTCAAAGTATTATAAGTCAATATTTCAACATTTCAGAAGATGCTCCCTCAAAAAAGGAAAAAATTTAGTAAATCATATCAAAAAAATTAAAAAATTATATTTATCTCTAGAGGAGAGAATCCTCTTCACAAATATGTAATTTTTTTTCAAGAAGGTATAGATTTGATAGGAAATTTTTGATGGGAGGAAAAATCTATTTGATTTTGATAAGGTTGAACTTGAGTACTTATAACAAAGAAAATATACATCAAAAATTATTATTATTTTTTTTGTGCACTATCTATACATGTCATCTATAAGATATTTTCAAATCAGAACAAAAAAAGATGATTTGCCAATACTTGTTTGATGGGAACTACACCATATATTTTTTGCAGTTAAAAAGGGGACTTCAAAATAAATTAAAATAAATAAACTCTTACTCAAAAAAATTATAAAAATTATAGGCATAAAATTCATGCAATTCTACACATTTCATCAGTTTACATCATCTTCATATTTTAAACACAAATACCATTTTTATTGTCACTAATGTTGAACTATCACATTTTGATATCACGTTTCTTTATAAAAGGTGACACGGATTTGTGCTTTTACCCTTTCGAAACTAGTCAACTCAAGTCAATCGTGGTTAAATTTGGTCAACTTTTGGTCAAACTTGATCTTTGCATATGTGAATATGAGCAAATGTGAGTGTGAATTCCAGCAAAAATTCAATGCAAATTCTCATTCAACCTTTCAAAATGAAGAGATGAGGGTCTCTTAAATAGACATTCTTGGAATTCATCAATGGTTGAGATCGATTTCAATCAACGATCAAGATTAAAGGTGAAGTTCAGTCATAAAGGGAGATTTCCAAATTAAAGGGAGTTAACAAATTTAATTTGAGTAAAATAAGGAGTTAACTAATTCAATTTGAGTAGAAAAAGGAGTCAACTGATTTAACTCATTTTTGATCAATAGTGAACTGGAAATTTCCCTTTTTGAAATGAAGAGAGATTTGGTTGAGATATTTAATTTAATAAAATGAGATATGCTCTCATAATTACTTTTTCTATTTAATTAAATAATCTTTAATTAATTAGAGACACTTTTCTTATTTAATTAAATAACTTCATTTAATTAATTAAGAATGGCTTCTCATTTAATTAAATAACTTTTGTTTAATTAATTAGAAGTAAGTGCTCCATTTAATTATTTCAAAATTATTTTCGAAACTAGTCAACTCAAGTCAACCGTGGTTAAATTTGGTCAAACTTGATCTTTGCGTATGTGAATATGAGCAAATGTGAGTATGAATTCTAGCAACAATTCGATGCAAATTCTCATTCAACCTTTCAAAATGAAGAGATGAGGGTTTCTTAAATAGTCTTTCCTAGAATTCATTAACAATTGAGATCGATTTCAATTAATGGTCAGGATTAAAGGTGAAGTTTAGTCATAAAGGGAGATTTCCAAATTAAAGGGAGTTAACAGATTTGATTTGACTAAAATAAGGAGTTAACTGATTCAATTTGAGTAGAAAAAGGAGTCAACTGATTTAACTCATTTTTGATCAATAGTGAACTGCAAATTTTCCTTTGTGAACTGAAGAGATATTTTGTTGAGATATTTAATTTAATAAAATGAGATATGCTCTCATAATTACTTTTTCTATTTAATTAAATGATCTTTAATTAATTAGAGACACTTTTCTTATTTAATTAAATAACTTCATTTAATTAATTAGGAATGGCTTCTCATTTAATTAAATAACTTTTTTTAATTAATTAGAATTGAGTACTCCATTTAATTAAATAATTTAATTTAATTATTTCAAAATTCCATTTGAAACTAGTCAACTCAAGTCAACCGTGGTTAAATCTGGTCAACTTTTTGTCTAACTTGATCTTTGCATATGTGAATATGAGCAAATGTGAGTATGAATTCCAGCAACAATTTGATGCAAATTCTCATTCAACCTTTCAAAATGAAGAGATGAGGGTCTCTTAAATAGACTTTCCTAGAATTCATCAACCGTTGAGATTGATTTCAATCAACGGTTAGGATTAAAGTTGAAGTTCAGTCATAAAGGGACATTTCCAAATTAAAGGGAGTTAACAGATTTAATTTGAGTAAAATAAAGAGTTAACTGATTCAATTTGAGTAGAAAAAGGAGTCAACTGATTTAACTCATTTTTGATCAATAGTGAACTAGAAATTTCCCTTTTTCAACTGAAAAGAGATTTTGTTGAGATATTTAATTTAATAAAATGAGATATGCTCTCATAATTACTTTTTCAATTTAATTAAATAATCTTTAATTAATTAGAGACACTTTTCTTATTTAATTAAATAACTTCATTTAATTAATTAGGAATGGCTTCTAATTTAATTAAATAACTTTGTTTAATTAATTAGAAGTAAGTACTTCATTTAATTAAATAATTTCATTTAATTATTTCAAAAAAAAATCAAAACTAGTCAACTCAAGTCAACTGTGGTTAAATCTGGTCAATTTTTGGTCAAACTTGATCTTTGCGTATGTGAATATGAGCAAATGTGAGTATGAATTCCAGCAACAATTCGATGCAAATTCTCATTCAACCTTTCAAAATGAAGAGATGAGGGTCTCTTAAATAGACTTTCCTGGAATTTATCAATGGTTGAGATCGATTTCAATCATCGGTCAAGATTAAAGGTGAAGTTCAGTCATAAATAGAGATTTCCAAATTAAAGGGAGTTAACAGATTTAATACGAGTAAAATAAGGAGTTAACTGATTCAATTTGAGTAGAAAAAGGAGTCAACTGATTTAACTCATTTTTACAACACACCACAACAAAACAAAAAAATTAAACTAAGCTAAGAACAAACATAAAGAACCTAAAAATTTATTTTATATATATATATAATCATCAAATTACAAGATCCAGTACAAAGATTGAATCATTTTCACAAATATAAAACGCTGTATAAAAGAATATATCATTACAATATAACTCCATAACAATATCCATACATAAGGAGGTTAGTACAATATTGGTGAACAGTATCATTCAAAGACGCTTAGGTCCAACAAATGAAATTTTACAAGTATCCAATTCAGTTTCATGAAGTAACTTCAACAGTCTTCCTTCAAACTAGATATTCAACTTGAACACCTGAAAATAACAAAAAAACATACAACACAACACACACAGAGGGCTCAGTACACACTGAGTTAAAAGCGTAGTTCACCTGCATACATGTTAGAAATCATCATATATATCTATAAAAAGCTTAAAGTAGATATCCAACTACATAACATAGTGCAATACTAATATTACAATGCAAGAAGTAATACCTTCTAAACAATGCAAAATTAAACTCGCACTAAGAATAACTAGTTAATGAACCATATATATACTGAGGTGTCATAACTATGGTACCAAGATACTGCATCCGTATATGGTATGCCCTTAGATATCTCATAGTTGGGTTCTCTATAATATTCGTGAACTAATGAAATAGAGACTTGCCTTGTTCTCCGTACTTAACCTTACTGGTTTAAGTCATAGGTAAGGCCAATTATCTTTATTTATAATTAACCCTCCCCATTTCATTTTAAAATTATCATTGGATTTTAATTAACTAAATAGAATAAGTCGTTATTCAGCCACCTTGATATATGTTCACTACAGTTAATCTTACATACACATCAAACAGATATTTTAAGAATGTACATGTAACTAATAACAAGTCAATTTTCTCATGATATTACATTCTTCATCTTTTAAAACTTTCATCTTTTACTGTCAATTTGAAAGTATACTTAGGTTATTATAATAACAGAAATAAATAATACAATATCTGAATTAAAATTTGAAATACGACTCACAAGATGTGAAATATCTTATATTACATTAATGATCAAAAGACTAAAATGCAAAATCCCAAAAAAAAATAAGATGCTCCCGAGCTGTTCGCATAATGACCTTGGTGATACTACAGCTTCTTCCTATATCTATGTTCTCAATACAATGTCTTGGTTAATTGCAACAATTTTCACAACAACAGTTATTCATTAACTGTATTCTACATCATAACTTGTGAAGAAAATTTTATACTATTACAGAGTTTTCTGTTCAGATCAAATTTTCCTTTAAAACATTTAACAAACTGTCACATCTAGAACCATTATCAATAATTTACTAAGTTATTGTTTTCAATAATAATTCAACTAAACTATCGATCTTGACACATTTCAAAAATACAATGAGATAACTCTCAAATTGCTTATTATTATCATAAAACAAAATTTCTGTCATAAGAGATTCAAATTAACTATGTTCCCACTATAAATCGTCTATGTTTCAAGAGGAAATTTCATACATTTCGTTACCTTGAATTGTTATGCAAGTTAACATGATAGTTTTATCATTGCTATGGTTTCACGCAAACCATTTGACAAAATGTCTCTGCCCTTAACAGCAGACACGCACACATAAATACATTTTCAAGTTTGAGGCCATGCCTCTCAAAAATTTGTTATGAATTACCATGCAAACTGGAGGTATAGATTCTCACAAGCTCATACTAATGAAAGTATAAATCTACTTGCTATTACACAACAGCCGACATGCCAAATGCCGCAACCTTATGTTTCTCCCAAAACTCAACTTGGTGAGAAACATATGTTTGGGCATAGTTTTCTAAACATAAGCAAAACAACTTCCAAACATAACCCTCCTCAACTTCCACATACAAAGGTGAGTACATGCAAAACTTTATAAAGCACGAAATGAACATACTCATCTTTGCATGTAAATTTTCACAATATACAAATCTGATATTCCTTTACATTTTGCAAATGAAAGTTACATGGCATTCACAGATAGAGTGAAAGAGTAGGGTAAGAAATTGCCCCCTACCTGAACAACTAAAGATGGAAGATTGTTCCTCAAATTGACTTGATGCCAAAACCCCAAAAACCAAATCCAACACCGGTGAGCAAAACTCCACGATGTCGACTCACACCATTGACAAAAGACTTCACAATGGAGTGAAACTGAATCTCCATAAACCACAATAGCCAAAGTCTGAGAAATAACTCCATCAAATTAAACCAGATATGCACTTTAACCCTCCAACCAATTCCCATAAGAATGCTGATATCTCAGCACAAAACTACAGATGTAAATCAATCAAAGCAATGTGGCTCAAAAAATCGGCCTGAATTAGTAAAACCCGACTCATATCAAGGTATGGCCGATTGCAACTTCAATGCCATAAATTTGGCAATCCAACTCCACCGCCATGAAAATGGCTCAAACAATAACAATGTTACCCTCCTTCATGGCAATTGATACCCATTTAGGGTTATTTCATTGCTATTTGCATATGAGGTGATTTAAATTTTTTTTTTTATAACAAAACAAATACAAATGTATGCCAAGCTCCACTAAGGTATTAAACCTTAGTCATAAGACAACACATATATAAACACACACACACACACACACACACACACACACACACACACACACACACACACACACACACACACACACACACACACACACACACACACACACATAAACGCAACCATGGTTACCTCAATTTCCAATCCAATAAGAGTCAAGACACGAAATCATCTTGAGGGTTAACACGGTCTAAACATTAAATCCCTGTAGTTACATGAATGAAAGTACAATGAAGGATTTTGATTAAATACAATATATAATCATTAATGAATTTCTGCAACATTACGTCAACATACAACATGAAACAGAATGTAGTAAACAAAGAGTCAAAAACATAATTGATAATCTATCAATTAGAAACCAATAATATACCACATTCAATATATATAAAATCCTAAATCATATTTATTGCTAAAACATAGTTTATCACCGAAAACACATTCAACATCAGTCTCATTATTCAACAATAATATTATAACCAAGTTCTACAGAAATTCAATCATAACATCAGAAAGAAATCCTAAAACAGCAAAGTCCTAAAGAGCAGAAAAACCCGGAGTAGTGGTCAGGCATGACACCCTCCCCCTCTAGGTTTTGACTTTCTCCTGGAAGTTAGTAAACAAGAACGGATGAGCTACTCTCATCATTTCAGTGTCCTCCCAGGTAGCAGATGTTACATCATCGAGGTCCCATAGGACATTTACCTACTTTATTTCTCTCGCTCTTAAATTCATAGTTATTCTTTGAATGATCTGCACTGGTTCCAACATGATTTGTCCATCCATAATCTGCAAATTTTTCCAATCAAGAATGTGAGCAATATCAGGTATATACTTATGTAGAACTGAAACATGGAGTACATTATGAATGCATGAAAGACTCAATGGCAAAGAAAGTTTATAGGCAACTGGTCCAACCCGCTCCAAAATTTCAAATGGACCCACAAATTGAGGTGCTAACTTGGATCCTTTTCCATACTGAATTGGACTTTTATGCGGTCTTACTCGGAGAAACACTTTATCACCCACCAAGAATTGATGGTCAATTCTATGTTTATCAGCATATTTCTTCTATCTATCTTGAGCAGCAATAAGGTGTTCTCTAATCCTTTTAACTTGCTACTCCAAATCTAGCAACATCTCAGGTCCTAAAAGAGTCCTGTCCTCCAAATTATCCCAACTAAGAGGCGTCCTACAAGGTCTACCATATAATGCTTGAAATGGTGCCATACCTATGGAACTGTGATATCCATTATTATAAGCAAACTCTACCAAGTGTAGATACTCCCATTTATTCTGTTTATCCATTACGTACATCCTAAGCATGTCTTGACATGTTCAGTTTGTCCGTCTGTCTCTAGGTGATAAGCTGAACTAAAATTCAGCTGAGTACCTAACTCTCGCTGCATGGATCTCCAAAGAGATAAAGTAAACACTGGATCTCTATTAGATATAATCTTTTTAGGAATTCTGTGTAACTTAACTACCTGCTCCATAAAAATTTTGGCAACCATTACTGCATTATAGGATGATCTAACTAGAATAAAGTGGGCAACTTTAGACAAACGGTCCACTACCACCATAATAGCGTCATGCCTATGAGCTGTAATAGGCAATCCAGTAATAAAATCTATAGAAATGGTGTCCCATTTCCATTCTGGAACATCATGTGATTGCAATAGTCCCGTAGGGTGCTAATGTTCATCCTTAACCTGCTAACATTCCAAGCATGGAGCCACAAAATCTGTTATGTCTCTCTTCATTCCGGGCCAATAATAATGTTTCTTAAGGTTAGCATGCATTTTCTTGACTCCCGGATGAGCTGAATATGGTGCTTTGTGAGCCTCGAACATAACCAGATTTCTTAAATCTCCCAAATCAAGAACGTACATGCTCTCTCTAAAAAGAAGTAAACCTTCAAAATTTACTGAATACCCCTCAAAATGCCCTTCCAAGATGCTGTCACTATCGATAACTGCCTTAAAATCTTGAAACCAAAGATTTGCAGAAAGGTTTTAAAGAATCTTATCCCTAAGATCCATTGTTAAGATCAAAGAAGATAATTCATGTCGCCTTCTACTAAGTGCATCAGCAACAACATTCTCCTTCCCTTGCACATACTTAATCCCAAAGTCATATTCACACAAGAACTCCATCCATCTTTGCTGCCTAGTGTTAAGGTCTAGTTGTGTGAAAAGATACTGAAGACTTCGGTGATCAGTATGCAACTCAAATCATTGTCCCAAAAGAAAATGCCTCCACTTGGTCAAAGCATGCATTATCACTGCAAGTTTGAGATCATGAGTAGGGTAATTCACCTCATGACTCTTGAGCTTTTTGGATTCAAAAGCTATAACATGTCCTTCCTGCATCAACATTGCCCCTAAGCCATCCAAAGATGCATCAGTGCAAACCACGAACTCTTTAGCTGAATCAGGAACTGCCAAAATGGGTACACTAGTCAAACAATCCTTAAGTTTCTAAAATTCTATCTCGCACTCCTTTGTCCAAAAAAATTTCTTCCCTTTTCTCTGAAGAGACGTGATAGGATGTGCTATTTTGGAAAAGTTTGACACAAATTTGCAGTAATAGCTTGCTAAGCCCATGAAACTTCGGACCTCGGACACATTCCTAAGTGTTGGCCAATCTACAATAGCTTGAATTTTGGATGGATCTACAGAAATTCCATCCCCAAAAATGATATGACCTAAGTAACAAATCTCAAACTTAAAGAATTCACACTTCAAAGGATTGGCAAACAGTTTATTCCTACAAAGGCACTCCAAAATTTGCTCTAAATGCCGATCATGCTCCTCCACAGAGCTAGAATAAACCAAAATATCATCTAGAAAAACCACTACGAACTTATCAAGGAAAGTTCTAAGAACACTATTCATAGGGCTCATAAAAATAGAAGGTGCATTAGTTAACCCAAATGGTACTACCATGAATTTGTAGTGCCCATACCTAGTGCGAAAAGTTGTCTTATGAATATCCGCTTTCTGGATTCTAAGTTGATGATATCCGGATTTCAAATCAATCTTCAAAAAGACTCGGGCACCCTTGACTTGATCAAACAAGTCATCAATTCTAGGTAAAGGATACTTGTTCTTAACAGTGACATTGTTTAACTATCTATAGTCTATACAAAGTCTTAATAAATCGTCTTTCTTCTTGACAAAGATTACCAGAGCACCCCAAGGTGAAAATGCTAGGTTGAATCAAACCTTTCTGCAAAAGCTCTTCCAATTGAAATTTAAGTTCAATCAGCTCTTGAGCTGTCATTCTATAAGGAGTCTTGGAAATTGGTTCCGTTCTTGGCACTAATTCGATCCAAAAATCAACTTCTCTTCTCGAGGGTATTCTCGAAATCTCTTCAACAAAAACATCCAAAAATTTCTGCAAGACTGGATGATCGAGAGAAGAATCCTTATCCATGATATCATTTAAGTCATTTACCGATATGGCAAACAAACTACAGCCTTTTCGAGCACACCTTGCCAATTGCTTGGCAAAAATTGTCCGCAAAGAGATGGGTCTCTTGATTCCAGCAATAATTATAGCTGGTCCAACATCATCTAAACAAGTGATTAACTTATCCTTGCAATCAAAAATAGCTTGATGTTGTTCTAACGAATCCATTCCCAAAACTATGTCATACGATCCTAAAGTTATAACCCTAAGCTTTGCTGAAAGAGTAAAAGGTTTCATTTGAATCTTACAATCAAGAGCCACTATATCAGCATTCACCCTAGAACCTGACGCTAACTCCAGTTGCCATCTATTCCTTACCTTAACCACAGGAATTTCTCTATATGCAACTAAAGTAGAAGAAATAAAGGAATTTGTAGCTCTCGAGTTAAATAAAATAGATACTTTCATACCTTGGATATTACCCTGAGCTTCAATAACCGTGTTCTGATGTTCTGCTTGCTTCTAATCCAGGGTAGCAAAAACTCGGTGGTTTCTGGCAGAATCACCAACTGTCGCTTCAAACCTAGTTGGCTTAGGTCCAACCTTCGGCTTGTCCCAATTAGGGCACTGAGACTGGTAATGACCTATCTGACCATAGTGATAACACTCAACAGATTTCTGAAATCCCATATTCTGACCAGAAAGGTTAGGAGATGGGTTATTACTCTGCACACTTAGAGGTGGTTGAGATGATTTAGGCTATTCTGAACCCTTGGAATTCTTACCGAATTTTCTCTTCTTGAATTTTCCACCTGAAAATTCTGATTTCGAACTGCCCTGTGGAGGTTTTTGATAAAAAGAATTAAATGAAATTATTTAATTAAATAGAGTACTTACTTGTAATTAATTAAACAAAGTTATTTAATTAAATGAGAAGCCATTCCTAATTAATTAAAAGAAGTTATTTAACTAAATAAGAAAAGTGTATCTAATTAATTAAAGATTATTTAATTAAATAGAAAAAGTAATTATGAGAGCATATCTCATTTTATTAAATAAAATATCTCAACAAAATCTCTCTTCAGTTCAAAAAGGGAAATTTCGAGTTCATTATTGATCAAAAATGAGTTAAATAAGTTCACTCCTTTTTCTACTCAAATTGAATCAGTTAACTCCTCATTTTACTCAAATTAAATCTGTTAACTCGCTTTAATTTGGAAATCTCCCTTTATGACTGAACTTCACCTTTAATCCTGATCGTTGATTGAAATTGATCTCAACCGTTGATGAATTTTAGGAAAGTCTATTTAAGAGACCCTCATCTCTTAATTTTGAAAGGTTGAATGAGAATTTGCATCGAATTGTTGCTAGAATTCATATTCACATTTGCTCATATTCGCATACGCAAAGATCAAGTTTGACCAAATGTTGACCAGATTTAACCATGGTTGACTTGAGTTGACTAGTTTCAAATTTTTTTTTGAAATAATTTTAAAAAATTATTTAATTAAACGGAGTACTTACTTCTAATTAATTAAACAAAGTTATTTAATTAAATGAGAAGCCATTCCTAATTAATTAAATGAAGTTATTTAATTAAATAAGAAAAGTGTCTCTAATTAACTAAAGATTATTTAATTAAATAGAAAAAGTAATTATGAGAGCATTTCTCATTTTATTAAATTAAATATCTCAACAAAATCTCTCTTCAGTTCAAAAAGGGAAATTTCCAGTTCACTATTGATAAAAAATGAGTTAAATCAATTAACTCCATTTTCTACTCAAATTGAATCAGTTAACTCCTTAATTTACTCAAATTAAATCTGTTAACTCCCTTTAATTAGGAAATCTCGCTTTATGAATGAACTTCACCTTTAATCCTGACCGATGATTGAAATCGGTCTCAACCCTTGATGAATTCTAGGAAAGTATATTTAAGAGACCGTCATCTCTTCATTTTGAAAGGATGAACGAGAATTTGCATCGAATTGTTACTGGAATTCATACTCACATTTTTTCATATTCACATATGTAAAGGTTAAGTTTGACCAAAAGTTGACCAAATTTAACCACAGTTGATTTTAGTTGACTAGTTTCGAAAAGAATTTAGAAATAATTAAACGAAATTATTTAATTAAATAGAGTACTTACTTCTAATTAATCAAACAAAGTTATTTAATTAAATGAGAAGCCATTCCTAATTAATTAAAGATTATTTAATTAAATAGAAAAAGTAATTATGAGAGCATATCTCATTTTATTAAATTAAATATCTCAACAAAATCTCTCTTCAGTTCAAAAAGGGACATTTCCAGTTCACTATTGATCAAAAATGAGTTAAATCAGTTAATTCCTTTTTCTACTCAAATTGAATCAGCTAACTCCTTATTTTACTCAAATTAAATCTGTTAACTCCCTTTAATATTGAAATCTCCCTTTATGAATGAACTTTACCTTTAATCCTGACCGTTGATTGAAATCGATCTCAACCGTTGATGAATTCTAGGAAAGTCTATTTAAGAGACCCTCATCTCTTCATTTTGAAAGGTTGAATAAGAATTTGCATCAAATTGTTGCTGGAATTCATACTCCCATTTGCTCATATTCACATATGCAAAGATCAAGTTTGACCAAAAGTTGACCAGATTTAACCACGGTTGACTTGAGTTGACTAGTTTCGAATTTTTTTTTGGAATAATTAAATGAAATTATTTAATTAAATGGAGTACTTACTTCTAATTAATTAAACAAAGTTATTTAATTAAATGAGAAGCCATTCCTAATTTATTAACTGAAGTTATTTAATTAAACAAGAAAAATGCCTCTAATTAATTAAAGATTATTTAATTAAATAGAAAAAGTAATTATGAGGGCATATCTCATTTTATTAAATTAAACATCCCAACAAAATCTCTCTTCAGTTGAAAAAGGGAAATTTTCGGTTCACTAGTGATCAAAAATGAGTTAAATGAGTTAACTCCTTTTTCTATTCAAATTGAATCAGTTAACTCCTTATTTTACTCAAATTAAATCTGTTAACTCCCTTTAATTTGGAAATCTCCCTTTATGACTGAACTTCACCTTTAATTCTGACCTTTGATTGAAATCGATCTCAACCGTTGATTAATTCCAGGAAAGTCTATTTAAGAGACCCTCATCTCTTCATTTTTAAAGGTTAAATGAGAATATGCATTGAATTGTTGCCGAAATTCATACACACATTTGCTCATATTCACATACGCAAAGATCAAGTTTGACCAAAAGTTGATCAGATTTAACCACGGTTGACTTGAGTTGACTAGTTTCAAAAAAATTTTGAAATAATTAAACAAAATTATTTAAAATTAAATGGAGTACTTACTTCTAATTAATTAAAGAAAGTTATTTAATTAAATGAGAAGCCATTCCTAATTAATTAAATGAAGTTATTAAATTAAATAAAAAAAAGTGTCTCTAAATAATTAAAGATTACTTAATTAAATAGAAAAAGTAATTATGAGAGCATGTCTCATTTTATTAAATTAAATATCTCAACAAAATCTCTCTTCAGTTCAAAACGGGAAATTTTCAATTCACTATTGATGAAAAATGGGTTAAATCAGTTAACTCCTTTTTCTACTCAAATTGAATCAATTAACTCCTTATTTTACTCAAATTAAATCTGTTAACTTCCTATAATTTTGAAATCTCTCTTTATGACTGAACTTCACCTTTAATGCTAACCATTGATTGATATCAATCTCAATCGTTGATGAATTCCAGGAAAGTCTATTTAAGATATCCTCATCTCTTCATTTTGAAAGGTTGAATGAGAATTTGCATTGAAATGTTGCTGGAATTCATACTCACATTTTCTCATATTCACATACGCAAAGATCAATTTTGACTAAAAGTTGACCAGATTTAACCACGGTTGACTTGAGTTAACTAGTTTCGAAAAGAATTTTTAAATAATTAAACGAAATTATTTAATTAAATGGAGTATGTACTTCTACTTAATTAAAAAAAGATATTTAATTAAATGAGAAGCCATTCCTAATTAATTAAATGAAGTTATTTAATTAAATAAGAAAAGTTGTTTTAATTAATTCAATATTATTTAATTCAGTAGAAAAAGTAATTATGAGAGCATATCTCATTTTATTAAATTAAATATCTCAAAAAAATCTCTCTTCAGTTCAAAAAGGGAAATTTTCAGGTCACTATTGATAAAAAATGAATTAAATCAGTTAACTCCTTTTTCTACTCAAATTGAATCAGTTAACTCCTTATTTTACTCAAATTAAATCTATTAACTCCCTTTAATTTCGAAATCTCCCTTTATGACTGAACTTCACTTTTAATCCTGACTGTTGATTGCAATCGATCTCAACTGTTGACGAATTTCAGAAAAGTCAATTTAAGAGACCCTCATCTCTTCATTTTGAAAGGTTGAATGAGAATTTGCATCGAATTGTTGCTGAAATTCATACTCATATTTTCTCATATTCACATACGCAAAGATCAAGTTTGACAAAAAGTTGACCAGATTTAACCATGGTTAAATTGAGTTGACTAGTTTCAAATTTTTTTTTGAAATAATTAAATGAAATTATTTAATTAAATAGAGTACTTACTTCTATTTAATTAAATGAGAAGCTATTCCTAATTAATTAAATAAGAAAAGTGTCTCTAATTAATTAAAGATTATTTAATTAAATAGAAAACGTAATTATGAGAGCATATCTCATTTTATTAAATTAAATATCTCAACAAAATTTCTTTTTAGTTCAAAAAGGGAAATTTCCAATTCACTATTGATCAAAAATGAGAAAAATCAATGAACTCCTTTTTCTACACAAATTGAATCAGTTAACTCTTTATTTTACTGAAATTAAAACTTTTAACTCCCTATAATTTGACAATCTCTCTTTATGACTAAACTTCACCTTTAATCCTGACCGTTGATTGAAATCGATCTCAACCGTTGATGAATTCCAAGAAAGTCTATTTAAGAGACCCTCATCTCTTCATTTTGAAAGGTTGAATGAGAATTTGCATCGAATTGTTGCTGGAATTCATACTCACATTTGCTCATATTCACATACGCAAAGATCAAGTTAGACCAAAATTTGACCAGATTTAACCACAGTTGACTTGAGTTGACTAGTTTCGAAAAGAATTTTGATATAATTAAACGATTTTATTTAATTAAATGGAGTACTTACTTCTAATTAATTAAACAAAGCTATTTAATTAAATGAGAAGCCATTCCTAATTAATAAAATGAAGCTATTTAATTAAATAAGAAAAGTGTCTCTAATTAATTAAAGATTACTTAATTAAATAGAAAAAGTAATTATGAGAGCATATCTCATTTTATTAAATTAAATATCTCAACATAATCTCTCTTTAGTTCAAAAATAGAAATTTTCAGTTCACTATTGATGAAAAATGAGTTAAATCGATTAACTCATTTTTCTACTCAAATTGAATCAGTTAACTCCTTATTTTACTCAAATTAAATATGTTAACACCCTTTAAATTTAAAATCTAACTTTATGACTGAACTTCACCTTTAATCCAGACTGTTGATTGAAATCGATCTCAACCGTTGATAAATTCTAGGAAAGTCTATTTAAGAGACCCTCATCTCTTCGTTTTGAAAGGTTGAATTAGTATTTGCATCGAATTTTTGTTAGAAATAATACTCACATTTGCTCATATTCACATACGCAAAGATCAAGTTTGAGCAAAAGTTGACCAGATTTAACCACAGTTGACTTGAGTTGACTAGTTTCAAAAAAAAATTTGAAATAATTAAGCAAAATTATTTAATTAAATGGAGAACTTACTTCTAATTAATTAAAAAAAGTTATTTAATTAAATGAGAAGCCATTCCTAATTAATAAAATGAAGCTACTTAATTAAATAAGAAAAGTGTCTCTAATTAATTAAAGACTACTTAATTAAATAGAAAAAGTAATTATGAGAGCATATCTCATTTTATTAAATTAAATATCTCAACAAAATCTCTCTTCAGTTCAAAAAGTGAAATTTCCAGTTCACTATTGATCAAAAATGAGTTAAATTGGTTAACTCATTTTTCTACTCAAATTGAATCAGTTAACTCCTTATTTTACTCAAATTAAATCTGTTAACTCCCTATAATTTTGAAATCTCTCTTTATGACTGAACTTCACCTTTAATCCTGACCGTTGATTGAAATCGATCTCAATCGTTGATAAATTCCAGGAAAGTCTATTTAAGAGATCCTCATCTCTTCATTTTGAAAGGTTGAATGAGAATTTGCATCGAAATGTTGCTGGAATTCATACTCACATTTTCTCATATTCACATACACAAAGATCAAGTTTCACTAAAAGTTGACTAGATTTAACCACGGTTGACTTGAGTTCACTAGTTTCGAAAAGAATTTTAATATAATTAAACAAAATTATTTAATTAAATGAAGTACTTACTTCTAATTAATTAAACAAAGATATTTAATTAAATGAGAAGCCATTCCTAATTAATTAAATGAAGTTATTTAATTAAATAAGAAATTTTTTTTTAATTAATGAAAGATTATTTAATTAAATAGAAAAAGTAATTATGAGAGCATATCTCATTTTATTAAATTAAATATCTCAACAAAATCTCTCTTCAGCTCAAAAAGGGAAATTTCCAGTTCACTATTGATAAAATATGAATTAAATTAGTTAACTCCTTTTCCTACTCAAATTGAATCAGTTAACTCCTTATTTTACTCAAATTAAATCTATTAACTCCCTTTAATTTGGAAATCTCCCTTTATGACTGAACTTCACTTTTAATCCTGACCGTTGATTGAAATCGACCTCAACTATTGACGAATTTTAGGAAAGTCTATGTAATAGACCCTCATCTCTTCATTTTGAAAGGTTGAATGAGAATTTGCATCGAATTGTTACTGAAATTCATACTCACGTTTGCTCATATTCACATACGCAAAGATCAAGTTTGACCAAAAGTTGACCAAATTTAACCATGGTGAACTTGAGTTGACTAGTTTCAATTTTTTTTTTGAAATAATTAAATGATATTATATAATTAAATAGAGTACTTAATTCTAATTAATTAAACAAAGTTATTTAATTAAATGAGAAGCTATTCCTAATTAATTAAATAAGAAAAGTGTCTCTAATTAATTAAAGATTATTTAATTAAATGAAAAAAGTAATAATGAGAGCATATCTCATTTTATTAAATTAATTATCTCAACAAAATCTCTCTTCAGTTCAAAAAGAAAAATTTCCAGTTCAATATTGATAAAAAATGAGTTAAATCAGTTAAGTCCTTTTTGTACTCAAATTGAATCAGTTAACTCCTTATTTTACTCAAATTAAATCCGTTAAATCCCTTTAATTTGGAAATCTCCCTTTATGACTGAACTTCAATTTTAATCCTGACCGTTGATTGAAATCAATCTCAACCGTTGATGAATTCCAAGAAAGTCTATTTAAGAGACCCTCATCCCTTCATTTTGAAAGGTTGAATGAGAATTTGCATCGAATTGTTGCTGGAATTCATACTCACATTTGCTCATATTCACATAGGCAAAGATCAAGTTTGAGCAAAAGTTGACCAGATTTAACCACGGTTGACTTGAGTTGACTAGTTTCGAAAAAAAAATTGAAATTATTTAACGAAATTATTTAATTAAATGGAAAACTTATTTCTAATTAATTAAAAAAAGTTATTTAATTAAATGTGAAGCCATTCCTAATTAATTAAATGAAGATATTTAATTAAATAAGAAAAGTGTCTCTAATTAATTAAAGATTACTTAATTAAATAGAAAAAGTAATTATGAGAGCATATCTCATTTTATTAAATTAAATATCTCAACAAAATCTCTCTTCAGTTGAAAAAGGAAAACTTCCAGTTCACTATTGATAAAAAATGAGTTAAATCAGTTAACTCCTTTTTCTACTCAAATTGAATCAGTTGACTCCTTATTTTACTCAAATTAAATTTTTTAACTCCCTTTAATTTGGAAATGTCTCTTTATGACTAAACTTCACCTTTAATCCTGACCATTGATTAAAATCGATCTCAACCATTGATGAATTCTAGGCAAGTCTATTTAAGAGACTCTCATCTCTTCATTTTGAAAGGTTGAGTGAGAATTTGCATCAAATTGTTGCTGGAATTCATACTCATATTTGCTCATATTCACATACGCAAAGATCAAGTTTGACCAAAAATTGACCAAATTTAACCACTGTTGACTTGAGTTGACCAATTCTGAAAAGAATTTTGTAATAATTAAATGAAATTATTTAATTAAATGGAGTACTTATTACTAATTAATTAAACAAAAGTTTTTAATTGAATGAGAAGCCATTCCTAATTAATTAAATGACTTTATTTAATTAAATAAGAAAAGTGTCTCTAATTAATTAAAGATTATTTAATTAAATAGAAAAAGTAATTTTGAGAGCATATCTCATTTTATTAAATTAAATATCTCAAAAAAATCTGTCTTCAGTTCAAAAAGGGAAATTTTTCAGTTTACTATTGATAAAATATGAGTTAAATCAGTTAACTTCTTTTTCTACTCAAATTGAATCAGTTAACTCCTTATTTTACTCAAATTAAATCAGTTAACTCCCTTTAATTTGGAAATCTCCCTTTATGACTGAACTACACCTTTAATCCTAACCATTGATTGAAATCGATCTCAACCGTTGATGAATTCTAAGAAAGTCTATTTAAGAGACCCTCATATCTTCATTTTGAAAGGTTGAATAAGAATTTGCATTGAATTATTACTGGAATTCATACTCACATTTGCTCATATTCACATACGCAAATATAAAGTTTGACAAAAAGTTAACCAGATTTAACCATAGTTGACTTGAGTTGACCAGTTTCAAAAAGAATTTTAAAATAATTTAAGAAAATTATTTAATTAAATGAGGCACTTACTTTTAATTAATTAAAAAAAGTTATTTAATTAAATGAGAAGCCATTCCTAATTAATTAAATGAAGTTATTTAATTAAATAAGAAAAGTGTCTCTAATTAATTAAAGATTATTTAATTAAATAGAAAAAGTAATTATGAGAGCATATCTCATTTTATTAACTTAAATATCTCAGCAAAATCTCTTTTTATTTCAAAAAGGGAAATTTCCAGTTCATTATTGATCAAAAATGAGTTAAATCAGGTAACTCCTTATTTTACTCAAATTAAATCTGTTAACTCCCTTTAATTTGGAAATCTCCCTTTATGAATGAACTTGACGTTTAATCCTGACCGTTGATTGAAATCGATCTCAACCGTTGATGAATTCCAAGAAAGTCTATTTAAGAGACCGCCATCTCTTCATTTTGAAAAGTTGAATGAGAATTTGCATCGAATTGTTGCTGGAATTCATACTCACATTTGCTCATATTCACAGACACAAATATCAAATCTGACCAAAAGTTGATCAGATTTAACCATGGTTGAATTGAGTTGACTAGTTTCGAAAAGAATTTTTAAATAATTAAACGAAATTATTTATTTAAATGGAGTACTTACTTCTAATTAATTAAACAAAGTTATTTAATTAAATGAGAAGCCATTCCTTATTAATTAAATAAAGTTATTTAATTAAATAAGAAAAGTGTCTCTAATTAATTAAAAATTATTTAATTAAACAAAAATAATAATTATGAGAGCATATCTCATTTTATTAAATTAAATATCTCAACAAAATCTCTCTTCAGTTCAAAAAGGGAAATTTTCAGTTCACTATTGATCAAAAATGAGTTAAATCACTTAACTCCTTTTTCTACTCAAACTAAATCAGTTAACTCCTTATTTTTACTCAAATTAAATTTGTTAACTCCCTTTAATTTTGAAATCTCCCTTTATGAGTGAACTTCACCTTTAATCTTAATCGTTGATTGAAATCGATCTAAACCGTTGATAAATTCCAGGAAAGTCTACTTAAGAGACCCTGATCTCTTCATTGTGAAAGGTTGAATGAGAATTTGCATCGAATTGTTGCTGGAATTCATACTCACATTTGCTCATATTCAGATACGCAAAGATCAAGTTTGACCAAAAGTTGACCAGATTTAAACACGGTTGACTTGAGTTGACCAGTTTCAAAAAGAATTTTAAAATAATTAAACAAAATTATTTAATTAAATGAAGTACTTACTTCTAATTAATTAAACAAATATATTTAATTAAATGAGAAGCCATTTCTAATTAATTAAATGAAGTTATTTAATTAAATAAGAAAAGTGTCTCTAATTAATTAAAGATTATTTAATTAAATAGAAAAAGTAATTATGAGAGCATATCTCATTTTATTAAATTAAATATCTCAACAAAATCTCTCTTCAGTTCAAAAAGAAAAATTTTCAGTTCACTATTGATAAAAAATGAGTTAAATCAGTTAACTCCTTTTTCTACTCAAATTGAATCATTTAACTCCTTATTTTACTCAAATTAAATCTTTCAACTCCCTTTAATTTAGAAATCTCCATTTATGACTGAACTTCCACTTTAATCCTGACCGTTGATTGAAATTGATCTCATCCGTTGATGAATTTCAGGAAAGTCGATTTAAGAGACCCTTATCTCTTCATTTTGAAAGGTTGAATGAGAATTCGCATAGAATTGTTGCTGGAATTCATACTGACATTTGCTCATATTCACATACGCAAAGATCAAGTTTCACCAAAAGCTGACCAGATTTAACTATGGTTGACTTGAGTTGACTAGTTTTGAAAAGAATTTTAAAATAATTAAATGAAATTATTTAAATAAATAGGGTAGTTACTTCTAATTAATTAAACAAAGTTATTTAATTAAATGAGAAGCCCTTCCTAATTAATTAAATGACATTATTTAATTAAATAAAAAAAGTAATTATGAGAGCATATCTCATTTTCTTAAATTAAATATCTCAAAAAAATCTCTCTTCAGTTCAAAAAGGAAAAATTTCTAATTAACTATTGCTAGAAAATGAGTTAAATGAGTTAACTCTTCTTTCTACTCAAATTGAATCATTTAACTCCTTATTTTACTCAAATTAAATCTATTAACTCCCTTTAATTTGGAAATCTCCCGTTATGACTGAACTTTAACATTAATCCTGACCATTGATTGAAATCGATCTCAACCATTGATGAATTCTAGGAAAGTCTATTCAAGAGACCCTCATCTCTTCATTTTGAAAGGTTGAATGACAATTTGCATCGAACTATTGCTGGAATTCATACTCACATTTGCTCATATTCACATACGCAAACATCAAGTTTGACCAAAAGTTGACCAGATTTAACCATGGTTGACTTGAGTTGACTAGTTTCGAAAAAAATATTGCAATAATTAAATGAAATTATTTACTTAAATGGAGTACTTACTTCTAATTAATTAAATAAAGTTATTTAATTAAATGAGAAGCCATTCCTAATTAATTAAATGAAGTTATTTAATTAAATAAGAAAATTCTCTCTAATTAATTTAGGATTATTTAATTAAATAGAAAAAGTAGTTATGAGAGCATATCTCATTTTATTCAATTAAATATTTTAACAAAATCTCTCTTCAGTTCAAAAAGGGAAATTTCCAGTTCACTATTGATCAAAAATGAGTTAAATGAGTTAACTCCTTTTCCTACTCAAATTGAATCAGTTAACTCCTTATTTTACTCAAATTAAATCTGTTAACTCCTTTTAATTTGGAAATATGCCTTTATGGCTGAAGTTCACCTTTAATTCTGACCGTTGATTGAAATCGATCTCAACCGTTGATGAGTTCTAGAAAAGTCTATATAAGAGACCCTCATCTCTTCATTTTGAAAGGTTGAATGAGAATTTGCATCGAATTGTTGCTTGAATTCATACCCACATTTGATCATATTCACATACACAAAGATCAAGTTTGACCAAAAGTTGACCAAATTTAATCACAGTTGACTTGAGTTGACTAGTTTCGAAAAAAAATTGAAATAATTAAAAGAAATTATTTAATTAAATGGATTACTTACTTCTAATTAATTAAACCACATTTATTTAATTAAATGAGAAGCCATTCCTAATTAATTAAATGAAGTTATTTAATTAAATAAAAAAACTGTCTCTAATTAATTAAAGATTATTTAATTAAATAGAAAAAATAATTATGAGAGCATATCTCATTTTATTAAATTAAATATCTCAACAAAATCTCTCTTCAATTCAAAAAGAGAAATTTCCATTTCACTATTGATCAAAAATGAGTTAAACCAGTTAACTCCTTTTTCTACTCAATTTGAATCAGTAAACTCCTTATTTTGCTCAAATTAAATCTGTTAACTCTTTTTAATTTTGAAATCTTCCTTTATGACTGAACTTCACCTTTAATCCTGATCATTGATTGAAATCGATCTCAACCGTTGATGAATTCCAATAAAGTCTATTTAAGAGACCCTCATCTCATCATTTTGAAAGGTTGAATGAGAATTTGAATCGAATTGTTGCTGGAATTCATACAAACATTTTCTCATATTCACATACGCAAAGATCAAGTTTCACCAAAAATTGACCAGATTTAACTACGGTTGACTTGAGTTGACCAATTTCAAAAAGAATTTTAAAATAATTAAATGAAATTATTTAATTAAATGAAGTACTTACTTCTAATTAATTAAATGAAATTATTTAATTAAATGAAGTACTTACTTCTAATTAATTCATCTCTCTTCAGTTCAAAAAGGGAAATTTGCAGTTCACTATTGATAAAAAATGAGTTAATTAGTTAACTCCTTTTTCTATCAAACTGAATCAGTTAACTCCTTATTTTACTCAAATTAAATCTATTAACTCCCTTTAATTTGGAAATGTCCCTTTATAATTGAACTTCACCTTTAATCCTGACCGTTGATTGAAATTGATCTCAACCGTTGATGAATTTCAGGAAAGTCTATTTAAGAGACCCTCATCTCTTCATTTTGAAAGGTTGAATTAGAATTTGTATCGAACTATTGCTGGAATTCATACTCACATTTGCTCATATTCATATACGCAAAGATCAAGTTTGACCAAAAGTTGACCAGATTTAACCAAAGTTGACTTACTTCTAATTAATTAAACAAAGTTATTTAATTAAATGATAAGCCATTCCTAATTAATTAAATGAAATTATTTAATTAAATAAGAAAATTCTCTCTAATTAATTAAAAATTATTTAATTAATTAGAAAAAGTAATTATGAGAGCATATCTCATTTTATTAAATTAAATATTTCAACAAAATCTCTCTTTAGTTCAAAAAGAGAAATTTCTAGTTCACTATTGATTAAAAATGAGTTAATCCAGTTAACTCCTTTTTCTACTCAAATTGAATCAGTTAACTCTTTATTTTACTCAAATTATATCTGTTAACTCTCTTTAATTTGGAAATCTTCCTTTATGACTGAACTTCACCTTTAATCCTGACCATTGATTTAAATCGATCTCAAGCGTTAATGAATTTCAAGAAAGTCTATTAAAGACCCTCATCTCTTCATTTTGAAAGGTTGAGTGAGAATTTGCATCAAATTGTTGCTGGAATTCACACTCACATTTGCTCATATTCACATACGCAAAGATCAAGTTTGACCAAAAGTTGACCAGATTTAACCACGGTTGACTTGAGTTGACTAGTTTTGAAAAAAATTTGAAATAATTAAATTAAATTATTTAATTAAATAGATTACTTACTACTAATTAATTAAAAAAAGTTTTTTAATTAAATGAGAAGCCATTCCTAATTAATTAAATGAATTTATTTAATTAAATAAGAAAAGTGTCTCTAATTAATTAAGGATTAATTAATTAAATAGAAAAAGTAATTTTGAGAGCATATCTCATTTTATTAAATTAAATATCTCAACAAAATATCTCTTCAGTTCAAAAAGGGAAATTTCCAGTTCACTATTGATCAAAAATGAATTAAATCAGTTAACTCCTTTTTCTACTCAAATTGAATCAGTTAACTCCTTTTTCTACTCAAATTGAATCAGTTAACTCCTTATTTTACTCAAATTAAATCTGTTAACTCCCTTTAATTTGGAAATCTCCCTTTATGACTGAACTTCACCTTTGATCCTGACCGTTGATTGAAATCGATGTCAATCGTTAATGAATTCTAGCAAAGTCTATTTAAGAGACCCTCATCTCTTCATTTTGAAAGGTTGAATGAGAATTTGCATAGAATTGTTGCTGGAATTCATACTCACATTTGCTCATATTCACATACACAAAGATCAAGTTTGACCAAAAGTTGACCAGATTTAACCACGGTTGACTTGAGTTGACCAGTTTCAAAAAGAATTTTAAAATAATTAAACAAAATTATTTAGTTAAATGAAGTACTTACTTCTAATTAATTAAACAAATATATTTAATTAAATGAGAAGCCATTTCTAATTAATTAAATGAATTTATTTAATTAAATAAGAAAAGTGTCTCTAATTAATTAAAGATTATTTAATTAAATAGAAAAAGTAATATTGAGAGCATATCTCATTTTATTAAATTAAATATCTCAACAAAATCTCTCTTCAGTTCAAAAAGGAAAATTTTCAGTTCACTATTGATCAAAAATTTGTTGAATCAGTTTAACTCCTTTTTCTACTCAAATTGAATCAATTAGCTTCTTATTTTACTCAATTTAAATCCGTTAACTCCCTTTAATTTTGAAAATCTTCCTTTATGACTGAACTTCACCTTTAATCCTGATCGTTGATTGAAATCAATCTCAACCGTTGATGAATTCTAAGAAAGTCTATTTAAGAGGCTCTCATCTCTTCATTTTGAAAGGTTGAATGAGAATTTGCTTCGAATTGTTGCTGGAATTCATACTCACATTTGCTCATAGTCACATATGCAAAGATCAAGTTTGACCAAAGACTAACCAGATTTAACCACGGTTGACTTGAGTTGACTAGTTTCTAAAAGAATTTTGAAATAATTAAACAAAATTATTTAATTAAATGGAGTACTTACTTCTAATTAATTGAACAAAGTTAATTAAATGAGAAGGCATTCTTTATTAATTAAATGAAGTTATTTAATTAAATAAGAAAAGTGTCTCTAATTAATTAAAGATTATTTAATTAAATATAAAATGTAATTTGAGAGCATATCTCATTTTATTAAATTAAATATCTCAACAAAATCTCTCTTCAGTTCAAAAAGGGAAATTTTCAGTTCACTATTGATAAAAAATGAATTAAATCAGTTAACTCCTTTTTCTACTCAAATTGAATCAGTTAACTCCGTATTTTACTCAAATTAAATCTGTTAACTCCCTTTAATTTCGAAATCTCCTTTGATGACTAAACTTCACTTTTAATCCTGACCGTTGATTGAAATCAATCTCAACCATTGATGAATTCCAAGGAAGTCTATTTAAGAGACCCTCATCTTTTCATTTTGAAAGGTTGAATGCGAATTTGCATCGAATTGTTGCTGGAATTCATACTCACATTTGCTCATATTCACATACGCAAAGATCAAGTTTGATCAAAAGTTAACCATATTTAACCACGATTGACTTGAGTTGACTAGTTTTGAAAAGAATTTTGAAATAATTAAATGAAATTATTTAATTAAATACTGTACTTACTTCTAATTAATTAAACAAATTTATTTAATTAAATGAGAAGCCATTCCAAATGAATTAAATGAAGTTATTTAATTATATAAGAAAAGTGTCTCTAATTAATTAAAGATTATTTAATTAAATAGAAAAAGTAATTATGATATCATATCTTATTTTATTAAATTAAATATCTCAACAAAATCTCTCTTCAGTTCAAAAAGAGAAATTTTTAGTTCACTATTGATCAAAAATGATTTAAATCAGTTAACTCCTTTTTCTACTCAAATTGAATCAGTTAAATCCTTATTTTACTCAAATTAAATCTGTTAACTCCCTTTAATTTTGAAATCTCCCTTTATGACTCAACTTCACCTTTAATCCTGACCATTGATTGAAATCGATCTCAACCGTTGAGGAATTCCAGGAAAGTCTATTTCAGAGATCCTCATCTCTTCATTTTGAAAGGTTGAATGAGAATTTGCATCGAATTTTTGCTGGAATTTATACTCTCATTTGCTCATATTCACATACGCAAAGATCAAGTTTGACCAAAAGTTGACCAAATTTAACCACAGTTGACTTGAGTTGACTAGATTTGAAAAGAATTTTGAAATAATTAAATGAAATTATTTAATTAAATGGAGTACTTACTTCTAATTAATTAAACAAAGTTATTTAATTAAATGAGAAGCCATTCTTAATTAATTAAATGAAGTTATTTTATTAAATAAGAAAAGTGTCTCTAATTTATTAAAGATTATTTAATTAAATAGAAAAAGTAATTATGAGAGCATATCTCATTTTAAGAACAATACATACATCTCACAGTACAATACGTGAATTACGAACAATAAGGTTTCCAAAATTAGCACATAGAGATCAGTTTTGTTCCTCCATCAGTTTCCTCGAGTAAAATATCTGCACACTCATTGCACACATCAGTAGTCCTGAAAATCACATGTACATATATACGTATTAGAAATTCACATAAATTGAAACATACATCAATCAGGGTTTCTTTCATCTTACTTAATTCTTAACCATTAAAAAAAATTCTCTTAAATCAAAGTATCAATCGTACATTTATAGATTTCATCAACATACATATACATAAAACATTAGATGACAAACATCAATATATCTTAAAGTAACATCACATAACATGAAATAATATAATATGTTCTAAGTATCAGATAATTTCTTGACATCTTGAGTCGTGAGTGTCAAAATGATAGAATAATAACTAAGGCTATGAAGGGTCGAGGCGAGGCCTCACATCCTCCCCCACTAGGCATGAACTTTCTCGTGGAATTCATCAAAAGACAAGGGTATTGAGATCGCATCCGTGCTGCATCCTCCCAAGAATTTATGACCTCATCACAACATTCCCACTAAACTCTAGCTTGGTCCAACTCTCGACCTTGAGTAGCTAGGGTCTGTTGGGCAATAATATGGATAGTCTCTAGAGCTAACTAGCCGACCAACTCCACTTGTAGCCTCAATAATTGTTCCCTGATGCTCAATCTGGTGGTTGTCAACCGCTGCAAAAACTCTGTGGAACCTGCCCATGTCTCCAACTGTCGAATCTGAAAAAGCCCCTCTCTGACCACTGGGTGACTATCCCTGTGAACACTCTCTAGCTATGTGACCCATGCCACCACAAGTGTAGCATGGCCCTCGAGTATAAGATCATGTATCCTATGATCCAGACTGCTGTGGGCCCCCTGACCTGCTAGACCCACTGTATCCACCCCTAGAAGACTGCTGAGTCTGCACTGACTGTGACTTTGGGTTATGTGCTTTCTAATCCTGCTGTGACTACCACTGCCTAGGCTCGGAGCCCTGGTAACCCTGTGAGAGTACCTTCTACCGCTGAGACTGTTGGTCCTTAGAGGACCCTGGTGTATAGCTCTGATTCCCTTTCCAAGGGGTTTTCTGTCAGGTAGAATTTTGGTTCTGAGACCAATCCCGTGATTCTTGTCTACCTCAAGTATCCTCTGCCACTAATGTTATCTCCACTACTTGTCTGAAGGTGGTAGGGAAGGCCATTTGAACTAGACCCTGAAGTGATAAATTCAAACCCATGATAAAGTGATGCACTCGTAGTTTCTCATCCTTCATGTATTCCACATAAGGAAGGAGCTCGAGAAACCTACTCTCATACTGAGCCACTATAAGGCCTCTCTGATAAAGAGAATGGAACTCCTCTATCTGTTTCTATCAGAAATGCTCTGACAAGTACCTCTCTCAAAATCTTTCTAAGAATAATTCCCATGTGAGGGTATCCATCCTCACTCCACCTATGATCTCCTCCTGATGCCACCAATTGGAGGCATCCCCTCTCAACTGATGAACTGCTAGGCGTGCCTTTAGATTACTCCCATAGGGTCGTAATCTAAAGCACCACTGTAAGCTCTACAACCATGCCTCTACTACTGTCCCCTTAGTAGAACTAGTAAATAATTGTGGCCCAAGTTGAATCAATTCCCTGATATCATCTCCTATATGTCTAGGAGGTTTGACAAGTGGGGGCCCTCTCTAGTGTATTGACTCACCTTCATGCTCATCCTGCAGCTCTCACTGTCTTGGTGGGCGACTCCTAGTCCTCTCTCTGCCTCTTGGCCCGCCTCCTCTAGGTCTCTCTGCTTCCACTACTGGAATCTGCTAAACTGGCTGAGCCACAGGTACTATTCTCTGTTGAACTACACCGATCAAAGTCTGGAGTGCATCTATAATGTCCCGATTTGGGTTCGGTGGTGGTGGAGGTGGAGGTGGTGGAGGTGGTCCATCCCCCTGTCCCGCTCTACCACCTCTCACCCTATGAACTCTTCCTCGTGGGTTGCTTCGAGTAACAGGAGGCATCCTACACAATTTAATGTTTAGTTTTAAGTTTTTAGAAGTGTAAGGGTTTAAGGTTCCTAGTGTTGAAACACGGGATCTGATACCAAAATGTCATGCCCAAACTATAAGGGCAAAAACACACAATTTTTTTTTTATAATTATAATTATTAATTAAAGTGCTCTAAGTTGAAATGATTGAGATAACATTTCAAGTACAGGTTCTCTACATTACGTCTTAAGCTCAAAATGTTGAGGAAGAAAATATATAAAAATTTGCTAAGCATTTTAAATTTATAATCATTACTAACTAAAATTTAAGGAAAGACATATAAACTTAATTACTCATCCAAAAACTTAACTAAAAAAAAAAAACTTAACTAAATACACTTAATCAAATAAATAACCACTAGCTAAATATAAATAAATAATACATTTAAACTAGTTTAAAATCATATTTGTATAGAACTAAAGTTACAAAAATTTAAATGATGATAGAACCTATGAATTTATATTAATTTAACATGATACTAAATTCATAACAAATCTAAACTTATCATTATAATTCTATTACAATCACAGATCAAATACCAAATTTAATTAACACTAAATTTAAACTATATTCACAACTAAATTATATTACCATAAATATTTTAAAATACTAACAAATTTAAAATTTGAACTATAATACATTTAATTTTAATTTAACACTAAACTAACTTAATTTATAACTAACTTTAAAGTAACACAAATATTCTAACATACTTTTAATACCGCTAATATTATCAAATTAAAAAAAAAAAACATTAAACTAAAATCTTATTAATCTAAAGCTAAAATAAAACCTTCTTACAATCTAATTGAAACTACCACAAATTCTAATGCTAACCCTACATAAAATATACTCACAACTTAAATATTAAATTAACTTAATCCCTATACTAAACTAAAACTAATCCTAACACTAATACTAATACAAAATTTAAATCTATAAATAACAATTTAAACAAAAAAACTATCATTACTAACACACCTAAACTAACCTAAACCTACCACTAACCCTTAACACTGCTAACTTAACTCTTAACCCCCCCTTAACAACTATTTCCCACCCCTAACCCAACGTGCCCCACCCCACTTCCCAAGACCTGTGCGCTGCTCAAGGTCTACACACTGCAGGCCTTGTCTCCCCCTTCACGTCCCCCTGCATGAGTGAAGGAAGTGAAACCCCAAGTGGAAACATGGGGAAAGGGAAAAAGGTGGGTGGCGAGCAATGAAGGAAAGATAAATTTTTTTATAAAAAAAAACTATACTTGCTCTCCCAAGACATGACGTGCCTTATGTGGCATGCTGACCACAGTACCTTGCCCACGCTTGGCCCTTAGGGTTAGAGGAAAAAGGTAAGAGAAAAGTTAATTAAGTGGGTAGAGTTTGAATTTCATAATGGTTTAGAATTTGAAAAGAACATAGGGTCCCAGGCTAGCTTTGCCTCCTAGCTTCTAAGGATTAATGCAAAAGTTTTGTGGTTGAAGATTAACAACAACCATGTATTGAATTACTTTCAATTTTCAAAGGTAATTGATTTATATTCTTTTTATATGAATTAATATTAGATTTCAATTGCAAGTCAAAGGAATAATATAGAGAATATTCTCTGTGGTCCAAGAAGGAATTTAATTTTTCTCCATGTATTTTCCAGAGAGGTTTTTCACTCCTGGAGATGCAATTTTTTTTGAAGCCCATTTTAGACTAAGTGTTGGCATATTACTTTGCTATATTTATATTATCTTAAGAGTACACTCTTCCCTAAGGATTACATGAATCCTAACAAACATACTAACAAGGATGAAAACAAGGTTTATAATTTCTCCTTCTCTCCAATAATCTAAGTTTTATCAATCATACTATATTCAAGGTGTGTGTTCATGCTTTAAAAATTCAAGGAGATCCATAATCTCTTAGTCCAAATGATTTGTTCATAAGAAAATTTAACAAAGAAGAGATAATTTGAGTTCTCAAATTAGGAATCCTAATTCATCCAATACTTATACATCAACTTGGAATTTTCATCATATCAAATTTCTCTTCATTAACAAATTAAAAACTTGAAATATCACAATTCAAGACATTATCTATGATTCTAATTTCTCACCTATATATACAATTTTATTTTTTTTTAAATCACATGAGAACAATGCAAGGAGATTTCCATAATCTTTTCCTTTATCTATTATTCATCCTATTTTGATGAGCATCCATACAACTGAGCATTATGATTAAATCTTATGAGAAGAAAATATACTCAACCATTATTTTATTGGCTAACCTAATTCAAAGGCTCAGCCAAGAAAGAACCAGAAAGAAAACCTGGCTTCGTTGCCAATCCAACAATGTTTTGAGATACAATTTACATAGGATTTCAATCCTGAATTACAACACTTAAATGAAATTTCCTTCATGACCTTCAACAAGCGTTCCATATCCAATTCTGCAACACATTTCTACGAACCGAGGAGGAAACAAAATCTGATCATGTGATAACAAGGATGACCAAGAAACAAATCAAACATGCATAATCATAAAAAGTTTACATAATAGGATTCACAATGAATCAAAACTAGGGAAAGGTGGATTCTTCCAACAAGGAGAAGTTGAGCACAACACCAAACAGATGCCCAATCAGGGCTATATACCAAGAACTTTCGTTCTTCCATTTCAACATACCATAATCATACAAGGTTTGTGTTGATAGGTAGGGGCCCATAACACCCTACCCTTTCTCCCTCTTCTCATCCTGAGAAGAGACACCACACTGGTTGGAGTCTGACTAAACAAACCTTTCCAAAAATTGGTCACTTCTGCCCTCTCCAAGGGTGAGTAATACCAAAACACCTATGCAAGAAAAAAATCTCAAAATTGCAACAAAAAAATGAAACGAAATCATCCAAAATAGCATCATTTTCAAATCTTCCCAACATACCCACAAACATACAAACATTGAAACAACAACTAGGTAGCATAAGCATGAAACTAGAAAGAAATTTGAACAAGGGAGATGAGAATTCCAACCTTCACAAAGAGGTAATGGCAATGAACAAGTTTGAGTAGAGCTTCCCTTTCCTTGCTTCAATATTCAAGAACTCCTCTCTAAATGTAGAGATTGGATAACAACCTCCATAAGTCCAAGAAGGACCTCTAAATAGGCCTCCAACTCAACCACCCAAGGGCTCAATAACTACCCCCACCCACTAGAAATTCTAGAAACTCCTAACTCAACCTACACTATGGTTAAACCCTAAGTGGAGATGAGGTGAGGTAACTCAAGATAACCATGGTCAATTTTAATTAAATAGAAAAAGTAAAATTATATCAAAAATTATATCAAGTTTTAAGCCTTAGGAAAGAGGTTTAAATGGAGTACTTAATTAAATATAATTAAATGGTTTAAATGGAGTACTTAATTATACCTGACCAAATAATTAAACAAAATTATTTAATTAAATGGAGTACTTACTTCTAATTAATTAAAATAAGTCATGTAATTAAATGAGAAGCCATTCCTAATTAATTAAATGAAGTTATTTAGTTGAATAAGAAAAGTGTCTCTATTTAAATAAAGATTTTTTAATTAAATAGAAAAAGTAAATATGAGAGCATATCTGATTTTAGTAACTTAAATATCTCAACAAAATCTCTCTTCAGTTCAAAAAGGGAAATTTTCAGTTCACTGTTCATCAAAAATGAGTTAAATCAGTTAACTCCTTCTTCAACTCAAATTGAATCAGTTAACTCCTTATTTTACTCAAATTATATCTGTTATCTCCCTTTAATTTGGAAATCTCCCTTTATGAATGAACTTCACCTTTAATCCTGACCGTTGATTGAAATCGATCTCAACCGTTGATGAATTCCAGGAAAGTCTATTTAAGAGACTCTCATCTCTTCATTTTCAAAGGTTGAATGAGAATTTGCATCGAATTTTTGTTGAAATTCATACTCACATTTGCTCATATTCACATACACAAAGATCAAGTTTGACCAAAAGTTGACCATATTTAACTACGATTGACTTAAGTTGACTAGTTTCGAGAAGAATTTTGAAATAATTAAACAAAATTATTTAATTAAATGGAATACTTACTTCTAATTAATTAAACAAAGTCATTTAATTAAATGAGAAGTCATTCCTAATTAATTAAATAAAGTTATTTAATTAAATAAGAAAAGTGTCTATAATTAATTAAAGATTATTTAACTAAATAGAAAAAGTAATTATGAGAGCATATCTCATTTTATTAAATTAAATATCTCAACAAAATCTCTCTTTAGCTCAAAAAGAAAAATTTCCAGTTCAGTATTGATAAAAAATGAGTTAAATTAGTTACCTCCTTTTTCTACTCAAATTGAATCAGTTAACTCCTTATTTTACTCAAATTAAATCTATTAACTCCCTTTAGTTTGAAAATTTCTCTTGATGACTGAACTTCACCTCTAATCCTCACCGTTGATTGAAATTGATCTCAACCGTTCATGAATTCTAGGAAAGTCTATTTAAGAGACCCTCGTCTGTTCATTTTGAAAGGTTGAATGAAAATTTGCATCGAATTGTTGCTGGAATTCATACTCACATTTGCTCATATTCACATACACAAAGATCAATTTTGACCAACAGTTGACCAAATTTAACCACGGTTGACTTGAGTTGACTAGTTTCAAAAATAAATTTTAAATAATTAAACAAAATTATTTAATTAAATGGAGTACTTAATTCTAATTAATTAAACAAAGCTATTTAATTAAATGAGAAGTCATTCCAAATTAATTAAATAAGTTATTTAATTAAATAAGAAAAGTGTCTCTAATTAATTAAATATTATTTAAATAAATAGAAAAAGTAATTATGAGAGCATATCTCATTTTATTAAATTAAATATCTCAACAAAATCTCTTTTTAGTTGAAAAAAGGAAATTCCCAGTTCACTATTGATAAAAAAATGAGTTAAATCAATTAACTCCTTTTTCTACTCAAATTGAATTAGTTAACTCCTTATTTTACTCAAATTAAATCTGTTAACTCCCTTTAATTTGGAAATCTCTCTTTATGACTGAACTTCACCTTTAATCCTGACCGTTGATTGAAATCGATCTCAAACGTTGATGAATTCCAAAAAAGTCTATTTAAGAGACCCTCATCTCTTCATTTTGAAAGGTTGAATGAGAATTTGCATCGAGTTGTTGCTGAAATTCATTCTCACATTTGCTCATATTCACATGTGAAAAGATCAAGTTTGACAAAAAATTGACCAGATTTAACCACGGTTGACTTGAGTTGACTAGTTTCGAATTTTTTTTTGAAATAATTAAATGAAATTATTTAATTAAATGGAGTACTTACTTCTAATTAATTAAACAAAGTCATTTAATTAAATGAGAAGCAATTCCTAATTAATTAAATGAAGTTATTTAATTAAATAAGAAAAGTGTCTCTAATTAATTAAAGATTATTTAATTAAATAGAAAAAGTAATTATGAGAGCATATTTCATTTTAGTAGATTAAATATCTCAACAAAATCTTTCTTCAATTCAAAAATGAAAATTTCAAGTTCACTATTCATCAAAAATGAGTTAAATTAGTTAACTCCTTTTTCTACTCAAATTGAATCTGTTAACTCTTTAATTTATTCAAATTCAATCTGTTAACTCCCTTTAATTTGAAAATCTCTCTTTATGACTGAACTTCACCTTTAATCCTGACCGTTGATTGAAATCGATCTCAGTCGTTGATCAATTCCAAGAAAGTCTATTTAAGAGACCCTCATCTCTTCATTTTGAAAGGTTGAATGAGAATTTGCATCGAATTGTTGTTGGAATTCATACTCACATTTTCTCATTTTCACATACGCAAAGATCAAGTTTGACCAAAAGTTGACCAGATTTAAGCACAGTTGACTTCAGTTGACTAGTTTCGAAAAGAATTTTAAAATACTTAAACGAAATTATTTAATTAAATGGACTACTTACTTCTAATTAATTAAACAAAGTCATTTAATTAAATGAGAAGCCATTCCTAATTAATTAAATAAAGTAATTTAATTAAATAAGAAAAGTGTCTATAATTAATTAAAGATTATTTAATTAAATGGAAAAAGTAGTTATGAGGGCATATCTCATTTTATTAAATTAAATATCTCAACAAAATCTCTCTCCAGTTCAAAAAGGAAAATTTTCTAGTTTACTATTGATCAAAAATGAGTTAAATGAGTTAACTCTTTTTTCTACTCAAATTGAATCAGTTAACTCCTTATTTTACTCAAATTAAATATGTGTACTCCCTTTAATTTGGAAATATTGCTTTATGACTGAACTTCACCTTTAATCCTGACCGTTGATTGAAATCGATCTCAACCGTTGATGAATTTCAGGAAAGTCTATTTAAAAGACTCTCATCTCTTCATTTTGAAAGGTTGAATGAGAATTTGCATCGAATTGTTGCTAGAATTCATACTCACATTTTCTCATATTCACATTAGCAAAGATCTAGTTTGACCAAAAGTTGACCAGATTTAACCACGATTGACTTGAGTTAACTTGTTTCGAAAAGAATTTTAAAATAATTAAATGAAATTATTTAATTAAATGGAGTACTTACTTCTAATTAATTAAACAAAGTTATTTAATTACATGAGAAGCCATTCCTAATTAATTAAATGAAGTTATTTAATTAAATAAGAAAAGTGTCTCTAATTAGTTAAAGATTATTTAATTAAATAGAAAAAGTAATTATAAGAGCATATCTTATTTTATTAAATTAAATATCTCAACAAAATCTCTCTTCAGTTCAAAAACAGAAATTTTCAATTCACTATTGATAAAAAATGAGTTAAATCAGTTAACTCCTTTTTATACTCGAATTGAATTAGTTAACTTCTTATTTTACTCAACTTAAATCTGTTAACTCCCTTTAATTTAGAAATCTCCCTTTATGACTGAACTTCACCTTTAATCCTGACGGTTGATTGAAATCGATCTCAACCGTTGATGAATTCCAGGAAAGTCTATTTAAGAGACCCTCATCTCTTCATTTTGAAAGGTTAAATGAGAATTTGCATCAAATTGTTGCTGGAATTCATACTCACATTTGGTCATATTCACATACGCAAAGATCAAGTTTGACCAAAAGTTGACCAGATTTAACCACGATTGACTTGAGTTGACTAGTTTCGAAAAGAATTTTAAAATAATTAAACGAAATTATTTAATTAAATGGAGTACTTACTTCTAATTAATTAAACAAAGTCATTGAATTAAATAAGAAGCCATTCTTAATTAATTAAATGAAGTTATTTAATTAAATAACAAAATTATCTCTAATTAATTAAAAATTATTTAATTAAATAAATAAAGTAATTATGAGAGCATATCTCATTTTAGTAAATTAAATATTTCAACAAAATCTGTCATCAGTTCAAAAAGGGAAATTTCCAGTTCACTATTGATAAAAAATGAGTTAAATCAGTTAACTCCTTTTTTTACTCAAATTGAATCAAATAACTCCTTATTTTACTCAAATTAAATTTGTTAACTCCCTTTAATTTTGAAATCTCCTTTTATTACTGAACTTCACATTTAATCCTAATCGTTGATTGAAGTCGATCTCAACCATTGATAAATTCTAGAAAAGTCTATTTAGGAGACCCTCATCTCTTCATTTTGAAAGGTTGAATGAGAATATGCATCGAATTATTGCTAGAATTCATACTCACATTTGCTAGAATTCATACTCTCATTTTGAACTGAAGAGAGATTTTGTTGAGATATTTAATTTAATAAAATGAGATATGCTCTCATAATTACTTTTTCTATTTAATTAAATAATTTTTAATTAATTAGAGACACTTTTCTTATATAATTAAATAACTTCATTTAATTAATTAGAAATGGCTTCTTATTTAATTAAATAATTTTGTTTAATTAATTAGAAGTAAGTACTCTATTTAATTAAATAATTTTTATTAATTATTTTCAAAAATAATTCGAAACTAGTGAACTCAAGTCAACCATGGTTAAATATGGTCAACTTTTGGTCAAACTTGATCTTTGCGTATGTGAATATGAGCAAATGTGAGTATGAATTCCAACAACAATTCGATGCAAATTCTCATTCAACCTTTCAAAATGAAGAGATGAGGGTCTCTTAAATAGATTTTCTTCGAATTCATCAACGGTTGAGATCGATTTCAATCAACGGTCAGGATTAAAGGTGAAGTTCAGTCATAAAGGGAGATTTCCAAATTAAAGGGAGTTAACAAATTTAATTTGAGTAAATTAAGGAGTTAACTGATTCAATTTGAGTAGAAAAAGGAGTTAACTTATTTAACTCATTTTTCATCAATAGTGAACTGGAAATTTCCCTTTTTGAACTGAAGAGAGATTTTTTTGAGATATTTAATTTAATAAAATGAGATATGCTCTCATAATTATTTTTTCTATTTAATTAAACAATCTTTAAATAATGAGAGACACTTTTCTTATTTAATTAAATAACTTCATTTAATTAATAAGGAATGGCTTCTTATTTAATTAAATAACTTTGGTTTAGTAATTAAAAGTAAGTACTTCATTTAATTAAATGATTTCGTTTAATTATTTCAAAATCCTTTTCGAAACTAGTCAACTCAAGTCAACCGTGATTAAATCTAGTCACCTTTTGATCAAACTTGATCTTTTCCTATGTGAATATGAGCACAGATGAGTATGAATTTCAGCAACAATTCGATGCAAATTCTCATTCAACCTTTCAAAATTAAGAGATGAGGGTCTCTTAAATAGACTTTTCAGGAATTCATCAACGGTTGAGATCGATTTCAATCAGCAGTCAGGATTAAAGATGAAGTTCAGTCATTAAAGGAGATTTCCAAATTAAAAGGAGTTAATAGATTTAATTTGAGTAAAATAAGGAGTTAACTGATTCAATTTGAGTAGAAAAAGGAGTTAACTGATTTAACTCATTTTTCATCAATAGTGAACTAGAAATATCCCTTCTTGAACTGAAGAGAGATTTTGTTGAGATATTTAATTTAAAAAATTGAGATATGCTCTCATAATTACTTTTTCTATTTAATTAAATAATCTTTAATTAATTAGAGACGTTTTTCTTATTTAATTAAATAACATGATTTAATTAATTAGGAATGGCTTCTCATTTAATTAAATAACATTGTTTAATTAATTAGAAGTAAGTACTCCATTTAATTAAATAATTTTGTTTAATTATTTCAAAATTCTTTTCGAAACTAGTCAACTCAAGTCAATCGTGGTTAAATCTGGTCAACTTTTGGTCAAAATTATTCTCTCCGTATGTGAATATGAGCAAATGTGAGTATGTATTCCAGCAACAATTCGATGCAAATTCTCATTCAACCTTTCAAAATGAAGAGATGAGGGTCTCTTAAATAGACTTTCCTGGAATTCATCAACAGTTGAGATTGATTTCAATCAGCGGCCAGGATTAAAGATGAAGTTTAATCATAAAGGGAGATTTCCAAATTAAAGGGAGTTAACAGATTTAATTTGAGTAAAATAAGGAGTTAAATGATTCGATTTGAGTAGAAAAAGGAGTTAACTCATTTAACTCATTTTTGATCAATAGTGAATTGAAAATTTCTGTTTTTAAGCTGAAGAGAGATTTTGTTTAGATATTTAATTTAATAAAATGAGATATGCTGCCATAATTACTTTTTCTATTTAATTAAATAATCTTTAATTAATTAGAGACACTTTTCTTATTTAATTAAATAACTTCATTTAGTTAATTAGGAATGTCTTCTCATTTAATTAAATAACTTTGATTAATTAATTAGAAGTACTCCATTTAATTAAATAATTTCATTTAATTATTTTAAAATTATTTTCGAAACTAGTCAGCTCAAGTCAACCGCGCTTAAATCTAGTCAACTTTTGGTCAAACTCTATCTTTGCATATGTGAATATGAGCAAATGTTAGTACGAATTCTAGCAACAATTTGATGCAAATTCTCATTCAACCTTTCAAAATTAAGAGATGAGGGTCTCTTAAATAGACTTTCCTGGAATTCATCAACGGTTGAGATCGATTTCAATCAACGGTCAGGATTAAAGATGAAGTTCAGTCATAAAGAGAGATTTCCAAATTAAAGGGAGTTAACAGATTCAATTTGAGTAAAATACGAAGTTAACTAATTCAATTTGAATAAAATATGGAGTTAACTGATTCAATTTGAGTAGAAAAAGGAGTTAACTGATTTAACTCATTTTTTATCAATAGTGAACTGTAAATTTCCCTTTTTGAACTAAAGAGAGATTTTGTTGAGATATTTAATTTAATAAAATGAGATATGCTCTCATAATTACTTTTTCTATTTAATTAAATAATCTTTAATTAATTACAGACAGTTTTCTTATTTAATTAAATAACTTCATTTAATTAATTAGGAATGCCTTCTCATTTAATTAAATAACTTTGTTTAATTAAGTAGAAGTAAGTACTCCATTTAATTAAATAATTTTCTTTAATTATTTCAAAATTCTTTTTGAAACTATTCAACTCAAGTCAACCGTAGTTAAATCTGGTCAACTTTTGGTCAAACTTGATCTCTGCGTAGGTGAATATGAGCAAATGTAAGTATGAATTATAGCAACAATTCGATGCAAATTCTCATTCAACCTTTCAAAATGAAGAGATGAGGGTCTCTTAAATAGACTTTCCTGGAATTCATCAACGATTGAGATCGATTTCAATCAACAGTCAGGATTAAAGGTGAAGTTCAGTCATAAAGGGAGATTTACAAATTAAAGGGAGTTAACAGATTTAATTTGAGTAAAATAAGGAGTTAACTGATTCAATTTGAGTAGAAAAAGGAGTTAACTCATTTAACTCATTTTTTATTAATAGTGAACTGGAAATTTCCCTTTTTGAACTAAAGAGAGATTTTGTTGAGATATTTAATTTAACAAAATGATATATGGTTTCATAATTACTTTTTCTATTTAATTAAATAATCTTTAAATAATTAGACACAATTTTTTAATTTAATTAGATAACTTCATTTAATTAATTAGAAAAGGCTTCTCATTTAATTAGATAACTTTGTTTAATTAATTAGAAGTAGGTACTCCATTTAATTAAATAATTTCGTTTAATTATTTAAAAATTCTTTTCGAAACTAGTCAACTCAAGTCAACCAAGGTTAAATCTGGTCAACTTTTTGTCAAACTTGATCTCTACATATGTGAATATGAGCAAATGTGAGTATGAATTCCAGTAACAATTCGATGCAAATTCTCACTCAACCTTTCAAAATGAAGAGATGAGGGTCTCTTAAATAGAATTTCCTGGAATTCATCAATGGTTGAGATCGATTTCAATCAACTATCAGGATTAAAGTTCAAGTTCAGTCATAAAGGGAGATTTCCAAATTAAAGGGAGTTAACAGATTTAATTTGAGTAAAATAAGGAGTTAACTGATTCAATTTGAGTAGAAAAAGGAGTTAACTCATTTAACTCATTTTTTATCAATAGTGAACTGAAAATTGCCCTTTTTGAACTGAAGAGATATTTTGTTAAGATATTTAATTTAATAAAATGAGATATGCTCTCATAATTACTTTTTCTATTTGTTTAAATAATCTTTAATTAATTAGAGATGATTTTCTTATTTAATTAAATAACTTCATTTAATTAATTAGGAATGGCTTCTCATTTAATTAAATAACTTTATTTAGTTAATTAGAAGTAAGTACTCGATTTAATTAAATAATTTCGTTTAATTATTTCAAATTTCTTTTTGAAACTAATCAACTCAAGTCAATCGCGGTTAAATCTGGTCAACTTTTGGTCAAACTTTATCTCTGCGTATGTGAATATGAGCAAATGTGAGTATGAATTCCAACAACAATTCGATGCAAATTCTCATTCAACCTTTCAAATTGAAGAAATGAGGGTCTCTTAAATAGACTTTCATGGAATTCATCAATGGTTGAGATAAATTTCAATCAGCAATCAGGATTAAAGGTGAAGTTTAGTCATAAAGGGAGATTTCCAAATTGAAGTGAGTTAACAAATTTAATTTGAGTAAAATAAGGAGTTAACTGATTCAATTTGATTAGAAAAAGGAGTTAACTAATTTAACTCATTTTTGATCCATAGTGAACTGGAAATTTTACTTTTTGAAGTGAAGAGAGATTTTGTTGAGATATTTAATTTAATAAAATGAGATATGCTCTCATAATTTCTTTTTCTATTTAATTAAATAATCTTTAATTAATTAGAGACACTTTTCTTATTTAATTAAATAACTTCATTCAATTAATAAGGAATGGCTTCTCATTTAATTAAATAACTTTTTTTCATTAATTAGAAGTAAGTACTCCATTTAATTAAATAATTTCGTTTAATTATTTCAAAAAAAAATTTGAAACTAGTCAACTCAAGTCAACTGTGGTTAAATTTGGTCAAATTTTGCTCAAACTTGATCTTTGCGTATGTGAATATGAGCAAATGTGAGTATGAATTCCAACAACAATTTGATGCAACTTCTCATTCAACATTTCAAAATGAAGAGATGAGGGTCTCTTAAATAGACTTTCTTGGAATTGAGATTGATTTCAATCAACGGTCAGGATTAAAGGAGAAGTTCAATCATAAAGGGAGATTTCCAAATTAAAAGGAGTTAACAGATTTAATTTGAGTAAAATAATAAGTTAACTGATTCAATTTGAGTAGGAAAAGGAGTTAACTGATTTAACTCATTTTTTTATCAATAGTAAACTGGAAATTTCCCTTTTTGAACTGAAGAGAGATTTTGTTGAGATATTTAATTTAATAAAATGAGATATGCTCTCATAATTATTTTTTCTATTTAATTAAATAATCTTTAGTTAATTAGAGACAATTTTCTTATTTAATTAACTAACTTCATTTAATTAATTAGGAATGGCTTCTAATTTTATTAAATAACTTTGCTTAATTAATTAGAAGTAAGTACTCCATTTAGTTAAATAATTTTGTTTAATTATTTCAAAATTCTTTTCGAAACTAGTCAACTCAAGTCAACTGTGGTTAAATCTTGTCAACTTTTGGTGAAACTTGATCTCTGCGTATGTGAATATGAGAAAATATGTGTATGAATTCCAGCAACAATTCTTTGCAAATTCTCATTCAACCTTTCAAAATGAAGAGATAAGGGTCTCTTAGATAGACTTTCCTAGAATTCATCAATGGTTGAGATCGATTTCAATCAACAGTCAGGATTAAAGGTGAAGTTCAGTCATAAACGAAGATTTCCAAATTAAAGGGAGTTAACAAATTTAATTTGAGTAAAATAAAGAGTTAACAGATTCAATTTGAGTAGAAAAAGGAGTTAACTGATTTAACTCATTTTTTATCAATAGTAAACTGGAAATTTCCCTTTTTGAACTGAAGAGAGATTTTGTTGAGATATTTAATTTAATAAAATGGGATATGCTTTCATAATTATTTTTTCTATTTAATTAAATAATATTTAATTAATTACAGACACTTTTTTTATTTAATTAAATGATTTCATTTAATTAATTAGGAATGGCTTCTCATTTAATTAAAAAACTTTGTTTAATTAATTATAAGTAAGTACTCTATTTAATTAAATAATTTCGTTTAATTATTTCAAAATTCTTTTCGAAACTAGTCAACTCAAGTCAACCGTGGTTCAATCTGGTCAACTTTTGGTCAAATTTGATCTCTGCATATGTGAATATGAGCAAATGTGAGCATGAATTCTAGCAACAATTCAATGCAAATTCTCATTCAACCTTTCAAAATGAAGAGATGACGGTCTGTTAAATAGAGTTTCTTAGAATTCATCAACGGTTGAGATCAATTTCAAGCAATGGTCATGATTAAAGGTAAAGTTCAGTCATAAAAGGAGATTTCTAAATTAAAAAGAGTTAACAGATTTAATTTGAGTAAAATAAGGAGTTAATTGATTCAATTTGAGTAGAAAAAAGAGTTAACTGATTTAATTCATTTTTGATCAACAGTGAACTGGAAATTTCCCTTTTTGAACTGAACAAACATTTTGTTGAGATATTTAATTTAATGAAATGAGATATGCTCTCATAATTACTTTTTCTATTTAATTAAATAATCTTCAATTAATTAGAGACACTTTTCGTATTTAATTAAATAACTTCATTTAATTAATTAGGAATGGCTTCTCATTTAATTAAATAACTTTATTTAATTAATTAGAAGTAAGGATTCCATTTAATTAAATAATTTTCTTAAATTATTTCAAAAGTCTTTTCGAAACTAGTAAACTCAAGTCTACCGTGGTTAAATTTCGTCAACTTTTGGTCAAACTTGGTCTCTGCATATGTGAATATGAGAAAATGTGAGTATGAATTCCAGCAACAATTCGATTCTCATTCAACCATTCAAAATGAAGAGATGAGGGTCTCTTAAATAGACTTTGCTAGAATTCATCAACGGGTGAGATCGATTTCAATCAACGGCCAGGATTAAAGTTGAAGTTTAGTGATAAAGAGAGATTTCCAAATTAAAGGGAGTTAACAGATGTAATTTGAGTAAAATAAGGAGTTCACTGATTCAAATTGAGTAGAAAAAGGAGTTAACTGATTTAACTCAATTTTTATTAATAGTGAACTAAAAATTTCCCTTTTGGAACTGAAGAGAGATTTTGTTGAGATATTTAATTTAATAAAATGTGATATGCTCTCATAATTATTTTTTCTATTTAATTAAATAATCTATGATTAATTAGAGACACTTTTCTTATTTAATTAAATATCTTCATTTAATTAATTAGGAATGGTTTCCCATTTCATTAAATAACATTGTTTAATTAATTAGAAGTAAGTACTCCATTCAATTAAATAATTTCAATTAATTATTTCAAAAAAGAAATTGAAACTAGTCAACTCAACTCAACCGTGGTTAAATTTGGTCAACTTTTTGTCGAACTCTATCTCTGCGTATGTGAATATGAGTATGAATTCCAGCAACAATTCGATGCAAATTCTCATTCAACCTTTCAAAATGAAGAGATGATGGTCTCTTAAATAGACTTTCCTGGAATTCATCAACGGCTGAGATCGATTTCAATCAATGGTCAAGATTAAAGGTGAAGTTCAGTCATAAAGGGAGATTTCCAAATTAAAGAGAGTTAACAGGTTTAATTTGAGTAAAATAAGGAGTTAACTGATTCAATTTGAGTAGAAAAAGGAGTTAATTGATTTAACTCATTTTTGATCAATAGTGAACTGAAAATTTCCCTTTTTGAACTAAAGAGAGATTTTGTTGAGATATTTAATTTAGTAAAATGAGATATGCTCTCATAATTACTTTTTTTATTTTATTAAATAATCTTTAATTAATTAGAGACACTTTTCTTATTTAATTAAATAACTTCATTTAATTAATTAGGAATGGCTTCTCATTTAATTAAATAACTTTTTCTAATTAATTACATGTAAGTACTCCATTTAATTAAATAATTACGTTTAATTATTTCAAAATTTTTTTCGAAACTAGTCAACTCAAGTCAACTATGGTTAAATCTAGTCAAGTTTTGGTCAAACTTGATCTCTGCGTATATGAATATGAGCAAATGTGAGTATGAATTCTAGCAACAATTCAATGCAAATTCTCATTCAACCTTTCAAAATGAAGAGATGAGGGTCTCTTAAATAGACTTTCCTTGAATTCATCAACGGTTGAGATCGATTTCAATCAACGGTTAGGATTAAAGGTGAAGTTCAGTCATAAAGGGAGACTTCCAAATTAAAGGGAGTTAACAGATTTAATTTGAGTAAAATAAGGAGTTAACTGGTTCAATTTCAGTAGAAAAAGGAGTTAACTCATTTAACTCATTTTTTATCAATGGTGAACTAGAAATTTCCCTTTTTGAACTGAAGAGAAATTTTGTTGAGATATTTAATTTAATAAAATGAGATATACTCTCATAATTACTTTTTTTATTTAATTAAATAATCTTTAATTAATTAGGGACACTTTTCTTATTTAATTAAATAACTTCATTTAATTAATTAGGAATGGCTTCTCATTTAATTAAATAACTTTGTTTAATTAATTAGACTTAAGTACACCATTTAATTAAATAATTTTGTTTAATTATTTCAAAATTATTTTTGAAACTAGTCAACTCAAGTCAACTGCGCTTAAATCTGGTCAACTTTTGGTCAAACTCTATCTATGCGTATGTGAATATGAGCAAATGTTAGTACGAATTCCAGCAATAATTTGATACAAATTCTCATTCAACCTATCAAAATGAAGAGATGAGGGTCTCTTAAATAGACTTTCCTAGAATTCATCAACGATTGAGATCAATTTCAATCAATGGTCAGGATTAAAGGTGAAGTTCAGTCATAAAGGGAGACTTCCAAATTAAAGGGAGTTAACAGATTTAATTTGAGTAAAATAAGGAGTTAACTGATTCAATTTGAGTAGAAAAACGATTTAACTGATTTAACTCATTTTTTATCAATAGTGAACTAGAAATTTCCCTTTTTGAACTGAAGAGAGATTTTGGTGAGATATTTAATTTAATAAAATGAGATATGCTCTTATAATTAATTTTTCTATTTAATTAAATAATCTTTAATTAATTAGAGACACTTTTCTTATTTAATTAAATAACTTCATTTAATTAATTAGGAATGGCTTCTCATTTAATTAAATAACTTTGTTTAATTAATGAGATGTAAGTACTCCATTTAATTAAATAATTTTGTTTAATTATTTCAAAAAAAAAGTTGAAACTAGTCAACTCAAGTCTGCTGTGGTTAAATCTGGTTAACTTTTGGTCAAACTTGATCTTTGCGTATGTGAATATGAGCAAATGTTAGTATGAATTCCAGCAACAATTCAATGCAAATTCTCATTCAACCTTTCAAAATGAAGAGATGAGGATCTCTTAAATAGACTTTCCTGGAATTCATCAATGGTTGAGATCGATTTCAATTAACGGTCAGGATTAAATGTGAAGTTCATTCATAAAAGGAGATTTTTTCATGCCCAAACTACGAGGGAAAAAACACACAATATTGTTTTTTTCTTTCTTAAAAAATATAATAGTTAGAGTGTTGAACGTTTTAAATCAGATTTCTGCAAGAGAAGTAAAGGTTCACTACAATACATCTTAAGTTTAAAATTCTAGTGAAAGATTACATTGGCAAGATTGATATCGATCATAAGATACGATATTTTATTTGCTTACAACAATGTGAAACAATTGTTTAAATGATAATGTAAATGTATTCAAAATTTAGATTAATTGAAAGATATCTAAATTTAAAAACAACTATAGATCTCTTGATAGATATTGATTTAACAATCTAACCGATATTGTAAAGCCACTTTTTAAAAAAACAATTAACTAAAATCAAAATTGAATATATGTATATATATATATATATCTAAAATTTATTAACTTTAAACATTTCAACTATCTAATCTTACTAAATTTAAATTTCATTTACTAACAACTAACTAATTATAAAACAATAATAAATTAAAACTAGTAAAAAACAAACATATTAAAAGAGAACTATAGTTCCACAAGTTAGAGGATGATAGATCCTATAATCTAGCACGATACATAATTTGTAACAAAATTAAACTTATCCTTTAAATTTTAATGATATCATCATTCAATTAATGCCAAATTAAAACTATAATTGCCACTCCGCTATATTAAATATATATTTATTTAAAACTACTAACTAATTAAAACCTAAACTATCTTACATTTAATATTAATTTGATACTAAAAATGAATATTATTAAATTATATATTAAAACATGAACAATATAATTAAACAACTAGATTTAAAATACTTTCAATCAAATAAAATTAACTAATTATACTATCACATTAAAATTCATGTAAACTAACTTATATATATATATATATATATATACACTAACTAACCTAACACTAATTATTAGCCTACTTACTAACTCCTACACCGCAACACAAACCCAAATGATGTGACCCACGTCACATCCCCCCCCCCCCTCAATCCCTCCATGTGTTTTCCTAAAAACTTTCCATACTGCACACTCTGCCCAAGGTGATATGGAGCACTAACCCAGGGTGGAGTGATGTGGGCGGCCAAGAGGAAGTTTAAAGAAATAAATTTAAACTTAAATGCATTTCAAACAGCATGACTCAGCGTTTTCCAAGAACGCTCTACCCAAGGTGGAGATGAGGGGACAGGGTGACATCACCCTCATACCACTTGCAAAGATAAGATAAAATTAATAACAAAGGTACTTTCAAACTATTTTAGCAGTGCTACGTCCACCAAGGAAAGAAGAAAAGCATTTAAGGAAAAAGTAATATAGGTAAGGTTTAGGATATTTAATATATGATTATATATATACTTTTTTTGAATTTTCTATGTAATTTTAACAAACATAACAATGTTTTTTCCTATTTTATTTATTACAAAGTTTGAATGAAAAGGATAATTAATAGAATATTCTATGTTTTTCAAACTCATATAATTCCTTCTCCCATACAAAAGGCAGAGACTTTTACTCTCTTGCAACACTTTTTTTTTTTTGATGAAATTTTCTAAGTGTAGATTTAAAGTCATGTATTTTTTTTTCAAGGTGTACATATATATATATATATATATATTTTGACAAGCTTTAAACATTAATACAATGGTTCATGCCTAAAAAATACATGATTAAATTCGATCTCCTTACATCTTGAATATAACTATTAACTATAATCCTCTTTTTTTTTTTAAACATAAATTTCATTTTAATCATAAAATGACCATATAAAGAACTTGAAAATTTTGCTCAAATCAACTGAATCTACATCCATGGTATAATTTTTGTTTTCAACATAAAGGAAAACCTTGAAATTTTTACCAAATTAAACATCATCAATTCCATCCAAATTTTAAAATTCATCCATCTAAATTTAAAATTTATAATTAAATCACATGACAAGCAATTATACTCAACACCAATTTTATTGGCCAACCTAATTCAAAGGCTCAGCCAGGAAAGAATCAGGAAGAAAACCTAGCTTCATTGCCAATTACAACAAAGTTTAAAATCCAATTTACAATAGGATCTCAATCCCAAATTTCAACAGTTTAATCAAATTTTCTTCATGACCCTAACCAAGGGATTTATAATGTTTTTTGCAAGTCATCTCTAGAACCAAGGAGGAAAACAGAATCTGATCAGGTGACCAACAGCATGAACAAGAACAATTCAAAACATGCATATTTATACAAGGTTTTTACAACAAGATCTAAAATAAATCAACACTAGGGAAAGGTGGATTCTTCCAACTAAGAGAAGTCGAGCACAACACCAATTCAGATGTCCAATTGGGGCTATTAATCAAGAACTTTCATTCTTCCATTTAGAAATGCCATACTCATACGAGGTTTTTGCTAATGGGTAGGGGCCCATAACACCCTACACTTTCTCCCTCTTCTCATCCTATGAAGAGACTCTACACTGGTTGGAGTCCAACTAAACAGACCTTTCCCAAAATTGGTCACTTCTGCCCTCTCCAAGGGTGAGTAATACCAAAACACTCATGCAAGAAAACTCTCAAAATTGCAAACATAAACATGAAAGGAAAACAACTAAAATAACATGATTTTCAAATCTTCCACACATACCCACAACCATACAAACATTGAAACAACAACAAGGTAGCATGAGCATGAAACAAAACATGAAAACTGAGTAAGGGAGATGAGAATTTCTTACCTTCACAAAGAGGTAATGGCAAAGAACAAGTTTTAGTAGAGTTTCCATTTCCTTCCTTCAATCTTCAAGAACTCCTCTCTAAATGTAGAGATTGGGTAACAACCTCCACAAGACCATGGTCAATTTTTGCACAAAGGAAAAAAGAGACCTTTTGAGTGACCTCAAAAGTCAATAAAAGGGGCTTAGGGGTTAGAAAAGACCCCTAACCCATACCCATATGCTTTGGGTATAATAATATCAAGTTTTAAGCTTTAGGAAAGAGGTTTAGAGCCAAATAAAATTTAGGAATAAAATAGAACCATCTAACTACTCTAACCTTGCAGATTAAACACTAATTCGGATTAAGGGATGACTAACCTCGATTAAGAACCTGACAGAAAATTGACACCAACTAAACCAACTTGGGTCCAAAGGTTAAACAACTAACCCTAAATTGCACACTGAAGCACATAACTATTTACGAGTGTCAAACGACACTAAAAGAACATAATTACGAACATTAACACTTACTGAACAAAGAAGATACATACATATATCTTACAATATAATACGTGAATTATGAACAACAAGGTTTCCAAAATTAGCACAAAAAGATCAGTTATGTTCCTCCATAGGGTTTCTCGGCTAGATATCTGCAAACTCATTGCACACATCAGTAGTCCTGTAAAATCACATGTACATAAATGTATACATATCAGAAATTCACATAAATTAAAACACACATCAATAAGAGTTTCTTCATCTTTTTAAATTTTTAATCATTTAAAATCTCTTAAATCCAAGTCTCAATCATACATTTACTGGTTTCATCAACATATATATACATGAAACTTTATATGACAATCATCAAATATATCTGAAAGTAACATCACACAACATGAATAATAAAGTATGTTCTAAGCTTCAAATAATGTCTCGATATCTCGAGTCATGAATATCAAAATAATAGTAATGTATCACTATGCTACAATGGGTCGAGGCAAGGCCTCACAGATTTACAAATTAAAGAGAGTTAACAGATTTAGTTTGAGTAAAATAAGGAGTTAACTGATTCAATTTGAGTAGAAAAAGGAGTTAACTGATTTAACTCATTTTTTATCAATAGTGAACTGGAAATTTCCCTTTTTGAACTGAAGAGAGATTTTGTTAAGATATTTAATTTAATAAAATGAGATATGCTCTCATAATTACTTTTTCTATTTAATTAAATAATCTTTAATTAATTAGAGACACTTTTCTTATTTAATTAAATAACTTTATTTAATTAATTAGGAATGGCTTCTCACTTAATTAAATAACTTTTTTTAATTAATTAGAAGTATGTACTCCATTTAATTAAATAATTTTATTGAATTATTTTAAAATTCTTTTCAAAACTAGTCAATCGTGATTAAATCTAGTCAACTAATGGTCAAACTTGATCTTTGCGTATGTGAATATGAGCAAATGTGAGTATGAATTCCAGCAACAATTCGATGCAAATTCTCATTCAACCTTTCAAAATGAAGAGATGAGGGTCTCTTAAATAGACTTTCCTAAAATTCATCAACGGTTGAGATCAATTTCAATGAACGATCAGGATTACAAGTCAAGTTCAGTCATAAAGGGAGATTTTTAAATTAAAGGGAGTTAACATATTTAATTTGAGTAAAATAAGGAGTTAACTGATTCAATTTGAGTAGAAAAAGGAGTTAACTGATTTAACTCATTTTTTATCAATAGTGAACTGGAAATTTCCCTTTTTGAACTGAAGAGAGATTTTGTTGAGATATTTAATTTAATAAAATGAGATATGCTCTCATAATTACTTTTTCTATTTAATTAAATAATCTTTAATTAATTAGAGACACTTTTCTTATTTAATTAAATAACTTCATTTAATTAATTAGGAATGGCTTCTCATTTAATTAAATAACTTTGTTTAATTAATTGGAAGTAAGTACTCCATTTAATTAAATAATTTTGTTTAATTATTTTAAATTTTTTTATGAAACTAGTCAACTCAAGTCAACCGTGGTTAAATCTGGTCAACTTTTGGTCAAACTTGATCTTTGCATATGTGAATATGAGCAAATGTGAGTATGAATTCTAGCAACAATTCGATGCAAATGTAGTGCCTACCCTCGTCCACATCTTTTCTTGACATTGTTATTATTATCAGACTATGATAGACTAGTCTTATGTTGATGGATTAGTGGTATTATTTTGAAACTATCAGACATTATGTTATGGATTCAGTGGTTATATGATGAGATCATTTAAATTTTACATTTCATGCATACATGATGATCATTATACTATTTCTAGTTATTATTGATGATTAGATGGATGGTTTATTATCTTATGTGTTTTATTATGGATACTTACCCCATACTTGCATGTGTATGGTGTGTGTGTTTTTTTATTGTATGGCGTGTCTGATGTGGTTAAGGAACGGAGTCGTAGTCACCTTCTTAGTCGGGATCTACACGATGCACCACTTCCTGCCATTGTCTATTTAACTTAGCATTATATATATTGTATGTACATGCATAATTTTTCTACAGGTTGCAGGTACCGGGTATCAACTTCCCTGAATTACCAGGATGAGCGTACCCTATTATACTATCTCAATGATAAGAGAAGGGAGATAAATTCTAAAGTCCAAATCTCAAACCTTTAAGCCAATTGTCCTAGTGACGTAGGACAAGTATCTAGATATTTTACCCATCGAATGTGTCAGATGACATAATTCATCATTTTTAACCCTTTAGATTGGGGTATGTGCAAGATCATGGTGTACCAAACTATGGCCTTAAGTGGCAGTGAAAAATCAGCAAATCTGGGTTATGTCAACTTGACACATAATTTTTAAGTGGTTATGGACTTTATATCAAAAAGTTGCAAGAAAATAATTTGTAGAAAATTGAATGTAGTTTCTAAACTACTAGGCCTTATCAGGAGAAAAAAATAATTGATTGGTCAAAAGTTTTAATTTTAATGCAGTACTAAGAAAATTTCAGGGCGAAAATAAAAAGTAGGTGTATGTCTGACCACCTTAATCAAAATCAAATCATAATATTTTTTTAATATAATTATAGATATGAAAACTAGACTCATGCCCGGATGTGATGCATATTTTTTGATATTTTTATTCCAAATAAATAATTAAATATGAATTTTCTACCAAAATTTTTTCGGATTAAAAAAAGTCCTGTGTCTGACCACCCTAACTAATAGAAAATTTGATCAAATTTTTATTTTTTTATTTTTTTCTTATACTAGGCAAAGTATAGAATGTGACGCAACTTTTAGATTTAAAAAATGTTATACCGTTTGAAAGTTATAGCTATTTTTCCTTCAGTATGTCAATCAACACTTTACAATAATCTTCATTGATAATTAACTAATAAATACTTATCGAACTCAGAATTTGACAGAAATTATATTGATGGAATCTAGAGAGCGATATTAAAAAATCCATTTTGTTTCATTCAATTTTGATCAAAATAACATTGTCAGATGGCTACCCGAAGTTTGAGTATCACTAAAACTCTCTATAAATACGTCTTTGGGGTTGACCGGGCAGGCTTGGTAAATACCAAGCTTGATCGGATATCCGATTTGATATCGGATATCCGATATGGCTCGGTAGTCAAATTCCAAAAATTTTCAAATTTTGGAGAGAAATTCGATTTAAACGTTCTAGTTTTTTATTTATAAATTATTTCACTTATATTAATATGTAAAGGCATATTTTAATATATTATATATATATAATAACGTAATGTAAACATACAAGATATAATCTAGTAATATATAATAATATCTTATGTTAATCTTATTACAATCTATAAATATAATATATATTATTATTATTTTTACTAAATATAATAACGTAATTTATATATATATAAAATATGTATTATATATTATTATATTAATATGTATAATAATATAATATTTATATAACAACGTAATATTTTTATTAAATATAATATATATTATAAATATTATTATATTAATATGTATGTTATTAATATATTTATATAATAACGTAATATTTTTATTAAATATAATAATGTAATATGTATATGTATATATATATATATATATATTGATATTTATATTATTAATATCTATATTATTAATATATAAGAGTCAAAGGGGGTAATAGGGTGACCTATAACCCTCTTTGACACATTAAATGACGATATATGTCTCTAGGGGTCCTAGGACCCCTAGGGACATATGTCGTCCTTTAATGGGTCAAAGGGGGTCCTTTTGACCCATTAAATGATGAAATATGTCCCTAGGACCCCCAGAGACATAGCCGAATCGTTCATATGGGTCAAAGGGCGTCATAGGGTGACCTATGACCCCTTTTGACCCATTAAACGATGACATATGTCTCTAGGGGTCCTAGGACCCCTAGGGACATATTCGAATGGGTATTATGGGTCAAAGGGGGTCATAGGGTGACCTATGACCCTCTTTGACCAATTAAATGATGACATATGTCCCTAGGGGTCCTAGGACCCCTAAGGACATAGTCGAATCATTCATATGGGTCAAAGGGGGTCATAGGGTGACCTATGACCCCCTTTGACCCATTAAATGACGACATATGTCTCTAGGGGTCCTAGGACCCCCAAGGACATAGTCGAATCATTCATATGGGTCAAAGGGGGTCATAGGGTGACCTATGACCCACTTTGACCCATTAAACGATGACATATGTCCCTAGGGGTCCTAAGACGTCTAGGGACATATTTGAATGGGTAATATGGGTCAAAGGGGGTCATAGGGTGACCTATGACCCTCTTTGACCCATTAAACGATGACATATGTCCCTAGAGGTCCTAGGACCCCTAAGGACGTATTCCAATCGTTCATATAGGTCAAAGGGGGTCATAGGGTGACCTATGACCCTCTTTGACCCATTAAACGATGATATATGTCTCTAGGGGTCCTAGGACCCCTAGGGACATATTCGAATGGGTAATATGGGTCAAAGGGGGTCATAGGGTGACCTATGACCCTCTCTGACTCATTAAACGATGACATATTTCTTTAGGGGTCCTAGGACCCCTAGGGACATATTCGAATTATTCATATGGGTCAAAGGCCTTTGACCCATTAAACGACAACATATGTCCCTAGGGGTCCTAGGACCCCTAGGGACATACTCGAATGGGTAATATGGGTCAAATAAGGTCATAGGGTAACCTATGACCCTCTTTGACCCATTAAACGATGACATATGTCCCTAGGGGTCCTCAGACCCCCAGGGACATATTCGAATCGTTCATATGGGTCAAAGAGGGTCATAAGGTGACCTATGACCCTCTTTGACTCTTTAAACGATGACATATGTCCCTAGGGGTCCTCAGACCCCTAGGGACATATTTGAATCGTTCATATGGGTCAAAGAGGGTCATAGGGTGACCTATGACCCTCTTTGACCCATTAAACGACGACATATGTCCTTAGGGGTCCTCGGACCCCTAGGGACATATTCGAACCGTTCATATGGGTCGAAGCCGGTCATAGGGTGACCTATGACCCTCTTTGACCCATTAAACAACGACATATGTCCCTAGGGGTTCTGGGACCCCTAGGGACATATTCGAATGGGTAATATGGGTCAACGGGGGTCATAGGGTGACATATGACCCTCTTTGACACATTAAACGATGACATATGTCCCTAGGGGTCCTTAGAGCCCAAAAGACATATTCGAATGGGTAATATGGGTCAAAGGGGGTCATAGGGTGACCTATGACCCTATTTGACCCATTAAACGACGACATATGTCCCTAGGGGTCCTAGGACCCTAGGGACATATTCGAATTGTTCATATGGGTCAAAGGGGGTCATGTGGTGACCTATGACCCCCTTTGACCCATTAAACGATGACATATGTCCCTAAGGGTCCTAAGACCCCTAGGGACATATTCGAATGGGTAATATGGGTCAAATCGGGTCATAGGGTAACATATGACCCTCTTTGACTCATTAAAAGATGACATATGTCTCTAGGGGTCCTAGGACCCCTAGGGACATATTCGAATCGTTCATATGCGTCAAAGGGGGTCATAGGGTGACCTATGACCCTCTTGACCCATTAAACGACGATATATGTCTTTAGGGGTCCTAGGACCCCTAGAGACATATTTGAATGGGTAATATGGGTCAAAGGGGGTCATAGGGTGACCTATGACCCTCTTTGATGCATTAAACAATGACATATGTCCCTAGGGGTCCTCGAACCCCAAGGGACATATTCGAATGGATAATATGGGTCAAAGGGGGTCATAGGGTGACCTATGACCCTCTTTGACCCATTAAATGACGACATATGTCCCTAGGGGTCTTAGGACCCCTAGGGACATATTCGAATCGTTCATATGGGTCAAAGGGGGTCATAGGGTGACCTATGACCCCTTTGACTCATTAAATGACGACATATGTCCCTAGGGGTCCTAGGACCCCTAGGGACATATTTGAATCGTTCATATGAGACAAAGGGGGTCGTAGGGTGACCTATGACCCCTTTTGACTCATTAAACGACGACATATGTCCCTAGGGGTCCTAAGACCCTTAGAGACATATTCGAATGGGTAATATGGGTCAAATGGGGTCATAGGGTAACCTATGACCCTCTTTGACCCATTAAATGATGACATATGTCTCTAGGGGTCCTAGGACCCCTAGGGATATTTTCGAATCGTTCATATGGGTCAAAGGGGGTCATAGGGTGACCCATGACCCTCTTGACCTATTAAATGATGATATATGTCTCTAGGGGTCCTAAGACCCCTAGGGACATATTCGAATGGGTAATATGGGTCAAAGGGGGTAATAGGGTGACCTATGACCCTCTTTGACCCATTAAGCGACGACATATGTCCCTAGGGGTCCTAGGACCCCTAAGGACATATTCGAATCGTTCATATGGGTCAAAGGGGGTCATAGGGTGACTTATCAGCCTCTTTGACCCATTAAATGAAGACATATGTCCCTAGGGGTCCTAGGACCCTAGGGACATATTCGAATGGTTCATATGGGTCAAAAGGGGTCATAGGGTGACCTATGACCCCCTTTGACCCATTAAACGACGACATATGTCCCTAGGGGTCCTAAGACCCCTAGGGACATATTCAAATCGTTCATATAAGTCAAATGCGGTCATAGGTGACCCCCTTTGACCCATTAAATGATGACATATGTCCCTAGGGGTCCTAGGACCCCTAGGGACATATTCGAATGGGTAATATGGGTCAAATGGGGTCATAGGGTAACCTATGACCCTCTTTGACCCATTAAACAACGACATATGTGTCTAGGGGTTCTAGGACCCCTAGGGACATATTCGAATCGTTCATATGTGTCAAAGGGGGTCATAGGTTAATCTATGACCCCTTTTGACTCATTAAACGATGACATATGTCCCTAAGGGTCCTAGGACCCCTAGGGACATATTTAAATAGTTCATATGGGTCAAAGGGGGTCGTAGGGTAACCTATGACCCCCTTTGACTCATTAAAAGACGACATATGTCCCTAGGGGTCCTAGTACCCCTAGGGACATATTCAAATTGTTCATATGAGTAAAATGGGGTCGTAGGGTGACCTATGACCCCTTTTGACCCATTAAACGATGACATATGTCCCTAGGGGTCCTAGGACCCCTAGGGACATATTCGAATGGGTAATATGCGTCAAATGGGGTAATAGGGTAACCTATGACCCTCTTTGACCCATTAAATGACGACATATGTCCCTAGGGGTCTTGGGACCCCTAGGGACATATTTGAATCGTTCATATGGGTCAAAGGGGGTCATAGGGTAACCTATGACCCCCTTTGACTCATTAAATGATAACATATGTTCCTAGGGGTCCTAGGACCCCTAGGGACATATTTGAATCGTTTATTTGGGTCAAAGGGGGTGGTAGGGTGACCTATGACCCCTTTGGCTCATTAAACGATGACATATGTCCCTAGGGGTCCTAGGACCCCTAGGGACATATTCAAATCGTTGATATGAGTCAAATGGGGTCGTAGGGTGACCTATGACCCCCTTTGACCCATTAAACGATGACATATGTCCCTAGGGGTCCTAGGACCCCTAGGGACATATTCGAATGGGTAATATGGGTCAAATGGGGTCATAGGGTAACCTATGACCCTCTTTGACCCATTAAATGACGACATATGTCTCTAGGGGTCCTAAGACCCCAAAGGACATATTCGAATCGTTCATATGGGTCAAAGGGGGTCATAGGGTGACCTAAGACCCTCTTGACCCATTAAACGACGATATATGTCTCTAGGGGTCCTCGGACCCCTAGGGACATATTCGAATGGGTAATATGGGTCAAAGGGGGTCATAGGGTGACCTATGACCCTCTTTGACCCATTAAACAAAGACATGTGTCCCTAGGGGTCCTAGGACCCTAGGGACATATTCGAATGGTTCATATGGGTCAAAGGGGGTCATAGGGACATAGTCGAATGGGTAATATGGGTCAAATGGGGTCATAGGGTAACCTATGACCCTCTTTGACCCATTAAATGACGACATATGTCTCTAGGGGTCCTAGGACCTCTAGGGACATATTTGAATCGTTTATATGGGTGAAAGGGGGTTATAGGGTAACCTATGACCCCCTTTGACTCATTAAATGATGACATATGTTCCTAGGGGTCTTACAGACATATTTGAATCATTCATATGGGTCAAAAGGGGTCGTAGGGTGACCTATGACCTCCTTTGACTCATTAAATGACGACATATGTCCCTAGGGGTCCTAGGACCCCTAGGGACATATTCGAATCATTCATATGGGTCAAAGGGGGTCGTAGGGTGACCTATGACCCCCTTTGACTCATTAAACGATGACATATGTCCCTAGGGGTCCTAAGACCCATAGGGACATATTCGAATCATTCATATGGGTCAAAGGGGGTCATAGGGTGACTTATGACCCCTTTTGAACCATTAAACGACGACATATGTCCCTAGGGGTCCTAGGACGCCTAGGGACATATTCGAATCGTTCATATGAGTCAAAGGGGGTCATAGGTGACCCCCTTTGACCCATTAAACGATGACATATGTCCCTAGGGGTACTAGGACCCCTAGGGACATATTCGAATGGGTAATATGGGTCAAATGGGGTCATAGGGTAACTTATGACCCTCTTTGACCCATTAAACGATGACATATGTCTCTAGGGGTCCTAGGACCCCTAGGGACATATTCGAATCATTCATATGGGTCAAAGGGGGTCATAGGGTAACCTATGACCCCCTTTGACTCATTAAATGACAACATATGTCCCTAGGACCCCTAGGGACATATTTGAATCGTTCATATGGGTGAAAGGGGGTCGTAGGGTGACCTATGACCCCCTTTGACTCATTAAATGACGACATATGTCCCTAGGGGTCCTAGGACCCCTAGGGACATATTCGAATCGTTCATATGAGTCAAATGGGGTCGTAGGGTGACCTATGACCCCCTTTGACCCATTAAACGATGACATATATTCCTAGGGGTCCTAAGACCCCTAGGGACATATTCGAATGGGTAATATGGGTCAAATGGGATCATAGGGTAACCTATGACCCTCTTTGACCCATTAAATGACGACATATGTCTCAAGGGGTCCTAGGACCCCTAGGGACATATTCGAATCATTCATATGGGTCAAAGGGGGTCATAGGGTAACCTATGACCCCCTTTGACTCATTAAACGATGACATATGTCCCTACGGGTCCTAGGACCCCTAGGGACATATTTGAATTATTCATATGGGTCAAAGGGGATCGTAGGGTGACCTATGACCCCCTTTGACTCATTAAATGATGACATATGTCCCTAGGGGTCCTAGGACCCCTAGGGACATATTCGAATCGTTCATATGAGTCAAATGGGGTCGTAGGGTGACCTATGACCCCCTTTGACCCATTAAACGACAACACACATATTCGAATGGGTAATATGTGTCAATGGGGGTCATAGGGTGACCTATGACCTCCTTTGACCCATTAAACGACAATATATGTCCCTAGGGGTCCTAGGACCCCTAGGGACATATTTGAATCGTTCATATGAGTTTAAGGAGGTCATAGGGTGACTTATGACCCCCTTTGATCCATTAAACGATGACGTATGTCCCTAGGGGTCCTAAGACCCCTAGGGACATAGTCAAGTCGTTCATATGGGTCAAACGGGGTCATAGGGTGACCTATGACCCCTTTTGACCCATTAAATGACGACCCTCTTTGTATTATATATTATTATATTAATATGTATAATAATATAATATAAATATAACAATGTAATATTTTTATTAAATATAATATATATTATAAATATTATTATATTAATATATATGTTATTAATATATCTATATAATAACGTAATATTTTAGTATATATAACTTAATATTTTAGGATATACTATTTATACTATTTTAGGATAATAATTATAATATAAATAAACACTAAATATTAATATTATTATATGTATAGTAATAATAATAATACTATTATAGCTATATTAATAATATATATTAATACTATATATTGTAGCTTAATATAAATAAACACTATATATTTACACTATTATATCTATATTAATAATATTAATACTATTATAGGTATAATAATAATATTGATACTATAGGTATATTAATACTATTTTATATTAATATTATTGATATTTTATACTAATACTAATATACTATTAACTTAGTTATAAATTAAAGTCGTTTGCCTCCAAATATTTTCATAATATTAATATTATTGTGGCAAAGGAGGGAAACCTTAGCAAGTTTTCTCCCCAAAAGTCCACTTCCTATATCGGATATCCGATCCATTATCGGATATCCGATTATACTGGCATCAATTTCAAATATTTGACTGTCCCTGCAGACCTGACAATATTACTTTTTTACCTCTTTTTTCACGGGATTTGTAAAAAGTTGTGTTTTGGGAAAAGGACAAAATGAAACATATAGGGAAAAGGACAAAATGAAACACAGAAAAAAAAGACAAGGTATGCTAAATATCAATCAAGTTGACGATGAATTAATAGAAGGTGAAATCATAGAGTCAGATAATGAAAATGTACAGGTGGGGAATGAAAATGTACCTATTGAAAATGATAATGCGAAAATTGAAAATGTAGAGATTGAAAATTTTGAAGAAGAAATGCCACCAAGTCATAATCCAAATTGCATAATTGACCATGTCGAAGATGACAATGCACAGGAACTTAATGCACAAGAACCTTACATATCTCCTAATTATAATTGACATGAAGGTTCTAAAACACCAAAATGGATAATTGAAATTGATAAAACGATTATGACTAGTTTGGAAGGAAAAAAATCAGAAAGAACCATTCGGTTATGGGCTTCAACACTATATCAGATGTTTTTCGGCAACAAGATAGTGGTAGAGAAATGTCAGCTTTTCATGCACTTATTAAAGATGCAAAAGATGAGACCTATGCTTTCCAAATTGAAAATTCGTGTCAATAAAAAGTTGGAAAGAAATGCCATTATTGTGAAGAATCTTTTCAGTGCTCTCAATAGCGTTGGGAAAAATAGCAGAGAGAAGGATAATAGAGCTGCTCGAAGGGTTATTACAACCTCTTTGGTAAGTCATCATTTGAAAAAGGGTAGATGTATGAGACAAACTTGTATTGATTTGAATCTAAATTGTACTACTTTGAGAAGAGCACTTAGTCGACAAGAGAAAATTGATGATCCTCTTCAAAATGAAACATGGGCATTTCGTGGGAGACTTCCACGTTTTGATAAGAAGCTATCCGACGATGTGAAGGAAGAAATTATACAATTTTGGCACTCTAACTCACAAGTATCACCCAATGCTAGAGATGTCTTAAAGTTGAGAATTGGCATCAGAGACCACACGCCACATCCTAAACACTATTTGGAGGTAAGTCAAACTATGTTGTTCAAACAATTTAGAGAGAGTCATCCAAGTGTTCATATATCACAAAGGGCTTTTGAATCTTTGAAGCCATTTTATTGTGTGCCACTCAAAATTCAAAATACATGTTGTTGCAAATATCATGTTGAGTTTTGTATGCACCATGAACTATTATGCTCCATCCGTTCTACTTTGCATAGTAAAGAAATGTTGGAGGATTGTGGGGCTAGTGGGCTTCCAAAATCATCAAGAGACTTGTTAGATCAACTCTTATGTCATAGAGTTGATGGTTGTTCCTTTTATAAAAATTCTTGCTTAAATGAGAAGTGTTTAGAATGTGGTGGCTTATCCAAGTTTGACACATGTTTCCATGAGGGGTGTGAACAAGATCTTGGAAAGACAATAGTGAAAAAAAGGGTCTATGAAATGGTGAAATACACATTGAAGAGTGGGAGTGAGAGCTCTAGATGTGAATTGGTTGGAAAAGATATCAATGTGGCTAATTTTATTTCAGATTTCAAGGCAAATCTTTTTTACAAGTATGCAAGACATAGTCATAGGTCTCAGTGGTTGGATCAACAATTTAGAACATGTAAGGAGACTTTTCCCATTGGCACTATTATATCAGTTGTTGATTTTGCTGAGAACTACACATTGCAACCTCAAAATGAGACACAATATCAGTATTACAACTCTATTCAGATTGCAATTTTTGTTCACATAACATATAGACATGCCCCTGATAGTGTGGAAGATAATCGAAAGATTATTAGAGAGTATCATTTTTATATGAGTGATGATAGATCTCACTCTCACGAGTTTGTGCAACATTGTTTCGAGAAATTTTTTTATTTCTTACACGAGCATGCAATTGCTATGGATAGACATATCATTTGGTCAGATAACTGTACAGGTCAATTCAAGAATGCTCGCATGTTTTATTGGTTGTGTAGGATGCACGTAGAGAGAGGGGTGCCTCATATTTGGAGTTTTTTTGAGTTTGGCTATGGAAAAGGGGAACATGATGGAGCAGGGGCATGTGTGAAGAGAGCTCTAGCTAAGGAGCAAATGAAGATTTCAACAATAGAGCTTCTTGATGCTCGTAGCATTGTTGATTGGTGTAGTTTAGCATTATCATAGGGGGGGGGCTCTTAATTCAGTGGTACGCAGGTTCTTTTGGTTGGTTGAGGAAGGGTCCATAGGTGATAGATCAGATTGTGCTACAGTGACAAACTCATCAAAAATGCATTCATTTCGGAGCTCTAATTCTAGTACATGGACCATTTGGGCACGACAACTAGCTTGTTTTTGTCGTACTTGTTTTTAGTGTGATTGGGATCACTGTGAGTCAAGTGAGTGGGTGGACACATGGGCTCCACATTATCTTACTCTATTGTCTATCATACCCTCTATCAAAAATGATGACATGGAAAGTTCACTTGAGCATAATCATCTATCAGATCTACTTCAGCTAGGACATGTCTTTGCATTGGTTGCACCATAGGGGAATGATGAGAAATTTGATTATTGGTTAGCATGTTATGTAAGAGGAAAACAAAAACTTGCACAACCGATCACAAATGATGATGGATTCACTTATCCTACTGGTTCAGTGGTTGTTGCTGGAACATGGCTGCGGACATACATGCTTAGAAGGAACGAAATTTCTGCATTCGAAGACTATCAGAAGCACAAAGTAATTCTCATATATTCGCATCTTATTATAGCAACAAATGTAAAGTTATTGAAGCATCAAGGAAGACCAAAAGTAAAGGAACTTTTTACTATTGCTAATGCTGATCATGAAGCCTTGTTGGAGACCCTAAAACAGAGAGAGGACCCTATTGGAATACTTGACTAGGTATATATACTTCTTATGTTATTTTCTTCATAATGATTTAATGAATTGATGATTATCTTGTTTAATACACTAAGTTACTAATTTTTGTATGATATTGGAATGTAGGTACATCATGAAGAGTTGGAGGGGGGTGGTATTGGGGAGAATTTCTAAAATTTATCATGTATTATGATGTAAAATGTGTAGTTTTTTGTATATGGTTTTTGTATTTTGGTAGGTTCTTTGTAAGGAATTATAAGAGGAAGATATTGAACAAGTTCTTCCAAATCATATTTGCATGTGATAAAAGGCTATAACGACAATTTTAAGAGCATTTATAACTATATGAAAGATAATTGCATGCGGATATCTTATTACAAATTTGGTTTTTTCCTTATTTGACATAAAGCTGACATTATGATTATTAAAACTATTTTTATCAAACTAATCAAATAAGAAAAATCCATAAAGTATGGATGAACAATTAGAATACTTGATTTCTTCCATTTTACAACCAATCATAGCATTTGAAAGCATAAAGAGTCATAATATTGTATAATGTTTTGAAAGACTTTCATATTGAAAAGTTGTATGAAGCACATTTGGGATAAGCCATAAAATCCATGAAAGAAGATAGCATGCAGGATAAGCAATTAAAGCTAATAAGAAAGATAGCACATGCATACTGACATGATATGAAGTTGGATATGAAGGCTATGAGTAGATGAGTCATTAGAGGTATCAACAATCCCATCATAAATGAGATCTTGGATTTTATGTTTCAAACTATGGAATCTTTAGTTTTATGAAATTTTCTTCCATGGAGATTAATTTAAGAATGCCCCGTGTGTATGTAAAGGTCTTAAGGGAGATTAATTTAAGAATGCAATATTCTCCTCTATCCTTTTCTCAAGTTTAGAATTGATTTCTATCATGTGCTTAGAGAGATGAAGGTAAGAAAGATTATTTGTCTCTTCTAGCTCTTTGTATTGAACATATAGAAAGAGAGATGAAAAGTGAACAAATTTAAGTGTAGTCAATAGATCAAGGAAACCATTTAGTGAAAGAAATTCTTAGTATGCATATCATAGACCATGAAGTTAAAAAATACCAATAGCTCTAAGACCAAAGAGCCATTTTAAGTATGTTCAAGCACTAGAGACATAGAAAATCAAAGTCAATATATGAAACTCCCCTTAGCAAAAAATGAAAACAAATATTTGCATTTGACATTTTGACTTGGTTGAAAAAGTTTGACAATAATTGATAATATTGCAAGCTTGATGTTCAAAAGCAATTTTTTTTCCAAGAAAGATAGTGACACATGGAGTAGTCTTCAAACAATCATCCATCATTTGCGGCCACCCTATACCGAGGAGTCTCCAAGGTGCTCTAAGTGCATTTTGAGGTCGATCTTTTGAGGGTCATAACTCAGAGCTCGTGATGGCTATCGATGAACTGTAAAATGCTACAGGACAGTGATCCTGAGGCCTAAAATAACCTATCTCATTTTCGAGAGATCACATTTCATTTGGATTCAGCACAGCGATCTCGCTCGATGCCAAAACTCGCAGTGTGCCTCAGTTCATAGGTGCACCACAGCGTAACTTTGAAACCGCTGATCTTGGCATCGAATCGTCAGTGCCATTAGCTCCGGATGGGCGGGTGAACCCTAATCACACCCTTGTTCTGGCCACAAAGACCATCCATCATTTGCGGCCACCCCATACCGAGGAGTCTCCAAGGTGCTCTAAGTGCATTTTGAGGTCGATATTTCGAGGGTCATAACTCAGAGCTCGTGAGGGCTATCGATGAACTGTCAAATGTTACAGGATGATGATCCTAAGGCCTAAAATAACCTATCTCATTTTTGAGAGATCACATTCCGTTTGGATTCAGCACAACGATCTCGCTCGATGCCAAAACTCGCAGTGTGCCTCAGTTCATAGGTGCACCACAATGTAACTTTGAAACCGCTTATCTTGGCATCGAATCGTCAGTGCCATTAGCTCCGAATGGGCGGGTGAAACCCTAGTCACACCCTTGTTCTGGCCATGAAGACCATCCATCATTTGCAGCCACCCCGTACCGAGGAGTCTCCAAGGTGCTCTAAGTGCATTTTGAGGTTGATCTTTCGAGGGTCATAACTCAGAGCTCGTGATGGCTATCGATGAACTGTCAAATGCAACAGGATGGTGATCCTAAGGCCTAAAATAACCTATCTCATTTTTGAGAGATCACATTCCATTTGGATTCAGCACAGCGATCTCGCTCGATGCCAAAACTCGCAGTGTGCCTCAGTTCATAGGTGCACCACAGCGTAACTTTGAAATCGCTGATCTTGGCATCGAATCGTCAGTACCATTAGCTCTGGATGGGCGGGTGAACCCTAGTCACACCCTTGTTCTGGCCACAAAAACCATCCATCATTTGCGGCCACCCCATACCGAGGAGTCTCCAAGGTGCTCTAAGTGCATTTTGAGATCGATCTTTCGAGGGTCATAACTTAGAGCTCGTGAGGGCTATCGATGAACTATCAAATGTTACAGGACGATGATCCTGAGGCCTAAAATAACCTATCTCATTTTTGAGAGATCACATTCCGTTTGGATTCAGCACAGCGATCTCGCTCGATGCCAAAATTCGCAGTGTGCCTCAGTTCATAGGTGCACCATAGCGTAACTTTGAAACCGCTGATCTTGGCATCGAATCGTCAATACCATTAGCTCCGGATGGGTGGGTGAACCCTAGTCACACCCTTGTTCTGGCCACGAAGACCATCCATCATTTGCGGCCACCCCGTACCGAGGAGTCTCCAAGGTGCTCTAAGTGCATTTTGAGGTCGATCTTTCGAGGGTCATAACTTAGAGGTCGTGATGGCTATCGATGAACTGTAAAATGCTACAGGACGGTGATCTTGAGGCCTAAAATAAACTATCTCATTTTCGAGAGATCACATTCCGTTTGGATTTAGCACAACGATCTCGCTCGATGCCAAAACTCCTAGTGTGCCTCAGTTCATAGGTGCACCATAGCGTAACTTTGAAACTGCTGATCTTGGCATCGAATCGTCAGTGCCATTAGCTCCGGATGGGCGGGTGAACCCTAGTCACACCCTTGTTCTGGCCATGAAGACCATCCATCATTTGCGGCCACGTCGTACCGAGGAGTCTCCAAGGTGCTCTAAGTGCATTTTGAGGTCAATCTTTCGAGGGTCATAACTCAGAGCTCGTGAGGGCTATCGATGAACTGTCAAATGCTATAGGATGGTGATCCTGAGGCCTAAAATAATCTATCTCATTTTTGAGAGATCACATTCCCTTTGGATTCAGCACAGTGATCTCGCTCGATGCCAAAACTCACAGTGTGCCTCAGTTCATAGGTGCACCACAGCGTAACTTTGAAACCGCTGATCTTGGCATCGAATCGTCAGTGCCATTAGCTCCGGATGGGCGGTTGAACCCTAATCACACCCTTGTTCTGGCCACAAAGACCATCCATCATTTGCGGCCACCCCATACCGAGGAGTCTTCAAGGTGCTCTAAGTGCATTTTGAGGTCGATCCTTCGAGGGTCATAACTCAGAGCTCGTGAGGGCTATCGATGAACTGTAAAATGCTACAGGACGGTGATCCTGAGGCCTAAAATAACCTATCTCATTTTTGAGAGATCACATTCTGTTTGGATTCAGGACAACGATCTCGCTCGATGCCAAAACTCGCAGTGTGCCTCAGTTCATAGGTGCACCACAGCGTAACTTTGAAACTGCTGATCTTGGCATCGAATCGTCAGTCCCATTAGCTCCAGATGAGCGGGTGATCCCTAGTTACACCTTTGTTCTGGCCACAAAGACCATCCATCATTTGCGGCCACCCTGTACCGAGGAGTCTTCAAGGTGCTCTAAGTGCATTTTGAGGTCGATCCTTCGAGGGTCATAACTCAGAGCTCGTGAGGGCTATCGATGAACCGTTAGAGGAGAAAAGTTCATAAGGATGGAGTGGCTTAGTGTTTTTGCTAAAATAAGTTAGTGGGAAGGCTTTATTAGAGGGTCTTGGCCAAACTAGTGGGGTGTTTGCCAAAATTTCTTGTTTTATTTCTACTTGGTTTTATTTTCTTGTTTTGTGCTTGAGTATTGTTATGGGATTGGGACTTACACTCACCCTTGTGGGAAGGGAAGAGAAGTCCAGGGTGAAGGGCTTAAGTTGGGTTCGAAAAATGTATTGAGAACCTTGGAGTATGGGCTCCATTGTATGCCATAACATTTCATATCTTGCTAGGGGTGATAAGGAAAGTATGGTGTAGAAATGAATTTTGAGGAGTTATAGCTAATGGTAGTGGGTTTGGAGGAGGAAATTTGGAGGCCCCGAGAGGGCATTACATGGTTCATTTATGATAGCCCCGAGAGGGCATGAAATTTGGTGAATTATGATAGCCCCGAGAGGGCATGAAAATTGTTTATTGCAAATATGGTTTGGTACGGCAAGTCTCCATTTTAGAACACACCTTCACCCTATGTTTATGGTTCCATCTGTGAAGCCATTGTGAAATAGTCTTGGGGGGAAATTGTTCAAGTTTGAAATGTAATGTTTATGCATTGAAAGATTGTATGTGTATCCCAGTTTGAGCCTTGTTCCCTAGCGTGGGGGTGGTCTCTTTGAGGCCTATGGTTGGGTGGAAAGCACCCATGGTCCTTGTTATTTTGTTGTGTTGCATATGCAGATTTGTGTCCAATGGAGCAATGGAAATGGCTTGGAATGATCATCTTGTAGATTGATGTTGGATGAGAAAACTTGACATTGTGCCCTCATTTGTGAAGGAGGATTCACTAGCTTGTTCATGTTCTCAACGATCATGTTGGACAATGTTCATGCTACTCATTGTCCATATCTTTCAATGTCCATGTTCCTTATGATTTTGAAAAGTCCCTTATGTTGCCCCATTGTGATGGAAGGAGATTGTATCATTGTTACCTAATGTACGTGTAGAAGAAAATATTGATAAGGTTGTATATGCGTGTTTCATTTGGAGTTTATATTGTTATGAAAGCATTGGTACGAGTCACAGATTTGCTTTGACATCATTGTTATCATTTGAAAATGTGAAAGAAAGTTTTCTCCTTGTGGTATTGTAAATGACTAGTTGATAATAACAATCCATAGATGTTATGTGATACCATTGATTGTATAAATTTAAAACTTAGTAGATTGCTTACAATCTTGTTATGCACTCAATAATTTGGTGAGGAAGCAATGTTGATAGATAATGAGGATATAGTAATATACTAATTGTCACATTAATATATATTGTAATGATTAATGAATGTGTGTACATTGGTAATGAGGATAATAAGTAATTCTGATCCCCTTCCCTTACATGCTAGAATCACGACCTAGTCCATATGATACAACTGACAGACCCTAATAGAATATTAGTATCAGAGGCTTGTTAGGATATGAATTACCTCACTAATTTATGAGTGTTGTATCTTGAACTTGCTCGTTTGACTCGTGACGCTAACTTGAACTAGACTGTCATCCAATCTATTTGAAAACCACCTGTGACTAAAATGTTAACACCTTCACACTATTCACATGAGTCTTGAACTCCTATTCAATGATAACCTTGTTTTACAATATGTAATTTCTTATGTGACTTCATAAGCTAAAAAAAAAAAAAAATTTGTTGTGTTTTTACTAGTAAAATTTAGGGCATGACACATGATCCACAATAAATTGAACAATACTAGATACTAAATTAATATGTATATCATTGTGCACGTAAATGATAAAAATATATATCAAAATACATGTATCCATAGACAAAATTTTATACAAATATATATCAAAGATCATGTATCCATAGACAAAGTACTCAAATATATATATATCAAAATACATAGATCCATATACAAAATGTGGCTGATCCTGCCATCAGAATGTGTATAATATCAATGTTTCTATATACAATGTGGCATATGCCATCTCAAAATGTCTCATGATGCATCCTACGAAAACTATACTATCCTAGGGTGCTGGTGGATGATCAAAATGTAGCCTCTTCGCTGCACTAGGTGGATCAGATGCCTCCTACATAAACAAAAAAGGAAAACCCAAAGTTAGACTACTAAATTTATATGATTCTACGTATCTAACATTTAATTACTCAAATGCATAATGATCTTTTTCATATTGGAGATTAATACTATCAAAATTTCATAATAAATACCTCTCTCGTCGACCTCCTGCGCCGCTCAGGAGTCCTCTCGTATGCCCTCGGCAATGCTGGTACCTCTGTGATTGTGGGCTGTATATGTTCAAATACCTTTTTCAGATGAATCTATAATTTAAACTATAACATTATAATTCATAACATGCTAAATTTATAACATATTTAATCATGAATTCAAACTAGAACTTACTATTGTAGGCTCCTCCTCAGGAGTGAGTGGCCGCGTCATCAAATCTACATAACTGTCTCATCGAACCTCATGTGCACTAGGAGTCTCCTATGAGATACAAAATAGTAGTTGTTAATATCACGGAAATTAGTTTTGAATTTATTTATGAAGATAAGTGATGCAAGAGCATCCCATGCTCATCAGGGGAACATTGAAGATCCAAGGCATTACAGAGGTCATGGAACATCTCTTGAAGTCAATTGGGCAATCCTTGCACCAATTATGGCTCATGGAAGCATACAAAGTTATAATGTTGGAATCATATGTGGAAGAAAGTTGTAATTGGGCATGAGATAGGATTTTAGGATTTTAGGATTTTTGCATCAATTAAAAAAATAAAAAATAAATGATACTTATACATACAATGGGGCTCTCTGTGCGAATGAAAATCCTTGATGATCTAGGACGCCGAATCTATATAGGCTCATCGCCAGTAGCCACACCCTATATACAATAAATAATGTAATTAAATGAGATTACCACAAACATTTTACAAGAATGCATCAATATTTAATCAATTAGAAAACATCTAATTACCTTTCCTTTGTCAATGCATGCTGGCTCACCCCCCGCACTTTGTCCCCCTGGGGCAGGTGGTATCTGCAAGATAAAAGAAAGATTAGCAACCATATATGCTACAATATCAAATAGAAAAAAGAAATGTGAACAAAACATAATGTACCGTAGATGTCTCAAGGCCAAATGAAATGGCCGAGAGTGTAGCATCATCTATCTGTCTGAGCTCCTCCTCGGTCATCAACTAAACATGAATGAAGATCACATACATGTAAAAGTCAGTATGGCTTAAAAATTAAAATTACTCTATTATAAAAATTAACTTTAAATCACATATGTCATAACAAAAAAATGTATACATGTACCGACACCGAAGGAGTCCATGCCTCTACATTCCCCTCCTCTCTCGCATCAGAGTCTGTAGCCTCTGCACGTGCGTCTGGTGTATCCTCGTCTAATACAAAATGATACTCAGGAAGATCACCTATGGGACCCAGGCAAATATTCTTGCATGTAATGCAAGTGTGAGGCACACAAACGTGTGATGAGCTAGCCGATGATGAACTGGCACCAACATCATCAACACGAGGAGGCAAGACTGACCTAGCCTGAGATATCATTAGGCTACTCAGCCTATGAATGGCTCTGATGGTCTGAGAGCTAGCCTCTTCCATAATATCTAGATGCTGCACTTGAGGAGGGGGGGAGATATCAGGGGGGGGGGACAAAAGTGCCAAGTTTCTTCTGCTGGGAAGAGGGTCTATCCTGAGGAGCTCCTAGTTCTAAGCCCATGTTGGGCTTCATGCTCCAATAGTTCACTTTAAGTTTCAACACAAATTCTGCATATAATTTTTTAAGGAAATAAAATGGTATGTCTAAATTGCCATGTGGAGGGATATCAAAGACCATCCACCAACGGTCCCAAAAATTTGCATGTATGGCATCATTTGTGCACCATTTAATCGATAGTTTGGTTTTTTTTGGGTCAACTGGTATACCCATTTTTGGGTTAGCAAAAAGGCTTGCCAAGTCATCTTTGGTTATGTTGAGGGCCGTGACCTCATCATAATCCAAACCATCATCAAACATCTGGTGCATTTCATCACACCAACGAAGAGCGGCATTTTGTTGGTTTGTACGAGTTTCAATGTTATCCGCTATGGTGTTTAACATGGATAACATAGGAGCCAGTGCAAGTACATTATTGTATGTTCTATTCCAAACCTCTCAACTCAGTGGGATTTTCATTTATCAAATCCTCGATTCGAGGAGGATTTTGAGGAGGTAGAGGATCATTTGGTGGACGATTTTGTGGGAATACTGGATCGTTTGGTGGTGGGTTGCAAGGAATATTATTCCCTGCCTCAGTGTCATCATTTTGATCAGCCATTCTTATTGAATTGAAAAACGTAATATATATTAAAAAAAATCTAAATTTTAACCATTTTTGTCAAAAAAACCCTAGATTCAACTAAAATAAACAAAATCTTGTAAAAATCTATTAAATTTAGGTTAAAAATGAGTCAAGGGGGGGGGGGGGGGGACATACTTGATATCTGATATCCAATTTGCTATCTGATATCTGATATCCGATCTGACTAGCCAAATTCGCATGAAAATAAGGGCTGCAGGTTTGTGATTTTGTATTTAATCCATGCACAGGTATCGGATATCCGATATTATATCGGATATCCGATATTATATCGGATATCCGATATTATAATATATATAATATAACATATATATTACATTTTATATATTTTTATATTATATTTTATATTTATTATATTAATTTACTATATATTATAATATAAAATATTATTATTATACTATATTATTATAATTTATAATATATTATACTTTTTTATTATATATTATATTATAAGATGTTACTTTTTATTATTATATTGTATTATATATATATATTATATTACATTACTATATATTATAATATATGAAATATTATATTATATTATTATAATATAATATGTTATTATAATATTATTATTATAGTATAATAATTATTATAATAATAATATTATTATATTATAGTATAATAATAATTATAATAATATTATTATATTATAGTACAATAATTATTATAATAATAATATTAAATAATAATATTATTATTATAATATAATAGTATAATATATTATTTAATATTATTATTATTATTTTATATCAATAATAATAATATTAAATAATATATCATACTATTATATAATTTTAATTATTATTCGAATATTGGATTTAAAATCGGATATCCGATATCAAATCGGATATCCGATATGATATCGGATATCTGATAAGGCTCGGCTTAACCTTCCAGGTTTGGTTCTTGGATAGGTAAAAAAAAGTCAGAGCAGATTTTGAAGCGATTTTAGGCGTCTTCAAACTCTTTTTTTTTCACATCGCCACTTTTTGGCACACCATGATCCTACACATAACCATTGATTTTGAGTGATTTGCTCTATGATGGGTTTTTATATTTTATCTTGGAAGTCTATGGTGTATTTTCTATTAATTAAGTCTTAATAAATAGATTTAATTAATAAATTAATTATTTGAGAAAATTAATATAAAATATCATGTTATTTGATATTTTGATTGTAATTAATTAAATGTGAATTATTGAGAAAAAATGAATTAAATAAAAGAAAATTAGAAATTAAAATTAATAATAATAATAAAATAATAATAAAGTAATAAATAAATAATAATAATAAAAGTTATAAAAGTTAAAATGAAAGTTATATATATTTAAATAGAAATTTTTAAAAAAGTGAATTGGAGTTATAAGATTGCATGGGAGTTAGCGCACTTCTCTATTTCTCAAGTGTCAACAACACGGGGGTTAGTGCATCAATTAAGCACATGGTGTCTACAACCCTATGGATTATCTTGAAGGTTGGAATAGACCAACGCTTAGTTGGTGACACATTCCAGCTATTTCTAGAAGCATTCTAGATGTTTCTTGAAAGCTCTTTATATTTAGGCATTCATAGAAGCTTAGACATGGCATTGGGAGAGCAATTGGAGCATTGGAAGACTCGAAAATTCTAAAAAAAAGAGGAGCTTGCTCTGCAGATTTTCTGAGGAAGAGTGATTTAGCATCAGAATTCGGGTAGATTCTCGTGATTTTATTTATGCTATTTTCACATCATGCATTCCCTGTCTTCTTCGTGTCTTCCATATGTCTTCTGAGAAGTTTCATATTTATATGCACTCTCAATATGGGTAGATTAATTTTATTGGAGAATCTTATATGCATTCTATAATGCAAATATTTTATTCTTAATTGTAGATATAATCTTTGTGGAAAAAAAAAGAGACATACATGGTTATATGTTCAGATCTGCATACATACATACATACATACATACATACATACATACATACATACATACATATATATATGTATATGTATACATTTATTATGAATCAATTATAAAATTTGAATTTATATATATATACATACACACACACACACACACACACACACACACACACACACACACACACACACACATATATACCTATGTATATAATGCACTGAATTGAGCGATTGATAAAATCGCAGTGGAAAATTTATTAAATCGCATCGTAATTCATATCGCATGAAATAAGTATATATATTATATGTCATGGGCACGATTCATACCCCGCATCGGCAGAAGGTAGAGACCTGCCGTCATAGGTCTGCGGCGACAAGGGTACTACGTACCCACTTGTGGGCGCAGTGTCTGCGACCGCAGGTACTGCATACCGTAGCAAGTGTTTTGGGGGTTATTAATGTTAATGTGACGCAAGGAAAAAATGTTTATGTTAAAACGTTTATAAAAAATTGATTTCTCATTGCTATATAATATGAAGTCAATCAAAATTGTTAAATCAATTTTATGAAAACGTATTAATATATTTACATATGTATGTATGTATATATATATTTAAATATATATATGTATATATGTAATATGTAAATATGTTATTTTTAAATTTAAGTTATTTTTATTTGATAAATGATTTATATTGAAGGTCTATTTTCATAAGGTGACTCTTTAATAACTTTTAACAAATTAATAATTTAAATGTTTTAAATTATTAAATAAGGAATTGATAGTTGGGTGGGGGATGTATCAAACAAATGTTATTAATTGAAAAATGCATTTTTAGTTCTAATAAGGAAAACTTTTATTGATCCAAAAACAATATATGTGTTCCTCTATTCATTCTTCAGAATTGGAAACTTAAACTGAGATCTCTACATTTAAACTCAAGTTGTAAAATCAAAACATGGGTTTGCATTGTGTATTCTTTATGCTATTGTTTTGGGTTTTGGGTTGTCTAGTGTTGACTAGTATAGGACGTCTACTAGAGGCTTGGGAGTTATGTGATTGTGGAGACATGGTGATGTTTTAATCTCGATCTTTATAAACCCAACCATGGTTATGTGATGGAATGCTCTATGTATTGGTTGTGATTACTGATTGTTATAGTTGAGATTCTTATGTATGAGACACTTGACTTAACCATTATTTTTGGTCATCGATCAGTTATCCTTAGTTTATTTTCTAGTCGCCATGATGGGACTAAAATGTGGATTTATTTTTGATGATGTCATGTTGTGACATGTTTGACTCAACCATTTTTGGAGTCTTCGATCAGTATGATTGATATATATATATATATATATTGGTTATTGAGAACCATTAGATATTTAATTATCAGTGATACTTTAGTTGCCAATAGAGAGTTGTTGTGTTTATGATTTTTCTATGGATGTTAGCTCATGGAGATTTGATGCTTTTATGCATATTTGATGATTTTATGGATTATCTTTTGTGATTTTGAGATTTATGATTCCATGAGCATTAGGGTAGGATATCTGCATGTAGTAATAGGAAGTGGCTTGCAATGGGGGCCGAGGCCCTAAGGGGCTGCCAGGGTAACTCATTGTAAGTTGGATTAATAAGCGATAACATTCACACCTAATACTAACTGAATGAACCAAAAAAGATAAGTGTTTTGTTCTCACCCATGCCTTGAGTGCTTGTACAGACTAGGATGGGAGTAGTGAGATGCATGGTTGCGACCTTGCCTTCCGTAGTATGCCTCATTAGTATGACAGGATACTAGTGGCGGTATGAAATCAGTATGGACCCATGGAGTTTAGCTAACTGCCAGGGTAACTTGTACGTGATAATTGCGATGACACTTTTTCGCTGGCATAGTAGGTTCCTACATGTCATTGTGTGCATCTGGGATTAGATGTCAAATTTTTTGTTTGGAACCTTTGAGTTAGTATACTTTTACGATTCCTAGACTTATAGAGATATGTGCTATGTGATTTTGATAGCCTGTTTGGGACTTGAGATTATCTCCATAGCATGGTGGGAGTGGACCACTTAGGTACCATGCGGTCGGGTGGTAGTGTATTTTCCACTCTTATCATTTTCAGATTCATTGAGACATCGTGGTTGATGTGTCCTTCATAATGGTGGATATGTATCCTTTTTCATTGATGATTGGCATATGTTAGATGATCTCTTCGGTCTAATGATGCTATTGACGGTTGGGAAGAACCATGCACTTAATTTATTATGTTTGATCTTTATAATGGATGTATATGTTTTCTATGATGCTGTATCATGTGTATCATGTGATTATCTCTACTTTCATGTATCATAGATTAGAATAGGTTGATTACCTTATTCTATGTATGTATATTATTTTGAGCTTGTCATACCCTGTGACATGTACAATGGATAATTAAGTATTTGAAATGTAATGTATAAACATTGGACTTATCATTATTATTTCATGTGGATGTTGTACTAGATCGATTCATCTATGTAATTCAACGTTAAGGGATCTTAAAAAATGTAATCTGTTATTTATGTTATGTTTAATTTTCAGATGGACATTGCTATTGCTTCCGTTATTGTGCATAAGTTATATGTGGTGTTTACTTGCATAAAAAAAAATGCTACTAATCTTAGTAAAATTTTAGGTTAATTCTTTGGATCCTTTGGCGGGGCATTACAGCAAATTCTCATTCAACCTTTCAAAATGAAGAGATAAGGGTCTCTTAAATAGACTTTCCTAGAATTCATCAATGATTGAGATCAATTTCAATCAACGGTCAGGATTAAAGGTGAAGTTCAGTCATAAAGGGAGATTTTCAAATTAAAGGGAGTTAACAGATTTAATTTGAGTAAAATAAGGAGTTAATTGATTCAATTTGAGTAGAAAAAGGAGTTAACTGATTTAACTCATTTTTGATCAACAGTGAACTAAAAATTTCCCTTTTTCAACTGAAGAGAGATTTTGTTGAGATATTTAATTTAATAAAATGAGATATGCTCTAATAATTACTTTTTCTATTTAATTAAACAATCTTTAATTAATTATAGACACTTTTCTTATTTAATTAAATAACTTCATTTATTTAATTAGGAATGGCTTTTAATTTAATTAAATAACTTTGATTAATTAATTAGAAGTAAGTACTCAATTTAATTAAATAATTTTGTTTAATTATTTCAAAAAAAAATTTCAAACTACTCAATCGTGGTTAGATCTGGTCAACTTTTGGTCAAACTTGATCTTTGCGTATCTGAATATGAGAAAATGTGAGTATGAATTCCAGCAACAAATCGATGCAAGTTCTCATTCAACCTTTTAAAATGAAAAGATGAGGGTCTCTTAAATAGACTTTCCTAGAATTCATCAACGGTGGAGATCGATTTCAATCAACGGTCAGGATTAAAGTTGAAGTTCAGTCATAAAGGGAGATTTTCAAATTAAAGGGACTTAACAGATATAATTTGAGTAAAATAAGGAGTTAACTGATTCAATTTGAGTAGAAAAATGACTTAACTTATTTAACTCATTTTTTATCAATAGTGAACTAAAAATTTCCTTTTTTGAATTGAAGAGAGATTTTGTTGAGATATTTAATTTAATAAAATGAGATATGCTCTCATTTTTTCTTTTTCCATTTAATTAAATAATCTTTAATTAATTAGAGACACTTTTCTTATTTAATTAAATAACTTCATTTAATTAATTAGGAATGGCTTCTCATTTAATTAAATAACTTTATTTAATTAATTAGAGGTAAGTACTCCATTTAATTAAATAGTTTCGTTTAATTATTTCAAAATTCTTTTCAAAAATAGTCAACTCAAGTCAACTGTGGTTAAATCTGGTCAACTTTTGGTCAAACTTGATCTTTGCGTATGTGAATATGAGCAAATGTGAGTATGAATTCTAAAAACAATTCGATGCAAATTCTCATTCAACCTTTGAAAATGAAGAGATGAGGGTCTCTTCAATAGACTTTCTTGTAATTCATCAACGGTTGAGATCGATTTCAATCAACGGTTAGGATTAAAGGTGAAGTTCAGTCATAAAGGGAGATTTTTAAATTAAACGGAGTTAACGAATTTAATTTGAGTAAAATAAGGAGTTAACTGATTCAATTTGAGTAGAAAAAGGAGTTAACTGATCTAACTCATCTTTGATCAATTGTAAACTAAAAATTTCCCTTTTTGAACTGAAGAAAGATTTTGTTGGGATATTTAACTTAACAAAATGAGATTTTCTCTCTAAATTACTTTTTCTATTTAATTAAACAATCTTTAATTAATTAGAGACACTTTTCTTATTTAATTAAATAACTTCATTTAATTAATTAGGAATAGCTTCTCATTTAATTAAATAACTTTGTTTAATTAATTAGAAGTAAGTAGTCCATTTAATTAAATAATTTTGTTTAATTATTTCAAAATTCTTTTCGAAACTAGTCAACTCAAGTCAACCGTGGTTAGCTCTGGTCAACTTTTTGTCAAACTTGATCTCTATGTATGTGAATATGAGCAAATGTCAGTATGAATTCCAGCAAAAATTCGATGCAAATTCTCATTCAACCTTTCAAAATGAAGAGATGAGGGTCTCTTAAATAGACTTTGCTGGAATACATCAATGGTTGAGATCGATTTCAATCAACGATTAGGATTAAAGGTGAAGTTCAGCCATAAAGGGAGATTTCTAAATTAATGGGAGTTAACAGATTTAATTTGAGTAAAATAAGGAGTTAACTGATTCAATTTGAGTAGAAAAAAGAGTTAACTGATTTAACTCATTTTTTATCAATAGTGAACTAGAAATTTCCCTTTTTGAACTGAAGAGAAATTTTGTAGAGATATTTAATTTAATAAAATGAGATATGCTCTCATAATTACTTTTTCTATTTAATCAAATAATCTTTAAGTAATTAGAGACACGTTTCTTATTTAATTAAATAATTTCATTTAATTAATTAGGAATGTCTTCTCATTTAATTAAATAACTTTGTTTAATTAATTAGAAGTCAGTACTCCATTTAATGAAATAATTTCATTTAATTATTTCAAAAAAAATTTTGACACTAGTCAACTCAAGTCAACCGTGGTTAAATTTGGTCAACTTTTAGTCAAACTTGATATTTGCGTATGTGAATATGAGCAAATGTGAGTATAAATTCCAGCAACAATTCGATGTAAATTCTCATTCAACCTTTCAAAATGAAGAGATGAGGGTCTCTTAAATAGACTTTCTTGGAATTCATCAACGGTTTAGATCGATTTCAATCAACGGTCAGGATTAAAGTTGAAGTTCAGTCAGAAAGGGAGATTTCCAAATAAAAGGGAGTTAACAGATTTAATTTGAGTAAAATAAGGAGTTAACTGATTCAATTTGAGTAAAAAAATGAGTTAACTCATTTAACTCATTTTTTATCAATAGTAAACTGGAAATTTTCCTTTTTGAACTGAAGAGAGGTTTTGTTGAGATATTTAATTTAATAAAATGAGATATGCCTCATAATTACTTTTTCTATTTAATTAAATAATCTTTAATTAATTAGAGCCACTTTTCTTATTTAATTAAATAACTTCATTTAATTAATTAGGAACGGCTGCTCATTTAATTAAATAATTTTGTTTGATTAATTAGAGTAAGTATTCCATTCAATTAAATAATTTCTTTTAATTATTTCAAAATTCTTTTCGTAACTAGTCAACTCAAATCAACTATGGTTAAATCTGGTCAACTTTTGGTCAAACTTGATCTTTGCGTATGTGAATGTGAAGAAATGTCAGTATGAGTTCCAACAACAATTTGATGCAAATTCTCATTCAACCTTTCAAAATGAAGAGATGAGGGTCTCTTAAATAGACTTTCTTGGAATTCATCAACAGTTGAGATCGATTTCAATCAACGGTCAGTATTAAAGGTGAAGTTCAGTCATAAAAGGAGATTTTCAAATTAAAAGGGAGTTAACAGATTTAATTTGAGTAAAATAAGGAGTTAACTAATTCAATTTGAGTAGAAAAAGGAGTTAACTCATTTAACTCATTTTTTATCAATAGTGAACTGGAAATTTTCTTTTTTGAACTGAAGAGAGATTTTGTTGAGATACTTAATTTAATAAAATGAGATATGCTGTCATAATTACATTTTCTATTTAATTAAATAATCTTTAATTAATTAGAGACACGTTTCTTATTTAATTAAATAACTTCATTTAATTAATTAGGAATGACTTTTCATTTAATTAAATATCTTTTTTTAATTAATTAGAAGTAAGTACTCCATTTAATTAAATAATTTCGTTTAATTATTTCAAAATTCTTTTCGAAACTAGTCTATTCAAGTCAACTGTGGTTAACTCTGGTAAACTTTTGGTCAAACTTGATCTTTGCGTATGTGAATATGAGCAAATGTGAGTATGAATTTCAGCAACAATTCGATGCAAATTCTCATTCAACCTTTCAAAATGAAGACACGAGGGTCTCTTAAATAGACTTTCTTGGAATTCATCAATGGTTGAGATCGATTTCAATCAACGGTCAGGATTAAAGGTGAAGTTCAGTCATAAAGGGAGATTTTCAAATTAAAGGGAGTTAACATATTTAATTTGAGTAAAATAAGGAGTTAACTGATTCAATTTGAGTAGAAAAAAGGAGTTAACTGATTTAACTCATTTTTGATCAATAGTGAACTGAAAATTTCCATTTTTGAACTGAAGAGAGATTTTGTTGAGATATTTAATTTAATAAAATGAGATATACTCTCATAATTACTCTTTCTATTTAATTAAATAATCTTTAATTAATTAGAGACACTTTTCTTGTTTAATTAAATAAATTCATTTAATTAATTAAGAATGGCCTCTCATTTAATTAAATAACTTTGTTTAATTAATTAGAAGTAAGTACTCCATTTAATTAAAAAAATTCGTTTAATTCTTTCAATTTTTTTTCGAAACTAGTCAACTCAAGTCAACCGTGGCTAACTCTGGTTGACTTTTGATCAAACTTGATCTCTGTGTATGTGATTATGAGCAAATGTGAGTATGAATTCCAGCAACAATTCAATGCAAATTCTTATTCAACCTTTCAAAATGAAGAGATGAGGGTCTCTTAAGTAGACTTTCCTGGAGTTCATCAATGGTTGAGATCGATTTCAATCAACGGTCAGGATAAAAGGTGAAGTTCAGTCATAAAGGGAGATTTCCAAATTAAAGGGATTTAACAGATTTAATTTTAGTAAAATAAGGAGTTAACTGATTCAATTTGAGTAGAAAAAGGAGTTAACTGATTTAACTCATTTTTGATCAATAGTGAACTGGAAATTTCCCTTTTTGAACTAAAGAGAGATTTTGTTGAGATATTTAATTTAATAAAATGAGATATGCTCTCGTAATTACTTTTTCTATTTAATTAAATAATCTTTAATTAATTAGAGACACTTTTCTTATTTAATTAAATAACTTAATTTAATTAATTAGGAATGATTTCTCATTTAAATAAATAATTTATTTTAATTAATTAGAGGTAAGTACACTATTTAATTAAATAATTTTGAATAATTATTTGATTTTTTTTTTCGAAACTAGTCAACTGGAGTCAACTGTGGTTAAACCTGGTCAACTTTTGGTCAAACTTTATCTCTATGTATGTGAATATGAGCAAATGTGAGTATGAATTCCAGCAACAATTCGATGCAAATTCTCATTCAACCTTTGAAAATGAAGAGATGAGGGTCTCTTAAATAGACTTTCCTCGAATTAATCAACGGTTGAGATCGATTTCAATCAACGGTCAGGATTAAACTTGAAGTTCAATCATAAAGGAATATTTCCAAATTAAAGGGAGTTAACTGATTTAACTTGAGTAAAATAAGGAGTTAACTGATTCAATTTGAGTAGAAAAAGGGGTTAACTGATTTAACTCATTTTTTATCAATAGTGAACTGAAAATTTCCCTTTTTGAACTGAAGAGAGATTTTGTTGAGATATTTAATTTAATAAAATAAGATATGCTCTCATAATTACTTTTTCTATTTAATTAAATAATCTTTAATTAATTTGAGACACTTTTCTTATTTAATTAAATAACTTCATTTAATTAATTAGGAATGGCTTCTCATTTAATTAAATAAATTTGTTTAATTAATTAGAAGTAAGTACTCCATTTAATTAAATAATTTCATTTAATTATTTAAATTTTTTTTCGAAACTAGTCAACTCAAGTCAACCATGGTTAAATCTTGTCAAGTTTTGGGCAAACTTGATCTCTGCGTATGTGAATATGAGCAAATGTGAGTATGAATTCTAGCCACAAGTCGATGTAAATTCTCATTCAACCTTTCAAAATGAAGAGATGAGGGTCTCTTAAATAGACTTTCCTCGAATTCATCAACAGTTGAGATCGATTTCAATCAATGGTTAGTATTAAAGGTGAAGTTCAGTCATAAAGGGAGATTTCCAAATTAAAAGGATTTAATAGATTTAATTTGAGTAAAATAAGGAGTTAACATAATCAATTTGAGTAGAAAAAGGAATTAATTGATTTAACTCAGTTTTTATCAATTAACTGATTTAACTCATTTTTTATCAATAGTGAACGAGAAATTTTCTTTTTTGAACTAAAGAGGGATTTTGTTGGGATAATTAATTTAATAAAATGAGATATGCTCTCATAATTGCTTTTTCTATTAAATTAAATAATCTTTAATTAATTAGAGACATGTTTATTATTTAATTAAATAACTTCATTTAATTAATTAGGAATTTCTTCTCATTTAATTAAATAACTTTGTTTAATTAATTAGAAGTAAGTACTTCATTTAATTAAATAATTTCCTTTAATTATTTCAATATTCTTTTCAAAACTAGTCAACTCAAGTCAACCGTGGTTATATCTGGTCAACTTTTGGTCAAACTTGGTCTCTGCGTATGTGAATATGAGCAAATGTGAGTATGAATTCCAGCAACAATTCGATGCAAATTCTCATTCAACCTTTCAAAATGAAGAGATGAGGGTCTCTTAAATAGACTTTCTTAGAATTCATCAACGGTTGATATCGATTTCAATGAACGGTCAGCATTAAAGGTGAAGTTCAGTCATAAAGGGAGATTTTCAAATTAAAGGGAGTTAACAGATTTAATTTGAGTAAAATAAGGAGTTAACTGATTCAATTTGAGTAGAAAAAGGAGTTAACTGATTTAACTCATTTTTGATCAATAGTGAACTAGAAATTTTCCTTTTTGAACTGAAGAGAGATTTTATTGAGATATTTAATTTAATAAAATGAGATATGCTCTCATAATTTCTTTTTCTATTTAATTAAATAACCTTTAATTAATTAGAGACACTTTTCTTATTTAATTAAATAACTTCATTTAATTAATTAGGAATGGCTTCTCATTTAATTAAATAACTTTGTTTAACTGATTAGAAGTAAGTACTCCATTTAATTAAAACATTACGTTTAATTATTTCAAAATTATTTTCAAAAATAGTCAACTCAAGTCAATTATGGTTAAATTTGGTCAAATTTTGGTCAAACTTGATCTTTGCATATGTCAATATGAGCAAACCTGAGTATGAATTACAGCAACAATTCGATGCAAATTCTCATTCAACCTTCGAAAATGAAGTGATGAGGGTCTCTTAAATAGACTTTCTTAGAATTCATCAACGGTTGAGATCGATTTCAATCAACGGTCAGGATTAAAGGTGAAGTTCAGTCATAAAGGGAGATTTCTAAATTAAATGCAGTTAACAGATTTAAATTGAGTAAATTGAGGAGTTAATTGATTGAATTTGAGTAGAAAAAGGAGTTAACTGATTTAACTCATTTTTTATCTATAGTGAACTGGAAATTTGAGTAGAGAGATTTTATTGAGATATTTAATTTAATAAAATGAGATATGCTCTCATAATTTCTTTTTCTATTTAATTAAATAATCTTTACTTAATTAGAGACACTTTTCTTATTTAATTAAATAACTTCATTTAATTAATTAGGAATGGCTTCTCATTTAATTAAATAACTTTGTTTAATTAATTAGAGGTAAGTACTTCATTTAATTAAATAATTTCATTTAATTATTTCAAAGTTCTTTTTAAAACTAGTCAACTCAAGTCAACCGTGGTTACATCTGGTCAACTTTTGGTCAAACTTGATCTTTGTGTATATGAATATGAGAAAATGTGAGTATAAATTCCTGCAACAATTTGATGCAAATTCTCATTCAACTTTTCAAAATGAAGAGATGAGGGTCTCTTAAATAGACTTTCGTGGAATTCATCGACGGTTGAGATCGATTTCAATCAACGGTCAAGATTAAAGGTGAAGTTCAGTCATAAAGGGAGATTTCGAAATTAAAGGGAGTTAACAGATTTAATTTGAGTAAAATAAGAAGTTAACTGATTCAATTTGAGTAGAAAAAGGAGTTAACTGATTTAACTCATTTTTGATCCATAGTGAACTGGAAATTTCCCTTTTTGAACTGAAGAGAGATTTTGTTGAGATATTTAATTTAATAAAATTAGATATGCTCTCATAATTACTTTTTCTATTTAATTAAATAATCTTTAATTAATTAGAGACACTTTTCTTATTTAATTAAATAACTTCATTTAATTAATTAGGAATGGCTTCTCATTTAATTAAATAGCTTTGTTTAATTAATTAGAGTAAGTACTTAATTTAATTAAATAATTTCGTTTAATTATTTTAAAATTATTTTTGAAACTAGTCAACTCAAGTCAACTGTGATTACATCTGGGCAACTTTTGGTCAAAATTGATCTTTGCGTATGTGAATATGAGCAAATGTGAGTATGAATTCCTACAATAATTTGATGCAAATTCTCATTCAACCTTTCAAAATGAAGAGATGAGGGTCTCTTAAATAGACTTTCCTGGAATTCATCAACGGTTGAGATCGATTTCAATCAGCGGTCAGGATTAAAGGTGACGTTCAGTCATAGAGGGAGATTTCAAAATTAAAGGGAGTTAAAAGATTTAATTTGAGTAAAATAAGAAGTTATCTGATTCAATTTGAGTAGAAAAAGGAGTTAACTGATTTAACTCATTTTTGATCCATAGTGAACTGGAAATTTCCCTTTTTGAACTGAACAGAGATTTTGTTAAGATATTTAATTTAATAAAATGAGATATGCTCTCATAATTTCTTTTTCTATTTAATTAAATAATCTTTAATTAATTGGAGAAAATTTTCTTATTTAATCAAATAACTTCATTTAATTAATTAGGAATGGCTTCTCATTTAATTAAATAACTTTGTTTAATTAATTAAAAGTAAGTACTCCATTTAATTAAATAATTTCGTTTAATTATTTCAAAATTATTTTCGAAAATAGTCAACTCAAGTTAACCGTGGTTAAATTTTGTCAACTTTTCGTCAAACTTGATCTTTGTGTATGTGAATATGAGCAAACGTGAGTATGAATTCCAGCACCAACTCGATGTAAATTCTCATTCAACCTTTCAAAATGAAGAGATGAGGGTCTCTTAAATAGACTTTCCTGAAATTCATCAACGGTTGGTATCGATTTCAATCAACAGTCATGATTAAAGTTGAAGTTCAGTCATAAAGGAAGATTTCCAAATTAAAGGGAGTTAACAAATTTCATTTGAGTAAAATAAGGAGTTAGCTGATTCAATTTGAGTAGAAAAAGGAGTTAACTGATTTAACTCATTTTTGATCAATAGTGAACTGAAAATTTGCCTTTTTGAACTGAAGAGAGATTTTGTTGAGATATTTAATTTAATAAAATGAGAAATGCTCTCATAATTACTTTTTCCATTTAATTAAATAATCTTTAATTAATTAGAGACACTTTTCTTATTTAATTAAATAACTACATTTAATTAATTAGGAATGGCTTCTCATTTAATTAAATAACTTTGTTTAATTAATTAGAGATAAGTACTCCATTTAATTAAATAATTTCGTTTAATTATTTAAAAATTCTTTTCGAAACTAGTCAACTCAAGTCAACTGTGGTTAAATCTGATCAACTTTTCGTCAAAATTGATCTTTGCGTATGTGAATATGAGCAAATGTGAGTATCAATTCCAGCAATAATTCGATGCAATTCTCATTCAACTTTTCAAAATGAAGAGACGAGGGTCTCTTAAATAGACTTTCCCAGAATTCATCAACGGTTGAGATCAATTTCAATCAACAGTCAGGATTAAAGGTGAAGTTCAGTCATAAAGGGAGATTTCCAAATTAAAGGGAGTTAGCAGATTTTATTTCAGTAAAATAAGGAGTTAACAGATTCAATTTGAGTATAAAAATGAGTTAACTGATTTAACTCATTTTTGATCAGTAATGAACTGAAAATTTCCCTTTTTGAACTAAAGAGAGATTTTTTTGAGATATTTAATTTAATAAAATGAGATATGCTCTCATAATTATTTTTTCAATTTAATTTAACAATCTTTAATTAATTAGAGACACTTTCCTTATTTAATTAATTAGGAATGGCTTCTCATTTAGTTAAATAACTTTGTTTTAGTAATTAAAAGTAAGTACTTTATTTAGTTAAATAATTTTGTTTAATTATTTCAAAATCTTTTTCGAAACTAGTCAACTCAAGTCAACCGTGGTTAAATCTGGTCAACTTTTAGCCAAACTTCATCTTTGCTTATGTGAATATGAGCAAATGTGAGTATGAATTCCAGCAACAATTCGATGCAAATTCTCATTCAATCTTTCAAAATGAAGAGATGAGGGTCACTTAAATAGACTTTCCTGGAATTCATCAACGGTTGAGATCGATTTCAATCAACAGCTAGGATTAAAGGTGAAGTTCAGTCATAAAGGGAGATTTCCAAATTAAAGGGAGTTAACAAATTTAATTTGAGTAAAATAAGGAGTTAACTGATTCAATTTGAGTAGAAAAAGAAGTTAATTGATTTAACTCATTTTTTATCAATAATGAACTGAAAATTTCCCTTTTTGCATTGAAAATTGATTTTGTTGAGATATTTAATTTAATAAAATGAGATATGCTCTCATAATAACTTTTTCTATTTAATTAAATAATCTTTAATTAATTAGAGACACTTTTCTTATTTAATTAAATAACTTCATTTAATTAATTAGGAATGTCTTCTTATTTAATTAAATAAATTTATTAAATTAATTAGAAGTAATTACTCCATTTAATTAAATAGTTTCGTTTAATTATTTCAAAATTATTTTCGAAACTAGTCAACTCAAGTCAACCATTGTTAAATCTGGTCAACCTTTGGTCAAACTTGATCTTTGCGTACGTGAATATGAGCAAATGTGAGTATGAATTTCAGCAACAATTCGATGCAAATTCTCATTCAAATTTTCAAAATGAAGAGATCAGGGTCTCTTAAATAGACTTTCCTTGAATTCATCAATGATTGTGATCGATTTCAATCAACAGTCAGGATTAAAGGTGAAGTTCAGTCATAAAGGGAGATTTCCAAATTAAAGGGAGTTAACAGATTTAATTTGAGTAAAATAAGGAGTTAACTGATTCAATTTGAGTAAAAAAAGGAGTTAACTAATTTAACTCATTTTTGATTAATAATGAACTGGAAATTTCCCTTTTTGAACTAAAGAGAGATTTTGTTGAGATATTTAATTTAATAAAATGAGATATGCTCTCCTAATTACTTTTTCTATTTAATTAAATAATCTTTATTAGAGACACTTTTCTTATTTAATTAAATAACTTCATTTAATTAATTAGGAATGGCTTCTGATTTAATTAAATAACTTTTTTTAATTAATTAGAAGTAAATACATGAAACTTTAAATGACAATCATCAAATATATCTGAAAGTAACATCAGACAACATGAATAATAAAGTATGTTTAAATCATCAAATAAGGTCTCGACATCTCGAGTCGTGAATATCAAAATAATAGTAATGTATCACTATGCTACAATGGGTCGAGACGAGGCCTCAAGGATTTCCAAATTAAAGGGAGTTAACAGATTTAATTTGAGTAAAATAAGGAGTTAACTGATTCAATTTGAGTAGAAAAAGGAGTTAACTGATTTAACTCATTTTTTATCAATAGTGAAATGGAAATTTCCCTTTTTGAACTGAAGAGAGATTTTGTTGAGATAATTAATTTAATAAAATGAGATATTCTCTCATAATTACTTTTTCTATTTAATTAATAAATCTTTAATTAATTAGAGACACTTTTCTTATTTAATTAAATAACTTCATTTAATTTATTAGGAATGGCTTCTCATTTAATTAAATAACTTTGTTTAATTAATTAGAAGTAAGTACTCCATTTATTTAAATAATTTTGTTTAATTATTTTAAAATTATTTTCAAAACTAGTCAACTGTGGTTAAATGTGGTCAACTTTTGGTCAAACTTGATCTTTGCGTATGTGAATATGAGCAAATGTGAGTATGAATTTCAGCAACAATTCGATGCAAATTCTCATTCAACCTTTCAAAATGAAGAGATGAGGGTCTCTTAAATAGACTCTCCTGGAATTCATCAACGGTTGAGATCGATTTCAATCAACGGTCAGGATTAAAGGTGAAGTTCAGTCATAAAGGGAGATTTCTAAATTAAAGGGAGTTAACAGATTTAATTTGAGTAAAATAAGGAGTTAACTGATTCAATTTGAGTAGAAAAAGGAGTTAACTGATTTAACTTATTTTTCATCAATAGTGAACTGGAAATTTTCCTTTTTCAACTGAAGAGCGATTTTGTTGAGATATTTAATTTAATAAAATGAGATATGCTCTCATAATTACTTTTTCTATTTATTTAAATAACTTTTAATTAATTATAGACACTTGTCTTATTTAATTAAATAACTTCATTTAATTAATTAGGAATGGCTTCTCATTTAATTAAATAGCTTTATTTAATTAATTAGAAGTAAGTACTCCATTTAATTAAACAATTTCATTTAATTATTTCAAAGTTTTTTTGAGAACTAGTCAACTCAAGTCAACCGTGGTTAAATTTGGTCAACTTTTGGTCAAAATTGATCTTTGCGTATGTGAATATGAGCAAATGTGAGTATGAATTTCAGCAACAATTCAATGCAAATTCTCATTCAACCTTTCAAAATGAAGAGATGAGGGTCTCTTAAATAGACTTTCTTGGAATTCATCAACAGTTGAGATCGATTTTAATCAACGGTCACAATTAACTATGAAGTTCAGTCATAAAGGGAGATTTCCAAATTAAATGGAGTTAATAGATTTAATTTAAGTAAAATAAGGAGTTAACTGATTTAAGTCATTTTTGATCAATAGTGAATTGAAAATTTTCCTTTCTAAACTAAAGAGAGATTTTGTTGAGATATTTAATTGAATAAAATGAGATATGCTTTCATAATTACTTTTTCTATTTATTTAAATAACTTTAATTAATTAGAGACACTTTTCTTATTTATTTAAATAACTTCATTTAATTAATTACGAATGGCTTCTCATTTAATTAAATAACCTTGTTTAATTAATTAGAAGTAAGTGCTCCATTTAATTAAATAATTTCATTTAATTATTTCAAAGTTCTTTTTAAAACTAGTCAACTCAAGTTAACTGTGGTTAAATCTAGTCAACTTTTGGTCAAACTTGATCTTTGCGTATGTTAAGATGAGCAAATATTAGTATGAATTCTAGCAACAATTCGATGCAAATTCTCATTCAACCTTTCAAAATGAAGAGATGAGGGTCTCTTAAATAGACTTTCCTGCAATTCATCAATGGTTGAGATCGATTTCAATCAACGGTCAGGATTAAAGGTGAAGTTTAGTCATCAAGGGAGATTTCCAAATAAAAGGGAGTTAACAGAATTAATTTGAATAAAACAAGGAGTTGACTGATTCAATTTGAGTAGAAAAAGGAGTTAACTGATTTAACTCATTTTTGATCAATAGTGAACCGAAAATTTCCCTTTTTGAACTAAAGAGAGATTTTGTTGAGATATTTAATTTAATAAAATGAGATGTGCTCTCATAATTACTTTTTCTATTTAATTAAATAATCTTTAATTAATTAGAGACGCTTTTCTTATTTAATTAAATAACTGCATTTAATTAATTAGGAATGGCTTCTCATTTAATTAAATAACTTTGTTTAATTAATTAGATTTAAGTACTCCATTTAATTAAATAATTTCATTTGATTATTTCAAAAAAAAATTTTAAACTAGTCAACTCAAGTCAACCATGGTTAAATCTAGTCAACTTTTGGTCAAACTTGATCTTTGCATATGTGGATATGAGCAAATGTGAGTATGAATTCCAACAACAATTCGATGCAAATTCTCATTCAACCTTTCAAAATGAAGAGATGAGGGTCTCTTAAATAGACTTTCCTAAAATTCATCAATAGTTGAGATCGATTTCAATCAACGGTCAGGATTAAAGGTGAAGTTCAGTCATAAAGGAAGATTTCCAAATTAAATTGAGTTAACAAATTTAATTTGAGTAAAATAAGTAGTTAATTGATTCAATTTGAGTAGAAAAAGGAGTCACCTGCTTAGTCGGGATCTACACGATGCACCACTTCCTGCCATTGTCTGTTTAACTTAGCATTATATATATTGTATGTACATGCATAATTTTTTTGCAGGTTGCAGGTACCCGGTATCGACTTTCCTGAATTGCCAAGATGAGCGTACCCTATTATACTATATCAATGATAAGAGAAGAGAGATAAATTCTAAAGTCCAAATCCAAACCTTTAAGCCAATTTTCCTAGTGAGGTATTACAAGTATCTAGATATTTTACTCGCCTAATGTGTCAGATGACATAATTCATGATTTTTAACCATTTAGACTGATTTTGAGTGATTTGCTCTATGATGGATTTTCATATTTTATCTTGGAAGTCTATGGTGTATTTTTTATTAATTAAGTCTTAATAAATAGATTTAATGAATAAATTAATTATTTGAGAAAATTAATATAAAATATCATGTTATTTGATATTTTGATTGTAATTAATTAAATGTGAATTATTCAAGAAAAATGAATTAAATAAAAGAAAATTAGAAATTAAAATTAATAATAATAATAAAATAATAATAAAGTAATAAATAAATAATAATAATAAAAGTTATAAAAGTTAAAATGAAAGTTATATATATTTAAATATAAATTATATAAAAAGTGAATTGGAGTTATAAGCTTGCATAGGAGTTAGCACACTTCTCTATTTCTCAAGTGTCAACAACACAAGGGTTAGTGCATCAATTAAACACATGGTGTCTACAATCTTATGGCTTATCTTGAAGGTTGGAAAAGACCTATGCTTAGTTGGTGACACCTTCCAGCTGTTTCTAGAAGCATTCTAGATGTTTCCTGAAAGCTTTTTATATTCAGGCATTCATAGACGCTTAGACATGGCATTGGGAGAGCAATTGGAGCATTGGAGGACTCGAGAATTCTGAAGAAGGGAGGAGCTTGCTCTGCGGATTTTTTGAGGAAGAGTGATTTAGCATCAGAATTCGGATAGATTCTCGTGATTTTATTTATGCTATTTTTGCATCATGCATTCCCTGTCTTCTTCGTGTCTTCCATATGTCTTCTGAGAAGTTTCATATTTATATGCATTCTCAATATGGGTAGATTAATTTTATTGGAGAATCTTATATGCATTCAATAATAAAAATATTTTATTCTTAATTGTAGATATAATCTTTGTGAAAAAAAAAAGACACATACATGGTTATATGTTCAGATCTGCATACATATACATATACATATACATATACATATACATATACATATATATGCATATGTATACATTTATTATGAATCAATTATAAAATTCAAATTTATACACACACACACACACACACACACACATATACCAATACATATATATATATATATATATATACCTATGTATATAATGCACCGAATTGAGCGATTGATAAAATCGCAATGGAAAATTTATTAAATCACATCGTAATTCATATCACATGAAACAAGTATATATATTATATGTCGTGGGCACGATTCGTACCCCGTGCCGGCAAAAGGCAAAGACCTGCCATCGCAGGTTTGCGGTGACAAGGGTATGTTAAAACGTTTATAAACAATCGATTTCTCATTGCTATATAATATGAAATCAATCGAAATTATTAAATCGATTTTATGAAAATGTATTAATATATTTACATATGTATGTATGTATATATATTTAAATATATATATATATATATGTATATATGTAATATGTAAATATGTTATTTCTAAATTTAAGTTATTTTTATTTGATAAATGATTTATATTGAAGGTTTATTTTCATAAGGTGACTCTTTAATAACTTTCAACTATTTAATAATTTAAATGTTTTAAATTATTAAATAAGAAATTGGTAGTTGGGTGGGGGATATATCAAACAAATGTTATTAATTAAAAAATAGATTTTTAGTTCTAATAAGGAAAACTTTTATTTATCCAAAAAAAATATACGTGTTCTTGTATTCATTCTTCAGGCTTGAAAACTTAAACTGAGATCTCTACATTTAAACTCAAGTTGTAAAACCAAACCATGTGTTTGCATTGTGTATTCTTTATGCTATTATTTTGGGTTTTGGGTTGTCTAGTGTTGACTAGTATAGGACGTCTACCAAAGGCTTGGGAGTTATGTGATTGTGGAGACATGGTGATGTTTTAATCTTGATCTTTATAAACCCAACCATGCTTATGTGATGGAATGCTCTATGCTTTTTTTGTGATTACTGATTGTTATAGTTGATATTCTTATGTATGAGACACTTGACTTAACTATTATTTTTGGTCATCAATCAGTTATCCTTAGTTTATTTTCTAGTCGCCATGATGGGACTGAAATGTGAATTTATTTATGATGATGCCATGTTGTGACATGTTTGACTCAACCATTTTTGGAGTCTTCGATTAGTATGATTGATATATATATATATATATATATATATATATATATATATATATATATATATATATATATATATATATATATATATATATATATATATATATATATATATATATATTTGTTATTGAGAACCATTGGATATTTGATTATCAGTGATACTTCAGTTGCCAATAGAGAGTTGTTGTGTTCATGATTTTTTATGGATGTTAGCTCATGGAGATTTGATGCTTTAATGCATATTTGATGATTTTATGGATTATCTTTTGTGATTTTGAGATTTATGATTCCATGAGCATTAGGGTAGGATATCTGCATGTAGTGACAGGAAGTGGCTTGCAATGGGGGCCGGGGCCCTAAGAGGCTGCCAGGGTAACTCATTGTAAGTTGGATCAATAAGCGATAACATTCACACCTAATACTAACTAAATGAACGTAAAAAGATAAGTGTTTTGTTCTCACCTATACCTTGAGTGCTTGTATAAACTAGGATGTGAGTAGTGAGACGCATGGTTGCGACCTTGCCTTCTGTAGTATGCCTCGTCAGTATGAGAGGATACTAGTGGTCGTATGAAATCAGTATGGACTCGTGGAGTTTAGCTAACTGCCAGGGTAACTTGTATGTTGTAATTGCGATGACACTTTTTCGCTGGCATAGTAGGTTCCTACATGTCATTGTGTGCCTCTGGGATTAGATGTCATCTTTTGTGTTTGGAACCTTTGAGTTATTATACTTTTACGATTCCTAGACTTATAGAGATATGTGCTATGTGACTTTGATAGCCTGTTTGGGACTTGAGATTATCTCCATAGCACGGTGGGAGTGGACCACTTAGGTACCATGTGGTCGGGTGGTAGTGTATTTTCCACTCTTATCATTTTCAGATTCATTGAGACATCATGGCTGATGTATCCTTCATAATGGTGGATATGTATCCTTTTTCATTGATGATTGGCATATGTTAGATGATGTTATCTAATGCTTTTATTTGCATGTTAGATTACTTCTATATATGATGTTGTATTTATTAGGAGTGACATTCCTACTATGTAATACCGATGATCTCTTCGGTGATTTGAAATGTTACGCACGGAGGGATGGCTAGGATCCATGATGGTCTAATGATGCTATTGACAGTTGGGAGGAACCATGCACTTAGTTTATTATGTTTGATCTTTATGACGGATGTATATGTTTTCTATGATGTTGTATCATGTGTATCATATGATTATCTCTACTTTGATGTATCATGGATTAGAATAGGATGATGTACCTTATTCTATGTATGTATATTCTTTTGAGCTTGTCATACCCTGTGACATGTACAGTGGATGATTAAAAGTATTTGAAATGTAATGTATAAACATTGGACTTATCATTATTATTTCATGTGGATGTTGTACTAGATGGATTCATGTATGTAATTCAACGTTAAGGGATCTTAAAAAATGTAATCTGTTATTTATGTTATGTTTAATTTTTAGATGGACATTGCTATTGCTTCCGTTATTGTCCATAAGTTATATGTGGTGTTTACTTGCATAAAAAAAAAAATGCTACTAATCTTAGTGAAATTTTAGGTTAATTCTTTGGATCCCTTGGCGGGGCATTACAACAAATTCTCATTCAACCTTTCAAAATGAAGAGATGAGGGTCTCTTAAATAGACTTTCCTAAAATTCATCAACGATTGAGATCGATTTCAATCAACGGTCAGGATTAGAGGTGAAGTTCAGTCATAAAGGGAGATTTCCAAATCAAAGGGAGTTAACACATTTCATTTGAGTAAAATAAGGAGTTAACTGATTCAATTTGAGCAAAAAAAGGAGTTAACTCATTTAACTCATTTTTGATCAATAGTGAACTGGAAAATTCCCTTTTTGAACTGAAGAGAGATTTTTTTGAGATATTTAATTTAATAAAATGAGATATGCTCTCATAATTACTTTTTCTATTTAATTAAATAATCTTTAATTAATTAGAGACACTTTTCTTATTTAATTAAATAACTTCATTTAATTAATTAGGAATGGCTTCTCATTTAATTAAATAAATTTGTTTAGTTAATTAAAACTAAGTACTCCATTTAATTAAATAATTTCATTTAATTATTACAAAATTCTTTTCGAAACTAGTCAACTCATGTCAACCATAGTTAAATCTGGTCGACTTTTGGTCAAACTTGATCTTTGCATATGTGAATATGAGCAAATGTGAGTATGAATTCTAGGAACAATTTGATGCAAATTCTCATTCAACCTTTCAAAATGAAGAGGTGAGGGTCTCTTAAATAGATTTTCCTGAAATTCATCAACGGTTGAGATCGATTTCAATCAACGGTCAGGATTAAAAGTGAAGTTCAGTCATAAAGGGAGATTTCCAAATTAAAGGGAGTTAAAAGATTTCATTGGAGTAAAATAAGGAGTTAACTTATTCAATTTGAGTAGAAATAGGAGTTAACTGATTTAACTAATTTTGATCAATTGTGAACTAGAAATTTTTCTTTTTGAACTGAAGAGAGATTTTGTTGAGATATTTAATTTAATAAAATGAGATATGCTCTCGTAATTACTTTTTCTATTTAATTAAATAATCTTTAATTAATTACAGACACTTTTCTTATTTAATTAAATAACTTCATTTAATTAATTAGGAATGGCTTCTCATTTAATTAAATAACTTTGTTTAATTAATTAGAAGTAAGTACTCCATTTAATTAAATAATTTTGTATAATTATTTCAAAAAAAAATTCGAAACTAGTCAACTCAAGTCAACCGTGGTTAAATATGGACAACTTTTGGTCAAACTTGATCTTTGCGTATGTGAATATGAGCAAATGTGAGTATGAATTCCAGCAACAATTCTATGAAAATTCTCATTCAACCTTTCAAAATGAAGAGATGAGGGTGTCTTAAATAGACTTTCCTAGAATTCATCAATGGTTGAGATCGATTTCAATCAATGGTCAGGATTAAAGGTGAAGTTCACTCATAAAGGGAGTTAATAGATTTCATTTGAGTAAAATAAGGAGTTAAATGATTCAATTTGAGTAGAAATAGGAGTTAACTGATTTAACTAATTTTTGATCAATAGTGAACTGAAAATTTCCCTTTTTGAACTGAAGAGAGATTTTGTTGAGATATTTAATTTAATAAAATGAGATATGCTCTCGTAATTACTTTTTCTATTTAATTAAATAATCTTTAATTAATTAGAGAAACTTTTCTTATTTAATTAAATAACTTCATTTAATTAATTAGGAATGGCTTCTCATTTAATAAAATAAATTTGTTTAATTAATTAGAAGTAAGTACTCCATTTAATTAAATAATTTTGTTTAATTATTTCAAAAAAAATTTCAAAAATAGTCAACTCAAGTCAACTGTGGTTAAATCTGGTCAATTTTTGGTCAAACTTGATGTTTGCATATGTGAATATGAGCAAATGTGAGTATGAATTCCAGCAACAATTCGATGCAAATTCTCATTCAGCCTTTCAAAATGAAGAGATGAGGGTCTCTTAAATAGACTTTCCTAGAATTCATCAACATTTGAGATTGATTTCAATCAACGGTAAGGATTAAATTTGAAATTCAGTCATAAAGGGAGATTTTCAAATTAAAAAGAGTTAACAGATTTAATTTGAGTAAAATAACGAGTTAACTGATTCAATTTGAATAGAAAAAAGAGTTAATTGATTTAACTCATTTTTGATCAATAATGAACTGGAAATTTCCCTTTTTGAACTGAAGAGAGATTTTGTTGAGATATTTAATTTAACAAAATGAGATATGCTCTCATAATTACTTTTTCTATTTAATTAAATAATCTTTAATTAATTAGAGACACTTTTCTTATTTAATTAAATAACTTCATTTAATTAATTAGGAATGGCTTCTCATTTAGTTAAATAACTTTGTTTAATTAATTAGAAGTACTCCATTTAATTAAATAATTTCACTTAATTATTTAAAAATTTTATTCAAAAATAGTCAACTCAAGTCAACCGTGGTTAAATCTAGTCAACTTTTGGTCAAACTTGATATTTGGGTATGTGAATATGAGCAAATGTGAGTATGAATTCCAGCAACAATTCAATGCAAATTCTCATTCAACCTTTCAAAATAAAGAGATGAGGGTCTCTTAAATAAACTTTCCTGAAATTCATCAACGGTTGAGATCGATTTCAATCAACGGTCAGGATTAAAGGTGAAGTTTAGTCATAAAAAGAGATTTCCAAATTAAAAAGAGTTAACAAATTTAATTTAAGTAAAATAAAGAGTTAACTGATTCAATTTGAGTAGAAAAAGAAGTTAACTGATTTAACTCATTTTTTATCAATAGTGAAATGGAAATTTCCCTTTTTGAATTGAAGAGAGATTTTGTTGAGATATTTAATTTAATAAATTGAGATATGCTCTGATAATTACTTTTTCTATTTAATTAAATAATCTTTAATTAATTAGAGACACTTTTCTTATTTAATTAAATAACTTCATTTAATTAATTAGGAATGGCTTCTCATTTAATTAAATAACTTTGTTTAATTATTTATAAGTATGTACTCCATTTAATTAAATAATTTTGTTTAATTATTTCAATTTTTTTTTTGAAACTAGTCAACTCAAGTCAATCGTGGTTAAATCTAATCAACTTTTGGTCAAACTTGATATTTGCGTATGTGAGTATGAGCAAATGTGAGTATGAATTCCAGCAACAATTCGATGCAAATTCTCATTCAACCTTTCAAAATGAAGAGATTAGGGTCTCTTAAATAGACTTTTTTAGAATTCATCAACGGTTGCGATCAATTTCAATCAATGGTTAGGATTAAAGGTGAAGTTCAGTCATAAAAGGAGATTTCCAAATTAAAGGGAGTTAACAGATTTAATTTGAGTAAAATAAGGTGTTAACTGATTCAATTTGAGTAGAAAAAGGAGTTAACTGATTTAACTCATTTTTGATTAATAGTGAACTGGAAATTTCCCTTTTTGAACTGAAGAGACACTGTTGAGATATTTAATTAAATAAAAATAGATATGCTCTCATAATTAATTTTTCTATTTAATTAAATAATCTTTAATTAATTAGAGACACTTTTCTTATTTAATTAAATAACTTCATTTAATTAATTAGGAATGGCTTCTCATTTTATTAAATAACTTTGTTTAATTAATTAGAAGTAAGTACTCCATTTAATGTAATGCCCCGCCAAAGGATCCAAAGAATTAACCTAGAATTTCCTTAAGATTAGTAGCATTTTTTTAATTTTTTTTTAATGCAAGTAAACACCACATATAACTTATGCACAATAACGGAAGCAATAGCAATGTTCATTTGAAAGTAAACATAACATAAATAACAGATTACATTTTTTAAGATCCCTTAACGTTTAATTACATACATGAATCCATCTAGTACAACATCCTCATGAAATGATAAGTTCAATGAATACACATTACATTTCAAATGCTCATTCATCCACTGTACATGTCACAGGGTATGACAAGCTCAAAAATATACATACATAGAATAAGGTACATCATCCTATTTTAATCCATGATACATCAAAGTAGAGATAATCACATGATACATATGATACATCATCATAAAAGACATGTACATCCATCATAAAAATCAAACATAATAAAGTAAGTGCACGGTTCCTCCCAACCGTTAATAGCATCATTAGACCATCATGGATCCTAGCCATCCCTCCGTGCGTAACATTCCAAATCACTGAAGAGATCATCGGTACCAACATAGTAAGAATGTCACTCCTAATAAATACAACATCATATGTAGATGTAATCTAACATGCAAATAAAAGCATAAGATAACATCATCTAACATATGCTAATCATCAATGAAAAAGGATACACATCCACCATCATCAAGGACGCATCAACCACGATGTCTCAATGAATCTCAAAATGATAAGAGTGAAAAATACACTACCACCCGACTGCGTGGTACCAAAGTGGTCCACTCCCACCATGCTGACGAGATAATCTCAAGTCCCAAACAGGCTATCAAAATCACATAGCACAAGTCTCTATAAGTCCAAGAATCCTAAAAGTATACTAACTCAAAGGTTCCTAACACAAAATCTGACATCTAATCTCTAGAGGCACACAATTACATGTAGAAACCTACTATGCAAGCGGAAAAGTGTCATCGCAATTATCACATACAAGTTACCCTTGCAGTTAGCTAAACTCCACAGGTCCATACTAATTTCATGCGGCCACTAGTATCCTCTAATACTGTTAGTATGAGAACAAAACACTTATCTTTTTAGGTTCATTCTGTTAGTATTAGGTGTTATTGTTATCACTTATTAATCTAACTTACAATGAGTTACCTTGGCAGCCTCTTAGGGCCCCGGCCCCCATTGCAAGCCACTTCTCGTCACTACATGCAGATATCCTACCCTAATGCTCATGGACTCATTAATCTCAAAATCACAAAAGATAATCCATAAAATCATCAAATATGCATAAAAGCATCAAATCTCCATGAGCTAACATCCATAGAAAATCATGAACACAACAGCTCTCTATTGGCAACTGAAGTATCACTGATAATCAAATATCCAATGGTTCTCAATAACCAAAATATATATCTCAATCATACTAATCGAAGACTCCAAAAATGGTTGAGTCAAACATGTCACAACATGACATCATCAAGAATAAATCCACATCTCAGTCCCATCATGGTGACTAGAAAATAATGAAGGATAACTGATGTAGCTCACCCAGTTCCTATGTAGTCATGCGATAAGGAGCTTTAGAGATAGGCTCCGCTCCAGGAATCAGATCAATACCTAAGTCAATGGCCCTCTTTGGAGGCATGCCTAGGATCTCACTTGGAAAAACATCCGCATACTCCTACAAAATCGAGTGATCCAAAGTCTTCCTCATAGGATCTTCCTCATCAAGATCATTTACCATAACAGAAAATATCTAACATCCCTTATGAAAACTTTGCTTCAATTGCATAGCAGAAATCATCTGCAGAGATATAGGCCTCGGTATCCCAACTATCTTCACATCATTCCCTTGGTCATCTTGGCACAAAATGATCTTCTTCCTACAATCTATACTGTCTCTATGAGATCCAAGCTAGTCCATGCCTAAAACCACATCATAGGAACCAAGGGGTATGACTCGAAGATCCACTGCCGTATCGAAGCTTCCTAAACTAAGCCCACACTTATGAATTATGAAATCTTTGGAAACCTTAATGCCTGAGGCTAGTTCCACTTTCCAACCACGATCTTGCTTCACTGTATCCAGTTTACACTTAGAAACTATAGATGGTGAAATAAATGAATCTGTAGCTCCTGAATCAAACAATACTAAAAGAGATATACCTCTAATAGAACTTGTGGTTTCAACCACTGTTCCTTGATGATCTGCCGGACACTAATCAATTGCTAAAAAAACTCTATGAGCTCTACCTACATCACCAACTGTAGGCTTTGAAACTATAGGTCTAGGTCCTGAAAACTGAGGTGCTCGCTGAGGACACTAAGTTGCATAATGTCCAATCTGACCACATGAAAAACATTTCGTATTTCTGCCAGAACCTCTTCCCATATGTGGTACATTTGATTGCTGACGACTGTTCCTGCTTATAAAAGACTGGCTACTCTAAGCTGGCTGATTGGTCTAATTTTGTGTATTGCGTTGAGCATTGTGATTGTTCTTGGTGTTGGAACCTTTGCCACCACCTTGAGCTTGAGAATTTGAGCCCTTCTACTGCAGTGTCTGTTGAGACTGCTGCTGATACTGTTTTCCCTTAGAGAAAGAAAACTTCTTGTTACCACCTGAATTGTAGTTGCTTTTAGATCCTGATGCTACTCGCGCTCCTACAAAACCACCTTGACCAAGGTTGACACTTTTCTCAACAAGGATTGCTCAATGCATCGCATCCTTGAGGGTTTTTGTCTCAAATACCTTAACTCCCCCAATAATACGGTTATTCAAACCCTTAATAAAATGTTGTGTCAACTGAGCTGAATTTTCACTGAACCCTAAGAAAGGCATAAGCTCATAAAACTTAGGCTCATACTCGGTCACTAACAAAATGTACTATCTAAGATTATGAAATTCATTAGCCCTTTGTTGTTTCTATTCCTCTGGTAGGAATCGTTCACGAAAACTCTCTAGGAATAACTCCCATGTAACACTGCTCATATCAATTCCCAACTTCTTCTCCTCTATCATCCACCAAGTGGCCCCAAAATTCTCTAGATTAGTGATCGCAAACCTTTCCTTAACATTGCTGTCGAACTCCTGCATGGAAAAAATCTTGTCGAGAGAAATAAGCCAATGTTCGGCCACATAACCAGAACCTTGCCCATTGAAAGGCTTGATCTTGGATCTTGAAAGATCCTTCATCTAAGTGGACACAATGGACCTCTGACGATCCTTCTGAGGACTTTTAGATCTAGGTCTATGCTCTTATTTTGTCTAATGCACTTTAGGTTGTTCTTAAATAGGAGGTAGATGTTCTAGAATAGTCCGCATCATCTGTCTCAAACCAACCTCGTCAGACTTAGCTTGGTCCTCTCTATGGCTCTCTTCCTGCTGCCTACTAGAGTGCTCTTCCCTACTCTCTACATGAGCCGATCCCTCATGGGTAGACCCATAGACACTGATAGTTCTGCCACGTCCACATCCTCTACCACAGCCTCTACCATGGCCTCTAACAGAAGACCTAGTCCCATATACCATCCTACAACAGTACAAGGTACTAATTTTAGTTCTATGTCTAGGTTTAAGTAAAATTTCCAGTTTTGAAAACTAAGTGTTGAAGTATGAAAAATATAAAAGTAACAGTTCAAGTTTTGTTTCAATTCACCTAGTTTTCAAATTGAACAGATACACTTGATAGTTCAAAGTTCTAGTTGTTCCAAAATACCTAGAGCTCTCAATGTAGAAACTCGGACTCTGATACCAAATGTAATGCCCCGCCAAGGGATCCAAAGAATTAACCTAGAATTTCACTAAGATTAGTAGCATTTTTTTTTCTGCAAGTAAACACCACATATAACTTATGCACAATAACGGAAGCAATAGCAATGTTCATCTGAAACTAAACATAACATAAATAACAGATTACATTCTTTAAGATCCCTTAACATTTAATTACATACATGAGTCCATCTAGTACAACATCCTCATGAAATGATAAGTCCAATGAATACACATTACATTTAAAATGCTCATTCATCCACTATACATGTCACAGGGTATGACAAGCTCAAAAATATACATACATAGAATAAGGTACATCATCCTATTCTAATCCATGATACATCAAAGAAGAGATAATCACATGATACACATGATACATCATCATAGAAGACATATACATCCATCATAAAGATCAAACATAATAAACTAAGTGCACAGTTCCTCCCAACCGTTATTAGCATCATTAGACCATCATGGATCCTAGCCATCCCTCTGTGCATAACATTCCAAATCACCGAAGAGATCATCGGTACCAACATAGTAGGAATGTCACTCCTAATAAATACAACATCATATGTAGAAGTAATCTAACATGCAAATAAAAACATAAGATAACATCATCTAACATATGCTAATCATCAATGAAAAAGGATACACATCCACCATCATCAAGGACGCATCAACCACGATGTCTCAATGAATCTCAAAATGATAAGAGTAGAAAATACACTACCACCCGACCGTGTGGTACCAAAGTGGTCCACTCCCACCATGCTGAGGAGATAATCTCAAGTCCCAAAAAGGCTATCAAAATCACATAGCACAAATCTCCATAAGTCCAAGAATCCTAAAAGTATACTAACTCAAAGGTTCCTAACACAAAATCTGACATCTAATCTCCAAAGGCACACAATGACATGTAGGAACCTAATATGCAAGCAGGAAAGTGTCATCACAATTATCACGTACAAGTTATGCTGGCAGTTAGCTAAACTCCACGGGTCCATACTGATTTCATGCGGCCACTAGTATCCTCTCATACTGACGAGGCATACTACGGAATGCAAGGTCGCAACCATGTGTCTCACTACTCTCATCCTAGCCTGTACAAGCGCTCAAGGCATGGGCGAGAAATTTTTTTTTATCTTTTTAGGTTCATTCTGTTAGTATTAGGTGTGAATGTTATCTCTTATTAATCCAACTTACAATGAGTTACCCTGGCAGCCTCTTAGGGCCCCGACCCCCATTGCAAGCCACTTCCCGTCACTACATGCAGATATCCTACCCTAATGCTCATGGACTCATAAATCTCAAAATCATAAAAGATAATCCATAAAATCATCAAATATGTATAAAAATATCAAATCTCCATGAGCTAACATCCATAGAAAATCATGAACACAACAACTCTCTATTGGCAACTGAAGTATCACTGATAATCAAATATCCAATGGTTCTTAATAACCAAAATATATATCTCAATCATACTGATCGAAGACTCCAAAAATGGTTGAGTCAAACATGTCACAACATGACATCATCAAGAATAAATCCACATCTCAGTCCCATCATGGCGACTAGAAAATAATCAAGGATAACTGATCGATGACCAAAATAATGGTTAGGTCAAGAGTCTCATACACAAGAATCTCAACTATAACAATCAGTAATCACATCCAATACTTAGAGCATTCCATCGCAAACCATGGTTGGGTTTATAAAGATCAAGATTAAAACATCATCATGTCACCACAATCACATAACCCCCAAGCCTCAGGTAGACGTCCTATACTGGTCAACACCAGTCAACCCAAAACTCAAAACAATAGCATAAAGAATACACAATGTAAACACATGTTTTTTTGCTAAGTTTTAAAATTTGAATTTAAAAGTCTCAGTTTACGTTTTTCCAAATTATATTAAGTGGAGAAATTTCACGTTTTTCCTAACCCATGTATTTGTTTGATAGATAAAAGTTTCTCCCCAAAACTATTAGACTCAATTTTCTAATTGATCTAATAATATTTTGTTTATGTAACATTGTTTGAAAATTGACACTCTCAATGAATCAAAACTTTGATTATATATTATAATAACTAATCTTAATTAAACTGAGTTTAATTAAATTAATTATTAATATCTCTTCATAATTGACAAGCTGAATATCAATATCTTAAATAATTAAAAGAGTGATCCATTAATTTAAAACTTTATAATATTCATTTATAATTAATTATATATACATATATACTTATATACATATATAAATATATATATATATATATATATATATATATATACACATACATAAATATATATATATATATATAATAACATTTAATAATTAATGATATTGCAACAAAATCGAGATTCATATCCAAATCTCATATGAAATAACATTGCAAATAAAATTTTATATAATTTAAAACCAAACTCAAATCGCAATGCGATTTTAAAATCGTGCGGCCCAATACATCTGCACCGCAGGTACACTACAGATCGTAGGTACCCTGCGATCTCGCAAGCCTGCGGTGGGTGGGGTATATAATACCCGCCCAACATCATATATATATATATATATATATATATATATATATATATATATATATATATATATATATATATATATATATATTAATGCAATTTTCAATAACATTTTTTTATAAAAACGTTCCTATGCGATATGAAATACTATTAACATGAAACTCTATCGTGATTTGACATTCGATTACTATACATGTATATATATATGGGTATATATGTATATATATGTGTGTATATATATATATACACGCAAAGTTTATCACCATCACAGCACATACATATATATATATATGTATATGTATATAATGATATATACGTATATGTGTATGCAGATTCAAGAATATACACAGTTTACTTAGAAATTCTAATTTTTAGAATTTTTCTTTAAATCTTTGATCTTCAAATTTATCCAATAAATAATCTAATAGGTTTGGCTATGAATTTAAACCCTAGCCCCATTTTCTTTCAGATCTATGCATATAAAGATTTCCACATAAATTAAATTGCCCATATTGAGAATGCATACAATAAAAATATGAAATTCCTCAGAAGACATATGGAAGACATGAAGAAGACAAGGAATGTAAGATGTGGAAATAGTATAAGTAAAATCACAAGAATCTACCAAGATTCTGATGCTAATTTTCTCTTCCTCAGAAAACTCACAAAGCAAGCTCCCTTCTTCAGAATTTTCAAATCCTCCAATGCTCCAATTGCACTCCAAACGCTATGCCTAAGCTTCTAGGAATGCCTGAATATAAAGAGCTTTTAGGAAACATTTAGAATGCTTCTAGAAACAGGTGGAAGGTGTCACCAACTAAACATGGGTCTTTTCCAACCTTCAAGATGAGCCTTAGGGTTGTAGACACCATGTGCTTAATTGATGAATTAACCCCCATGTTGTTGACACATGAGAAATAGAGAAGTGCATTAATTCCCATGCAAGCTTATAACTCCAATCCACTTTTTATATAATTTTTATTTCAATTTTTATAACTTCCATTTTAATTTTTATAACTTTTATTATTATTATTTATTTATTACTTTATTATTATTATTAATTTTAATTTTTAATTTTTTTTTATTTAATTCATTTTCCTCAATAATTCTCATTTAATTAATTACAATCAAAATATCAAATAACATGATATTTTATATTAATTTTTTCAAATAATTAATTTATTAATTAAATCCATTTATTAAGACTTAATTAATAGAAAATTCACCATAGACCTCCAAGATAAAATAAGAAAACCCATCATAGAACAAATCATACAAAATCAGTCTAAAGGGTTAAAAATCACGAAATATGTCATCTGACAAATTCGGTGGGTACTCAACTCTGATTCTTGTCCTAACTCACTAGGACAAATGGTTTTAGGGTTTGGGATTAATTTATCTCCCTTCTCTTATCATTGAGATAGTATAATAGGGTATGCTAATCCTGGCAATTCAGGGAAGTCAATACACGGTACCTACAACCTACAGAAAAACCATGCATGTACATACAATATATATAATGCTAAGTTAAACAGACAATGGCAGGAAGTGGTGCATAGTGTAGATCCTGACTAAGCAGGTGACTACGACTCCCTTCCTTAACCACATCAGAAATGCCATACAATAAGAAAACACGCACACCAGACACATGCAAATATGGGGTAAGTATCCATAATAAAACACAAAAGATAATAAACCATCCACCTAATCATCAATAATACTTAAAAACAGTATAATGATCATCATGTATGCATGAAATGTAAAATCTAAAGGATCTCATCATATAACCACGGAATCCATAACATAATGTCTGATAGTGTCAAAACAATACCACTAATCCATCAACATAAAACTAGTCTATCACAGTCTGATAATAATAGCATCAATGTCTAGAAAAGATGTGAACGAGGGTAGGCACTACATTTAATTAAATAATTTCATTTAATTATTTCAAAATTCTTTTCGAAACTAGTCAACTCAAGTCAACCATGGTTAAATTTGGTCAACTTTTGGTTAAACTTGATCTTTGCGTATGTGAATATGAACAAATGTGAGTAGGAATTCTAGCAACAATTCTATGCAAATTCTCATTCAACCTTTCAAAATGAAGAGATGAGGGTCTCTTAAATAGACATTCCTGAAATTCATCAACGGTTGAGATCAATTTCAATCAACGGTCAGGATTAAAGGTCAAGTTCAGTCATAAAGGGAGATTTCCAAATTAAAGGGAGTTAGCAGATTTAATTTGAGTAAAATAAGGAGTTAACTGATTCAATTTGAGTAGAAAAAGGAGTTAACTGATTTAACTCATTTTTGATGAATAGTGAAATGGAAATTTCTCTTTTTGAACTGAAGAGAGATTTTGTTGAGATATTTAATTTAATAAAATGAGATCTACTCTCATAATTTCTTTTTTTATTTAATTAAATAACTTTGTTTAATTAATTAGAATTAAGTACTACATTTAATTAAATAATTTCATTTAATTATTTCAAAATTCTTTTCGAAACTAGTCAACTCAAGTCAACCGTGGTTAAATCTGGTCAACTTTTGGTCAAACTTGATCATTGCGTATGTGAATATGAGAAAATGTGATTATGAATTCCAGCACCAATTCGATGCAAATTCTCATTCAACCTTTCAAAATGAAGAGATGAGGGTTTCTTAAATAGACTTTCCTGGAATTCATCAACGGTTGAGATCGATTTCTATCAACGGTCAGGATTACAGGTGAAGTTCAGTCATAAAGGAAGATTTCCAAATTAAAGGGAGTTAACATATTTAATTTGAGTAAAATAAGGAGTTAACTGATTCAATTTGAGTAGAAAAAGGAGTTAACTGATTTAACTCATTTTTTTATCAATAGTAACCTGAAAATTTCCCTTTTTGAACTGAAGAGAGATTTTGTTGAGATATATAATTTAATAAAATGCGATATGCACTCATAATTAGTTTTTCTATTTAATTAAATAATCGTTAATTAATTAGAGAAACTTTTCTTATTTAATTAAATAACTTCATTTAATTAATTAGGAATGGCTTCTCATTTAATTAAGGAAATTTGTTTAATTAATTAGAAGTAAGTACTCCATTTAATTAAATAATTTCGTTTAACTACTTCAAAATTATTTTCGAAACTAGTCAACTCAAGTCAACCGTTGTTAAATCTAGTCAACTTTTGGTCAAACTTGATATTTGCATATGTGAATATGAGCAAATGTGAGTATGAATTCCAGCAACAATTCGATGCAAATTCTCATTCAACCTTTCAAAATAAAGAGATGAGGGTCTGTTAAATAGACTTTCCTTAAATTCATCAACGGTTGAGATCAATTTAATTCAACGGTCAGGATTAAAGGTGAAATTCAGTCATAAAGGGATATTTCCAAATTAAAGGGAGTTAACAGATTTAATTTGAGTAAAATATGGGGTTAACTAATTCAATTTGAGCAGAAAAAGGAGTTAACTAATTTAACTCATTTTTGATCAATAGTGAATTGAAAATTTCCCTTTTTGAACTAAAGAGAGATTTTGTTGAGATATATAATTTAATAAAACGAGATATGCTCTCATAATTACTTTTTCCATTTATTTAAATAATCTTTAATTAATTAGAGTCACTTTTCTTATTTAATTAAATAACTTCATTTAATTAATTAGAAATGGATTCTCATTTAATTAAATAACTTTTTTTAATTAATTAGAAGTAAGTACTCCATTTAATTAAATAATTTCGTTTAATTATTTCAAATTTTTTTTCAAAACTAGTCAACTCAAGTCAACCGTGGTTAAATCTCGTCAACTTTTGGTCAAACTTGATCTTTGCGTATGTGAATATGAGCAAATGTGAGTATGAATTCTAGCAACAATTCGATGCAAATTTTCATTCAACTTTTCAAAATGAAGAGATGAGGGTCTCTTAAATAGACTTTCTTGGAATTCATTAACGGTTGAGATCGATTTCAATCAACGGTCAGGATTAAAGGTGAAGTTCAGTCATAAAGGAAGATTTTCAAATTAAAGGGAGTTAACAGATTTAATTTGAGTAAACTAAGGTGTTAAATGGTTCAATTTGAGTAGAAAAAGGAGTTGACTGATTTAACTCATTTTTTTATCAATAGTGAACTGGAAATTTCCCTTTTTGAACTGAAGAGAGATTATGTTGAGATATTTAATTTAACAAAATGAGATATGCTCTCTTAATTACTTTTTCTATTTAATTAAATAATCTTTAATTAATTAGAGACACTTTTCTTATTTAATTAAATAACTTCATTTAATTAATTAGGAATGGCTTCTCATTTAATTAAATAACTTTTTTTAATTAATTAGAAGTAAGTACTCCATTTAATTAAATAATTTTATTTAATCATTTCAAAATTTATTTCGAAACTAGTCAACTCAAGTCAACCTTGGTTAAATCTGGTCAATTTTTGGTCAAACTTGTTCTTTGCGTATGTGAATATGAGCAAATGTGAGTATGAATTTCAGCAACAATTCGATGCAAATTCTCATTCAACCTTTGAAAAGAAAGAGATGAGGGTCTCTTAAACAGACTTTCTTGGAATTCATCAATGGCTGAGATTGATTTCAATCAATGGTTAGGATTAAAGGTGAAGCTCAGTCATAAAGGGAGATTTCCAAATTAAAGGGAGTTAATAGATTTAATTTGAGTAAAATAAGGAGTTAACTGATTCAATTTGAGTAGAAAAAGGAGTTAAATGATTTAACTCATTTTTGATCAATAGTGAACTGGAAATTTCCCTTTTTGAACTGAAGAGAGATTTTGTTGAGATATTTAATTTAATAAAATGAGTTATGCTCTGATAATTAATTTTTCTATTTAATTAAATAATCTTTAATTAATTAGAGACACTTTTCTTATTTAATTAAATAATTTCATTTAATTAATTAGGAATGGCTTCTCATTTAATTAAATAACATTGTTTAAATAATTAGAAGTAAGTACTCTATTTAATTAAATAATTTCATTTAATTATTTCAAAATTCTTTTCGAAACTAGTCAACTCAAGTCAACCATGGTTAAATCTGGTCAACTTTTGGTCAAACTTGATCTTTGCGTATGTGAATATGAGCAAATGTGAGTATGAATTCCAACAACAATTCGATGCAAATTCTCATTCAACCTTTCAAAATGAAGAGATGAGGGTCTCTTAAATAGACTTTCCTTGAATTCATCAATGGTTGAGATCGATTTCAATCAACAGTCAGGATTAAAGGTGAAGCTCAATCATAAAGGGAGATTTCCAAATTAAAGGGAGTTAATAGATTTAATTTGAGTAAAATAAGGAGTTAACTGATTCAATTTGAGTAGTAAAAGGAGTTAACTGATTTAACTCATTTTTGATCAATAGTGAATTGAAAATTTCCCCTTTTGAACTGAAGAGAGATTTTGTTGAGATATTTAATTTAACAAAATGAGATATGCTCTCTTAATTACTTTTTCTATTTAATTAAATAATCTTTAATTAATTAGAGACACTTTTCTTATTTAATTAAATAACTTCATTTAATTAATTAGGAATGGCTTCTCATTTAATTAAATAACTTTTTTTAATTAATTAGAAGTAAGTACTCCATTTAATTAAATAATTTTATTTAATCATTTCAAAATTTATTTCGAAACTAGTCAACTCAAGTCAACCTTGGTTAAATCTGGTCAATTTTTGGTCAAACTTGTTCTTTGCGTATGTGAATATGAACAAATGTGAGTATGAATTTCAGCAACAATTCGATGCAAATTCTCATTCAACCTTTGAAAAGAAAGAGATGAGGGTCTCTTAAACAGACTTTCTTGGAATTCATCAATGGCTGAGATTGATTTCAATCAATGGTTAGGATTAAAGGTGAAGCTCAGTCATAAAGGGAGATTTCCAAATTAAAGGGAGTTAATAGATTTAATTTGAGTAAAATAAGGAGTTAACTGATTCAATTTGAGTAGAAAAAGGAGTTAAATGATTTAACTCATTTTTGATCAATAGTGAACTGGAAATTTCCCTTTTTGAACTGAAGAGAGATTTTGTTGAGATATTTAATTTAATAAAATGAGTTATGCTCTGATAATTAATTTTTCTATTTAATTAAATAATCTTTAATTAATTAGAGACACTTTTCTTATTTAATTAAATAATTTCATTTAATTAATTAGGAATGGCTTCTCATTTAATTAAATAACATTGTTTAAATAATTAGAAGTAAGTACTCTATTTAATTAAATAATTTCATTTAATTATTTCAAAATTCTTTTCGAAACTAGTCAACTCAAGTCAACCATGGTTAAATCTGGTCAACTTTTGGTCAAACTTGATCTTTGCGTATGTGAATATGAGCAAATGTGAGTATGAATTCCAACAACAATTCGATGCAAATTCTCATTCAACCTTTCAAAATGAAGAGATGAGGGTCTCTTAAATAGACTTTCCTTGAATTCATCAATGGTTGAGATCGATTTCAATCAACAGTCAGGATTAAAGGTGAAGCTCAATCATAAAGGGAGATTTCCAAATTAAAGGGAGTTAATAGATTTAATTTGAGTAAAATAAGGAGTTAACTGATTCAATTTGAGTAGTAAAAGGAGTTAACTGATTTAACTCATTTTTGATCAATAGTGAATTGAAAATTTCCCCTTTTGAACTGAAGAGAGATTTTGTTGAGATATTTAATTTAATAAAATGAGATATGCTCTTATAATTACTTTTTCTATTTAATTAAATAATCTTTAATTAATTAGAGACGCTTTTCTTATTTAATTAAATAACTTCATTTAGTTAATTAGTAATGGCTTCTTATTTAATTAAATAACTTTGTTTAATTAATTAGAAGTGATCCATTTAAATAAATAATTTTTGTTTCATTATTTCAGAACTCTTTTCGAACCTAGTCAACTCAAGTCAACCATGGTTAAATCTGGTCAACTTTTTGTCAATCTTGATGTTTGCGTATGTCAATATGAGAAAATGTGAGTATGAATTCCAGCAATAATTCAATGCAAATTCTCATTCAACCTTTGAAAATAAAAAGATGGGGGTCTCTTAAATAGGCTTTCCTAGAATTCATCAACGGTTGAGATGGATTTCAATCAACGGTTAGGATTAACGGTGAAGTTTAGTGATAAAGGGAGATTTCCAAATTAAAGGGAGTTAACAGATTTAATTTGAGTAAAATAAGGAGTTAACTAATTCAATTTGAGTAGAAAAAGGAGTTTATTGATTTAACTCATTTTTGATCAATAATGAACTGGAAATTTTTTCCTTTTTGAACTGAGGAGAGATTTTGTTGAGATAGTTAATTTAATAAAATGAGACATGCTCTCATAATTACTTTTTTTATTTAATTAAATAATCTTTAATTAATTAGAGACACTTTTCTTATTTAATTAAATAACTTCATTTAATTAATTAGGAATGACTTTTCATTTAATTAAATAAATTTGTTTAATTAATTAGAAGTATGTACTCCATTTAATTAAATAATTTCGTTTAATTATTTCAAAATTCTTGTCGAAACTAGTCGACTCAAGTCAACCGTGGTTAAATATGATCAACTTTTGGTCAAACTTGATCTTTGGGTATGTGAATATGAGCAAATGTGAGTATGAATTCCAGCAACAATTCGATGCAAATTCTCATTCAACCTTTCAAAATGAAGAGATGAGGGTCTCTTAAATAGACTTTTTTGGAATTCATCAACGGTTGAGATCGTTTTCAATCAACGGTCAGGATTAAAGGTGAAGTTCAATCATAAAAGGAGATTTTCAAATTTAAGAGAGTTAACAGATTTAATTTGAGTAAAATAAGGAGTTAACTGATTCAATTTGAGTAGAAAAAGGAGTTAACTGATTTAACTCATTTTTGATCAATAGGGAACTGGAAATTTTCCTTTTTGAATTGAAGAGAGATTTTGTTGAGATATTGTAAGGTCCCTCCTCACATGTACTTATTAAATATGAATTTCTCTATCAAATTTGCTGTACGAGATTTGAATGGATATGGAATAATGTTGTAAGTTTTTTTTTTAAGATGTCCTAATAAAAATTGAGAACAACAGATACATCCATTCTTTAATACTTAAATATTAGAGAATGACTATGTTGTCTTGACTATTTAAACATTAAATTTGCACTAACAATAATACAAGGTGTTTCACTTAATGATGATGTTATTGATTTTGTTACCTCAAGGATATAAGTAGGATGAAAGAAACCCTTATTGATGTATGTTTGAATTTATGTGGATTTCTGATACATATACATATATGTACATGTGATTTTATGGGACTATTGATGTGTGCAATGAGTGTGCAGATATTTAGCCGAGAAATCGTACGAAGGAACATAACTGATCCCTATGTGCTAATTTTGGAAACCTTGTTGTTCGTAATTCAAGTATTGTATTGTGATATGTGTGTATGTAGCTCTCTGTGTTCAGTAGATGTTAGTGTTCGTAACTATGTTCTTTTAGTGTCACTTAGCACTCATGAATTGTTTGTGTTCTTTAGCATGCTGGTTAGGGTTAGTTGTGTAACCCAAGGACCTAAGTTGGTTTAAGTTAGTGTCAGTTTGCTAATTGGGTTCTTAATTGAGTTTAGTCATCCTTAATCCAGATTAGTGCTTAATTTGCATTTTACAGTTGTTAGTTGGTCCTAATTATTTTTCTAGCCTTTGTTTGGCTCTAAACCTATTCCTAAGGCTTTAAAATATGAAATATTTATACCCAAGGGGTATGGGTATGGGTTATGGTTCTTTTCAGACCCCTAAGCCCCTTTTTCTTGACTTTTGAGGCCACTCAAAAAGTCTCTTTTTGCTTTTGTGTGGAAATTGACTATGGCTACCATGAGTTTCACTACTCCACCTCCACTTAGTGTTTAACCATAGCATGGGTTGAGTTAGTAGTTTCTAGAATTATAAGTGGGTGGGAGAAGTTACTAATCCTTTTGGTGGTTGAGTTTGAGGCTTATTTAGAGGCCTTCTTAGACTAGTTGAGGCTGTTACCCAATCTCTACATTTAGAGAGGAGTCTTGGAAGATTGGATCAAGGAAGGGGAAAACTCTACTCAAAATTTTTCATTGCCATTACCACTTTGTGAAGGTAGGAATTCTCATCTCCCTTATTCAGATTTTCATGTTTGTTTCATGCTTATGCTATCTTGTTGTTGTTTGAATATTTGTGTGTTTGTGGGTATGTCGATGAAGCTTTGAAAACTATGTTATTTTGGATGTTTTCTTTTCTTGTTTTTTGTTGAATTTTTAGATGTTCTTGCATGGGTGTTTTGGCATTACTCACCCTTGGAGAGGAAAAAAGTGGCCAATTTCAGGAAAGGGCATTTTAGTTGGACTCCAACAGTGTAGAGTCTCTTCTCAGGATGAGAAGAGGGAAAAAGGGTAGGGTGTTATGGGCCCCTGCCTGTCAGCACAAACTTCGTATGAGTATGACATGTTAAAATGGAAGAACGGAAGTTCTTGATTTATAGCCCCGATTGGGCATCTATTTTGGTGTTGTGCTTGACTTCTCCTGTTGGAAAAATCTACCTTTCCCTAGTTTTGATTTATTGTGAATCCTATTGTGTAAACCATGTATGAATAAGCATGTTTGATTGTCTCTTGGTTATGCTTGGTTGTCACCCGATCAAATTTTGTTCCCTCCATGGTTCTTGAATGTGTTGCAGAATTCATTTTGAATCCCTTGATGAGGGTCATGAAGAAAATTCAATTAAATTGTTGTAATTGGGATTGATATCCTATATATTTTGTATTTTAAACTTTGCTGTAAATGGCAACGAAGTCGGGTTCTCTTCCTGGTTCTTTCCCGGCTGAACCTTTGAATCAGGTTTGCCAATAAAATGGTGTTCAAGTTATATGCTTGCATTGAGTCTTATAGCTTGTTTTCAATTTTGCATAAGTAATTTAAGAAAAAAAATAAAATCAGATGTGATGGTGTTACCCTACTGCACATTTTTATGATTGGTAATCACATTCATTTAAATTAGATTAATCACATAACATATTGATATATACTTAGCGGTGCAATTTTAAGTTTAAAATATGTTAAGAAAATTTGCATTTGAGTTGTGTTTAAATTTTATAGTTATACATGTGCATGAGAAAGTTAAGTGAAGTTATTTGAAAACTTGTTTACTACATTTAATCCTATTATGCCTTTTCAATATTAAATCATAACTTGTTGGCATTTTTGGGCATGACAGATATTTAATTTAATAAAATGACATATGAACTCATAATTACTTTTTCTATTTAATTAAATAACCTTTAATTAATTAGAGACACTTTTCTTGTTTAATTAAATAACTTCATTTAATTAATTAGGAATGGCTTCTCATTTAATTAAATAACTTTGTTTAATTAATTAGAAGTAAGTACTCCATTTAATTAAATAATTTTATTTACTTATCTCAAAATTCTTTTCGAAACTAGTCAACTCAAGTCAACCGTGGTTAGATCTAGTCAACTTTTGGTCAAACTTGATCTTTGCGTATGTGAATATGAGCAAATGCGAGTATGAATTCTAGCAACAATTCAATGCAAATTCTCATTCAACCTTTCAAAATGAAGAGATGAGGGTCTCTTAAATAGACTTTCTTGGAATTCGTCAACGGTTGAGATCGATTTCAATCATTGGTCAGGATTAAAGGTGAAGTTCAGTCATAAAGGGAGATTTCCAAATTAAAGGGAGTTAACAAATTTAATTTGAGTAAAATAAGGAGTTAACTGATTCAATTTGAGTAGAAAAAGGAGTTATCTGATTTAACTCATTTTTGATCAATAGTGAACTAAAAATTTTCCCTTTTGAACTGAAGAGAGATCTTATTGAGATATTTAATTTAATAAAATGAGATATGCTCTCATAATTAATTTTTTATTAAATTAAATAATCTTTAATTAATTAGAGACACTTTTCTTATTTAATTAAATAACTTCATTTAATTAATTAGGAATGACTTCTCATTTAATTAAATAACTTCATTTAATTAATTAGGAATAGCTTCTTATTTAATTAAATAACTTTGTTTAATTAATTAGAAGTAAGTACTCCATTTAATTAAATAATTTTGTTTAATTATTTCAAAAAAAAATTTGAAACTAGTCAACTCAAGTCAACCTTGTTTAAATCTGGTCAACTTTTGGTCAAACTTTATCTTTGCATATGTGAATATGAGCAAATGTGAGTATGAATTCTAGCAACAATTCGATGCAAATTCTCATTCAACTTTTCAAAATGAAGAGATGAGGGTCTCTTAAATAGACTTTCTTGGAATTCACCAACGGTTGAAATCGATTTCAATCAACGGTCAGGATTAAAGGTGCAGTTCAGTCATAAAGCAAGATTTTCAAATTAAAGGGAGTTAATAGATTTAATTTGAGTAAAATAAGGAGTTAACTGATTCAATTTGAGTAGAAACAGGAGTCAATTGATTTAACTCATTTTTTATCAATAGTAAACTAAAAAATTTCCTTTTTGAACAGAAGAGAGATTTTGTTGAGATATTTACTTTAATAAAATGAGATATGCTCTCATAATTACTTTTTCTATTTAATTAAATAATCTTTAATTAATTACAGACACTTTTTTTATTTAATTAAATAACTTCATTTAATTTATTAGGAATGGCTTCTCATTTCATTAAATAACTTTGTTTAATTAATTAGAAGTAAATACTCCATTTAATTAAATAATTTCGTTTAATTATTTCAAAATTCTTTTCGAAACTAGTCAACTCAAGTCAACCGTAGTTAAATTTGGTCAATTTTTGGTCAAACTTGATCTTTACATATGTGAATATGAGCAAATGTGAGTATGAATTCCAGCAACATTTTGATACAAATTTTCATTCAACCTTTTAAAATGAAGAGATGAGGGTCTCTTAAATAGACTTTTTTGGAATTCATCAATGGTTGATATCGATTTCAATCAACGGTCAGGATTAAAGGTGAAGTTCAGTCATAAAGAGAGATTTCCAAATTAAAGGTAGTTAACAGATTTAATTTGAGTAAAATAAGGAGTTAATTGATTCAATTTGAGTAGAAAAAAGAGTTAACTGATTTAACTAATTTTTTATCAATAGTGAACTGAAAATTTCCCTTTTTGAACTGAGGAGAGATTTTGTTGAGATATTTAATTTAATAAAATGAGATATGCTCTCATAATTACTTTTTCTAGTTAATTAAATAATCTTTAATTAATTAGAGACACCTTTCTTATTTAATTAAATAACTTCATTTGATTAATTAGGAATGACTTCTCATTTAATTAAATAACTTTGTTTAATTAATTAGAATTAAGTACTCCATTTAATTAAATAATTTCATTTAATTATTTCAAAATTTTTTTCTAAACTAGTCAACTCAAGTCAACTGTGGTTAAATTTAGTCAACTTTTGGTCAAACTTGATCTTTGCGTATGTGAATATGAGCAAATGTGAGTTTGAATTTCAGCAACAATTCGATGCAAATTCTCATTCAACCTTTCAAAATGAAGAGATGAGGGTCTCTTAAATAGACTTTTCTATAATTCACCAACAGTTGAGATCAATTTCAATCAACGGTCAGGATTAAAGGTGAAGTTCAGTCATAAAGGGAGATTTTCAAATTAAAAAGCATTAACAGATTTAATTTGAGTAAAATAAGGAGTTAACTAATTCAATTTGAGTAGAAAAAGGAGTTAACTTATTTAAGTCATTTTTGATCAATAGCGAATTGAAAATTTCCCTTTTTGATCTGAAGAGAGATTTTGTTGAGATATTTAATTTTATAAAATGGGATATGCTCTCATCATTACTTTTTCTAATTAATAAAATAATCTTTAATTAATCAGAGAGACTTTTCTTATTTAATTAAATAATTTTATTTAATTAATTAGGAATGACTTGTCATTTAATTAAGTAACTTTGTTTAACTAATTAGAAGTAAGTACTCCATTTCATTAAATAATTTCATATAATTATTTCAAAATTTTTTTCGAAACTAGTCAACTCAAATCAACCGTGCTTAAATCTGGTCAACTTTTGGTCAAACTTAATATTTGCATATGTGAATATAAGCAAATGTGAGTATGAATTCCAGCAACAATTCGATGCAAATTCTCATTCAACATTTCAAAATGAAGAGATGAGGGTCTCTTAAATAGACTTTCCTAAAATTCATCAACGATTGAGATCGATTTCAATCAATGCTCAGGATTAAAGGTGAAGTTCAGTCATAAAGGGAGATTTCCAAATTCAAGGGAGTTAATAGATTTAATTTGAGTAAAATAAGGAGTTAACTCATTCAATTTCTCATTCAACCTTTCAAAATTATTTTTGAAACTAATCAGCTCAACTCAACCGTGGTTAAATCTGGTTAACTTTTGGTCAAACTTGATATTTGCATATGTGAATATGAGCAAATGTGAGTATGAATTCTAGCAACAATTCGATGCAAATTCTCATTCAACTTTTCAAAATGAAGAGATGAGGGTCTCTTAAATAGACTTTCCTAGAAGTCATTAACGATTGAGATCGATTTCAATCCACAGTCAGGATTAAAAGCAAAGTTCAGCCATAAAGGAAGATTTCCAAATTAAAGCGAGTTAACAGATTTAATTTGAGTGAAATAAGGAGTTAATTGATTATATTTGAGTAGAAAAAGGAGTTAACAGATTTAATTTGAGTACAATAAGGAGTTAACTGATTCAATATGAGTAGAAAAAGGAGTTAACTGATTTAACTCATTTTTGATCAATAGTGAACTAGAAATTTCCCTTTTTGAACTGAAGAGAGATTTTTTTGAGATATTTAATTTAATAAAATTAGACATGCTCTCATAATTACTTTTTCTATTTCATTAAATAATCTTTAATTAATTAGAGACACTTGTCTTATTTAGTTAAATAACTTCATTTAATCAATTAGGAATGGCTTCTCATTTAATTAAATAACTTTGTTTAATTAATTAGAAGTAAATACTCTATTTAATTAAATAATTTCGTTTAATTATTTCAAAATTCTTTTCGAAACTAGTCAACTCAAGTCAATTGTCGTTAAATCTGGTCAACTTTTGGTCAAACTTGATCTTTGCGTATGTGAATATGAGCAAATGTGAGAATGAATTCCAGCAACAATTTGATGCAAATTCTCATTCAACCTTTAAAAAAGAAGAGATGAGGGTCTCTTAAATAGACTTTCCTGGAATTCATCAACGGTTGAGATCGATTTCAATCAATGGTCAGGATTAAAAGTGAAGTTCAGTCATAAAGGAAGATTTTCAAATTAAAGGGAGTTAACAGATTTAATTTTAGTAAAATAAGGAGTTAAATGATTCAATTTGAGTAGAAAAAGGAATAAACTGATTTAACTCATTTTTTATCAATAGTAAACTGGAAATTTCCCTTTTTGAACTGAAGAGAGATTTTGTTGAGATATTTAATTTAATAAAATGAGATATTCTCACATAATTAATTTTTCTATTTAATTAAATAATCTTTAATTAATTAGAGACAAATTTCTTATTTAATTAAATAACTTCATTTAATTAATTAGGAATGGCTTGTCATTTAATTAAGTAACTTTGTTTAATTAATTAGAAGTAAGTAATCGATTTAATTAAATAATTTCATATAATTATTTCAAAATTCTTTTCGAAACTAGTCAACTCAAACCAACCGTGCTTAAATCTGGTCAACTTTTGGTCAAGCTTGATATTTACATATGTGAATATGAGCAAATGTGAGTATGAATTCCAGCAACAATTCAATGCAAATTCTCATTCAACATTTCAAAATGAAGAGATGAGGGTCTCTTAAATAGACTTTCCTAAAATTCATCAACGATTGAGATCGATTTCAATCAATGCTCAGGATTAAAGGTGAAGTTCAGTCATAAAGGTAGATTTTCAAATTAAAGGCTGTTAATAGATTTAATTTGAGTAAAATAAGGAGTTAACTGATTCAATTTGAGTAGAAAAAAGAGTTAACTACTATAACTCATTTTTGATTAATAATGAACTGAAAATTTCCCTTTTTGAACTGTAGAGAGATTTTGTTGAGATATTTAATTTAATAAAATGAGATATGCTCTCATAATTACATTTTCTATTTAATTAAATAATCTTTAATTAATTAGATACACTTTTTGTATTTAATTAAATAAATTCATTTAATTAATTAGGAATGGCTTCTCATTTAATTAAATAACTTTTTTTAATTAATTAGAAGTAAGTACTCCATTTAATTAAATAATTTCATTTAATTATTTCAAAATTATTTTTGAAACTAGTCAACACAAGTCAACTGTGGTTAAATTTGGTCAACATTTTGTAAAACTTGATCTTTGCGTATGTGAATATGAGCTAATATGAGTATGAATTTCAGCAACAATTCGATGTAAATTCTCATTGAACCTTTCAAAATGAAGACATGAGGGTCTCTTAAATAGACTTTCTTGGAATTCATTAAGAGTTGAGATCGATTTCAATTAAAGGTCAAGATTAAAGGTGAAGTTCAATCATAAAGGTAGATTTCCAAATTAAAGAGAGTGAACAGATTTAATTTGAGTAAAATAAGGAGTTAATTGATTCAATTTGAGTAGAAAAATGAGTTAACTGATTTAACTCATTTTTTATCAATAGTGAACTGGAAATTTCAATTTTTTAATTGAAGAGAGGTTTTGTTGAGATATTTAATTTAATAAAATTAGATATGCTATCATAATTACTTTTTCTATTTAATAAAATAATCTTTTATTAATTAGAGACACTTTTCTTATTTAATTAAACAATTTCATTTAATTAATTAGGAATGGCTTCTCATTTAATTAAATAACTTTATTTAATTAATTAGAAGTAAGTACTTCATTTAATTAAATAATTTTGTTTAATTATTTCAAAAAAAAATTCGAAACTAGTCAACTCAAGTCAACCGTGGTTAAATCTGGTCAACTTTTGGTCAACCTTGATCTTTGTGTATGTGAATATGAGCAAATGTGAGTATGAATTCCAGCAACAATTCGATGCAAATTCTCATTCAACCTTTCAAAATGAAGAGATGAGGGTCTCTTAAATAGACTTTCCTAGAATTCATCAATCGTTGAGATTGATTTCAATCAACGGTCAGGATTAAAAGTGAAGTTTAGTCATAAAGGGAGATTCACAAATTAAAGGGAGTTAACAGATTTAATTTGAGTAAAATAAGGAGTTAACTGATTCCATTTGAGTAGAAAAAAGAGTTAACCCATTTAACACATTTCTTATCAATAGTGAAACAAAAATTTTCCTTTTTGAACCGAAGAGATATTTTGTTGAGATATTTAATTTAATAAAATGAGATATGCTCTCATAATTACATTTTCTATTTAATTAAATAATCTTTAATTAATTAGAGACACTTTTCTTATTTAATTAAATAACTTCATTTAATTAATTAGGAATGGGTTCTCATTTAATTAAATAACTTTGTTTAATTAATAAGAAGTAAGTACTCCATTTAATTAAATAATTTTATTTAATTATTTCAAAATTCTTTTCAAAAGTAGTTAACTCAAGTCAACCGTGGTTAAATCTGGTCAACTTTTGGTCAAACTTGATCTTTGCGTATGTGAATATGAGCAAATGTGAGTATGAATTTTAGAAACAATTCGATGTAAATTCTCATTCAACTTTTCAAAATGAAGAGATGAGGGTTTCTTAAATATACTTTCTTGGAATTCATTAACGGTTGAGATCGATTTCAATTAAAAGTCAAGATTAAAGATGGAGTTCAATCATAAAGGGAGATTTCCAAATTAAAGGGAGTTAACAGATTTAATTTGAGTAAAATAAGGAGTTAACTGATTCAATTTGAGTAGAAAAATTAGTTAACTGATTTAAGTCATTTTTTATCAATAATGAACTGGAATTTTCCTTTTTGAATAGAAGAGAGATTTTGTTGAGATATTTAATTTAATAAAATGAGATATGCTATCATAATTACTTTTTCTAATTAATTAAATAATCTTTAATTAATTAGAGACACTTTTCTTATTTAATTAAATAACTTCATTTAATTAATTAGGAATGGCTTCTCATTTAATTAAATAACTTTATTCAATTAATTAGGAGTAAGTACTCCATTTAATTAAATAATTTCGTTTAATTATTTCAAATTTTTTTTCGAAACTAATCAACTCAAGTTAACCGTGGTTAAATCTGATCAACTTTTGTTCAAACTTGATCTTTGCGTATGTGAATATGAGCAAATGCAAGTATGAATTCCAACAACAATTCGATGCATATTCTCTTTCAACCTGTCAAAATTAAGAGATGAGGGTCTCTTAAATAGACTTTCCTAGAATTCATCAACAGTTGAGATTAATTTCAATCAACAGAAAGGATTAAAGGTGAAGTACAGTCATAAAGGGAGATTTCCAAATTAAAAGGAGTTAACAAATTTTATTGGAGTAAAATAAAGAGTTAATTGATTCAATTTGAGTAGAAAAAGGAGTTAACTGATTTAACTCATTTTTTATCAATAGTGAACTGGAAATTTTTTTTTTCAAATTAAAGAGAGATTTTGTTTAGATATTTAATTTTATAAAATGAGATATGCTCTCATAATTACTTTTTCTATTTAATTAAATAATCTTTAATTAATTAGAGACACTTTTTCGTATTTAATTAAATAACTTTATTTAATTAATTAGGAATGGCTTCTCATTTAATTAAATAACTTTGTTTAATTAAACAGAAGTAACTACTTCAATTCATTAAATAATTTTGTTTAATTATATCAAAATTCTTTTTGAAACTAGTCAACTCAAGTCAACTGTGGTTAAATCTGGTCAACTTTTGGTAAAACTTGATCTTTGCGTATGTGAATATGACCAAATGTTAGTATGAATTCCAGCAACAATTCGATGCAAATTCTCATTCAACCTTTCAAAATGAAGAGATGAGAGTCTCTTAAATAAACTTTGCTAGAATTCATCAACGATTGAGATCGATTTCAATCAACGGCCAGGATTAAAGTTGAAGTTCAGTGATAAAGAGAGATTTCCAAATTAAAGGGAGTTAACAGATGTAATTTGAGTAAAATAAGGAGTTAACTGATTCAAATTGAGTAGAAAAAGGAGTTAACTGATTTAACTCAATTTTTATTAATAGTGAACTAAAAATTTCCCTTTTTGAACTGAAGAGAGATTTTGTTGAGATATTTAATTTATTAAAATGAGAAATGCCCTCATAATTACTTTTTCTATTTAATTAAATAATCTTTAATTAATCAGAGACTCTTTTCTTATATAATTAAATAACTTGATTTAATTAATAAGGAATGGCTTTTCATTTAGTTAAATAACTTTTTTTAATTAATTAGAAGTAAGTACTCCATTTAATTAAATAATATCGTTTAATTATTTCAAAATTCTTTTAGAAACTAGTCAACTCAAGTCAATCGTGGTTAAATCTGATCAACTTTTGGTTAAACTTGATCTTTGCGTATGTGAATATGAGCAAATGTGAGTATGAATTCTAGCAACAATTCGATGCAAATTCTCATTCAACCTTTCAAAATGAAGACATGAGGGTCTCTTAAATAGACTTTCCTGGAATTCATCAACGGTTGAGATCGATTTCAATCGACGGTCAGGATTAAAGGTGAAGTTCAGTCATAAAGGAAGATTTCCAAATTAAAGGGAGTTAACAGATTTAATTTGAGTAAAATAAGGAGTTAACTGATTCAATTTGAGTAGAAAAATGAGTTAACTGATTTTACTCATTTTTGATCAATAGTGAACTGGAAATTTCCCTTTTTGAACAGAAGAGAAATTTTGTTGAGATATCTAATTTAATAAAATTAGATATGCTCTCATAATTACATTTTCTATTTAATTAAATAATATTTAATTAATTAGAGACAGTTTTCTTATTTAATGAAATAACTTCATTTAATTAAATAGGAATGGCTTATCATTTAATTAAATAACTTTATTTAATTAATTAGAAGTAAGTACTCCATTTAATTAAATAAATTTTGTTTAATTATTTCAAAATTCTTTTCGAAACTAGTCAACTCAAGTCAACCGTGGTTAAATCTGGTCAACTTCTGGTCAAACTTGATCTTTGCGTATGTGAATATGGGCAAACGTGAGTATGAATTCCAGCAACAATTCGATACAAATTCTCATTCAACTTTTAAAAATGAAGAGATGAGGGTCTCTTAAATAGACTTTTTTAAAATTCATTAACGGTTGAGGTCGATTTCAATCAACGGTCAGGATTAAAGGTGAAGTTCAGTCATAAAGGGAGATTTCCAAATTAAAGAAAGTTAACAGATTTAATTTGAGTAAAATAAGGAATTAACTGATTCAATTTGAGTAGAAAAAGGAGTTAACAAATTTAACTCATTTTTACTTAATAGTAAACTGAAAATTTCCCTTTTTGAGCTAAAGAAAGATTTTGTTGAGATATTTAATTTAATAAAATGACATACGCTCTCATAATTACATTTTCTATTTAATTAAATAATCTTTAATTAATTAGAGACACTCTTCTTATTTAATTAAACAACTTCATTTAATTAATTAGGAATGACTTCTCATTTAATTAAATAACTTTGTTTAATTAATTAGAAGTAAGTACTCCATTTAATTAAATAATTTTGTTTAATTATTTCAAAATTCTTTTTGAAACCAGTCAACTCAAGTCAACAATGGTTAAATCTGGTCAACTTTTTGAAACTAGTCAACACAAGTCAACTGTGGTTAAATCTGGTCAACTTTTGTTCAAACTTGATCTTTGCGTATGTGAATATGAGCAAATGTGAGTATCAATTCCAGCAACAATTTGATGTAAATTCTCATTCAACCTTTCAAAATGAAGAGATGAGGGTCTCTTAAATAGACTTTCTTGGAATTCATTAACGGTTGAGATCAATTTCATTTAACGGTCAGGATTAAAAGTGAAGTTCAGTCATAAAAGAATATTTTCAAATTAAAGGAAGTTAACAGATTTAATTTGAGTAAAATAAGGAGTTAACTGATTCAATTTGAGTAGAAAAATGAGTCAACTGATTTAACTCATTTTTTATCAATAGTGAACTTGAAATTTCCCTTTTTGAACTGAAGAGAGATTTTGTGGAGATATTAAATTTAATAAAATGAGATATGCTATCATAATTACTTTTTCTATCTAATTAAATAATCTTTAATTAATTAGAGACACTTTTCTTATTTAATTAAACAACTTCATTCAATTAATTAGGAATGGCTTCTCATTTAATTAAATAATTTTGTTTAATTAATTAGAAGTAAGTACTCCATTTAATTAAACAATTTCATTTAATTATTTCAAAATTCTTTTCAAAACTAGTCAACTCAAGTCAATCGTGGTTAAATCTGGTCAACTTTTGGTCAAACTTGATCTTTGCGTATGTGAATATGAACAAATGTAAGTATGAATTCCTGGAACAATTCGATGCAAATTCTCATTCAACCTTTCAAAATGAAGAGATGAGGGTCTCTTAAATAGACTTTCTTGGAATTCATCAACGGTTGAGATCGATTTCAATCAACGGTCACAATTAAAGGTGAAGTTTTGTCATAAAGAGAGATTTCGAAATTAAAGGGAATTAACAGATTGAATTTGAGTAAAATAAGGAGTTGACTGATTCAATTGAAGTATAAAAAGGAGTTAACTGATGTAACTCATTTTTTATCAATAGTCAATTGCAAATTTTTTTTTTTGAACTGAAGAGAGATTTTGTTGAGATATTTAATTTAATAAAATGAGATATGCTCTCATAATTAATTTTTTCTATTTAATTAAATAATTTTTAATTAATTAGAGACACTTTTCTTATTTAATTAAATAACTCCATTTAATTAATTAGGAATGACTTCTCAATTAATTAAATAATTTTGTTTATTTAATTATAAGTACTCCATTTAATTAAATAATTACGTTCAATTATTTCAAAATTCTTTTCAAAACTAGTCAACTCAAGCCAACCGTGGTTAAATTTGGTCAACTTTTGCTCAAACTTGATCTTTGCATATGTGAATATGAGCAAACGTGAGTATGAATTTCAGCTACAATTTGATGCAAATTCTCATTCAACCTTTCAAAATGAAGAGATGAGGGTCTTTTAAATAGACTTTCCTGGAATTCATTAACAGTTGAGATCGATTTCAATCAACGGTCAGGATTAAAAGTGAAGGTTAGTCATAAAGCGAGATTTCCAAATTAAAGGGAGTTAACAGATTTAATTTGAGTAAATTAAGGAGTTAACTGATTCAATTTGAGTAGAAAAAAGAATTAACAGATTTAACTCATTTTTGATCAACAGTGAACTGAAAATTTCCTTTTTTGAACTGAAGAGAGATTTAGTGGAGATATTTAATTTAATAAAATGAGATATGCTCTCATAATTACTTTTTCTATTTAATTAAATAATCTTTAATTAATTAGAGACAGTTTTCTTATTTAATTAAATAACTTCATTTAATTAATTAGGAATGGCTTCTCATTTAATTAAATAACTTTTTTTAATTAATTAGAAGTAAGTACTCCATTTAATTAAATAATTTTGTTTAATTATTTCAAAATTCTTTTCGAAACTATTCAACTCAAGACAATCGTGGTTAAATCTGGTCAACTTTTGGTCAAACTTGATCTCTACGTATGTGAATATGAGCAAATGTGAGTATGAATTGCAGCAACAATTCGATTCAAATTCTCATTTAACCTTTCAAAATGAAAAGATGAGGGTCTTTTAAATAGACTTTCCTAGAATTCATCAACGGTTGAGATCGATTTCAATCAACGGTTAGGATTAAAGGTGAAGTTCAGTCATAAAGGGAGATTTCCAAATTAAAGGGAGTTAACAGATTTAATTTGAGTAAAATAAGTAGTTAACTGATTCAGTATGAGTTGAAAAAGGAGTCAACTGATTTAATTCATTTTTTATCAATAGTGAACTAGAAATTTCTCTTTTTGAACTGAAGAGAGATTTTGTTGAGATATTTAATTTACTAAAATGAGATATGCTCTCATAATTACTTTTTCTATTTAATTAAATAATCTTTAATTAATTAGGGGCACTTTTCTTATTTAATTAAATAACTTCATTTAATTAATTAGGAATGGCTTCTCATTTAATTGAATAACTTTGTTTAATTAATTAGAAGTAAGTACTCCATTTAATTAAATAATTTTGTTTAATTATTTCAAAAAAAATAATTTGAAACTAGTCAACTCAAGTCAAATGTGGTTAAATCTGGTCAACTTTTGGTCAAACTTGATCTTTGTGTATGTGAATATGAGCAAATGTGAGTATGAATTCTAGCAATAATTTGATGCAAATTCTCATTCAACCTTTCAAAATGAAGAAATGAGGCTCTCTAATATAGACTTTCCTAGAATTCATCAACGATTGAGATAGATTTCAATCAACAGTCAGAATTAAAGGTGAAGTTCAGTCATAAAAGGAGATTTCCAAAATAAAGGGAGTTAACAAATTTAATTTGAGTGAAATAAGGAGTTAACTGATTCAATTTGAGTAGAAAAATGAGTTAACTAATTTAACTCATTTTTGATCAATAGTGAACTGAAAATTTCTCTTTTTGAACTGAAGAGAGATTTTGTTGAGATATTTAATTTAATAAAATGAGATATGCTCTTATAATTTGTAGAGCCTACCCTCGTTCACATCTTTTCTAGACATTGTTATTATCAGACTTTGATAGACTAGTTTTATGTTGATGGTTTAGTGGTATTGTTTTGACAGTATCAGACATTATGTTATGGATTTAGTGGTTATATGATGAGATCATTTAGATTTTACATTTCATGCATACATGATGATCATTATACTATTTTCAGTTATTATTGATGATAAGATGGATGGTTTATTATCTTATGTGTTTTATTATGGATACTTACCCCATACTTGCATGTGTATGGTGTGCGTGTTTTCTTATTGTATGGCATTTTTGATGTGGTTAAGGAAGAGAGTCATAGTCACTTGCTTAGTCGGGATCTACACTATTCACCACTTCTTGCCATTGTCTGTTTAGCTTAGCATTATATATATTGTATGTACATGCATATTTTTTCTGCAGGTTGTAGGTACCGGGTATCCACTTCCCTTAATTGCCAGGATGAGCGTACCCTATTATACTATCTCAATGATAAGAGAAGGGAGATAAATTCTCAAGTCCAAATCTCGAACCTTTAAGCCAATTGTCCTAGTGAGGTAGGACAAGTATCTGGATATTTTACCCGCCGAATGTGTCGGATGACATAATTCATGATTTTTAACCCTTTAGACTAATTTTGAGTGATTTTCTCTATGATGGGTTTTAATATTTTATCTTGGAGGTCTATGGTGAATTTTCTATTAAATAAGTCTTAATAAATGGATTTAATTAATAAATTAATTATTTGAGAAGATTAATATAAAATATCATGTTATTTGATATTTTGATTGTAATTAATTAAATGTGAATTATTGAGAAAAAATGAATTAAATAAAAGAGAATTAGAAATTTAAAATAATAATAATAAAGTAATAAATAAATAATAATAATAAAAGTTATAAAAGTTAAAATGAAAGTTATAAATATTTAAATAGAAATTATATAAATAGTGAATTGGAGTTATAAGCTTGCATGGGAGTTAGCGCACTTCTCTATTTCTCAAGTGTCAACAACACGGGGGTTAGTGCATCAATTAAGCACATGATGTCTACAACCCTAAGGCTCATCTTGAAGGTTGGAAAAGACCCATGCTTAGTTGGTGACACCTTCCAACTCTTTCTAGAAGCATTCTAGATGTTTCCTGAAAGCTCTTTATATTCAGACATTCATAGAAGCTTAGACAAAGCGTTTGGAGTGAAATTGGAGCATTAGAGGACTCAAAAATTCTGAAGAAGGGAGAAGCTTGCTCTGCAGATTTTCTGAGGAAGAGCGATTTAGCATCAGAATTCGAGTAGATTCTTGTGATTTTACTTATGCTATTTTTGCATCATGCATTCCCTGTCTTCTTCGTGTCTTCCATATGTCTCCTCAGAAGTTTCATATTTATATATGTGGGTAGATTAATTTAATTGGAGAACTTTATATGCATTCTATATTGCAAATATCTTATTCTTAATTGTAGATATAATCTTTGTGAAAAACATACATGGTTATATATTCAGATCTGCATAAATGTACATATATATAAATATATATTTATCTATATGCATATGTATACATTTATTATGAATCTATTATAAAATTTGAATATACATACATACATACATACATACATACCTACATACATACATACATACATACATACATACATACATACATATATATATATATACTGATATATATATATATATACATATATACCTATGTATATTTATATATAATGCACCGAATTGAGCGATTAATAAAATTGCAGTAAAAATTTATCAATTCGCATCGCAATTTATATCACATGAAACAAAGTTTAATATGACGTGGGCACGTTTTGTACCCCGCGCTGATGGAAGGCAGAGGCTTGCCGTCGCAGGTCTGTGGCGACAGGGGTACCATGTACCCGCTGTCGGTGCAGTGCTTATGACTACAGGTACTGCATACCGTAGCATAAGTTTGGGGGGGTTTTTAATTGATGTTAATGATATGCAAAAAAAATAACAATAACGTTTATGTTAAAATGTTTACATACAATTCGATTCTAATATGGTGTAAATTGAAATTGTTAATTCGATTTAATAAAAACGTAATACATATATATATATATATATATATATGAAATATTTAAATATGTTATTTGTAAATTTAAGTTGTTATTTGATCAATGGCTTATATTGATGGTTTATTTTCATAAGGTGACTCTTTAATAATTTTCAACTATTTAATAATTTAAATGTTTTAAATTATTAAATAAGGAATTGATAGTTCGGTGGGGAATGTATCAAACAAATGTTATTAATTAGAAAATAGTTTTTTTAGTTCTAATAGGAAAACTTTTATTCAAAACAATATATGTGTTCCTCCATTCATTCTTCAGATTTGGAAACATAAACTAAGATCTCTACATTTAAACTCAAGTTGTGAAACCAAAATATGTGTCTACATTGTGTATTCTTCATGCTATTGTTTTGAGTTTTGGGTTGACTAGTGTTGACCAGTATAGGACGTCTACCAGAGGCTTGGGGGTTATGTGATTGTGGTGACATGATGATGTTTTAATCTTGATCTTTTTAAACCCAACCATGGTTATGTGATGGAATGCTCTATGTATTGGTTGTGATTACTGATTGTTATAGTTGAGATTCTTATGTATGAGACACTTGACTTAACCATTATTTTGGTCATCGATCAGTTATCCTTGGTTATTTTTCTAGTTTCCATGATGGGACTATTATGTGGATTTATTTTGATGATGTCATGATGTGACATGTTTGACTCAACCATTTTTGGAGTCTTCAATCAATATGATTGAGATATATATTTTGGTTATTGAGAACCATTGGATATTTGATTATCAGTGATACTTCAGTTGCCAATAGAGAGCTGTTGTGTTCATGATTTTCTATGGATGTTAGCTCATGGAGATTTGATGCTTTTATGCATATTTGATGATTTTATGGATTATCTTTTGTGATTTTGAGATTTATGAGTCCATGAGCATTAGCGTAGGATATCTGAATGTAGTGATGGGAAGTGGCTTGTAATGGGGGACGGGGCCCTAAGAGGCTGCCAAGGTAACTCATTATAAGTTGGATTAATAAGTGATAACATTCACACCTAATAAGAACTGAATGAACCTAAAAAGATAAGTGTTTTGTTCTTGCCCATGCCTTGAGCACTTGTACAGGCTAGGATGGGAGTAGTGAGATGCATGGTTGCGACCTTGCATTCCGTAGTATGCCTAGTCAGTATGAGAGGATACTAGTGGCCACATAAAATCAGTATGGACCCGTCGAGTTTAGCTAACTACCAGAGTAACTTGTACGTGATAATTGCGATGACACTTTCCCACTTGCATAGTAGGTTCCTACATGTCATTGTGTGCCTCTGGAGATTAGATGTAAGATTTTGTGTTTGGAACCTTTGAGTTAGTATACTTTTAGGATTCCTGGACTTATAGAGATATGTACTATGTGATTTTGATAGCCTACTTGGGACTTGAGATTATCTCCTTAGCACGGTGGGAGTGGACCACTTAGGTACCACACTATCGGGTGGTAGTGTATTTTCCACTCTTATCATTTTGAGATTGATTGAGATATTGTGGCTCATGCGTTCTTCATGATGGTGGATATGTATCCTTTTTCATTGATGATTTTCATATGTTAGATGATGTTATCTTATGCTTTTATTTGCATGTTAGATTACTTTCTACATATAATGTTGTGTTTATTATGAGTGACATTCCTACTATGTAATACCGATTATCTCTTTGATTATTTGGAATGTTACGCACGGAGGAATGGCTAGGATCCACGATGGTGTAATGATGCTATTGATGGTTGGGAGAAACCGTGCACTTAGTTTATTATGTTGATCTATATGATGGACGTATATGTTTCTATGATGATGTGTCATGTGTATCATGTGACTATCTCTACTTTGATGTATCATGGATTAGAATAGGATGATGTACCTTATTCTATGTATGTATATTCTTTTGAGCTTGTCATACCCTGTGACATGTACAGTGGATGATTAAGTATTTGAAATGTAATGTATAAACATTGGACTTATCATTATTATTTCATGTGGATGTTGTACTAGATGGATTCATGTATGTAATTCAAAGTTAAGGGATCTTAAAGAATGTAATCTGTTATTTAAGTTATGATTAATTTCAGACGGACATTACTATTGCTTCCATTATTAATTAATTAGGAATGGCTTTTCATTTAATTAATTACGAATGGCTTCTCATTTAATTAAATAAATTTAATTAATTAATTAGAAGTAAGTACTCCATTTAATTACATAATTTTATTTAATTATTTCAAATATCTTTTCGAAACTAGTCAACTCAAGTCAACTGTGGTTAAATCTGGTCAACTTTTGGTCAAACTTGATCTTTTCATATGTGAATATGAGCAAATGTGAGTAAGAATTCCAGCAACAATTCGATGCAAATTTTCATTCAACCTTTCAAACTGAAGAGATGAGGGTCTCTTAAATAGACTTTCTTGGAATTCATCAACGGTTGAGATCGATTTCAATCAATGATCAGGATTAAAGGTGAAGTTCAGTCATCAAGGGAGATTTACAAATTAAAGGGAGTTAACAGATTTAATTTGAGTAAAATAAGGAGTTAACTGATTCAATTTGAGTAGAAAAAGAAGTTAACTGATTTAGTTCATTTTTAATCAATAGTGAACTGAAAATTTCCCTTTTTGAATTGAAGAGAGATTTTCTTGAGATATTTAATTTAATAAAATGAGATATGCTCTCATATTTACTTTTTCTATTTAATTAAATAATCTTTAATTAATTAGAGGCACCTTTTGTTATTTAATTAAATAAATTCATTTAATTAATTAGGAATGGCTTCTCATTTAATTAAATAACTTTGTTGAATTAATTAGAAGTACTCCATTTAATTAAATAATTTCGTTTAATTATTTCAAAATTCTTTTCGAAACTAGTCAACTCAAGTCAACCGTGATTAAATTTGGTCAACTTTTGGTCAAACTTGATCTTTGCGTATGTGAATATAAGCAAATGTGAGTATGAATTTCAGCAACCATTCGATGCAAATTCTCATTCAACCTTTCAAAATGAAGAGATAAGGGTCTCTTAAATAGACTTTCCTGGAATTCAATTTGAGTAGAAAAAGGAGTTAACTGATTTAACTCATTTTTGATCAATAATGAACTGGAAATTTCCCTTTTTCAATTGAAAAGAGATTTTGTAGAGATATTTTATTTAATAAAATTAGATATGCTCTCATAATTACTTTTTCTATTTAATTAAATAATCTTTAATTAATTATAGGCACTTTTCTTATTTAATTAAATAATTTCATTTAATTAAATAGGAATGCCTTCTCATTTAATTAAATAACTTTGTTTAATTAATTATAAGTAAGTACTCCATTTAATTAAAAAAATTTATTTAATTATTTCAAAATTATTTTCGAAACTAGTTAACTCAAGTCAATCGTGGTTAAATCTGGTCATCTTTTGGTCAAACTTGATCTTTGCGTATGTGAATATGAGCAAATGTGAGTATGAATTCCAGCAACAATTCGATGCAAATTCTCATTCAACCTTTCAAAATGAAGAGATGAGGGTCTCTTAAATAGACTTTCTTTGAATTCATCAATGGTTGAGATTGATTTCAATCAACGGTCAGGATTAAAGGTGAAGTTCAGTCGTAAAGGGAGATTTCCAAATTAAAGTGAGTTAATAGATTTAGTTTGAGTAAAATAAGGAGTTAACTAATTCAATTTGAGTAGAAAAAGAAGTTAACTAATTTAACTCATTTTTGATCAATAGTGAACTGAAAATTTTCCTTTTTGAACTGAAGAGAGATTTTGTTTAGATATTTAATTTAATAAAATGAGATATGCACTCATAATTACTTTTTCTATTTAATCAAATAATGTTTAATTAATTAGAGACACTTTTCTTATTTAATTAAATAACTTCATTTAATTAATTATGAATGGCTTCTTATTTAATTAAATAACTTTGTTTAATTAATTAGAAGTATGTACTCTATTTAATTAAATAATTTCGTTTAATTATTTCAAAATTCTTTTCGAAACTAGTCAACTCAAGTCAACCGTAGTTAAATCTGGTCAACTTTTGGTCAAACTTGATCTTTGCGTATGTGAATATGAGCAAATGTGAGTATGAATTCTAGCAACAATTCGATGCAAATTCTCATTCAACCTTTCAAAATGAAGAGATGAGGGTCTCTTAAATAGACTTTCCTAGATTTCATCAACGGCTAAGATCGATTTCAATCAACGGTCAGGATTAAAGCTGAAGTTCAGTCATAATGGGAGATTTCCAAATTAAAGGGAGTTAACAGATTTAATTTGAGTAAAATAAGGAGTTAATTGATTCAATTTGAGTAGAGAAAGGAGTTAACTGATTTAACTCATTTTTTATCAATAGTTAACTGAAAATTTTTCTTTTTGAACTGAAGGGAGATTTTGTAGAGATATTCAATTTAATAAAATGACATATGCTCTCATAATTACTTTTTCTATTTAATTGAATAATCTTTAATTAATTAGAGACACTTTTCTTATTTAATTAAATAACTTCATTTAATTAATTAAGAATGGCTTCTCATTTAATTAAATAATTTAGTTTAATTAATTAGAAGTAAGTACTCCATTTGATTAAATAATTTCATTTAATTATTTCAAAAAAAATTCGAAACAAGTCAACTCAAGTCAACCGTGGTTAAATTTGGTCAACTTTTGGTCAAACTTGATCCTTGCGTATGTGAATATGAGCAAATGTGTGTATGAATTCTAGCAACAATTCGATGCAAATTTTCATTCAACCTTTCAAAATGAAGAGATGAGGGACTCTTAAATAGACTTTCGTGGAATTTATCAACGGTTGAGATCGATTTCAATCAGCGGTCAAGATTAAAGGTGAAGTTCAGTGATAAAGGCAGATTTCCAAATTAAACGGATTTAACATATTTAATTTGAGTAAAATAAGGAGTTAACTGATTCAATTTGAGTAGAAAAAGGAGTTAACTGATTTAACTCATTCTTTATTAATAGTGAAATGGAAATTTCCCTTTTTGAACTAAAGAGAGATTTTGTTGAGATATTTAATTTAATAAAATGAGATATGCTCTAAAATTACTTTTTCTATTTATTTAAATGATATTTAATTAATTAGAGACACTTTTCTTATTTAATTAAATAACTTCATTTAATTAATTAGGAATGGCTTCTCATTTAATTAAATAACTTTGTTTAATTAATTAGAAGTAAGTACTCCATTTAATTAAAGTATTTCATTTAATTATTTCAAAATAATTTTTAAAACTAGTCAACTCAAGTCAACCATGGTTAAATCTGGTCAACATTTCATCAAACTTGATCTTTGCGTATGTGAATATTAGCGAATGTGAGTATGAATTCAAGCAACAATTCGATCCAAATTCGCATTCAACCTTTCAAAATGAAGAGATGATGGTCTCTTAAATAGACTTTCCTGGAATTCATCAATGGTTGAGATTGATTTAAATTAGCGGTCAAGATTAAAAATGAAGTTAAATCATAAACGGAGATTTCTAAATTAAAGGGAATTAACAGATTTAATTTGAGTAAAATAAGGAGTTAACTGATTCAATTTGAGTAGAAAAAAGTGTTAACTGATTTAACTCATTTTTTATCAATAGTGAACTGAAAATTTCCCTTTTTGAACTGAAGAGAGATTTTGTTGAGATATTTAATTTAATAAAATGAGATATGCTCTCATAATTACTTTTTATATTTAATTAAGTAATCTTTAATTAATTAGAGACACTTTTCTTATTTAATTAAATAACTTCATTTAATTAATTAGGAATGGCTTCTCATTTAATTAAATAATTTTGTTTAGTTAATTAGAAGTAAGTACTCCGTTTAATTAAACAATATCGTTTAGTTATTTCAAAATTCTTTTCAAAACTAATCAACTCAAGTCAACCGTGGTTAAATCTATTCAACTTTTGTTCAACTTTGATCTTTGCGTATGTGAATATGAGCAAATGTGAGTGTGAATTTCAGCAACAATTCAATGCAAATTCTGATTCAACCTTTCAAAATGAAGAGATGAGGGTCTCTTAAATAGACTTTCTTGGAATTTGTCAACGGTTGAGATCAATTTCAATCAACGGTCAGGATTAAAGGTGAAGTTCAGTCATAAAGGGAGATTTTCAAATTAAAGGGTGTTAACAGATTTAGTTTGAGTAAAATAAGGAGTTAAATGATTCAATTTGAGTAGAAAAAGGATTTAACTGATTTAACTCATTTTTTATCAATAGTGAACTGAAAATTTCTCTTTTTGAACTGAAGAGAGATTTTGTTGAGATATTTAGTTTAATAAATTGAGATATGCTCTCATAATTTTTTTTTTATTTAATTAAATAATCTTTAATTAATTGGAGACACTTTTCTTAATTAATTGAATAATTTTATTTAATTAATTAAGAATGGCTTCTCATTTAATTAAATAACTTTGTTTAATTAATAAAAAGTAAGTACTCCATTTAATTAAATAATTTCGTTTAATTATTTCAAAATTCTTTTCGAAACTAGTCAACTCAAGTCAACCGTTGTTAAATTTGGTCAACTTTTGGTCAAACTTGATCTTTGCGAATGTGAATATGAGCAAATGTGAGTATGAATTCCAGCAACAATTCGATGCAAATTATCATTCAACCTTTCAAAATAAAGAGATGAGGGTCTCTTAAATAGACTTTCCTAGAATTCATCAACGGTTGAGATCGATTTCTATCAGCGGTCAAGATTAAAGGTGAAGTTCACTCATAAAGGGAGATTTCGAAATTAAAAGGAGTTAACAGATTTAGTTTGAGTAAAATAAGGAGTTAACTGATTCAATTTGAGTAGAAAAAGGAGTTAACTCATTTAACTCATTTTTAATCAATAGTGAACTGGAAATTTCTCTTTTTGAACTGAAGAGAGATTTTTTTGAGATATTTAATTTAATAAAATTACATATGCTCTCATAATTACTTTTTCTATTTAATTAAATAATCTTTAATTAATTAGAGACACTTTTCTTATTTAATTAAATAACTTTATTTAATTAATTAGGAACAGTTTCTCATTTAATTAAATAACTTTATTTAATTAATTAGAATTAAGTACTCCATTTAATTAAATAATTTTATTTAATTATTTCAAAAAAAAAATTGAAACTAGTCAACTCAAGTCAACCGTGGTTAAATTTGGTCAACTTTTAGTCAAACTTAATCTTTGCGTATGTGAATATGAGCAAATGTGAGTATGAATTCCAGCAACAATTCAATGCAAATTCTCATTCAACCTTTCAAAATGAAGAGATGAGTGTCTCTTAAATAGACTTTCTTGATATTCATCAACGGTTGAGATCAATTTCAATCAACAGTCAGGATTGAAGGTGAAGTTCAGTCATAAAGGGAGATTTCCAAATTAAAGGGAGTTAACAGATTTAATTTGAGTAAAATAAGGAGTTAACTGAGTCAATTTGAGTAGAAAAAGGAGTTAACCGATTTAACTCATTTTTTATCAATAGTGAACTGAAAATTTCCCTTTTTGAACTAAAGAGAGATTTTGTTGAGATATTTAATTTAATAAAATGAGATATGCTCTCATAATTACTTTTTCTATTTAATTAAATAATCTTTAATTAATTAGAGACACTTTTCTTATTTAATCAAATAACTTCATTTAATTAATTTGGAATGGCTTCTCATTTAATTAAATAACTTTATTTAATTAATTAGAAGTAAGTACTCCATCTAATTAAATAATTTCATTTAATTATTTTAAAATTCTTTTCGAAAGTAGTCAACTCAAGTCAACCGTGGTTAAATCTGGTCAACTTTTGGTCAAACTTGATCTTTGCGTATGTGAATATGAGAAAATGTGAGTATGAATTCCAGCAACAATTCGATGCAAATTCTCATTCAACCTTTCAAAATGAAGAGATGAGGGTCTCTTAAATAGACTTTCCTGAAATTCATCAATGGTTGAGATCGATTTCAATCAACGGTCAGGATTAAAGGTGAAGTTCAATCATAAAGGAAGATTTCCAAATTAAAGGGAGTTAACAGATTTAATTTGAGTAAAATAAGGAGTTAACTGATTCAATTTGAGTAGAAAAAGGAGTTGACTCGTTAACTCATTTTTGATCAATAGTGAACTAAAAATTTTCCTTTTTGAACTGAAGAGAGATTTTGTTGAGATATTTAATTTAATAAAATGAGATATGCTCTCATAATTACTTTTTCTATTTAATTAAATAATCTTTAATTAGTTAGAGGCACTTTTCTTATTTAATTAAATAACTTCATTTAATTAATTAGGAATGGATTCTCATTTCATTAAATAACTTTGTTTAATTATTTAGAAGTAAGTACTCCATTTAATTAAATAATTTTGTTTAATTATTTCAAAATTCTTTTCAAAACTAGTAAACTCATGTAATGCCCCGCCAAGGGATCCAAAGAATTTCACTAAGTTTGCCAAACAAATTTTTTTTTTAAACATGAAAGTAAAACCATTCACAACACTTGCGAAAGCAATAGAAACAATTCGAATAAAAGTACACATAACATTGCATAACATGTTACATTCTTGGAAGATCCCTTAACGTTGTATCACATCTAAATTATCTATTCATCTAACATTACATCCTTACGAAACATCCAATGTTCATAAACAATATACAATTGTCCTTTTATAATTACATTTTAGTTTAGCTCAATCATCCACTGTACATGTTACAAGGTATGAAAAGCTTAAAAGAATAAACATCCATGAAAATAAACTACATCATCATCCAATATCAATCCATGATGCAACTGAAGTAAATGAAACCATAAAAAATATATGATACATCATCATCATAAAGATATAAACATCCATCACAAAATATAACCATATATCAAAAACATAAATAACTAAGTGCACGGTTCCTCCCAACCATAAATAGTATCATTAGACCATTGTGGATCTTAGTCATCCCTCTGTGCATAACATTCCAAAGCACCAAAGAGATCATTGGTATTAACATAGTAAGAATGTCACTCTTAAAAACATCCTACTAAAATGCAAAGTAAAGCATAACATATCATCAACTAACATATGCAAATCATCAATTTAAGAATCATACCAATAAATACATCCATCATAGGGTATATCATCTATCATAATGATCCAAGAATATAATGAAGATAAATAATAACCAAGAATACTCCAGCCACGGTGTCTAAGACGGATCTCAAATGATAAGAGTGGAAAAACACTACCACCCGACCATGTGGAACCTAAGTGGTTCACTCCCACTATGCTGAGGAGATAATCTCAAGTCTCAAACAAGCTATCAAAATCACAAAGTATAAATCTCTATAGTCTAGGAATCCTAAAAGTATACCAACTCAAAGGTTCCATTCACACAAAATTGACATCTAATTTTCAGAGGCACACAATGACATGTAGGAAACCTACTCTACAAGGGAGAAAGTGTCATCGCATTTATCACGTACAAGTTACCCTGGCAGTTAGCTAAACTTCACGGATCCATACTGATCTCATGCGGCTACTAGTATCCTCTCATACTGATGAGGCATACTACGGAATGCATGGTCACAATCATGCGTTCTCACTACTCCCATCCTAGCCTGTACAAGCACTCAAGGCATGGGCGAGAACATCAAAACAATTATCTTTTTAGGTTCATTTAATCCCCATTTAGTGTGTAAATGTTATCACTTATTAACCAAACTTACAATGAGTTACCCTGGTAGCCACTTAGGGCCCTGACCCCCATTGCAAGCCACTTCCCGACACTACAAGTAGATTACCTACCCTAAGCTCATAGAATCATAAAATCACCCCAGTCCTATACAAGCGACTGGAAAGAAAATCCAAAAGATAATCCATAAAAAGTATCATCAAATATCGACAATATAAGCATCAAATATCCATAATAAGAATTATCAAATCTCCAAGATAAGAATCATCAAATCTCCATAAGCATCCGAAAAGCATCCATAGAAAATCATGACCACAATAGTTTTCTATTGGCAACTGAAGGCATCACTGATAATCATAATAATCATTGGTTCTCAATAACCAAAATATATCTCAAAATAGATCACAATATTCATTGTTTCTCAACAAGAAACCAAGAATATCTCAAAATCATACTAATCAAAGACTCCAAAAATGGTTGAGTCAAACATGTCACAACATGACATCATCAAGATATAAATCAATAGCTTAGTCCCATCATGGTGACTAGAAAACAAACCAAGGATAACTGATCGATGACTCAAAAATGATTAGCTCAACTGTCTCATATACATACATCTCAGCTTCACACATGAAGACTGATGAACAATAACAATCAGTAAATAAAAATATTTCATAGAGCATACGATCACATTACCATGGTTGGGTTTATAAAGATCGAGACCAAATAGGATCAATCATGCCAACAAATCTCATAACCCCCGAGCCTCTGGTAACAACCTAGGACTGGTCAACACTAGTCAACCCAAAACCCAAAATAAGAAGCATATAGAATACACGATGCAAACACATGTTTTGGTTTACTAAATTCACATAGTTGAATTAAGTGTGGAGTTTCATTTTCCATTTTCAAGTGTAGGGGTTTCAGTTTCCTATTTGCAAGTATACTTCCAAGTGTCTTAAGTTTCATTTTTTGACCTACAAGTCAACCCATTTTTCTTGATAGCATTATCCTAAGAATAACTTAAGAATAATTATTTACTCATAAAATCATTTGTTTTATTTGCTAAGATCCATATTACTAATTGAATAACTCTTCCTTAATGTTACTTGAACTTTTCAACATAATCAAGGATCATTATTCATTTATAAAAGAACCAATTATCAATCTTCGATTAAGAAGATTATAACTTAATTAAAATGATGAATTTAATTTACCAATTAACATAGGTACATGATTCCATGACTCTTGTCATTTAATAGTTTTCAATTCAATATTACTACATCTCACCATTAAAACATCTAGAGTTATTATTCAAGTCATCAGAACAAGACCTATCAACTTTGATATCAATATTTTTACAATCTTATTAAAAGAATTATATCCATTAAATCTCTATTAAATAACTTAATTATTAATTAAATCTAATTAACTCTCATTAATTGATTTAATTAATAATTGCATAACCATAACAACGTTTCAATTAACATCAGTTGACTAATAACTAACTAAAATTCTGTAAGATAAAAGTCAAGTATAATTCAATACTCAAATGATCATATTAATAATTCAATAATAATATCTTGAATATATTTAAATACAAGCTATATTGAAAATTTTAATAATAGATCATATTCATCATTCTTTATGAATATTAATGTTTCTTTAATTAATAAGTATTAATGATAGTCATTTCAAAATAAATCTCAATCGCATAATTATATTGAAAACTCAATGAATATTATTAAAAATCAATCATACTTCAAACCAAAAACTAATATCTTTTACAAAACTTTTAATCATTAAATAATTCTCACTAGATTATTTCTAATCAAATTTGTTGATATCTATTTAAACCATTATTTATTAATAGTTTGCTAGTCCTCACAAACATTAATAAATAATAAACTCCTCAAACTATAAATACTCGATCTATAGAATCCTTCCATAAACTCATTAGTTAATATTTGGCTAACTCTTAATTTCATTAAGGTATTCAAATGTATTAACCAATAACATAATAATTCAGTCTTAATCTAATATTATTCAGAATTTCTAAATTTAAATCAACATAATATAAATTATCATCTTACAATTATTTAATCAATATTAAAATCAACCATTAGACTCCATTTTCTAATTGTTCTAATAATATTTTTTCTATATAAACGTTGTTTGAAAAAGATCCCTATCACAAACCAATAAGACTCATTATAGATTTTAACATGAATAATCTCCAAATTCTTAACATTATCATCTTCATCAAACAATTCTAAAATTGTTTAATATATATTAAATAGTATTCAATATACATTATAAAAAGTCCACCATATAAACTATATTAAAATCTTTTTTATTTTAATTTTCTCTTATTTAAAAATCCATTTACATAGATTGACTAATAATTAATTACACTTCTTCTACTATTAGCTAATCTTAATTAAATTTGATTTAATTAGATTAGATAATAAACCATATAAAACTAATGCATATTAATAAGATTCTAATAAGAGAAGATTGCAATAATATCTTTAATTTATTCCATGCTTTGATATATTATTTTTGTGAAGTTTAAGCATAAAGAACTCTTGGTTATGAGAAATGAAAAAATATCTCTCATTGAATAAAATAGTCTCAGTACGACAGCCATATCTCCCTAATGAACTGTTGGATCGGGCTGAAATTGAAATATGTTGGAGAGGGCCAAGTTGCACTAATTCTGACTGGAGCGATCGAATAATTTCAATCACGATAAAAAGTTATGAATGACTGAGTTCGGGTCTATCCAAAGGGCAGCGATAGGTTAATTTGTGATGAATTAAGAATTTCCTCTTAAAAGGCAATTATTCTCTAAATTTATCCAATAATTTTACTAATGGATTTGGCCATAAATCTTGAAACCATTTTCAAATCTATTTCAATTTGATTCTAATTCGAACCCAAACCCGTTTAGATCTAATTTCTTCCTTAATTGGATCTAAGGTTTTTCTATTATTTTCTTTGCAACCATACATATCTAGATTCTAATTTAATTGTAGATTCAATCACAAAGAGTATTCAGACACATATAACAAATATGATAAAGACAGGAAGAGAAACAGTGCAAATAAATTATGTGATTATTACGAGTGCACCTGGACACTGATGCTAATTTTCCATGCCTCAAAAGTTCATAGAGAATCCCTTCCTTCTTCAACATTCGCAATTCCTCCAAGATCCAAGCCAACTGAATCCTCCAAGTGACTAAAAGTGCTAGAAGGAGCATAGTAGCATGTAGAAACATATGAGCATGAGCATGTAGAAGCATATGACCTTCTCAATGAATGTAAGCTTTGAAGCTTCCATTTTAGCTTGAAGCTTGTAGCTTCTATTAAGCTTTCATTTAAGCTTGTCCAAACAAACTAGGAGAGCCTCTATTTAAAGGCCTCTAAGATGCATCTAGAGTGTCTCTAGAAACAACTAGAAGATAAGCATGACAACCAAGCATGGTTCTTCTCCAACCTTCTAGATGAGTCTTAAGGTTGTAGACACCATGTGCTCAAATAAAATGCTAACTTCTAAGTGTAGACAACTAGTGCATTCTTAGAGTGCAAACTCCAGTGTTGTCTACATGACAACTCACGAGAATTTGCCAACTCCTATGTGATAAAATATTAAAATAATGCACATTAATTAATATAATATTTAATTTACTCTTTCCAATTTAATTAATTTATTTATTAAATCTCATGCACTAACTTTAATAATTTCACTTTTTCAATCTTAATATATTTATATTTTCACTAATACATTAGGGGTCAATTTGCGACGTTAATTTGCGATGGCAAGAAAAGATAATGTGGTTTTGGCTTTTTTTTTGAATTTTAGCCCGATGGTGTCGCAATTGCGATGGAAGGCATCACAATTACGACGCCAGTGGGATATAAGAGAAAAAAAAAGCCAAAAACCCTCATTTGAATAAAATTGCACGACACAGGCCAGTTCTTCTGAAAGGCGTGCACGGGAGATCACTTCAGCAAGGTGTAAGGTGAACTCGAGGTGCATTGAGAGGGTTGGGCAGAGACACGCATCGGCAACTTGAATGAGCAGATTATTTACATATTTCTAATGTGTGAGATCTCCATTCACAGGTGAGTCCCAATGACTCAAAATGATGGTGATGGATCCCAAAAATATCCCTGACCTAGATTGTTATGCAATGCTCTTGAGTCAAAAACATATATGAATTGTTGGTGTTATTTGGCATGCTTGCATATACCATTTTTCAGTCTTCTCACATTCACAATGCCTCCATATCTGAATTGTTCAATATTTCCATTCCTCAACTCAGTGTATTAGGCATCAAAGAGAGATTGGGTCACTGCATTTAATGTATCTGTCCATTATGGGAAATTCCTAGTGCATCTTGTTGAACTTAGATAAGATCGAGTGTTTGGTGTTGTAGGTCACCGCTTGATGATGTCTTCACCAACACCTCTTTATCCATTCATCTGTTGAGGCCCTTCAAATCTCTAATTATCTTCTAGTACATATATTCGCAATTGTATTCAAGTTCTTGATCTTCATGAGAACCAATAGAGTGAGGCTCGGGTACATGATGCTCATCACCAACTTGGCATACAAAGCATGAATTTTGACTCCAATCAGCCCTCTGAACTCTCTTTCAATGTGCATTGAATTAAACCAATGGTTTCCTTATACCCATAGAAATCCTTCACGTTAATTGAGGCCAAATTTTCTCTTTATATGTTTAGATAACTTTCCATAGATTAGGATTTCATTAGATATAGAAGTAAATGTATTCCTGTGAGAGCATATTCACTTACATTTGGATTCTTGATATACTAAGCTGATTGTGAATTCCTGCTTCATGTGTGAGGAACTTTGAAATTTTAATGGTGCATCCTTGATAATATGGTTAACTCATTTGCAAAAAGATGCAGCCTTCAGGATTACTTTTAAAATTTTCTTTCCAACCCTTACCAATTTTGTCTCTTCAGAGACTTCACAATAACATGATACTTAGATGCCTTCAGGTATCCCCACCTGAAGGCACAACAACACAAATTTCTTGCTATGTGGCAAGCTGAGGCTCTTTTGTTTCATTGCAGATCTTCTGCTTGCATGGAGGTCTCTCCCCATCATTGGACACACTTGATAACATTCAAGCTTTGGATCACATACAGGAAGTGCATCTATACACATAAGTATAAACTTCTTCTTTTCCTGCAACACATATAACAACAATTATAAGTGCTTGCAAGCTGGTATATACTTATGAATAAATATTACATCCTGATTTAAATGTATGAAAACAATTTTCATTCCTTTTAAGCTTCATTCATCTCGAGGTGCAATTCACAAACTCAAGAATAGTGGCTTTTGTTCTTTAGGATACCTTTAGGGGAAGAGTATGTGAATGCCTCCTTGTTTCTGGAGTCCAGTTTAGAGGAGATGGCTATTTACACTGCTAAGGTTTGTTGAATCTAATTCTGAATAACATTTCTTCCTATTGTTGAATCTAATCTAATGTATATTTTAACTAGACTTGTAGCTTATATGTTTTGAAATTTTTGTTAGGCCTTGTAGTTTGTATAATTTGATTGCTGGAGAGCTTCTACAACTAAGCAAGAAGGCCGTTGCATGAGTTATAGCCGCGCGCTTGGGTATGAAAATTGTTTTTTTTAAATTCTAATGTATATTTTAACTAGACTTTTAGCTTATATGTTTTGAAATTGCTTTTAGTGGCTCAATGTTGTAAGGTCTCTTGAAATAAGACCTTCAGGCAGTTGGTCAAAGTTTTACAAATAATCTTAGGAATAAAGTCAAAGAAAGTATTTTTAAAATATTAAAGTATTTAGCTAGGTCTAAGAAGATTTGTGTACTTTCGACATTTTTGCTTTGTTTGTGAAAGTTGTAGACCGAAGCTTTCATAGCCCAATTTTTGCTTCTTGCAAAGAACGATCATGTCAGATAATATAAGTGAAGAACAAAACAGGGAGACAATCGGTAGATTGTGGTCTAACTTGAAAAGAAAAGGTGATGGAAAATGTTATTGTCCTTGAAATATTTGTAAGGGCTTAAACCGTAGAAGACTGCTAATCAAAATAGTTAAGAGACATTGTAGAGAGAATGGTCACATTGAAGGGGGCATGACTATCATCCACTGGTAAGTCATTCATTATATCATTTTAACAATTTATATACATATGAAATCACTTGATGATGAGCTGATGATCATGGTTTATTTATGTTAATCAATTTTATATAGGTTGATCTTGCCAGGTAAGTACATGATATGAACCACAACAATCTGAAGAATATGGTTTTCGAAGTGGAGGAACATGGAGGTGCAAATATCCAAGGTGAAGATAATGATCCCATGGAAGATGACAATCATGCGCCAGAAAACACAATTGAAGAGGATGGTATAAATACATTGATCCATGACACATCTAGTCCAAGCATATCTAATCATTATGATGATGATAGCCTCGATGTATCTCTACTTCAGAAGGCATACGAGCCCCTATACAAAGACTCCCAAACAACTCTTCTCTCTGTTGTATTGTTGTTGTTGAACTTGAAGGTTATGAATGGTTTATCCAACATAACAATGTCACGTATGTTAAGGTATGTCATATATGTCTTTATAGTTAACAAATGGTGAATGATGTACCACTAATATTGTTTATATTAACAACTTATATTTTTTGTTGTAGATTGATAGGCGAGTTTCTGTTACCATCATCAAATATTCTACCTCGCTCATATCAAGAATTAACTGCTGTTATGAAAGATATTGGAATGGAGTATGAAGCAATACATGCTTGTCCCAATGATCATATTATATATTATAAAGAAAATGAATTTGCAACACAATGCCCTATATGTCATACGAGTAGATATCAAATAGATCGACTAACAAAAAAGGTGCCTCAAAAGGTTCTTCGTTACATCCCCACTATTCCACGGATGCGACAATTATTCAGGTGTAGTAGCTTGGCTCAATTTATGGATTATCATGCACGCAATAGAATTCGAGATGACATTATTTGAATCCCTGTGGATGGTTCGACATTTATGCACATAGAGGAAAAGTGGCAACACTTCAAAGAAGAACCTTGTAATCTCAGGCTTTCATTGGCAGCAGACGGTGTCAATCCATTTGGAGAGATGAGATCTGTTTACTTAGTGTGGCCTGTTTTTGTTATCAACAATAACATTCCTCCGTGGATGTCAATAAAGAGGGAGCACATTATGTTGGAAATGATTGTTCCAGGTATCTTATCATTTGATAGTTATTAATTTACATGTACTTACAAATCTTGCAATAAAACGGTCACAATAACTATGTAATGTTACTATTCATTCAAGTAGGTAAATATCAAGTAAAAGATATGAATGTATATATTGAGCCTCTTATCGACGAGTTGTTGGAGTTATGGAATGGTGTCACTATGTATGACATGTCTAGACCAATACAACAGAGAAAATTTCAATTCCATGCAATACTTGCATGGACAATATAGGATGCCCCAGGGCTAACACATTTTTGTGGTATGTTATAGTGAATTCAAGTTGCGCACAATAATTCTAATTATAAAAATCAACATATTTAATAATCCAATTACATCATTATCTTGTAGGTCTTCAAACAAAGGGAAAATTTGCATGTCCAGTTTGTGGTCCAAAGATGAAATCTCGTCATTCAAAAAGTTTAGGAAAGCAGGTGTTTGATGAGTGTAGACACTTCCTCCACAGGAATCATAAGTATTGAAGTATGAGAAAACATCTTTTCAATGGGAAAGAAGAGACTACATCAAAGCCACGAAGAATGACACCTCACCTATGGAAGTTGGAATATAATAGAATTAATCGTCGAGGTAATGCCGTTCCACCTAATGGTTTATGTTTGTAATTTATATATTTCTATTGTGATTTTTGTTGACTTATTGTGTAATTGATGATTGTGAAGGTTGTCAAGGCAATACTGACAACCTTCCAAAGGGACTAAAAAGCTATGCCAGACAGTTTAGTAGGTTTCCCTACTACGAGCACTTACAAATTGTGCATTTGTTTGATACTATGCATATTGGAAAGAATATAACAGAGACATTAAGAAAAATATTGGATGGAAGGCGTGACAAAGAAAAAATTGTCAAAATTTGTAATGACATACATGAATCCAATCATATTGCATTGAAAAATTTCATTCACTCAAATAGCAACAGAGATCAGATTAATATAAGTGCCCTTCCATGGTTATTAATGGAGCAGCAAAGTGATGCCATAAAAGAAGTCATACGAAAAATTTGATTTCCCACAGGATTTGCTGCGAACATAAACAATCTCATATCAAAAAAAAGTGAATTTGGGCCAGGGTTAAAAATGCATGATTGGCATACTTTCTTCAAGGTAAGTTATGTTCTTTTGTATTTACAATATATTCATAAACTACGTGAATTGTTCATTATGTTATGTTAGAAAATAATGAAATGATTGGTTTATAATTACTGCAGTACGTGCTTCCTCTATCTCTCCTAGAGCACTTCAACAATAACATCAAACAAGTGATATACAATCTTGGAAAATATATGAGGTAAGCAGTAATATCTGTTCAATTTGTTGTATATATTTATTATATTCATGGTTTGTTTTTCTTGCTATGTAATCTATTGTATATTATTTTGTAAAGTCTCATATCTATATATTTTTTATGACTTGAATCTCTTAATGTAGGTGGTTTTCATCTAAAGAAATCCATAAAGAAGATATAAATTATTGGAAGAGAAGAATTCCTCATTTACTGTGTGAAATGCAAAAGTGTCTACCTCCAACTTTTTTCAATGCACAGGAACACTACCTCATACACCTAGTTGAGGAGATTGAATTGTGTGGACCTGTACACACTAGGTCAATGTGGATGGTTGAGAGGCATTTGAAATCTTTGAAGGCTTTGGTTCGACAAAGAGCACATCCTGAGAGTTCTATGGTAGAGGGATATATGGTATACCAGACTATGGTGTACATTACTGAATATCTTCCTAAGTTTGCATCAAATATCCATGTAGATCGCATTTGGGATCTCGAGCCTTTTAAAAAATTAGAAGGGGAGTACTTGATGGGGAAAGGTACATTGAGGAAAGTGAGAGGTAATAAATTATAAGATGTTATTGTTATAAATTATTTCTTAATCTTCAAAATAAATCGGTTGTAAGTTGTCTATTTTTTTTTTGTACAAGTGCTCGAGAGTGGGATGCACTACATTTGTATATTGCAAACAATCTTGATTGGATGATGGTATGGATTGAACGATGTCAACATTCTGGTCACACATTAACATGGGAAGGTGTATCTTCATTGGTTAAAGAAGCTCATCGTAATGGAGATTCCAATGTTACGCAAAGGGAAATAGATTTAGCACATGGTTCAAGAGATTTCCAGGTACGTACAAATTTATTAATCACCCGTATGTTTATCAACTCACGATACAATAATTTTGATATGTTTCACATATTATTGCAGGTTAAACACCACAAGGCTATGTTCTGTAATGGTCAAAAATTTTGCATCAAAGTGTTGGATGACACGAAAAAAACTTGTGATTCAGGAATAACTGCAGTCTTTCAAGTGACTAATATTTCATCTAGAAATGACTTACATCCTCAAGAGTCTGAAAATCGATACTATGGCATTTTGGATGAGATAATTGAGTGTGACTTTAGTTCCTTCAAATTAGTACTCTTCATTGTCAAATGGTATAGGCTACGACTTAATCCAAATGATCCTAATAGAACTGTTATTGAACATGATAATAGATTTACAATGGTTAATACAAGGTCATTTGAGCCAGTTGGGGATGAGCCTTATGTTCTTCCAAGCCAATGTGAGCAGGTATTTTACTCAGAGGCTCCACATAAACCGGGTTGGTCATTTGTTGTTAGACATGAATCGAGAGGAAGGCCAATAAAGTATAATGCGATGGAAGAAGAAGATACCGAAGAAGTAGAAGATGATGTAGATGGTGATCACGATCGACAGTTATTGGATGATGTTCCTGACACAAATTTTCATGAAGAAGAAGAAGAAGATGATGACGATGATGCTGCTACTGATGATGATGATGAAGATGATGTTGATGTTGATGATGATGTTGATGATGACGACGACGACGACAATGACGACGACGATGATGGTGAGGAGGATGATGATGACGATGATGATGATGACGACGAAGATGACGATGACGATGATGATGATGATGACGACGACGAGGATGATGATGATGGAATTTAGAGGTATGCCATCAATCCTTAATCTATTTAATATTCATTTCTTGCTAGAAATATATTTGTCTTATATATATGGTTACATAGTTTATTCATTATCTATTTAAAAGCTACAAGTTTCAACTACAAATGGAATATTGCTAATCCATTTAAAAATTATTATAATGTGTTTTGGAAGAAATTACAGTTATCTTAATTAATATAAAATATCTGGCTGAATTTCAAAATGTTATGCAAGTGGCTTTAGTCTAGGTGTTTCCTCCACCTCCACACACATCAAAAAACTTCAAATAGCATGTCCTCAAGGTGACTAAGCCCTCAACTCATCAGCTGATACAAAAACCCAGTTTTAGCTCTTCACTAGGCCTACTTCCCTAGTAGGCTTATAATGTGAGCCTGATTTAAGTGTTTTATTGTGTACCTTTTAATGTTTTTAATTTTTATGTGATGCTAATGATGGATGTGATTATGATTATGATGTGATTATGCTTACGATAATTGAATTACATTTGCAAGAAATTGAACCCCTTTCAGGAGCATCCTACACAGTCTCATGGATCGACAGGTATAAGTCAATACTCCTTATAGACAATCTATTTAATACACTTATCAATAGTAAGATTGATGTCTTCTAAGATCTCTCCCATTTGCAAGTATCAGCGAATAGGTATTTTTCAGAAGTGTCTTCCTCGAGTGAGGGAAATATAGGAATAGAAGAGGAAAGTGAGACATGCAGTTTATCTAGAATAGGGTGATTAACTAGAGGTCAAAGGACTAGAAGGAAATTCAATAAACGCATGAAATTTTTCCTTTCTAAAGGGGGGTCATGTTCTTATGATGATGAGATGGAAGGCGACATCGAGGTGCCCTTGAGGTACCAACATCTACAGAAACATTGGGTACCCAAGGAACTTCCTCCAATAAACACTGATTTTTGTGTTAACAAGAGGATATATCGCATAGCACCATCATCACTACATGGTTTGGGCCTATTTTCTATGGATGGCATAAAGGTGTCTTACAAAAAAGTTTCTGAATTGATGGAGTATGTTGGACCATGTTACGATTACAAAAGTTGGATGCATATTGTTAAATATAAAAAAAGTATGCGTAGGTATGCCCTCTCATCAAATTATATACAACAACAAGACAATAATCAAACTAAAAGTGTGGCTATATACATTGATGGAAGACCAAAAGCAATAGGGAATATTGCGGGTTTTATAAATAGTACACGACCTGGGTCAACTATAAAGCAACCCAATTGCATATTTGAGGCGTGCGATGGAAATCATGTATTCATCTGTGCGATAAAATTAATACGTGCAGGGGAAGAGCTTCTTACTGATTACAATTTGAACCACATAGATACAAACGAGGGTACCATCATGGGGGTGGTACATACTATTAAACCAACTTCTAATCAATGACTCCAACATACCATTTAGTCAATAAATTTTTGGCTAACATTTTTATACTTCATCTTTGACACAGGGGCACAATATGGAGCAACCGCCCGGAGGGGAAGTTGATGATGCTCCCGGCTCATCTACACATGAGCAGGTAAAACTCATTTGTAATTGTGCAAACTAGATAGAAGCAAAATGTTATTTTTTTAATGTTGTTATTTTTATTGTTTTGGAGTAATTTTGATAATACTAATACTATTGTTGTCACAGAGGGCTAGTGGTCGGAGGGAGGGAAAGGAACCTATAGTCCCTTAGTAGGCTCCCCCTGAGGAGGACCCTTTCTATATCAATTTAGCAGAGACCGATGACCCGACCGGTTCGATTAAAATTCATTTAAAGAAAATTAGCAAAGAAATTCTATGTTTGGCAACCATAAAGCCTATCACTCAACAAATAAAAGATATGGCATCTGAATTGTTGCACACCTCTGAGTCCTTAAAAGTAAGTATTAATAAAATTTTTAATTATAACAAGAGTTTAATAATGGTTTTTATGTTATGCTCTTTTGTGGCATTAATTAAAATATGGATGCGGTGTCTTTACAGAGTTTTTTTCTTGATTTCGAGCCCCATTCCCATGATGAGGGTGCTGCAGGTGGTTCAGGTAGATCGTATGTTCTATTTGCCACTTCTATTTTACAATGAATATATATAGGAATGATCATAATCATTGACAACACATGCTCGAACAATCCTTTTTTTTTAATGCTCTAACAATCTTGTCCATGCTAGTCCACGTGTTCTATATTTATGCATGCTCTAACAATTTTATTCTTCAGCTTCACATCAATTGAATCCTACGATGACGCCGCCTCCATCCAAGACAACCACAAATCTCTTTCCGACTGCTAAGTCAGCAACACGCAGCTTACATGCATCGACTGTTGCACCATCTGCTGGTACACAAATCCCTCTTTTTCTCTCTTATGACAGCAACAAAGAGTTCTTTTTTACAACTTTATAACATCAATTATCATTTTTTCTTTTATACTTCGATCATGAAAAAGACTTATGAAACTTATGAAACTTTTTTCAATAGGACCTGCAACATCATTTCCTGGATGTTCCTATGTTCCTATTACGAGAACGGTGAAGGATGTCACATTGATCGTCAGCGACGATGAAGGCATTCCATTAAAAGTAGCCAAAGTTCCAGGTACTTTAAAGTTATTATTATTCTATAGTGATATAATAGTAATTTAGTTTTTGATCACTCTTCATCGACTAATGATCCCATGATTGTTTTGTAGGGAATGATCTTTTTTGGAGAAAACTTGGTGATGAGTGTTTGCGAATATTTGGGCCCACCATGCGTACCTGGTGGAACATCATATCCTAACTAAAACCCCAAACCAATATTTTGATTTCATATCATTGCTATAATAGTTTTCCTTTTCATCCATTTCTTGAACTATATTAAAGGTAGCTTCACTTCATTTATGAGTCTAACATGTTTTTTTACTTAAAAGGTGGAATCAGCAACACAAACCATTGAAGGATGATCTTATAGAGAGCATGACCCAACTCTTTGGACCTCATGCATTCGAGAGAAACAAGCTCCTTGAAAAAGTTGGTTTATGTTTGAAGTATATTAGGGACCAGTACAAAAAAAATTTACGGGATAATCCCAGGTACGAGTGTCCGCCCTATGTTCCTGAGGCTGAGTGGTAGGCTCTGATTTTGGATGGAAAGTATAAAGCTGACAAGAAAAATAATATTACACCAGTGGAGAGTATAGAAAGGTATGTGATACTGTTGAGAATCTAATTATGTACTAATTAACCTCCATATTTATACTATCTAACCTATTTCAAACTTTTCATAGATTGCCTGACACATCAAAGGCAACAAAGGCAAGACTAGAAAAGCACAGGACACACAAGCTCGACTCTGGTGGTTTTTCGAAACTTCAAGCAAGAGTTGTAAGTATTAGTAAATGAAAAATTGTATCAGTATATCTTTTTTACTTTCTTCCCTGGGGTAAAACATGCTTATTTTGGACTTGGTTTGACAATGAAAGTTCAGTATGCTATCTCAAGCATCAAGATGGAGGATTCACTAAAGGGAGAAAATAGATTGATGTCTATTTTCTGCTACAGATTGGATAAAACATAATGTAAGTACAATTCATCTACTAAAAACATTGATTGAATGAAAAGAGTCAAGGATCAAGAAGTAATAGCTTTAAATTATCTTTACACTTCTGTGATGTCAAATAAATGTTTGCTAGATGACAGTGATCTGAAACTCAAATGCAATTAATAGTCATTGATGAGTATAAAATAATTTAGATGTGTGAAGAATTAATGGTGCAACATTTGAAATGAAAAGGTAAGATGTAGATTAATATTTAGAAAGGAAACATGAGTATATTGAGAAGATCAGTTGTGACTACAAATTTCATGGAGACTTAAGAAATGGTGAAAATTGTATCAGTTTGCTTTTGAAAGGATGTGATAATTGCTTTGCTGCAAAGGGATGGGTGTTCTTCTTAGGAGATTGTTTTGAATTGTTAAAAGACTGTCAACTTCAAGTCATTAGACTTAGACTTACTTTAACATGGCAAATTTGAATGTTTTAGATTGAATTTTCAGTGATTTTTTTGGTTTTGGTAAGATGTCTTGGTTATGATTGTTTACTCAACAGTTTTTATTTATAGAATCTTCTTATGTAATTGAATGATTCACTTTTTCCCAAGATATGCATGGGCGCAATGTTGGAGTTAATGTGGAAAGCCAATGTTCTGGAGCTACATTGTTGTCTTAAATCTTTTGCAGTTGTGCTTAAAATTAATGTAACACAATTAAATTTAAATCTCTTGATATCTGGATCATCAATCCAAGCATGGCTATAGAGAATCGTAGCTGTGTAGACACCAAATTTGAACAGTCCACTTACAATTGAGAAATAGATTATTGGTAGTGTCCTCATCTACTTGACAGATTGAGCATGCAGAAGCTTGGTAGGTGCCTCAAACCTAGCCCTAGTTTCATTGCCAACCATAAATTTGGTGTATACACGAAAGCTGTTTTGATCTTGTGAGAATTGAATATTAGGATCTCCATTTGAATTCTTGTTATTAATGCCTTGACTCACTATTGCTGGATAAACAACCTAGTTGAAGTCCAGTGCAAAGAGGTTGTTGGCTACCAAAGATTTGATAAGTGTTATGAAAATATTCAATGTAACAATCTCCTTCTAAATTGAACTCCCGATGAATATTAATCTGGAATTCTTTTGGCACCATCTTTTTTATTTGTTTTTTAATATTCTAAATTCCTACTCTAGCCTCATTGCTCTATTTTTGTTTTTATTCTATTTAATTATATATGTAATATTACAATGTGAAATTCAATGTTCAGATGTTTGTGGATGAAGTAATGGAACTTGTGGAGCTCACTTCTTTGAGAGGTTCCTTGGTTGGGCTTCCTGGAGTGAATGGCCTATCTACTGAATAGTGTAAGCGGTTAACAATAGCAGTAGAGCTTGTGGCTAATCCTTCAATTATATTCATGGATGAGCCAACTTCAGGCTTAGATGCTCGAGAAGCAGCTATAATTATGAGAACAGTAAGAAATATAGTTGACACGGGGAGAACTATTGTTTGCACAATCCATCAGCCTAGTATTGATATCTTCGAGGTATTTGACGAGGTAAAGATTTGGTTTTCTTAAAATAGCTTTGTGAAGCATTTGAAATTGGCATCTTCTTAAAGCTAAATGAAATATGTTGCAGCTATTCTTAATGAAGCGAGGAGGTCGGCTTATCTATGCAGGTCCACTTGGTCACAATTCTAACAAACTTATAGAATATTTTTCGGTAAGATGCCATCCACTACGATTTTATTCTGTTGAGAGATTTAGATCTGAATCTGGTACCTTTTGATGAGCAGTTTGAATTTTAGAGTTGTAAGTAGTCATAGTTTATTGTACTAGAACCAATAGGAAGTTTATTTTATATACAAGGAATTGGTCATGCCGGATAGTGTTGACCACTAAGCTTTTAGCAAACATTCTCAATACATTGAGCTTAAGAGTCAAGCACTAGCTGCAATCATCATATATGTTTCAACTAATTGAAAATGATTCATGTAGGCCATTGAGGGGGTTCCACAGATCAAGGAAGGTTATATTCCAGCTACGTGGATGTTGGAAGTAACTTCTATGTCAGAAGAGCACCGTCTAGGTGTCAACTTTAGTGAAATCTATAAATCATCAGACCAGCTTAAAGCACGAAATATTTTTTTTTGTTTTACTCCTTCCACCGTCGCAATTGCGACGGTGTTGCCGTCGCACCTACAGTAACCCCAATGCAATTGGAGGGGTTGGCTTCACAATTGTGATGGAAAACATGAGAATTGTGACATGGTTGCTGTCACACCTACCCTCCAATTGTGACGGGGTTTTTGTAGGTGCGATGGCAACCCCATCGCAATTGCAACGGAAAACACAAGAATTGCGACGAGGATGACGGGACAACAAGGTGGTTGCATAGCGACGGATAAGCATCGCAATTGCGACGGCAAGGGTAGACGTCGTAAATTGCGACTAAATAACTACGACGTCTATATCTATCGCAGTGGCGACACATTGCTATCGAAATTGCGACACATAGCCGTCACAAATCGATGCCAAATCTATTAGTGTTTAATCACATGAAATCTAGAATTTTTTGATAATTTAAAATATATTTTCCACTTTTAAATTTCATTTTCCAAAACTTAATTGCTAAAATATTTGTTAGCTTTAATAATAATATTATTTAGTCATTTATTTAAAAATGAGCTCCAAATATATTATTATTAAAATAAATATTGACAAATTTCAAATTTAAACTTTTAACATTTATTTTCAAATTTAATTATTTTATTTAATTAATTTCCCAATTAATTAAATAAAATAAATATTAAAATATCATATTAATTTTTCATTAAATTAAACCATTAATTAAATCTTTTAATTTAGCTTAATCAAACCAAAGGTTTAAATCATGAATTACGTCATCTGACGCATTCGAAGGGTACTCAACTTAGATACTTGTCCTAATTTTTCAATTAGAACAAATGGCTTAAAGGGTTGGGATTTGGACTTGAGAATTTATCTCCCCTCTCTTATCATTGAGATAGTGTGATAGGGTATGCTCATCTTGACAATTCAGGCAAGTCGATACCCAGTACCTGCAACCTGCATAAAACCCATGCATGTACAAGTATAATATATATACTAAGCTAAACAGGCAATGGCAGGAAGTGGTGCATCGTGTAGATCCCAACTAGCAAGTGACTACAACTCCTTTCTTTAACCACATCAGACACGCCATACAAAAGCAAATACGCAAACCATACACATGCAAGTATGGGGTAAGTATCCATAAGAAAACACATATGATAATAAATCATCTTACTAATCATCATTAATAACTGCAAACACTGAAAATAATCATCATATATACATGAAATGCAAAATCTAAGTAATCTCATCACATAATAAACTAAATCCATAGCATAATATCTGATAATCTCATAACAATGCTGCTAACCATCAACATAAAACTAGCTCTTAAAAGAGTTCAACAATGATAACAAAATGTGAACCAGGGGCAGGCACTACAACTCAAGTCAACCGTGGTTAAATATGGTCAAATTTTGGTCAAACTTAATCTCTACATACGTGAATATGAGCAAATGTGAGTATGAATTCTGATAACAATTCGATGCAAATTCTCATTCAACCTTTCAAAATGAAGAGATGAGGGTCTCTTAAATAGACATTTTTGGAATTCATCAACGGTTAAGATCGATTTCAATCAACAGTCAGGATTAAAGGTGAAGTTCAGTCATAAAGGGAGATTTTCAAATTAAAGGGAGCTAACAGATTTAATTTGAGTAAAATAAGGAGTTAACCAAATCAATTTGAGTAGAAAAAGGAGTTAACTGATTTAACTCATTTTTTATCAATAGTGAACTAAAAATTTCTCTTTTTGAAGTGAAGAGAGATTTTGTTGAGATATTTAATTTAAGAAAATGAGATATGCTCTCATAATTACTTTTTCTATTTAATTAAATAATCTTTAATTAATTACAGACAATTTTCTTATTTAATTAAATAACTTTATTTAATTAATTAGGAATAGCTTCTCATTTAATTAAATAACTTTGTTTAATTAATTAGAAGTAAGTACTCCATTTAATTAAATAATTACGTTTAATTATTTCAAAATTCTTTTCCAAACTAGTCAACTCAAGTCAACCATGGTTAAATCTGATCAACTTTTGGTCAAACTTGATCTCTACGTATGTGAATATGAGCAAATATGAGTATGAATTCTAGCAACAATTCGATGCAAATTCTCATTAAACCTTTCAAAATGAGGAGATGAGGGTCTCTTAAATAGACTTTCTTGGAATTCATCAACGGTTGAGATCGATTTTAATCAACAATCATGAATAAAGGTGAAATTCAGACATAAAGGTAGATTTCCAAATTAAAGGGAGTTAATAGATTTAATTTGAGTAAAATAAGGAGTTAACTAATTCAATTTGAGTAAAAAAAGGAGTTAACTGATTTAACTGATTTTTTATCAATAGTGAACTGAAAATTTTCCTTTTTGAACTGAAGAGAGATTTTGTTGAGATATTTAATTTAATAAAATGAGATATGCTCTCATAATTACTTTTTATATTTAATTAAATAATTTTTAATTAATTAGAGACACTTTTCTTATTTAATTAAATAACTTCATTTAATTAATTAGGAATGGCTTCTCATTTAATTAAATAACTTTCTTTAATTAATTAGAAGTAAGTACTCCATTTAATTAAATAATTTCGTTTAATTATTTCAAAATTCTTTCTGAAACTAGTCAACTCAAGTCAACCATTGTTAAATTTGGTCAACTTTTGGTCAAACTTGATCTTTGCGTATGTGAACATGAGCAAATATGAGTATGAATTCCAGCAACAATTCGATGCAATTTCTCATTCAACCTTTCAAAATGAAGAGGCGAGGGTCTCTAAAATAGACTTTCCTAGAATTCATCAATGGTTGAGATCGATTTCAATCAGCGGTCAGGATTAAAGGTGAAGTTCAGTCATAAAGGGAGATTTCCAAATTAAAAGGAGTTAACAGATTTTATTTCAGTAAAATAAAGAGTTAACTGATTCAATTTGAGTAGAAAAAGAAGTTAAATGATTTAACTCATTTTTGATCAATAGTGAACTAGAAATTTTCCTTTTTGAACTGAAAAGAGATTTTGTTGAGATATTTAATTTAACAAAATGACATATGCTCTCATAATTACTTTTTCTATTTAATCAAATAACCTTTAATTAATTAGAGACAATTTTCTTATTTAATTAAATAATTTTATTTAATTAATTAGGAATGGCTTCTCATTTAATTAAATAACTTTGTTTAATTAATTAGAAGTAAGTATTCCATTTAATTCAATAATTTTGTTTAATTATTTTAAAATTCTTTTTGAAACTAGTCAACTCAAGTCAACCGTGGTTAAATCTTGTCAACTTTTGGTCAAACTTGATCTTTGCATATGTAAATATGAAGAAATGTGAGTATGACTTATAGCAACAATTCGATGCAAATTCTCATTAAACCTTTCAAAATGAAGAGATGAGAGTCTCTTAAATAGACTTTCCTGGAACTCATCAACAGTTGAGATCGATTTCAATCAACGGTCAGGATTAAAGGTGAACTTCAATCATAAAGGGAGATTTCCAAATTAAAGGGAGTTAACAGATTTAATTTGAGGAAAATAAGGAGTTAACTGATTCAATTTGAGTAGAAAAAGGAGTTAACTTATTTAACTCATTTTTGATCAATAGTGAATTGGAAATTTCCCTTTTTGAACTGAAGAGAGATTTTGTTGAGATATTTAATTTAATAAAATGAGATATGCTCTTATAATTACATTTTCTATTTAATTCAGTAATCTATAATTCATTAGCGACACTTTTCTTATTTAATTAAATAACTTCATTTAATTAATTACGAATGGCTTCTCATTTAATTAAATAACATCGTTTAATTATTTAGAAGTAAGTACTCCATTTAATTAAATAATTTTATTTAATTATTTTAAAATTCTTTTCGAAACTAGTCAACTCAAGTCAACCGTGGTTAAATCTTGTCAACTTTTGGTCAAAATTAATCTTTGCGTATGTGAATTTGAGCAAATGTGAGTATAAATTTCAGCAACAATTCGATGCAAATTCTCATTCAACCTTTCAAAATGAAGAGAAGAGTGTCTCTTAAATAGACTTTCTTGGAATTCATCAATGGTTGAGATCGATTTCAATTAATAAAATGAGATATGCTCTCATAATTACTTTTTCTATTTAATTAAATAATATTTAATTAATTAGAGACACTTTTCTTATTTAATTAAATAACTTCATTTAATTAATTAGGAATGGCTTCTTATTTAATTAAATAACTTTTTTTAATTAACTAGAAGTAAGTACTCCATTTAATTAAATAATTTCGTTTAATTATTTCAAAATTCTTTTCGAAACTAGTCAACTCAAGTCAACCGTGGTTAAATCTGGTCAACTTTTGGTCAAACTTGATATTTGCGTATGTGAATATGAGAAAATGTGAGTATGAATTCAAGCAACAATTCGATCCAAATTATCATTCAACCTTTCAAAATGAAGAGATGAGGGTCTCTTAAATAGACTTTCTTGGAATTCATCAATGGTTGAGATCGATTTCAATCAACGATCAGGGTTAAAGGTGAAGTTCAGTCATAAAGGGATATTTGCAAATTAAAGCGAGTTAAATGATTTAATTTGAGTAAAATAAGGAGTTAACTGATTCAATTTGAGTAGAAAAAGGAGTTAACTGATTTAACTTATTTTTGATTAATAGTGAACTGGAAATTTCCCTTTTTGAACTGAAGAGAGATTTTTTTGAGATATTTAATTTAATAAAATGAGATATGCTCTCATAATTACTTTTTCTATTTAATTAAATAATCTTTAATTAATTAGAGACACTTTTCTTATTTAATTAAATAACTTCATTTAATTAATTATGAATGGCTTCTCATTTAATTAAATAACTTTGTTTAATTAATTAGAAGTAAGTACTCCATTTAATTAAATAATTTCGTCTAATTATTTTAAAATTCTTTTCGAACTAATCAACTCAATTCAAATGTGGTTAAATCTGGTCAACTTTTTGTCAAACTTGATCTTTGCGTATGTGAATATGAGCAAATGTGAGTATGAATTTCAGCAAAAATTCGATGCAAATTCTAATTCAACCTTTCAAAATGAAGAGATGAGGGTCTCTTAAATAGACTTTCCTGGAATTCATCAACGATTCAGATCGATTTCAATCAGCAGTCAGGATTAAAGGTGAAGTTCAGTCATAAAGGGAGATTTCCAAATTAAAGGGAGTTAACAGATTTAATTTGAGTAAAATAAGGAGTTAACTGATTCAATTTGAGTAGAAAAAATAGTTAAGTGATTTAACTCATTTTTTATGAATAGTGAACTGGAAATTTCCATTTTTGAACTGAAGAGAGATTTTGTTGAGATATTTAATTTAATAAAATGAGATATGCTCTCATAATTACTTTTTCTATTTAATTAAATAATCTTTAATTAATTAGAGACACTTTTTTATTTAATTAAATAACTTCATTTAATTAATTAGGAATGGCTTCTAATTTAATTAAATAACTTTGTTTAATTAATTAGAAGTAAGTACTCCATTAAATTAAATAATTTCTTTTAATTATTTAAAAAAAAATTTGAAACTAGTCAACTCAAGTCAACCATGGTTAAATCTGGTCAAGTTTTGGTCAAACTTGATCTCTGCGTATGTGAATATGAGCAAATGTGAGTATGAATTCCAGTAACAATTCGATGCAAATTCTCATTCAACCTTTCATAATGAAGAGATGAGGGTCTCTTAAATAGACTTTCTTGAAATTCATCAATAGTTGATATCGATTTCAACCAGCGGTCAGAATTAAAGATGAAGTTCAGTCATTAAGGGAGATTTCCAAATTAAAGGGAATTAACAAATTTAATTTCAGTAAAATAAGGAGTTAACTAATTCAATTTGAGTAGAAAAAGGAGTTAACTGATTTAACTCATTTTTGATCAATAGTGAACTAGAAATTTCCCTTTTTGAACTGAAGAGAGACTTTGTTGAGATATTTAATTTAATAAAATGAGATATGGTCTAATAAATACTTTTTCTATTTAATTAAATAATCTTTAATTAATTAGAGAGAATTTTCTTATTTAATTAAATAATCTTTAATTAATTAGAGAGACTTTTCTTATTTAATTAAATAATCTTTAATTAATTAAATAATCTTTAATTAATTAAATAATCTTTAATTAATTAGAGAGACTTTTCTATGTGAATATGAGCAAATGTGAGTATGAATTCCAACAACAATTCGACGCAAATTCTCATTCAACCTTTCAAAATGAAGAGATGAGGGTCTCTTAAATAGACTTTCTTGGAATTCATTAATGGTTGAGATCGATTTCAATCAACGGTCAGGATTAAAGGTGAAGTTAAGTCATAAAGGGATATTTCCAAATTAAATAGAGTTAACAGATTTAATTTGAGTAAAATAAGGAGTTAACTAATTCAATTTGAGTAAAAAAATGAGTTAACTCATTTAACTCATTTTTGATCAATAGTGAACTGGAAATTTCCCTTTTTAAACTAAAGAAAGATTTTGTTGAGATATTTAATTTAATAAAATGAGATATGCTCTCATAATTACCTTTTCTATTTAATTAAATAGTCTTTAATTAATTCGAGACACTTTTCTTATCTAATTAAATAATTTCATTTAATTAATTAGGAATAGCTTCTCATTTAATTAAATAAATTTGTTTAATTAATTAGAAGTAAGTACTCCCTTTAATTAATAATTTTGTTTAATTATTTCAAAATTCTTTTTGAAACTAGTCAACTCAAGTCAACCGTGGTTAAATCTGGTCAACTTTTTGTCAAACTTGATCTCTGCGTATGTGAATATGAGCAAATGTGAGTATGAATTCCAGTAACAGTTCTATGCCAATTCTCATTCAACCTTTCAAGATGAAGAGATGAGGGTCTCTTAAACAGAATTTCTTTAAATTCATCAACAGTTGAGATCGATTTCAATCAGCGGTCAGGATTAAAGATGAAGCTCTATCATAAAGGAAGATTTTTAAATTAAAGGGAGTTAACAGATTTAATTTCAGTAAAATAAGGAGTTAACTGATTTAATTTGAGTAGAAAAAAGAGTTAACTGATTTAACTTATTTTTGATCAATAGTGAACTAAAAATTTCACTTTTTGAACTGTAGAGAGATTTTGTTGAGATATTTAATTTAATAAAATGACATATGCTGTCATATTTACTTTTTCTATTTAATTAAATAAACTTTAATTAATTAGAGACACTTTTCTTATTTAATTAAATAACTTCATTTAATTAATTAGGAATGGCTTCTCATTTAATTAAATAACTTTGTTTAATTAATTACAAGTAAGTACTCCATTTGATTAAATAATTTTGTTTAATTATTTTAAAATTCTTTTCGAAACTAGTCAACTCAAGTCAACCATGGTTAAATCTGGTCAACTTTTGGTCAAACTTGATCTTTGCATATGTGAATATGAGCAACTGTGAGTATGAATTTCAACAACAATTCAACGCAAATTCTCATTCAAACTTTCAAAATGAAGAGATGAGGGTATCTTAAAAAGACTTTCTTGCAATTCATCAACGGTTGAGATCGATTTCAATCAGCGGTCAGGATTAAAGGTGAAGTTCAGTCATAAGGGGAGATTTTCAAATCAAAGGGAGTTAATAGATTTAATTTGAGTAAACTAAGGAGTTAACTGATTCAATTTGAGTAGAAAAAAGAGTTAACTGATTTAACTCATTTTGGATCAATAGTGAACAGGAAATTTCCCTTTTCTAACTAAAGAGAGATTTTGTTGAGAAATTTAATTTAATAAAATGAGATATGCTCTTATAATTACATTTTCTATTTAATTAAATAATTTTTAATTAATTAGAGATGCTTTTCTTATTTAATTAAATAACTTCATTTAATTAATTAAGAATGGCTTCTCATTTAATTAAATAACTGTGTTTAATTAATTAGAAGTATTCCATTAAATTAAATAATTTTGTTTAATTATTTCAAAATTCTTTTCGAAACTAGTCAACTCAAGTCAGTCGTAGTTAAATTTGGTCAACTTTTGGTCAAACTTGAACTCTGCGTATGTGAATATGAGCAAATGTGAGTATGAATTCCAGCAACAATTCGATGCAAATTCTTGTTCAACCTTTCAAAATGAAGAGATGAGGGTCTCTTAAATAGAATTTTTTAGAATTTATCAACAGTTGAGATCGATTTCAATCAACAATCAGGATTAAAGGTGAAGTTCAGTCATAAAGGGATATTTCAAAATTAAAGGGAGTTAATAGATTTAATTTGAGTAAAATAAGGAGTTAACTGATTCAATTTGAGTAGAAAAAAGAGTTAACTGATTTACCTCATTTTTTATCAATAGTGAACTGTAAATTTCCCTTTTTGAACTAAAAAGAGAATTTGTAGAGATATTTAATTTAATAAAATGAGATATGCTCTCATAATTACCTTTTCTATTTAATTAAATAGTCTTTAATTAATTAGAGACACTTTTCTTATTTAATTAAATAATTTCATTTAATTAATTAGGAATAGCTTCTCATTTAAATAAATAAATTTGTTTAATTAATTAGAAGTAAGTACTTTGATTAATTAATAATTTTGGTTAATTATTTCAAAATTCTTTTCGAAACTAATTCAACTCAAGTCAACCGTGGTTAAATCTGGTCAACATTTGGTCAAACTTGATCTCTGCGTATGTGAATATGAGAAAATGTGAGAATGAATTCTGGAAACAATTCAATGCAAATTCTCATTCAACTTTTCAAAATGAAGAGATGAGGGTCTCTTAAATAGACTTTCCTAGAATTCATCAATGGTTGAGATCGATTTCAATCAATGGTTAGGATTAAAGGTGAAGATCATTCATAAAGGGAGATTTCCAAATTAAAGAGAGTTAACATATTTAACTTGAGTAAAAGAAGGAGTTAACTAATTCAATTTGAGTAGAAAAAGGAGTTAACTGATTTAACTCATTTTTTATCAATAGTGAACTGAAATTTTCCCTTTTTGAACTGAAGAGAGATTTTGTTGAGATATTTAATTAAATAAAATAAGATATGCTCTCATAATTACTTTTTCTATTTAATTAAATAATCTTTAATTAATTAGAGACACTTTTCTTATTTAATTAAATAACTTCATTTAATTAATTAGGAATGGCTTCTCATTTAATTAAATAACTTTGTTTAATTAATTAGAAGTGAGTACTCCATTTAATTAAGTAATTTCTTTTAATTATTTCAAAATTCTATTTGAAACTATTCAACTCAAGTCAACTGTGGTTGAATTTGGTCAACCTTTGGTCAAATTTGATCTTTGCGTATGTGAATATGAGCAAATGTGAGTATAAATTCCAGCAACAATTCGATGCAAATTCTCATTCAAACTTTCAAAATGAAGAGATGATGGTCTCTTAAATAGACTTTGCTTGAATTCATCAACGGTTGAGATCGGTTTCAATCAGCGGTAAAGATTAAAGGTAAAGGTCAGTCATAAAGCGAGATTTCCAAAATAAAGGGAGTTATCAGATTTAATTTGAGTAAAATAAGGAGTTAACTGATTCAATTTGAGTAGAAAAAAGAGTTAATTGATTTAGCTCATTTTTGATCAATAGTGAACTAGAAATTTCCCTTTTTGAACTGAAGAGAGACTTTGTTGAGATATTTAATTTAATAAAATGAGATATGGTCTAATAAATACTTTTTCTATTTAATTAAATAATCTTTAATTAATTAGAGAGAATTTTCTTATTTAATTAAATAATCTTTAATTAATTAGAGAGACTTTTCTTATTTAATTAAATAATCTTTAATTAATTAAATAATCTTTAATTAATTAGAGAGACTTTTCTATGTGAATATGAGCAAATGTGAGTATGAATTCCAACAAAAATTCGACGCAAATTCTCATTCAACCTTTCAAAATGAAGAGATGAGGGTCTCTTAAATAGACTTTCTTGGAATTCATTAATGGTTGAGATCGATTTCAATCAACGGTCAGGATTAAAGGTGAAGTTCAGTCATAAAGGGATATTTCCAAATTAAATAGAGTTAACAGATTTAATTTGAGTAAAATAAGGAGTTAACTAATTCAATTTGAGTAAAAAAATGAGTTAACTCATTTAACTCATTTTTTATCAATAGTGAACTGGAAATTTCCCTTTTTAAACTAAAGAAAGATTTTGTTGAGATATTTAATTTAATAAAATGAGATATGCTCTCATAATTACCTTTTCTATTTAATTAAATAGTCTTTAATTAATTCGAGACACTTTTCTTATCTAATTAAATAATTTCATTTAATTAATTAGGAATAGCTTCTCATTTAATTAAATAAATTTGTTTAATTAATTAGAAGTAAGTACTCCTATTAATTAATAATTTTGTTTAATTATTTCAAAATTCTTTTTGAAACTAGTCAACTCAAGTCAACCGTGGTTAAATCTGGTCAACTTTTTGTCAAACTTGATCTCTGCGTATGTGAATATGAGCAAATGTGAGTATGAATTCCAGTAACAGTTCTATGCCAATTCTCATTCAACCTTTCAAGATGAAGAGATGAGGGTCTCTTAAACAGAATTTCTTTAAATTCATCAACAGTTGAGATCGATTTCAATCAGCGGTCAGGATTAAAGATGAAGCTCTATCATAAAGGAAGATTTTCAAATTAAAGGGAGTTAACAGATTTAATTTCAGTAAAATAAGGAGTTAACTGATTTAATTTGAGTAGAAAAAAGAGTTAACTGATTTAACTTATTTTTGATCAATAGTGAACTAAAAATTTCACTTTTTGAACTGTAGAGAGATTTTGTTGAGATATTTAATTTAATAAAATGACATATGCTGTCATATTTACTTTTTCTATTTAATTAAATAAACTTTAATTAATTAGAGACACTTTTCTTATTTAATTAAATAACTTCATTTAATTAATTAGGAATGGCTTCTCATTTAATTAAATAACTTTGTTTAATTAATTACAAGTAAGTACTCCATTTGATTAAATAATTTTGTTTAATTATTTTAAAATTCTTTTCGAAACTAGTCAACTCAAGTCAACCATGGTTAAATCTGGTCAACTTTTGGTCAAACTTGATCTTTGCATATGTGAATATGAGCAAATGTGAGTATGAATTCCAGCAACAATTCGATGCAAATTCTCATTCAACATTTTAAAATGAAGAGATGAGGGTCTCTTAAATAGACTTTCCTGGAATTCATCAATGGTTGATATCAATTTCAATCAACGGTCAGGATTAAAGGTGAAGTTCAGTTATAAAGGGAGATTTCCAAATTAAAGGGAGTTAACAAATTTAGTTTGAGTAAAATAAGGAGTTAACTGATTCAATTTGAATAGAAAAAGAAGTTAACTGATTTAACTCATTTTTGATCAATAGTGAACTAGAAATTTTCCATTTTGAACTAAAGAGAGATTTTGTTGAGATATTTAATTTAATAAAATGAGATATGCTCTCATAATTAGTTTTTCTATTTAATTAAATAATCTTTAATTAATTAGAGACACTTTTCTTATTTAATGAAATAACTTCATTTAATTAATTAAGAATGGCTTCTCATTTAATTAAATAACTTTGTTTAATTAATTATATGTAAGTACTCCATTTAATTAAATAATTTCGTTTAATTATTTCAATTTTTTTTTTGAAACTAGTCAACTCAAGTGAACCGTGGTTAAATTTGGTCAACTTTTGGTTAAACTTGATCTTTGCGTATGTGAATATGAGCAACTGTGAGTATGAATTTCAACAACAATTCAACGCAAATTCTCATTCAAACTTTCAAAATGAAGAGATGAGGGTATCTTAAAAAGACTTTCTTGCAATTCATCAACGGTTGAGATCGATTTCAATCAGCGGTCAGGATTAAAGGTGAAGTTCAGTCATAAGGGGAGATTTTCAAATCAAAGGGAGTTAATAGATTTAATTTGAGTAAACTAAGGAGTTAACTGATTCAATTTGAGTAGAAAAAAGAGTTAACTGATTTAACTCATTTTGGATCAATAGTGAACAGGAAATTTCCCTTTTCTAACTAAAGAGAGATTTTGTTGAGAAATTTAATTTAATAAAATGAGATATGCTCTTATAATTACATTTTCTATTTAATTAAATAATTTTTAATTAATTAGAGATGCTTTTCTTATTTAATTAAATAACTTCATTTAATTAATTAAGAATGGCTTCTCATTTAATTAAATAACTGTGTTTAATTAATTAGAAGTATTCCATTAAATTAAATAATTTTGTTTAATTATTTCAAAATTCTTTTCGAAACTAGTCAACTCAAGTCAGTCGTAGTTAAATTTGGTCAACTTTTGGTCAAACTTGAACTCTGCGTATGTGAATATGAGCAAATGTGAGTATGAATTCCAGCAACAATTCGATGCAAATTCTTGTTCAACCTTTCAAAATGAAGAGATGAGGGTCTCTTAAATAGAATTTTTTAGAATTTATCAACAGTTGAGATCGATTTCAATCCACAATCAGGATTAAAGGTGAAGTTCAGTCATAAAGGGATATTTCAAAATTAAAGGGAGTTAACAGATTTAATTTGAGTAAAATAAGGAGTTAACTGATTCAATTTGAGTAGAAAAAAGAGTTAACTGATTTACCTCATTTTTTATCAATAGTGAACTGTAAATTTCCCTTTTTGAACTAAAAAGAGAATTTGTAGAGATATTTAATTTAATAAAATGAGATATGCTCTCATAATTACCTTTTCTATTTAATTAAATAGTCTTTAATTAATTAGAGACACTTTTCTTATTTAATTAAATAATTTCATTTAATTAATTAGGAATAGCTTCTCATTTAAATAAATAAATTTGTTTAATTAATTAGAAGTAAGTACTTTGATTAATTAATAATTTTGGTTAATTATTTCAAAATTCTTTTCGAAACTAATTCAACTCAAGTCAACCGTGGTTAAATCTGGTCAACATTTGGTCAAACTTGATCTCTACGTATGTGAATATGAGAAAATGTGAGAATGAATTCCGGAAACAATTCAATGCAAATTCTCATTCAACTTTTCAAAATGAAGAGATGAGGGTCTCTTAAATAGACTTTCTTAGAATTCATCAATGGTTGAGATCGATTTCAATCAATGGTTAGGATTAAAGGTGAAGTTCATTCATAAAGGGAGATTTCCAAATTAAAGAGAGTTAACATATTTAACTTGAGTAAAAGAAGGAGTTAACTAATTCAATTTGAGTAGAAAAAGGAGTTAACTGATTTAACTCATTTTTTATCAATAGTGAACTGAAATTTTCCCTTTTTGAACTGAAGAGAGATTTTGTTGAGATATTTAATTTCATAAAATAAGATATGCTCTCATAATTACTTTTTCTATTTAATTAAATAATCTTTAATTAATTAGAGACACTTTTCTTATTTAATTAAATAACTTCATTTAATTAATTAGGAATGGCTTCTCATTTAATTAAATAACTTTGTTTAATTAATTAGAAGTGAGTACTCCATTTAATTAAGTAATTTCTTTTAATTATTTCAAAATTCTATTTGAAACTATTCAACTCAAGTCAACTGTGGTTGAATTTGGTCAACCTTTGGTCAAATTTGATCTTTGCGTATGTGAATATGAGCAAATGTGAGTATAAATTCCAGCAACAATTCGATGCAAATTCTCATTCAAACTTTCAAAATGAAGAGATGATGGTCTCTTAAATAGACTTTGCTCGAATTCATCAACGGTTGAGATCGGTTTCAATCAGCGGTAAAGATTAAAGGTAAAGGTCAGTCATAAAGCGAGATTTCCAAAATAAAGGGAGTTATCAAATTTAATTTGAGTAAAATAAGGAGTTAACTGATTCAATTTGAGTAGAAAAAAGAGTTAATTGATTTAGCTCATTTTTTATCAATAGTGAACTAGAAATTTCCCTTTTTGAACTGAAGAGAGACTTTGTTGAGATATTTAATTTAATAAAATGAGATATGGTCTAATAAATACTTTTTCTATTTAATTAAATAATCTTTAATTAATTAGAGAGAATTTTCTTATTTAATTAAATAATCTTTAATTAATTAGAGAGACTTTTCTTATTTAATTAAATAATCTTTAATTAATTAAATAATCTTTAATTAATTAGAGAGACTTTTCTATGTGAATATGAGCAAATGTGAGTATGAATTCCAACAACAATTCGACGCAAATTCTCATTCAACCTTTCAAAATGAAGAGATGAGGGTCTCTTAAATAGACTTTCTTGGAATTCATTAATGGTTGAGATCGATTTCAATCAACGGTCAGGATTAAAGGTGAAGTTCAGTCATAAAGGGATATTTCCAAATTAAATAGAGTTAACAGATTTAATTTGAGTAAAATAAGGAGTTAACTAATTCAATTTGAGTAAAAAAATGAGTTAACTCATTTAACTCATTTTTGATCAATAGTGAACTGGAAATTTCCCTTTTTAAACTAAAGAAAGATTTTGTTGAGATATTTAATTTAATAAAATGAGATATGCTCTCATAATTACCTTTTCTATTTAATTAAATAGTCTTTAATTAATTCGAGACAATTTTCTTATCTAATTAAATAATTTCATTTAATTAATTAGGAATAGCTTCTCATTTAATTAAATAAATTTGTTTAATTAATTAGAAGTAAGTACTCCTTTTAATTAATAATTTTGTTTAATTATTTCAAAATTCTTTTTGAAACTAGTCAACTCAAGTCAACCGTGGTTAAATCTGGTCAACTTTTTGTCAAACTTGATCTCTGCGTATGTGAATATGAGCAAATGTGAGTATGAATTCCAGTAACAGTTCTATGCCAATTCTCATTCAACCTTTCAAGATGAAGAGATGAGGGTCTCTTAAACAGAATTTCTTTAAATTCATCAACAGTTGAGATCGATTTCAATCAGCGGTCAGGATTAAAGATGAAGCTCTATCATAAAGGAAAATTTTCAAATTAAAGGGAGTTAACAGATTTAATTTCAGTAAAATAAGGAGTTAACTGATTTAATTTGAGTAGAAAAAAGAGTTAACTGATTTAACTTATTTTTGATCAATAGTGAACTAAAAATTTCACTTTTTGAACTGTAGAGAGATTTTGTTGAGATATTTAATTTAATAAAATGACATATGCTGTCATATTTACTTTTTCTATTTAATTAAATAAACTTTAATTAATTAGAGACACTTTTCTTATTTAATTAAATAACTTCATTTAATTAATTAGGAATGGCTTCTCATTTAATTAAATAACTTTGTTTAATTAATTACAAGTAAGTACTCCATTTGATTAAATAATTTTGTTTAATTATTTTAAAATTCTTTTCGAAACTAGTCAACTCAAGTCAACCATGGTTAAATCTGGTCAACTTTTGGTCAAACTTGATCTTTGCATATGTGAATATGAGCAAATGTGAGTATGAATTCCAGCAACAATTCGATGCAAATTCTCATTCAACATTTTAAAATGAAGAGATGAGGGTCTCTTAAATAGACTTTCCTGGAATTCATCAATGGTTGATATCAATTTCAATCAACGGTCAGGATTAAAGGTGAAGTTCAGTTATAAAGGGAGATTTCCAAATTAAAGGGAGTTAACAAATTTAGTTTGAGTAAAATAAGGAGTTAACTGATTCAATTTGAATAGAAAAAGAAGTTAACTGATTTAACTCATTTTTGATCAATAGTGAACTAGAAATTTTCCATTTTGAACTAAAGAGAGATTTTGTTGAGATATTTAATTTAATAAAATGAGATATGCTCTCATAATTAGTTTTTCTATTTAATTAAATAATCTTTAATTAATTAGAGACACTTTTCTTATTTAATGAAATAACTTCATTTAATTAATTAAGAATGGCTTCTCATTTAATTAAATAACTTTGTTTAATTAATTATATGTAAGTACTCCATTTAATTAAATAATTTCGTTTAATTATTTCAATTTTTTTTTTGAAACTAGTCAACTCAAGTGAACCGTGGTTAAATTTGGTCAACTTTTGGTTAAACTTGATCTTTGCGTATGTGAATATGAGCAACTGTGAGTATGAATTTCATCAACAATTCAACGCAAATTCTCATTCAAACTTTCAAAATGAAGAGATGAGGGTATCTTAAAAAGACTTTCTTGCAATTCATCAACGGTTGAGATCGATTTCAATCAGCGGTCAGGATTAAAGGTGAAGTTCAGTCATAAGGGGAGATTTTCAAATCAAAGGGAGTTAATAGATTTAATTTGAGTAAACTAAGGAGTTAACTGATTCAATTTGAGTAGAAAAAAGAGTTAACTGATTTAACTCATTTTGGATCAATAGTGAACAGGAAATTTCCCTTTTCTAACTAAAGAGAGATTTTGTTGAGAAATTTAATTTAATAAAATGAGATATGCTCTTATAATTACATTTTCTATTTAATTAAATAATTTTTAATTAATTAGAGATGCTTTTCTTATTTAATTAAATAACTTCATTTAATTAATTAAGAATGGCTTCTCATTTAATTAAATAACTGTGTTTAATTAATTAGAAGTATTCCATTAAATTAAATAATTTTGTTTAATTATTTCAAAATTCTTTTCGAAAGTAGTCAACTCAAGTCAGTCGTAGTTAAATTTGGTCAACTTTTGGTCAAACTTGAACTCTGCGTATGTGAATATGAGCAAATGTGAGTATGAATTCCAGCAACAATTCGATGCAAATTCTTGTTCAACCTTTCAAAATGAAGAGATGAGGGTCTCTTAAATAGAATTTTTTAGAATTTATCAACAGTTGAGATCGATTTCAATCAACAATCAGGATTAAAGGTGAAGTTCAGTCATAAAGGGATATTTCAAAATTAAAGGGAGTTAACAGATTTAATTTGAGTAAAATAAGGAGTTAACTGATTCAATTTGAGTAGAAAAAAGAGTTAACTGATTTACCTCATTTTTTATCAATAGTGAACTGTAAATTTCCCTTTTTGAACTAAAAAGAGAATTTGTAGAGATATTTAATTTAATAAAATGAGATATGCTCTCATAATTACCTTTTCTATTTAATTAAATAGTCTTTAATTAATTAGAGACACTTTTCTTATTTAATTAAATAATTTCATTTAATTAATTAGGAATAGCTTCTCATTTAAATAAATAAATTTGTTTAATTAATTAGAAGTAAGTACTTTGATTAATTAATAATTTTGGTTAATTATTTCAAAATTCTTTTCGAAACTAATTCAACTCAAGTCAACCGTGGTTAAATCTGGTCAACATTTGGTCAAACTTGATCTCTGCGTATGTGAATATGAGAAAATGTGAGAATGAATTCCGGAAACAATTCAATGCAAATTCTCATTCAACTTTTCAAAATGAAGAGATGAGGGTCTCTTAAATAGACTTTCTTAGAATTCATCAATGGTTGAGATCGATTTCAATCAATGGTTAGGATTAAAGGTGAAGTTCATTCATAAAGGGAGATTTCCAAATTAAAGAGAGTTAACATATTTAACTTGAGTAAAAGAAGGAGTTAACTAATTCAATTTGAGTAGAAAAAGGAGTTAACTGATTTAACTCATTTTTTATCAATAGTGAACTGAAATTTTCCCTTTTTGAACTGAAGAGAGATTTTGTTGAGATATTTAATTTCATAAAATAAGATATGCTCTCATAATTACTTTTTCTATTTAATTAAATAATCTTTAATTAATTAGAGACACTTTTCTTATTTAATTAAATAACTTCATTTAATTAATTAGGAATGGCTTCTCATTTAATTAAATAACTTTGTTTAATTAATTAGAAGTGAGTACTCCATTTAATTAAGTAATTTCTTTTAATTATTTCAAAATTCTATTTGAAACTATTCAACTCAAGTCAACTGTGGTTGAATTTGGTCAACCTTTGGTCAAATTTGATCTTTGCGTATGTGAATATGAGCAAATGTGAGTATAAATTCCAGCAACAATTCGATGCAGATTCTCATTCAAACTTTCAAAATGAAGAGATGATGGTCTCTTAAATAGACTTTGCTCGAATTCATCAACGGTTGAGATCGGTTTCAATCAGCGGTAAAGATTAAAGGTAAAGGTCAGTCATAAAGCGAGATTTCCAAAATAAAGGGAGTTATCAGATTTAATTTGAGTAAAATAAGGAGTTAACTGATTCAATTTGAGTAGAAAAAAGAGTTAATTGATTTAGCTCATTTTTTATCAATAGTGAACTAAAAATTTCCCTTTTTGAACTGAAGAGAGATTTTGTTGAGATATTTAATTTAATAAAATGAGATATGCTCTCATAATTACTTTTTTTATTTAATTAAGTAATCTTTAATTAATTAGAGAGAATTTTCTTATTTAATTAAATAACTTTATTTAATTAATTAGGAATGGCTTCTCATTTAATTAAATAAATTTTTTTAATGATTTAGAAGTAGGTAGTCCATTTAATTAAATAATTTCGTTTAATTATTAGAAAATTCTTTTCGAAACTAGTCAGCTCAACTCAACCGTGGTTAAATTTGGTCAACTTTTGGTCAAACTTGATCTTTGGATATGTGAACATGAGAAAATGTGAGTATGAATTCCAACAACAATTCGATGCAACTTCTCATTCAACCTTTCAAAATAAAGAGATGAGGGTCTCTTAAATAGACTTTTTTGGAATTCATCAATAGTTGAGATCGATTTCAATCAGCGATCAGGATTAAAGGTGAAGTCAGTCATAAAAGGAGATTTCCAAATTAAAGGGAGTTAACAGATTTAATTTGAGTAAAATAAGGAGTTAACTGATTCAATTTGAGTAGAAAAAGGAGTTAACTGATCTAACTCATTTTTTATCAGTAGTGAACTGGAAATTTCCCTTTTTGAAGTAAAGAGAGATTTTGTTGAGATATTTAATTTAATAAAATGAGATATGCTCTCATAATTACTTTTTCTATTTAATTAAATAATGTTTAATTAATTATAGACGCTTTTCTTATTTAATGAAATAACTTCATTTAATTAATTATGAATGGCTTCTCATTTAATTAAATAACTTTGTTTAATTAATTAAAATTAAGTACTCCATTTAATTAAATAATTTATTTTAATTATTTCAAAATTCTTTTCGAAAATTGTCAGCTCAAGTCAACCGTGGTTAAATCTGGTCAACTTTTGGTCAAACTTGATCTTTGCGTATGTGAATATGAGCAAATGTGAGTATGAATTCCAGTACCAATTCGATGCAAATTCTCATTCAACATTTCAAAATGAAGAGAGGAGGGTCTCTTAAATAGACTTTCTTGGAATTCATCAATGGTTAAGATCAATTTCAATCAATGGTCAGGATTAAAGGTGAAGTTCAGTCATAAAGGGAGATTTTCAAATTAAAGGAAGTTAACAGATTTAGTTTGAGTAAAATAAGGAGTTAACTGATTCAATTTGAGTAGAAAAAAAAGTTAACTGATTTAACTCATTTTTTATCAATAGTGAACTGAAAAATTTTCCTTTTTGAACTAAAGAGAGATTTTGTTGAGATATTTAATTTAGTAAAATGAGACATGCTCTCATAATTACTTTTTTTATTTAATTAAATAGTCTTTAATTAATTAGAGACTCTTTTCTTATTTAATTAAATAACTTCATTTAATTAATTAAGAATAGCTTCTCATTTAATTAAATAAATTTGTTTTATTAATTAGAAGTAAGTACTCCATTTAATTAATAATTTTGTTTAATTATTTCAAAATTCTTTTCAAAACTAGTCAACTCAAGTCAACCATGGTTAAATCTGGTCAACTTTTAGTCAAACTTGATCTCTGCGTATGTGAATATGAGCAAATGTGAGTATGAATTCCAACAACAATTCGATGCGAATTTTCATTCAACATTTCAAAATGAAGAGATGAGGGTCTCTTAAATAGACTTTCCTGGAATTCATCAACGGTTGAGATCAATTTCAATCAACGGTCAGGATTAAAGGTGAAGTTCAGTCATAAAGGGAGATTTTCAAATTAAAGGGAGTTAACAGATTTAATTTGAGTAAAATAAGGAGTTAACTGATTCAATTTGAGTAGAAGAAGGAGTTAACTGATTTAACTCATTTTTGATCAATAGTGAACTGGAAATTTCCCTTTTTGAACTGAAGAGAGATTTTGTTTAGATATTTAATTTAACAAAATGATATATACTCTCATAATTACTTTTTCTATTTAATTAAATAATATTTAATTAATTAGAGACACTTTTCTTATTTAATTACATAACTTCATTTAATTTTTTATTTTTTTAATTTATTTTTAGACAGCAGGAATCGGTGCAACATGGCCCCCCTATAAACTGCAGTGCGCCTGGTGAACTTTTTAACGTGACCGGCAGAACTGGCGCGACACGCCCACAGGTACCACAAGGATGGGGGAGACTAGAACCCATGACCCCCTGCAATAGAAAAGATTCAGCCAACTGAGCTAGGGCCCCCACCCTTACTTCGTTTCATTTAATTAATTAGGAATGGCTTCTCATTTAATTAAATAACTTTGTTTAATTAATTAGAAGTAAGTACTCCATTTAATTAAATAATTTTGTTTAATTATTTCAAAATTCTGTTCAAAACTATTCAACTCAAGTCAACCGTGGTTAAATCTGTTCAACTTTTGGTCAAACTTGATCTCTGCATATGTGAATATGAGCAAATGTGAGTATGAATTCCAGCAACAATTCGATGCAAATTTTCATTCAACCTTTCAAAATGAAGAGATGAGGGTCTCTGAAAAAGACTTTCCTGGAATTCATCAACGGTTGAAATCAATTTCAATGAACGGTCAAGAGTAAAGGTGAAGTTTAGTCATAAAGGGAGATTTTCAAATTAAAGGGAGTTAACAGATTTAATTTGAGTAAAATAAGGAGTTAACTGATTCAATTTGAGTAGAAAAAGGAGTTAACTCATTTAACTCATTTTTTATCAATAGTGAACTGAAAATTTCCCTTTTTGAACTGAAGAGAGATTTTTTTGAGATAATTAATTTAATAAAATTAGATATGCTCTCATAATTACTTTTTTCTATTTAATTAAATAATCTTTAATTAATTAGAGACAATTTTCTTACTTATTTAAATAACTTCATTTAATTAATTAGGAATGGCTTCTCATAAAATTAAATAACTTTGTTTAATTAATTAGAAGTAAGTGCTCCATTTAATTAAATAATTTCATTTAATTTTTTCCAAATTCTTATCGAAACTAGTCAACTCAAGTCAATCGTGGTTAAATCTGGTCAACTTTTGGTCAAACTTGATCTCTCCGTATGTGAATATGAGCAAATGTGAGTATGAATTCTAGCAACAATTCGATGCAAATTCCCATTCAACCTTTCAAAATGAAGAAATGAGGGTCTCTTAAATAGACTTTCATGGAATTCATCAACAGTTGAGATCGATTTGAATCAGCAATTAGGATTAAAGGTAAAGTTCAGTCATAAAGGGAGATTTCCAAATTAAAGAGAGTTAACAGATTTAATTTGAGTAAAATAAGGGGTTAACTGATTCAATTTGAGTAGAAAAAGGAGTTAACTAGTTTAACTCATTTTTTATCAATAGTGAACTGGAAATTTCCTTTTTTGAATTGAAGAGAGATTTTGCTGACATATTTAATTTAATAAAATGAGATATTCTCTCATAATTACTTTTTCTATTTAATTAAATAATCTTTAATTTATTAGAGATAATTTTCTTATTTAATTAAATAACTTCATTTAATTAAGTAGGAATGGCTTCTCAATTAATTAAATAACTTTGTTTCATTAATTAGAAGTAAGTACTCTATTTAATTAAATAATTTCTTTTAATTATTTCAAAATTCTTTTCAAAACTAGTGAACTCAAGTCAATCGTGGTTAAATCTGGTCAACTTTTTGTCAAACTTGATCTCTGCGTATGTGAATATGAGCAAATTTGAGTATAAATTACAGCAACAATTCAATGCAAATTCTCATTCAACCTTTCAAAATGAAGAGATGAGGGTCTCTTAAATAGACTTTTCTAGAATTCATCAACGGTTGAGATCGATTTCAATCAACGGTCAGGATTAAAGGTGAAGTTCAGTCATAAAGGGAGATTTCCAAATTAAAGGGAGTTAATAGATTTAATTTGAGTAATATAAGGAGTTAACTGATTCAATTTGAGTAGAATAAGGAGTTAACTAGTTTAACTCATTTTTTATCAATAGTGAACTGGAAATTTACCTTTTTGAATTGAAGAGAGATTTTGTTGAGATATTTAATTTAATAAAATGAGATATGCTCCCATAATTACTTTTTCTATTTAATTAAATAATCTTTAATTAATTAGAGACATTTTTCTTATTTAATTAAATAACTTCATTTAATTAAGTAGGAATGGCTTCTCAATTAATTAAATAACTTTGTTTCATTACTTAGAAGTAAGTACTCTATTTAATTAAATAATTTCTTTTAATTATTTCAAAATTTTGTTCGAAACTATTCAACTCAAGTCAACCGTGGTTAAATCTGTTAAACTTTTGGTCAAACTTGATCTCTGCATGTGTGAATATGAGCAAATGTGAGTATGAATTCCAGCAACAGTTCGATGCAAATTTTCATTCAACCTTTCAAAATGAAGAGATGAGGGTCTCTGAAATAGACTTTCTTGGAATTCATCAACGGTTGAAATGAATTTCAATCAACGGTAAAGATTAAAGGTGAAGTTCAGTCATAAAGGGAGATTTTAAAATTAAAGGGAGTTAGCAGATTTAATTTAAGTAAAATAAGGAGTTAACTGATTCAATTTGAGTAGAAAAAGGACTTAACTCATTTAACTCATTTTTGATCAATAGTGAACTGAAAATTTCCCTTTTTGAACTGAAGAGAGATTTTGTTGAGATAATTAATTGAATAAAATCAGATATGCTCTCATAATTACTTTTTTCTATTTAATTAAATATTCTTTAATTAATTAGAGACAATTTTCTTATTTATTTAAATAACTTCATTTAATTAATTAGGAATGGCTTCTCATAAAATTAAATAGCTTTGTTTAATTAATTAGAAGTAAGTACTCCATTTAATTAAATAATTTCATTTAATTTTTTCAAAATTCTTTTCAAAACTAGTCAACTCAAGTCAATCATGATTAAATCTGGTCAACTTTTGGTCAAACTTGATCTCTCCGTATGTGAATATGAGCAAATGTGAGTATGAATTCCAGCAACAATTCGATGCAAATTCCCATTCAACCTTTCAAAATTAAGAAATGAGGGTCTCTTAAATATACTTTAATGGAAGTCATCAACGGTTGAGATCAATTTGAATCAGAAATCAGGATTAAAGGTAAAGTTCAGTCATAAAGGGAGATTTCCAAACTAAAGGAAGTTAACAGATTTAATTTGAGTAAAATAAGGAGTTAACTGATTCAATTTGAGTAGAAAAAGGAGTTAACTGATTTAACTCATTTTTTATCAATAGTGAACAGGAAAGTTCCCTTTTTTAATTGAAGAGAGATTTTGTTGAGATATTTAATTTAATGAAATGAGATATGCTCTCATAATTACTTTTTCTATTTAATTAAATAATCTTTAATTAATTAGAGACACTTTTCTTATTTAATTAAATAACTTCATTTAATTAAGTAGGAATGGCTTCTCAATTAATTAAATAACTTTGTTTCATTAATTAGAAGTAAGTACTCTATTTAATTAAATAATTTCTTTTAATTATTTCAAAAAAAAATTTCGAAACTAGTGAACTCAAGTCAACCTTGGTTAAATTTGGTCAACTTTTGGTTAAACTTGATCTCTGCGTATGTGAATATGAGCAAATGTGAGTATGAATTACAGCAACAATTCGATGCAAATTCTCATTCAACCTTTCAAAATGAAGAGATGAGGGTCTCTTAAATAGACTTTTTTGGAATTCATCAACGGTTGATATCGATTTCAATCAACGGTCAGGATTAAAGGTGAAGGTCAATCATAAAGGAAGATTTCCAAATTAAAGGGAGTTAACAGATTTAATTTGAGTAATATAAGGAGTTAACTGATTCAATTTGAGTAGAAAAAGGAGTTAATTAGTTTAACTCATTTTTTATCAATAGTGAACTCGAAATTTCCCTTTTTGAATTGAAGAGAGATTTTGTTGAGATATTTAATTTAATAAAATCAGATATGCTCTCATAATTACTTTTTCTATTTAATTAAATAATCTTTAATTAATTAGAGACACTTTTCTTATTTAATTAAATAACTTCATTTAATTAAGTAGGAATGGCTTCCCAATTAATTAAATAACTTTGTTTCATTAATTAGAAGTAAGTACTCTATTTAATTAAATAATTTTTTTTAATTATTTCAAAATTCTATTCGAAACTATTCAACTCAAGTCAGTCGTGGTTAAATCTGTTAAACTTTTGGTCAAACTTGATCTCTACATATGTGAATATGAGCAAATGTGAGTATGAATTCTACCAACAATTTGATGCAAATTTTCATTCAACCTTTGAAAATGAAGAGATGAGGGTCTCTAAAATAGACTTTCCTGGAATTCATCAACGGTTGAAATCAATTTTAATCAACGGTCAAGATTAAAGGTGAAGTTCAGTCATAAAGGGAGATTTTCAAATAAAAGGGAGTTAACAGATTTAATTTAAGTAAAATAAGGAGTTAACTGATTCAATTTGAGTAGAAAAAGGACTTAACTCATTTAACTCATTTTTGATCAATAGTGAACTGAAAATTTCCCTTTTTGAACTGAAGAGAGATTTTGATGAGATAATTAATTGAATAAAATGAGATATGCTCTCATAATTACATTTTTCTATTTAATTAAATAATCTTTAATTAATTAGAGACAATTTTCTTATTTATTTAAATAGCTTCATTTAATTAATTAGGAATGGCTTCTCATCAAATTAAATAATTTTGTTTAATTAATTAGAAGTAAGTACTCCATTTAATTAAATAATTTCGTTTAATTTTTTCAAAATTCTTTTCGAAACTAGTCAACTCAAGTCAATCGTGGTTAAATCTGATCAACATTTGGTCAAACTTGATCTCTCCGTATGTGAATATAAGCAAATGTGAGTATGAATTCCAGCAACAATTCGATGCAAATTCCCATTCAACCTTTCAAAATGAAGAAATGAGAGTCTCTTAAATAGACTTTCATGGAATTCATCAATGGTTGAGATCAATTTGAATCAGCAATCAGGATTAAAGGTAAAGTTCAGTCATAAAGGGAGATTTCAAAACTAAAGGAAGTTAACAGATTTAATTTGAGTAAAATAAGGAGTTAACTGATTCAATTTGAGTAGAAAAAGGAGTTAACTAATTTAACTCATTTTTTATCAATAGTGAACAGGAAAGTTCCCTTTTTTAATTGAAGAGAGATTTTGTTGAGATATTTAATTTAATGAAATGAGATATGCTCTCATAATTTCTTTTTCTATTTAATTAAATAATCTTTAATTAATTAGAGACACTTTTCTTATTTAATTAAATAACTTCATTTAATTAAGTAGGAATGACTTCTCAATTAATTAAATAACTTTGTTTCATTAATTAGAAGTAAGTACTCTATTTAATTAAATAATTTCTTTTAATTATTTCAAAAAAAAATTTTGAAACTAGTGAACTCAAGTCAACCTTGGTTAAATTTGGTCAACTTTTGGTCAAACTTGATCTCTGCGTATGTGAATATGAGCAAATGTGAGTATGAATTACAACAACAATTCGATGCAAATTCTCATTCAACCTTTCAAAATGAAGAGATGAGGGTCTCTTAAATAGACTTTTTTGGAATTCATCAACGGTTGAGATCGATTTCAATCAACGGTCAGGATTAAAGGTGAAGGTCAATCATAAAGGAAGATTTTCAAATTAAAGGGAGTTAATAGATTTAATTTGAGTAATATAAGGAGTTAACTGATTCAATTTGAGTAGAAAAAGGAGTTAATTAGTTTAACTCATTTTTTATCAATAGTGAACTCGAAATTTTCCTTTTTGAATTGAAGAGAGATTTTGTTGAGATATTTAATTTAATAAAATCAGATATGCTCTCATAATTACTTTTTCTATTTAATTAAATAATCTTTAATTAATTAGAGACACTTTTCTTATTTAATTAAATAACTTCATTTAATTAAGTAGGAATGGCTTCCCAATTAATTAAATAACTTTGTTTCATTAATTAGAAGTAAGTACTCTATTTAATTAAATAATTTTTTTTAATTATTTCAAAATTCTATTCGAAACTATTCAACTCAAGTCAACCGTGGTTAAATCTATTAAACTTTTGGTCAAACTTGATCTCTACATATGTGAATATGAGCAAATGTGAGTATGAATTCTAGCAACAATTTGATGCAAATTTTCATTCAACCTTTGAAAATGAAGAGATGAGGGTCTCTAAAATAGACTTTCCTGGAATTCATCAACGGTTGAAATCAATTTCAATCAACGGTCAAGATTAAAGGTGAAGTTCAGTCATAAAGGGAGATTTTCAAATAAAAGGGAGTTAACAGATTTAATTTAAGTAAAATAAGGAGTTAACTGATTCAATTTGAGTAGAAAAAGGACTTAACTCATTTAACTCATTTTTGATCAATAGTGAACTAAAAATTTCCCTTTTTGAACTGAAGAGAGATTTTGATGAGATAATTAATTGAATAAAATGAGATATGCTCTCATAATTACATTTTTCTATTTAATTAAATAATCTTTAATTAATTAGAGACAATTTTCTTATTTATTTAAATAGCGTCATTTAATTAATTAGGAATGGCTTCTCATCAAATTAAATAATTTGGTTTAATTAATTAGAAGTAAGTACTCCATTTAATTAAATAATTTCGTTTAATTTTTTCAAAATTCTTTTCGAAACTAGTCAACTCAAGTCAATCGTGGTTAAATCTGATCAACATTTGGTCAAACTTGATCTCTCCGTATGTGAATATAAGCAAATGTGAGTATGAATTCCAGCAACAATTCGATGCAAATTCCCATTCAACCTTTCAAAATGAAGAAATGAGGGTCTCTTAAATAGACTTTCATGGAATTCATCAATGGTTGAGATCAATTTGAATCAGCAATAAGGATTAAAGGTAAAGTTCAGTCATAAAGGGAGATTTCAAAACTAAAGGAAGTTAACAGATTTAATTTGAGTAAAATAAGGAGTTAACTGATTCAATTTGAGTAGAAAAAGGAGTTAACTAATTTAACTCATTTTTTATCAATAGTGAATTGAAAATTTTCTTTTTTGAACTGAAGAGAGATTTTGTTGAGATATTTAATTTAATAAAATGAGATATGCTCTCATAATTACTTTTTCTATTTAATTAAATAATCTTTAATTAATTAGAGACACTTTTCTCATTTAATTAAATAACTTCATTTAATTAATTAGGAATGGCTTCTCATTTAATTAAATAACTTTGTTTAATTAATTAGAAGTAAGTACTCCATTTAATTAAATAATTTTATTTAATTATTTCAAAGTTCTTTACGAAACTAATCAACTCAACTCAAGTTAACAAATTTAATTTGAGTAAAATAAGGAGTTAACTGATTCAATTTGAGTAGAAAAAGGAGTTAACTGATTTAACTCATTTTTTATCAATAGTGAACTGGAAATTTCCCTTTTTGAACTGAAGAGAGATTTTTTTGAGATATTTAATTCAATAAAATGATATATGCTCTCATAATTACTTTTTCTATTTAATTAAATAATCTTTAATTAATTAGAGACACTTTTCTTATTTAATTAAATAACTTCATTTAATTAATTAGGAATGGCTTCTCATTTAATTAAATAACTTTGTTTAATTAATGAGATGTAAGTACTCCATTTAATTAAATAATGTTGTTTAATTATTTCAAAAAAAAAATTGAAACTAGTCAACTCAAGTCAACTGTGGTTAAATCTAGTCAATTTTTGGTCAAACTTGATCTTTGCGTATGTGAATATGAGCAAATGTTAGTATGAATTTCAGCAACAATTTGATGCAAATTCTCATTCAACCTTTCAAAATGAAGAGATGAGGGTCTCTTAAATAGACTTTCCTGGAATTCATCAACGGTTGAGATCGATTTCAATCAACTGTCAGGATTAAAGGTGATGTTTAGTGATAAAAGGAGATTTTGTCATGTCCAAGCTACGAGGGCAAAAACACACAATATATGTATATATATATATATCTATAATAGTTAGAGTTCTCAATGTTTTAAATCAGATTTTTGCAAGAGAAGTAAAGCTTCACTACAATACATCTTAAGGTTAAAACTCTTGTGGAAGATTACATTGGCAAGATTGATATCGATCATAAGATACGATATTTTATTTGCTTACAACAATGTGAAACAATTGTTTAAATGATAATGTAAATGTATTCAAAATTTAATATTAATTTGATACTAAAAATGAATATTATTAAATTATATATAAAAACTTGAACAATATAATTAAACAACTAGATTTAAAATCCTTTCAATCAAATAAAATTGACTAATTATACTATCAAATTAAAATTCATGTAAACTAACTAATAAATAAATAAAAATATATATATAAATAACAAATAAATAAAAAAACTAAACTAACATAACATAAACTAACTAACCTAACACTAATTATTAGCCTACTTACTAACTCCTACACCCCAACACAGACCCAAATGATGTGACCCACGTCACATCTTCCCCCCCAATCCCTCCATGCATTTTCCTAAGTGCTTTCCATACTGCACACTTTGCCCGAGGTGATATGGAGCGCTGACCCAAGGTGGAGTGATGTGGGCAGCCAAGAGGAAGTTTAAAGAAATAAATTTAAACTTAAATGCATTTCAAACAACATGACTCAGCGTTTTCCAAGAACGCTTGACCCAAGGTGGAGATGAGGGGACAAGGTGATGTCACCCTCATACCACTTGCAAAGATAAGATAAAATTAATAACAAAGGTCCTTTTAAACTATTTTAGTAGTGCTACGTCCACCAGGGAAAGAAGAAAAGCATTTGAGGCAAAAGTAATATAGGTAAGGTTTAGGATATTTAATATATATGATTATATATATACTTTTTTTGAATTTTCTATGTAATTTTAACAAACATAACAATTTTTTTTCCTATTTTATTTATTACAAAATTTGAATGAAAAGGATAATTAATAGAATATTCTCTTTTGTTCAAACTCATATAATTCCTTCTCCGATACAAAAGGCAGAGAGTATTACTCTCTTGAAACACTTTTTTTTTTTGATGAAATTTTCTAAGTGTAGATTTAAAGTCATGTATTTTTTTTTCAAGGTGTATATATAGGTGTATATATATATATATATATATATATATTTTTTTTTTTTGACAAGCTTTAAACATTAATACAATGGTTCATGCCTAAAAAATACATGATTAAATTCGATCTCCTTACATCTTGAATAGAACTATTAACTATAATCCTCTTTTTTTTTTTTTAAACATAAATTTCATTTTAATCATAAAATGAACATATAAAGAACTTGAAAATTTTTCTCAAATCAACTGAATCTACATCCATGGTATAATTTTCATTTTTAACATAAAGGAAAACCTTGAAATTTTTACCAAATTAAACATCATCAATTCCATCCAAATTTTAAAATTCATCCATCTAAATTTAAAATTTACAATTAAATCACATGACAAGAAATTATACTCAACACCAATTTTATTGGCCAACCTGATTCAAAGGCTCGGCCGAGAAAGAATCAGGAAGAAAACCTGGCTTCGTTGCCAATTACAACAAGGTTTAAAATCCAATTTACAATAGGATCTCAATCCCAAATTTCAACAATTTAATAAAATTTTCTTCATGACCCTAACCAAGGGATTTATAATGTTTTCTGCAAGTCATCTCTAGAACTAAGGAGGAAAACAGAATCTGATTAGGTGACCAACAACATGAAAAAGAACAATTCAAAACATGCATATTTATACAAGGTTTTTACAACAAGATCTACAATAAATCAACACTAGGGAAAGGTGGATTGTTCCAACTAGGAGAAGTCGAGCACAACACCAATTCAGATGCCCAATCAGGGCTATTAATCAAGAACTTCCGTTCTTCCATTTAGAAATGCCATACTCATACGAGGTTTGTGCTAACAGGTAGGGGCCCATAACACCCTATGCTTCCTCCCTCTTCTCATCCTAAGAAGAGACTCTACACTGGTTGGAGTCCAACTAAACAGACCTTTCCCAAAATTTGTCACTTCTGCCCTCTCCAAGGGTGAGTAATACCAAAACACTCATGCAAGAAAACTCTCAAAATTGCAAACATAAACATGAAAGGAAAATAACCAAACTAACATGATTTTCAAATCTTCCCAACATACCCACAACCATACAAACATTGAAACAACAACAAGGTAGCATGAGCATGAAATAAAACATGAAAACTGAGTAAGGGAGATGAGAATTTCCTACCTTCACAAAGAGGTAATGGCAAAGAACAAGTTTGAGTAGAGTTTCCACTTCCTTCCTTCAATCTTCAAGAACTCCTCTCTAAATGTAGAGATTGGGTAACAACCTCCACAAGACCAAGAAGGGCCTCTAAATAGGCCTCCAACTCAACCACCCAAGGGCTCAATAACTACCCCACCCACTTGCAATTCTAGAAACTCCTAACCCAACCTACACTAAGATTAAACCTTAAGTGGAGATGAGGTGAGGTAACTCAAGATAACCATGGCCAATTTTCGCACAAAGGCAAAAAGAGACTTTTTGAGTGACCTCAAAAGTCAATAAAAGGGGCTTAGGGGTTGGAAAAGACCCCTAACCCATACCCATACCCTTTGGGTAGAATAATATCAAGTTTTAAGTCTTAGGAAAGAGGTTTAGAGCCAAATAAAATTTAGGAATAAAATAGGACCATCTAACTACTCTAACCTTGCAGATTAAACACTAATCCAGATTAAGGGATGACTAACCTCCATTAAGAACCCGAAAGCAAACTGACACCAACTAAACCAACTTGGGTCCAAAGGTTAAATAACTAACCCTAAATTGCACACTGAAGTACATAACGATTTACGAGTGTCAAGTGACACTAAAAGAACATAATTACAAACATTAACACTCACTAAACAAAGAAGATAGATACATATATCTTACAATACAATACGTGAATTATGAACAACAAGGTTTTCAAAATTAGCACAAAAAGATTAGTTATGTTCCTCCATAGGGTTTCTTGTCTAGATATCTGCACACTCATTGCACACATCAGTAGTCCCGTAAAATCACATGTACATAAATGTATAAATATCAAAAACTCACATAAATTAAAACATACATCAATAAGGGTTTCTTCATCTTGCTTAATTCTTAATCATTTAAAATCTCTTAAATCAAAGTCTCAATCTTACATTTACTGGTTTCATCAACATACATATACATGAAACTTTAAATGACAATCATCAAATATATCTTAAAGTAACATCACACAACATGAATAATAAAGTATGTTCTAAGCATCAAATAATGTCTCGACATCTCAAGTCATGAATATATAAATAATAGTAATGTATCACTATGCTATGATGGGTCGAGGTGAGGCCTTACAGATTTTAAAATTAAAGGGAGTTAACAAATTTAATTTGAGTAAAATAAAGAGTTAACTAATTCAATTTGAGTAGAAAAAGGAGTTAACTGATTTAACTCATTTTTTATCAATAGTGAACTGGAAATTTTCCTTTTTGATCTGAAGAGAGATTTTGTTGAGATATTTAATTTAATAAAATGAGATATGCTCTCATAATTACTTTTTCTATTTAATTAAATAATCTTTAATTAATTAGAGACACTTTTCTTATTTAATTAAATAACTTCATTTAATTAATTAGGAATGGCTTCTCATTTAATTAAATAAATTTGTTTAATTAATTAGAAGTAAGTACTCCATTTAATTAAATAATTTCATTTAATTATTTCAAAATTCTTTTCGAAACTAGTCAACTCAAGTCAACCGTGGTTAAATCTGGTCAACTTTTGGTCAAACTTGATCTTTGCGTATGTGAATATGAGCAAATGTGAGTATGAATTCTAGCAACAATTTGATGCAAATTCTCATTCAACGTTTAGAAATGAAGAGATGATGGTCTCTTAAATAGACTTTCCTGGAATTCATCAACGGTTGAGATCAATTTCAATCAACGATCAGGATTAAAGGTGAAGTTCAGTCATAAAGAGAGATTTCCAAATTAAAGGGAGGTAACAGATTTAATTTGAGTAAAATAAGGAGTTAATTGATTCAATTTGAGTAGAAAAAGGAGTTAACTCATTTAACTCATTTTTGATCAATAGTGAACTGGAAATTTCCCTTTTTCAACTAAAGAGAGATTTTGTTGACATATTTAATTTAATAAAATGAGATATGCTCTCATAATTACTTTTTCTATTTAATTAAATAATCTTTAATTAATTAGAGAAACTTTTCTTATTTAATTAAATAACTTCATTTAATTAATTAGGAATGACTTCTCATTTAATTAAATAACTTTGTTTAATTAATTAGAAGTAAGTACTCCATTTAATTAAATAATTTTGTTTAATTATTTCAAAATTCTATTTGAAACTAGTCAACTCAAGTCAACCGTGGCTGAATCTGGTCAACTTTTGGTCAAACTTGATCTTTGCATATGTGAATATGAGCAAATGTGAGTATAAATTCCAACAACAATTCAATGCAAATTCTAATTCAACCTTTCAAAATGAAGAGATGAAGGTCTCCTAAATAGACTTTCTAAGAATTCATCAACGGTTGAGATTGATTTCAATCAACGGTCAGGATTAAAGGTGAAGTTTAGTCATAAAAGGAGATTTCCAAATTTAAGGGTGTTAACAAGTTTAATTTGAGTAAAACAAGGAGTTGACTGATTCAATTTGAGTAGAGAAAGGAGTTAACTAATTTAACTCATTTTTTATCAATAGTGAACTGAAAATTTCCCTTTCTGAACTGAAGAGAGATTTTGTTAAGATATTTAATTTAATAAAATGAGATATGCTCTCATAATTACTTTTTCTATTTAATTAAATAATCTTTAATTAATTAGAGAGACTTTTCTTATTTAATTAAATAACTTCATTTAAATAATTAGGAATGGCTTCTCATTTAATTAAATAACTTTGTTTAATTAATTAGAAGTAAGTACTCCATTTAATTAAATAATTTTGTTTAATTATTTCAAAATTCTTTTTGAAACTAGTCAACTCAAGTCAACCATGGTTAAATCTGGTCAACTTTTGGTCAAACTTGATCTTTGCGTATGTGAATATGAGAAAATGTGAGTATGAATTCCAACAACAATTCGATGGAAATTCTCATTCAACATTTCAAAATGAACAGATGAGGGTCTCTTAAATAGACTTTCCTTGAATTCATCAACGGTTGAGATCGATTTCAATCAATGGTCAGGATTAAAGGTGAAGTTCAGTCATAAAAGGAGATTTCCAAATTAAAGGGAGTTAACAGATTTAATTTGAGTAAAATAAGGAGTTAACTGATTCAATTTGAGTAGAAAAAGGAGTTAACTGATTTAACTCATTTTTGATCAATAGTGAACTGGAAATTTCCCTTTTTGAACTAAGGAGAGATTTTGTTGAGATATTTATTTTAATGAAATGAGATATGCTCTCATAATTATTTTTTCTATTTAATTAAATAATCTTTAATTAATTAGAGAAACTTTTCTTATTTAATTAAATAACTTCATTTAAATAATTAGGAATGATTTCTCATTTAATTAAATAACTTTGTTTAATTAATTAGAAGTAAGTACTCCATTTAATCAAATAATTTCGCTTAATTATTTCAAAATTCTTTTCGAAACTAGTCAACTCAAGTCAACCGTGGTTAAATTTTGTCAACTTTTGGTCAAAATTGATCTTTGCATATGTGAATATGAGCAAATGTGAGTATGAATTCCAGCAACAATTCGATGCAAATTCTCATTCAACCTTTCAAAATGAAGAGATGAGGGTCTCTTTAATAGACTTTCCTTGAATTCATCAACGGTTGAGATCGATTTCAATCAACGGTCAGGATTAAAGGCGAAGTTCAGTCATAAAGGGAGATTTCCAAATTAAAAGGAGTTAACAGATTTAATTTGAGTAATATAAGTAGTTAACTGATTCAATTTGAGTAGAAAAATGAGTTAACTGATTTAACTCATTTTTTATCAATAGTGATCTGGAAATTTCCCTTTTTGAACTGAAGAGAGATTTTTTTGAGATATTTAATTTAATAAAATGAGATATGCTCTCATAATTACTTTTTCTATTTAATTAAATAATATTTAATTAATTAGAGACACTTTTCTTATTTAACTAAATAACTTCATTTAATTAATTAGGATTGGCTTGTCATTTAATTAAATAATTTTTTTTAATTAATTAGAAGTAAGTACTCCATTTAGTTGAATAATTTTGTTTAATTATTTTAAAATTCTTTTTGAAACTAGTCAACTCAAGTCAATCGTGGTTAAATCTGATCAGCTTTTGGTCAAACTTGATCTTTGCGTATGTGAATATGAGCAAATGTGAGTATGAATTCTAGCAAAAATTCGATGCAAATGTAGTGCCTACCCTCGTCCACATCTTTTCTTGACATTGTTATTATTATCAGACTATGATAGACTAGCCTTATGTTGATGTATTAGTGGTATTGTTTTGACACTATTAGAGATTATGTTATGGATTCAGTGGTTATATGATGAGATCATTTAAATTTTACATTTCATGCATACATGATGATCATTATACTATTTTCAGTTATTATTGATGATTAGATGGATGGTTTATTATCTTATGTGTTTTATTATGGATACTTACCCCATACTTGCATGTGTATGGTGTGTGTGTTTTCTTATTGTATGGCGTGTCTGATGTGGTTAAGGAAGGGAGTCGTAGTCACCTGCTTAGTCGGGATCTACACGATGCACCACTTCCTACCATTGTCTGTTTAGCTTAGCATTATATATATTGTATGTACATGCATAATTTTTTTACAGGTTGCAGGTACCGGGTATCAACTCCCCTGAATTGTCAGGATGAGCGTACCCTATTATACTATCTCAATGATAAGAGAAGGGAGATAAATTCTCAAGTCCAAATCCCAAACCTTTAAGCCAATTGTCCTAGTGAGGTAGGACAAGTATCTGGATATTTTTCCCACCGAATATGTCAAATGACATTATTCATGATTTTTAACCCTTTAGACTGATTTTAAGTGATTTTCTCTATGATGGGTTTTCATATTTTATCTTGGAAGTCTATGGTGAATTTTCTATTAATTAAGTCTTAATAAATAGATTTAATTAATAAATTAATTATTTGAAAAAATTAATATAAAATATCATGTTAGTTGATATTTTGATTGTAATTAATTAAATGTGAATTATTGAGGAAAAATGAATTAAATAAAAGAAAATTAGAAATTAAAATTAATAATAATAATAAAAATAATAAATAGATAATAATAATAAAAGTTATAAAAGTTAAAATAAAAGTTATATATATTTAAATAGAAATTATATAAAAAGTGAATTGGAGTTATAAGCTTGCATGAGAGTTAGCACACTTCTCTATTTCTCAAGTGTCAACAACATGGGGGTTAGTGCATCAGTTAAGCACATGGTGTCTACAACCCTATGGCTGATCTTGAAAGTTGGAAAAGACCCATGCTTAGTTTGTGACACCTTCCAGCTGTTTCTAGAAGCATTCTAGATGTTTCCTGAAAGCTCTTTATATTCAGGCATTCATAAAAGCTTAGACATGGCATTGGGAGAGCAATTGGAGCATTGGAGGACTCGAGAATTCTAAAGAAGGGAGGAGCTTGCTCTGCGGATTTTCTGAGGAAGAGCAATTTAGCATCAGAATTCGGGTAGATTCTTATGATTTTATTTACGTTATTTTTGCATCATGCATTCCCTATCTTCTTCGTGTCTTCCATATGTCTTCTGAGAAGTTTCATATTTATATGCATTCTCAATATGGGTAGATTAATTTTATTGGAGAATCTTATATGCATTCTATAATGCAAATATTTTATTCTTAATTGTAGATATAATCTTTGTGGAAAAAAAAAGAGACATACATGGTTATATGTTCAGATCTGCATACATACATACATATATATATATATATATATATGCATATGTATACATTTATTATGAATCAATTATAAAATTCAAATTTATACACACACACACACAAACACACACACACACACTTATATATATATATATATATATATACCTATGTATATAATGCACTGAATTGAGCGATTGATAAAATTGCAGTGAAAAATTTATTAAATCACATCGCAATTCATATCGCATGAAACAAGTATATATATTATATGTCGTGGGCACGATTTGTACCCCGCGCCAGCGGAAGGCATAGACCTGCGGTGGCAGGTCTACAGCAACAGGGGTACTACGTACTTGCTATCGGTGCAATGCCTACGACCGTAGGTACTGTGTACCGCAGCAAGTGTTTTGGGAGTTATTAATGTTAATGTGACGCAAGGAAAAAATGTTTATGTTAAAACGTTTATAGACAATCGATTTCTCATTGCTATATAATATGAAGTCAATCGAAATTGTTAAATCGATTTTATGAAAATGTAGTAATATATTTACATATGTATGTATGTATATATATATTTAAATATATATATATATATATATATGTATATATGTAATATGTAAATATGTTATTTATAAATTTAAGTTATTTTTATTTGATAAATGATTTATATTGAAGGCTTATTTTCATAAGGTGGCTCTTTAATAACTTTCAACTATTTAATAATTTAAATGTTTTAAATTATTAAATAAGGAATTGATAGTTGGGTGTGGGATGTATCAAACAAATGTTATTAATTGAAAAATGGATTTTTAGTTCTAATAAGGAAAAATTTTATTTATCCAAAAACAATATATGTGTTCCTCTATTCATTCTTCAATCTTGGAAACTTAAACTGAGATCTCTACATTTAAAATCAAGTTGTAAAACCAAAACATGTGTTTGCATTGTGTATTCTTTATGCTATTGTTTTGAGTTTTGGGTTGTCTAGTGTTGACTAGTATAGGACGTCTACCAGAGGCTTGGGGGTTATGTGATTGTGGAGACATGGTGATGTTTTAATCTCGATCTTTATAAACCCAACCATGGTTATGTGATGGAATGCTCTATGTATTGGTTGTGATTACTGATTGTTATAGTTGAGATTCTTATATATGAGACACTTGACTTAACCATTATTTTTGGTCATCAATCAGTTATCTTTGATTTATTTTCTAATCGCCATGATGGGACTGGAATGTGGATTTATTTTTGATGATGTCATGTTGTGACATGTTTGACTCAACCATTTTTGGAGTCTTCAATCAGTATGATTGATATATATATATATATATATATACATATATATATATATATATATATATACATATATATATATATATATATATATATATATATATATATATATATATATATATATATATATATATATATTTGGTTATTGAGAACCATTAGATATTTGATTATCAGTGATACTTCAGTTGCCAATAGAGAGCTATTGTGTTCATGATTTTCTATGGATGTTAGCTCATTTAGATTTGATGCTTTTATGCATATTTGATGATTTTATGGATTATCTTTTGTGATTTTGAGATTTATGATTCCATGAGCATTAGGGTAGGATATCTACATGTAGTGACGAGAAGCTTGCAATGGGGGCCGGGTCCCTGAGAGGCTATCAGGGTAACTCATTGTAAGTTGAATTAATAAGCGATAACATTCACACCTAATACTAATTGAATGAACCTGAAAAGATAAGTGTTTTGTTCTCGCCCATGCCTTGAGTGCTTGTACAGACTAGGATGGGAGTAGTGAGATGCATGGTTGCGACCTTGCCTTCCATAGTATGCCTCGTCAGCATGAGAGGATACTAGTGGTCGTATGAAATCAGTATGGAACCGTGGAGTTTAGCTAACTGCCAAGGTAACTTGTACATGATAATTGCGATGACACTTTTCTACTTGCATAGTAGGTTCCTACATGTCATTGTGTACCTCTAGGATTAGATGTCAGATTTTGTGTTTGGAACCTTTGAGTTAGTATACTTTTAAGATTCCTAGACTTATAGAGATATGTGCTATGTGATTTTGATAGCCTGTTTGGGACTTGAGATTATCTCCTTAGCATGGTGGGAGTGGACCGCTTAGGTACCACGCGGTCGGGTGGTAGTATATTTTCCACTCTTATCATTTTGAGATTCATTGAGACATCGTGGCTGATGTGTCCTTCATAATGGTGGATACGTATCCTTTTTCATTGATGATTGGCATATGTTAGATGATGTTATCTTATGCTTTTATTTGCATGTTAGATTAATTCTATATATGATGTTGTATTTATTAGGAGTGACATTCCTACTATGTAATACCGATGATCTCTTCGGTGATTTAGAATGTTACGCACGGAGGGATGGCTAGGATCCACGATGGTCTAATGATGCTATTGATGGTTGGAAGGAACCATGCACTTAGTATATTATGTTTGATCTTTATGATGGATGTATATGGTTTCTATGATGTTGTATCATGTGTATCATGTGATTATCTCTACTTTGATGAATCATGGATTAGAATAGGATGATGTACCTTATTCTATGTATGTATATTCTTTTGAGTTTTTCATACCCTGTGACATGTACAGTGGATGATTAAGTATTTGAAATGTAATGTATAAACATTGGACTTATCATTATTATTTCATGTGGATGTTGTACTAGATGGATTCATATATGTAATTCAACGTTAAAGGATCATAAAGAATGTAATCTGTTATTTATGTTATGTTTAATTTTCAGATGGACATTGCTATTGCTTCCGTTATTGTGCATAAGTTATATGTGGTGTTTACTTGCATAAAAAAAAATGCTACTAATCTTAATGAAATTTTAGGTTAATTCTTTGGATCCCTTGGCAGGGCATTACAGCAAATTCTCATTCAACCTTTCAAAATGAAGAGATGAGGGTCTCTTAAATAGACTTTCCTAGAATTCATCAACGGTTGACATCAATTTCAATCAACGGTCAGGATTAAAGGTGAAGTTCAGTCATAAAGGCAGATTTCCAAATTAAAGGGAGTTAACAGATTTAATTTGAGTAAAATAAGGAGTTAACTGATTCAATTTGACTAGAAAAAGGAGTTAACTAATTTAACTCATTTTTGATTAATAGTGAACTGGAAATTTCCCTTTTTGAACTGAAGAGAGATTTTGTTGAGATATTTAATTTAATAAAATGAGATATGCTCTCATAATTACTTTTTCTATTTAATTAAATAATCTTTAGTTAATTAGAGACACTTTTCTTATTTAATTAAATAACTCCATTTAATTAATTAGGAATGGCTTCTCATTTAATTAAATAACTTTGTTTAATTAATTAGAACTAAGTACTCTATTTAATTAAATAATTTCATTTAATTATTTCAAAATTCTTTTTGAAACTAGTCAACTCAAGTCAACCGTGGTTAAATTTGGTGAACTTTTGGTCAAACTTGATCTTTGCATATGTGAATATGAGAAAATGTGAGTATGAATTCTAGCAACAATTCGATGCAAATTCTCATTCAACCTTTCAAAATGAAGAGATGAGGGTCTCTTTAATAGACTTTCCTGGAATTTATCAATGGTTGAGATCGATTTCAATCAACGGTCAGGATTAAAGGTGAAGTTCAGTCATAAAGGGAGATTTCCAAATTAAAGGGAGTTAACAAATTTAATTTGAGTAAAATAAGGAGTTAAATGATTTAATTTAAGTAGAAAAAGGAATTAACTGATTTAACTCATTTTTGATCAATACTGAACTGAAAATTTCCCTTTTTGAACTGAAGAGAGATTTTGTTGAGATATTTAATTTAATAAAATGAGATATGCTCTCATAATTACTTTTTCTATTTAATTAAATAATCTTTAATTAATTAGAGACACTTTTCTTATTTAATTAAATAACTTCATTTAATTAATTAGGAATGGCTTCTCATTTAATTAAATAACTTTGCTTAATTAATTAGAAGTAAGTACTCCATTTAATTAAATAATTTCATTTAATTATTTCAAAATTCTTTTAGAAACTAGTCAACTCAAGTCAATCATGGTTAAATTTGGTCAACTTTTGGTCAAACTTGATATTTGCGTATGTGAATATGAGCAAATGTGAGTATGAATTCCAGCAAAACTTCGATGCAAATTCTCATTCAACCTTTCAAAATGAAGAGATGAGGGTCTCTTAAATAGACTTTCTTGGAATTCATCAATGGTTGAGATCGATTTCAATCAATGGTCAGGATTAAAGGTGAAGTTCAGTCATAAAGGGAGATTTCCAAATTAAAGGGAGTTAACATATTTAATTTGAGTAAAATAAGGTGTTAACTGATTCAATTTGAGTAGAAAAAGGAGTTAATTGATTTAACTCATTTTTTATCAATAGTGAACTGGAAATTTCCCTTTTTGAACTAAAGAGAGATTTGTTGAGATATTTAATTTAATAAAATGAGATATGCTCTCATAATTACTTTTTCTATTTAATTAAATAATCTTTAATTAATTAGAGACACTTTTCTTATTTAATTAAATAACTTCATTTAATTAATTAGGAATGACTTCTCATTTAATTAAATAACTTTGTTTAATTAATTAGAAGTAAGTACTCCATTTAATTAAATAATTTCATTTAATTGTTTTGAAAATTCTTTTCGAAACTAGTCAACTTGTCATGCCCAAACTATGAGGGCAGAAACACACAAATTTTTTATATAAAAAAATTATTATTATTAAATAAAGTGCTCTAACTTTAAATGATTGAGATAACAGTTTAGGTACAAGTTCTCTACATTACGTCTTAAGATTATAAACTTGAGGAGAAATAAACCATTAAAAGGAACTTTCGCTATAAGATTGATATTAACATCTGTTTCATTAACTCATTAGTCTAACATAACCTCATTTTTAACAGAACATACTTATTGGTTAAAAAATTTACTTAATTTAAATCTAAATTAATCAATCTACAACTAATTGTACGATTAGTACTAATCTTATAAGATAAGATATAACTACACAATGTACTTGAAACCCTTTGGATATACTAATTAAATTTTTTACTTAATTAAACTAATTTCTAGATAAAGTTAATGTATCAAATTTCAACCACACTATTCTATGAACTAAGGTAACTTACTTTATCATTTAAGTGGGATGTTTAATTACACTAATATAAGAAAAATTTAAAAATTGAACTAACCAACAACATGCATACCAACTATACCAAAAAAGTAAAGAAAAATACTCACTATCTTCTAACAATAATTGTGATAATTTCGAAAACTTACTAACAAGAAATAATAACAACTAAAACATATACTACACTATTTTACCTAACTAACTAATATCCACTGACATGTTTAAATTATATCCTAAATTAACACTGGAACTAGAATAATAAAACATCTTGCAAATATCGAAATTACCAAATGATACTAGTCATTAATATTTAAAATGTTACAAATACAAACATGAAACTAATTATCTAGTCCTAACTAAAACAAATTTAAAATCGACATAATACTAGACTTACTTAATTCAAAACTAGAAGAAAATAACTAAGCCAATTTAATACTTTAAACTTTAAACTATCCTAACATTACCACTACAAGGGCTATACATGCTAACAACAAATAACATTAATAACTACTAACTTAATAAAATGAATTATATAAATAAAGAAAACTAATAACAATACTAACTAATATTAATCCATGAATAAATGTACATGATAAAATTCCACCAATTTTTAAAGCTAAAATTTTTTAAATGGTAAACAAACTAAACTAAAATAAGGTAAGTAACATTCTAACTTAAATGAATTTATTCTAAAACTAGGCTAACATCTAATCCTACTAAACCAATACTTAAACTAACAATCTTAACAAAAAATTGACTTACTATCTTAAGCATAGTTTCCTCCTCTAACTCCTAACTGAACAATCCCCTAACCCACCCTTAACTAACTTACACTTGGCAAAGGGGACAAGTGGACTGTCCCATCCACTTTCCCCATTCTCCCATGTAAGCACACGCTACCCTAGGATGCTTGGCACACTACCCAGGGAGTTGGAGCGCTACCCAATAACAATCCTCTTTAAGGGAATGTTGGAGATCCCAACAAGGAAGGTGGTGTCAGCAAAATGGAGTTAAACCTTTGCTTGGGTTGAAAGCTGCCCCACCCACTTGCCTTGGACATCCATCAAGGAAGTGACACGCTGTCCCATGACTGAATTTCGCTGTCCAAGTACACTCTCTCCCAGGGAAGTACGCTTGGAGTGGTATAGGGGTGAAGGAATAAGAGTTTTGGAATAATAACAGACTGCACACCATTAATGTCTTTTTCATTCAAATTGCCATATCCCATGGGTCAAGGCAAAGATGTTGGCAAGAATTTGCTAGCTATGAGGAGAATTAGAATTAATTACATTGTCCTGAGAGATATGACTAGCCTTTCCTTACCAATTATGTTTGTATGGACATAGGAGCCTAAGGTCACAAGGGTTAATAGCAATCAAGTCTAGTGATTAGGTTAGGATTGTTGGAAATATTCAAGATATGAAAAGTTACTGAGAGGGGAGGGGTGAATCAGTAACTTCTAAAATTTCAAACAATAAAATTGTATACTGATATATTCACCATTCATCCAAGTAACCTACTGTAAGCATGAAACAAAATCATTTGCAACATTTGAACACACAGATTTGGTGTCCCAGAAACCTTCCAAATAGAAAGTAAAACTGGGGTGGGGATGAAACCCACAAGCTTCGTTACTGCAGTATGAAGTTGGCCGATTAAGGCTTACAATGACCACTTCTGGTGATCTGCCCTGTTAGGAGCATAAAGGATTGCTAGATCCACCTTGTTAGAGGATTTCCAAACATATAATAAAGTATGCACTCTGTTAGGAGATTTACAAAAGACTGTTAAGTCTACCTTGTTAAAGGATTTACAAAAAAACTGATTCACCTGTTAGAATGAAACAGTGGATCTAATTACAACTGATTGTTGATAAGAACTGCTATGCTCTGATTCACCTTGATGTGATAGATAAAACTTTTCTGCTTCAAAACTCGACCTGCTGAATATCTTCACAATTCAGCCCACATACTTTCGCACGCATGTATTTCTTTCGCACTTTCACATTTCCATTCATTACCATTGCCATAACATTTGTATTTGAATGATACAATACATTGCATTTATATACCATCCATATAAACAATACATGCAAGGTCGGCTAAACAATACATGCAAGGTCGGCTAAAACAACAAGTGCAAATCTCTATACAAAGTCGGCCCAAGGTAAAAACTCAAGTTCACTGAACTGACTCGGTGTCCTTCTAATACTCGGCGTCCACTGCGTTACTCGGCATCGTCATGCACTCGGTAGAAGTGAAGGCTCGGTTTCATACTAAACACTTCGAGTAGTTCTAAACTCGGTAACCACTGGAGACTCGGTAGAAGAGATGTCACTCGGTGAATACTTCTATCTGAACTGTTGCTCGGTGATCAAAGGAAACACTTGATAGAACCTTGTGATTTGGTGATAGTTAGTTTCCTTGATATCCGTCCGAGCTCGGTAAAAATTAATTTCCTTGATAACCTCAGGAGCTCGGTTATCATGAAGTTCTCGGTTACATCTTAGTACATCTTTACTCGGTCAAAATTGATTCCTTTCTTTACCTTGAACACTCAGTAAACACTGGTTGCTTTGTTCACCTTGATCACTCGGTAAACACTGACTTCTTTGTTCACCTTGATTACTCGGTAAACACTGACTTCTTTGTTCACCTTGATTACTCGGTAAATACTGACTTCTTTGTTCACCTTGATTACTCAGTAAACACTGAGAACTAGGTAAAGCTTGGCTTTCGGTGAGAGCTCGGTAAGCATTTAGAATCCAATAAGTGTTGTAACTAATAACAAAAATTTATCATAATGCCAACAAGGATAGCTATAAGGTAGTAGTAAATGCATAAAGTTTTGTTGGTGAGAGGTGTCACAAGATGCTCATTTGATATTTTAATTATAAATGCATTTAATTTATAATATATTTTTTTAAAGGTTTAATATTAGATTTTAGTTTCAAACCAAAGAAATAATACAAAGAATATTCTCTGTGGCCTAGGAGGGAATTAAATTGTTTTCCCATACATTTTCCAGAGAGGGTTTTTAGACCTAGAGATGCACTTTTTTTTTAAGACCATTTTAGACTAAGTGTTGGCATATTACTTTTGCTATATTTATATTATCTTAAGAGTACATTCTTCCCTAAGGATTACATGGATCCTAACAAACATACTAACAAGGATGAAAACAAGGTTTATAATTTCTCCTTCTCTCCAATAATCTAAGTTTTATCTATCATACTATATTCAAGGTCTGTGTTCATGCTTTAAAATTTCAAGAAGATACATAATCTCTTAGTTCAATTGATTTGTTCATAAGGAAATTTAACAAGGAAGAGATAATTTGACTTCTCAAAGTAAGAATTTTAATTCATCTAATACTTATATATCAACTTGGAAGTTTCATTCTATCAAATTATTCTTCATTAAAAATTTAAAAACTTGAAATATCACAATTCATGACATGATCCATTATTCTATTTCCTCACCTACATATGCAATTTTTTGAAATCACATGAGAAAAATGCAAGGAGATTCTCATAATCTTTTCTTTTCTCTATTATTCATCCTGGTTCAAGGCTCCATCGGGAAAGAACCAGTAAGAAAACCCGATGTCTTTGCCACTACATCAATGTCAATTACAACTTACAAAATATTACAATTGAATGAGTTTTCTTCAAGAATTCCACAAGAGGACTTTTATCAAATGTCTACATTGCATCAAGGGTAAACATGAAAGAGACAAGAACCAACATGGAGGTAACAACACAAGGAGATAAGCAAATTGAACATGCATTCCCACCCGGTTGCACAATAGGTCCAACAATGAACCAATATAGGGGAAAGGTGGATTTTCTCAATAGGAGAAGCCAATCACCATACCTTCACTTAGCCCTTTCGGGGCTAAAACTTCAAGAATTTCCATTCTTTCACAAGGCCCTTTCGAGGCTATATCCACAAGGATTTTCATTCTTTTCCACATTCAAGAATTCTCAATAACAACAAGGTATGGGATGAAAAATAGGGGCCCATACACCCTACCCTTTCTCCCTCTTCTCTCCATGAGAGGAGACTCTACACTATTGAGGTCCAACTAATGCCCTTTCCCCAAGCATGGCCACTTCTTTCCTATCCAAGGGTGAGTGTTTCCAAAAGCATCCCCATGAAAATTTCTCAAAAACAATCAACACACCAAGAAGGCATATGAATAACATCAAAAGAAAACAAGATAAAATCCCTCCCAAATCCACCCCCAACACACAACAAGAAATGCAAAACTACATAATGTCTCCAACATGATTCAAGCAAGATTCAAAATATGAACACACATGAAGAACTATTCATGGAGTGAAGAACTCATACCTTCATAAGGAGATATGGAAATGGTGGTTTTAGAAGAGCTTCCCTTTCTTCCTTCAATCCACTAAGCTTCAAGTAACTCAAGATGGAGTTTTTGTTTCACTAACCCAAGTAAAGAGCAACCCATTTTCGAAATCAGCCTATAATAGGGTTTTTAAGAGACCCTAAGAGTCAACCTAGGAGGCTAGAGTGTTGGAAAGTACCCCCACCCATACCCTTACCCATAGGGATACTTAAATTTAGTGTTTCTAAGCCTTTAAAGGCTTATTAGGAACAATGAAAAGTTAGGAGAATAGTAAGGTCAAATTACAACCTTTAAAGAATTACAATATAAGGTTAGCATAAAATTAACAAGTAGTTTAGCTCCACTTTTTTGTTGAGTTGTCTCGGCTCATTTTCCTGCACACTCATTGCACACATCAGTAGGTCCAAAACCACATGTATAATGTGAATTACATATAAGAGAAATTATATAAATTAAAGCATCCATTTCTCAATAAATAATTGTTTATCTAATTCTACTCATATTTCTAACCTTTTGACTTGCATAACCAAATGTGTTAGTGTTGCATACATTTTCTTCATCGTTATGCATATTTATAAGCATTAAATGACAAAATCAAATAATTGAAGTAAACATCACACATCGTAAAAATAGCTTAACAATGTTCAATGTATCCAATAATGTTCTAACATAACAAGCATGAGTATCAAAATAACAATGTATCATCAGTGCTAGGATGGGTCAGGGCGAGGCCTCACACAACTAAGGTCAACCGTGGTTCAATCTGGTCTACTTTTGGTCAAACTTGATATTTGCGTATGTGAATATGAACAAATTTGAGTATGAATTCCAGCAACAATTCGATGCAAATTCTCATTCAACCTTTCAAAATGAAGAGATGAGGGTCTCTTAAATAGACTTTTCTAGAATTTATCAATGGTTGAGATCGATTTCAATCAACGATCAGGATTAAAGGTGAAGTTTAGCCATAAAGGGAGATTTCCAAATTAAAGGGAGTTAATAAATTTAATTTGAGTAAAATAAGGAGTTAACTGATTCAATTTGAGTAGAAAGAGGAATTAACTGATTTAACTAATTTTTGATCAATAGTGAACTAGAAATTTCCCTTTTTGAACTGAAGAGAGATTTTTTTGAGATATTTAATTTAATAAAATGAGATATGCTATCGTAATTACTTTTTCTATTTAATTAAATATTCTTTAATTAATTAGAGACACTTTTCTTATTTAATTAAATAACTTCATTTAATTAATTAGCAATGGCTTCTCATTTAATTAAATAACTTTGTTTAATTAATTAGAAGTAAGTACTCCATTTAATTAAATAATTTGTTTTAATTATTTCAAAAAAAAATTCAAAACTAGTCAGCTCAAGTCAACCGTGGTTAAATCTAGTCAACTTTTGGTCAAACTTGATATTTGCGTATGTGAATATGAGCAAATGTGAGTATGAATTCCAGCAACAATTCGATGCAAATTCTCATTCAACCTTTCAAAATGAAGAGATGAAGGTCTCTTAAATAGACTTTCCTGGAATTCATCAATGGTTGAGGTCGATTTCAATCAATGGTCAGGATTAAAGGTGAAGTTCAGTCATAAACGGAGATTTCCAAATTAAAGGGAGTTAACAAATTTAGTTTGAGTAAAATCAAGAGTTAACTGATTCAATTTGAGTAGAAAAAGGAATTAACTGATTTAAGTCATTTTTGATCAATAATGAACTGAAAATTTCTTTTTTTGAACTAAAGAGAGATTTTGTTGAGATATTTAATTTAATAAAATGAGATATGCTCTCATAATAAATTTTTTTATTTAATTAAATATTCTTTAATTAATTAGAGACACTTTTCTTATTTAACTAAATAACTTCATTTAATTAATTAGGAATGGCTTCTCATTTAATTAAATAACTTTGTTTAATTAATTAGAACTAAGTACTCCATTTAATTAAATAATTTCGTTTAATTATTTCAAAATTCTCTTCGAAACTAGTCAAACGTGGTTAAATTTGGTCAACTTTTGGTCAAACTTGATCTTTGTGAATGTGAATATGAGCAAATGTGAGTATGAATTCTAGCAATAATTTGATGCAAATTCTCATTCAACCTTTCAAAATGAAGAGATGAGGGTCTCTTAAATAGACTTTCCTAGAATTCATCAATGGTTGAGATTGATTTCAATCAACGGTCAGGATTAAAGGTGAAGTTCAGTCATAAAGAGAGATTTCCAAATTAAAGGGAGTTAACAGATTTAATTTGAGTAAAATAAAGAGTTAACTGATTCAATTTGAGTAGAAAAAGGAGTTAACTCGTTTAACTCATTTTTGATCAATAGTGAACTGGAAATTTCCTTTTTTGAACTGAAGAGAGATTTTGGTGAGATATTTAATTTAATAAAATGAGATATGCTCTCATAATTGCTTTTTCTATTTAATTAAATAATCTTTAATTAATTAGAGCCACTTTTCTTATTTAATTAAATAACTTCTTTTAATTAATTAGGAATGGCTACTCATTTAATTAAATAACTCTGTTTAATGAATTAGAAGTAAGTACTCCATTTAATTAAATAATTTTGTTTAATTATTTCAAATTTTTTTTCGAAACTAGTCAACTCAAGTCAACCATGGTTAAATCTGGTCAACTTTTGGTCAAACTTGATCTTTGCGTATGTGAATATGAGCAAATGTGAGTATGAATTCCAGCAACAATTCGATGCAAATTCTCATTCAACCTTTCAAAATGAAGAGATGAGGGTCTCTTAAATAAACTTTCTTGGAATTCATCAACGGTTGAGATCGATTTCAATCAACAGTCGAGATTAACGGTGAAGTCCAGTCATAAAGGGAGATTTCCAAATCGAAGGGAGTTAACAGATTTAATTTGAGTAAAATAAGGAATTAACTGATTCAATTTGAGTAGAAAAAGGAGTTAACTGATTTAACTCATTTTTGATCAATAGTGAACTAAAAATTTCCCTTTTTGAACTAAAGAGAGATTTTGTCGACATATTTAATTTAAGAAAATGAGATATGCTCTCATAATTACTTTTTCTATTTAATTAAATAATCTTTAATTAATTAGAGACACTTTTCTTATTTAATTAAATAACTTCATTTAATTAATTAGGAATGGCTTCTCATTTAATTAAATAACTTTGTTTAATTAATTAGAAGTAAGTACTCCATTGAATTAAATAATTTCATTTAATTATTTCAAAATTCTTTTCGAAACTAGTCAACTCAAGTCAACTGTGGTTAAATTTGGTCAAATTTTGGTCAAACTTGATATTTGCGTATGTGAATATGAGAAAATGTGAGTATGAATTCGAGCAACAATTCGATGCAAATTCTCATTCAACCTTTCAAAATGAAGAGATGAGGGTCTCTTAAATAGACTTTCCTAGAATTCATCAACGGTTGAGATCGATTTCAATCAACTGTTAGGATTAAAGGTGCAGTTTAGTCATAAAGGGAGATTTCCAAATTAAAGGGAGTTAACAGATTTAATTTGAGTAAAATAAGGTGTTAACTGTTTCAATTTGAGTAGAAAAAGGAGTTAACTGATTTAACTCATTTTTTATCAATAGTGAACTAGAAATTTCCATTTTTGAACTGAAGAGAGATTATGTTGAGATATTTAACTTAATAAAATGAGATATGCTCTCATAATTACTTTTTCTATTTAATTAAATAATCTTTAATTAATTAGAGACACTTTTCTTATTTAATTAAATAATTTCATTTAATTAATTAGGAATGGCTTCTCATTTAGTTAAATAACTTTGTTTAATTAATTAGAAGTAAGTACTCCATTTAATGTAATGCCCCACCAAGGGATCCAAAGAATTAACCTAGAATTTCACTAAGATTAGTAGCATTTTTTTTATTTTTATTTTTATGCATGTAAACACCACATATAACTTATGCACAATAACAGAAGCAATAGCAATGTTCATCTGAAAGTAAACATAACATAAATAACAGATTACCTTCTTTAAGATCCCTTAACGTTGAATTAAATACATGAATCCATCTAGTACAACATCCTCATGAAATGATAAGTCCAATGAATACACATTACATTTCAAATGCTCATTCATCCACTGTACATATCACAGGGTATGACAAGCTCAAAAATATACATACATAGAATAAGGTAGATCATCCTATTCTAATTCATGATACATCAGAGTAGAGATAATCACATGATACACATGATACATCATCATAGAAGACATATACATCCATCATAAAGATCAAACATAATAAACTAAGTGCACGATTCTTCCCTACCGTTAATAGCATCATTAGACCATCATGGATCCTAGCCATCCTTCCATGCATAACATTCCAAATCACCAAAGAGATCATCGGTACCAACATAGTAGGAATGTCACTCCTAATAAATACAACATCATATGTAGAAGTAATCTAACATGCAAATAAAAGCATAAGATAACATCATCTAACATATGCTAATCATCAATGAAAAAGGATACACATCCACCATCATGAAGGACACATCAACCACGATGTCTCAATGAATCTCAAAATGATAAGAGTGGAAAATACACTACCACTCGACCGGGTGGTACCAAAGTGGTCCACTCCCACCATGTTGAGGAGATAATCTCAAGTCCCTAACAGGCTATCAAAATTATATAGCACAAATCTCCATAAGTCCAGGAATCCTAAAAGTATACTAACTCAAGGGTTCCTAAGACAAAATCTGACATCTAAGCTCTAGAGGCACACAATGACATGTAGGAACCTACTATGCAAGTGGAAAAGTGTCATCGCAATTATCACGTACAAGTTACCCTGACAGTTAGCTAAGCTCCATGGGTCCATACTGATTTCATGCCGCCACTAGTATCACCTCATACTGACGAGACATACTACAGAATGCAAGGTCGCAACCATGCATCTCACTACTCCCATCCTAACCTGTACAAGTGCTCAAGGCATGGGTGAGAACAAAAAACTTATCTTTTTAGGCTCATTCTGTTAGTATTAGGTGTGAATTTTATCACTTATTAATCTAACTTACAATGAGTTACCCTAGCAGCCTCTTAGGGCCCTGGCCCCCATTGCCACTGCCTTGAGCTTGAGAATTTGAGCCCTTCTGTTGCTGTGTCTATTGAGACTGCTGCTAATACTGTTTCCCCTTAGAGAAAGAAAACTTCTTGTTACCACATGAATTGTAGTTGCTTGTAGATCCTGATGCTACTGGCGCTCCTACAGAACCACCTTGACCAAGGTTGACACTTTGCTCAACAAGGATTGCTTGATGCACTGCATCCTTGAGGGTTTTTGGCTCAAATACCTTAACTCCCCCAATAATACGGTTATTCAAACCCCTAATAAAATGTTGTGTCAACTGAGATGAATTTTCAATGAATCTTGAGAAAGTCATAAGCTCATAAAACTTACGCTCATACTTGGTCACTAACAAAGTGTACTATCTGAGATTATGAAATTCATCAGCCCTTTGTTGTTTCCATTCCTCTGGTAGGAATCATTCACGAAAACTCTCTAGGAATAACTCCCATGTAACACTGCTCATATCAATTCCCAACTTCTTCTTCTCTATCATCCACCAAGTGACCCCAAAATTCTCTAGATTAGTGATCGCAAACCTTTCCTTAACATTGCTGTCAAACTCCTGCATGGCAAAAATCCTGTCAAGAGAAATAAGCCACTATTCGGCCACATAACCAGAACCTTGCCCATTGAAAGGCTTGATCTTGGATCTTGAAAGATCCTTCATCTAAGTGGACACAATGGACCTCTGACGATCCTTCCGAGGACTTCTAGATCTAGGTCTATGCTCTTGTTTTGTCTGATGCACTTTAGGTTGTTCTTGAACAGGAGGTAGAAGTTCTAGAATAGTCTGCATCATCTATCTCAAACCAACCTCTTCAGACTCAACTTGGTCCTATCTACGGATCTCTTCCTACTGCCTACTAGAGTGCTCTTCCCTGCCCTCTACATGAGTTGATCCCTCATGGGTAGACCCATGGACATTGATAGTTCTACCACATCCACGGCCTCTACCACAGCCTCTACCACGGCCTCTAATAGAAGACCTAGTCCCAGATACCATCCTGCAATAGTACAAGGTACTAAGTTCAGTTCTATGTCTAGGTTTAAGTAAAATTTCCAATTTTGAAAACTAAGCGTTGAAGTATGAAAAATATACAAGTAACAATTCAAGTTCTGTTTCAATTCACCTAGTTTTCAAATTGAATAGATACACTTGATAGTTCAATGTTCTAGTTGTTCCAAAATACCCAGAGCTCGCAATGTAGAAACTCAGGCTCTGATACCAAATGTAATGCCCTGCCAAGGGATCCAAAGAATTAACCTAGAATTTCACTAAGATTAGTAGCATTTTTTTTTTTTATGCAAGTAAACACAACATATAACTTATGCACAATAATGAAAGCAATAGCAATGTTCATCTGAAAGTAAACATAACATAAATAACAGATTACATTCTTTAAGATCCCTTAACATTGAATGACATACATGAATCCATCTAGTACAACATCCTCATGAAATGATAAGTCCAATGAATACACATTACATTTCAAATGCTCATTCATCCACTGTACATGTCACAAGGTATGACAAGCTCAAAAATATACATACATAGAATAAGGTACATCATCCTATTCTAATCCATGATACATCAAAGAAGAGATAATCACATGATACACATGATACATCATCATAGAAAACATATACATCCATCATAAAGATCAAACATAATAAACTAAGTGCACGGTTCCTCCCAACCGTTAATAGCATCATTAGACCATCATGGATCCTAGCCATCCCTCGGTGCGTAACATTCCAAATCACTGAAGAGATCATCGATACCAACATAGTAGGAATGTCACTCCTAATAAATACAACATCATATGTAGAAGTAATGTAATATGCAAATAAAATCATAAGATAACATCATCTAACATATACTAATCATCAATAAAAAAAGATACACATCCACCATCATGAAGGATGCATCAACCACGATGTCTCAATGAATCTCAAAATGATAAGAGTGGAAAATACACTACCACCCGACCACGTGGTACCAAAGTGGTCGACTCCCACCGTGCTGAGGAGATAATCTCAAGTCCCAAATAGGCTATCAAAATCACATAGCACAAATCTCCATAAGTCCAAGAATCCTAAAAGTATACTAACTCAAAGGTTCCTAACACAAAATCTGACATCTAATCTCCAGAGGCGCACAATGACATGTAGGAACCTACTATGCAAGCGGGAAAGTGTCATCGCAATTATCATGTACAAGTTATCCTAGCAGTTAGCTAAACTCCATGGGTCCATACTGATTTCATGCGGCCACTAGTATCCTCTCATACTGATAAGGCATACTATGGAATGCAAGGTCGCAACCATGCGTGTCACTACTCCCATCCTAGCCTGTACAAGCGTTCAAGGCATGGGTGAGAACAAAACACTTATCTTTTTAGGTTCATTCTGTTAGTATTAGGTGTGAATGTTATCACTTATTAATCCAACTTACAATGAGTTACCCTAGCAGCCTCTTAGGGCCCCGTCCCCCATTGCAAGCCACTTCCCATCACTACATGCAGATATACTACCCTAATGCTCATGGACTCATAAATCTCAAAATCACAAAAGATAATCCATAAAATCATCAAATATGCATAAAAGCATCAAATCTCCATGAGCTAACATCCATAGAAAATCATGAACACAACAGCTCTCTATTGGCAACTGAAGTATCACTGATAATCAAATATCCAATGGTTCTCAATAACCAAAATATATATCTCAATCATACTGATCGAAGACTCCAAAAATGGTTGAGTCAAACATGTCACAACATGACATCATCAAGAATAAATCCACATCTCAGTCCCATCATGGCGACTAGAAAATAATCAAGGATAACTGATCGATGACCAAAATAATGGTTAGGTCAAGAGTCTCATACACAAGAATCTCAACTATAACAATCAGTAATCACATCCAATACATAGAGCATTCCATCACAAACCATGGTTGGGTTTATAAAGATCGAGATTAAAACATCATCATGTCACCACAATCACATAACCCCCAAGCCTTTGGTAGACGTCCTATACTGGTCAACACCAGTCAACCCAAAACCCAAAATAATAGCATAAAGAATACACAATGTAAACACATATTTTTTTGCTAAGTTTTCAAATTTGAATTTAAAAGTCTCAGTTTACGTTTTTCCAAATTATATTAAGTGGAGAAATTTCACGTTTTTCCTAACCCATGTATTTATTTGATAGATAAAAGTTTCTCCCCAAAACTATTAGACTCAATTTTCTAATTGATCTAATAATATTTTGTTTATATAACATTGTTTGAAAATTGACACTCTCAATGAATCAAAAGTTTGATTATATATTCTAATAACTAATCTTAATTAAACTGAGTTTAATTAAATTAATTATTAATATCTCTTCATAATTGATAAGCTCAATATCAATATCTTAAATCATTAAAAGAGTGATCCATTAATTTAGAACTTTATAATATTCATTTATAATTAATTATATATACATATATACTTATATACATATATATATATAATAACATTTAATAATTAATGATATTGCAACAAAATCAAGATTCATATCCAAATCTCATATGAAATAACGTTGCAAATAAAATTTTATATAATTTAAATGCAAACTCAAATCGCAATGCGATTTTAAAATTGCGCGGCCCAATACATCTGCACCGTAGGTACACTGCAAATCGCAGGTACCCTGCGATCTCGCGAGCCTGCGATGGGTGGGGTATATAATACCCACCCAACATCATATATATATATATATATATATATATATATATATATATATATATATATATATATATATATATATATATATATATATATATATATATATATATATATATATATATATATATATATATATATATATATATATATATATATATATATATATATATATATATATATATTAACACAATTTCGATAACATTTTTTTATAAAAACGATCCCATGAGATATGAAATACTATTAACATGAAACTCAATCGTGATCTGACATTCGATTACTATATATGTATATATATACATATGTATGTATATATATATATATGGGTATATATATATATATATATAGAGTTTATCACCATCACAGCACATACATACATACATACATACATACATACATACATACATACATACATCCATATATATATATATATATATATATAGATATAATGATATATATGTATATGTGTATGCAAATTCAAGAATACACACAGTTTACTTAGAAATTCTAATTTTCAAAATTTTTCTTTAAATCTTTGATCTTCAAATTTATCCAATAAATAATCTAATATGTTTGGCTATGAATTAAAACCCTAGCCTCGTTTTCTTTCAGATCTTTGCATATAAAGATTTCCACATAAATTAAATTGCCCATATTGAGAATGCATACAATAAAAATATGAAATTCCTCAGAAGACATATGGAAGACACGAAGAAGACAAGGAATGCAAGATGCAAAAATAGCATAAGTAAAATAACAAGAATCTACCCGGATACTGATGCTAATTCACTCTTCCTTAGAAAACTCACAGAGCAAGCTCCTTTCTTCAGAATTCTCGAATCCTCCAATGCTCTAAGTGCACTCCAAACGCTATGCCTAAGCTTCTAGTAATGCCTGAATATAAAGAGCTTTCAGGAAACATCTAGAATGCTTCTAGAAACAGCTGGAAGGTGTCACCAACTAAGCATGGGTCTTTTCCAACCTTCAAGATGAGCCTTAGGGTTGTAGACACCATGTGCTTAATTGATGCACTAACCTCCGTGTTGTTGACATATGAGAAATAGAGAAGTGTGTTAATTCCCATGCAAGATTATAACTCCAATCCACTTTTTATATAATTTCTATTTAAATTTTTATAACTTCCATTTTAATTTTTATAACTTTTATTATTATTATTTATTTATTAATTTATTATTATTTTATTATTATTATTAATTTTAATTTCTAATTTTCTTTTATTTAATTCATTTTCCTCAATAATTCTCATTTAATTAATTACAATCAAAATATAAAATAACATGATATTTTATATTAATTTTTTTAAATAATTAATTTATTAATTAAATCCATTTATTAAGACTTAATTAATAAAAAATTCATCATAGACCTCCAAGATAAAATATGAAAATCCATCATAGAACAAATCATACAAAATCAGTCTAAATGGTTAAAAATAATGAAATATGTCATCTGACACACTCGATGGGTACTCAACTCTGATTCTTGTCCTAACTCACTAGGACAAATGGTTTAAGAGTTTGGGATTTGGAATTGAGAATTTATCTCCCTTCTCTTATCATTAAGATAGTATAATAGGGTAGGCTCATCCTGGCAATTCAGGGAAGTCGATACCCGGTACCTGCAACCTGTAGAAAAACCATGCATGTATATATAATATATATAATGCTAAGCTAAACAGATAATGGCAGGAAGTGGTGCATCATGTAGATCCTGACTAAGCAGGTGTCTATGACTCCCTTCCATAATCACATTAGAAACACCATACAATAAGAAAACACGCACACCATACGCATGCAAGTATGGGGTAAGTATCCATAATAAAACACATAAGTTAATAAACCATCCATCTAATCATCAATAATAACTGAAAATAGTATAATGATCATCATGTATGCATGAAATGTAAAATCTAAATGATCTCATCATATAATCACTAAATCCATAACATAATGTCTGATAGTGTCAAAACAATACCACTAATCCATCAACATAAAACTAGTCTATCACAGTCTGATAATAATAGCATCAATGTCTAGAAAAGATGTGAACGAGGATAGGCACTACATTTAATTAAATAATTTTGTTTAATTATTTCAAATTTTTTTTTAAAACTAGCCAACTCAAGTCAACCATGGTTAAATCTGGTCAACTTAGGGTCAAACTTGATCTTTTTGTATGTGAATATGAGCAAATGTGAGTATGAATTCTAGCAACAATTCTATGCAAATTCTCATTCAACCTTTCAAAATGAAGAGATGAGAGTCTCTTAAATAGAATTTCTTAAAATTCATCAACAGTTGAGATCAATTTCAATCAACGATCAGGATTAAAGGTGAAGTTCAGTCATAAAGGGAGTTAACAGATTTAATTTGAGTAAAATAAGGAGTTAACTGATTCAATTTGAGTAAAAAAATGAGTTAACTGATTTAACTCATTTTTTATCAATAGTGAACTGAAAATTTCCCTTTTTAAATTGAAGCGAGATTTTGTTGAGATATTTAATTTAATAAAATGATATATGCTCTCATAATTACTTTTTCTATTTAATTAAATAATCTTTAATTAATTAGAGACAATTTTCTTATTTAATTAAATAACTTCATTTAATTAATTAGGAATGGCTTCTCATTTAATTAAATAACTTTGTTTAATTAATTAGAAGTAAGTACTCCATTTAATTAAATAATTTCGTTCAATTATTTTAAATTTTTTTTGAAACTAGTCAACTCAAGTCAACCGTGGTTAAATCTAGTCAACTTTTGGTCAGACTTCATCTTTGCGTATGTGAATATGAGCAAATGTGAGTATGAATTCCAGCAACAATTCGATACAAATTCTCATTCAACCTTCCAAAATGAAGAGATGGGGGTTTCTTAAATAGACTTTCCTGGAATTCATCAACGTTTGAGATCGATTTCAATCAATGGTCAGGATTAAAAGTGAAGTTCATTTATAAAGGGAGATTTTCAAATTAAATGGAGTTAACTGATTTAATTTGAGAAAAATAAGGAGTTAACTGATTCAATTTGAGTAGAAAAAGGAGTTAACTGATTTAACTCATTTTTGATACATAGTGAAATAGAAATTTCCCTTGTTGAACTGAAGAGAGATTTTGTTGAGATATTTAATTAAATAAAATGAGATATCCTCTCGTAATTACTTTTTCTATTTAATTAAATATTCTTTAATTAATTAGAGACACTTTTCTTATTTAATTAAATAATTTTATTTAATTAATTAGGAATGGCTTCTCATTTAACTAAATAACTTTATTTAATTAATTAGAAGTAAGTACTCTATTTAATCAGATAATTTCATTTAATTATATCAATTTTTTTTTAAAACTAGTCAACTCAAGTCAACCGTGGTTAAATCTGGTCAACTTTTGATCAAACTTGATATTTGCGTATGTGAATATGAGCAAATGTGAGTATGAATTCCAGCAACAATTCGATGCAAATTCTCATTCAACCTTTCAAAATGAAGAGATGAGGGTCTCTTAAATAGACTTTCCTGGAATTCATCAATGGTTGAGATCAACTTCAATCAACGGTCAGGATTACAGATCAAGTTCATTCATAAAGGGAGATTTCTAAATTAAAGGGAGTTAACATATTTAATTTGAGTAAAATAAAGAGTTAACTGATTCAATTTGAGTAGAAAAAGGAGTTAACTGATTTAACTCATTTTTTATCAATAGTGAACTGGAAATTTCCCTTTTTGAACTGAAGAGAGATTTTGTTGAGATATTTAATTTAATAAAATGAGATATGCTCTCATAATTACTTTTTCTATTTAATTAAATAATGTTTAATTAATTAGAGACACTTTTCTTATTTAATTAAATAACTTCATTTAATTAATTATGAATGGCTTCTCATTTAATTAAATAACTTTGTTTAATTAATTAGAAGTAAGTACTCCATTTAATTAAATAATTTCGTTTAATTATTTCAAAAAAAATTTCGAAACTATTAGCCTCAAGTCAACTGTGGTTAAATCTGGTCAACTTTTGGTCAAACTTAATCTTTGCATATGTGGATATGAGCAAATGTGAGTATGAATTCCAACAACAATTCTATACAAATTCTGATTCAACCTTTCAAAATGAAGAGATGAGGGTCTCTTAAATAGGCTTTCCTGGAATTCATCAACGGTTGAGATCGATTTCAATCAAAGGTCGAGATTAAAGGTGAAGTTAATTCATAAAGGGAGATTTTCAAATCAAAGGGAGTTAACAGATTTAATTTGAGTAAAATAAGGAGTTAACTGATTCAATTTGTTTAGAAAATAGAGTTATCTGATTTAACTCATTTTTGATCAGTAGTAAACTGGAAATTTCCCTTTTTGAACTGAAGAGAGATTTTGTTGACATATTTAATTTAATAAAATAAGATATGCTCTCATAATTAATTTTTCTCTTTAATTAAATAATCTTTAATTAATTAGAAACACTTTTCTTATTTAATTAAATAACTTCATTTAATTAATTAGTATTGGCTTCTCATTTAATTAAATAACTTTATTTAATTAATTAGAAGTAAGTACTCCATTTAATTAAATAATTTCATTTAATTATTTCAAAATTCTTTTCGAAACTAGTCAACTCAAGTCAACTGTGGTTAAATTTGGTCAACTTTTGGTCAGACTTGATATTTGCGTATGTGAATATGAGCAAATGTGAGTATGAATTCTAGCAACAATTCGATGCAAATTCTCATTCAACCTTTCAAAATGTAGAGATGAGGGTCTCTTAAATAGACTTTCCTGAAATTCATCAACGGTTGAGATCGATTTCAATCAACAGTCAGGATTACAGGTCAAGTTCAGTCATAAAGGGAGATTTCCAAATTAAAGGGAGTTAACAGATTTAATTTGAGTAAAATAAGGAGTTAACTGATTCAATTTGAGTAGAAAAAGGAGTTAACTGATTTAACTCATTTTTTATCAATAGTGAACTGGAAATTTGTCTTTTTCAACTGAAGAGAGATTTTGTTGAGATATTCAATTTAATAGAATGAGATATGCTCTCATAATTACTTTTTCTATTTAATTAAATAGTCTTTAATTAATTAGAGACACTTTTCTTAGTTAATTAAATAACTTCATTTAATTAATTAGGAATGGCTTGTCAATTAATTAAATAACTTTGTTTAATTAATTAGAAGTAAGTACTCCAGTTAATTAAATAATTTCGTTTAATTATTTCAAAATTCTTTTCGAAACTAGTCAATTCAAGTCAACCATAGTTGAATTTGGTCAACTTTTGGTCAAACTTGATCTTTGCGTATGTGAATATGAGCAAATGTGAGTATGAATTCCAGCAACATTTCGATACAAATTCTCATTCAACCTTTCAAAATGAAGAGATGAGAGTCTCTTAAATAGACTTTTCTAAACTTCATCAATGCTTGAGATCGATTTCAATCAACGGTCAGGATTAAAGGTGAAGTTCAGTCATAAAGGGAGATTTCCAAATTAAAGGGTGTTAATAGATTTAATTTGAGTAAAATAAGGAGTTATCTGATTCAATTTGAGTAGAAAATGGAGTTAAATGATTTAACTCATTTTTTATCAATAGTGAACTGAAAATTTCACTTTTTGAATTCAAGAGAGATTTTGTTGAGATATTTAATTTAATAAAATGAGATATGCTCTCATAATTACTTTCTCTATTTAATTAAATAATTTTTAATTAATTAGAGACACTTTTCTTACTTAATTCAATAATTTCATTTAATTAATTATGAATGGCTTCTCATTTAATTAAATAACTTTATTTAATTAATTAGAAGTAAGTACTCCATTTAATTAAATAATTTCGTTTAATTATTTTAAAATTCTTTTCAAAACTAGTCAACTCAAGTCAACCGTTGTTAAATCTAGTCAACTTTTGGTCAAACTTGATCTTTGCGTATGTGAATATGAGAAAATGTGAGTATGAATTCCAGCAACAATTCGATGCAAATTCTCATTCAACCTTTCAAAATGAACAGATGACGGTCTCTTAAATAGACTTTCTTAGAATTCATCAATGGTTGAGATCGATTTCAATCAACTGTCAGGATTAAAGGTGAAGTTCAGTCATAAAGGGAGATTTCCAAATTAAAGGGAGTTAACAGATTTAATTTGAGTAAAATAAGGAGTTAACTGATTCAATTTGAGTAGAAAATGGAGTTAACTGATTTAACTCATTTTTTATCAATAGTGAACTGGAAATTTCCCTTTTTGAACTGAAGAGATATTTTGTTGAGATATTTAATTTAATAAAATGAGATAGGCTCTCATAATTACTTTTTCTATTTAATTAAATAATCTTTAATTAATTAGAGACACTTTACTTAGTTAATTAAATAACTTCATTTAATTAATTAGGAATGGCTTGTCATTTATTTAAATAACTTTGTTTAATTAATTAGAAGTATGTACTCCATTTAATTAAATAATTTGTCTAATTATTTCAAAAAAAAATTTGAAACTAGTGAACTCAAGTCAACCGTAGTTAAATCTACTCAACTTTTGGTCAAACTTGATCTTTGCGTATGTGAATATGAGCAAATGTGAGTATGAATTTGAGCAACAATTCGATACAAATTCTCACTCAACCTTTCAAAATGAAGAGATGAGAGTCTCTTAAATAGACTTTTCTAAAATTCATCAACGGTTGAGATCGATTTCAATCAATGATCATATTAAAGGTGAAGTTCAGTCATAAAGGGAGATTTCCAATTTAAAGGGAGTTAATAGATTTAATTTGAGTAAAATAAAGAGTTAGCTGATTCAATTTGAGTAGAAAAAAGGAGTTAACTGATTTAACTCATTTTTGATCAATAGTGAACTGAAAATTTCCCTTTTTGAATTGAAGAAAGATTTTGTTGAGATATTTAATTTAATAAAATTTGATATGCTCTCACAATTACTTTTTCTATTTAATTAAATAATCTTTTATTAATTAGAGACACTTTTCTTATTTAATTAAATAACTTCATTTAATTAATTAGGAATGGCTTCTCATTTAATTAAATAACTTTAATTAATTAATTAGAAGAAAGTACTCCATTTAATTAAATAATTTTATTTAATTATTTTAAAATTCTTTTCAATACTAGTCAACTCAAGCCAACCATGGTTAAATCTGGTCAACTTTTAGTCAAACTTGATCTTTGCGTACGTGAATATGAGAAAATGTGAGTATGAATTCCAACAACAATTCGATGCAAATTCTCATTCAACCTTTCAAAATGAAAAGATGAGGGTCTATTAAATAGACTTTCCTAGAATTCATCAACGGTTGAGATCGATTTCAATCAACGGTCAGGATTAAAGGTGAAGTTCAGTCATAAAGGGAGATTACGAAATTAAATGGAGTTAACAGATTTAATTTGAGTAAAATAAGGAGTTTACTAATTCAATTTGAGTAGAAAAAAGATTTAACTGATTTAACTCATTTTTGATCAATAGTGAACTTGAAATTTCCCTTTTTGAACTGAAGAGAGATTTTTATGAGGTATTTAATTTAATAAAATGAGGTATGCTCTCATAATTATTTTTTCTATTTAATTAAATAATCTTTAATTAATTAGAGACACTTTTCTTATTTAATTAAATAACTTCATTCAATTAATTAGGAATGGCTTCTCATTTAATTAAATCACTTTATTTAATTAATTAGAAGTAAATACTCCATTTAATTAAATAATTTCATTTAATTATTTCAAAATTCTTTTCAAAACTAGTCAACTCAGGTCAACCGTAGTTAAATCAAGGGTTGCGATTGATTACAACAACGGTCAGGATTAAAGGTGAAGTTTAGTCATAAAGGGAGATTTCAGAATTAAAGGGAGTTAATAGATTTAAATTGAGTAAAATAAGGAGTTAACTGATTCAATTTGAGTAGAAAAAAGAGTTAACTGATTTAACTCATTTTTTATCAATAGTGAACTAGAAATTTCTCTTTTTGAACTGAAGAGAGATTGTGTTGAGATATTTAATTTAATAAAATGAGATATGCTATCGTAATTACTTTTTCTATTTAATTTAATATTCTTTAATTAATTAGAGACACTTTTCTTATTTAATTAAATAACTTCATTTAATTAATTAGGAATGGCTTCTCATTTAATTAAATAACTTTGTTTAATTAATTAGAATTAAGTACTCCATTTAATGAAATAATTTCTTTTAATTATTTCAAATTTTTTTTCAAAATTAGTCAACTCAAGTCAACCGTGGTTAAATCTAGTCAACTTTTGGTCAAACTTGATCTTTGTGTATGTGAATATGAGCAAATGTGAGTATGAATTCCAACAAAAATTCGATGCAAATTCTCCTTCAACCTTTCAAAATAAAGAGATGAGGATCTCTTAAATAGACTTTTCTGAAATTCGTCAACGGTTGAGATCTATTTCAATCAACGATCAAGATTAAAGGTGCAATTCAGTCAGAAAGGGAGATTTCGAAATTAAAGGGAGTTAACAGATTTAATTTGAGTAAAATAAGGAGTTAACTGATTCAATTTGCGTAGAAAAAAGAGTTAACTGATTTAACTCATTTTTGATCAATAGTGAACTGAAAATTTTCTTTTTTGAACTGAAGAGAGATTTTTTTGAGATATTTAATTTAATAAAATGAGATATGCTCTCATAATTAATTTTTCTATTTAATTAAATAATCATTAATTAATTAGAGACACTTTTCTTATTTAATTAAATAACTTCATTTAATTAATTCAGAATGGCTTCTCATTTAATTAAATAACTTTATTTTATTAATTAGAAGCAAGTACTCCATTTAATTAAATAATTTCGTTTAATTATTTCAAAATTCTTTTCGAAACTATTCAACTCAAGTCAACCGTGGTTAAATCTGGTGAACTTTTGGACAAACTCTATCTTTGCGTATGTGACTATGAGCAAATGTGAGTATGAATTCCAGCTACAATTTGATGCAAATTCTCATTCAACCTTTCAAAATTAAGAGATGAGGGTTTCTTAAATAGACTTTTTTAGAATTCTTCAACGGTTGAGATCAATTTCAATCAATGGTCATGATTAAAGGTGAAGTTTAGCCATAAAGGTAGATTTCCAAATTAAAGAGAGTTAACAGATTTAATTTGAGTAAAATAAGAAGTTAACTAATTCAATTTGAGTAGAAAAAAGATTTAATCCAATTTACTTTACTATTTCCAAATTTAATTTATATATTTATTAGGTCTCATGCACTAACTTTAATATCTCCACTTTTCAATCTTAATATATTTATATTTTAATCATATGAATTTTAAAATCTTTTAATAATTTAAAATATATTTTCCACTTTTAAATTTTAGTTTCCAAAACTTTATTGCTAAAATATTATTAGCTTTAATAATATTATTTAGTCATTTATTTAAAAATGAGCTCCAAATATATTATTATTAAAATAAATATTGTCACATTCCAAATTTAATATTATAACTTTTATCTTCCAATTTAATTATTTTATTTTCAAATTTAATTATTTTATTTAATTAATTTTTCAATTAATTAAATTAAATAAATATTAAAATACCATATTAATTTTTCATTAAATTAAATCATTAATTAAATCTTTTGATTAGGCTTAATTAATAGAAAATACTCCAAAGACTCACAAAGGTAAAAATACGAAAAACCCATCATAGCCAAAATACATACAAAATCAAATCAAGGGTTTAAATCATGAATTATGTCATCCAACGTATTCAGAAGGTACTCAACTTAGATACTTGTCCTAATTTTTCAATTAGGACAAATGGCTTAAAGGGTTGAGATTTGGACTTGAGAATTTATCTCCCCTCTCTTATCATTGAGATAATGTGATAGGGTACGCTCATCCTGGCAATTCAGAAAAATCGATACCCGATACCTGCAACTTGCATAAAAATTATGCATGTACAAATATAATATATATACTAAACTAACCAGGCAATGACAGGAAGTGGTGCATCATGTAGATCCCGACTAGTAGGTGACTACGACTCCCTTCCTTAACCACATCAGACACGCCATACAAAAGCAAACACGCAAGGCAAACATGCACACCATACACATGCAAGTATGGGGTAAGTATCCATAAGAAAGCACATATGATAATAAATCATCTTACTAATCATCATTAATAATTGAAAGCAATGTGATAATCATCATCAATAATTGTGAACACTAAAAATAACCATCATACATACATGAAATGTAGAGTCTAAGTAATCTCATCACATAATGAACTGAATCCATAGCACAATATCAGATAATCTCAAGAGAATGTTGCTAACCAACAACATAAAACTAGTTCTAAAAGAGTTCATCAATGATAACAAAATGTGAACTAGGAGATATTACAACACCCTTAGAGCAATATGATTCTGGTTTAATGGTAAATCGAAAATCATATCGATCCAACACCATTCCTTTAACATCTACTAAAATAGATTCTCTAATGCATTGTAAATAAGAACAACTTAATGCTTGCTAAGATAAACAGAGGTTTACTACCTTACAACATAGATAAAAGATACATGTTTTGCAGCTAGAATGAGTTTCAATTTTTAGTTTTGCCTTCGTTTAGATTTTTAGTAAATCTTTTAATTTTGAAAGCTAAGTGTTGAAATATAAAAAAATATGCAAGTAACAGTTTTAAGTTTTGTTTCAGTTCACCTAGTTTCAAGTTTTCAGTTTGAAAAAGATACATATGATAGTTTTAAGTTTTCATTTTTTTCAACTAGTTAATAACTAGTAGCATTCTTATATATCCAGAGCTCCCAATGTTGAAACTCGGGCTCTGATACCAAATGTAATGCCCCGCCAAGTGATCCAAAGAATTTTTTAAAGTTTGCTAAACAATTTTTTTTTTAAACATGAAAGATAAAACCATTCATAACATTTGTGAAAGCAATAGCAACAATTTAAATAAAAATAAACGTAACATATATACATAACAAGCTACATTCTTTAAAGATCTTTTAACGTTGTATCACATCTAAATAACTATTCATCTAACATCTCATTCTTACGAAATAACAATGATACATCCAATGTACTTAAATAATATACAAGTGTCTTTTTGTAATTATATTTTAGTTTAGCTCAACCATCCACTGTACATATCACAGGGTATGAAAAGCTTAAAAGAATAAACATCCAAGTAAATAAAGTACATCATCATCATCTAATATTAATCCATGATGCAATAACATAAATGAAACCACATATCATACATGATACATCATCATAAAAGATATAAACATCCATCACAAAAGATAACCATATATCACAAACATAAATAACTAAGTGCACGGTTCCTCCCAACCGAAAATAGCATCATTAGACCATCGTGGATCATAACCATCCCTCCGTGCGTAACATTCCAAAGTACCGAAGAGATCATCGGTATTAACATAGTAGGAATATCACTCCTAAAACATCCTACTAACATGCAAAGTAAAACAAATTATCAATATAAGAAACATACCAGTAAATACATCCATCATAAGGTATATTATCTATCATAATGCTTCAAGAACATAATGAAAAATAAATACACATCAAAGATACTCTAGCCACGGTGTTTCAGACGGATCTTAAATGATAAGAGTGAAAATACACTACCACCCGACCGCGTGAAACCTAAGTGGTCCACTCCCATCGTGCTGAGGAGATAATGTCAAGTCCCAAACAGGCTATCCATAACACATAGCACATATCTTTAGAAGTCCAAGAATCTTAAAAGTATACTAACTCAAAAGTTCCAATCACACACAAAATCGACATCTAATTCCCAGAGGCACACAAAGACATGTAGGAAACCTACTTTGCAAGCGAGAAAGTGTCATCGCAATTATCATGTACAAGTTACCCTGGCAGTTAGCTAAACTCCACGGGTCCATACTGATCTCATGCGGCCACTAGTATCCTCTCATACTGACGAGGCATACTACGGAATGCACAGTCGCAACCATGCGTTCTCACTACTCCAATCCTAGCTTGTACAAGCACTCAAGGCATGGGCAAGAACCAAAAAAATTATCTTTTTAGGTTCATTTAATCTTCATTTAGTGTGTAAATGTTATCACTTATTAACCAAACTTACAATGAGTTACTCTGGCAGCCACTTAGGGCCCCTACCCTCATTGCAAGCCACTTCCCAACACTACAAGTAGATTACCTACCCTAAGCTCATGGAATCATAAATCTCAAAATCATAAAAGATAATTCATAATAAAATCATCAAACATGCATAAAAGCATCAAATATCCATCATAAGAATCATCAAATCTCCATGAGCATCTAAAAAAACATCTATAGAAAATCATGACCACAATAGTTCTCTATTGGCAACTGAAGGCATCACTGATAATAATAAATATCAATTAGTTCTCAATAACCAAAATATATCTCAAGATAAATCACAATATTCATTAGTTCTCAACAAGAAACCAAGAATATCTCAAAATTATACTGATTGAAGACTCCAAAATGGTTGAGTCAAACATGTCACAACATGACATCATCAAGAAATAAATCCATATTTCAGTCCCACCATGGCGACTAGAAAATAATCCAAGGATAAATGATCGATGACTAAAAAATGATTAGCTCAAGTGTCTCATACACATACCTCTCAGCTTCACACATGAAGACTGAAATAACAATCAGTAAATACAAACATTTCACAGAGCATATGATCACATTACCATGGTTGGGCTTATAAAGATTGAGACCAAATAAGATCAACATGCCATCATATCTCATAACCTCCGAGCCTCTGGTAACATCCTATGACTGGTCAACACTAGTCAATCCAAAACCCAAAACAAGAAGTATATAAATACACGATGCAAACACATATTTTGGTTTACTAAATTCACATAGTTGAATAATGTGTAGGGGTTTCCAGTTTTCTGTTTGCAAGTATACTTCAAGTGTTTTAATTTTCATCATTTGACCTACAAGTCAACCCAATTTCCCCGATAGCATTATCCTTCCATTATTAAGAATTACATTATAAGAATAACTTAAGGATAAATATTTACTAAACTGATCATCATTAACATTTAATTAAATTGTTCTATATTTAACCATGATCCATATTCTAATTGATTAACCTTTCAATTTTTCTAAGATCATCATTCGTTATAAATTATAAGAGAGCCAATTATCAATCTTTGAACAAGAAGATTATAACTTATTAAAATGATCAATTAATATCGATTCACAATCTTTGACCTTTTATTATTCTAATAATTCTCAATTATATATTACTAAGTCTTCACCATTAAAATATCTAAAGTCATTATTCAAGTGATCAGATTAAGACCTATCAACTTGATATCAATACTTTTAAAATCTTATTAAAAGAATTATATCAATTAAATCTCTATTACATAACTTAATTATTAATTAAATCTAATTAACTCTCATTAATTGATTTAATTAATAATTGCATAACCATAGCAACATTCCAATTAACATCAGTTGACTAATAATTAACTAGAATTTTGTAAGATAAAAGTCAACTATAATTCAATACTCAAATATTCATATTAATAATTCAATAATAAAATTTTTGTTAATAATTAATAACGAGCTATATTAAGAATAAATCTATAATGACCTCATTCGTCTTCTTTCAAAGAATACCAACATTCTTTTGACAAATTCGTATTATCATTAATCTTTTCAAATAAGACTCTATCACACAACTTAATTATTAATATCATAGTTATAATATCAACTCAATGAATATTAACTGATTAAAAATCAATTATAATCCAACTCCAAAAATTATTATCTTTTACCAAACTTCAATCAATAAATAATCTCCACTAGATTAACTCTAATCAAATTTGTTGATATTTATTTAAACTATTATTTATTAATAGTTTGCTAGTCCTTACAAACATTAATAAATAATAAATTCCTCAAACTATACATACTCGATCTATAGAATCCTTCCATAAACTCATTAGTTAATATTTGGCTAACTCTTAACTTTATTAAGGTATTCAAACGTATTAACCGATAACATAATAATTCAATCTTAATCCAATATCATTCAGAATTTTTAAATTTAAATCAACATAATATAAATTATCATCTTACAATTATTTAATCAATATTAAAAACAACCATTAGACTCCATTTTCTAATTATTCTAATAATATTTTGTCTATATAAACGTTGTTTGAAAGAGATCCCTATCACAAACCAATAAGACTCATTGTAGATTTTAACATGAATAATTTTTAAATTCTTAACATTATCATCTTCATTAAACAACTCTAAAATTGTTTAATATATATTAAATAGTAGTCAATATACATTATAAAAAGTCCACTATATAAATCATATTAAAATATCTTTTCCTTTAATTTTCTCTCATTTAAAAATACATTTACTTAGATTGACTAATAATTAATTACACTTTTTTTACTATTAACTAATCTTAATTAAATTTGATTTAATTATATCAGATAATGAATCATATAAAACTAATGCATATTAATAAGATTCTACTAAGGGAAGATTGCAATAATATCTTTAATTCATTCCATGCTTTGATATATTATTTTTGTAAAATTTAAGCATAAAGAATTCTTGGTTATGGAAAAATGGAGAAATATCTGTTTTTGAATAAAATAGTCTTAGTATGACGGCCATATCTCCCTAATGAACCGTTGGATCGAGCTGAAATTGAAATATGTTGGAGAGGGCCAAGTTGCGTCAATTCTGACCGGAGTGATCAAATAAGTTAGATCTCAATAAAAAGTTATGAATGACTGAGTTCGGGTCTATCCAAGGGCAGCGATAGGACAATTTGTGATGAATTAAGAATTTTTTCTTAAAATAAATTTTCTCTAAATTTAACCATAAAAGAGTTTGTTCATACGCATCTAAAAATATAATTGATAGAAAGATTACATCTAATCATTCGAATTTTCAACTTAGAATTTCTATTTTAATTTCAAATCTTGTCGTTCTAATTTCACAATATAAATTTGAACCCAAAACTGATTAAAATTTAATTATTTCTCTTTAATTGGATCTAAGATTTTATTATTATTTTCTTCTCATCCAAATAAAATATTTAGATTCCAATTTCAAATACAGAGAGTATTCAGACACATAAAACAGATATGATGAATACAAGAAGAGAAAGAGTGCAAAGGGAATATGAGAATATCACGAGTGCACTTGGACACTGATGCTAATTTTCCATGCCTTGGAAGTTCATAGAAAATACTTTCCTTCTCCATCATTTGCAATTTTTCCAAGAATTCAAACCGATCGAATCCTCCAAGTGATTAGAAGTGCTAGCAGGAGCATAGAAGCAAGTAGAAAATATATAAGCATATGAATCTTCTCCCATGCATGTAAGCTTTGAAGCTTCTATTTTTTTTTTTAGCTTGTAGCTTGTGGCTTCCCTTAAGCTTGTAGCTTCCATTAAGCTTTTCATTTAAGCTTCTATGAATGCCGAATATCAAGAGCTCTCAAGAAACCTTTGGATTGCTTCTTGAAACCGTTAAAAAGTGTCACCAACTAAGCATGAGTCTTTTTCGATTCTTTTTGATGAGTCATAGAATTGTAGACACCTTGTGGTTAATTGATGCACTAACCCCCATGTTGTTGACACATGTTAATTCCCATGCAATCTTAAAACTCTAATTTACTTTACTCTTTTAAAATTTTATTTATTTATTTATTAAGTCTCATGTACTAACTTTAATATCTCCACTTTTCAATCTTAATATATTTATATTTTAATCACATGAGATTTAGAATCTTTTAATAATTTAAAATATATTTTTCACTTTTAAATTTAATATTATAACTTTTATCTTCTAATTTAATTATTTTATTTTCAAATTTAATTATTTTATTTAATTAATTTTCTAATTAATTAAATAAAATAAATATTAAAATACTATATTAATTTTTTATTAAATTAAATCATTAATTAAATCTTTTGATTAGGCTTAATTAATAGAAAATACTCCAAAGACTCACAAAGGTAAAAATATGAAAAACTCATCCTAGCCAAAATACATACAAAATCAAACCAAGGGTTTAAATTATGAATTACATCATCCAACGTATTCGAAAGGTACTCAACTGAGATATTTGTCCTAATTTTCTAATTAAAACAAATGGCTTAAAGTGTTGGGATTTGGACTTGAGAATTTATCTCCCCTCTTTTATCATTGAGATAATGTGATAGGGTACGCTCATCTTGGCAATTCAGAAAAGTCGATACCTAGTACCTACAACTTGCATAAAAATTATGCATGTACAAACACAATATATATACTAAACTAACCAGGCGATGATAGGAAGTGGTGCATCGTGTAAATCCCGACTAGTAGGTGACTACGACTTCCTTCTTTAATCACATCAGACACGTCATACAAAAGCAAACATGCAAGGCAAACATGCACACCATACACATGCAAGTATGGAGTAAGTATCCATAAGAAAGAACATATGATAATAAATCATCTTACTAATCATTATTAATAATTGAAAGCAATGTGATAATCATCATCAATAATTGTGAACACTAAAAATAACCATCATACATACATGAAATGTAGAGTCTAAGTAATCTCATTACATAATAAACTAAATCCATAGCACAATATCTGATAATCTCAAACGAATGTTGCTAACCAATAACATAGAACTAGTTCTAAAAGAGTTCAGCAATGATAACAAAATGTGAACTAGGGTCAGGCTCTACATCCACCCCCCCCTGAGATTAAGCTTACTCTTGGAAGCCTACAAGAATGAAAAGCTAAGATACTCACTATGCGGGTCCTATTGAACCCTTTTCTTCCATAGGAAAACGTGATTCCACTGAGGATATTACAACACCCTTAGAGCAATATGATTCTGGTTTAATGGTAAACCGAAAATCATATTGATCCAACACCATTCCTTTAACATCTACTAAAATAGATTCTCTAATGCATTCTAAACAAGAACAACTTAATGCTTGCAAAGATAAACAGAGGTTTACTACCTTACAACATAGATAAAAGATACATGTTTTGCAGCTAGAATGAGTTTCAATTTTTAGTTTTGCCTTCGTTTAGATTTTCAGTAAAAATTTTAGTTTTGAAAGCTAAGTGTTGAAATATAAAAAAAAAATGCAAGTAACAGTTTTAAGTTTTGTTTCAGTTCACCTAGTTTCAAGTTTTCAGTTTGAAAAAGATACACATGATAGTTTTAAGTTTTCATTTTGTTCAACTAGTTAATAACTAGTAGCATTCCAATATACCCAGAGCTCCCAATGTTGAAACTCGGGCTCTGATACCAAATGTAATGCCCCGCCAAGGGATCCAAAGAATTTTACTAAGTTTTTCAAATAATTTTTTTTTTAAAATATGAAAGATAAAACTATTCATAACATTTGCGGAAGCAATAGAAACAATTCAAATAAAAATAAACGTAACATATATACATAACAGGCTACATTCTTTAAAGATTCCTTAACATTGTATTACATCTAAATAACTATTCATCTAACATTCCATTCTTAGGAAATAACAATGACACATCCAATGTACTTAAAAAATAAATAATTGTCATTTTGTAATTATATTTTAGTTTAGCTCAATCATCCACTGTACATATCATAGGGTATGAAAAGCTTAAAAGAATAAACATCCAAGTAAATAAAGTACATCATCATCATCTAATATTAATCCATGATGCAATAATATAAATGAAACCACATATCATACATGATACATCATCATAAAAGATATAAACATCTATCACAAAAGATAACTATATATCACAAACATAAATAACTAAGTGCATGGTTCCTCCCAATCGTAAATAGCATCATTAGACCATCATGGATCCTAGCCATCCCTCTATGCGTAACATTCCAAAGCACCGAAGAGATCATCAGTATTAACATAGTAAGAATGTCACTCCTAAAACATCCTACTAACATGCAAAGTAAAGCATAATAAATCATCAACTAACATATTGAAAGTAAAACAAATCATCAATATAAGAAACATACTAGTAAATACATCCATCATAAGGTGTATTATCTATCATAATGCTCCAAGAACATAATGAAGAATAAATACCAACCAAGGATACTCCATCCACGGTGTCTCAGACGGATCTCAAATGATAAGAGTGAAAATACACTACCACCCGACCGTGTGGAACCTAAGTGGTCCACTCCCACCGTACTGAGGAGATAATCTCAAGTCCCAAACAGGCTATCCATAACAAATGGCACATATCTTTAGAAGTTCAAGAATCTTAAAAGTATACTAACTCAAAGGTTCCAATCATACACAAAATCGACATCTAATTCTCAAAGGCACACAAAGACATGTAGGAAACCTACTCTGCAAGCGAGAAAGTGTCATCGCAATTATCACGTATAAGTTACCTTGGCAATTATCTAAACTCCATAGGTCCATACTGATCTCATGCGACCACTAGTATCCTCTCATACTAACGAGGCATACTACGGAATGCACGATCGCAACCATGCGTTCTCACTACTCCCATCCTAGCCTGTACAAGCACTCAAGGCATGGGCGAGAACCAAAACAATTATTTTTTTAGGTTCATTTAATCCTCATTTAGTGTGTAAATGTTATCACTTATTAACCAAACATACAATGAGTTACCCTAGCAGCTACTTAGGGCCCCGGCCCCCATTGAAAGCCACTTCCCGACACTACAAGTAGATTACCTACCCTAAGCTCATGAAATCATAAATCTCAAAATCATAAAAGATAATCCATAATAAAATCATCAAATATGAATAAAAGCATCAAATATCCATAATAAGAATCATCAAATCTCCATGAGCAACTGAAAAAAATTCATAAAAAATCATGACCAAAACAGTTCTCTATTGGCAACTGAAGGCATCATTGATAATTATAAGTATCAATTGGTTCTCAATAACCAAAATATATCTCAAGATAAATCACAATATCCATTAGTTCTCAACAAGCAACCAAGAATATCTCAAAATCATACTGATCGAAGACTCCAAAATGGTTGAGTCAAACATGTCACAACATGACATCATCAAAAAATAAATTCATATTTCAGTCCCATCATGGCGACTAGAAAATAATCCAAGGATAACTAATCGATGACTAAAAAATGATTAGCTAAAGTATCTCATACACATACCTCTCAGCTTCACACATGAAGACTGAAATAACAATCAGTAAGCACAAATATTTTATAGAGCATACGATCACATTACCATAGTTGAGTTTAATTTTCTCTCATTTAAAAATCTATTTACTTAGATTGACTAATAATTAATTACACTTCTTCTACTATTAACTAATCTTAATTAAATTTGATTTAATTAGATTAGATAATGAACTGTATAAAACTAATGCATATTAATAAGATTCTACTAAGGGAAGATTTCAATAATATCTTTAATTCATTCCATGCTTTGATATATTATTTTTGTGAAGTTTAAGCATAAAGAACTCTTGGTTATGGAAAAATGGAGAAATATCTGTTCTTGAATAAAATAGTCTCAGTACGATAGCCATATCTCCCTAATGAACCATTGGATTAGGCTGAAATTGAAATATGTTGGATAGGGCCAAGTTGCGCCAATTCTAACTGGAGCAATCGAATAAATTGGATCTCGATAAAAAGTTATGAATGACTGAGTTCGGGTCTATCCAAGGGTAGTGACAAGACAATTTTTGATGAATTAAGAATTTTCTCTTAAAATAATTTTACTCTAAATTTAACCATAAAAGGGTTTGTTCATATGCATCTAAAAATATAATTGATATAAAGATTACATCTAATCATTCGAATTTTTAACTTAAAATTTCTATTTTAATTTCAAATCTTGTCTTTCTAATTTCACAATATAAATTTGAACCCAAAATCGATTAAAATCTAATTATTTCTCCTTAATTGGATCTAAGATTTTTTTACTATTTTCTTCTCATCCAAATAAAATATCTAGATTCTAATTTAAAATACAGAGAGTATTCAGACACATAAAACAGATTTGATGAAGACAGGAAGAGAAAGAGTGCAAAGGGAATATGAGAATATCACAAGTGCACCTGGACACTGATGCTAATTTGCTATACCTCGAAAGTCCATAGAAAATCCCTTCCTTCTCCATCATTTGCAATTCTTTCAAGAATCCAAATCGATCGAATCCTCCAAGTGATTAGAAGTGATAGTAGGAGCATAGAAGCAAGTAGAAAATATATGAGCATATGAATCTTCTCCCATGCATGTAAGTTTTGAAGCTTCTATTTTTTTTTTTAGCTTGTAGCTCTTGGCTTCCCTTAAGTTTGTAGCTTCCATTAAACTTTTCATTTAAGCTTCTATGAATGCTTGAATATCCAGAGCTCTCAAGAAACCTTTGGATTGCTTCTTGAAACCGCTGAAAGGTGTCACTAACTAAGCATGAGTCTTTTCCAATTCTTTTTGATGAGTCATAGAATTGTAGATACCTTGTGCTTAATTGATGCACTAACCCCCGTGTTGTTGACACATGTTAATTCTCATACAAGCTTAAAACTCTAATTTACTTTACTCTTTCCAAATTTTATTTATTTATTTATTAAGTCTCATGCACTAACTTTAATATTTTCACTTTTCAATATTAATATATTTATATTTTAATCATATTAGATTTAGAATCTTTTAATAATTTAAAATATATTTTTCACTTTTAAATTTTATTTTCCAAAACTTTATTGCTAAAATATTTATTAGCTTTAATAATATTATTTAGTAATTTATTTAAAAATTAGCTCCGAATATATTATTATTAAAATAAATACCAAATTTAATATTATAACTTTTATCTTCCAATTTAATTATTTTATTTTTAAATTTAATTATTTTATTTAATTATTTTTCAATTAATTAAATAAAATAAATATTAAAATACCATATTAAATTTCCATTAAATTAAACCATTAATTAAATCTTTTGATTAGGCTTAATTAATAGAAAATACTCCAAAGACTCACAAAGGTAAAAATACAAAAAACTCATCATAGCCAAAATACATACAAAATCAAACCAAGGGTTTAAATCACGAATTATGTCATCCAACGTATTTGGAGGGTACTCAACTCAGATACTTGTCCTAATTTTTCAATTAGGACAAATGGCTTAAAAGGTTGGAATTTGGACTTGAGAATTTATCACCCCTCTCTTATCATTGAGATAATGTCATAGGGTACGCTCATTCTGGCAATTCAGGAAAGTCGATACTCGGTACCTGTAATTTGCATAAAAACTATGTATGTACAAATACAATAGATATAATAAACTAACCAGGCAATGGGAGAAAGTGGTGCATCATATAAATCTCGACTAGTAGATGACTACGACTCTTTTCCTTAACCACATCAGACACGCCATACAAAAGAAAACACGCAAGGCAAACACGCACACCATACACATGCAAGTATGGGGTAAGTATCCATAAGAAAGCACATATGATAATAAATCATCTTACTAATAATCATTAATAATTGAAAGCAATGTGATAATCATCATCAATAATTGTGAACACTAAAAATAACCATCGTACATAAATGAAATGTAGAGTCTAACTAATCTCATCACATAATAAACTGAATCCATAGCACAATATCTGATAATCTCAAAAGAATGCTGCTAACCAACAACATAAAACTAGTTCTAAAAGAGTTCAACAATAATAACAAAATGTGAACTAGGGGCAGACACTACATTTCCAAATTAAAGGGAGTTAACAAATTTAATTTGAGTAAAATAAGTAGTTAACTGATTCAATTTGAGTAGAAAAAAGAGTTAACTCATTTAACTCATTTTTTATCAATAGTGAACTAGAAATTTTCCTTTTTGAACTGAAGAGAGATTTTGTTGAGATATTTAATTTAATAAAATGAGATATGCTCTCATAATTACTTTTTCTATTTAATTAAATAATCTTTAATTAATTAGAGACACGTTTCTTATTTAATTAAATAACTTCATTTAATTAATTAGAAATGGCTTCTCATTTAATTAAATAACTTTGTTTAATTAATTAGAAGTAAGTACTCCATTTAATTAAATAATTTCATTTAATTATTTCAAAATTCTTTTCGAAACAAGTCAACTCAAGTCAATTGTGGTTAAATCTGATCAAGTTTTGGTCAAACTTGATCTTTGCGTATGTGAATATGAGCAAATGTGAGTATGAATTTCAGCAACAATTCGATGCAAATTCTAATTCAACCTTTCAAAATGAAGAGATAAGGGTCTCTTAAATAGACTTTTATGAAATTCATCAATGGTTGAGATCGATTTCAATAAACGGTTAGGATTAAAGGTGAAGCTTAGTCATAAAAGAAGATTTCCAAATTAAAGGGAGTCAACAGATTTAATTTGAGTAAAATAAGGAGTTAACTGATTCAATTGGAGTAGAAAAATAGTTAACTGATTTAACTCATTTTTTATCAAAAGTGAACTAGAAATTTCTTTTTTTGAACTGAAGAGAGATTTTGTTGAGATATTTAATTTAATAAAATGACATATGCTCTCATAATTACTTTTCTTATTTAATTAAATAATCTTTAATTAATTAGAGACACTTTTCCTATTTAACTAAATAACTTCATTTAATTAATTAGGAATGGCTTCTCATTTAATTAAATAACTTTGTTTAATTAATTAGAAGTAAGTACTCCATTTAATTAAAATCATTTCGTATAATTATTTTAAAATTGTTTTCGAAACTAGTCAACTCAAGTCAACCGTGGTTAAATCTAGTCAACTTTTGGTCAAAATTGATCTTTGCGTATGTGAATATAAATTTCAGCAACAATTCGATGCAAATTCTCATTCAACTTTTCAAAATCAAAAGATGAGGGTCTCTTAAATAGACTTTCCTAAAACTCATCTACGGTTGAGATCGATTTCAATCAACGGTCAGGATTAAAGGTGAAGTTCAGTCAGAAACAAAGATTTCCAAATTAAAGGGAGTTAACAGATTTAATTTGAGTAAAATAAGGTGGTGACTGATTCAATTTGAGTAGAAAAAAGAGTTAACTGATTTAACTCATTTTTTATCAATAGTGAACTGAAAATTTCCCTTTTTGAACTGAAGAGAGATTTTGTTGAGATATTTGATTTAATAAAATGAGATATGCTCTCATAATTACTTTTTCTATTTAATTAAATAATCTTTAATTAATTAGAGAAACTTTTCTTATTTAATTGAATAACTTCATATAATTAATTAAGAATGGCTTCTCATTTAATTAAATAACTTTGTTTAATTAATTAGAATTAAGTACTCCATTTAATTAAATAATTTCATTTAATTATTTCAAATTTTTTTTTGAAACTAATCAACTCAAATCAACCACGGTTAAATCTGCTCAACTTTTTGTCAAACTTGATCTTTGCGTAAGTGAATATGAGCAAATGTGAGTATGAATTCCATCAACAATTCAATGCAAATTCTCATTCAACTTTTCTAAATAAAGAGATGAGGGTCTCTTAAATAGACTTTCCTTGAATTTATCAACGGTTGAGATCGATTTCAATCAACGGTCAGGATTAAAGGTGAAGTTCAGTCGTAAAGGAAGATTTCTAAATTAAAGGGAGTTAACAGATTTAATTTGAGTAAAATAAGGAGTTAACTAATTCAATTTGAGTAGAAAAAGGAGTTAGCTTATTTAACTCATTTTTAATCAATAGTGAAATGCAAATTTCTCTTTTTGAACTCAATAGAGATTTTGTTGAGATATTTAATTTAATAAAATGAGATATGCTCTCATAATTACTTTTTTCATTTAATTAAGTTATTTTTAATTAATTAGAGACACTTTTCTTATTTAATTAAATAACTTCATTTAATTAATTAGGAATGGCTTCTCATTTAATTAAATAACTTTTTTTAATTAATTAAAAGTAAGTACTCCATTTAATTATATAATTTCGTTTAATTATTTTAAAATTCTTTTCGAAACTAGTCAACTCAAGTCAACCATGGTTAAATCTAGTAAACTTTTGGTCAAACTTGATCTTTGCGTATGTGAATATAAGAAAATGTGAGTATTAATTCTAGCAAGAATTCAATGCAAATTCTCATTCAACCTTTCAAAGTCAAAATCAATGTGAGTAGACTTTCCTTGAATTTATCAACGGTTGAGATTGATTTCAATCAACGGTCAAGATTAAAGGTGAAGTTTAGTCGTAAAGGGAGATTTCCAAATTAAAGGGAGTTAACAGATTTAATTTGAGTAAAATAAGGAGTTAACTAATTCAATTTTAGTAGAAACAAGAGTTAACTGATTTAACTCATTTTTGATCAATAGTGAACTGAAAATTTCCCTTTTTGAACTAAAGAGAGATTTTGTTGAGATATTTAATTTAATAAAATGAGATATGCTCTCATAATTACTTTTTTCATTTAATTAAATAATCTTTAATTAATTAGAGAAACTTTTCTTATTTAATTAAATAACTTTTTTTAATTAATTAGGAATGGCTTTTCATTTAATTAAATAAATTTGTTTAATTAATTAGAAGTAAGTACTCCATTTAATTAAATAATTTTGTTTAATTATTTTAAAAAAAAATTTGAAACTAGTCAACTCAGGTCAACCGTGGTTAAATCTGGTCAGCTTTTGGTCAAACTTGATCTTTGCGTATGTGAAGATAAGCAAATGTGAGTATGAATTCCAGCAACAATTCGATGCAAGTTCTCATTCAACCTTTCAAAATGAAGAGATGAGGGTCTCTTAAAAAGACTTTCCTGAAATTCATCAACTTTTGAAATCAATTTCAATCAATGGTCAGGATTAAAGGTGAAGTTCACTCATAAAGAGAGATTTCCAAATTAAAGGGAGTTAACAGATTTAATTTGAGTAAACTAAAGAGTTAACTGATTGAGTTTGAGTAGAAAAAGAAGTTAACTGATTTAACTCATTTTTGATCAATAATGAATTAAAAATTTCCCCTTTTTAACTAAAGAGAGATTTTGTTGAGATATTTAATTTGATAAAATAAGATATGCTCTCATAATTACTTTTTCTATTTAATTAAATAATCTTTAATTAATTAGAGAAAATTTTCTTATTTAATTAAATAACTTTGTTTAATTAATTAAGAATGGCTTTTCATTTAATTAAATAACTTTGTTTAATTAATTAGAAGTAAGTACTCTATTTAATTAAATAATTTCGTTTAATTATTTCAAAAAAATTTTCGAAACTAGTCAACTCAAGTCAACTGTAGTTAAATCTGGTCAACTTTTTTTCGAATTTGATCATTGCGTATGTGAATATGAGCAAATGTGAGTATGAATTCCAGCAACAATTTGATGCAAATTTTCATTCAACCTTTCAAAATGAAGAGATGAGGGTCTCTTAAAAAGACTTTCCTTAAATTCATCAATGTTTGAGATCAATTTCAATCAACGGTCAGTATTAAAGGTGAAGTTCAGTTATAAAAGGAGATTTCCAAATTAAAGGGAGTTAACAGATTTAATTTGAGTAAAATAAAGAGTTAACTGATTCAATTTGAGTAGAAAAAGGAGTTAGCTTATTTAACTCATTTTTAATCAATAGTGAAATGAAAATTTTCTTTTTTGAACTGAAGAGAGATTTTATTGAGATATTTAATTTAATAAAATGAGATATGCTCTCATAATTACTTTTTCTATTTAATTAAATAATCTTTAATTAATTAGAGACACTTTTCTTATTTAATTAAATAACTTCATTTAATTAATTAGGAATGGCTTCTCATTTAATTAAATAACTTTGTTTACTTAATTAGAAGTAAGTACTCCATTTAATTAAATAATTTCGTTTAATTATTTCAAAATTCTTTTCGAAACTAGTCAACTCAAGTCAATCATGGTTAAATCTCGTCAAACTTGATCTTTGCGTATGTGAATATGAGCAAATGTGAGTATGAATTCCAGCAACAATTCGATGCAAATTCTCATTCAACCTTTCAAAATGAAGAGATGAGGGTCCCTTAAATAGACTCTCTTGGAATTCATCAACGGTTGAGATTGATTTCAATCAACGGTTAGGATTAAAGGTGAAGTTCTGTCATAAAGTGGGATTTCCAAATTAAAGGGAGTTAACAGATTTAATTTCAGTAAAATAAGGAGTTAACTGATTCAATTTGAGTAGAAAAAGGAGTTAACTTATTTAACTCATTTTTTATCAATAGTGAACCGAAAATTTTCCTTTTTCAAATGAAGAGAGATTTTGTTGAGATATTTAATTTAATAAAATGAGATATGCTATCATAATTACTTTTTCTATTTAATTAAATAATCTTTAATTAATTAGAGACACTTTTCCTTTTTGATTAAATAACTTCATTTAATTAATTAGGAATAGCTTCTCATTTAATTAAATAACTTTGTTTAATTAATTAGAAGTAAGTACTCCATTTAATTAAATAATTTCATTTAATTATTTCAAAAAAAAATTTGAAACTAGTCAACTCAAGACAATCGTGGTTAAATCTGGTTAACTTTTGGTCAAACTTGATCTTTGCGTATGTGAATATGAGCAAATGTGAGTATGAATTCTAGGAACAATTTGATGCAAATTCTCATTCAACCTTTAAAAATGAAGAGATGAGGGTCTCTTAAATAGACTTTCCTAGAATTCGTCAACGGTTGAGATCGATTTCAATCAACGGTCAGGATTAAAGGTGAAGTTCAGTCATAAAGGGAGATTTCCAAATTAAAGGGAGTTAACAGATTTAATTTGAGTAAAATAAGGAGTTAACTGATTCAATTTGAGTAGAAAAAAGAGTTAACTTATTTAACTTATTTTTTATTAATAGTGAATTGAAAATTTCTCTTTTTGAACTGAAGAGAGATTTTGTTGAGATATTTAATTTAATAAAATGAGATATGTTCTCATAATTACTTTTTCTATTTAATTAAATAATCTTTAATTAATTAGAGACACTTTTCTTATTTTATTTAAATAACTTCATTTAATTAATTAGGAATGGCTTCTCATTTAATTAAATAACTTTTTTTAATTAATTAGAAGTAAATACTCCATTTAATTAAATAATTTTATTTAATTATTTCAAAATTCTTTTCGAAACTAGTCTACTTAGGTCAACCGTGGTTAAATTTGGTCAACTCTTGGTCAAATTTGATTTTTGCATATGTGAATATGAGCAAATGTGAGTATGAATTTCAGCAACAATTCGATGCAAATTCTCAGTCAACCTTTCAAAATGAAGAGATGAGCGTCTCTTAAATAGACTTTCCTGAAATTCATCAACGGTTGAGATCGATTTCAATCAACGGTCAAGATTAAAGGTGAAGTTCAGTCATAAAGAGAGATTTCCATATTAAAGGGAGTTAACAGATTTAATTTGAGTAAAATAAGGAGTTAACTGATTCAATTTGAGTAGAAAAATGAGTTAACTAATTAAACTCATTTTTGATCAATAGTGAACTGGAAATTTTCTTTTTTGAACTGAAGAGACATTTTGTTGAGATATTTAATTTAATAAAATGAGATATGCTCTCATAATTCCTTTTTCTATTTAATTAATTAATCTTTAATTAATTAGAGACACTTTTCTTATTTAATTAAATAACTTCATTTAATTAATTAGGAATGACTTCTCATTTAATTAAATAACTTTGTTTAATTAATTAGAAGTAAGTACTCCATTTAATTAAATAATTTTATTTAATTATTTGAAAATTCTTTTCGAAACTAGTTAACTCAAGTCAATCGTAGTTAAAACTGGTCAACTTTTGGTCAAACTTGATATTTGCGTATGTGAATAAGAGAAAATCTAAGTATGAATTCCAGCAACAATTCGATGCAAATTCTCATTCAACCTTTCAAAATGAAGAGATGAGGGTCTCTTAAATAGACTTTTCTGAAATTCATCAACGGTTGAGATCAATTTCAATCAATGGTCAGGATTAAATGTGAAGTTTAGTCATAAAGGGAGATTTCCAAATTAAAAGGAGTTAACAGATTTAATTTGAGTAAAATAAGGAGTTAAGTAAGTTTGCTAAACAATTTTTTTTTAAAACATGAAAGATAAAACTATTCATAACATTTGCGAAAGCAATATCAACAATTCAAATAAAAATAAACATAACATATATACATAACAGGCTACATTCTTTAAAGATCCCCTTAACGTTGTATCACATCTAATTAACTATTCATCTAACATCCCATCCTTATGAAATAACAATAATACATCCAATATACTTAAACAATATACAAGTGTCCTTTTGTAATTATATTTTTAGTTTAGCTCAATCATCCACTGTACATATCATAGGGTATGAAAAGCTTAAAAGAATAAACATCCAAGCAAATAAAGTACATCATCATCATCTAATATTAATCCATGATGCAATAACATAAATAAAACCACATATCATACATGATACATCATCACAAAAGATATAAACATCCATCACAAAAGATAATCATATATCACAAACATAAATAATTAAGTGCACGGTTCATCCCAATCGTAAATAGCATCATTAGACTATCATGGATCCTAGCCATCCCTCTGTGCGTAACATTCCAAAGCACCGAAGAGATCATCGGTATTAACATAGTAGGAATGTCACTCCTAAAATATCCTACTAACATATAAAGTAAAGCATAGGATATGATCATCTAACATATGCAAATCATCAATATAAGAAACATACAAGTAAATACATCCATCATAAGGTATATTATCTATCATAATGTTTTAAGAACATAATGAAGAATAAATACCAACCAAGGATACTCCAGCCATGGTGTCTTGGACGAATCTCAAATGATAAGAGTGGAAAATACACTACCACCCGACCGCGTGGAACGTAAGTGGTCTACTCCCACCGTGCTGAGGAGATAATCTCAAGTCTCAAATAGGATATCAATTCATGAAGCACAAATCTCTATAAGTCCAGGAATCCTAAAAGTATACTAACTCAAAGGTTCCATCACACAAAACTGACATCTAATTTTCAGAGGCACACAAAGACATGTAGGAAACCTACTCTGCAAGTAGGAAAGTGTCCTCACATTTATCATGTACAAGTTACCTTGGCAGTTAGCTAAACTCCACGGCTCCATACTGATCTCATGCGGCCATTAGTATCCTCTCATACTGACGAGGCATACTACGGAATGCACGGTCGCAACCATGCATTCTCACTACTCCCATCCTAGCCTGTACAAGCACACAAGGCATGGGCGAGAACGAAAATAATTATCTTTTTAGGTTCATTTAATCTCCATTTAGTGTGTAAATGTTATTACTTATTAACCAAACTTACAATGAGTTACCCTGGCAGCCACTTAAGGCCCCGGCCCCCATTGCAAGCCACTTCCTGACACTACAAGTAGATTACCTACCCTAAGCTCATAGAATCATAAATCTTAAAATCATAAAAGATAATCCATAATAAAATCATCAAATATGCATAAAAGCATCAAATATCCATAATAAGAATCATCAAATCTCCAAGATAAGAATCATCAAATCTCCATGAGCATCTGAAAAAGCATCCATAGAAAATCATGACCACAATAGTTCTCTATTGGCAATTGAAGGCATCACTGATAATCATAAGTATCAATTGGTTCTCAATAACCAAAATATATCTCAAGATAAATGGTTCTCAACAAGCATCCAAGAATATCTCAAAATCATACTGATCGAAGACTCCAAAATGGTTGAGTCAAACATGTCACAACATGATATCATCAAGAAATAAATCCAACTTTCAGTCCCATCATGGCGACTAGAAAATAATCTAAGGATAACTGATCGATGACTCAAAATGATTAGCTCAAGTGTCTCATACACATACCTCTCAGCTTCACACATGAAGACTAAAATAACAATCGGTAAATACAAACATTTCATAGAGTATATGATCACATGACCTTGGTTGGGCTTATAAAGATCAAGACCAATAAGATCAACATGCCATCATATCTCATAACGCCCGAGCCTCTGCTAACATCCTAAGACTGGTCAACACTAGTCAACCCAAAACTCAAAACAAGAAGCATATAGAATACACGATGCAAATACATGTTTTGGTTTACTAAATTCACATAGTTGAATAATGTGTAGGAGTTTCCTATTTTCTGTTTGCAAGTATACTTCAAGTGTTTTAATTTCATCATTTGACCTACAAGTCAACCCAATTTCCCCGATAGCATTATCCTTCCATTATTAAGAATTACATTCTAAGAATAACTTAAGGATAACTATTCACTAAACTGATCATCATTGAAATTTAAATTAAATTGTTGTATATTTAACCATGATCCATATTCTAATTGATTAACCTTTCAACTTTTTTTTTAAGATCATTATTCGTTATATTATAAGAGAACCAATTATCAATCTTTGAACAAGAAGATTATAACTTATTAAAATAATCAATTAACATCAATTCACAATCCTTGACCTTTTATTATTCTAATAATTCTCAATTATATATTACTAGGTCTTCACCATTAAAATATCTAAAGTCATTATTCAAGTCATCAGATTAAGCAAAAAGAGGGGTAAAAATTTATTAAGACAGAAAGGAATACAACAAGGAGAGCTCAACATGGAGCTCGATCTTGAGCAACAAGATCATCAAATTTTTGCACCATCTCAAAGGAAAATTGCCCCCTATCCCTAATATTTCAACCCGGATCATGACTAGAAGCCCATTTGGCTAAACAATCAGCTGCCAACTAACATCCTCAAGCTCTTGCAAAGAAAGCATGTTCACCACCACCTGGGAATCAGACTCACAAATAATCTTACTCCATCCCCACAAGAAACACTGTTCCACATCATATAAAATAGCCTAAGCTTCCATGAGATTGTTAGTATAATCACCTTTATGAATTGACAAGAAAAATTTAACATTCCTAGAACTACAACAAGCCACTCCGCCAATACCAGCCGGACCAGGATTCCCATGAGAAGAACCATCAGTGTTAATTTTCAGAACTCCACAGGGAGGAGGAGTCCAGTGCCCATCCCGGTTAACCTGACCCTTCCTCTGATGGTGAAGCTGCTTGGACATAGAAGGAAACCTATGAGCCGCAACCCCATCCTGTAGATGAAAATTGAGGCAATTAAAGATAGCAAGATCAACCGGATCCATACCCCCATCAAGCTCACACTTCATAAGAATAGTTTCCTGGAGAGAATGTGATATTTTCCACCAAAGATGCAAAACACCAAGCCGAACATCTTGGAATATGCGATGATTCCTCTCCAACTAGATATGCCAAAGCATGAAAGATGGGCCAGCAATCCAAGCAGCATGGAGAGAAGAAGACTTGGAGGGAGCACTACCCAAGCGAGCCCAAAACTCAGGCAAAGAGGAAGCATGCCGACAAGAGCAACCCCAAGCGCTCCACCAAAGGTGTCATATTTGAGTAGAATAGGAGCAATGGAAGAACAGATGGGAGACAGACTCCTCTCCATTACCACACAAAACACAATAAGAGGGGCCCTGAAATCCACGTTTACAAAGATTATCCCAGGTAAGACAACGGTTGTGAGCCACTAGCCACATGAAAAAATTGCACTTGGACCAAGAAACTTTATTCCAGACTTGCTTCCACCAAGGGACCTCAGCATCTCCAAATAATTGTCTAGTTATCTCCTGATACCCAGCAAAGACATGATATTTACCAGACAAGGTACCACCCCAAGCCAATACATCTGGACCAAGCAAAGAGGAACACTCTCTAGAGGCTAGCATTTGAGAAAGCTCCTGACGATCCATGTCTGTACCTCTAGGAGGCCAATCAGAGGAATGCTTCCATCTATAACCAACAACAGGTCCCAATTGATAAGGAGTCTTGTAATGAGCCACTTTATCCCATCCAGTGGCAAGAAAAGAGTCACAAAGAGGCTGAAGATGAGTGTATATGGATAAAATGGAAGGGAATCCATCCCAAGCATCGGACCAAAACAAAGCCTGAGAACCTCCTTTACATATCCAGAATAGACCCCTATTCACCAACATCGCACCTATCTTCAAATTATGCCAAACCATTGAGCCACGACCTTCAAGAGGAAGTGCAGAAACAAAGCAAGGATCAGCACCATGAAAATATTTATAAGTGATTATACGAGCCCAAATTTGATGTTGTCCAGAGCACCATCACCAATAAAGTTTAGCAGCCAAAGCTTGTCTACTCAATAGAGCGGAACGAAGACCAAGACCACCCTCCTTTTTAGGCCTACAAATAGTTGCCCAATTAACCAAGCTCCATTTAGTACTACACAAATTACCACTCCAAAGGAATTGTCGAGAAAGAGCATCAAACTCCTTGAGAAAGTAAATAGGTGCAGCATGAACCATGCTTCTATAAGTAGGAAGAGCTTGGATAACAGCTTGAAGAAGAGTAACCCGGGCAGCAGTAGAAAGCCATCTATGAGTCCAATGATTTACCTTATCCTGAAGCTTGGTAATCAAATTTTGCTAGAAGAGACATTGCTGCCTGGAAACAGCAATAGGAATGCCAAGATAAGTCAAAGGAAGTGAACCTATCTGAAACCGTAGGATACCAACAATCCTATGCTGAATAGAATCAGGAGTGTTAAAAAAGTAAATGAAAGATTTGTGCTCATTAACTTTCTGGTCTGAAGCTGCCAAATAAACGTCCAAAGCATGTCGAAAGGCTTCAGCTTCCTTGATCCTAGCAAGACCAGCAAGAGCAGAATAATCAACAAATTGAAGATGGGAAAGAGAAGGTAAGCCATTACCCCACCACCAGACTTGAATAGAATTCTGGGACACTTGATGCTTAATGAATCTGCCCAAGCCTTCAACCATGATGATGAATAGATATGGGGAGAGAGGGTCACCCTGGCGGAGGCCTCTAGAAGCACCAAATAGTTGTGAAGGTTGACCATTAATAAGAATAGAAAAAGAGGCAAAAGTAACACAACTCATTATCCAACTCACTTAGTCAGAGCTAAATCCAAAAGAAAGAAGAATACTCCTTAGGAAGCTCTGTTTAACTCTATCGTAGGCCTTAGCCATATCCAGCTTAACAAACATGGCTCTCTCCCTTGAAGTAGCCATAGAGTGAATAGCCTCAGTAGCAATAACCACCCCATCCAAAATTTGTCTTCCAGCAACAAAACCACCTTGTTCTTCTGAGATAATAATGGGAAGCCACCTTTTTAGTCTCTCAGCAATCAGCTTAGTAATAACTTTGTAGACCACATTACATAAGGCAATTGGTCTAAAAAACTCCAATTGATTAGCACCCTCTCTCTTAGGAATAAGAGTCAAGAATGTAGAGTTCAAAGCTCGAAGCATCTACTTGCTAGCATAGGATTCTTTAACCACCTCCAACAAATCATGATTAATGATGTCCCAAAATTCCTGAAAGAATTCAACTGAAAAACCATCAGGAACAGGAGCCTTCCCCTTAGGCATGCCAAAGACCATCGCCTCCAGCTCTTCCAAAGAGATAGGATGCATGAGATCATCATTCATTTCCTGAGTGATAAGGGCATGAATACAGGACAAAATAATATTTTCTTCATTATCAGCAGGAGGAGAGTCCTCAGAGAAGAGGGTAGAGAAGTACGAAATAGCCTCCTGGAACAAAGCTAGCAAAGAATTCAGTTGGATACCTTGAGAATTAACCAAAGAAGAGAGTGCTTTGATTCCGACGAGATTGCACTGTTTTATGGAAAAAGGTAGTGTTTCGATCACCTTCCTGGAGCCAATCAACTCGAGCCTTTTGCTTCCAAAAAAATTCCTCTCGAAGTTCCCATTCTTCTAGAGCTCTAGAAGCAAGGGATTTAGCCTGGCCAAGATCCTCCGAGAAACCTCGATCTCTAATCTCCCTTGTGATGATATCAAGATTTTCTTGAGCAAGCCTCTTCATAAAGTGAAGATTCCCAAAGCATTCCCTATTCCATATCTTGAGCTGCCTTTTAACATATTGAAGCCTTTTAGAAAATGAGAACATTGCAGTACCATATGCAGGGGCACCATCTTTCCACCCAAAAAAAACAAAATCATGAAGAGAGGAGTCACGAAGCCACATCAACTGGAACTTAAAAGGAGGATGCTTCGAAACATAAGCCCCTATAGTGGAAAATTTGATAGGCCAATGATCTGAACCCCTCCAATCAAGGATTTCTGAAGAGATAGTAAGGGTGCCACTAAGCCAGAAGCAAGAAACAAGAAATCTATCCAAGCATTCTGAGATAGCAGCAACACCAGTCTTGCAATTATTCCAGGTATAGAGGCCATTAGAAGGCTTAACATCAGAGAGATGCAAAAGAGATATGTGTTGCTGAAGAAGAGCAGAAGAAGGCCCCAATCTAGCCAAACCACCATGCTTCTCTTCCAGACTTAAAACTGAATTGAAGTCCCCTGCTAACACCCAAGGATGATAAGGATGAAAATTTCTAACATATTGAATATGTTCCCAAAGTTCCTCCTTTCCCACAAGATCAACAGGTGCATACACATTAGTAACCATGATTACCTCTCCTGAGTCTAGAGCAGAAGCTACCATAGAGAGAGCTGAGCGAGAAGACATCCAGCCAAGAGGAGAAATTTTTTGAGGATCCCAAAATATAGCTAAACCACCAGCACTGCCTATTGCCCCAACACACTGGCATTGGCCACGAGACCAAATACTAGAGGCATGTTGGACCATAGACTCCATAGAGAGCTTAGTCTCTTGGATACAAAAAACATCAAGACTATGATCAACCACCAAGTTATGAATAGCCTTTTGTCTAGGGATGCTATTCAACCCCCTTAAATTCCATGAGAGAATAATCATCATTGGGTAGATTTGGGAAAATGAGAATCCAAAGGTTTCACTGAATCAGACTCAATCAATATATCTCCTATGAGTTTAATCTTCTCTTGGTCTATTTTGAGCCCACTCCTTAAAGGGGGAGAAGAAGAAGCCTGCTTAAAGGGTCGAGGCAGCAACGCCAAGGGGAGAGAAGATCCCTTGCCCTTACCTGATGGTAGCACATCCTTAACCAAGTCAGCCAAAACAACATCATCATCTTCCAACACTGCAGGAGTCACCAGAGCCGCTGTCACAGGAGCTACAGGAACCTCACAATTCTGATATACTACAACTTGAGATGCCCCACAAGCATCATTAGGAACAGATCTCTCATCTGGGCAAGCTGGATCAGAAGAGATAGGAGGAGGAATACCCTCCTCTAGAACCATACTATCCAGCACCTCAAAACGGTTAAAACCTGAATCAGATAATCTTTCTTTCAAAGGCCTGTTTTGACCACGTCCCTTAGCTCGAGGAAGAACAGGGGTAAATCCATCCTTATCCTGCATTGGAGCCTTACCCTTACCTGTAGCATCTTGTGGATTCATCCCTTTGGTAGTATTAACCATTTGAGATTGTCCTTTCCCTGTAGTATCTACCAAACCACCAGCATTTCTAGCTGTAGACCGATCCACTCCTTTGAAACTCGAGTTATGGGGGCACTGCCACAGTAAATGACCATACTCATGACAAATTTGGCAAGGGAAAGGGAGGGATTCATAATCTAACTACTGCACCTAAGAAGAATCCCCCAAACAAATTTCAAAAGAATGTGGTAATGGGTTATTCAAATTAATTTCAACACAAATTCTAGCAAAAGAAATAACCTTTTTATCGAGGGTTTGATGTGTGATCGCAGCTGGCTTCCCCAACAAAGAAGCAATTTGTCAAAGGATGTCTTCACGCCAAAATTCCAAGGGAAGACGAGGCAAGCGAACCCAAACTGGCACTGTTGAAGGGAGATCCTCAGCAGAATTAAAACCTGAATGCCAAGGTTTGACAAATAAGCCCACATTGTTGTAGAAATAAGGGCCTCCTTCAAAAACACGATCACGATCAGACATGCAAGAGAATACAAAAAAAAAAAAAAACTATTCCCAATACCAAGTATTATTATCTCAAATAATTTTCCCCTATGTACGTTGATTCAGTTAATCGATACTCCTCCAAATTATTAACCAATTCAATTTGATTAATATCTTTTACAGTACTTCAATCATTAACTAATCTCCTTTAGAGTAACTCTGTTCGTATTAGATGATAACTATTTAAACTATTTATACTATTATTTATTTATAGTTTGTTAGACCCAACAAACATTAATAAATAATAAACTTATCACAACTATAAATAATCAATCTAGAAAACTTTTACATAGAACTTCATTAGCTAACTCTTAATATCATTAATGTATTCAAACGTATTAACCAATAACATAATAATTCAATCTTAATCCAATATCATTTAGAGTTTCTAAATTTAAATCAACATAATATAAATTATCATCTTACAATTATTTAATCAATATTAAAATCAACCATTAGACTCCATTTTCTAATTGTTCTAATAATATTTTGTCTATATAAAAGTTGTTTGAAAAAGATCCCTATCACAAACCAATAAAATTAATTGTAGATTTTAACATGAATAATTTTTAAATTCTTAACATTATCATCTTCATTAAACAACTCTAAAATAGTTTAATATATATTAAATAATATTCAATATACATTATAAAAAGTCCACTATATAAATCATATTAAAATCTCTTTTCTTTTAATTTTCTCTCATTTAAAAATTCATTTACTTAGATTGACTAATAACTAATTACATTTTTTCTACTATTAAATAATCTTAGTTAAATTTGATTTAATTAGATTAGATAATAAATCATATAAAACTAATGCATTTTAATAAGATTCTAATAAAGAAATATTTCAATAATATCTTTAATTCATTCCATGCTTTGATATATTATTTTATGAAGTTTAAGCATAAATAATTCTTGGTTATAGAAAATGGAAAAATATCTGTTCTTGAATAAAACAGTTCCAGTAGGACAACCATATCTCCCCAATGAACTGTTGGATCGGGCTAAAATTTAAATATGCTAGAGAGGGCCAAGTTGCACCAATTCTGACTAGAGCGATCGAATAAATTAGATCTTGATAAAAAGTAACGAATGACTAAGTTCAGGTCTATCCAAGGGGCAGCGACAGGACAATTTGTAATGAATTAAGAATTTTTTCTTAAAATAAATTTTCTCTAAATTTAACCATAAAAGGGTTTGTTCATACGCATCTAAAAATATAATTGATAGAAAGATTACATCTAATCATTTGAATTTTCACCATAAAATTTCTATTTTAATTCCAAATTTTATCTTTCTAATTTAATATAAATTCTAACCCAAACCCGATTAAAATCTAATTTTTTTCTCATTTGAATTTAGGGTTTTTCTATTGTTTTCTTCTCATCCAAATAAAAAATCTAGATTCCAATTTCAAATACAAAGAGTATTTAGACACATAAAACAGATATGATGAAGATAGGAAGAGAAAGAGTGCAAAGGGAATATGAGAATATCATGAGTGCACCTGGACACTGACGCTAATTTGCCATGCCTCAGAAGTCCATAGAAAATCCTTTCCTTCTCCATCATTCTCAATTCTTCCAAGAATCCAAGCTGATCGAATCCTCCAAGTGATTAAAAGTGCTAGAAGGAGCATAGAAGCAAGTAGAAAATATATGAGCATATGAATCTTCAACCATGCATGTAAGTTTTGAAGCTTCTATTTTTTTTTTTAGCTTGTAGCTCGTGGCTTCCCTTAAGCTTATAACTTTCATTAAGCTTTTCTTTTAAACTTCTATGAATGCTTGAATATTAAGAGCTCTCAAGAAACTTTTGGATTGCTTCTTGAAACCACTGAAAAGTGTCACCAACTAAGCATGGGTCTTTTCCAATTCTTTTTGATGAGTCATAGAATTGTAGACACCTTGTACTTAATTGATGCACTAACCCCCGTGTTGTTGACACATGTTAATTCCTATGCAAGCTTATAACTCCAATTTACTTTACTCTTTCTAATTTTATTTATTAAGTCTCATGCACTAACTTTAATATCTCCACTTTTCAATCTTAATATATTTATATTTTAATCATATGAAATTTATAATCTTTTAATAATTTAAAATATATTTTCCACTTTTAAATTTTATTTTTCAAAACATTATTGCTAAAATATTTATTAGCTTTAATAATAATATTATTTAGTCATTTATTTAAAAATGAGCTCCAAATATATTATTATTAAAATAAATATTGTCACATTCTAAATTTGATATTATAACTTTTATCTTCCAATTTAATTATTTTATTTTCAAATTTAATTATTTTATTTAATTAATTTTCTAATTAATTAAATAAAATAAATATTAAAATATCATATTAATTTTTTATTTAATTAAACTACTAATTAAATCTTTTGATTAGGCTTAATTAATAGAAGATACCCCAAAGACTCACAAAGGTAAAAATACGAAAAACTCATCGTAGCCAAAATACATACAAAATCAAACCAAGAGTTTAAATCATGAGTTACGTCATCCAACGTATTCGGAGGGTACTCAACTCAGATACTTGTCTTAACTTTTCAATTAGAACAAACGGCTTAAAGGGTTGGGATTTGGACTTGAGAATTTATCTCCCCTCTCTTATCATTGAGATAATGTGATAGGGTACGCTCATCCTGGCAATTAAGAGAAGTCGATACCCGGTACCTGCAATCTGCATAAAAACTATGCATGTACAAGCACCATATATATTAAACTAACTAGGTAATGACAGAGAGTGGTGCATCATGTAGATCCCGACTAGCAGGTGACTACGACTCCCTTCCTTAACCACATCAGACACGCCATACAAAAGCAAGCAGGCAAAGCAAACACGCACACCATACACATGCAAGTATGGGGTAAGTATCCATAAGAAAACACATATGATAATAAATCATCTTACTAATCATCATTAATAATTGAAAGCAATGTAATAATCATCATCAATAATTATGAACACTAAAAATAATCATCATACATACATGAAATGTAGAGTCTAAGTAATCTCATCAAATAATAAACTGAATCCATAGCTCAATATCTAATAATTTCAAAACAATGCTGCTAACCAACAATGTAAAACTAGCTCTAAAAGAGTTCAACAACGATAACAAAATGCGAACTAGGGGTAGGCACTACATCCACCCCCCTTGGGATTAGGTTTACTCCTGGAAGCCTACAAGAATGAAAAGCTAAGATACTCACTATGCGGGTCCCATTGAACCCTTTTCCTCCCTACAAGGGAAACATGATTCTACTGAGGATATTACAACAGCTTTAGACCAAAATGATTCTGGTTTAATGGTAAACTGAAAACCATATCGATCCAACTTCATTCTTTTAACATCTACTAAAATAGATTCTCTAATGCATTCTAAACAAGAACAACTTAATGCTTGCAAAGATAAACAAAGGTATACTACCTTGAAACTTAGATAAAAGATACATGTTTTGTAGCTAAAATGAGTTTTCAATTTTTAGTTTTTCCTTCATTTAAGTATTCAATAGAATTTTCAATTTTGAAAGCTGAGTGTTGAAGTATGAAAAATATGCAACTAATAGTTTTATGTTTTATTTCAGTCCACCTAGCTTCAAATTTTTAGTTTGAAAGAGATACACATGATAGTTCAAAGTTTTTGTTTAACTAGTTAACAACTAGTGACATTCCAATATACCCAGAGCTCCCAATATTGAAACTCGGGCTCTGATATGATTTAACTCATTTTTGATCAATAGTGAACTGAAAATTTTCCTTTTTGAACTGAAGAGAGATTTTGTTGAGATATTTAATTTAATAAAATAAGATATGCTCTCATAATTACTTTTTTTATCTAATTAAATAATCTTTAATTAATTAGAGACACTTTTCTTATTTAATTAAATAACACCATTTAATTAATTAGGAATGGCTTCTCATTTAATTAAATAACTTTGTTTAATTCATTAGAAGTAAGTACTTCATTTAATTACATAATTTTGTTTAATTATTTTAAAATTCTTTTCAAAATTGGTCAACTCAAGTCAACCGTGGTTAAATCTGGTCAACTTTTGGTCAAACTTGATCTTTGTGTATGTGAACATGAGCAAATGTGAGTATGAATTCCAGCAACAATTCGATACAAATTCTCTTTCAACCTTTCAAAATGAAGAGATGAGGGTCTTTTAAATAGACTTTCATAGAATTCATCAATGGTTTAGATCGATTTCAATCAACGGTCAGGATTAAAAGTGAAGTTCAGTCATAAAGAGAGATTTCCAATTTAAAGGGAGTTAACAGATTTAATTTGAGTAAAATTAGGAGTTAACTGATTCAATTTGAGTAGAAAAAGGAGTTAAATGATTTAACTCATTTTTCATCAATAGTAAACTAAAAATTTCCCTTTTTAAACTAAAGAGAGATTTTGTTGAGATATTTAATTTAATAAAAAGAGATATGCTATCATAATTACTTTTTCTATCTAATTAAATAATCTTTAATTAATTAGAGACACTTTTCTTATTTAATTAAATAACTTCATTTAATTAATTAAGAATGGCTTCTCATTTAATTAAATAACATTTTTTAATTAATTAGAAGTAAGTACTCCATTTAATTAAATAATTTCATTTAATTATTTCAAATTTCTTTCGAAACTGGTTAACTCAAGTCAATCGTAGTTAAATCTGGTCAACTTTTGGTCAAACTTGATCTTTGCATATGTGAATATGAGAAAATGTGAGTATGAATTCCAGCAACAATTCGATGCAAATTCTCATTCAACCTTTAAAAATGAAGAGATGAGGGTCTCTTAAATATACTTTTTTGAAATTCATCAACGGTTGAGATCGATTTCAATCAACGGTCAGGATTAAAGGTGAAGTTCAATCATAAAGGGATATTTCCAAATTAAAGGGAGTTAACAGATTTAATTTGAGTAAAATAAGCATTTAATTGATTCAATTTGCTTAGAAAAAAGAGTTAACTCATTTAACTCAATTTTGATCAATAGTGAACTAGAAATTTCTCTTTTTGAACTGAAGAGAGATTTTGTTGAGATATTTAATTTAATAAAATGAGATATGCTCTCATAATTACTTTTTCTATTTAATTAAATAATCTTTAATTAATTAGAGACACTTTTCTTATTTAATTAAATAACTTCATTTAATTAATTAGGAATGGCTTCTCATTTAATTAAATAACTTTGTTTAACTAATTAGAAGAAAGTACTCCATTTAATTAAATAATTTTGTTTAATTATTTTAAATTTTTTTTTGAAACTAGTCAACTCAAGTCAATCGTGGTTAAATTTGGTCAACTTTTGGTCAAACTTGATCTTTACGTATGTGAATATGAGCCAATGTGAGTATGAATTCTAGCAGCAATTCGATGCAGATTCTCATTCAACCTTTCAACATGAAGAGATGAGGGTCTCTTAAATAGACTTTCCTGAAATTAATCAATTGAGATCGATTTCAATCAACGGTCAAGATTAAAGGTTAAGTTCTGTCATAAACGGAAATTTTCAAATTAAAAGGAGTTAACAGATTTAATTTGAGTAAAATAAGGAGTTAACTGATTCAATTTGAGTAGAAGGAGTTAACTGATTTAACTAATTTTTTATCAATAGTGAAATGAAAATTTCCCTTTTGTACTTAAGAGATATTTTTTTGAAATATTTAATTTAATAAAATGAGATATGCTCTCATAATTACATTTTCTATTTAACTAAGTAATCTTTAATTAATTAGAGACACTTTTCTTATGTAATTAAATAACTTCATTTAATTAATTAGGAATGGCTTCTCATTTAATTAAATAACTTCGTTTAATTAATTAGAAGTAAGTACTCCATGTAATTCGATGCAAATTCTCATTCAACCTTTCAAAATGAAGAGATAAGGGTCTCTTAAATAGACTTTCCTGAAATTATTTAACGGTTGAGATTGATTTCAATCAACGGTCAGGATTAAAGGTGAAGTTCAGTCATAATTGGAGATTTTCAAATTAAAGGGAGTTAACAGATTTAATTTGAGTAAAAGAAAAAGTTAACTGATTCAATTTGAGTCGAGAAAGAAGTTAACATATTTTGTTGAGATACTTAATTTAATAAAATGAGATATGCTCTCATAATTACTTTTTCTATTTAATTAAGTAATCTTGAATTAATTAGAGATACTTTTCTTATTTAATTAAATAACTTCATTTAATTAATTAGGAATGGCTTTTCATTTAATTAAATAACTTTTTTTAATTAACTAGAAGTAAGTACTTCATTTAATTAAATAATTTTGATTAGTTATTTCAAAAAAAAATTCGAAACTAGTCAACTCAAGTCAATTGTGGTTAAATCTGGTCAACTTTGGGTCAAACTTGATCTTTGCGTATGTGAATATGAGCAAATGTGAGTATGAATTATAGCAACAATTCGATGCAAATTCTCATTCAACCTTTCAAAATGAAGAGATGAGGGTCTCTTAAATAAACTTTTCTAGAATTCATCAACGGTTGAGATTGATTTAAATCAATGATCGGGATTAAAGGTGAAGTTCAGTCATAAAGTGAGTTTTCCAAATTAAAGGGAGTTAACAGATTCAATTTGAGTAAAATAAAAAGTTAACTGATTCAATTTGAGTAGAGAAAAGAGTTAACTGATTTAACTCATTTTTGATCAATAGTGAACTGGAAATTTTCCTTTTTCAAATGAATAGAAATTTTGTTGAGATATTTAATTTAATAAAATGAGATATGCTCTCATAATTACTTTTTCCATTTAATTGAGTAATCTTTAATTAATTAGAGACACTTTTATTATTTAATTAAATAAATTCATTTAATTAATTAGGAATGGCTTCTCATTTAATTAAATAACTTTTTTTAATTAATTAGAAGTAAGTACTCCATTTAATTAAATAATTTTGTTTAATTATTTCAAAACTCTTTTCAAAATTAGTCAACTCAAGTCGACCGTGGTTAAAATTGGTCAACTTTTGGTCAAACTTGATCTTTACGTATGTGAATATGAGCAAATGTGAGTATGAATTCCAGCAACAATTTGATGCAAATTCTCATTCAACTTTTCAAAATGAAGAGATGAGAGTCTCTGAAATAGACTTTCTTGTAATTCATCAACGGTTGCGATCGATTTCAATCAACTGTAAGGATTAAAGATGAAGTTCAGTCATAAAGGGAGATTTCCAAATTAAAGGGAGTTAACATATTTAATTTGAGTAAAATAAGGAGTTAACTGATTCAATTTGAGTAGAAAAAGGAGTTAATTTATTTAACTCATTTTTTATCAATAGTGAACTAGGAATTTTTCTTTTTGAACAGAAGAGAGATTTTGTTGAGATATTTAATTTAATAAAATGAGATATGCTCTCATAAATACTTCTTCTATTTAATTAAATAATCTTTAATTAATTAGAGACACTTTTCTTATTTAATTAAATAAATTCATTTAATTAACTAGGAATGGCTTCTCATTTAATTAAATAACTTTATTTAATTAATTAGAAGTAAGTAAATATGACAAACAGATCTTTGCGTATGTAAATATGAGAAAATTTGAGTATGAATTCTAACAACAGTTCGATGCAAATTCTCATTCAACCTTTCAAAATGAAGAGATGAGGGTCTCTTAAATAGACATTCCTGGAATTCATCAACAGTTGAGATCGATTTCAACCAACGATCAGAATTAAAAGTGAAGTTACGTCATAAAGGGAGATTTCCAAATTAAAAGGAGTTAACAGGTTCAATTTGAGTAAAATAAAGAGTTAACTGATTCAATTTGAGTAGAGAAAGGAGATAACTGATTTAACTCATTTTTTATCAATAGTGAACTGGAAATTTCCCTTTTTGAACTGAAGAGAGATTTTGTTGAGATATTTAATTTAATAAAGTGAGATATGCTCCCATAATTACTTTTTTTATTTAATTAAATAATATTTAATTAATTAGAGACACTTTTCTTATTTAATTAATTAGGAATGGCTTCTCAATTAATTAAATAGCTTTGTTTAATTAGTTAGAAGTAACTACTCCATTTAATTAAATAATTTTGTTTAATTATTTTTAAAAAAAATTTGAAACTAGTCAACTCAAGTCAACCGTGGTTAAATCTGGTCAACTTTTGGTGAAACTTGATCTTTGCGTATGTGAATATGAGCAAATGTGAGTATGAATTCCAACAAAAATTTGATGCAAAGGGAGTTAATAAATTTAATTTGAGTAAAATAAGGAGTTAACTGATTCAATTTGAATAGAAAAAGGAGTTAATTGATTTAACTCATTTTTTATCAATAGTGAACTGAAAATTCTCCTTTTTGAACTGAAGAGAGATTTTGTTGAGATATTTAACTTAATAAAATGAGTTATGCTCTCATAATTACTTTTTCTATTTAATTAAATAATCTTTAGTTAATTAGAGACGACTTCTTATTTAATTAAATAACCTCATTTAATTAATTAGGAATGGCTTCTCATTTAATTAAATAACTTTTTTTAAATAATTAGAAGTAAGTACTCCATTTAATTAAATAATTTCGCTTAATTATTTCAAAATTCTTTTCAAAACTCGTCAACTCAAGTCAACCGTGGTTAAATTTTGTCAACTTTTGGTCAAACTTGATCTCTGCGTATGTGAATATGAGAAAATGTCTGTATGAATTCCAGGAACAATTCAATGCAAACTCTCATTCAACCTTTCAAAATGAAGAGATGAGGGTCTCTTAAATAGACTTTCTTGGAATTCATCAATGGTTGAGATCGATTTCAATCAACGGTCAAGATTAAAGGTGAAGTTCAATCATAAAGGGAGATTTCCAAATTAAAGGGTGTTAATAGATTTAATTTGAGTAAAATAATGAGCTAACTGATTCAATTTGAGTAGAAAAAGAAGTTAACTGATTTAAATCATTTTTGATCAATAGTGAACTGGAAATTTCCCTTTTTGAATTGAGGAGAGATTTTGTTGAGATATTTAATTTAGTAAAATGAGATATGCTTTCATAATTACTTTTTCTATTTAATTAAATAATCTTTAATTAATTAGAGACACTTTTTTTATTTAAATAAATAACTTCATTTAATTAATTAGGAATGGCTTCTCATTTAATTAAATAACTTTGTTTAATTAATTACAAGTAAGTACTCTATTTAATTAAATAATTTCGTTTAATTATTTAAAAAAAAATTTGAAACTAGTCAAGTCAAGTCAACCGTGGTTAAATCTGGTCAACTTTTGGTCAAACTTGATCTCTGCATATGTGAATATGAGCAAATGTGAGTATGAATTCAAGCAACAATTTGATGCATATTCTCATTCAACCTTTCAAAATGAAGAGATCAGGGTCTCTTAAATAGACTCTCATCGAATTCATCAACGATTGAAATCGATTTCAATCAGCGGTCAGGATTAAAGGTGAAGTTTAGTCATAAAGGAAGATTTCGAAATTAAAGGGAGTTAACAGATTTAATTTGAGTAAAATAAGAAGTTAACTGATTCAATTTGAGTAGAAAAGAAGTTAACTGATTTGACTCATTTTTTATCAATAGTGAACTGGAAATTTCCATTTTTGAACTGAAGAGAGATTTTGTTCAGATATTTAATTTAATAAAATGAGATATGCTCTCATAATTACTTTTTCTATTTAATTAAATAATCTTTAATTAATTAGAGACACTTTTTTTATTTAATTAAATAACTTCATTTAACTAATTTGGAATAGCTTCTCATTTAATTAAATAACTTTGTTTAATTAATTAGATGTAAGTACTCCATTTAATTAAATAATTTTAGTTAATTATTTTAAAATTCTTTTCGAAACTAGTCAACTCAAGTCAACTGTGGTTAAATCTGGTCTACTTTTGGTCAAACTTGATTTTTGCATATGTGAATATGGGCAAATGTGAGTATGAATTCCAGCAACAATTCGATGCAAATTCTCATTCAAGCTTTCAAAATGAAGAGATTAGGGTCTCTTAAATAGACTTTGGTAGAATTCATCAGCGGTTGAGATCGATTTCAATCAACGGTCAAGATTAAAGGTGAAGTTCAGTCATAAAGGGAGATTTCCAAATTAAAGGGAGTTAACAAATTTAATTTGAGTAAAATAAGGAGTTGACTGATTCAATTTGTGTAAAAAAAGGAGTTAACTGATTTAACTCATTTTTTATCAATAGTGAACTGGAAATTTTCCTTTTTGAAATGAAAAGAATATTTGTTGAGATATTTAATTTAATAAAATGAGATATGCTCTCATAATTACTTTTTCTATTTAATTAAGTAATCTTTAATTAATTAGAGACACTTTTATTATTTAATTAAATAAATTTACTTAATTAATTAGGAATGGCTTTTCATTTAATTAAATAACTTTGTTTAATTAATTAGAAGTAGGTACTCCATTTAATTAAATACTTTAGTTTAATTATTTCAAACTTTTTTTCGAAACTAGTCAACTCAAGTCAACCGTTGTTAAATCTGGTTAACTTTTGGGCAAACTTGATATTTGCATATGTGAATATGAACAAATGTGAATATGAATTCCAGCAACAATTCGATGCAAATTCTCATTCAAACTTTCAAAATAAAGAGATGAGGGTGTCTTAAATAGACTTTCTTGGAATTTATCAACGGTTGAGATCAATTTCAAACAACAGTCATGATTAAAGGTGAAGTTCAGTCATAAAAGGAAATTTCTAAATTAAAGGGAGTTAACAGATTTAATTTGAGTAAAATAAGGAGTTAACTGATTGAATTTGAGTAGAAAAAGGAGTTAACTCATTTAACTCATTTTTTATCAATAGTGAACAGGAAATTTTCCTTTTTGAACTGAAGAGAAATTTTGTTGAGATATTTAATTTAATAAAATGAGATATGCTCTCATAATTACTTTTTCTATTTGATCAGATAATCTTTAATTAAGTAAAGACACTTTTCTTATTTAAATAAATAACTTCATTTAATTAATTAGGAATGGCTTTTCATTTAATTAAATAACTTTGTTTAATTAATTAGAAGTAAGTACACTATTTAATTAAATAATTTTATTTAATTATTTCAAAATTCTTTTATGAAACTAGTCAACTCAAGTCAACTGTGGTTAAATCTGGTCAACTTTTGGTCAAACTTGATCTTTGTGTATGTGAATATGAGCAAATGTGAGTACGAATTCTAGCAACAATTCGATGCAAATTCTCATTCAGCCTTTTAAAATTAAGAGATGAGCGTCTCCTAAATAGACTTTCCTAGAATTCATCAACGGTTGAGATTAATTTAAATCAACGATCATGATTAAATGTAAAGTTCAGTCATAAAGGGAGATTTCCAAATTAAAGGGAGTTAACAGATTTAATTTGTGTAAAATAAGGAGTTAACTGATTCAATTTGAGTAGAAAAAGGAGTTAACTAATTTAACTCATTTTTTATCAATAGTGAACTGGAAATTTCCCTTTTTGAACTGAAGAGAGATTTTTTTGACATATTTAATTTAATAAAATGAGATATGCTCTCATAATTACTTTTTCTATTTAATTAAATAATCTTTAATTAATTAGAGACACTTTTCTTATTTAATTAAATAACTTCATTTAATTAATTAAGAATGGCTTCTCATTTAATTAAATAACTTTATTTAATTAATTAGATGTAAGTACTCCATTTAATTAAATAATTTCGTTTAATTATTTCAAATTTTTTTTCAAAACTAGTCAACTCAAGTCAACCGTTGTTAAATCTGGTCAACTTTTGGTCAAACTTGATCTTTGCGTATGTGAATATGAGCAAATGTGAGTATGAACTCCAGCAACAATTCGATGCAAATTCAATTTCAACCTTTCAAAATGAAGAGATCAGGGTCTCTTAAATAGACTTTCCTGAAATTCATCAACAGTTGAGATCGATTTCAATCAACGGTCAAGATTAAAGGTGAAGTTCAGTCATAAAGGGAGATTTCCAAATTAAAGGAAGTTAATAGATTCAATTTGATTAAAATAAAGAGTTAACTGATTCAATTTGAGTAGAGAAAGGAGTTAACTAATTTAACTCATTTTTGATCAATAGTGAACTAAAAATTTCCCTTTTTGAACTGAAGAGAGGGTTTGTTGAGATATTTAATTTAATAAAATGAGATATGTTCTCATAAATACTTTTTCTATTTAATTAAATAATCTTTAATTAATTAGAGACACTTTTCTTATTTAATTAAATAACTTTATTTAATTAATTAGGAATGGCTTCTCATTTAATTAAATATCTTTGTTTAATTAATTAGAAGTAAGTACTCCATTTAATTAAATAATTTTGATTAATTATTTAAAATTTCTTTTCGAAACTAATCAACTCAAGTCAACCGTGGTTAAATCTGGTCAACTTTTGGTCAAACTTGATCTTTACATATGTGAATATGAGCAAATGTGAGTATGAATTCCGGCAACAATTCGATGTAAATTCAAATTCAACCTTTCAAAATGAAGAGATCAGGGTCTCTTAAATAGACTTTCCTGAAATTCATCAACGGTTGAGATCGATTTCAATCAACGGTCAGGATTAAAGGTGAAGTTCAGTCATTAAGGGAGATTTCCAAATTAAAGGATGTTAACAGATTCAATTTGATTAAAATAAAGAGTTAACTGATTCAATTTGAGTAGAGAAAGGAGTTAACTAATTTAACTCATTTTTGATCAATAGTGAACTGAAAATTTCCCTTTTTGAACAGAAGAGAGGGTTTGTTGAGATATTTTATTTAACAAAATGAGATATGTTCTCATAATTACTTTTTCTATTTAATTAAATAATCTTTAATTAATTAGAGACACTTTTCTTATTTAATTAAATAACTTTATTTAATTAATTAGGAATGGCTTCTCATTTAATTAAATATCTTTGTTTAATTAATTAGAAGTAAGTACTCCATTTAATTAAATAATTTTGTTTAATTATTTAAAAATTCTTTTCGAAACTAATCAACTCAAGTCAACCGTGGTTAAATCTGGTCAACTTTTGGTCAAACTTGAACTTTGCGTATGTGAATAAGAGCAAATGTGAGTATGAATTCCAGCAACAATTCGATGCAAATTCTCATTCAACCTTTCAAAATGAAGAAATGAGGGTCTCTTAAATAGACTTTTCTGTAATTCATCAATGGTTGAGATCGATTTTAATCAACGGTCAGGATTAAAGGTGAAGTTCAGTCATAAAAGGAGATTTCCAAATTAAAGGGAGTTAACAGATTTAATTTGAGTAAAATAAAGAGTTAACTGATTCAATTTGAATAGAAAAAGGAGATAACTGATTTAACTCATTTTTTATCAATAGTGAACTGGAAATTTCCCTTTTTGAACTGAAGAGAGATTTTCTTGAGATATTTAATTTAATAAAATGAGATATGCTCTCATAATTACTTTTTCTATTTAATTAAATAATCTTTAATTAATTAGAGACACTTTTCTTATTTAATTAAATAACTTTATTTAATTATTTAGGAATTGCTTCTCATTTAATTAAATAACTTTGTTTAATTAATTAGAAGTACTCCATTTAATTAAATAATTTTGGTTAATTATTTCAAAATTCTTTTCGAAACTAGTCAACTCAAGTTAGCCGTGGTAAAATCTGGTCAACTTTTTGTCAAACCTAATCTTTGCATATGTGAATATGAGCAAATGTGAGTATGAATTCCAGCAACAATTTGATGCAAATTCTCATTCAACCTTTCAAAATATAGAGATGAGGGTCTCTTAAATAGACTTTCCTAAAATTCATCAACGGTTGAGATCGATTTCAATCAACTTTCAGGATTAAAGGTGAAGTTCAGTCATAAAGGGAGATTTCCAAATTAAAGGAAGTTAACAAATTTAATTTGAGTAAAATAAGGAGTTAACTGATTCAATTTGATTAGAAAAAGGAGTTAAATGATTTAACTCATTTTTGATCAATAGTGAACTGGAAATTTCCCTTTTTGAACTGAAGAGAGATTTTGTTGAGATATTAAATTTAATAAAATGAGATATGCTCTCATAATTACTTTTTCTATTTAATTAAATAATCTTTAATTAATTAGAGACACTTTTCTTATTTAATTAAATAACTTCATTTAATTAATTAGCAATGGCTTCTCATTTAATTAAATAACTTTGTTTAATTAATTAGAAGTAAGTACTTCATTTAATTAAATAATTTTTTTTAATTATTTCAAAATTCTTTTCGAAACTAGTCAACTCAAGTCAATCGTGGTTAAATCTGGTCAACTTTTGCTCAAACTTGATCTTTGCGTATGTGAATATGAGCAAATGTGAGTATGAATTCCAACAACAATTCAAGGCAAATTCTCATTCAACCTTTCAAAATGAATAGATGAGGGTCTCTTAAATAGACTTTCTTGGAATTCATCAACAGTTGAGATCGATTTCAATCAACGGTCAGGATTAAAGGTGAAGTTTAGTGATAAAGGGAAATTTTCAAATTAAAGGGAGTTAACAGATTTAATTTGAGTAAAATAAGGAGTTAACTGATTCAATTTGAGTAAAAAAAGGAGTTAACTGATTTAACTCATTTTTGATCAATAGTGAACTAAAAATTTCCCTTTTTGAACTGAAGATAGATTTTGTTGAGATATTTAATTTAATAAAATGAGATATGCTCTCATAATTACTTTTTCTATTTAATTAAATAATCTTTAATTAATTAGAGACACTTTTCTTATTTAATTATGTCATGCCCTAAATTTACCCTAAATGTACATTAAGCACAATTTTATTTTATTTTTCAATTATTATTATTATTATTATTAATTAATTTCATAAGCCTAAATAACCTCCAAAAGACATATGTGTGTTACAACTATATCATCACTGAGTTGGACATCCCTCTGACATCTACTGACCCTGGGTTTGGAAAGAGAATACTCATACCTACTACTTCAATCTGTACTCCACATTGCAATGTCATCTTTACTAATTTGTCATATGAGTTAACATTTCTTCAATGCATGTAACCCTCAATTAACCATCCATTAGAACTATCGTCAACTTTGATGCCAACTATGCTACTCTAGGCAATCGATTCAAATAACAATAAATACATAATTAACACTTTTCTAGAGTATTTAAAATGTTCCCAAAATCAATGGGTGTATATTTTTATTTTTTTCATATCCCAACTTACATCTTTCATAGACATAGTTATTAAGATTGAATTATCTATTTATTATTCATATTATATCTCTAATTTTAGTGACATCACATTTTAATATTAGGGTCAATACCTACTACAATTGAAATTGTAGTGAAAAGAATGATCAATTCATTTATATAAACATATATTATAAAAGAATGATTTTAAAAGACAATCTATCCTTACTAATACTAAGGTAACAAAATGAATGCATATGAACATATTAACTATCCATCTATCTAAAATACCCTATTAATCATAGTCCATTAACTTGACCCCACTCACATTTCTTTTAAGAAGATGAAATACTTTTTCTCTAGCAAAGTTCCAAATCACCCTACTACCCACATGCTACTACCCCATAACCTTCTTCACTTACCCATAGACCAATGGAATTCCTTGGGTTTCTCTCCATGGTGGACTCACTTACCAAAGTTTTGGCCAAGACAAGCATAGGCACCTTTTCCATGAGTCAAATCCTATTAATTTTGAGCTAGAAGATATGCATTTTGAATTCCCATGTTAAATCGACTTCCTACTTGGTCCCATATTGTTGGCAGCGTGGAGTTTATCCTAGTCTTAATTAGGTGGGTGAAGAAAGACATATAAAATGCCATAACTTCTTCCAAGGCAAATCAAGGCGTCAAGGACAAAATGGAAGCCATTCCCTCTTGTCAAAATTATGTCATAAACTTGCACGGTATTCCAATATAATATTTGAAGGCACAAAGCGCCTAGGGAATAGGTGGATGAAATAAGTCTTGGTCATGTCATAAAAATTAAATACCTTTGTCTCCATAGGATATTAAATTGTTTTCTCATTCACCAACACATGCTAGCCTAGGGTAGATAATATAGTAGGTTGTTTGTCATGCTATGTCTTGTTTAAAATATTACTCGGTGCTAGTTTAGGTTTGTTTAACATGAGCATTGTATATATTTTTAAAAAAAAGTTTTTTTTGATTTGATAGGGTGTTGATTCGAGTTATGTGTCTCATATGAGGTCCCTTCTAATGCAATTAATATGATGGTTAGTTTATTATGTTAAAATATGCTTTATAGGTTATAGGGTCCTAGGAGTCTAAGGAATACTCTTGAATATTTTAATGTATGTATTAAGAGAAGAGATTTATTTTACTTTTTCATACATTTTCCAAAGGATAAAATGTGCACCTACAGCAAGCTTATGTCTTAAGTCTTGTATATTTTATATCATCACTTGATTTTCTTCTTCTGTATTCTAGGATATTCAAGGTAAGTTATTGCAAGGATAATTAGGAGATAATTATAAAATAAGTATAGTTTTAAAATTGTGATTCATTTAGCATTCAAAACATTAACTTAATCCAATAACTCAACATTTCATGACAAGACTTTATATGAAGTTATCTGGATTATCCCTATCTATGAATTATGAAATTTAGAAACCATTTTCTCAACATTATCTTCTTATGCAGATCTAGATTTGAATGTACATTCACAATTGGTAAACAATGGAACTAAAATGATAATAGCTATCCACCAGGATAATCCTTCTTAGGAATATTATCTCTTCTATGATATCAAATTTCTTTTGCATTCCACTCAAGAGCATCAAGTAATTTGGATCTTTGATTGGTGTTACCATCCAATAAAACAACAATATTATTACAATGAATTATCTTTAGTGATACCCTCATGATACACAAAAAGGTGGTGAAGTCAACATATCATAATATACACAATGGAAAATACTTTTACTACACATGAGCACTCACAAACTTTCCATTGACAATCAAACCAAGACAGTAGCTTTCTCTTACAATACATTTAGGCTCACATAACAAAATGGAGTTTTTCTCTCTATCTCATCTCAATGCAATATTTTCTTCTCCTCCTATGCACATGGAAGATAGCAAGGACTCCAAGTTTCCAAGATTTTTCTCTAAGAACTTGCAAATGCATCACAACAAACCAACAAGGACCATGGGTGCTTTCCACCCAACCATAGGCCTCAAAGAGACCACCCCTGTGCTAGGGGAACAAGGCTCAAACAAAATCCACATACACACTTGTAAGAAACATAGACACCACATAACAAAACTGCAACAAATCCCATCCCAAGGATATTTCAAAAAGGCTCACCATTGGAACCTTGAACATAGGGTGAAGGTGGAAACACAAGGAGGTTTACCATTTCATATCATATTTGCCATAAAACTCATGCCCTTTCGGGGCTTCATAATATCATGCCCTTTCGGGGCTTCATAAACATCTTCCACCACACACACTACCAACACAACATCCTCCACCAACCACAACCAATAGCTTTAGCTTCCTACAAACCCATACTTCAGTTACTTCCTTTCTCACCATTTTTTTTTTTTTTCTTATCCCCCCCCAAGGCAAAATATGAATATGAAAATGGCATACAATGGAGCCCATACTCCAAGATCCTCAACTATGCAATCCAACTTCTGCCCGTTCACCCTGGACTTCTCTTCCCTTCCCACAAGGGTTATTGTAAGTCCCACACCCATAAGAACACTCAAGCACATCAAGTAAACAAAACCAAGTAGCAATAAAACAACAGATTTTCAAGAGCACATCACATTATCACAACACAATATCAACACCCATAATGCAACAAGGAAATAGAGGAAATCCAAACCTCATACTAACAATACTCCACACAATACAACAAGATGCACAATGGTGTCACACTAATCTACATGGAATGAACACCATTCAAACACTCACATGAATGCTACTCCACAATGCAATGCAATGCATACTCCATTGATAAACTCCACACTTGCAGATTGGCTTAACCATGCTAAAAGAAGGAAAAAGGAAAGGAGGCAAGCTTGAGATACCAACCTTGGTCCAAGCTAGGGTAAGGATAGTTGCAGTAGAGCTCCCCTCCTCTCCCTTCAAAACCTAACTGTCTCTTAAATTAGAGAGTGGCCAAGTGGTTTCTCATTTAGCCATACCTCTCTATATATATCCTTCTCATTTTCGAATTCCATAAAGAATGTCATTTTCATGGGGTCTCCTAGGTCCACTAGACACCCTAGAGGTCATTAATAGCTCCCTAGCCTATAGTACTAACATGGGTGGGGTTAATTTTAATCCCAACTTACCTTAAAGTTATTTTATGACCCTCCTAAAGCTAGGTGATTCAAATTTCAAATTCCCCAAGGTGATGACCTTGTCCTTTTACTTACTAAGGCAATAATCAAATTCCTCAATTGAGGCATTTATCATGGAATAAGGTGGCCACATGATCCATTGACAAATAACATGTCGTATCACATAACAAGCACAAGTGTCAAGTGACACACACAAAATATCACATTATATTAAAAAAAATGACTTGTTTTACAATAATACATGAACTAGGTTTCTACACACACATACAATTCACGTATACAAAATAAAACACATTACAATTAGGTTTGAATATTTTCCACTAATTCAATCTTGGTTATGTCATGTTTGTAGTAGTTTGAGCCTTAATTCCCCTTTAACCCATGGTCAAATTCCTGCACACTAAACTCGAGCGTCAGTAGTCCAAGAAAATCATATAAGCATATGTAAAATAAATCATTATCTCATTCAACATTAGACTTGAATATATTTCATAATCTCAAATTAACTTTCCCTTTCTTAATCATTTCAAATATAACCTTCAAAATATTAAAATATCAAAACTTACATATCACATTCGACATTTGAGTACCATACTTCATTCCTTATAATTACATTACTTCTTCTAACAATTTCCATGTAAAATGTTCAAAATACTATAGCACTAAACCTTACTTATCAACATAACATGGTCAATTTAATATTCTGAATAACTTCATATTCTATGACAAGATGCTGAATCCATAACTATTGAATCCCTAGGTATGCGGGTTAGGTCTCAATGCATAACAAAATTTATCCTTTAACTCTAATTTCCACTTCAACATTACCTTCTTATATTACAAGCATTTCTACCATTCAATTTCTATTAAAACAATGCCAATAGCTTACAACATGAAATAGAATCACTAAATGCATCAATTAGGTCATAATATGCAAAGGTAATTGCAGATAATTAAAATGCAGATATTAAATTGACATAACCCTACAGTCTTAAAAGTGTATCAAACATAGGATTAAAATAACCGTAATGCAATTATCTCATTGGTACTATGACGAATTGGGTGAGGCCTCACAAATTAAATAACTTCATTTAATTAATTAGGAATGGCTTCTCATTTAATTAAATAACTTTGTTTAATTAATTAGAAGTAAGCACTCCATTTAATTAAATAATTTCGTTTAATTATTTCAAAATTCTTTTCGAAACTAGTCAACTCAAGTCAATCGTGGTTAAATCTAGTCAACTTTTGGTCAAACTTGATCTTTGCGTATGTGAATATGAGCAAATGTGAGTATGAATTCCAGCAATAATTCGATGCAAATTCTCATTCAACCTTTCAAAATGAAGAGATCAGGGTCTCCTAAATAGACTTTCCTGGAATTCATCAACGGTTGAGATCGATTTCAATCAACGGTCAGGATTAAAGGTGAAGTTCAGTCATAAAGGGAGATTTCCAAATTAAATGGAGTTAATAGATTTAATTTGAGTAAAATAAGGAGTTGACTGATTCAATTTGAGTAGAAAAAGGAGTCAACTGATTTAACTTATTTTTTAGCAATAGTGAATTAGAAATTTCCCTTCTTGAACTGAAGAGAGATTTTGTTGAGATATTTAATTTAATAAAATGAGATACGCTCTCATAATTAATTTTTTAATTTAATTAAATAATCTTTAATTAATTAGAGACACTTTTCTTATTTAATTAAATAACTTCACTTAATTAATTAGGAATGGTTCTCATTTAATTAAATAGCTTTGTTTAATTAATTAGAAGTAAGTACTACATTTAATTAAATAATTTTGTTTAATTATTTCAAAATTCTTTTCGAAACTAGTTAACCGTGGTGAAATCTGATCAACTTTTGGTTAAACTTGATCTTTGCGTATGTGAATATGAGCAAATGTGAGTATCAATTCCAGTAACAATTCGATGCAAATTCTCATTCAACCTTTCAAAATGAAGAGATGAGGATCTCTTAAGTAGACTTTCCTGGAATACATCAACGGTTGAGATCGATTCCAATCAACGGTCAGGATTAAAGGTGAAGTTCAGTCATAAAGGGAGATTTTCAAATTAAAGGGAGTTACCAGATTTAATTTGAGTAAAATAAGGAGTTAACTGATTCAATTTGAGTAGAAAAATGAGTCAACTGATTTAACTCATTTTTTATCAATAGTGAACTGGAAATTTCCCTTTTTGAACTGAAGAGAGATTTTTTTCAAATATTTAATTTAATAAAATGAGATATGCTCTCATAATTACTTTCTCTATTTAATTAAATAATCTTTAATTAATTAGAGACACTTTTCTTATTTAATTAAATAACTTCATTTAATTAATTAGGAATGGCTTCTCATTTAATTAAATAACTTTGTTTAATTAATTAAAACTAAGTACTCCATTTAATTAAATAATTTCGTTTAATTATTTCAAAATTCTTTTCAAAACTCGTCAACTCAAGTCAACCGTGGTTAAATCTGGTCAACTTTTGGTCAAACTTGATCTTTGCGTATGTGAATATGAGCAAATGTGAGTATGAATTCCAGCAAAAATTCAATTCAAATTCTCATTCAACCTTTCAAAATGAAGAGATGAGGGTCTCTTAAATAGACTTTCTTGGAATTCATCAACAGTTTAGATTGATTTCAATTAACAGTCAGCATTAAAGGTGAAGTTCAGTCATAAAGGGAGATTTCCAAATTAAAGGAAGTTAACAGATTTAATTTGAGTAAAATAAGGAGTTAACTGATTCAATTTGAGTAGAAAAAGGAGTTAACTAATTTAACTCATTTTTTATCAATATTGAACTGGAAATTTTGCTTTTTGAACTGAAGAGAGATTTTGTTGAGATATTTAATTTAATAAAATGAGATATGCTCTCATAATTACTTTTTCTATTTAATTAAATAATCTTTAATTAATTAGAGACACTTTTCTTATTTAATTAAATAACTACATTTAATTATTAGGAATGGCTTCTCATTTAATTAAATAACTTTGTTTAATTAATTAGAAGTAAGTACTCAATTTAATTAAGTAATTTTGTTTAATTATTTTTAAAAAAATTTTGAAACTAGTCAACTCAAGTCAGCCGTGGTTAAATCTGGTCAAGTTTTTGTCAAACTTGATCTTTGCGTATGTGAATATGAATTCCAGCAACAATTCGATGAAAATTCTCATTCAACCTTTCAAAATGAAGAGATGAGGGTCTCTTAAATAGACTTTCCTGGAATTCATCAACGGTTGAAATCGATTTCAATCAACGGTCAGGATTAAAGGTGAAGTTCAGTCATAAAAGGAGATTTACAAATTAAAGGGAGTTAACAGATTTAATTTGAGTAAAATAAGGAGTTAACTTATTCAATTTGAGTAGAAAAAGGAGTCAACTGATTTAACTCATTTTTGATCAATAGTGAACTGGAAATTTTCCTTTTTGAACTGAAGAGAGATTTTGTTGAGATATTTAATTTCATAAAATGAGATATGCTCTCAAAATTACTTTTTCTATTTAATTAAATAATCTTTAATTAATTAGAGACACTTTTATTATTTAATTAAATAACTTCATTTAATTAATTAGGAATGGCTTCTCATTTAATTAAATAACTTTTTTAATTAATTAGAAGTAATTACCCCATTTAATTAAATAATTTTGTTTAATTATTTCAAAATTCTATTCGAAATTAGTCAACGGTGGTTAAATCTGGTCAACTTTTGGTCAAATTTGATCTTTGCGTATGTGAATATGAGCAAATGTGAGTATGTATTCCAGCAACAATTCGATGCAAATTCTCATTCAACCTTTCAAAATGAAGAGATGAGGGTCTCTTAAATAGACTTTCCTGAAATTCATCAATGGTTGAGATCGATTTCAATCAACGGTCAGGATTAAAGGTGAAGTTCAGTCATAAAAGGAGATTTCCAAATTAAAGGGAGTTAACAGATGTAATTTGAGTAAAATAAGGAGTTAACTGATTTAATTTGAGTAGAAAAAGGAGTCAACTAATTTAACTCATTTTTTATCAATAGTGAATTTGAAATTTCCCTTTTTCAACGGAAGAGAGATTTTGTTGAAATATTTAATTTAATAAAATGAGATATGCTCTCATAATTTCTTTTTCTATTTAATTAAATAATCTTTAATTAATTAGAGACACTTTTCTTATTTAATTAAATAACTTCATTTAATTAATTAGGAATGGCTTCTCATTTAATTAAATAACTTTTTTTAATTAATTAAAACTAAGTACTCCATTTAATTAAATAATTTCGTTTAATTATTTCAAAATTCTTTTCGAAACTAGTGAACTCAAGTCAACCGTGGTTAAATCTGGTCAACTTTAGGTCAAACTTGATCTTTGCGTATGTGAATATGAGCAAATGTGAGTATGAATTTCAGCAACGATTCAATGCAAATTCTCATTCAACCTTTCAAAATGAAGAGATGAGGGTCTCTTAAATAGACTTTCTTGGAATTCATCGACGGTTTAGATCGATTTCAATTAACAGTCAGGATTAAAGGTGAAGTTCAGTCATAAAGGGAGATTTCCAAATTAAAAGAAGTTAACAGATTTAATTTGAGTAAAATAAGGAGTTAACTGATTCAATTTGAGTAGAAAAAGGAGTCAACTGATTTAACTCATTTATGATCAATAGTGAACTGGAAATTTTGCTTTTTGAATTGAAGAGAGATTTTGTTGAGATATTTAATTTAATAAAATGAGATATGCTCTCATAATTACTTTTTCTATTTAGTTAAATAATCTTTAATTAATAAGAGACAATTTTCTTATTTAATTAAATAACTTTGTTTAATTAATTAGAAGTAAGTACTCCATTTAATTAAATAATTTCATTTAATTATTTCAAAAATAGTCAACTCGAGTCAACTGTGGTTAAATCTAGTCAACTTTTGGTCAAACTTGATCTTTGCGTATGTTAATATGAGCAAATGTAAGTATGAATTCTAGCAACAATTCGATGCAAATTCTCATTCAACCTTTCAAAATGAAGAGATGAGGGTCTCTTAAATAGACTTTTCTGGAATTTATCAATGTTTGAGATTGATTTAAATCAACCGTCAGGATTAAAGGTGAAGTTCAGTCATAAAGGGAGATTTCCAAATTAAATGGAGTTAACAGATTTAATTTGAGTTAAATAAGGAGTTAACTGATTCAATTTGAGTAGAAAAAGGAGTCAACTGATTTAACTCATTTTTGATCAATAGTGAACTGAAAATTTCTCTTTTTGAATTGAAGAGAGATTTTGTTGAGATATTTAATTTAATAAAATGAGATATGCTCTCATAATTACTTTTTCTATTTAATTAAATAATCTTTAATTAATTAGAGACACTTTTCTTATTTAATTAAATAACTTCATTTAATTAATTAGGAATGGCTTCTCATTTAATTAAATAACTTTTTTTAATTAATTAGAAGTAAGTACTCTATTTAATTAAATAATTTTGTTTAATTATTTCAAAAAAAAAATCGAAACTAGTCAACTCAAGTCAACCGTGGTTAAATCTGGTCAAGTTTTGGTCAAACTTGACCTTCACATATGTGAATATGAGAAAATGTGAGTATGAATTTCAGCAACAATTCGATGCAAATTCTCATTTAGCCATTGAAAATGAAGAGATGATGGTCTCTTAAATAGACTTTCTTGGAATTCATCAATTGTTGAGATCGATTTCAATCAACGATCAAGATAAAAGGTGAAGTTCAGTCATAAAGGGAGATTTTCAAATTAAAAGGAGTTAACAAATTTAATTTGAGTAAAATAAGGAGTTAACTGATTCAATTTGAGTAGAAAAAGGAGTCAACTGATTTAACTCATTTTTGATCAATAGTGAACTGAAAATTTCCCTTTTTGAACTAAAGAGAGATTTTGTTGAGATATTTAATTTCATAAAATGAGATATGCTCTCATAATTACTTTATAACGCCCCGCCAAGGGATCCAAAAGAATTAACCTAAAATTTTACTAAGTTTGCTAAACATTTTTTTTTTTAAAGTAAGAATGTATAACATACACATCAATCACATAGTAGCGGAAGCAATAACATGTAATTATCAAGAAACATACATAACAGGTTACATTCCTTAAGGATCCCAAGACGTTGAGTCACTTTTTAAATTTAATGAATTATAAGTCTAACAACTACATACCAGATGTAAGAATAATAATACATTTCAATGTCCACAATATACATTTGTTCTGAATGCGTCTTGGAAAATTAATTCGAAATGCTCAATCATCCACTGCACATGTCATAGGGTATGAAAGGCTTAAAGGAATATTCTTATGTAAAAATAGATATGCATCAACCTCCACGAATCCATGATACAAAGTACAATAAAAATATATGAACCTATTCACCATACATGATACATCCATACATCCATAAAATCTAACCATCCATCATAATAATCCAAGAACATAGTGAAGGTAAATGCCAACCAAGAAAACTCTAGCCATGGTGACTACAGATGGATCTCAATGGTAATAGTAAAAGCACTACCACTCGACCACGTGGAATCTAAATGGTCTGCTCCCACCGCGCTGAGGAGATAGTCTTAAGTCCCAAACAGGATAACAAAACATATAACATAAATACTCTCTAAGTCCAGGAAATCCTATAAGTATGCTAACTCAAAGGTTCCTAAAATAGATTGACATCTAAACCCAGAGGCGCCACAAAGACACGTAGGAAATCTACCATGCAAGCAGGAAAGTGTCATCGCAAAAGTCATGTTGGAAGTTACCCGAGCAATCCCTTAGGAATCTCGGGTCCCCTAGTGTCCTCTCGTACTGACGAGGCATACTACGGAATGCAAGGTCATAACCAAGCGTTCTCTCTACCCCATCCTAGCCTGTACTAGCACTCAAGGCATGGGAGAGAACATACAATTATCTTATTAGGTTCATTTAAGTCAGTATTTAGGTGAGATGTTTTCACTTATTAAAACAAACAACTTACAATGAGTCATGCCCAGAGCCACTTCGGGTCTCTCATCCCTCATTGCAAGCCACTTCTCGACACTACACATAGATAACCTACCCTAGGCTCATGACATCACAAATCAAAGAATCATAATAAATCACCTCAGTCCTATACAAGTGACTGAAAACATCATAAATATAATCCATAATCATCACATCAGTTCTCCATGAGCAACTGAATAGCCTCAAATAATAATCATAATGATCACAACAAATCTCTATCAGCATCTGAAGGCATCAATGATAAATCACAATATCCCATGGTTCTCCAACGAGCAACTAGAAAAAATCTTAATAATAGAACACAAACTGATCGAAGAATCCAAAATGGTTAAGTTAGGTAACTCAAATACATACACCTCAGTCTCACACAAGGAAACTGGAAAGCAATAACAACCAGTAAAAATATCCATATCATAGAGCACTCCATCACATTACCATGGTCGGGTTAAGAAAGATTGAGACCAAATCATCATAACATCACATTCACATTACTCCCAAGCCTCTGGTAACAACCTATAACTGGTCAACATCTAATGAACTCCGAAACACCCCAAAGCATAGACAATAAATAGAAAACATAATAGTCTAACAATTTGGATTTGAAAACATATAGTTGTGTTAAACATTAGAATTTCAATTTTCGTTTTAAGTTATGATTCAAGTTCAAAAGATTTTTAGATTACCCTACAGGTTGACTCATTCATTTGTTCGAATGAAACTAGAATTACCCTTCCATCATGCTTTAAATCAATAATATAATTCTACAATTTTATCAAGTTATATCCATTATTAATTAACTTTAATTAAACTAATTTTAATAAAATTAATTAATAATTCTTGATCTAAATATTTATATTAATATCTTCATTAATTATCAATTTATTAATATTTAACCAAAAACTATTAATAAATTAATAATTACAAAAACTATATTAAAATGCATTAATATTTAAATTGAAAAATAATAATAAAATCTATCAATAAATATTATTAAATAATAATAAGTTTACATTATAAAACTTATTAATAAAGTATTATTAATTAATAATACATTTAATATTAAAACTATTAATAATAACTATTAAATAATAATGAAATTTATTTTATAAATCATATTAATTAAAAAAGTTATCTAAATATAATAACTTTATATTATATAACTTTTAAACATTAATAATATGTGAGAAACATGAAAAGCTTATAAGTCTTTCTTTAAAAAAGAAGTAAACTTTAAACATTAAACTAAATTCATAAGGCCTGCTAATGTTTTAAAAAAAAGTATTGGGCACTATATTATTAAAGGTCATCGGCCCTATTATTAAGTCGTGCGCTGGTTTAATTTCACTAGCTCCCAAATGCAGTCAAGTACAGTGTCGACGCATGTGGGAGCCGCCAAATATAGGAGGTAAGTGGGGTATTTATATATTTTTGTTGATTTTCTTGTTTGTTTTGTTTTATTGTTATAAATATATATGTTACAAAATAAATTTCTCCCCAGTTCAATTTATGTTTATATATATATATATATATATATATATAATTTGCATTGTAGTTTTATTTTTATTTTTTTAAAATTCTTTCTTTATAATAATTTCTCAACAATCGGATAGCAAAATATTAGAATGGAGTGTGGAAAGATCCATACAATGAAATTTGAGAAAACAATCTTTTTTTTACAAACATGAAGTAGATAGGAATGTCAAATTGCATAATTTAATTAGAAATCAAAACACAAGACCCTACCTGAACCTAATGCTAATATGCAACCAACCAAGAATTTTGAGAAGATTCCCTTTCAAAATTTGCGTCCAAATTCTTCTCTAAAATTTGTCTCCAAATTTCATTCCCAAAATTCGTGTCTCCAAAAATTCTTTCCCAAATTCACCGTCCCACAAAAATGAACCCCCCAAGTTGTGATAAGATGTTTTCTCCTCACATCGGGGTACTAATTGTGCGTTCACCTGAGAAGACTCTTTGCTCAACTAAGTTAACTCAAAATTAACTTTTATTATCTTTTATTTTATTTTGCATTCATCTTTTCATGCACATTAAGTTGAATTATTAAATAACTTTATTTAATATTCCACTTGACTTCTATTTTAAATTAATTTATTACTTTAATCTCATGTGCACTTTATGAAATTAAAATAACATTATTATTTTCACTTATTTTATCTTTTAATTTATTTCTTTTATTTTCAACTCAAGCTCACATCATGCGATCTAGAAACTTTCATAATTTAATATCTTTCAAGTTTTAATTTATTTAAGAAATTTAACTGATAAAATATTTAATTAAGTTAAATAACAATACTATTTAGCATTTATTTAAAAATGAACTCTAAATATATTATTATTAAATTAAATAAATATTATCACGTTCTAAATTTATACTTAAAACTTTTCTCTCCAAATTTAATTCTTTTTATTTAATTAATTAAATATAATTAAATATTAAAAATTCATAATAATCTTCTATTAAATTAAATCATGCATGGTGTTTCTGATGTGGTTAAGGAAGGGAGTCGTAGTCACCTGCTAGTCGGGATCTACACGATGCACCACTTCCTGCCATTGTCTATCTAGCTTAGAATATTGTGTCTGTACATGTGTGGATTTTATGCAGGTTGCAAGTACCGGATATCAACTTTCTTGAATTGCCAGGATGAGCATACCCTATCACATTATCTCAATGGTAAGAGATACACATCAAATACACATAATCAATTATAGATATAGTTTCAATTACTCAAGGGTTCCTTTACGTTGATTCACATTTAATAATTTTAAATTAATTAGTTTAAGTTCCAAGTACAATGTCTCAAGATCATAAAGAAATAATAGATACATAATCACATAAGCAAATGCATAAGTATAAACAATACAATGAAAGTACATCCAATTAATAACATCCACTTCACATGTCGTAGGCTATGTGAGAATAGATACAATACATCAAAATACATGATAACATATAAACATCATCTGAAAAGAATTCTCTACGATAAGAAATAAGAATCATAAAGGTACATATTCTGCAAAGGTAGGCATGCTAGGATCTCCTTGACCAAGTCTCTAGTAACCGGTCCTTCTGTCTCAGCATCTTGCTTAACACTAGCATCCTCTCTAGCCTCTTCCTGAATAGGGTCCCCTGAATGGACCAAGGAAGGAATACGATGACTAACTCTCCCATGACTTCTACCATGTCTTGAGCTATGACCCCTAGCAATGGATCTAGAACCAGAAGTCATCTCCCTACAACACCCAAACACAACAATGACATCTAAGAATCCATCATAACCATAGGGTCATAACATACTAACATAAAGCAATAATCTAGAAAGTTTTATGACTTTTCTAGTTCCATGTTCAGAATTTGTATCATTTCAAAGTTTGGTTTCAAGTTTGATGTCAATATAAGTTTCTCATTTAAATGAGTTGCAATTTTACTAATTAATCAAAAATCCAACATAACAAAACACATACTAAAGCAACAAAGGGTTATAATCACGAAATAACATCATTTGATGCATTCAGAGGGTACTTCACTCAGATACTTCTCTTAATTATCAATTAGAACAATTGGCTAGAGGGTTTAGGATTTGGACTTAAGAGTTTATCTCCCCTCTCTTACCATTGAGATAATGCGATAGGGTACGCTCATCCTGGCAATTTAGAGAAGTTGATACTTGGTACCTGCAACCTGCATAAAATCCACGCATGTACAGACACAATATTCTAAGCTAAACAGACAATGGCAGGAAGTGGTGCATCATGTAGATCCCGACTAGTAGGTGACTACGATTCCCTTCCTTAACCACATCAGAAACACCATACATAAATAAAAAAATACGCACACCATACACATGCAGTATGGGGTAAGTATCCATAAGAAAGCACATGTGATAATAAACCATCTAACTAATCATCATCGATAACTGAAAATATTGAATAATCATCATACATGCATGAAATACAGAGTACCAAGTAATCTCATTATATAATAAACTGAATGTAAAACAATATATGATAATCTGAATGTGATGCTACTAAACATCAAGTATAAAACTGGCCTAAAAGAGGTTGGCAATTAAAAAAAAATGTGAACTACGGGTAGACACTACATACTTCTAACATTTGCAGTTTATGTAGACTTCCTGAAACCTGTAGGCACATTCCAAAAATTAATTTATGTTCTTAAAATCTATTGAAAATGGACAACGTTTATCTTTTAAATCTCAAGCCCGATTTCAATATCCAATAGATTCTCATATTTGTTTGATTTCTTATTCAATCTTACTCATTTTTGATCAATAGTGAACTGGAAATTTCCCTTTTTGAACTGAAGAGAGATTTTGTTGAGATATTTAATTTCATAAAATGAGATATACTCTCATAATTACTTTTTCTATTTAATTAAATAATCTTTAATTAATTAGAGACACTTCTCTTATTTAATTAAATAATTTCATTTAATTAATTAGGAATGGCTTCTCATTTAATTAAATAACTTTGTTTAATTAATTAGAAGTAAGTACTTCATTTAATTAAATAATTTCATTTAAATATTTCAAAATTCTTTTGGAAACTAGTCAACTCAAGTCAACCGTAGTTAAATCTGGTAAACTTTTCGTCAAACTTGATCTTTGCGTATGTGAATATGAGGAAATGTGAGTATGAATTCTAGCAATAATTCGATGCAAATTCTCATTGAACCTTTCAAAATGAAGAGATGAGGGCCTCTTCAATAGACTTTCCTGAAATTCATCAACGATTGATTTCAATTTCAATCAACGATCATGATTAAAAGTGAAGTTCAGTCATAAAGGGAGATTTCCAAATTAAAGGGAGTTAACAGATTTAATTTGAGTAAAATAAGAAGTTAACTGATTCAATTTGAGTAGAAATAAGAGTCAACTGATTTAACTCATTTTTTATCAATAGTGAATTGGAAATTTCTCTTTTTGAACTGAAGAGAGATTTTGTTGAGATATTTAATTTAATAAAATGAGATATGCTCTCATAATTACTTTTTCTATTTAATTAAATAATCTTTAATTAATTAGAGACACTTTTCTTATTTAATTAAATAACTTCATTTAATTAATTAGGAATGGCTTCTCATTTAATTAAATAACTTTGTTCAATTAATTAGAAGTAAGTACTCCATTTAATTAAATAATTTCATTTAATTATTTCAAAAAAAAATTCAAAACTAGTCAACTCAAGTCAACCATTGTTAAATCTGGTCAACTTTTGGTCAAACTTGAACTTTGCATATGTGAATATGAGCAAATGTGAGTATGAATTCCAGCAACAACTCGATGCAAATTCTCATTCAACCTTTCAAAATGAAGAGATGACAGTCTCTTAAATAGACTTTCCTAGAATTCATCAATGGTTGAGATCGATTTCAATCAACGGTCAGGATTAAAGGTGAACTTCAGTCATAAAGGGAGATTTTAAAATTAAAGGGAGTTAACAGATTTAATTTGAGTAAAATATGCAGTTAATTGATTCAATTTGAGTAGAAAACGGAGTCAGATGATTTAACTCATTTTTTATCAATAGTGAACTGGAAATTTCACTTTTTGAACTGAAGAGAGATTTTGTTGAGATATTTAATTTAATAAAATTAGATATGCTCTCATAATGAGTTTTTCTATTTAATTAAATAATCTTTAATTAATTATAGACACTTTTCTTATTTAATTAAATAACTTCATTTAATTAATTAGGAATGGCTTCTCATTTAATTAAATAACTTTGTTTAATTAATTAGAAGTAAGTACTCTATTTAATTAAATAATTTTGTTTAATTATTTCAAAAAAAAAATTGAAACTAGTCAACTCAAGTAAACTATGGTTAAATCTGGTCAACTTTTGGTCAAACTTGATCTTTGCATATGTGACTATGAGAAAATGTGAGTATGAATTCTAGCAACACTTCGATGCAAATTCTCATTCAACCTTTCAAAATGAAGAGATGAGGGTCTCTTAAATAGACTTTCTTGGAATTCATCAACGGTTGAGATCAATTTCAATCAACGGTTAGGATTAAAGGTGAAGTTCAGTCATAAAGGGATATTTCCAAATTAAAGGGAATTAACCGATTTAATTTGAGTAAAATAAAGAGTTAACTGATTCAATTTGAGTAGAAAGAGGAGTTAACTAATTTAAGTCATTTTTGATCAATAATGAACTGGAAATTTCCCTTTTTGAAGTGAAGAGAGATTTTGTTGAGATATTTAATTTAACAAAATGAGATATGCTCTCATAATTACTTTTTCGATTTAATTAAATAATCTTTAATTAATTAGTGACACTTTTCTTATTTAAATAAATAACTTCATTTAATTAGTTAGGAATGGCTTCTCATTTAATTAAATAATTTTTTTTAATTAATTAGAATTAAGTAGTCCATTTAATTAATTAATTTTGTTTAATTATTTTAAAATTTTTTTCCAAACTAGTCAACTCAAGTCAACTATGGTTAAATCTGGTAAACTTTTGGTCAAACTTGATATTTGCATATGTGAATATGAGAAAATGTGAGTATGAATTCCAGCAACAATTCAATGCAAATTCTCATTCAACCTTTCAAAATGAAGAGATGAGGGTCTTTTAAATAGACTTTCAAGGAATTCATCAACAATTGAGATTGATTTCAATCAACGGTCAGGATTAAATGTCAAGTTTAGTCATAAAGGGAGATTTCCAAATTAAAGGGAGTTAACAAATTTAATTTGAGTAAAATAAGGAGTTAACTGATTTAATTTGAGTAGAAAAAGGAGTTAACTGATTTAACTCATTTTTGATCAATAGTGAACTTGAAATTTCCCTTTTTGAATTGAAGAGAGATTTTTTTGAGATATTTAATTTAATAAAATAAGATATGCTGTCATAATTACTTTTTCTATTTAATTAAATAATCTTTAATTTTTTTTTGAAGAAAGAGGGGTAAAAACTTTATTGTAGAAAAGAACAAAGCAGTACAAAACAGCCCAGGGCCTTAACCCCAGGAAACACTAGAAACCATAGAAAAACTGAAGAGGCAAAATCAACTTTCCCTGATTCCACTTACATCCTCTGTCAACGTTCTCTACAAGTCTTGATGTAACTTACCTGTCAGCTACTCCCACTCATCAATCCGCCAACCATCTTCATTTCCAGATGCCTACTTTGCCAAACTATCAGCTGCCTTATTCCACTCCCTTGGAATATGGATATAAGATACTGAATCCATCATAGAACTAACCTATAAAATCTGTTGCACTATCAAAGACAACTCCCAACTAACATTCGAATACTTCCTCTCAAGAAGAAGATTCACAAGAACCTGAAAGTCAGATTCACAAATCACCTTGCGCCACCCCAGAGCATGTGCCCTCTGCAGAGCATAAAGAATAGCCATTCCTTCCATTCGATTAACAGTTTGCATCCCTTTATTGATGGAGAATATAAAAACCACCCTACCAGTAGAGTCCCTACCAATCCCACCTATACCAGCCAGCCCTGGATTACCCCTAGAGGAACCATTAGTATTAACTTTTAAAGTGCCAGCCGGAGGGGTCTTCCACTTCCCTATCCTTTGGACTTTATGTTTCGCCCTTCTGCCTCTCCTAACACAGGCAGAATCTGGAGAAATTCCTCGAATTCCAAACCTGTCAACCAATATAGCATCATTCCTCTCAAGAGGCATCACCACCTCACTTTTAGCTAAGACTGTGTCCTGGATCATACCCAAAATTCTATTCCAGACCTGCTGAATCCCCAAAGCTTCCCCCCAAAATATTCTCCGATTTCATTCCAGCCAGACTTGCCATAGTAAGAAGGTAGGTCCAGAATACCAAACATCCTGTAAGAAGGGAGCCAGGGACGGGGGCCTCCCCAGTCTCAACAAAAAATCCATCAGAGAGGAGGCGTGAAAGCATGAGCATTTCCAAACCTCCCACCAGAAATGCCATAACTGTAGAGTGAAAGAGCATTGGAAGAATAAATGCACAAAGTCTTCTTCCTCACTATTAAAAAGGATACATCTCAACGGACCAGAAAAACCCCTATTCCGAATATTGTCCCAAGCCAGGCACCTATTCCAAGCCCAGGTCCAAATAAAGCAGTTACATTTTGGCCAAGAAAACTGACTCCTAACTTTTCTTATTTAATTAAATAACTTCATTTAATTAGTTAGGAATTGCTTCTCATATAATTAAATAAATTTGTTTAATTAATTAGAAATAAGTACTCCATTTCATTAAATAATTTTGTTTAATTATTTCAAAATTCTTTTCGAAATTAGTCAACTCAAGTTAACCGTGGTTAAATCTGGTCAACTTTTGGTCAAACTTGATCTTTGCGTATGTAAATATGAGCAAATGTGAGTATGAATTCCAGCAACAATTCGATGCAAATTCTCATTCAACCTTTCAAAATGAAGAGATGAGGTTCTCTTAAATAGACTTTCTTAGAATTTATCAATGGTTGAGATCGATTTCCATCAACGGTCAGGATTAAAGGTGAAGTTCAGTCATAAAGGGAGATTTCCAAATTAAAGGGAGTTAACAGATTTAATTTGAGTAAAATAAAGAGCTAACTGATTCAATTTGAGTAGAAAAAGTAGTTAACTGATTTAACTAATTTTTTATTAATAGTGAACTAAAAATTTCCCTTTTTGAACTGAAGAGAGATTTTATTGAGATATTTATTTTAATAAAATGAGATATGCTCTCATAATTACTTTCTCTATTTAATTAAATAATCTTTAATTAATTAGAGACACTTTTCTTATTTACTTAAATAACTTCATTTAATTAGTTAAGAATGGCTTCTCATTTAATTAAATAAATTTTTTAAATTAATTAGAATTAATTACTCCATTTAATTAAATAATTTCGTTTAATTATTTCAAAATTCTTTTCAAAACTTATCAACTCAAGTCAACCGTGGTTAAATCTGGTCCACTTTTGGTCAAACTTGACCTTTGCGTATGTGAATATGTGCAAATTTGAGTATGAATTCCAGCAACAATTCGATGCAAATTCTCATTCAACCTTTGAAAATGAAGAGATGAGGGTCTCTTAAATAGACATTCCTGGAATTTATCAACGGTTGAGATCAATTTCAATCAACGGTCAGGATTAAAGGTAAAATTCAGTCATAAAGGGATATTTCCAAATTAAAGGGATTTAACAGATTTAATTTGAGTAAAATAAGGAGTTAACTGATTCAATTTGAGTAGAAAAAGGAGTTAACTGATTTAACTCATTTTTTATCAATACTGAACTGTAAATTTCCCTTTTTGAACTGAAGAGAGATTTTGTTGAGATATTTAATTTAATAAAATGAGATATGCTCTCATAATTACTTTTTCTATTTAATTAAATAATCTTTAATTAATTAGAGACACTTTTCTTATTTAATTAAATAACTTCTTTTAATTAGTTACGAATGGCTTCTCATTTAATTAAATAACTTTGTTTAATTAATTAGAAGTAAGTACTCCATTTAATTAAATAATTTCGTTTAATTAGTTCAAATTTTTTTTTGAAACTAGTCAACTCAAGTCAACCGTGGTTAAATCTGGTCAACTTTTGGTCAAACTTGATCTTTGCGTATGTGAATATGAGAAAATGTGAGTATGAATTGCAGCAACAATTCGATGCAAATTCTCATTCAACTTTTCAAAATGAAGAGATGAGAGTCTCTTAAATAGACTTTCCTAGAATTCATCAATGGTTCAAATCGATCTCAATCAACGGTCAGGATTAAAGGTGAAGTTCAGTCATAAAGGAAGATTTTCACATTAAAGGGAGTTAACAGATTTAATTTGAGTAAAATAAGGAGTTAACTGATTTAATTTGAGTAGAAAAATGAGTTAACTCATTTAACTCATTTTTGATTAATAATGAACTAGAAATATCTCTTTTTGTACTGAAGAGAGCTTTTGTCAAGATATTTAATTTAATAAAATGAGATATGCTCTCATAATTACTTTTTCTATTTAATTAAATAATCTTTAATTAATTTGAGACACTTTTCTTATTTAATTAAATAACTTCATTTAATTAGTTAGGAATGGCTTCTCATTTAATTAAATAACTTTTTTTAATTAATTAGAAGTAAGTACTCCATTTAATTAAATAATTTCATTTAATTATTTGAAGAAAAATTTCAAAACTAGTCAACTCAAGTCAACCGTAGTTAAATCTGGTCAACTTTTGGTCAAACTTGATATTTGCGTATGTGAATATGAGCAAATGTGAGTATGAATTTTAGTAACAATTCGATGCAAATTCTCATTCAAGCTTTCAAAATGAAGAGACGAGGGTCTCTTAAATAGACTTTCTTGGAATTCATCAATGGTTGAGATCGATTTCAATCAACGGTCAGGATTAAAGGTGAAGTTCAGTCATAAAGGGAGATTTTCAAATTAAAGGGAGTTAATAGATTTAATTTGAGTAAAATAAGGAGTTAACTAATTCAATTTGAGTAGAAAAAGGAGTTAACTCATTTAACTCATTTTTGATCAATAGTGAACTGAAAATTTTCCTTTTTGAACTGAAGAGAGATTTTGTTTAGATATTTAATTTAATAAAATGAGATATGCTCTCATAATTACTTTTTCTATTTAATTAAATAATCTTTAATTAATTAGAGACACTTTTCTTATTTAATTAAATAACTTCATTTAATTAGTTAGGAATGGTTTCTCATTTAATTAAATAACTTTGTTTAATTAATTAGAAGTACTCCATTTAATTAAATAATTTCGTTTAATTATTTCAAAATTCTTTTTGAAACTAGTCAACTCATGTCAACCGTGGTTAAATCTGGTCAACTTTTGGTCAAACTTGATCTTTGTAAGTGTGAATATGAGCAAATGTGAGTATGAATTCCAGACACAATTCGATGGAAATTCTCATTCAACCTTTCAAAATGAAGAGATGAGGGTCTCTTAAATAGACTTTCTTGGAATTCATGAACGGTTGAGATCGATTTCAATCAACGGTCAGGATTAAAAGTGAAGTTCAGTCATAAAGGGGGATTTCCAAATTAAAGGGAGTGAACAGATTTAATTTGAGTAAAATAAGGAGTTAACTGATTCAATTTGAGTAGAAAAGGGAGTTAACTGATTTAACTCATATTTGATCAATAGTGAACTGGAAATTTTTCTTTTTGAACTTAAGAGAGATTTTGTTGAGATATTTAATTTAATAAAATGAGATATGCTCTCATAATTACTTTTTCTATTTAATTAAATAATCTTTAATTAATTAGAGACATTTTTCTTATTTAATTAAATAACTTCATTTAATTAATTAGGAATGGCTTCTTATTTAATTAAATAACTTTGTTTAATTAATTAGAAGTAAGTACTCAATTTAATTAAATAATTTTGTTTAATTATTTCAAAATTCTTTTCGAAACTAGTCAACTCAAGTCAACTGTGGTTAAATCTAGTCAACTTTTGGTCAAACTTGATCTTTGTGTAGTGCCTGTCCCTAGTTCGCATTTTGTTATCATTGCTGAACTCTTTTAGAGCTAGTTTTATGTTGTTGGTTAACAGATTCTGTTGAGATTATCAGATATTATGCTTAGGATTCAGATTCTTTTCAGTATTTGTAGTTATTAATGATGATTAGTAAGATGATTTATTATCATATGTGTTTTCTTATGGATACTTACCTCATACTTGCAGGTGTATGGTGTGCATGTTTGCTTTTGTATGTCGTGTCTGATGTGGTTAAGGAAGGGAGTCGTAGTCACCTGTTAGTCGGGATTTACACTATGCACCACTTCCTGCCATTTTCTATTTAGTTTAGTATATATTGTGCTTGTACATGCATGATTTTTATGCAGATTGCAAGTATCGGGTATCGACTTTCCTAAATTGCGAAGATCAGCGTACCCTATCATATTATCTCAATGATAAGAGAGGGGAGATAAATTCTCAAGTCCAAATCCCAACCCTTTAAGCCATTTGTTGTAACTAAAAAATTAGAAAAAGTATCCGAGTTGAGTACCTTCCGAATGCGTCAGATGACATAATTCGTGATTTAAACCTTTGGTTTGATTTTGTATGTATTTTGACTATGATGGATTTTTCATATTTTTACCTTTGTGAGTCTTTGGAGTATTTTTTATTAATTAAGCCTAATTAAAAGATTTAGTTAATGGTTTAATTAAAAGGGAAATTAATATGGTATTTTAATATTTATTTTATTTAATTAATTGGAAAATTAATTAAATAAAATAATTAAATTTGAAAATAAAAAGTTAAAAGTTAAAAGTTGGAATGTGACAATATTTATTTTAATAATAATATATTTGGAGTTCATTTTTAAGTAATTGACTAAATAATATTATTATTAAAGCTAATAAATATTTTAATAATTTACGTTTTGGAAAATAAAATTTAAAAGTGAAAAATATATTTAAATTATTAAAAGATTCTAGATTTCATGTGATTAAAATATAAATATAATAAGATTGAAAAATGGAATTATTAAAGTAAGTGCATGAGATTTAATAAATAAATAAATTAAATTGAAAAGAGTAAAAGTAAATATTATATTAATTAATGTGCATTATTTTAATATTTGCTCACATAGGAGTTGGCAAATTCTCGAGAGTTGTCATGTAGACAACACTTGAGTTTGCACTCTAAGAATGCACTAGTTGTCTACACTTAGAAGTTAGCATTTTATTTGAGCATATGGTGTCTACAATCTTAAGACTAATCTAGAAGGTTGGAGAAGACTCATGCTTGGTTGACATGCTTATCTTCTAGTTGTTTCTAGAGACACTCTAGATGCATCTTAGAGGCCTTTAAATAGAAGCTCTCCTAGTGTGTTTGGACAAGCTTAATGAAAGCTACAACCTACAAACTGAATGGAAGCTATAAGCTACAAGCTTAAAATGGAAGCTTCAAAGCTTACATGCACTAGAAAAGTTTATATGCTCATATATTTTTTACATGCTTCTACGTTCCTTCTAGCTCTTCTAGTCACTTGGAGGATTTGGTTGGCTTGGATGTTGGAGGAATTGCAAATGATGGAGAAGGAAGGGATTTTCTATGGACTTCTGAGGCATGGAGGATTAGCATCAGTGTCTAGGTGCACTCGTGATATTTGCATATTCTCTTTGCACTATTTCTCTTCATGTCTTCATCATGTTTGTTATATGTGTCTGAATACTCTTTGTGATTGAATCTACAATTAAATTGAAATCTAGATATGTATAGTTGCAAAGAAAATAATAGACAAATCCTAGATTCAATTAAGGAAGAAATTAGATTTAAACGGGTTTGATTTTGAATTAGAATCAAATTGAAATAGATTTTAAAATGGTTTCAAGATTTATGGCCAAATCCATTAGTGAAATTATTGGATAAATTTAGAGAACAATTACCTTTTAAGAGAAAATTCTTAATTCATCACAAATTGTCCTGTTGCTACCCTTGGATAGACCCGAACTTAGTTATTCATAATTTTTTATCGAAATAAAATTTATTCAATTGCTCCTGTCAAAATTGGCCCAACTTGACCCTCTCTAACATATTTTAATTTCAGCCTAATCCAACAGTTTATTAGGGAGATATGGCCATCGTACTGAGACTGTTTTATTCAAGGATAGATATTTCTCCATTTCTCATAACCAAAAATTCTTTATCCTTAAACTTCACAAAAATAATATATCAAAGCAATATAATTAGAATTTAATAATTATTTAATTAGTCTAAAGACTAATAAGAATGTTCTAAATGAATTAATGGAGATTTTTAATAGAAAGTTTGTAAATAGAGCTGATGGATAGAGATATTGATTTCAATAGAGAATGAATGACTTTTAATATTAATTATTTAATGTATATTAAATATTATTTAATATATATTAAATAATTTAAGAAATGACAATTTTAAATGAAGAGAATGTAATGGTAATGGATTAATTGACATGGAGTTATTATTATAATAAGTAGAATTGTATAACTTGTCGATTTACCTTAATGGTGTTAAGAGTTAGTCAAATATTAACTAATGAGTATATGGAAGGATTCTATAGATCGAGTATTTATAGTTTGATGAGTTCATTATTTATTAATGTTTGTAAGGACTAGCAAACTATTAATAAATAATGGTTTGATTAGTTATCAATAAATACGATTGGAGTTAATATAGTGGGAATTATTTAATGATTGAAGTTTTGTGAAAGATATTAGTTTTTGGTTGGAAGTATGATTGATTAATATTCAATGAGTTGTCAATATAGTTATTTTATGCGATTGAGATTTATCTTGAAATGACTATTATTAATATGAATTAATTAAGGAAACATTAGTATTCATAAAGAATGATGAATGTGATCTATTATTAAGATTTTCAATATAGCTTATTTTTAATATTAACAAGTTATTATTATTGAACTATGAATATGAATATTTGTGTATTAGATTATAGTTGACTTTTAACTTACATAATTCTAGTTAGTTATTAGTCAACTGATGTTAATTAGAACGTTGCTACGGTTACACAATTATTAATTAAATCAATTAATGAGAGTTAATTAGATTTAATTAATAATTAAGTTATGTAATAGAAATTTAATTGATATAATTATTTTAATGAGATTGTAGATTATCTATATTGAAGTTGATAAATCTTATGACTTGAATTATGACCTTAGATATTATATGGTTGTCAACGATGATAACGATTAAATTAAAAGAATCAAACTTTAGTAATACTTAATTAAGTTTCTAATTAAAAATTATTAGAATGTAATAGGTCATGGATGGTGTACCTATATTAATTGATCATTTTAATGAAGTTATAATCTTCTTATTCGAAGATTGATAATTGGTTCTTTTATGAATGAATAATGATCCTTTGATTATGTTATCCAAATAGTACTAAGGATCTTAGCAAATAAAGAAAATGATTTAATGAGTAAATATTTATCCTTAAGTTATTCTTAGAATGTAATTCTTAATAATGGAAGGATAATGCTATCGGGGAACAAATGGGTTGACATGTAAGTCAAATTATAAAACTTAAGACACTTGAAGTATACTTGAAAATGGAAACTGAAACCCCTACACTTGAAAATAGAAAATGAAACTCCACACATTATTCAACTATGTAATATAGCAAAACCAAAACATGTGTCTGCATTGTGTATTCTCTATGCTTCTTGTTTTGGGTTTTGGGTTGACTAGTGTTGACTAGTCCTAGGTTGTTACTAGAGGCTCGGGGGTTATGAGATATGATGGCATGTTAATTTTATTTGGTCTTGATCTTTATAAGCCCAACCATGGTTATGTGATCATATGCTCTACGAAATGTTTGTATTTGTTCATCAGTCTTCATGTGTGAAGCTGAGATGTATGTGTATAAGATACTTGAGCTAATCATTTTTGAGTCATCGATCAGTTATCTTTGGATTATTTTTTAGTCGCCATGATGGGACTAAAATGTTGATTTATTTTTTGATGATGTCATGTTGTGACATGTTTTGACTCAACCATTTTGGAGTCTTTGATCAGTATAATTTTGAAATATTCTTGGTTGCTTGTTGAGAACCAATGGATATTGTGATTTATTTTGAGATATATTTTGGTTATTGAGAACCAATAGATACTTATGATTATCAGTGATGCCTTCAATTGCCAATAGAGAACTGTTGTGGTCATGATTTTATATGGATGCTTTTTCAAATGCTCATGGAGATTTTATGATTCTTATCTTGGTGATTTGATGATTATTATTATGGATATTTGATGCTTATATTGTGGATATTTGATGATTCTTTTTACGAATTATCTTTTGGATTTTCTTTACAGTCGCTTCTATAGGACTGTGGTGATTTTATGATTCCATGAGCTTAGGGTAAGTAATCTACTTATAGTGTTGGGAAGTGGCTTGCAATGGGGGTCGGAGCCCTAAATGGCTACTAGGGAAACTCATTGTAAGTTTGGTTAATAAGTGATAACATTTACACAGTAAATGGGGATTAAATGAACATAAAAAGATAATTCTTTTGGTTCTCGCCCATGCCTTGAGCGCTTGTACAGGCTAGGATGGGAGTAGTGGGAATGCATGGTTATGACCATGCATTCCGTAGTATGCCTCGTCAGTATGAGAGGATACTAGTGGCCGCATGAGATCAGTATGGACTTGTGGAGTTTAGCTAACTGCCAGGGTAACTTGTACGTGATAATTGCGATGACACTTTCTTACTTGCATAGTAGGTTTCCTACATGTCATTGTTGTGCCTCTAAGAATTAGATGTCAATTTTGTGTGATGGAACCTTTGAGTTAGTATACTTTTAGGATTCCTAGACTATAGAGATTTATGCTTTGTGGTTTTGATAGCTTGTTTGGGACTTGAGATTATCTCCTCAGCACGGTGGGAGTGGACCACTTAGGTTTCATACAATCGGGTGGTAGTGTATTTTCTACTCTTATCATTTGAGATCCATCTGAGACACCGTGGCTAATGCTTTCTTGGTTGGTATTTCTCTTCATTATGTTTTTAGATTATTATGATAGATGATATACCTTATGATGGATGTATTTATTGATATGTTTCTTATATTGATGATTTGCATATGTTAGATGATGGTATCCTATGCTTTACTTTGTTAGTAGGATGTTTTAGGAGTGGCATTCCTACTATGATAATACTGATGATCTCTTCGGTGCTTTGGAATGTTAAACACGGAGGGATGGCTAGGATCCACGATGATCTAATGACGCTATTTATAGTTGGGAAGAACTGTGCACTTAGTTATTTATGTTTGTGATATATGATTATCTTTTATGATGGATGTTTATATCTTTATGATGATGATGTATCATGTATGGTTATGGTTTCATTATGTTATTACATCATGAATTAATATTGGATGATGATGTACTTTATTTACATAGATGTTTATTCTTTTAAGCTTTTCATACCTTATGATATGTATGGTGGATGATTGAGCAATCTAAAAATATAAATTATGAGCATTGGATGTATCATTGTTATTTCATAGAGATGTGATGTTAGATGAATAGTTAATTTAGATGTGATTCAACGTTAAGGGATCTTTAAAGAATGTAATATGTTATCTTATGTTATGTTGCTATTGCTTCCATTACTATGCATAAGTTGTAAATGGTTCTACTTTCATATTTTTTGAAAAAAATTGTTTGGCAAACTTAGTGAAATTTTTTGAATCCCTTGGTGGGGCATTACATTTGGTATCAGAGCAGGAGTTTTAACATTGAGAGCTCTGGGTATATTGGAATGCCACTAGTTGTTAACTAGTTGAACAAAATGAAAACTTTGAACTATCATGTGTATCTCTTTCAAACTAAAAACTTGAAACTAGGTGAACTATAACAGAACTTCAAACTATTACTTGCATATTTTTCATGCTTCAACACTTAGCTGTCAAAACTAAAAATTTTACTTAAACCTAAACGAGGACAATACTGAAAATTGAAACTTACTCTAGTTGCAAAAAATGTATCTTTTATCTATGTTGTAAGGTAGTAAACCTTTATTTATCCTTGCAAGCATTAAGTTGCTCTTGTTTAGAATGTATTAAGGGATATATTTTAGTAGTTGTTAAAAAAGTGAATGTTGGATCGATATGATTTTTGGTTTACCATTAAACCAGAATCATATTGCTCTAAAGGTGTTGTAAAATCCTCAATGGGATCATATTTTCCTATAGGAGGAAAAGGGTTCAATGAGACTTGCATAGTGAGTATCTTAGTTTTTCATTCTTGTAGGCTTCCATGAGTAAGCCTAATCCCAGGGGGGGTGGATGTAGTGTCTGCCCCTAGTTCGCATTTTGTTATCATTGCTGAACTCTTTTAAAGCTAGTTTTATGTTGTTGGTTAGCTGCATTCTTTTGAGATTATCAGATATTGTGCTAACGATTCAGATTCTTTTCAGTATTTGCAGTTATTAATGATGATTAGTAAAATGATTTATTATCATATGTGTTTTCTTATGGATACTTAACCCATACTTACATGTGTATGGTGTGCGTGTTTGCTTTGCATGTTTGCTTTTGTATGGCGTGTCTGATGTGGTTAAGGAAGGGAGTTGTAGTCACCTGCTAGTTGGGATCTACATGATGCACCACTTCCTGCCATTTTCTATTTAGTTTAGTATATATTGTGCTTGTACATGCATGGTTTTTATGCAGGTTGCAGGTATCGGGTATTGACTTCTTTGAATTGCTAGGATGAGTGTACCCTATCACATTATCTCAATGATAAGAGAGGGGAGATAAATTCTCAAGTCCAAATCTCAACCCTTTAAGCCATTTGTCCTAATTGAAAAATTAGGACAAGTATCCAAGTTGAGTACCTTTCGAATGCGTCAAATGACGTAATTCGTGATTTAAACCTTTTATTTGATTTTGTATGTATTTTGGCTATGATGAATTTTTTATATTTTTACCTTTGTGAGTCTTTGGAGTATTTTCTATTAATTAAGTCTAATTAAAAGATTTAATTAATGATTTAATTAAATGAAAAATTAATATGGTATTTTAATATTTATTTTATTTAAGTAATTGAGAAATTAATTAAATAAAATAATTAAATTTGAAAATAAAAAGTTAAAAGTTAAAAGTTGGAATGTGACAATATTTATTTTAATAATAATATATTTGGAGTACATTTTTAAATAAATGACTAAATAATATTATTATTAAAGCTAATAAATATTTTAGTAAATTAAGTTTTGGAAAATAAAATTTAAAAGTGAAAAATATATTTAAATTATTAAAAGATTCTAGATTTCATGTGATTAAAATATAAATATATTAAGATTGAAAAATAAAATTATTAAAGTAAGTGCATGAGATTTAATAAATAAATAAATTAAATTGGAAAGAGTAAAAGTAAATATAATATTAATTAATATGCATTATTTTAATATTTGCTCACATAGGAGTTGGCAAATTCTCGAGAGTTGTCATGTAGACAACAATAGAGTTTGTACTCTAAGAATGCAGTACTTGTCTACACGTAAAAGTTAGCATTTTATTTGAGCATATGGTGTCTACAATCTTAAGACTCATTTAGAAGGTTGGAGAAGACTCATGCTTGGTTGTCATGCTTATCTTCTAGTTCTTTCTAGAGACACTCTAGATGCATCTTAAAGACCTTTAAATAGAGGCTCTCCTAGTGTGTTTGGACAAGCTTAATGGAAGCTACAAGCTACAAGCTGAATGGAAGCTATAAGCTACAAGCTTAAAAAAGACGCTTCAAAGCTTACATGCACTAGAGAAGTTCATATGCTCATATATTTTCTACATGCTTCTATGTTCCTTCTAACTCTTCTAGTCACTTGGAGGATTTGGTTGGCTTGGATCTTGGAAGAACTACAAATGATGGAGAAGGAAGGGATTTTATATGGACTTCTAAGGCATGACGGATTAGTATGAGTGTCTAGGTGCACTCGTGATATTCGCATATTCTTTTTGCACTATTTTTCTTCCTGTCTTCATCATGTTTGTTATATGTGTCTGAATACTCTTTGTGATTGAATCTACAATTAAATTAAAATCTAGATGTGTATGGTTGCAAAGAAAACAATAGAAAAACCCTAGATCCAATTAAGGAAGAAATTAGATCTAAACGGGTTTGGGTTCGAATTAGAATCAAATTGAAATAGATTTGAAAATGGTTTCAAGATTTATGGCCAAATCCATTAGTGAAATTATTGGATAAATTTAGAGAACAATTACCTTTTAAGAGAAAATTCTTAATTCATCACAAATTGTCTTGTCACTGCCCTTGGATAGACCCAAATTCAGTCATTCATAACTTTCTATCGAGATCCAATTTATTCAATCACTCTAGTCAGAATTGGCGCAACTTGGCCCTCTCTAACATATTTCAATTTTAACCCGATCCAATGGTTCATTAGAGAGATATAGCCGTCGTACTGAGACTGTTTTATTCAAGAACAGATATTTTTCTATTTCCCATAACCAAGAATTCTTTATGCTTAAACTACACAAAAATAATATATCAAAGCAATATAATTAGAATTTAATAATTATTTAATTAGTCTAAAGACTAATAAGAATGTTCTAAATAAATTAATGGAGATTTTTAATGAAAATTTTTTAAATAGAGCTGATGGATAGAGATATTGATTTCAATAGAGAATGGATGACTTTTAATATTAATTATTTAATGTATATTAAATATTATTTAATATATCTTAAATAATTTTAAAAATGACAATTTTAAATGAAGAGAATGTAATGGTAATGGATTAATTGACATGGAATTATTATTATAATAAGTAGAATTGTGTAACTTGTCGATTTACCTTAATGGTGTTAAGATTTAGTCAAATATTAACTAATGAGTAGACGAAAAGATTCTATAGATCGAGTATTTATAATTTGATGAGTTCATTATTTATTAATCTTTGTAAGGACTAGCAAACTATTAATAAATAATGGTTTGATTAGTTATCAATAAATACGATTGGAGTTAATCTAGTGGAGATTATTTAATGATTAAAGTTTTCTAAAAGATATTAGTTTTTGGTTTGAAGTATGATTGATTAATATTCAATGAGTTGTCAATATAATTATATTATGCGATTGAGATTTATCTTGAAATGACTATTATTAACATGAATTAATTAAGTAAACATTAGTATTCATAAAGAATGATGAATGTGATCTATTATCAAGATTTTCAATATAACTTATTATTAATATTAACAAATTATTATTATTGACCTATGAATATGAATATTTGTGTACTAGATTATAGTTGACTTTTAACTTACAGAATTATAGTTAGTTATTAGTCAACTGATATTAATTAGAACGTTGCTACGGTTATGCAATTATAAATTAAATCAATTAAGGAGAGTTAATTAGATTTAATTAATAATTAAGTTATGTAATAGAAATTTAATTGATATAATTCTTTTAACGAGATTGTAGATTATCTATATTGAAGTTGATAAGTCTTATGACTTGAATTATGACCTTAGATATTAAATGGTTGTCAATGATGATAATGATTAAATTAAAAGAATCAAAATTTAGTAATACTTAATTAAGTTTCTTATTAAAAACTATTAGAATGTAATAGGCCATGGATGGTGTACCTATGTTAATTGATCATTTTAATGAAGTTATAATCTTCTTATTCAAATATTGATAATTGGTTCTTTTATGAATGAATAATGATCCTTTGATTATGTTATCCAATTAGTACTAAGAATCTTAGCAAATAAAGCAAATGATTTAATGAGTAAATATTTATCCTTAAGTTATTCTTAGAATGTAATTCTTAATAATGGAAGGATAATGCTATAGGAGAACAAATGGGTTGACATGTAGGTCAAATGATGAAACTATAGACACTTGAAGTCTACTTGAAAATGTAAAATGAAACCCCTACACTTGAAAATGAAAAATGAAACTCCACACATTATTCAACTATGTAAAATAACAAAACAAAAACATGTGTCTCTATTGTGTATTCTCTATGATTCTTGTTTTGTGTTTTGAGTTGACTAGTGTTGACTAGTCCTAGGTTGTTACCAGAGGCTCGGGGGTTATGAGATATGATGGCATGTTGATTTTATTTGGTCTCGATCTTTATAAGCGCAACCATGGTTATGTGATCGTATGCTCTATGAAATGTTTGTATTTGTTCATTAGTCTTCATGTGTGAAGTTGAGATCTATGTGTATGAAACACTTGAGCTAATCATTTTTGAGTCATCGATCAGTTATCTTTAGATTATTTTCTAGTCGCCATGATGGGACTTTAATGTTGATTTATTTTTTGATGATGTCATTTTGTGACATGTTTTGACTCAACCATTTTGGAGTCTTCGATTAGTATGATTTTGAGATATTCTTGGTTGCTTGTTGAGAACCAATGGATATTGTGATTTATTTTGAGATATATTTTGGTTATTGTGAACCAATAGATACTTATGATTATCAGTGATGCTTTCAGTTGTCAATAGAGAACTGCTATGGTCATGATTTTCTATGGATGTTTTTCCAGATGCTCATGAAAATTTGATGATTCTTATCTTGGTGATTTGATGATTCTTATTATGAATATTTGATGATTCTTTTTACGGATTATCTTTTGGATTTTCTTTACAGTCGCTTGTATAGGACTGTGGTGATTTTATGATTCCATGAGCTTAGGGTAGGTAATCTACTTGTAGTGTCGGGAAGTGGCTTGCAATGGGAGTCGGGGCCCTAAGTGGCTGCCAGGGTAACTCATTGTAAGTTTGGTTAATAAGTGATAACATTTACACAGTAAATGAAGATTAAATAAACCTAAAAAGATAATTGTTTTGGTTCTCGCCCATGCCTTGAGCACTTGTACAGGCTAGGATGGGAGTAGTGAGAACGCATGGTTGTGACCGTACATTCCATAGTATGCCTCATCAGTATGAGAGGATACTAGTGGCCGCATGAGATCAGTATGGACCTGTGGAGTTTAGCTAACTGCCAAGGTAATTTGTACGTAATAATTGCGATGACACTTTCTTACTTGCATAGTAGGTTTCCTACTTGTCATTGTTGTGCCTCGAGGAATTAGATGTCAGTTTTGTGTGATGGAACCTTTGAGTTAGTATACTTTTAGGATTCCTAGACTATAGAGATTTATGCTTTGTGATTTTGATAGCCTGTTTGGGACTTGAGATTATCTCCTCAGCACGGTGGGAGTGGACCACTTAGGTTCCATGCGGTTGGGTGGTAGTGTATTTTCCACTCTTATCATTTGAGATCCATCTGAGACACCGTGGCTGATGCTTTCTTGGTTTGTATTTCTCTTTATTATGTTCTTGGATCATTCTGGTAGATGATATACCTTATGATGGATGTATTTATTGATATGTTTCTTATATTGATAATTTGCATATGTTAGATGATGGTATCCTATGCTTTACTTTGTTAGTAGGATGTTTTAGGAGTGACATTCCTACTATGATAATACCGATTATCTCTTCGGTGCTTTGAAATGTTATGCACTGAGGGATGGCTAGGATCCACGATGATCTAATGATTCCATTTACGGTTGGGAGGAACCGTGCACTTAGTTATTTATGTTTGTGATATATGGTTATCTTTTATGATGGATGTTTATATCTTTATGATGATGATGTATCATTTATGGTTATGGTTTTATTATGTTATTACATCATGGATTAATATTGGATGATGATGTACTTTATTTACATTGATGTTTATTCTTTTAAGCTTTTCATACCCTGTGATATGGTGGACGATTGAGCAATCTGAAAATATAATTTATGAATATTGGATGTATCATTGTTATTTTATAAGAATGTGATGTTAGATGAATAGTTAATTTAGATGTGATTCAACGTTAAGAGATCTTTAAATAATGTAACATGTTATCTTATGTTATGTTGCTATTGCTTCCATTACTATGCGTAAGTTGTAAATGGTTCTACTTTCATATTTTAAAAAAAAAATTGTTTGGCAGACTTGGTGAAATTCTTTGAATCCATTGGCGGGGTATTACATTTGGTATTAGAGCCCGAGTTTTAATATTGAGAGCTCTAGGTTTATTTGAATGCCACTAGTTGTTAACTAGTTGAACAAAATGAAAACTTTGAACTATCATGTGTATCTCTTTCAAACTAAAAACTTGAAACTAGGTGAACTAAAACAGAACTTAAAACTATTACTTGCATATTTTTCATGCTTCAACACTTAGCTGTCAAAACTGAAAATTTTACTTAAACCTAAACGAGGACAATACTGAAAATTGAAACTTACTCTAGTTGCAAAACATGTATCTTTTATCTATGTTGTAAGGTAGTAAACCTTTGTTTATTCTTGCAAGCATTAAGTTGCACTTGTTTAGAATGTATTAAGGGATCTATTTTAGTAGTTGTTAAAAGAGTGAATGTTGGATCGATATGATTTTCGGTTTACCATTAAACCAGAATCATATTACTCTAAAGGTGTTGTAAAATCTTTAATGGAATCATATTTCTCTATAGGAGGAAAAGGGTTCAATGAGACTTGCATAGTGAGTATGTTAGTTTCTCATTCTTGTAGGCTTCCAAGAGTAAGCCTAATCTCAGGGGGGGTGGATGTAGTGCCTGCCCCTAGTTTGCATTTTGTTATTATTGCTGAACTCTTTTAAAACTAGTTTTATGTTGTTGGTTAGCAACATTCTTGTGAGATTATTAGATATTGTGCTAAGGATTCAGATTCTTTTCAGTATTTGCAGTTATTAATGATGATTACTAAAATGATTTATTATCATATGTGTTTTCTTATGGATACTTACCTCATACTTGCATATGTATGGTGTGTGTGTTTGCTTTTGTACGACGTGTCTGATGTGGTTAAGGAAGGGAGTCGTAGTCACCTGCTAGTCGGAATCTACACGATGTACCACTTCCTACCATTGCTTGTTTAGTTTAGTATATATTATGTTTGTACATACATAGTTTTTATGCAAGTTGCAGGTATTGGGTATTGACTTCCCTGAATTGCTAGGATGAGTGTACCCTATCACATTATCTCAATGATAAGAGAGGGGAGATAAATTCTCAAGTCCAAATCCTAACCCTTTAAGCCATTTGTTCTAACTGAAAAATTAGGACAAGTATCCGAGTCGAGTGCTCTTCGAATGCATTAGATGACGTAATTTGTAATTTAAACTTTTGGTTTGATTTTGTATGTATTTTAGCTATGATGAATTTTTCATATTTTTACCTTTGTGAGTCTTTGTAGTATTTTCCATTAATAAAGTCTAATTAAAAGATTTAATTAATGGTTTAATTAAATGGAAAATTAATATGGTATTTTAATATTTATTTTATTTAATTAATTGAAAAATTAATTAAATAAAATAATTAAATTTGAAAATAAAAAGTTAAAAGTTAAAAGTTGGAATGTGACAATATTTATTTTAATAATAATATATTTTGAGTTCATTTTTAAATAAATGACTAAATAAAATTATTATTAAAGCTAATAAATATTTTAGCAATTTAAGTTTTGGAAAATAAAATTTAAAAGTGGAAAATATATTTAACTTATTAAAAGATTTTAGGTTTCATGTGATTAAAATATAAATATATTAAGATTGAAAAATGAAATTATTAAAGTGCATGAGATTTAATAAATAAATAAATTAAATTGGAAAGAGTAAAAGTAAATATTATATTAATTAATTTGCATTATTTTAATATTTGCTCACATAAGAATTGACAAATTCTCGAGAGTTGTTATGTAGACAACACTGGAGTTTGCACTCTAAGAATGCACTAGTTGTCTACACTTAAAAGTTAGCATTTTATTTGAGCATATGGTGTCTACAATCTTAAGACTCGTCTAGAAAGTTGGAGAAGACTCATGCTTGGTTGTCATGCTTATCTTCTAGTTGTTTCTAGAGACACTCTAGATGCATCTTAGAGGCCTTTAAATAGAGGCTCTCCTAGTGTGTTTAGACAAGCTTAATGGAAGCTACAAGCTACAAGCTGAATGGAAGCTATAAGCTACAAGCTTAAAATGGAAGCTTCAAAGCTTACATGTACTGGAGAAGTTCATATGCTCATATATTTTCTACATGCTTCTATGTTCCTTCTAGCTCTTCTAATCACTTGGAGGATTTGATTGGCTTGGATCTTGGAAGAATTGCAAATGATGGAGAAGGAAGGGATTTTCTATGGACTTCTGAGGCATAGCAGATTAGCATCAGTGTCTAGGTGCACTCGTGATATTCGCATATTCTTTTTGCACTATTTCTCTTCCTATCTTCATCATGTTTGTTATATGTGTCTGAATACTCTTTGTGATTGAATCTACAATTAAATTGAAATCTAGATATGTATGGTTGCAAAGAAAACAATAGAAAAACCCTAGATCCAATTAAGAAAGAAATTAGATCTAAACGGGTTTGGGTTCGAATTAGAATCAAATTGAAATAGATTTGAAAATGGTTTCAAAATTTATGGCCAAATTCATTAGTGAAATTATTAGATAAATTTAGAAAACAATTACCTTTTAAGAAGAAATTCTTAATTCATCACAAATTGTCTTGTCGCTGCCCTTGGATAGACCCAAACTCAGTCATTCATAAATTTTTATCGAGATCAAATTTATTTGATCGCTCTAGTCAGAATTGGCGCAGCTTGGCCCTCTCTAACATATTTCAATTTCAGCCCGATCCAACAGTTCATTAGGGAGATATCGTCGTCGTACTGAGACTGTTTTATTCATGGATAGATATTTCTCCATTTCCTATAACCAAGAATTCTTTATGCTTAAACTTCACAAAAATAATATATCAAAGTAATATAATTAGAATTTAATAATTATTTAATTAGTCTAAAGACTAATAAGAATGTTCTGAATGAATTAATGGAGATTTTTAATGAAAAGTTTGTAAATAGAGCTGATGGATAGAGATATTGATTTCAATAGAGAATGGATGACTTTTAATAGTAATTATTTAATGTATATTAAATATTATTTAATATATATTAAATAATTTAAGAAATGACAATTTTAAATGAAGAGAATGTAATGGTAATGGATTAATTGACATGGAGTTATTGTTATAATAAGTAGAATTGTATAACTTGTCGATTTACCTTAATGGTGTTAAGAGTTAGTCAAATATTAACTAATGAGTATATGGAAGGATTCTATAGATCGAGTATTTATAGTTTGATGAGTTCATTATTTATTAATGTTTGTAAGGACTAGCAAACTATTAATAAATAATGGTTTGATTAGTTATCAATAAATACGATTGGAGTTAATCTAGTGGAGATTATTTAATGATTAAAGTTTTCTAAAAGATATTAGTTTTTGGTTTGAAGTATGATTGATTAATATTCAATGAGTTGTCAATATAATTATATTATGCGATTGAGATTTATCTTGAAATGACTATAATTACTATGAATTAATTAAAGAAACATTAGTATTCATAAAGAATGATGAATGTGATCTATTATTAAGATTTTCAATATAGCTTATTATTAATATTAACAAGTTACTATTATTGAACTTATATTTTTGTGTACTAGATTATAGTTGACTTTTGACTTACAGAATTCTAGTTAGTCATTAGTCAACTGATATTAATTAGATCGTTGGTACGTTTATGCAATTATTAATTAAATCAGTTAATGAGAGTTAATTAGATTTAATTAATAATTAAGTTATGTAATAGAAATTTAATTGATATAATTCTTTTAACGAGATTGTAGATTATCTATATTGAAGTTGATAAGTCTTATGACTTGAATTATGACCTTACATTTTATATGGTTGTCAATGATGATAACGATTAAATTAAAAGAATCAAACTTTAGTAATACTTAATTAAGTTTCTAATTGAAAATTATTAGAATGTAATAGGTCATGGATGGTGTACCTATGTTAATTGATCATTTTAATGAAGTTATAATCTTCTTATTCGAAGATTGATAATTGGTTCTTTTATGAATGAATAATGATCCTTTTATTATGTTATCCAATTAGTACTAAGGATCTTAGCAAATAAAGCAAATGATTTAATGAGTAAATATTTATCCTTAAGTTATTCTTAGAATGTAATTCTTAATAATGGAAGGATAATGCTATCAAGAAACAAATGGGTTGACATATAGGTGAAATGATGAAACTTAAGACACTTGAAGTATACTTGAAAATGAAAACTGAAACCCCTACACTTGAAAATGGAAAATAAAACTTCACACATTATTCAACTATGCAATATAGCAAAACCAAAACATGTGTCTGCATTGTGTATTCTCTATGCTTCTTGTTTTGAGTTTTGGGTTGACTAGTGTTGACCAGTCCTAAGTTGTTACCAGAGGCTCGGGAGTTATGAGATATGATGGCATGTTGATTTTATTTGGTCTCGATATTTATAAGCTCAACCATGGTTATGTGATCGTATGCTCTATGAAATATTTGTATTTGTTCATCAGTCTTCATGTGTGAAGCTGAGATGTGTGTATGAGACACTTGAGCTAATCATTTTTGAGTCATCGATCAGTTATCCTTGGATTATTTTCTAATCACCATGATGGGACTAAAATGTTGATTTATTTTTTGATGATGTCATGTTGTGACATGTTTTGACTCAACCATTTTGGAGTCTTCGATCAGTATGATTTTGAGATATTCTTGGTTGCTTGTTGAGAACCAATGGATATTGTGATTTATTTTGAGATATATTTTGGTTATTGAGAACTAATAGATACTTATGATTATCAGTGATGCCTTCAGTTGCCAATAGAGAACTGTTGTGGTCATAATTTTCTATGGATGCTTTTCCAGATGCTCATAGAGATTTGATGATTCTTATGTTGGTGATTTGATGATTCTTATTATGGATATTTGATGCTTATATTGTGAATATTTGATGATTATTTTTAGGGATTATCTTTTGAATTTTCTTTACAGTCACTTGTATAGGATTGTGGTGATTTTGTGATTCCTTGAGCTTAGGGTAGGTAATCCACTTGTAGTGTCGAGAAGTGGCTTGCAATGGGGGTCGGGGCCCTAAATGGCTGGCAGGGTAACTCATTGTAAGTTTGGTTGATAAGTGATAATGTTTACACACTAAATGGGGATTAAATGAACCTAAAAAGATAATTGTTTTGGTTCTCGCCCATGCCTTGAGCGCTTGTACAGGCTAGGATGGGAGTAGTGAGAACGCATGGTTGCGACCGTGCATTCCGTAGTATGCCTCATCAGTATGAGAGGATACTAGTAGCCGCATGAGATTAGTATGGACATGTGGAGTTTAGCTAACTACCAGGATAACTTGTACGTGATAATTGCGATGACACTTTTCTGCTTGCATAGTAGGTTTCCTACATGTCATTGTCGTGCCTCTGGGAATTAGATGTCAATTTTGTGTGATGGAACCTTTAAGTTAGTATACTTTTAAGATTCCTGGACTATAGAGATTTATGCTTTGTGATTTTGATAGCATGTTTGAGACCTGAGATTATCTCCTCAGCATGGTGGGAGTGGACCACTTAGGTTACATGCGGTCAGGTGGTAGTGTATTTTTTACTCTTATCATTTGAGATCCATCTGAGACACCGTGGCTGATGCTTTCTTGGTTGGTATTTCTCTTCATTATGTTCTTGGATCATTATGATAGATGATATACCTTATGATGGATGTATTTATTGATATGTTTCTTATATTGATGATTTTCATATGTTAGATGATGGTACCCTATGCTTTACTTTGTTAGTAGGATGTTTTAAGAGTGACATTCCTACTATGATAATACCGATGATCTCTTCGGTGCTTTAGAATGTTACACACGGAGGGATGGCTAGGATCCACGATGATCTAGTGATGCTATTTACAGTTGGGAGGAATCGTGCACTTAGTTATTTATGTTTGTGATATATGGTTATCTTTTACGATGGATGTTTATATCTTTATGATGATGATGTATCATGTATGGTTATGGTTTCATTATGTTATTATATCATGGATTAATATTGGATGATGATGTACTTTATTTACATGGATGTTTATTCAGTTAAACTTTTCATACCCTATGATATGTATGGTGGATAATTGAGCAATCTAAAAATGTAATTTATGAACATTGAATGTATCATTGTTATTTCATAAGGATGTGATGTTAGATGAATAGTTAATTTAGACGTGATTCAACGTTAAAGAATTTTTAAAAAATGTAACCAGTTATCTTATGTTATGTTGCTATTGCTTCCATTACCATGTGTAAGTTGTAAATGGTTCTACTTTCATATTTTAAAAAAAAATTATTTTCCAAACTTAGTGAAATTCTTTGGATCCCTTGGCGGGGCATTACGCTTTGCGTATGTGAATATGAGCAAATGTGAGTATGAATTCCAGCAACAATTCGATGTAAATTCTCATTCAACCTTTTAAAATGAAGAGATGAGGGTCTCTTAAATAGACTTTCCTGGAATTCATCAACGATTGAGATCGATTTCAATCAATGGTCAGGATTAAAGGTGAAGTTCAGTCATAAAGGGAGATTTTCAAATTAAAGGGAGTTAATAGATTTAATTTGAGTAAAATAAGGAGTTAACTGATTCAATTTGAGTAGAAAAAGGAGTCAACTGATTTAACTGATTTATGATCAATAGTGAACTAGAAATTTTTTTTTTTGAACTGAAGAAAATTTTTGTTGAAATATTTAATTTAATAAAATGAGATATGCTCTCATAATTACTTTTCCTATTTAATTAAATAATCTTTAATTAATTAGAGGCACTTTTCTTATTTAATTAAATAACTTCATTTAATTAATTAAGAATGTTTTCTCATTTAATTAAATAACTTTGTTTAATTAATTAGAAGTAAGAGCTCTATTTAATTAAATAATTTCGTTTAATTATTTAAAACTTCTTTCCGAAACTAGTCAACTCAAGTCAACCGTGGTTAAATTTGGTCAACTTTTTGTCAAACTTGATCTTTGCATATGTGAATATGAGCAAATGTGAGTATGAATTCCAGCAACAATTTGATGCAAATTCTTATTCAACCTTTCAAAATGAAGAGATGAGGGTCTCTTAAATAAACTTTCTTAGAATTCATTAACGGTTGAGACTGATTTCAATCAACGGTCAGGATTAAAGGTGAAGTTCAGTCATAAAGGAAGATTTCCAAATGACAGAGAATTAATAGATTTAATTAGAGTAAAATAAGGAGTTAACTAATTCAATTTGAGTGGAAAAAGGAGTTAACTGATTTAACTCATTTTTGATCAATAGTGAACTGAAAATTTTCCTTTTTGAACTGAAGAGAGATTTTGTTGAGATATTTAATTTAATAAAATGAGATATGCTCTGATAATTACTTTTTTTATTTAATCAAATAATCTTTAATTAATTAGAGACAATTTTCTTATTTAATTAAATAACTTCATTTAATTAATTAGGAATGGCTTCTCATTTAATTAAATAACATTGTTTAATTAATTAGAAGTAAGTACTCCATTTAATTAAATAATTTTATTTAATTATTTTAAAATTCTTTTCGAAACTAGTCAACTCAAGTCAAACGTGGTTAAATCTGATCAACTTTTGGTCAAACTTAATCTTTGCGTATGTGAATATGAGCAAATGTGAGTATGAATTCCAGCAACAATATGATGCAAATTCTCAGTCAACCTTTCAAAATGAAGAGATGAGGGTCTCCTAAATAGACTTTTCTAGAATACATCAACGATTGAGATCGATTTCAATCAACAGTCAGGATTGAAGCTGAAGTTCAGCCATAAAGGCAGATTTCCAAATTAAAGGGAATTAACAGATTTAATTTGAGTAAAATAAGGAGTTAACTGATTCAATTTGAGTAGAAAAAGGAGTTAACTCATTTAACTCATTTTTTCTCAATAGTGAACTAGAAATTTCCCTTTTTGAACTGCAGAGAGATTTCGTTGAGATATTTAATTTAATAAAATGAGATATGCTCTCATAATTACTTTTTCTATTTAATTAAATAATTTTTAATTAATTAGAGACACTTTTGTTATTTAATTAAATAAATTCATATAATTAATTAGGAATGGCTTCTTATTTAATTAAATAACTTTGTTTAATTAATTAGAAGTAAGTACTCCATTTAATTAAATAATTTTGTTTAATTATTTCAATTTTTTTTTCAAAACTAGTCAACTCAAGTCAATTGTGGTTAAATCTGGTCAACTTTTGGTCAAACTTGATCTTTGCGTATGTGAATATGAGCAAATGTGAGTATGAATTCCATCAATAATTCGATGAAAATTTTCATTCAAGCTTTCAAAATGAAGAGATGAAGGTCTCTTAAATAGACTTTCCTGAAATTCATCAACGGTTGAGATCGATTTCAATCAACGGTCAAGATTAAAGGTGAAGTTCAATCATAAAAGGAGATTTTCAAATTAAACAGAGTTAACAAATTTAATTTGAGTAAAATAAGTAGTTACCTGATTCAATTTGAGTAGAAAAAGGAGTTAACTCATTTAACTCATTTTTATTCAATAGTGAACTGAAAATTTCCCTTTTTGAACTGAAGATAGATTTTGTTGAGATATTTAATTTAATAAAATTAGATATGCTCTCATAATTACTTTTTCTATTTAGTTAAATAATCTTTAATTAATTAGAGACACTTTTTTTATTTAATTAAATAACTTTATTCAATTAATTAGGAATGGCTTCTCATTTAATTAAATAACTTTGTTTAATTAATTACAAGTAAGTACTTTATTTAATTAAATAATTTCGTTTAATTATTTAAAACTTCTTTTCGAAACTAGTCAACTCAAGTCAACCATGGTTAAATTTGGTCAACTTTTTGTCAAACTTGATCTTTGCGTATGTGAATATGAGCAAATGTGAGTATGAATTCTAGCAACAATTCGATGCAAATTCTTATTCAACCTTTCAAAATGAAGAGATGAGAGTCTCTTAAATAGACTTTCCTGGAATTCATCAACGGTTGAGATTGATTTCAATCAACAGTCAAGATTAAAGGTGAAGTTCAGTCATAAAGGGAGATTTCCAAATTAAAGAGAATTAACAGATTTAATTAAAGTAAAATAAAGAGTTAACTAATTCAGTTTGAGTAGAAAAAGGAGTTAACTCATTTAACTGATTTTTTATCAATAGTGACCTAAAAATTTTCCTTTTTGAACGGAAGAGAGATTTTGTTGAGATATTTAAGTTAATAAAATGAGATGTGCTCTAATAATTACTTTTTCTATTTAATTAAATAATCTTTAGTTAATTAGAGACACTTTTCTTATTTAATTAAATAAGTTAATTTAATTAGTTAGGAATGGCTTCTCATTTAATTAAATAACTTTATTTAATTAATTAGAAGGAAGTACTCCATTTAGTTAAATAATTTTGTTTAATTATTTCAAAATTCTTTTCAAAACTAGTCAATGCAAGTCAACCATGGTTAAATCTAGTCAACTTTTGGTTAAACTTGATCTTTGCGTATGTGAATATGAGCAAATGTGAGTATGAATTCCAGCAACAATTCGGTGCAAATTCTTATTCAACCTTTCAAAATGTAGAGATGAGGGTCTCTTAAATAGACTTTACAGGAATTCATCAACGGTTGAGATAGATTTCAATCAACGGTCAGGATTAAAGGTGAAGTTCAGTCATAAAGGGAGATTTTCAAATTAAAAGGAGTTAACAGATTTAATTTGAGTAAAATGAGGAGTTAACTGATTCAATTTGAGTAGAAAAAGGAGTTAACTGATTTAACTCCTTCTTTATCAATAGTGAACTGGAAATTTCCCTTTTTGAACTGAGGAGAGCTTTTGTTGAGATATTTAATTTAATAAAATGAGATATGTTCTCATAATTACTTTTTCTATTTAATTAAATAATCTTTAATTAATTAGAGAGACTTTTCTTGTTTAATTAAATAACTTCATTTAATTAATTAGCAATGACTTCTCATTTAATTAAATAAATTTGTTTAATTAATTAGAAGCAAGTACTCCATTTAATTCAATAATTTTGTTTAATTATTTCAAAATTCTTTTCGAAACTAGTCAACGCAAGTCAACTGTGGTTAAATCTAGTCAACTTTTGGTTAAACTTGATCTTTGCGTATGTGAATATTAGCAAATGTGAGTATGAATTCCAACAACAATTCGATGCAAATTCTCATTCAACCTTTCAAAATGAAGAGATGAGGGCTTCTTAAATAGACTTTCCTAGAATTCATCAACAGTTGAAATCGATTTCACTCAACGGTAAGGATTAATGGTGAAGTTCAGTCATAAAGGGAGATTTCCAAGTTAAAATGAGTTAACAAATTTAATTTGAGTTAAATAAGGAGTTAACTGATTCAATTTGAGTAGTAAAAGAAGTTAACTGATTTAACTCATTTTTTATCAATAATGAACTGGAAATTTCTATTTTTGAACTGAAAAGAGATTTTGTTGAGATATTTAACTTAATAAAATGAGATATGTTCTCATAATTACTTTTTCTATTTAATTAAATAATCTTTAATTAATTAGAGACACTTTTCTTATTTAATTAAATAACTTCATTTAATTAGTTAGGAATGACTTTTCATTTAATTAAATAACTTTGTTTAATTGATTAGAAGTAAGTACTCTTTTTAATTAAATAATTTTATTTAATTATTTCAAAAAAAATTTCGAAACTAGTGAACTCAAGTCAACCGTGGTTAAATCTGGTCAGCTTTTGGTCAAATTTGATCTTTGCGTATGTGAATATGAGCAAATGTGAGTATGAATTCCAGCAACAATTCCATGCAAATTCTCATTCAACCTTTCAAAATGATGAGATGAGGGTCTCTTAAATAGACTTTCCTAGAATTCGTCAACGGTTGAGATCGATTTCAATCAATGGTCAGGATTAAAGGTGAAGTTCAGTCATAAAGGGAGATTTCCAAATTAAAGGGAGTTAATAGATTTAATTTGATTAAAATAAGCAGTTAACTGATTTAATTTGAGTAGAAAAAGGAGTTAATTGATTTAATTCATTTTTGATCAATAGTGAACTGAAACTTTTCCTTTTTTAACTGAAGAGAGATTTTTTTGAGATATTTAATTTAATAAAATGAGATATGCTCTAATAATTACTTTTTCTATTTAATTCAATAATCTTTAGTTAATTAGAGACACTTTTCTTATTTAATTAAATAACATCATTTAATTAGTTAGGAATGGCTTCTCATTTAATTAAATAACCTTATTTAATTAATTAGAAGTCAGTACTCCATTTAACTACATAATTTCGGTTAATTATTTAAAAATTCTTTTCGAAACTAGTCAACTCAAGTAAACCGTGGTTAAATCTGGTCAACTTTTCATCAAAATTGATTTTTGCGTATGTGAATATGAGCAAATGTGAGTGTGAATTCCAACAACAATTCAATGCAAATTGTCATTCAACCTTTCAAAATGAAGAGATGAGGGTCTCTTAAATAGACTTTTCTGTAATTCATCAATGATTGAAATCAATTTCAATCAACGATCAGGATTAAAGGTGAAGTTCAGTCATAAAGGGAGATTTTCAAACTAAAGGGAGTTAACAGATTTAATTTGAGTAAAATAAGAATTTAATTGATTCAATTTGAGTAGAAAAAGGAGTTAACTCATTTAACTCATTTTTAATCAATAGTGAACTGAAAATTTCCCTTTCTGAAATGAAGAGAGATTTTGTTTAGATATTTAATTTAATAAAATGAGATATGCTGTAATAATTACTTTTTCTATTTAATTAAATAATCTTTAGTTAATTAGAGACACTTTTCTTATTTAATTAAATAACTTCATTTAATTAGTTAGAAATGGCTTCTCATTTAATTAAATAACTTTGTTTAATTAATTAGAAGTAAGTACTCCATTTAATTAAATAATTTCATTTAATTATTTAAACTTTTTTTTCAAAATTAGTCAACTCAAGTCAAACGTGGTTAAATTTGGTCAGCTTTAGGTAAAACTTGATCTTTGTGTATGTGAATATGAGCAAATGTGAGTATGAATTCCAACAACAATTCGATGCAAATTTTCATTCAACTTTTAAAAATGAAGGGATGAGGGTCTCTTAAATAGACTTTCCTAGAATTCATCAACGGTTGAGATCGATTTCAATCAACGCTCAGGATTAAAGTTGAAGTTCAGTTATAAAGAGAGATTTCAAAATTAAATGGAGTTAACAGGTTTAATTTGAGCAAAATAAGGAGTTAACTTATTCAATTTGAGTAGAAAAAGGAGTTAACTGATTTAACTCATTTTTTATCAATAGTGAAACTGGAAATTTCCCTTTTTGAACTGAAGAGAGATTTTGTAGAGATATTTTATTTAATAAAATGAGATATGCTCTCATAATTACTGCTTTTATTTAATGAAATAATCTTTAATAAATTAGAGACACTTTTCTTATTTAATTAAATAACTTCATTTAATTAGTTAGGAATGGCTTCTCATTTAATTAAATAACTTTGTTTAATTAATTAAAAGTAAGTACTCCATTTAATTAAATAATTTCGTTTAATTATTTTAAATTTTTTTTCGAAACTAGTAAACTAGAGCCAACCGTGGTTAAATCTGGTCAACATTTGGTCAAACTTAATCTTTGCGTATGTGAACATGAGCAAATCTGAGTATGAATTCCAGCAACAATTCGATGCAAATTCTCATTCAACCTTTCAAAATAAAGAGATGAGGGTCTCTTAAATAGACTTTCATGAAATTCATCAACGGTCGAGATCGATTTCAATCAACGGTCAAAATTAAAGGTGAAGTTCAGTCATAAAGGGGGATTAGCAAATTAAAGGGAGTTAAAAGATTTAATTTGAGTAAAATAAAGAGTTAATTGATTCAATTTGAGTAGAAAAAGGAATTAATTGATTTAACTCATTTTTTATCAATAGTAAACAGGAAATTTCCCTTTTAGAACTGAAGAGAGATTTTGTTGAGATATTTAATTTAATAAAATGAGATATGCTCTCATAATTACTTTTTTCTATTTAATTAAATAACTTTTAATTAATTAGAGACACTTTTCTTAATTAATTAAATAACTTCATTTAATTAGTTAGGAATTGCTTCTCATTTAATTAAATAACTTTGTTTAATTAATTAGAAGTAAGTACTCCATTTAATTAAATAATTTTGTTTAATTATTTCAATTTTTTTCAAAACTAGTCAACTCAAGTCAACCGTGGTTAAATCTGGCCAACTTTTGGTCAAACTTGATCTTTGCGTATGTGAATATGAGCAAATGTGAGTATGAATTCCAGTGACAATTCGATGAAAATTCTCATTCAACCTTTCAAAATGAAGAGATGAGGGTCTCTTAAATAGACTTTCCTAGAATTCATCAATGATTGAGATCAATTTCAATCAACGGTCAAGATTAAAGGTGAAGTTCAGTCATAAAAGGAGATTTCCAAATTAAAGGGAGTTAACAGATTTAATTTGAGTAAAATAAAGAGTTAACTGATTCAGTTTGAGTAGACAAAGGAGTTAACTGATTTAACTCATTTTTTATCAATAGTGAACTGGAAATTTCTCTTTTTGAACTGAAGAGAGATTTTGTTGAGATATTTAATTTAATAAAATGAGATATGCTCTCATAATTACGTTTTCTATTTAATTAAATAATCTTTAATTACTTAGAGACACTTTTCTTATTTAATTAAATAACTTCATTTAATTAGTTAGGAATGGCTTCTCATTTAATTAAATAACTTTATTTAATTAATTAGAAATAAGTACTCCATTTAATTAAATAATTTCGTTTAATTATTTAAAAATTCTTTTTGAAACTAGTCAACTCAAGTCAACCGTTGTTAAATTTGGTCAACTTTTTGTCAAACTTGATCATTGCATATGTGAATATGAGAAAATGTGAGTATGAATTCCAGCAACAATTCGATGCAAATTCTCATTCAACCTTTCAAAATGAAAAGATGAGGATCTCTTAAATAGACTTTCCTGAAATTCATCAACGGTTGAAATCGATTTCAATCAACGGTCAAGATTAAAGGTGAAGTTCAGTCATAAATGGAGATTTCCAAATTAAAGGGAGTTAAGAGATTTAATTTTAGTAAAATAAGAAGTTAACTGATTTAATTTGAGAAGAAGAGGGAGTTAGCTGATTTAACTCATTTTTTATCAATAGTGAACTGGAAATTTCCCTTTTTGAACTGAGGAGAGATTTTGTTGATATATTTAATTTAATAAAATGAGATATGCTCTCATAATTACTTTTTCTAATTAATTAAATAATCTTTAATTAATTAGAGACACTTTTCTTATTTAATTAAATAAATTCATTTAATTAATTAGGAATGGCTTCTCATTTAATTAAATAAATTTGTTTAATTAATTAGAAGCAAGTACTCCATTTAATTCAATAATTTTGTTTAATTAGTTCAAAATTCTTTTCAAAACTAGTCAACGCAAGTCAACCATCGTTAAATCTAGTCAACTTTTGGTTAAACTTGATCTTTGCGTATGTGAATATGAGCAAATGTGAGTATGAATTTCAGCAATAATTCGATGCAAATTCTCATTCAACCTTTCAAAATGAAGAGATGAGGGTCTCTTAAATAGACTTTCATAGAATTCATCAACGGATGAGATTGATTTCAATCAACGGTCATGATTAAAGGTGAAGTTCAGTCATAAAGGGAGATTTCCAAGTTAAAGGGAGTTAATAAATTTAATTTGAGTAAAATAATGAGTTAACTGATTCAATTTGAGTAGAAAAATGAGTTAACTGATTTAACTCATTTTTTATCAATAATGAACTGAAAATTTCAATTTTTGAACTGAAGAGAGATTTTGTTGAGATATTTAACTTAATAAAATGAGATATGCTCTCATAATTACGTTTTCTATTTAATTAAATAATCATTAATTAATTAGAGACACTTTTCTTATTTAATTAAATAACTTTATTTAATTAGTTAGGAGTGGCTTCTCATTTAAATAAAATAACTTTGTTTAATTAATTTGAAGTAAGTAATCTATTTAATTAAATAATTTTATTTAATTATATCAAAAAAAATTTCGAAACTAGTGAACTCAAGTCAATCGTGGTTAAATCTGGTCAACTTTTGGTCAAATTTGAAATTTGCGTATGTGAATATGGGCAAATGTTAGTATGAATTCCAGCAACAATTCGATGCAAATTCTCATCCAACCTTTCAAAATGAAGAGATGAGGGTCTCTTAAATAGACTTTTCTGAAATTCATCAATGGTTGAGATCGATGTCAATCAACGGTTAGGATTAAAGGTGAAGTTCATTTTTGATCAATATTGAAGTGAAAATTTCTCTTTTTGAACTGAAAAGTTATTTTTTAGTGATATTTAATTTAATAAAATGAGATATGCTCTCATAATTATTTTTTCTATTTAATTAAATAATCTTTAATTAATTAGAGACTCTTTTCTTATTTAATTAGATAACTTCATTTAATTAGTTAGGAATGGCTTCTCATTTATTTAACTAACTTTGTTTAATTAATTAGAAGTAAGCACTCCATTTAATTAAATAATTTTATTTTAATTATTTCAAAATTCTTTTCGAAACTAGTCAACTCAAGTCAGCCGTGGTTAAATCTGGTCAACTTTTGATCAAACTTGATCTTTGCGTATGTGAATATGAGCAAATGTGAGTATGAATTCCAACAACAATTTGATGCAAATTCTCATTCAACCTTTTAAAATGAATAGATAGGGGTCTCTTAAATAGACTTTCCTAGAATTCATTAACGGTTGAGATCGATTTCAATCAATGGTCAGGATTAAAGGTGAAGTTCAGTCATAAAGGGAGATTTCCAAATTAAAGGGAGTTAAAAGATTTAATTTTAGTAAAATAAGGAGTTAACTGATTCAATTTGAGTAGAGAAAGGAGTTAACTAATTTAACTCATTTTTGATCAATAGTGAACTGGAAATTTCCCTTTTTGAACTAAAGAGAGATTTTGTTGAGATATTTAATTTATTAAATAAGATATGTTCTAATAATTACTTTTTCTATTTAATTAAATAATCTTTAGTTAATTAGAGACACTTTTTTTATTTAATTAAATAACTTCATTTAATTAGTTAGGAATGTCTTCTCATTCAATTAAATAACTTTATTTAATTAATTAGAACTAAATACTCTATTTAATTAAATAGTTTTATTTAATTATTTCAAATTTTTTTTCGAAACTAGTGAACTCAAGTCAACCGTGGTTAAATGTGGTCAACTTTTGATCAAATTAGATCTTTGCGTATGTGAATATGAGCAAATGTGTGTATGAATTTTAGCAACAATTCGATACAAATTCTAATTCAACCTTTCAAAATGAAGAGATGAGGGTCTCTTAAATAGACTTTCCTGTAATTCATCAATGGTTGAAATTGATTTCAATCAACGATCAAGATTAAAGGTGAAGTTCAGTCGTAAAGGTAGATTTTCAAATTAAAGGGAGTTAACAAATTTAATTTGAGTAAAATAAGGAGTTAACTAATTCAATTTGAGTAGAAAAAGAAGTTAACTGATTTAATTCATTTTTGATCAATAGTGAACTGAAAATTTTCCTTTTTGAATTGAAGTGAGATTTTTTTGATATATTTAATTTAATAAAATAAGATATGCTCTCATAATTAGTTTTTCTATTTAATTAAATAATCTTTAAATAATTAGAGACACTTTTCTTATTTAATTAAATAACTTCATTTAATTAGTAAGGAATGGCTTCTCATTTAATTAAATAACTTTGTTTAATTAATTAGAAGTAAGTACTCCATTTAGTTAAATAATTTCTTTTAATTATTTCAAAAAAATATCGAAACTAGTCAACTAGAGTCAACCGTGGTTAAATCTGGTCAACTTTTGGTGAAACTTGATCTTTGCGTATGCGAATATGAGCAAATGTGAGTATGAATTCTAGCAACAATTCGATGCAAATTCTCATTCAACATTTCAAAATGAAGAGATGAGGGTCTCTTAAATAGACTTTCCTTGAATTCATCAACGATTGAGATCGATTTCAATCAATCGTTAGGATTAAAAGTGAAGTTCAGTCATAAAGGGAGATTTCCAAATTAAAGGGAGTTAACAGATTTAATTTGATTAAAATAAGGAGTTAACTGATTCAATTTGAGTAGAAAAAGGAGTTAACTGATCTAACTCATTTTTGATCAATAGTGAACTGAAAATTTCCCTTTTTGAACTAAATAGAGATTTTGTTGAGATATTTAATTTAATAAAATAAGAGATGCTCTCATAATTACTTTTTCTATTTAATTAAATAATCTTGAATTAATTAGAGACACATTTCTTATTTAATTAAATAACTTCATTTAATTAGTTAGGAATGGCCTCTCATTTAATTAAATAACTTTGTTTAATTAATTATAAGTAAGTACTCCATTTAATTAAATAATTTTGTTTAATTATTTAAAAATTCTTTTCGAAACTTGTCAACTCAACTCAACCGTGGTTAAATCTAGTCAATATTTGGTCAACCTTGATCTTTGCGTATGTGAATATGAGCAAATACGAGTATGAATTCCAGCAACAATTTGATGCAAATTCTCATTCAACCTTTCAAAATGAAGAGATGAGGGCCTCTTAAATAGACTTTCCTTGAATTCATCAATGGTTGAGATTGATTTCAATCAACGGTCAGGATTAAAGGTGAAGTTCAATCATAAAAGGAGATTTTCAAATTAAAGGGAGTTAACAGATTTAATTTGAGTAAAATAAGGAGTTAACTGATTAAATTTAAGTAGAAAAAAGAGTCAACTGATTTAACTCATTTTTTATCAATAGTGAACTAGAAATTTCGCTTTTTGAACTAAAGAGAAATTTTGTTGAGATATTTAATTTAACAAAATGAGATATGCTCTCATAATTACTTTTTTTATTTATTTAATTAATCTTTAATTAATTAGAGGCACTTTTCTTATTTAATTAAATAACTTCATTTAATTAATTAAGAATGGCTTCTCATTTAATTAAATAACTTTTTTTAATTAATTATAAGTAAGTACTCCATTTAATTATATAATTTTGTTTAATTATTACCAAAAAAATTTTGAAACTAGTCAACTCAAGTCAACCGTCGTTAAATCTGGTTAACTTTTCATCAAAATTGATTTTTGCGTATGTGAATATGAGCAAATGTGAGTATGAATTCCAAAAACAATTTGGTGCAAATTCTCTTTCAACCTTTCAAAATGAAGAGATGAAGGTCTCTTAAATAGACTTTTTTGAAATTCATCAACGGTTGAGATCGATTTAAATCAACGGTCAGGATTAAAGTTGAAGTTCAGTCATAAAGGGAGATTTGCAAATTAAAGGGAGTTAACAAATTTAATTTGAGTAAAATAAGGTGTTAACTGATTCAATTTGAGTAGAAAAATGAGTTAACTGATTTAACTCATTTTTGATCAATAGTGAACTGAAAATTTTCCTTTTTGAACTGAAGAGAGATTTTGTTGAGATATTTAATTTAATAAAATGAGATATGCTCTAATAATTACTTTATTAATTTAATTAAATAATCTTTAATTAATTAAAGACATTTTTCCTACCTAATTAAATAACTTCATTTAATTAAATAGGAATGGCTTCTCATTTAATTAAATAACTTTGTTTAATTAATTGGAAGTATGTACTCCATTTAATTAAATAATTTCATTTAATTATTTAAAAATTCTTTTCGAAACTTGTCAACTCAAGTCAATAGTGGTTAAATCTGGTCAACTTTTGGTCTACCTTAATTTTTGTGTATGTGAATATAAGCAAATGTGAGTATGAATTTCAGCAACAATTCGATGCAAATTCTCATTCAACCTTTCAAAATGAAGAGATGAGGGTCTCTTAAATAGACTTTCTTGGAATTCATCAACAATTGAGATCGATTTCAATCAACGGTCAGGATTAAAAGTCAAGTTCAGTCATAAAGGGAGATTTCTAAGTTAAAGGGAGTTAACAGATTTAATTTTAGTAAAATAAGGAGTTAACTGATTCAGTTTGAGTAGATAAAGGAGTTAACTGATTTAACTCATTTTTTATCAATAGTGAACTGAAAATTTCCCTTTTTGAACTGAAGAGAGATTTTGTTGAGATATTTAATTTAATAAAATAAGATATGCCCTCATAATTACGTTTTCTATTTAATTAAATAACTTCATTTAATTAGTTAGGAATGGCTTCTCATTTAATTAAATAACTTTGTTTAATTAATTAGAAGTAAGTACTCCATTTAATATAATAATTTTGTTTAATTATTTCAAAATTTTTTTCAAAATTAGTCAACTCATGTCAATCGTGGTTAAATCTGGTCAACTTTTTATCAAACTTGATCTTTGCGTATGTGAATATGAGAAAATGTGAGTATGAATTCCACCAACAATTCGATGCAAATTCTCATTCAACCTTTCAAAATGAAGAGATGAGGGTCTCTTAAATAGACTTTCCTGAAATTCATCAACGATTGAGATCAATTGCAATCAACGGTCAGTATTAAAGGTGAAGTTCAGTCATGAAGGTAGATTTCCAAATTAAAGGGAGTTAACAGATTTAATTTTAGCCAAATAAGGAGTTAACTAATTCAATTTGAGTAGAAAAAAAAATTAATTGATTTAACTCAATTTTTTTCAATAGTGAACTAGAAATTTCCCTTTTTGAACTCAAGAGAGATTTTGTTGAGATATTTTATTTAATAAAATGAGATATGCTCTCATAATTATTTTTTCTATTTAATTAAATAAACTTTAATTAATTAGAGACACTTTTCTTATTAAATTAAATAACTTTATTTAATTAGTTATGAATGGCTTCTCATTTAATTCAATATCTTAGTTTAATTAATTAGAAGTAAGTACTCCATTTAATTAAATAATTTTGTTTAATTATTTCAAAAAAAATTTCGAAACTAGTCAACTCAAGTCAACCGTGGTTAAATCTGGTCAACTTTTGATCAAACTTGATCTTTGCGTATGTGAATATGAGCAAATGTGAGTATGAATTTCAGCAACAATTCGATGCAAATTCTCATTCAACCTTTCAAAATGAAGAGATGAGGGTCTCTTAAATAGACTTTCCTAAAATTCATCAATGATTGAGATCAATTTCAGTCAACGGTCAGGATTAACGGTGAAGTTTAGTCATAAAGGAAGATTTCCAATTTAAACTGAGTTAACAGATTTAATTTGAGTAAAATAAGGAGTTAAGTGATTCAACTTGAGAAGAAAAAGGAGTTAACTTATTTAGCTCAGTTTTGATCAATAGTGAAATGGAAATTTTCCTTCTTGAGCTGACGAGAGATTTTGTTGAGATATTTAATTTAGTAAAATGAGATATGCTCTCATAATTACTTTTTCTATTTAATTAAATAATCTTTAATTAATTAGAGACACTTTTCTAATTTAATTAAATAACTACATTTAATTAGTTAGCAATGGCTTTTCATTTAATTAAATAACTTTATTTAATTAATTAGAAGTAAGTACTCTATTTAATTAAATAATTTTATTTAATTATTTCAAAATTCTTTTCGAAACTAGTCAACTCAAGTCAACCGTAGTTAAATCTGGTCAACTTTTGGTCAAACTTGATATTTGCGTATGTGAATATGAGCAAATGTGAGTATGAATTTCAGTAACAATTCGATGCAAATTCTCATTCAAGCTTTCAAAATAAAGAGATGAGGGTCTCTTAAATAGACTTTTTTGGAATTCATCAATGGTTGAGATCGATTTCAATCAATGGTCAGGATTAAAGGTGAAGTTCAGTCATAAAGGGAGATTTTCAAATTAAAGGGAGTTAATAGATTTAATTTGAGTAAAATAAGGAGTTAACTAATTCAATTTGAGTAGAAAAAAGAGTTAACTTATTTAGCTCAGTTTTGATCAATAGTGAAATGGAAATTTTCCTTCTTGAGCTGACGAGAGATTTTGTTGAGATATTTAATTTAGTAAAATGAGATATGCTCTCATAATTACTTTTTCTATTTAATTAAATAATCTTTAATTAATTAGAGACACTTTTCTAATTTAATTAAATAACTACATTTAATTAGTTAGCAATGGCTTTTCATTTAATTAAATAACTTTATTTAATTAATTAGAAGTAAGTACTCTATTTAATTAAATAATTTTATTTAATTATTTCAAAATTCTTTTCGAAACTAGTCAACTCAAGTCAACCGTGGTTAAATCTGGTCAACTTTTGGTCAAACTTGATATTTACGTATGTGAATATGAGCAAATGTGAGTATGAATTTCAGTAACAATTCGATGCAAATTCTCATTCAAGCTTTCAAAATAAAGAGACGAGGGTCTCTTAAATAGACTTTCTTGGAATTCATCAACGGTTGAGATCGATTTCAATCAACGGTCAGGATTAAAGGTGAAGTTCAGTCATAAAGGGAGATTTTCAAATTAAAGGGAGTTAATAGATTTAATTTGAGTAAAATAAGGAGTTAACTAATTCAATTTGAGTAGAAAAAGGAGTTAACTTATTTAGCTCAGTTTTGATCAATAGTGAAATGGAAATTTTCCTTCTTGAGCTGACGAGAGATTTTGTTGAGATATTTAATTTAGTAAAATGAGATATGCTCTCATAATTACTTTTTTTATTTAATTAAATAATCTTTAATTAATTAGAGACACTTTTCTAATTTAATTAAATAACTACATTTAATTAGTTAGCAATGGCTTTTCATTTAATTAAATAATTTAATTTAATTAATTAGAAGTAAGTACTCTATTTAATTAAATAATTTTATTTAATTATTTCAAAATTCTTTTCGAAACTAGTCAACTCAAGTCAACCGTGGTTCAATCTGGTCAAGTTTTGGTCAAAATTGATCTTTGTGTATGTGAATATGAGAAAATATGAGTATGTATTCAAGCAACAATTCATTGCAAATTCTCATTCAAACTTTCAAAATGAAGAGATGAGGATCTCCTAAATAGACTTTTCTAAAATTCATCAATGGTTGAGATCGATTTCAATCAACGATCAGGATTAAAGGTGAAGTTCAGTTATAAAGGGAGATTTTCAAATTAAAGGGAGTTAACAGATTTAATTTGAGTAAAATAAAGTGTTAACTGATTCAATTCGACTAGAAAAAGGAGTTAACTGATTTAATTCATTCTTGATAATTAGTGAACTGAAAATTTCACTTTTTGAACTAAAAAGAGATTTTGTTGAGATATCTGCGTATGTCAATATGAGCAAATGTGAGTATGAATTCTAGCAACAATTCGATGCAAATTCTCATTCAAACTTTCAAAATGAAGAGATGATGGTCTCTTAAATAGACTTTTTAGGAATTCATCAACGGTTGAGATCGATTTCAATCAACGGTCAAGATTAAAGATGATGTTCAGTTGTAAAGGGAGATTTCCAAATTAAAGGGAGTTAAAAAATTTAATTTGAGTAAAATAAGGAGTTAACTGATTCAATTTGATGAGAAAAAGGAGTTAACTGATTTAACTCATTTTTTATCAATATTGAACTGAAATTTTCCCTTTTTGAACTGAAGAGAGATATTGTTCAGATATTTAATTTAACAAAATGAGATATGCTCTAATAATTACTTTTTTTATTTAACTAAATAAATTCATTTAATTAGTTAGAAATGGCTTCTCATTTAATTAAATAACTTTGTTTAATTAATTAGAAGTAAGTACTCCATTTAATTAAATAATTTCATTTAATTATTTCAAAAAAAAAATTTAAAACTAGTTAACTCAAGTCAACTATGGTTAAATCTAGTCAACTTTTGGTCAAACTTGATCTTTGCATATGTGAATATGAGCAAATGTGAGTATGAATTCCAGCAACAATTCGATTCAAATTCTGATTCAACCTTTCAAAATGAAGAGATGAGGGTCTCTTAAAAAGACTTTTCCGGAATTCATCAACGGTTGAGATCGATTTCAATCAACGACCAGGATTAAAGGTGATGTTCAGTCAAAAAGGTTGAGATCTTTAATTAATTAGAGACACTTTTCTTATTTAATTAAATAACTTCATTTAATTAGTTAGGAATGGCTTCTCATTTAATTAAATAACTTTGATTAATTAATTAGAAGTAAGTACTCCATTTAATTATATAATTTTATTTAATTATTTCAAAAAAAATTTTAAAACTAGTCAACTCAAGACAACCGTGGTTAAATCTGGTCAACTTTTGGTTAAACTTGATCTTTGCGTATGTGAATATGAGAAAATATGAGTATGAATTCCAGCAACAATTCGATGCAAATTCTCATTTAATGTTTTAAAATGAAAAGTTGAGGGTCTCTTAAAAAGACTTTTCTGGAATTCATCAACGGTTGAGATCGATTTCAATCAACGGTCAGGATTTAAGGTGAAGTTCAGTCATAAATAGAGATTTGCAAATTAAATGGAGTTAACATATTTAAAATGAGTAAAATAAGGAGTTAACTGATTCAATTTGAGTAGAAAAATGAGTTAACTGATTTAACTCATTTTTTATCAATAGTGAACTGGAAATTTCCTTTTTTGAACTGAAGAGAAATCTTTTGAGATATTTAAGTTAATAAAATGAGATATGCTCTCATAATTACTTTTTCTATTTAATTAAATAATCTTTAATTAATTAGAGACACTTTTCTTATTTAAATAAATAACTTCATTTAATTATTTAGGAATGACTTCTCATTTAATTAAATAATTTTATTTAATTAATTAGAAGTAAGTATTTCATTTAATTAAATAATTTCATTTAATTATTTTAAAATTCTTTTCGAAACTAGTCAACTCAAGTCAACCGTGGTTAAATCTCGTCAATTTTTAGAGAAACTTGATTTTTGCGTATGTGAATGTGAGAAAATGGGAGCATGAATTCAAACAACAATTCGATGCAAATTCTCATTCAACCTTTCAAAACTAAGAGATGAGGGTCTCTTGAATAGACTTTCCTGGAATTCAAAGATTTAATTTGAATAAAACAAAGAGTTAACTGATTCAATTTGAGTAGAAAAAGGAGTTAACTGATTTAACTGATTTTTCATCAATAGTGAACTAAAAATTTCTCTTTTTGAACTGAAGAGAGATTTTGTTTAGATATTTAATTTAATAAAATGAGATATGCTCTCATAATTACTTTTTCTATTTAATTAAATAATCTTTAATTAATAAGAGACACTTTTCTTATTTAATTAAATAACTTCATTTAATTAATTAGGAATGCCTTCTCATTTAATTAAATAACTTTGTTTAATTAATTAAAAGTAAGTAATCCATTTAATTAAATAATCTCATTTAATTAAATAATCTCATTTAATTATTTCAAAATTCTTTTCCAAACTAGTCAACTAAAGTCAACCATGGTTAAATCTGGTAAACTTTTGGTCAAACTTGATCTTTGCGTATGTGAATATGACCAAATGTGAGTATGATTTCTAGCAACAATTCGATGCAAATTCTCATTCAACCTTTTAAAATGAGGAGATGAGGGTCTTTCAAATAGACTTTCCTTGAATTCATCAATGGTTTAGATTGATTTGAATCATCAGTCAGGATTAAAGGTGAAGTTCAGTCATAAAGGGAGATTTCCAAATTAAAGGGAGTTAAAAGATTTAATTTGAGTAGAATAAGGAGTTAACTGATTCAATTTGAGTAGAAAAAGGAGTTAACTGATTTAACTCATTTTTTATCAATAGTGAACTGAAAATTTCTTTTTTTGAAATGAATAGAGATTTTGTTGAGATATTTAATTTAATAAAATGAGATATGCTCTCATAATTTCTTTTTCTATTTAATTAAATAATCTTTAATTAATTAGAGACACTTTTCTTATTTAATTAAATAACTTTGTTTAATTAATTAAGAATGGTTTCTCATTTAATTAAATAACTTTGTTTAATTTATTAGAAGTAAGTACTCCATTTAATTAAATAATTTTGTTTAATTATTTTAAAATTCTTTTTGAAACTAGTCAACTCAAGTCAATCGTGGTTAAATCTGGTCAACTTTTGGTCAAACTTGATCTTTGCGTATGTGAATATGAGTAAATGTGAGTATGAATTCCTACAACAATTCGATGCAAATTCTCATTCAACTTTTAAAAATGAATAGATGAGGGTCTCTTAAATAGACTTTTCTAGAATTCATCAACGATTGAGATCGATTTCAATCAACAGTCAGGATTAAAGGTGAAGTTCAGTCATAAAGGGAGATTTCTAAATTAAAGGGAGTTAGAGGATTTAATTTGAGTAAAATAAGGAGTTAACTGATTCAATTTGAGTAGAAAAAAGAGTTAATTGATTTAACTGATTTTTTATCAATAGTGAACTAAAAATTTCCCTTTTTGAACTGAAGAATGATTTTGTTGAGATATTTAATTTAATAAAATCAGATATGCTCTCATAATTATTTTTTCTATTTAATTAAATAATCTTTAATTAATTAGAGACACTTTTCTTATTTAAATAAATTACTTCATTTAATTAATTAGGAATGGCTTCTCATTTAATTAAATAACTTTGTTTAATTAATTAGAAGTAAGCACTCCATTTAATTAAATAATTTCATTTAATTATTTCATAATTCTTTTCGAAACTAGTCAAGTCAAGTCAACTGTGGTTAAATATGGTCAATTTTTCTTCAAACTTGATCTTTGCGTATGTGAATATAAGCAAATGTGAGTATGAATTCCAAAAACAATTTGATGCAAATTCACATTCAACCTTTCAAAATGAAGAGACGATGGTCTCTTAAATAGACTTTCTTTGAATTTATCAATGGTTGAGATCCATTTCAATCAACGGTCAGGATTAAAGGTGAAGTTCAGTCATAAATGAAGATTCCAAATAAAAGGGAGGTAACAGATTTAATTTGAGTAAAATAAGGAGTTAATTGATTCAATTTGTGTAAAAGAAGTAGTTAACTGATTTAACTCATTTTTTATTAATAGTGAAATTGAAATTTTTCTTTTGAAACTAAAGAGAGATTTTGTTGAGATATTTAATTTAACAAAATGAGATATGTTCTCATAATTACTTTTTCTATTTAATTAAATAATCTTTAATTAATTAGAGACACTTTTCTTATTTAATTAAATAACTTCATTTAATTAATTAGGAATGGCTTCTCATTTAATTAAATAACTTTGTTTAATTAATTAGAAGTAAGTACTAAATTTAATTAAATAATTTTGTTTAACTATTTCAAAAAAAAATTGAAAGTAGTCAACTCAAGTCAACCGTAGTTAAATCTGGTCAACTTTTGGTCAAACTTGATCTTTGCGTATGTGAATATGAGGAAATGTGAGTATGAATTCCAGCAAGAATTGGATATATATTCTCATTCAACCTTTCAAAACGAAGAGATGAGGGTATTTAAAATAGACTTTCCTGGAATTCATCAACGGTTGAGATCGATTTCAATCAATGGTCAAGATTAAAAGTTAAGTTCAGTCATAAAAGGAGATTTTCAAATTAAAGAGAGTTAACAGATTTAATTTGAGTAAAGTTAACCGTGGTTAAATTTAGTCAACTTTTGGTCAAACTTGATCTTTGCGTATGTGAATATGAGCAAATGTGAGGATGAATTCCAGCAAAAATTTGATGCAAATTCTCATTCAACCTTTAAAAATGAAGAGATGAGGGTCTCCTAAATAGACTTTTCTAGAATTCATCAACGATTGAGATCGATTTCAATCAACAGTCAGTATTAAAGCTGAATTTCAGTCATAAAGGGAGATTTCCAAATTCAAGGGAGTTAACAGATTTAATTTGAGTAAAATAAAGAGTTAACTGATTCAATTTGAGTATAAAAAGGAGTTAACTGATTTAACTTATTTTTTATCAATAGTGACTTGAAAATTTCCCTTTTTGAACTGAAAAGAGATTTTGTTGAGATATTTAATTTATTAAAATCAGATATGCTCTCATAATTATTTTTTCTATTTAATTAAATAATCTTTAATTAATTAGAGACACTTTTCTTATTTAATTAATTAGGAATGGCTTCTCATTTAATTAAATAACTTTGTTTAATTAATTAGAAGTAAGTACTCCATTTAATTAAATAATTTAGTGTAATTATTTCAAAATTCTTTTTGAAACTAGTCAACTCAAGTTAACCATGGTTAAATCTAGTCAACTTTTGGTCAAACTTGATCTCTGCCTATGTGAATATGAGCAAATGTGAGTATGAATTCCAGCAAAAATTCGATGCAAATTCTCATTCAACCTTTAAAAATGAAGAGATGAGGGTCTCCTAAATAGACTTTTCTAGAATTCATCAACGATTGAGATCGATTTCAATCAACAGTCAGGATTAAAGCTGAAGTTCAGCCATAAAGGCAGATTTCCAAATTAAAGGGAATTAACAGATTTAATTTGAGTAAAATAAGGAGTTAACTGATTCAATTTGAGTAGAAAAAGGAGTTAACTGATTTAACTCATTTTTTATCAATAGTGACCTGAAAATTTCCCTTTCTTAACTTAAGAGAGATTTTGTTGAGATATTTAATTTAATAAAATCAGATATGCTCTCATAATTATTTTTTCTATTTAATTAAATAATTTTTAATTAATTATAGACACTTTTCTTATTTAATTAAATAACTCCATTTAATTAACTAGGAATGGCTTCTCATTTAATTAATTAACTTTGTTTAATTAATTAGAAGTAAGTACTCTATTTAATTAAATAACTTTGTTTAATTAATTAGAAGTAAGTACTCCATTTAATTAAATAATTTCGTTTAATTATTTCAAAATTCTTTTCCAAACTAGTCTACTCAAGTCAACCATAGTTAAATCTGGTAAACTTTTGGTCAAACTTGATCTTTGTGTATGTGAATATGAGCAAATGTGAGTATGAATTCTAGCAACAATTCGATGCAAATTCTCATTCAACCTTTCAAAATGAAGAGATGAGGGTCTCTTAAATAGACCTTCCTTGAATACATCAATAGTTAAGATTGATTTGAATCAACAGTCAAGATTAAAGGTGAAGTTCAGTCATAAAGGGAGATTTCCAAATTAAAAGGAGTTAAAATATTTAATTTGAGTAGAATAAGGAGGTAACTGATTCAATTTGAGTAGAAAAAGGAGTTAACTGATTTAACTCATTTTTTATCAATAGTGAACTGAAAATTTCCTTTTTTGAAATGAAAAGAGATTTTGTTGAGATATTTAATTTAATAAAATGAGATATGCTCTCATAATTACTTTTTCTATTTAATTAAATAATCTTTAATTAATTAGAGATGCTTTTTTTATTTAATTAAATAACTTCGTTTAATTAATTAGGATTGGCTTCTCATTTAATTAAATAACTTTGTTTAATTAATTAGAAGTAAGTACTCCATTTAATTAAATAATTTAGTTTAATTATTTCAAAAAAAATTTTAAAACTAGTCAACTCAAGTTAATCGTGGTTAAATCTGGTCAACTTTTGCTCAAACTTAATCTCTGCTTATGTGAATAGGAGCAAATGTGAGTATGAATTTCAGCAACAATTTGATGCAAATTCGCATTCAACTTTTAAAAATGAAGAGATGAGGGTCTCTTAAATAGACTTTTCTAAAATTCATCAACAATTGAGATCGATTTCAATCAACAGTTAGGATTAAAGGTGAAGTTCAGTCATAAAGGGAGATTTCCAAATTAAAGGGAGTTAAAAGATTTAATTTAAGTAAAATAAGGAGTTAACTGATTCAATTTGAGTAGAAAAAGGAGTTAACTGATTTAACTCATTTTTTATCAATAGTGAACTGAAAATTTCCCTTTTTAAACTGAAGAGAAGTTTTCTTGAGATATTTAATTTAATAAAATCAGATATGCTCTCATAATTATTTTTTCTATTTAATTAAATAATCTTTAATTAATTAGAGACACTTTTCTTATTTAATTAAATAACTTCATTTAATTAATTAGAAATGGCTTCTCATTTTGTTTATTTTTTTAAATGCGCCTGGTAAACTTTTTAACGTGACCAGTAGCGCTGGCGCGACACACCCACTGGTACCACCAACGCTTTGACTTCGAGCTATGAACTAGTCAACTCACGTCAGCCGTGGTTAAATGTGGTCAACTTTTGGTCAAACTTGATCTTTGCATATGTGAATATGAGCAAATGTGAGTATTAATTCCAGCAACAATTCGATGCAAATTCTCATTCAACCTTTCAAAATGAAAAGATGAGGGTCTCTTAAATTGCCTTTCCTGGAATTCATCAACGGTTGAGATCGATTTCAATCAATGGTCAGAATTAAAGGTGAAGTTCCGTCATCAAGGGAGATTTCCAAATTAAAGGGAGTTAATAGATTTAATTTGAGTAAAATAAGGCGTTAACTAATTCAATTTGAGTAGAAAAAGGAGCTCATTTTTTATCAATAGTGAACTGGAAAATTTCTCTTTTTGAACTGAAGAGAGATTTTGTTGAGATATTTAATTTAATAAAATGAGATATTCTCTCATAATTACTTTTTTTATTTAGTTAAATAATATTTAATTAATTATAGACACTTTTCTTATTTAATTAAATAACTTCATTTAATTAATTAGGAATGGCTTCTCATTTAATTAAATAACTTTGTTTAATTAATTAGAAGTAAGTACTCCATTTAATTAAATAATTTTGTTTAATTATTTTTAAATTCTTTTCGAAATTAGTCAACTCAAGTCAACTGTGGTTCAATCTGGTCAACTTTTGGTCAAACTTGATATTTGCATATGTGAATATGAGCAAATGTGAGTATGAATTCCAGCAACAATTTGATGCAAATTCTCACTCAACTTTTCAAAATGAAGAGATGAGGGTCTCTTAAATATACTTTCCTCGAATTCATCAACGGTTGAGATCGATTTCAATCAACGGTCAGGATTAAAGGTGAAGTTCGGTCATAAATGGACATTTCCAAATTAAAGGGAGTTAACAGATTTAATTTGAGTAAAATAATGAGTTAACTGATTCAATTTGAGTAGAAAAAAGAGTCAGCTAATTTAACTCATTTTTTATCAATAGTGAATTGGAAATTTCCCTTTTTGAACTGAAGAGAGATTTTGTTGAGATATTTAATTTAATAAAATGAGATATGCTCTCATAATTACTTTTTCTATTGAATTAAATAATCTTTAATTAATTATGGACACTTTTTTTATTTAATTAAATAACTTCATTTAATTAATTAGCAATGGCTTCTAATTTAATTAAATAACTTTGTTTAATTAATTAGAAGTAAGTACTCCATTTAATTAAATAATTTTATTTAATTATTTTAAAATTCTTTTCGAAACTAGTCAACTCAAGTCAACCGTGGTTAAATCTGGTTAACTTTTGGTCAAACTTGATCTTTGCGTACGTGAATATGAGAAAATGTGAGTATGAATTCCAGCAACAATTCAATGCAAATTTTCATTCAACCTTTCAAAATGAAGAGATGAAGATCTTTTAAATAGAATTTTCTGAAATTCATCAACGGTTGAGATCGATTTAAATCAACGATCAGGATTAAAGGTGAAGTTTAGTCATAAAGGGAGATTTCCAAATTAAAGGGAGTTAACAGATTTAATTTGAGTAAAATAAGGAGTTAACTGATTCAATTTGAGTAGAAAAATGAGTCAATTGATTTAACTCATTTTTTATCAATAGTGAACTGGAAATTTCCCTTCTTGAACTAAAGAGAGATTTTGTTGAGATATTTAATTTCATAAAATGAGATATGCTCTCTTAATTATTTTTTCTATTTAATTAAATAATCTTTAATTAATTAAAGACACTTTTCTGATTTAATTAAGTAACTTTATTTAATTAATTAGATATGGCTTCTCATTTAATTAAATAGCTTTGTTTAATTAATTAGAAGTAAGTACTTCATTTAATTAAATAATTTTGTTTAATCATTTCAAAATTCTTTTCGAAACTAGTCAAATCAAGTCAACTATGGTTAAATTTGGTCAACTTTTGGTCAAACTTAATCTTTGCGTATGTGAATATTAGGAAATGTGAATCTGAATTCCAACAACAAATCGATGCAAATTCTCATTCAACCTTTCAAAATGAAGAGATGAGGGTCTCTTAAATAGACTTTCTTGGAATTCATCAATGCTTGAGATCTATTTCAATCAACGGTCAGGATTAAAAGTGAAGTTCAGTCATAAAGGAAGATTTTCAAATGAAAGGGAGTTAACAGTTTTAATTTGAGTAAAATAACGAGTTAAGTGATTCAATTTGAGTAGAAAAAGGAGTCAACTGATTTTACTCATTTTTGATCAATAGTGAATTGGAAATTTCCCTTTTTGAACTGCAGAGAGATTTTGTCGAGATATTTAATTTAATAAAATGAGATATGCTCTCTTAATTACTTTTTCTATTTAATTAAATAATCTTTAATTAATTAGAGACACTTTTTTATTTAATTAAATAACTTCATTTAATTAATTAGGAATGGCTTCTCATTTAATTAAATAACTTTGTTTAATTAATTAGAAGTAAGTACTTCATTTAATTAAATAATTTCATTTAATTATTTCAAAATTCTTTTCAAAACTAATCAACTCAAGTCAACCGTGGTTAAATCTGGTCAAGTTTTGGTCAAACTTGATCTTTAGGTATGTGAATATGAGCAAATGTGTGTATGAATTCCAGTAAAAATTCAATGCAAATTTTCATTCAACCTTTCAAAATGAAGAGATGAGGGTCTCTTAAATAGACTTTCTTGGAATTCATCAACGGTTGAGATCAATTTCAATCAACGGTCAGGATTAAAGGTGAAGTTCAGTCATAAAGGGACATTTTCATATTAAAGGGAGTTAACAAATTTAATTTCAGTAAAATAAGGAGTTAATTGATTCAATTTGAGTAGAAAAAGCAGTCAACTGATTTAACTCATTTTTTATCAATAGTGAATTAGAAATTTCCCTTTTTGAACCGAAGACAGATTTTGTTGAAATATTTAATTTCATAAAATGAGATAGGCTCTCATAATTACTTTTTCTATTTAATTAAATAATCTTTAATTAATTAAAGACACTTTTCTTATTTAATTAAATAACTTCATTTAATTAATTATGAATAGCTTCTCATTTAATTAAATCACTTTTTTTAATTAATTAGAAGTAAGTACTCCATTTAATTAAATAATTTCATTTAATTTTTTTAATTTTTTTTTGAAACTAGTCAACTCAAGTTAACCATGGTTAAATATGGTCAACTTTTGGTCAAACTTGATCTTTGCGTATGTGAACATGAGCAAATGTGAGTATGAATGCCAATAACAACTCAATGTAAATTCTCATTCAACCTTTCAAAATGAAGAGATGAGGGTCTCTTAAATAGACTTTCCTGGAATTCATCAACGGTTGAGATCGATTTCAATCAATGGTCAGGATTAAAGGTGAAGTTCAGTCATAAAATGAGATTTTCAAATTAAAGGGAGTTAAGAGATTTAATTTGAGTAAAATAAGGAGTTAACTAATTCAATTTGAGTAGAGAAAGGAGTCAACTGATTCAACTCATTTTTTATCAATAGTGAACTGTAAATTTCTCTTTTTGAATTGAAGAGAGATTTTGTTGAGATATTTAATTTAAAAAAATGAGATATGCTCTCATAATTACTTTTTCTATTTAATTAAATAATCTTTAATTAATTAGAGACACTTTTCTTATTTAATTAAATAAGTTCTTTTTGAAACTAGTCAACTCAAGTCAACCATGGTTAAATTTGGTTAACTTTTGGTCAAACTTGATCTTTGCGTATGTGAATATGAGCAAATGTGAGTATGAATTCCAGCAACAATTCGATGCAAATTCTCATTCAATATTTTGAAATGAAGAGATGAGGGTCTCTAAAATAGACTTTTCCTGAAATTCATCAACGGTTGAGATAGATTTCAATCAACGGTCAGGATTAGAGGTGAAGTTCGTTCATAAAGGGAGATTTCCAAATTAAAGAGAGTTAACAAATTTAATTTTAGTGAAATAAGGAGTTAACTTATTCAATTTGAGTAGAAAAAGTAGTTAACTGATTTAACTCATTTTTGGTCAATAGTGAACTGGAAATTTCCCCTTTTGAACTGAAGAGAGATTTTTTTGAGATATTTAATTTAATAAAATGAGATATGCTCTTATAATTTGTAGTGCCTACCCTGATTCACATCTTTTTTGGACATTGTTATCATCAGACTGTGATAGACTAGTTTTATGTTGATGGATTAGTGGTATTGTTTTGACAGTATCAGACATTATGTTATGGATTCAGTGGTTATATGATGAGATCATTTAGATTTTACATTTCATGCATACATGATAATCATTATACTATTTTCAGTAATTATTGATGATTAGATGGATGGTTTATTATCTTATATGTTTTATTATGGATACTTACCTCATACTTGCATGTGTATGGTGTGCGTATTTTCTTGTTGTATGGCATTTTTAATGTGGTTAAGGAAGGGAGTCGTAGTCACCTGCTTAGTCAGGATCTACACGATGCACCACTTCCTGCCATTGTCTATTTAGCTTAGCATTATATATATTATATGTACATGCATGGTTTTTCTGCAGGTTGTAGGTACCGGGTATCAACTTCCCTGAATTGCCAGGATGAGCGTACCCTATTATACTATCTCAATGATAAGAGAAGGGAGATAAATTCTCAAATCCAAATCCCGAACCTTTATGCTAATTGTCCTAGTGAGGTAGGACAAGTATCTAGATATTTTACCCGCCGAATGTGTTGGATGACATAATTCATGATTTTTAACCCTTTAGACTAATTTTGAGTGATTTTCTCTATGATGGGTTTTCATATTTTATCTTGGAGGTCTATGGTGAATTTTCTATTAATTAAGTCTTAATAAATGGATTTAATTAATATATTAATTATTTGAGAAGATTAATATAAAATATCATGTTATTTGATATTTTGATTGTAATTAATTAAATGTGAATTATTGAGAAAAAATGAATTAAATAAAAAAGAATTAGAAATTTTTAAAAATAATAATAAAGTAATAAATAAATAATAATAATAAAAGTTATAAAAGTTAAAATGAAAGTTATAAATATTTAAATAGAAATTATATAAATAGTGAATTGGAGTTATAAGCTTGCATTGGAGTTAGCGCACTTCTCTATTTCTCAAGTGTCAACAACACGGGGGTTAGTGCATCAATTAAGCACATGGTGTCTACAACCCTAAGGCTCATCTTGAAGGTTGGAAAAGACCCATGCATAGTTGGTGACACCTTCCAGTTGTTTCTAGAAGCATTCTAGCTGTTTCTTGAAAGCCTTTTATATTCAGGTATTCATAGAAGCTTAGACATAGCGTTTGGAGTGCAATTGGAGCATTGGAGGACTCAAAAATTCTAAAAAAGGGAGAAGCTTGCTCTACAAATTTTTTGAGGAAGAGCGATTTAGCATCAAAATTCGGGTAGATTCTTGTGATTTTACTTATGCTATTTTCGCATCATGCATTCCCTGTCTTCTTCGTGTCTTCCATATGTCTTCTGAGAAGTTTCATATTTATATATGTGGGTAGATTAATTTAATTGGAGAACTTTATATGCATTCTATATTGCAAATATCTTATTCTTAATTGTAGATATAATCTTTGTGAAAAACATATATGGTTATATATTCAGATCTGCATACATGTACATATATATAAATATATATTTATCTATATGCATATGTATACATTTATTATGAATCTATTATAAAATTTGAATATATATACATACATACATATATATATATATATATATATATATATATATATATATATATATATATATACACACATACATATACATACATACATATATATATGTATATATGTGTGTATATATATATACTGATATATATATACATATATACCTATGTATATTTATATATAATGCACCAAATTGAGCAATTAATAAAATCACAGTGAAAATTTATCAATTTGCATCGTGATTTGTATCGCATGAAGCAAAGTTTAATATGTCGTGGGCACGTTTCATACCCCACACCGGTGGAAGGCAGAGGCCTGTCATCGCAGGTCTGCGACGACAGGGGTACCACGTACCCGCTATCGGCGCAGTGCCTGCAACTACAGGTACTGCGTACCATAGCATAAGTTTGGTGGGGGGGGGGGGGGTTTAATTGATGTTAATGATATGCAAAAAAATAACAATAACATTTATGTTAAAACGTTTACATACAATTGGATTCTAATATGGTGTAAATTGAAATTGTTAATTCGATTTAATAAAAACGTAATACATATGTATGTATATATATATATATATATATATATATATATATATATATATATATATATATATATATATATATATATATATATATATATATATATATATATATACATACATACATACATGCATACATACATACATACATGTATGTATGTGTGTGTGTGTGTGTGTGTGTGTGTATATATATATATATATATATATATATATATATATGTATGTATATATATATGTATGTATATATATATATATGTATATATATATATGTGTATGTATATATATATATATATATATATATATATATATATATATATATATATATATGAAATATGTAAATATGTTATTTGTAAATTTAAGTTGTTATTTGATCAATGGCTTATATTGATGGTTTATTTTCATAAGGTGACTCTTTAATAATTTTCAACTATTTAATAATTTAAATGTTTTAAATTATTAAATAAGGAATTGATAGTTGGGTGGGGGATGTATCAAACCAATGTTATTAATTGGAAAATGGTTTTTTTAGTTCTAATAAGGAAAACTTTTATTCAAAACAATATATGTGTTCCTCCATTCATTCTTCAGATTTGGAAACATAAACTGAGATCTCTACATTTAAACTCAAGTTGTGAAACCAAAACATGTGTCTACATTGTGTATTTTTTATGCTATTATTTTGGGTTTTGGGTTGACTAGTGTTGACCAGTATAGGACGTCTACCAGAGGCTTGGGGGTTATGTGATTGTGGTGACATGATAATGTTTTAATCTTGATCTTTTTAAATCCAACCATGGTTATGTGATGGAATGCTCTATGTATTGGTTGTGATTACTGATTGTTATAGTTGAGATTCTTATGTATGAGACACTTGAATTAACCATTATTTTGGTCATCGATCAGTTATCCTTGGTTATTTTTCTACTCGCCATGATAAGACTGTTATGTGGATTTATTTTGATGATGTCATGATGTGACATGTTTGACTCAACCATTTTTGGAGTCTTCGATTAGTATGATTGAGATATATATTTTGGTTATTGAGAATCATTGGATATTTGATTATCAGTGATACTTCAGTTGCCAATAGAGAGTTGTTGTGTTCATGATTTTTTATGGATGTTGCTCATGGTGATTTGATGCTTTTATGCATATTTGATGATTTTATGGATTATCTTTTGTGATTTTGAGATTTATGAGTCCATAAGCATTAGGGTAGGATATCTGCATGTAGTGACAGGAAGTGGTTTGCAATGGGGGCCAGGGCCCTAAGAGGCTGCCAGGGTAACTCATTGTAAGTTGGATTAATAAGTACTAGGGTAACTTGTACGTGATAATTGCGATGACACTTTCCCACTTGCATAGTAGGTTCCTACATGTCATTGTGTGCCTCTGGAGATTAGATGTCAGATTTTGTGTTCGGAACCTTTGAGTTAGTATACTTTTAGGATTCCTAGACTTATAGAGATATGTACTCTATGATTTTGATAGCCTACTTGGGACTTGAGATTATCTCCTTAGCATGGTGGGAGTGGACCACTTAGGTACCACGCGGTCGGGTGGTAGTGTATTTTCCACTCTTATCATTTTTAGATTCATTGGGACATCATGGCTGATGCATCCTTCGTGATGGTGGAAATGTATCCTTTTTCATTGATGATTTGCATATGTTAGATGATGTTATCTTATGCTTTTATTTACATGTTAGATTACTTTTTACATATGATGTTGTGTTTATTAGGAGTGACATTCCTACTATGTAATACCGATGATCTCTTCGGTGATTTGGAATGTTACGCACGGAGGGATGGCTAGGATCCATGATGGTCTAATGATTCTATTAACAGTTGGGAGGAACCGTGCACTTAGTTTATTATGTTGATCTATATGATGGATGTATATGTTTCTATGATGATGTATCATGTGTATCATGTGACTATCTCTACTTTGATGTATCATGGATTAGAATAGGATGATGTACCTTATTCTATGTATGTATATTCTTTTGAGCTTGTCATACCCTATGACATGTACAGTGGATGATTAAGTATTTGAAATGTAATGTATAAACATTGGACTTATCACTATTATTTCATGTGGATGTTGTACTAGAAGGATTCATGTATGTAATTCAATGTTAAGGGATCTTAAAGAATGTAATCTATTATTTAAGTTATGATTAATTTCAGATGGACATTACTATTGCTTCCGTTATTGTGCATAAGTTATCTGTGATGTTTACTTCTATGAAAGAAAAAAAATGCTACTAAAATTAGTGAAATTCTAGGTTAATTCTTTGGATCCCTTGGCGGGGCATTACATTTGGTATCAAAGCCTGAGTTTCTACATTGGGAGCTCTGGGTATTCTGAAACAACTAGAACTTTGAACTATTAAGTGTAATTTCCAAACTTGATCTAGGTGAATTAAAACATGACTCAAACTATTACTTGAATATTTTTCATACTTCAACACTTAGTTTCAAAACTGGAAATTTTTAACTTAAACCTAGACATAGAACTAAACTTAGTACCTTGTACTATTGTAGGATGGTATCTGGGACTAGGTCTTCTATTAGAGGCTGTGGATGTGGCAAAACTATCAGTGTCCATGGGTCTGCCCATGAGGGATCAGCTCATGTAGAGAGTACAGAAGAGCACTCTAGTAGGCAGCAGGAAGAGAGCCGTAGAGAGGACCAAGCTGAGTCTGAAGAGGTCGGTTTGAGTCAGATGATGCAGACTATTCTAGAACATCTACCTCCTATTCAAGAATAGCTTAAAGTGCATCAGACAGAACAAGAGCATAGACCCAGATCTAGAAGTCCTCGGAAGGATCGTCAGAGGTCCATTTTGTCCACTTAGATGAAGGATCTTTCAAGGTCCAAGATCAAGCCTTTCAATGGGCAAGGTTCTGGTTATGTGGCCGAATAGTGGCTTATCTCTCTCGATAGGATTTTTGCCATGTAGGAGTTCGACAACAATGTTAAGGCAAGGTTTGCAATCACTAATCTAGAGAATTTTGGGGCCACTTGGTGGACGATAGAGGAGAAGAATTTGGGAATCGATATGAGTAGTGTTACATGGGAGTTATTCCTAGAGAGTTTTCGTGAACGATTCCTACCAAAGGAATGGAAACAACAAAGGGCTGATGAATTTCATGATCTCAGATAGTAAACTTTGTCAGTGATGAGTATGAGCATAAGTTTTATGAACTTATGCCTTTTTCAGGGTTCAGGAAAAATTCAACTCAGTTGACACAACATTTTATTAGGGGTTTGAATAACTGTATTATTGGGGGAGTTAAGGTATTTGAGCCAAAAACCCTCAAGGATGCAGTGCATCGAGCTATCCTTGTTGAGAAAAGTGTCAACCTTAGGCAAGGTGGTTTTGTAGGAGCGCCAGCAACATCAAGATCTAAAAGAAACTACAATTCAGGTGATAACAAGAAGTTTTCTTTTTCTAAGGGGAAACAGTTTCAGCAGCAGTCTCAACAGACACAGCAATAGAAGGGCTCAAATTCTAAGGCTCAAGGCGGTGGCAAAGGTTCTAAAACCAAGAACAACCGCAATGATCAACACAATAAATAGAATCAGTTCAATTAGCCAGCTCATATTAGCTAGTCTTTTGTGAGCTCAGGCATGGACTAGCTTGGATCTCATAGAGCCAATATAGATTGTAGGAAGAAGATCATTTTGTGCCAAGATGACCAAGGGAATGATGTGAAGATAGTTGGGATACTGAGGCCTATATCTCTGTGGATCATTTCTGCTATGCAATGGAAGCAAAGTTTTCGTAAGGGATGTTAGATATTTGTTGTTATGGTAAATGATCTTGATGAGGAAGATCCTATGAGGAAGACTTTGGATCACCCAATTTTGCAAGAGTACGCAGATGTTTTTCCAAGTGAGATTCTAGGCATGCCTCCAAAGAGAGATATTGACTTTAGTATTGATCTTATTCATGGAGTGGAGCTTATCTCTAAAGCTCCTTATCGCATGACTACATAGGAATTGGGTGAGCTACATCTTCAGCTAGAGGAACTTCTGGCCAAAGGGAGCATTTGACCTAGTGTATCACCATGGGGAGCTCTAGTGCTCTTTGTGAAGAAGAAAGATGATTCTTTGTGCCTTTGTATTGACTATAGACAGCTGAATAAGGTGACTATTAAGAATATGTATCCTTTGCCTAGGATTGATGACTTATTCGATTAGATCAAGGGAGCTACAGTATTCTCCAAAATTGATCTTAAGTCAGGATACCACCAACTTCGCATTAAGGAAGAAAATATTCAGAAGATGGCTTTTCGAACTCGTTATGGGCATTATGAGTTCACAGTGGTACCTTTTGGATTGACTAATGCTCCATCAGTTTTCATGAGTTTGATGAATGGTGTGTTTCGATCTTATCTGGATAGGTTTTTACTCATGTTTCTTGATGACAAATTGATATATTCTAAGACTCAGAAGGAGCATGAGGAACACCTGCGGTTGGTTTTGCAGTGTTTAAGGGACAATCAGCATTATGCTAATGCAGCTAAGTGCGAATTCTTTAAAATGGAGATTCAGTATTTAGGGCATGTTATTTCAGGTGATGGTATTTCAATGGATCCTGCAAAGATTTAGGCGATAATAGATTGGCCGACACTGACTAATGTGTCAAAGATTCATAGTTTCATGGGTTTAGCTAGTTATTATCGTAGATTTGTCCAAAACTTCTCTAGGATAGCACATCCTATCACCTCTCTTCAAAGGAAAGGAAAGAAGTTCGTATGGATAGAGAAATGTCAGGAAGCTTTCTAGAAGCTCAAAGAGCTTTTGACCAGTGCACCGATTCTAGCTGTACCGGATCCAGAAGGTGATTTCATGGTATGTACAGATGCTAATATTTTCAAAGGAGGACATAAGCCTCGAATTAAGTTGGATGTAAAGTTTGACTTACCAAAATATTGTGGAGAGTTAAATGCTGAGAAACTAGATGACTGGATTCAGCAAGTAGATGTCTACTATAGAGTTCAAAACCTTGTAGATGATGTTGATAGAATTTAGTTAGCCACTCTTCGTTTAGGTGATGTAGCCCTAACTTGGTGGGAGAGTAGGTCTCGGGATGAAACTTCACAACATGGTAAGTTTAGTTTATCTTGGTCAGAATTTGTTACTGCTTTAAAAAAGCAACTCTACCCCCTAGGCCATATGCAACAGTTAATGATGAACTGACAACATTTTAGGCAAGGGAGAGGTTAGTCTGTCCAGGATTACACCCATGAATTTTGCAAAAAGGCTATTTCATTAAATGTCGCATTGTATACCCAGGACACCTTACTCAAGTATATAGGTGGTCTTCACTCTTACCTAAGGCATTCTATTGTTGTCCTGAATCCTTGTAATTTGGATGAAGTATGTGTCCAGGCAACACATTTAGAATCAAGGGGTAAGGGTACTTTCATTGATAAGTCTGATAAAAAGCCATCTAAGTCTGAGGAAAAGTCCAAAGGAAAAGGAAAGGGTAAAAAGAAAACAATAGTAAAGAAAGAGGGTGAGAAACCCACATGCCCACATTGCAAGAAAGAAGGCATGATGATTCTAAGTGCTGGAAGTTACATCCTGAAAAGAGGCCAAAGCGATATGGTGGAAACAAAGGTGAACAGAAAATTTTTGCTGTAATTCAACAAGATCTTGGATCTGAATCCGGAGATGAGACAAAGATTGTTGCTACTGGGATTCAAGGTAAAGGAAAAGGTATATCTCTTTCATCAGCTCCAAGTTCTTCTAGCATAAGTGCAAGTACAAGTAAAGAATCTTCTCCTAAGAATGATAAGCAAAGGAATGAATTATTTCACATTCGAGTTGTTATCAAGCATAATAAGGTTGATACATTATTCGATATGGGTTCCCAAGTTAATTTTATATCTGAGGAAGTTGTTAAAAAGCTTAACTTGACTACAACACCTCATCCAAAACCATACCCTCTTAGATGGGTTTGCGATGATGCACAGTTACAGGTAACTAAAAAATGCAAGTTAAGATTTGCTATCACTGCAAACTTTGTAGATGAGGTAGAAGCTGATGTAGTCCCTTTAGATATATGTGGTCTTGTACTTGGGAGTCCCTATTTGTTTGATCGTCAAGCTATCTTTTATAGGGGGGAAAATAAATATCATTTTTTTAAAGACAAGATTGAATACATTGTATGGGCACATAAGGTTAAGACTAATCTAGCATTAGTCAATGCTGGTCAAATGAAAAGGCTAGTCAACTCTAGTAAGAATTTTGTGTTAATGCTTGTAAAAGCCAAAGAAGATGAAACATCTAAGGCATTTATGGGATGTGATCCAAAAAATAAATCTGAAATGGTCAAAGTTATTTCCGCTTACGATGACTTGTTTCAGGAACCAAAAGGATTGCCTCCTAAGAGAGAGATACAACATGAGATTCAGTTGCAGCAAGATGCACCACTTCCTAATATCGGCATGTACCATTTATCAGTCTTGCAGAATGAAGAAATCAAAAAGCAAGTTCAAGAGTTGGTTGAGAAAGGAGTTATTCGTCCTAGTACTTCTCCTTGTGGTTCTCCTATTGTGTTGGTTCCAAAGAAAGATGGGACTTGGAGAATGTGTATTGACTACAAGGCTCTGAACAAGATAATGGTAAAGAATAGGTACCCTCTTCCTAGAATTGATGATTTACTTGATCAGTTGAAACATGCAATTTATTTCACTAAGCTAGACTTATGTAGTGGATATCATCAAATAAGAATTACAGAAAGTGATATTTGGAAAACTGCTTTTAAGACAAAACAAGGACTTTTTGAGTGGTTGGTCATGCCATTTGGGCTTTGTAATGCACCAACTACATTCATGAGAGTCATGAATGATGTCTTTCGCCCCTTTATTGATGATTTTGTCATAGTCTATTTAGATGATATTCTTGTATTTAGTAAGTCTTGGGATGATCATGTAATTCATGTAAAGAAAGTATTTGAAATACTGAGAAAAGAAAAACTATATGTAAAGATGTCAAAATGCAAATTTGCAAAGACATCCTTAGTGTACTTAGGCTATGTCGTAGGGAATGTTCAACTGAAAGTAGACCCTGCGAAGGTTGAATGTATTGTAAAATGGCCTAAGCCAAGTATAGTTACAGAAATCAGGAGTTTCTTAGGTGCAATTCAGTACTAGAGGAAGTTCATTGCAAATTTCTCTTTCATTGCATCACCATTGCATGCATTAACCAGTACCAAGGCAACTTTTCAGTGGGGAGGTCCGCAACAGAAGGCTTTCAACACTTTGAAGGAAAAGTTGAGCACCGCACCAGTTCTAGCTCTACCTAATTTACATCAACCATTTGAGATTGAGACAGATGCAAGCGGGTTTGCCATGGGAGTTGTACTCATGCAAGGAGATAAACCAGTCTGCTACCACTCTGAAACTTTTTCAGGAGCAGTAAGTAACTATCCTACATATGATAAAGAACTTTATGCTTTAGTTCAGAGTGTTAAAAAATGGAAGCACTACTTAATGGGAAAGGAAACTGTAATCCACACTGATTACCAACCACTACAATATTTGCACTCACAATCTAAGTTGCAACAAAGTAGGCACTTTAGGTGGATGGGTTTTCTGCAACAATTTCATTTGGTAATTAAGTATAAGAAGGGTTCCCATAACAAAGTAGCAGATATGCTCTCTAGGCCTCCTGTTCAGAATGCTTTGATAATCCTTCAAAATAGTTCTATGGTTCATAAAAGTTTTTAGTAACAATATGGTAATGACGAGAACTTTAACGATATCTATGCAGCTTTAATCCAGGGTAAACATGTAGAAGAGAAAGATTACTATGTGCAGGATAATTTGTTGTGCCACTTGGGAAAATTATGTATTCTTAGAAATGAACAAGCACATGTAATTTGTGAAGCACACACGTCGTTGATTGCAAGACATTTTGGGGTAAGTAAGACATTAGTTCAATTGCAGAAATATTGTTTCTGGCCTCGTATGTAGGAAATTGTCACCAAGTATATAAAAGGATGTGTAATGTGTGCAATCAGTAAACCAAGTAATAGGAAATTAGGTTTGTACACACCATTACCTGTACCATCCCATCCATGGGAAAGTGTATCTATGGACTTTGTGGGAGGTTTACCTATTTCTAGGAAGGGTCATGATTATTTGTATGTAGTAGTTGATCGGTTCAGCAAAATGTGTATTTTAATGCCTTGTAAAAAGCAAGTTACTACTGAACTGACCGCTCATTTTTACTTTCAAAATGTATGGGTTCATTTTGTGTTACCCACTTCTATTGTATCGGATCGAGATTCTCGATTCTTAGGGGAATTTTGGTCATCTTTATGGGGATTCATGGACACCAAGCTGACGAAGAGTACAGCCTTCCATTCGCAGACCGACCGACAGACAGAGGTAGTGAATAGGACAATTGTGCATCTACTTAGAGGCTATTGCAGCAAACATCCTAAGTTGTGGGATGAAAGTCTTCATTATGTGCAACATGCTTACAACCATGTGGCACACTCTTCTACAAAGAGGTCTCCTTTTGAGACTTGCTTTGGTTACTTGCCTAAGACACCAATGGATTTTGCTTTTGGGAAGGACAATGTTGTAGATGGACGTCATGATGCAGAAAAGGCTTTAAAGTTCATCCAGAAGGTCCAACCAATCCATCAAGCAGTAGAAGCACAATTAGAGCAGAGCCAAGAAAAATACAAGGCTCGCCATGATAAGCATCACATTGACCACCAATTCCAAGTTGGTGACAGAGTTTGGTTACATATCAGCAAGGAAAGAATGCAAGGTGAAGGAAGGAAGCTCAAAGCTATCAGGTATGGTCCTTTTGAGATCTTGGAAAAGATCGGTGCTAATGCTTTTTGCCTTAATCTTTCTCCATACATGCAAATTTACTCAGTTGTCAATGTTGAGAATCTAAAGTTGTATGAGCCTCCAATGATCTTGGATGAAGACATCAGTGTTCAGGTTCCATTAGTTGATGATCTTTCACCAGAGTATATGTCAAAATTGCCAGAAGATGTTATCCTAGACAGGAATGTCAGAACTTCACAAAGAGGACCAGTTGTGGGATTGAAGGGGATGCATCCAATCAAGGCACGATGGATGGAGATTGGTAAAGTGAGGAAACTATACCCTCACCTTCTTTCTGAGTAAGCCAAACTTTCGATGGTCTGAAAGCTCCTCAGTGGGGAGGCTCGATCCAGGGGATACTTTTGTCAAAATTGATGTATCTCCAAAACTCCAAAAATCAACATCAGATTAAACTCCTTGAAATTCTAGACCCAATGCAATTTGAACGGACAAACACGGAGTCCATATGCAAAAGTTATGGTCAGTCAAAGGTTGGTCAAACTGAGAACGCAGGGCATCAAAAGGTGAAAAAATAATCATCTCCAAAGTGATCAACAATGGATTTCAAAGCAAAGATCTCATCAAGAGCTTTCCAGCGGTGTTCGTTTCATCAAAATCGGAGTCCGTATGTGAAAGATATAATAGTTTGAATTTGTTGAGACAAAAAGGACCCAGATGATGTTAGCATGACACCATCATGCTGACGTGACAGCTAGAAGTTGGCTAGAAACCAAAAAAAGAAAAAAAACATTTAAAAAAAAAAAGAGTTGTGATATTTGAACCCACAACCAATTACCTCCAAAACCATTAGTCTAACCACTATGCCATGCATGGATTTCATAACATATTGGCAGCAACATGTTTTTAACCATTGACTACCGCTAGTTTCAAAGAAGGAGGACTACCAGCGGGGTTGGAACCCCCGACCGGCGGTTCCCATAAAAGGTGACTGGCCTTTGCGCTATTTTAACGCTTAAATATTATTTTGCACTGGTTTTTATTTAACCTTAGCCAAAATCCGCCAACCTTAGTAAAATAAGGTTATTTGTTACTATTTTGACCCCAAAATTAACATAAGCCAAATTTGTTAAAAATGACTAACAAGTTATTCCGAGAGGGGAATTAATTGAAGGGGTTATTTTTGTAAATTGTTGTTATAGCCTTATTTTGGCTAATTTTTGCGTATAAAAAAAGGGCGTTAAGGGACTCTTAGGAATAAGAAAAAGGAGAGAACGTCCAAGTGCTGAGTATAAGGGAGATTTTTGAAGTGCTTATTCTTGTACTTTAAAATAGCATGATGTTGTTTTACTTCAAAGGAATGACTTTGTAAACATTTGTACCTCATTTTTGGAGATAATCGGATCGGTCCCCCTATTGGAGCAGGACCCAGAGACGTAGTCCATACGGATGAACTCCGAGATCAAATTGTTTGCGTCTTCTTTCTCTCATTGTCTCTTTTATCAACTTAATCTTGTTGTTCTCTTATTTTATTTACGTTAATTTGATTCATTAAAGGTTTTAAATTAACTTTATGTAATCAGTTAGCATTCCTTTGTAATAGTCCTAGATTCCTCTGTAATCAGTTGCCAATAGAGAGCTGTTGTGTTCATGATTTTCTATGGATGTTGCTCAGGGTGATTTGATACTTTTATGCATATTTGATGATTTTACGGATTATCTTTTTTGATTTTTAGATTTATGAGTCCATGAGCATTAGGGTAGGATATCTGCATGTAGTGACGGGAAGAGGCTTGCAATGGGGGCCGAGGCCCTAAGAGGCTGCCAAGGTAACTCATTGTAAGTTGGATTAATAAGTGATAACATTCACACCTAATACTAACTGAATCAACCTAAAAAGATAAGTGTTTTGTTCTCGCCCATGCCTTGAGCACTTGTACAGGCTAGGATGAGAGTAGTGAGACACATGGTTGCGACCTTGCATTCCGTAGTATGCCTCGTCAGTATGAGAGGATACTAGTGGCTGCATGAAATCAGTATGGACCCGTGGAGATTAGATGTCAAATTTTGTGTTTGGAACCTTTGAGTTAGTATACATTTAGGATTCCTGGACTTCTGAGATATGTACTATGTGATTTTGATAGCCTACTTAGGACTTGAGATTATCTCCTTAGCACGGTGGGAGTGGACCACTTAGGTACAACACGGTCGGGTGGTAGTGTATTTTCCACTCTTATCATTTTGAGATTCATTGAGACATCATGGCTGATGCGTCCTTCATGATGGTGGATATGTATCCTTTTTCATTGATGATTTGCATATGTTAGATGATGTTATCTTATGCTTTTATTTGCATGTTAGATTACTTTTTAGATATGATGTTGTGTTTATTAGGAGTGGCATTCCTACTATGTAATACCGATGATCTCTTCGATGATTTGGAATGTTACGCACAGAGGGATGGCTAGGATCCACGATGGTCTAGTGATGCTATTGACGGTTGGGAGGAACCGTGCACTTAGTTTATTATGTTGATCTATATGATTGATGTATATGTTTCTATGATGATGTATCATGTGTATCATGTGACTATCTCTACTTTGATGTATCATGGATTAGAAAAGGATGATGTACCTTATTCTATGTATGTATATTGTTTTGAGCTTGTCATACCTTGTGACATGTACAGTGGATGATTAAGTATTTGAAACGTAATGTATAAACATTGGACTTATCACTATTATTTCATGTGGATGTTGTACTAGATGGATTCATGTATGTAATTCAATGTTAAGGGATCTTAAAGAATGTAATCTATTATTTAAGTTATGATTAATTTCAGATGGACATTACTATTGCTTCCGTTATTGTGCATAAGTTATCTGTGATGTTTACTTATATGAAAAAAAACTGTTACTAAACTTAGTGAAATTAAAGGTTAATTCTTTGGATCCTTTGGCGGGGCATTACATAATTACTTTTTCTATTTAATTAAATAATTTTTAATTAATTAGAGACACTTTTCTTATGTAATTAAATAACTTCATTTAATTAATTAGAAGTAAGTACTTCATTTAATTAAATAATTTCATTTAATTATTTCAAAATTCTTTTCGAAACTAGTCAACTCAAGTCAACCGTGGTTAAATTTGGTCAACTTTTGGTCAAACTTGATCTTTGCGTATGTGAATATTTGAAAATGTTAGTATGAATTCCAACAACAATTTGATGCAAATTCTCATTCAACCTTTCAAAATGAAGACATGAGGGTCTCTTAAATAGACTTTCCTAGAATTCATCAATGGTTGAGATCGATTTCAATCAATGGTCAGGATTAAAGGTTAAATTCAGTCATAAAAGGAGATTTTCAAATTAAAGGGAGATAACATATTTAATTTGGGTAAAATAAGGAGTTAACTGATTCAATTTGAGTAGAAAAAAGGAGTTAACTGATTTAACTCATTTTTGATCAATAGTGAACTGGAAATTTTCCTTTTTGAACTGAAGAGAGATTTTATTGAGATATTTAATTTAATATAATGAGATATGCTCTCATAATTACTTTTTCTATTTAATTAAATAATCTTTAATTAATTAGAGGCACTTTTCTTATTTAATTAAATAACTTCATTTAATTAATTAGGAATGGCTTCTAATTTAATTAAACAACTTTGTTTAATTAATTAGAAGTACTCCACTTAATTAAATAATTTTTTTAATTATTTCAAAATTCTTTTCAAAACTAGTCAACTCAAGTCAACCATGGTTAAATCAAGTCAACTTTTGGTCAAACTTGATCTTTGCGTATGTGAATATGGGCAAATGTGAGTATGAATTCCAGCAACAATTCGATGCAAATTCTCATTCAAACTTTCAAAATGAAGAGATGAGGGTCTCTTAAATAGACTTTCCTGGAATTCATCAATGGTTGAGATCGATTTCAATCAATGGTCAGGATTAAATGTGAAGTTCAGTCATAAAGGGAGATTGCCAAATTAAAGGGAGTTAACAGATTTAATTTGAGTAAAATAAGGAGTTAACTGATTCAATTTGAGTAGAAAAAGGAGTTAACTCATTTAACTCATTTTTGATCAATAGTGAAATGGAAATTTCCCCTTTTGAAATGAAGAGAGATTTTGTTGAGATATTTAATTTAATAAAATGAGATATGCTCTCATAATTAGTTTTTCTATTTAATTAAATAATCTTTAATTAATTAGAGTCACTTTTCTTATTTAATTAAATAACTTCATTTAATTAACTAGGAATGGCTTCTCATTTAATTAAATACCTTTGTTTAATTAATTAGAAGTAAGTACTCCATTTAATTAAATAATTTTGTTTAATTATTTCAAAATTCTTTTCGAAACTAGTCAACTCAAGTCAACTGTTGTTAAATCTGGTCAAGTTTTGGTCAAACTTGATCTTTGCGTATGTGAATATGAGCAAATGTGAGTATGAATTCTAGCAACAATTCGATGTAAATTTTCATTCAAACTTTCAAAATGAAGAGATGAGGGTCTGTTAAATAGACTTTCCTGGAATTCATCAACGGTTGAGATCGATTTCAATCAACGGTCAGGATTAAAGGTGAAGTTCAGTCATAAAGGGAGATTTCCAAATTAAAGGGAGCTAATAGATTTAATTTGGGTAAAATAAGGAGTTAACCGATTCAATTTGAGTAGAAAAAGGAGTTAACTTATTTAACTCATTTTTTATCAATAGTGAACTGGAAATTTTTCTTTTTGAATTGAAGAGAGATTTTGTTGAGATATTTAATTTAAAAAAATGAGATATGCTCTTATAATTACTTTTTCTATTTAATTAAATAATCTTTCATTAATTAGAGGCACTTTTCTTATTTAATTAAATAACTTCATTTAATTAATTAGGAATGGTTTCTCATTTAATTAAATACCTTTGTTTAATTAATTAGAAGTAAGTACTCCATTTAATTAAATAATTTTGTTTAATTATTTCAAAATTCTTTTCGAACCTACTCAACTCAAGTCAACCATGGTTAAATCTAGTCAACTTTTGGTCAAACTTGATCTTTGCGTATGTGAATATGAGCAAATGTGCGTATGAATTCTAGCAACAATTCAATGCAAATTCTTATTCAACCTTTCAAAATGAATAGATGAGGGTCTCTTAAATAGACTCTCCTAGAATTCATCAACGGTTGAGATCGATTTTAATCAACGGTCAGGATTAAATGTGAAGTTCACTCATAAAGTGAGATTTCCAAATTAAAAGGAGTTAACAGATTTAATTTGAGTAAAATAAGGAGTTAACTGATTCACTTTGAGTAAAAAAAGGAGTCAATTGATTTAACTCATTTTTTATCAATACTGAACTAGAAATTTCCCTTTTTGAACTTGATCTTTGCATATGTGAATATGAGCAAATGTGAGTATATATTCCAGCAACAATTTGATGCAAATTCTCATTCAACCTTTCAAAATGAAGAGATAAAAGTCTCTTAAATAGACTTTCCTGGAATTCATCAACGGTTGAGATCTATTTAAATCAACAGTCAGGATTAAAGGTGAAGTTCAGTCATAAATGGAGATTTTCAAGTTAAAGGGAGCTAAGAGATTTAATTTGGGTAAAATAAGGAGAAAACTGATTCAATTTGAGTAGAAAAAGGAGTTAACTGATTTAACTCATTTTTGATCAATAGTGAACTGGAAATTTTCCTTTTTGAACTAAAGAGAGATTTTGTTGAGATATTTAATTTAATAAAATGAGACATCCTCTCATAATTACTTTTTCTATTTAATTAAATAATCTTTCATTAATTAGAGGCACTTTTCTTATTTAATTAAATAACTTCATTTAATTAATTAGGATGGCTTCTCATTTAATTAAATGCCTTTGTTTAATTAATTAGAAGTAAGTACTCCATTTAATTAAATAATTTTGTTTAATTATTTCAAAATTCTTTTCGAAACTAGTCAACTCAAATCAATCGTAGTTAAATCTGGTAAACTTTTGGTCAAACTTGATCTTTGCGTATGTGAATATGAGCAAATGTGAGTATGAATTCTAGCAACAATTCAATGCAAATTTTCATTCAACCTTTCAAAATAAAGAGATGAGGGTCTCTTAAATAGACTTTTCTGGAATTCATCAACAGTTGAGATCGATTTCAATCAACAGTCAGGATTAAACGTGAAGTTCAATCATAAAGGGAGATTTCCAAATTAAAGGGAGTTAACAGATTTAATTTGAGTAAAATAAGGACTTAACTGATTGAATTTGCGTAGAAAAAGGAGTCAACTGATTTAACTCATTTTTTTATCAATACTGAACTGGAAATTTCTCGTTTTGAACTGAAGAGGGATTTTGTTGAGATATTTAATTTAATAAAATGAGATATGCTCTCATAACTACTTTTTCTATTTAATTAAATAATCTTTAATTAATTAAAGGCACTTTTCTTATTTATTTAAATAACTTCATTTAATTAATTAGGAATGGCTTCTCATTTAATTAAATAACTTTTATTAATTAATTAGAAGTAAGTACTCCATTTAATTAAATAATTTCATTTAATTATTTCAAAATGCTTTTCGAAACTAGTCAACTCAAGTCAACAGTGGTGAAATCTGGTCAACTTTTGGTCAAACTTGATCTTTGCGTATGTGAATATGAGCAAATGTGAGTATGAATTCCAAAAATAATTCGATGCAAATTCTCATTCAACCTTTCAAAATGAAGAGATGAGGGTCTCTTAAATAGACTTTCTTAGAATTCATCAATAGTTGAAATCGATTTCAATTAACGGTCACGATTAAAGGTGAAGTTCAGTCAGAAAGGGAGATTTCCAAACTAAAGAGACTTAACAGATTTAATTTGAGTAAAATAAAGAGTTAACTGATTCAATTTGAGTAGAAAAAGAGTCAACTAATTTAACTCATTTTTTATCAATAGAGAACTTGAAATTTCCTTTTTTGAACTAAAGAGAGATTTTGTTGAGATGTTTAATTTAATAAAATGAGATATGCTCTCATAATTACTTTTTCTATTTAATTAAATAATCTTTAATTAATTAGAGACACTTTTGTTATTTAATTAAATAACTTTATTTAATTAATTAGGAATGGCTTCTCATTTAATTAAATAACTTTGTTTAATTAATTAGAAGTAAGTACTCCATTTAATTAAATAATTTTGTTTAGTTATTTCAAAATTCTTTTCAAAACTAGTTAACTCAAGTCAATCGTGGTTAAATCTGCTCAACTTTTGGTCAAACTTGATCTTTGCGTATGTGAATATGAGCAAATGTGAGTATGAATTCTAGCAACAATTCGACGCAAATTCTCATTTAACTTTTCAAAATGAAGAGATGAGGGTCTCTTAAATAGTGAACGGGAAATTTTTATCAATAGTGAACGGGAAATTTTCCTTTTTGAACTGAAGAGAGATTTTGTTGAGATATTTAATTTAATAAAATGAGATATACTCTCATAATTACTTTTTCTATTTAATTAAATAATCTTTAATTAATTAGAGTCACTTTTCTTATTTAAATAAATAACTTTATTTAATTAATTAGGAATGGCTTCTCATTTAATTAAATACCTTTGTTTAATTAATTAGAAGTAAGTACTCCATTTAATTAAATAATTTTGTTTAATTATTTCAAAAAAAAATTTGAAACTGGTCAACTCAAGTCAACCGTGGTTAAATCTGGTCAACTTTTGGTCAAACTTCATCTTTGCGTATGTGAATATGAGCAAATGTCAATATTAATTCTAGCAACAATTCGATGCAAATTCTCATTCAACCTTTCAAAATGAAGAGATGTGGGTTTCTTAAATAGACTTTTCTAGAATTCATCAACGGTTGAGATCGATTTCAATCAACGGTCTGGATGAAAGGTGAAGTTCAGTCATAAAGGTAGATTTCCAAATTAAAGGGAGCCAATAGATTTAATTTTGGTAAAATAAGGAGTTAACTGATTCAATTTGAGTAGAAAAAGGAGTTACTTGATTTAACTCATTTTTTATCAATAGTGAACTGAAAATTTCCTATTTTGAACTGAAGAGAGATTTTGTTGACATATTTAATTTATTAAAATAAGATATGCTCTCATAATTACTTTTTCTATTTAATTAAATAATCTTTAATTAATTAGAGGCACTTTTCTTATTTAATTAAATAACTTCATTTAAATAATTAGGAATGACTTCTCATTTAATTAAATACCTATGTTTAATTAATTAAAAGTAAGTACTCCATTTAATTATATAATTTTTTAAAATTATTTCAAAATTCTTTTCGAAACTAGTGAACTCAAGTTAACTGTAGTTAAATCTGGTCAACTTTTGGTCAACCTTGATCTTTGCGTATTAAATAAAGCCATTCCTAATTAATTAAGTTGAATGGGTCCTAATTAATTAAATAAAGCCATTCCTAATTAATTAAATAAAGCCATTTTGTTTATTTAAGTTCTCTTTATGACTGAACTTCACCTTTAATCCTGACCGCTGATTGAAATTGATCTCAACCGTTGATAAATTCCAGGAAAGTCTATTTAAGAGACCCTCATCTCTTCATTTTGAAAGGTTGAATGAGAATTTCCATCGAATTGTTGCTCAAATTCATACTCACATTTGCTCATATTCACATACGCAAAGATCAAGTTTGACCAAAAGTTGACCAAATTTAACCACAGTTGACTTGAGTTGACTAGTTTCGAAAAGAATTTTGAAATCATTAAACAAAATTATTTAATTAAATGGAGTACTTACGTCTAACTAATTAAACAAAGTTATTTAATTAAATGAGAAGCCATTCCTAATTAATTAAATGAAGTTATTTAATTAAATAAGAAAATTGTCTCTAATTAATTACAGATTATTTAATTAAATAGAAAAAGTAATTATGAGAGCATATCTCATTTTATTAAATTAAATATCTCAACAAAATCTATCTTCAGTTCAAAAAGGGAAATTTCCAGTTCACTATTGATCAAAAATGAGTTAACTCTTTTTTCTACTCAAATTGAATCAGTTAACTTCTTATTTTACTCAAATTCAACCTGTTAACTCCCTTTAATTTGGAAATCTCCCTTTATGACTGAACTTCACCTTTTATGCTGACCGCTAATTGAAATCCATCTCAACCGTTGATGAATTCCAGGAAAGTCTATTTAAGAGACCCCTCATCTCTTCATATTGAAAGGTTGAATGAGAATTTCCATCGAATTGTTGCTGGAATTCATACTCACATTTGCTCATATTCACATACGCAAAGATCAAGTTTGACCAAAAGTTGACCAGATTTAACCAAGGTTGACTTGAGTTGACTAGTTTCAGAAAGAATTATAAAATAATTAAACAAATTTTTTTAATTAAATGGAGTACTTGCATCTAATTAATTAAACAAAGTTATTTAATTAAATGAGAAGCCATTCCTAATTAGTTAAATAAAGTTATTTAATTAAATAAGAAAAGTGTCTCTAATTAATTAAAGATTACTTAATTAAATAGAAAAAGTAATTATGAGAGCATATCTCATTTTATTAAATTAAATATCTCAACAAAATCTCTCTTCAATTCAAAAAGGGAAATTTCTAGTTCATTATTGATAAAAAATGAGTTAAATCAGTTAACTCCTTTTTCTAATGAAATTGAATCAGTTAACTCTTTATTTTACTCAAATTAAATCTGTTAACTCCCTTTAATCTAGAAATCTCGCTTTAGGACTAAACTTCACCTTTAATCCTGACCGCTGATTGAAATTGATCTCAACCATTGGTGAATTCTAAGAAAATTTATTTAAGAGACCTTCATCTCTTCATTTTGAAAGGTTGAATGAGAATTTGCATCGAATTGTTGCTGGAAATCATACTCACATTTGCTCATATTCACATACACAAAGATCAAATTTGACCAAAAGTTGACCAAATTTAACCACGATTGTCTTGAGTTGATTAGTTTCAAAAAGAATTTTGAAATAATTAAATGAAATTATTCAATTAAATCGAGTACTTACTTCTAATTAATTAACCAAAGTCATTTAATTAAATGAGAAGCCATTCCTAATTAATTAAATTAATTAATTAGGAATGGTGTCTCATTTAATTAAATTAGGAATGGCTTCTCATTTAATTAAATGACTTTGTTTAATTAATTAGAAGTAAGTACTCCATTTAATTAAATAATTTCGTTTAATTATTTCAAAATTCTTTTCGAAACTTTTCAACTCAAGTCAATCATGGTTAAATCTAGTCAACTTTTGGTCAAACTTGATCTTTGCGTATGTGAATATGAGCAAATGTGAGTTTTCATTTAATTAATTAGGAATGGCTTCTCATTTAATTAAATGACTTTGTTTAATTAATTAGATGTAAGTACTCAATTTAATTAAATAATTTCGTTTAATTATTTCAAAATTCTTTTCGAAACTTGTGAACTCAAGTCAACTGTGGTTAAATCTGGTCAACTTTTGGTCAAACTTGATCTTTGCGTATGTGAATATGAGCAAATGTGAGTATGAATTCTAGCAACAATTCGATGCAAATTCTCATTCAACCTTTCAAAATGAAGAGATGAGAGTCTCTTAAATAGACTTTCCTAGAATTCATCAACGGTCAGGATTAAAGGTGAAGTTCAGTCATAAAGGGAGATTTTCAAATTAAAGGGAGTTAAAAGATTTAATTTGATTAAAATAAGGAGTTAACTAATTCAATTTGAGTAGAAAAAAGTGTCAACTGATTTAACTCATTTTGATCAATAGTGAACTGGAAATTTTCCTTTTTGAACTGAAGAGTGATTTTGTTGAGATATTTAATTTAATAAAATGAGATATGCTCTCATAATTACTTTTTCTATTTAATTAAGTAATCTTTAATTAAATAACTTCATTTAATTAATTAGGAATGGCTTCTCATTTAATCAAATAACTTTGTTTTGTTATTTAGAAGTAAGTACTCCATTTAATTAAGTAATTTCGTTTAATTATTTCAAAATTATTTTCAAAACTAGTCAACTCAAGTCAACTGTGGTTAAATATGGTCAACTTTTGGTCAAACTTGATCTTTTCGTATGTGAATATGAGCAAATGTGAGTATGAATTCTAGCAACAATTCGATGCAAATTCTCATTCAACCTTTCAAATTGAAGAGATGAGGGTCTCTTAAATAGACTTTCTTGGAATTCATCAACGGTTAAGATCGATTTCAATCAGCGGTCAAGATTAAAGGTGAAGTTCAGTCATAAAGGGAGATTTCCAAATTAAAAGGAGTTAACATATTTAATTTGAGTAAAATAAGGAGTTAACTGATTCAATTTTAGTAAAAAAAGGAGTTAACTGATTTAACTCATTTTATATCAATAATGAACTGGAAATTTTCCTTTTTGAACTGAGGAGAGATTTTCTTGAGATATTCAATTTAATAAAATGAGATATGCTCTCATAATTACTTTTTCTATTTAATTAAGTAATTTTTAATTAATTAGAGACACTTTTCTTATTTAATTAATTAGGAATGGGTTCTCATTTAATTAAATAACTTTGTTTAATTAATTAGAAGCAAGTACTATATTTAATTTAAAAAAATTGTTTAATTATTTTAATATTCTTTTCGAAACTAGTCAACTCAAGTCAACATTGGTTAAATCTAGTCAACTTTTGGTCAAACTTGATCTTTGCATATGTGAATATGAGCAAATGTGTGTATGAATTCCAGCAAAAATTCGATGCAAATTCTCATTCAACCTTTCAAAATGAAGAGGTGAGGGATCTCTTAAATAGACTTTCCTGGAATTCATCAACGGTTGAGATGGATTTCAATCAGCGGTCAGCATAAAAGGTGAAGTTCAGTCATAAAGGTAAATTTCCAAATTAAAGAGAGTTAACAAATTTAATTTGAGTAAAATAAGAAGTTAACTGATTCAATTTGAGTAGAAAAATGAGTTAACTAATTTAACTCATTTTTTATTAATAGTGAACTGGAAATTTCCTTTTCTGAACTGAAGATATATTTTGTTGAGATATTTAATTTAATAAAATGAGATATGCTCTCATAATTACTTTTTCTATTTGATTAAGTAATCTTTAATTAATTAGAGACAATTTTCTTATTTATTTAAATAACTTTATTTAATTAATTAGGAATGGCTTCTCATTTAATTAAATAACTTTGATTAATTAATTAAAGGTAAGTACTCCATTTAATTAAATAATTTTGTTTAATTATTTCAAAATTCTTTTCGAAACTAGTCAACGGTGGTTAAATCTGATCAACTTTTGGTCAAACTTGATCTTTGCGTATGTGAATATGAGCAAATGTGGGTATGAATTCCAGCAACAATTCGATGTAAATTCTCATTCAACCTTTCAGAATGATGAGATGAGGTTCTCTTAAATAGACTTTCCTTGAATTCATCAACGGTTGAGATCGAATTCAATCAACGGTCAGGATTAAAGGTGAAGTTCAGTCATAAAGGGAGATTTCCAAATTAAAGGGAGTTAACAGATTTAATTTGAGTAAAATAAGGAGTTAATTGATTCAATTTGAGTACAAAAAGGAGTTAATTGATTTAACTCATTTTTGATCAATAGTGAACTGGAAATTTCCCTTTTTGAACTATAGAGAGATTTTCTTGAGATATCTAATTTAATAAAATGAGATATGCTCTCATAATTACTTTTTCTATTTAATTAAATAATCTTTAATTAATTAGAGACAATTTTCTTATTTATTTAAATAACTTCATTTAATTAATTAGGAATGGTTTCTCATTTAATTAAATAACTTTGTTTAATTAATTAGAAGTAAGTACTCCATTTAATTAAATAATTTCGTTTAATTATTTCAAAATTCTTTTGGAAACTAGTCAACTCAAGTCAACTGTGGTTAAATCTTGTCAACTTTTCGTCAAACTTGATCTATGCATATGTGAATATGAGCAAATTTGAGAATGAATTCCAGCAACAATTTGATGCAAATTCTCATTCAACTTTTCAAAATGAAGATATGAGGGTCTCTTAAATAGACTTTTCTGAAATTCATCAACGGTTGAGTTCAATTTTAATCAACGGTTAGGATTAAAGGTGACGCTCAGTCATAAAGGGAGATTTTCAAATTAAATGGAGTTAACAGATTTAATTTGAGTAAAACAAGGAGTTAACTAATTCAATTTGAGTAGAAAAAGGAGTTAACTGATTTAACTCATTTTTTATCAATAGTGAACTGGAAATTTCCTTTTTTGAACTAAAGAGAGATTTTGTTGAGATATTTAATTTAATAAAATGAGATATGCTCTCATAATTACTTTTTCTATTTAATCAAATAATCTTTAACTAATTAGAGACACTTTTCTTATTTAATTAAATAACTTTATTTAATTAATTAGGAATGGCTTCTCATTTAATTAATATCCGTCCGAGCTCGGTAAAAATTAATTTCCTTGATAACATCAGGAGCTCGGTTATCATGAAGTTCTCGGTTACATCTTAGTACATCTTTACTCGGTCAAAATTGATTCCTTTCTTTACCTTGAACACTCAGTAAACACTGGTTGCTTTGTTCACCTTGATCACTCGGTAAACACTGACTTCTTTGTTCACCTTGATTACTCGGTAAACACTGACTTCTTTGTTCACCTTGATTACTCGGTAAATACTAACTTCTTTGTTCACCTTGATTACTCAGTAAACACTGAGAACTAGGTAAAGCTTGGCTTTCGGTGAGAGCTCGGTAAGCATTTAGAATCCAATAAGTGTTGTAACTAATGACAAAAATTTATCATAATGCCAACAAGGATAGCTATAAGGTATTAGTAAATGCATAAATTTTTGTTGGTGAGAGGTGTCACAAGATGCTCATTTGATATTTTAATTATAAATGCATTTAATTTATAATATATTTTTTTAAAGGTTTAATATTAGATTTTAGTTTCAAACCAAAGAAATAATACAAAGAATATTCTCTGTGGCCTAGGAGGGAATTAAATTGTTTTCCCATACATTTTCCAGAGAGGGTTTTTAGACCTAGAGATGCACTTTTTTTTTAAGACCATTTTAGACTAAGTGTTGGCATATTACTTTTGCTATATTTATATTATCTTAAGAGTACATTATCCCCTAAGGATTACATGGATCCTAACAAACATACTAACAAGGATGAAAACAAGGTTTATAATTTCTCCTTCTCTCCAATAATCTAAGTTTTATCTATCATACTATATTCAAGGTCTGTGTTCATGCTTTAAAATTTCAAGAAGATACATAATCTCTTAGTTCAATTGATTTGTTCATAAGGAAATTTAACAAGGAAGAGATAATTTGAGTTCTCAAAGTAAGAATTTTAATTCATCTAATACTTATATATCAACTTGGAAGTTTCATTCTATCAAATTATTCTTCATTAAAAATTTAAAAACTTGAAATATCACAATTCATGACATGATCCATTATTCTATTTCCTCACCTACATATGCAATTTTTTGAAATCACATGAGAACAATGCAAGGAGATTCTCATAATCTTTTCTTTTCTCTATTATTCATCCTGGTTCAAGGCTCCATTGGGAAAGAACCAGTAAGAAAACCCGATGTCTTTGCCCCTACATCAATGTCAATTACAACTTACAAAATATTACAATTGAATGATTTTTCTTCAAGAATTCCACAAGAGGACTTTTATCAAATGTCTACATTGCATCAAGGGTAAACATGAAAGAGACAAGAACCAACATGGAGGTAACAACACAAGGAGATAAGCAAATTGAACATGCATTCCCACCCGGTTGCACAATAGGTCCAACAATGAACCAATATAGGGGAAAGGTGGATTTTCTCAATAGGAGAAGCCAATCACCATACCTTCACTTAGCCCTTTCAGGGCTAAAACTTCAAGAATTTCCATTCTTTCACAAGGCCCTTTCGAGGCTATATCCACAAGGATTTTCATTCTTTTTGACATTCAAGAATTCTCAATAACAACAAGGTATGGGATGAAAAATAGGGGCCCATACACCCTACCCTTTCTCCCTCTTCTCTCCATGAGAGGAGACTCTACACTATTGAGGTCCAACTAATGCCCTTTCCCCAAGCATGGCCACTTCTTTCCTATCCAAGGGTGAGTTTTTCCAAAAGCATCCCCATGAAAATTTCTCAAAAACAATCAACACACCAAGAAGGCATATGAATAACATCAAAAGAAAACAAGATAAAATCCCTCCCAAATCCACCCCCAACACACAACAAGAAATGCAAAACTACATAATGTCTCCAACATGATTCAAGCAAGATTCAAAATATGAACACACATGAAGAACTATTCATGGAGTGAAGAACTCCTACCTTCATAAGGAGATATGGAAATGGTGGTTTTAGAAGAGCTTCCCTTTCTTCCTTCAATCCACTAAGCTTCAAGTAACTCAAGATGGAGTTTTTGTTTCACTAACCCAAGTAAAGAGCAACCCATTTTCGAAATCAGCCTATAATAGGGTTTTTAAGAGACCCTAAGAGTCAACCTAGGAGGCTAGAGTGTTGGAAAGTACCCCCACCCATACCCTTACCCATAGGGATACTTAAATTTAGTGTTTCTAAGCCTTTAAAGGCTTATTAGGAACAATGAAAAGTTAGGAGAATAGTAAAGTCAAATTACAACCTTTAAAGAATTACAATATAAGGTTAGCACAAAATTAACAAGTAGTTTAGCTCCACTTTTTTGTTGAGTTGTCTCGGCTCATTTTCCTGCACACTCATTGCACACATCAGTAGGTCCAAAACCACATGTATAATGTGAATTACATATAAGAGAAATTATATAAATTAAAGCATCCATTTCTCAATAAATAATTGTTTATCTAATTCTACTCATATTTCTAACCTTTTGACTTGCATAACCAAATGTGTTAGTGTTGCATACATTTTCTTCATCGTTATGCATATTTATAAGCATTAAATGACAAAATCAAATAATTGAAGTAAACATCACACATCGTAAAAATAGCTTAACAATGTTCAATGTATCCAATAATGTTCTAACATAACAAGCATGAGTATCAAAATAACAATGTATCATCAGTGCTAGGATGGGTCAGCGCGAGGCCTCACACAACTAAAGTCAACCGTGGTTCAATCTGGTCTACTTTTGGTCAAACTTGATATTTGCATATGTGAATATGAATAAATTTGAGTATGAATTCCAGCAACAATTCGATGCAAATTCTCATTCAACCTTTCAAAATGAAGAGATGAGGGTCTCTTAAATAGACTTTTCTAGAATTTATCAATGGTTGAGATCGATTTCAATCAACGATCAGGATTAAAGGTGAAGTTTAGCCATAAAGGGAGATTTCCAAATTAAAGGGAGTTAATAGATTTAATTTGAGTAAAATAAGGAGTTAAATTCAATTTGAGTAGAAAGAGGAATTAACTGATTTAACTAATTTTTGATCAATAGTGAACTAGAAATTTCCCTTTTTGAACTGAAGAGAGATTTTGTTGAGATATTTAATTTAATAAAATGAGATATGCTATCGTAATTACTTTTTCTATTTAATTAAATATTCTTTAATTAATTAGAGACACTTTTCTTATTTAATTAAATAACTTCATTTAATTAATTAGCAATGGCTTCTCATTTAATTAAATAACTTTGTTTAATTAATTAGAAGTAAGTACTCCATTTAATTAAATAATTTGTTTTAATTATTTCAAAAAAAATTCAAAACTAGTCAGCTCAAGTCAACCGTGGTTAAATCTAGTCAACTTTTGGTCAAACTTGATATTTGCGTATGTGAATATGAGAAAATGTGAGTATGAATTCTAGCAACAATTCGATGCAAATTCTCATTCAACCTTTCAAAATGAAGAGATGAAGGTCTCTTAAATAGACTTTCCTGGAATTCATCAATGGTTGAGGTCGATTTCAATCAATGGTCAGGATTAAAGGTGAAGTTCAGTCATGAACGGAGATTTCCAAATTAAAGGGAGTTAACAAATTTAGTTTGAGTAAAATCAAAAGTTAACTGATTCAATTTGAGTAGAAAAAAGAATTAACTGATTTAACTCATTTTTTATCAATAATGAACTGAAAATTTCTTTTTTTGAACTAAAGAGAGATTTTGTTGAGATATTTAATTTAATAAAATGAGATATGCTCTCATAATAAATTTTTTTATTTAATTAAATATTCTTTAATTAATTAGAGACACTTTTCTTATTTAACTAAATAACTTCATTTAATTAATTAGGAATGGCTTCTCATTTAATTAAATAACTTTGTTTAATTAATTAGAACTAAGTACTCCATTTAATTAAATAATTTCGTTTAATTATTTCAAAATTCTCTTCGAAACTAGTCAAACGTGGTTAAATTTGGTCAACTTTTGGTCAAACTTGATCTTTGTGAATGTGAATATGAGCAAATGTGAGTATGAATTCTAGCAATAATTAGATGCAAATTCTCATTCAACCTTTCAAAATGAAGAGATGAGGGTCTCTTAAATAGACTTTCCTAGAATTCATCAATGGTTGAGATTGATTTCAATCAACGGTCAGGATTAAAGGTGAAGTTCAGTCATAAAGAGAGATTTCCAAATTAAAGGGAGTTAACAGATTTAATTTGAGTAAAATAAAGAGTTAACTGATTCAATTTGAGTAGAAAAAGGAGTTAACTCGTTTAACTCATTTTTGATCAATAGTGAACTGGAAATTTCCCTTTTTGAACTAAAGAGAGATTTTGGTGAGATATTTAATTTAATAAAATGAGATATGCTCTCATAATTGCTTTTTCTATTTAATTAAATAATCTTTAATTAATTAGAGCCACTTTTCTTATTTAATTAAATAACTTCTTTTAATTAATTAGGAATGGCTACTCATTTAATTAAATAACTCTGTTTAATGAATTAGAAGTAAGTACTCCATTTAATTAAATAATTTTGTTTAATTATTTCAAAAAAAATTTCGAAACTAGTCAACTCAAGTCAACCATGGTTAAATCTGGTCAACTTTTGGTCAAACTTGATCTTTGCGTATGTGAATATGAGCAAATGTGAGTATGAATTCTAGCAACAATTCGATGCAAATTCTCATTCAACCTTTCAAAATGAAGAGATGAGGGTCTCTTAAATAAACTTTCTTGGAATTCATCAACGGTTGAGATCGATTTCAATCAACGGTCGGGATTAACGGTGAAGTTCAGTCATAAAGGGAGATTTCCAAATCGAAGGGAGTTAACAGATTTAATTTGAGTAAAATAAGGAATTAACTAATTCAATTTGAGTAGAAAAAGGAGTTAACTGATTTAACTCATTTTTGATCAATAGTGAACTGAAAATTTCCCTTTTTGAACTAAAGAGAGATTTTGTCGACATATTTAATTTAAGAAAATGAGATATGCTCTCATAATTACTTTTTCTATTTAATTAAATAATCTTTAATTAATTAGAGACACTTTTCTTATTTAATTAAATAACTTCATTTAATTAATTAGGAATGGCTTCTCATTTAATTAAATAACTTTGTTTAATTAATTAGAAGTAAGTACTCCATTGAATTAAATAATTTCATTTAATTATTTCAAAATTCTTTTCGAAACTAGTCAACTCAAGTCAACCGTGGTTAAATTTGGTCAAATTTTGGTCAAACTTGATATTTGTGTATGTGAATATGAGAAAATGTGAGTATGAATTCGAGCAACAATTCGATGCAAATTCTCATTCAACCTTTCAAAATGAAGAGATGAGGGTCTCTTAAATAGACTTTCCTAGAATTCATCAACGGTTGAGATCGATTTCAATCAACTGTTAGGATTAAAGGTGCAGTTTAGTCATAAAGGGAGATTTCCAAATTAAAGGGAGTTAACAGATTTAATTTGAGTAAAATAAGGTGTTAACTGTTTCAATTTGAGTAGAAAAAGGAGTTAACTGATTTAACTCATTTTTTATCAATAGTGAACTAAAAATTTCCCTTTTTGAACTGAAGAGAGATTATGTTGAGATATTTAACTTAATAAAATGAGATATGCTCTCATAATTACTTTTTCTATTTAATTAAATAATCTTTAATTAATTAGAGACACTTTTCTTATTTAATTAAATAATTTCATTTAATTAATTAGGAATGGCTTCTCATTTAGTTAAATAACTTTGTTTAATTAATTAGAAGTAAGTACTCCATTTAATGTAATGCCCCACCAAGGGATCCAAAGAATTAACCTAGAATTTCACTAAGATTAGTAGCATTTTTTTTATTTTTATTTTTATGCAAGTAAACACCACATATAACTTATGCACAATAACAGAAGCAATAGCAATGTTCATCTGAAAGTAAACATAACATAAATAACAGATTACCTTCTTTAAGATCCCTTAACGTTGAATTAAATACATGAATCCATCTAGTACAACATCCTCATGAAATGATAAGTCCAATGAATACACATTACATTTCAAATGCTCATTCATCCACTGTACATATCACAGGGTATGACAAGCTCAAAAATATACATACATAGAATAAGGTAGATCATCCTATTCTAATTCATGATACATCAGAGTAGAGATAATCACATGATACACATGATACATCATCATAGAAGACATATACATCCATCATAAAGATCAAATATAATAAACTAAGTGCACGATTCTTCCCTACCGTTAATAGCATCATTAGACCATCATGGATCCTAGCCATCCTTCCGTGCATAACATTCCAAATCACCAAAGAGATCATCGGTACCAACATAGTAGGAATGTCACTCGTAATAAATACAACATCATATGTAGAAGTAATCTAACATGCAAATAAAAGCATAAGATAACATCATCTAACATATGCTAATCATCAATGAAAAAGGATACACATCCACCATCATGAAGGACACATCAACCACGATGTCTCAATGAATCTCAAAATGATAAGAGTGGAAAATACACTACCACTCGACCGCGTGGTACCAAAGTGGTCCACTCCCACCATGTTGAGGAGATAATCTCAAGTCCCAAACAGGCTATCAAAATTACATAGCACAAATTTCCATAAGTCCAGGAATCCTAAAAGTATACTAACTCAAGGGTTCCTAACACAAAATCTGACATCTAAGCTCCAGAGGCACACAATGACATGTAGGAACCTACTATGCAAGTGGAAAAGTGTCATCGCAATTATCACGTACAAGTTACCCTGACAGTTAGCTAAGCTCCATGGGTCCATACTGATTTCATGCGGCCACTAGTATCACCTCATACTGACGAGACATACTACAGAATGCAAGGTCGCAACCATGCATCTCACTACTCCCATCCTAACCTGTACAAGTGCTCAAGGCATGGGTGAGAACAAAAAAATTATCTTTTTAGGCTCATTCTGTTAGTATTAGGTGTGAATTTTATCACTTATTAATCTAACTTACAATGAGTTACCCTAGCAGCCTCTTAGGGCCCCGGCCCCCATTGCCACTACCTTGAGCTTGAGAATTTGAGCCCTTCTGTTGCTGTGTCTATTGAGACTGCTGCTAATACTGTTTCCCCTTAGAGAAAGAAAACTTCTTGTTACCACATGAATTGTAGTTGCTTGTGGATCCTGATGCTGCTGGCGCTCCTACAGAACCACCTTGACCAAGGTTGACACTTTACTCAACAAGGATTGCTTGATGCACCGCATCCTTGAGGGTTTTTGGCTCAAATACCTTAACTCCCCCAATAATACGGTTATTCAAACCCCTAATAAAATGTTGTGTCAACTGAGATGAATTTTCAATGAATCCTGAGAAACTCATAAGCTCATAAAACTTACGCTCATACTTGGTCACTAACAAAGTGTACTATCTGAGATTATGAAATTCATCAGCCCTTTGTTGTTTCCATTCCTCTGGTAGGAATCGTTCACGGAAACTCTCTAGGAATAACTCCCATGTAACACTGCTCATATCAATTCCCAACTTCTTCTTCTCTATCATCCACCAAGTGGCCCCAAAATTCTCTAGATTAGTGATCGCAAACCTTTCCTTAACATTGCTGTCAAACTCCTGCATGGCAAAAATCCTGTCAAGAGAAATAAGCCACTATTCGGCCACATAACCAGAACCTTGCCCATTGAAAGGCTTGATCTTGGATCTTGAAAGATCCTTCATCTAAGTGGACACAATGGACCTCTGACGATCCTTCCGAGGACTTCTAGATCTAGGTCTATGCTCTTGTTTTGTCTGATGCACTTTAGGTTGTTCTTGAACAGGAGGTAGAAGTTCTAGAATAGTCTGCATCATCTATCTCAAACCAACCTCTTCAGACTCAACTTGGTCCTCTCTACGGATCTCTTCCTACTGCCTACTAGAGTGCTCTTCCCTGCCCTCTACATGAGTTGATCCCTCATGGGCAGACCCATGGACATTGATAGTTCTACCACATCCACGACCTCTACCATAGCCTCTACCACGGCCTCTAATAGAAGACCTAGTCCCAGATACCATCCTGCAATAGTACAAGGTACTAAGTTCAGTTCTATGTCTAGGTTTAAGTAAAATTTCCAATTTTGAAAACTAAGCGTTGAAGTATGAAAAATATAAAAGTAACAGTTCAAGTTCTGTTTCAATTCACCTAGTTTTCAAATTGAATAGATACACTTGATAGTTCAATGTTCTAGTTGTTCCAAAATACCCAGAGCTCGCAATGTAGAAACTCAGGCTCTGATATCAAATGTAATGCCCTGCCAAGGGATCCAAAGAATTAACCTAGAATTTCACTAAGATTAGTAGCATTTTTTTTTTTTATGCAAGTAAACACAACATATAACTTATGCACAATAATGAAAGCAATAGCAATGTTCATCTGAAAGTAAACATAACATAAATAACAGATTACATTCTTTAAGATCCCTTAACATTGAATGACATACATGAATCCATCTAGTACAACATCCTCATGAAATGATAAGTCCAATGAATACACATTACATTTCAAATGCTCATTCATCCACTGTACATGTCACAAGGTATGACAAGCTCAAAAATATACATACATAGAATAAGGTACATCATCCTATTCTAATCCATGATACATCAAAGAAGAGATAATCACATGATACACATGATACATCATCATAGAAAACATATACATCCATCATAAAGATCAAACATAATAAACTAAGTGCACGGTTCCTCCCAACCGTTAATAGCATCATTAGACCATCATGGATCCTAGCCATCCCTCGGTGCGTAACATTCCAAATCACTGAAGAGATCATCGATACCAACATAGTAGGAATGTCACTCCTAATAAATACAACATCATATGTAGAAGTAATGTAATATGCAAATAAAATCATAAGATAACATCATCTAACATATACTAATCATCAATAAAAAAAGATACACATCCACCATCATGAAGGATGGATCAACCACGATGTCTCAATGAATCTCAAAATGATAAGAGTGGAAAATACACTACCACCCGACCACATGGTACCAAAGTGGTCGACTCCCACCGTGCTGAGGAGATAATCTCAAGTCCCAAATAGGCTATCAAAATCACATAGCACAAATCTCCATAAGTCCAAGAATCCTAAAAGTATACTAACTCAAAGGTTCCTAACACAAAATCTGACATCTAATCTCTAGAGGCACACAATGACATGTAGGAACCTACTATGCAAGCGGGAAAGTGTCATCGCAATTATCACGTACAAGTTATCCTGGCAGTTAGCTAAACTCCATGGGTCCATACTGATTTCATGCGGCCACTAGTATCCTCTCATACTGACAAGGCATACTATGGAATGCAAGGTCGCAACCATGCGTGTCACTACTCCCATCCTAGCCTGTACAAGCGTTCAAGGCATGGGTGAGAAAAAAACACTTATCTTTTTAGGTTCATTCTGTTAGTATTAGGTGTGAATGTTATCACTTATTAATCCAACTTACAATGAGTTACCCTAGCAGCCTCTTAGGGCCCCGGCCCCCATTGCAAGCCACTTCCCATCACTACATGCAGATATCCTACCCTAATGCTCATGGACTCATAAATCTCAAAATCACAAAAGATAATCCATAAAATCATCAAATATGCATAAAAGCATCAAATCTCCATGAGCTAACATCCATAGAAAATCATGAACACAACAGCTCTCTATTGGCAACTGAAGTATCACTGATAATCAAATATCCAATGGTTCTCAATAACCAAAATATATATCTCAATCATACTGATCGAAGACTCCAAAAATGGTTGAGTCAAACATGTCACAACATGACATCATCAAGAATAAATCCACATCTCAGTCCCATCATGGCGACTAGAAAATAATCAAGGATAACTGATCGATGACCAAAATAATGGTTAGGTCAAGAGTCTCATACACAAGAATCTCAACTATAACAATCAGTAATCACATCCAATATATAGAGCATTCCATCACAAACCATGGTTGGGTTTATAAAGATCGAGATTAAAACATCATCATGTCACCACAATCACATAACCCCCAAGCCTTTGGTAGACGTCCTATACTGGTCAACACCAGTCAACCCAAAACCCAAAACAATAGCATAAAGAATACACAATGTAAACACATATTTTTTTGCTAAGTTTTCAAATTTGAATTTAAAAGTCTCAGTTTACGTTTTTCCAAATTATATTAAGTGGAGAAATTTCACGTTTTTCCTAACCCATGTATTTATTTGATAGATAAAAGTTTCTCCCCAAAACTATTAGACTCAATTTTCTAATTGATCTAATAATATTTTGTTTATATAACATTATTTGAAAATTGACACTCTCAATGAATCAAAAGTTTGATTGTATATTCTAATAACTAATCTTAATTAAACTGAGTTTAATTAAATTAATTATTAATATCTCTTCATAATTGACAAGCTCAATATCAATATCTTAAATCATTAAAAGAGTGATCCATTAATTTAGAACTTTATAATATTCATTTATAATTAATTATATATACATATATATATATAATAACATTTAATAATTAATGATATTGCAACAAAATCAAGATTCATATCCAAATCTCATATGAAATAACGTTGCAAATAAAATTTTATATAATTTAAATGCAAACTCAAATCGCAATGCGATTTTAAAATTGCGCGGCCCAATACATCTGCACCGTAGGTACACTGCAAATCGCAGGTACCCTGCGATCTCGCGAGCCTGCGATGGGTGGGGTATATAATACCCACCCAACATCATATATATATATATATATATATATATATATATATATATATATATATATATATATATATATATATATATATATATATATATATATATATATATATATATATATATATATATTTAACACAATTTCAATAACATTTTTTTATAAAAACGATCCCATGCGATATGAAATACTATTAACATGAAACTCAATCGTGATTTGACATTCGATTACTATATATGTATATATATACATATGTATGTATATATATATATATGGGTATATATATATATATATATATATATATATATATATATATATATATATATATATAGAGTTTATCACCATCACAGCACATACATACATACATACATACATACATACATACATGCATACATATATATATATATAGATAGATATAATGATATATATGTATATGTGTATGCAAATTCAAGAATACACACAGTTTACTTAGAAATTCTAATTTTCAAAATTTTTCTTTAAATCTTTGATCTTCAAATTTATCCAATAAATAATCTAATATGTTTGGCTATGAATTAAAACCCTAGCCTTGTTTTCTTTCAGATCTTTGCATATAAAGATTTCCACATAAATTAAATTGCCCATATTGAGAATGCATACAATAAAAATATGAAATTCCTCAGAAGACATATGGAAGACACGAAGAAGACAAGGAATGCAAGATGCAAAAATAGCATAAGTAAAATAACAAGAATCTACCCGGATACTGATGCTAATTCACTCTTCCTTAGAAAACTCACAGAGCAAGCTCCTTTCTTCAGAATTCTCGAATCCTCCAATGCTCTAAGTGCACTCCAAACGCTATGCCTAAGCTTCTAGTAATGCCTGAATATAAAGAGCTTTCAGGAAACATCTAGAATGCTTCTAGAAATAGCTGGAAGGTGTCACCAACTAAGCATGGGTCTTTTCCAACCTTCAAGATGAGCCTTAGGGTTGTAGACACCATGTGCTTAATTGATGCACTAACCTCCGTGTTGTTGACACATGAGAAATAGAGAAGTGTGTTAATTCCCATGCAAGCTTATAACTCCAATCCACTTTTTATATAATTTCTATTTAAATTTTTATAACTTCCATTTTAATTTTTATAACTTTTATTATTATTATTTATTTATTAATTTATTATTATTAATTTTAATTTCTAATTTTCTTTTATTTAATTCATTTTCCTCAATAATTCTCATTTAATTAATTACAATCAAAATATAAAATAACATGATATTTTATATTAATTTTTTTAAATAATTAATTTATTAATTAAATCCATTTATTAAGACTTAATTAATAAAAAATTCATCATAGACCTCCAAGATAAAATATGAAAATCCATCATAGAACAAATCATACAAAATCAGTCTAAATGGTTAAAAATCATGAAATATGTCATCTGACACACTCGATGGGTACTCAACTCTGATTCTTGTCCTAACTCACTAGGACAAATGGTTTAAGGGTTTGGGATTTGGAATTGAGAATTTATCTCCCTTCTCTTATCATTGAGATAGTATAATAGGGTAGGCTCATCCTGGCAATTTAGGGAAGTCGATACCTGGTACCTGCAACCTGTAGAAAAACTATGCATGTATATATAATATATATAATGCTAAGCTAAACAGATAATGGCAGGAAGTGGTGCATCATGTAGATCCCGACTAAGCAGGTGTCTATGACTCCCTTCCATAATCACATTAGAAACACCATACAATAAGAAAACACGCACACCATACGTATGCAAGTATGGGGTAAGTATCCATAATAAAACACATAAGTTAATAAACCATCCATCTAATCATCAATAATAACTGAAAATAGTATAATGATCATCATGTATGCATGAAATGTAAAATCTAAATGATCTCATCATATAATCACTAAATCCATAACATAATGTCTGATAGTGTCAAAACAATACCACTAATCCATCAACATAAAACTAGTCTATCACAGTCTGATAATAATAGCATCAATGTCTAGAAAAGATGTGAACGAGGATAGGCACTACATTTAATTAAATAATTTCGTTTAATTATTTCAAATTTTTTTTTAAAACTAGCCAACTCAAGTCAACCATGGTTAAATCTGGTCAACTTAGGGTCAAACTTGATCTTTGTGTATGTGAATATGAGCAAATGTGAGTATGAATTCTAGCAACAATTCTATGCAAATTCTCATTCAACCTTTCAAAATGAAGAGATGAGAGTCTCTTAAATAGAATTTCTTAAAATTCATCAACAATTGAGATCGATTTCAATCAACGATCAGGATTAAAGGTGAAGTTCAGTCATAAAGGGAGTTAACAGATTTAATTTGAGTAAAATAAGGAGTTAACTGATTCAATTTGAGTAAAAAAATGAGTTAACTGATTTAACTCATTTTTTATCAATAGTGAACTGAAAATTTCCCTTTTTAAACTGAAGCGAGATTTTGTTGAGATATTTAATTTAATAAAATGATATATGCTCTCATAATTACTTTTTCTATTTAATTAAATAATCTTTAATTAATTAGAGACAATTTTCTTATTTAATTAAATAACTTTATTTAATTAATTAGGAATGGCTTCTCATTTAATTAAATAACTTTGTTTAATTAATTAGAAGTAAGTACTCCATTTAATTAAATAATTTCGTTCAATTATTTTAAGTTTTTTTTGAAACTAGTCAACTCAAGTCAATCGTGGTTAAATCTAGTCAACTTTTGGTCAGACTTCATCTTTGCGTATGTGAATATGAGCAAATGTGAGTATGAATTCCAGCAACAATTTGATACAAATTCTCATTCAACCTTCCAAAATGAAGAGATGGGGGTTTCTTAAATAGACTTTCCTGGAATTCATCAACGTTTGAGATCGATTTCAATCAATGGTCACGATTAAAAGTGAAGTTCATTTATAAAGGGAGATTTTCAAATTAAAGGGAGTTAACTGATTTAATTTGAGAAAAATAAGGAGTTAACTGATTCAATTTGAGTAGAAAAAGGAGTTAACTGATTTAACTCATTTTTGATACATAGTGAAATAGAAATTTCTCTTGTTGAACTGAAGAGAGATTTTGTTGAGATATTTAATTAAATAAAATGAGATATCCAATCGTAATTACTTTTTCTATTTAATTAAATATTCTTTAATTAATTAGAGACACTTTTCTTATTTAATTAAATAATTTTATTTAATTAATTAGGAATGGCTTCTCATTTAACTAAATAACTTTATTTAATTAATTAGAAGTAAGTACTCTATTTAATTAGATAATTTCATTTAATTATATCAATTTTTTTTAAAAAACTAGTCAACTCAAGTCAACCGTGGTTAAATCTGGTCAACTTTTGATCAAACTTGATATTTGCGTATGTGAATATGAGCAAATGTGAGTATGAATTCTAGCAACAATTCGATGCAAATTCTCATTCAACCTTTCAAAATGAAGAGATGAGGGTCTCTTAAATAGACTTTCCTGGAATTCATCAACGGTTGAGATCAACTTCAATCAACGGTCAGGATTACAGATCAAGTTCAGTCATAAAGGGAGATTTCTAAATTAAAGGGAGTTAACATATTTAATTTGAGTAAAATAAGGAGTTAACTGATTCAATTTGAGTAGAAAAAGGAGTTAACTGATTTAACTCATTTTTTATCAATAGTGAACTGGAAATTTCCCTTTATGAACTGAAGAGAGATTTTGTTGAGATATTTAATTTAATAAAATGAGATATGCTCTCATAATTACTTTTTCTATTTAATTAAATAATGTTTAATTAATTAGAGACACTTTTCTTATTTAATTAAATAACTTCATTTAATTAATTAGGAATGGCTTCTCATTTAATTAAATAACTTTGTTTAATTAATTAGAAGTAAGTACTCCATTTAATTAAATAATTTCGTTTAATTATTTCAAAAAAAATTTCGAAACTATTGGCCTCAAGTCAACTGTGGTTAAATCTGGTCAACTTTTGGTCAAACTTAATCTTTGCGTATGTGGATATGAGCAAATGTGAGTATGAATTCCAACAACAATTCTATACAAATTCTGATTCAACCTTTCAAAATGAAGAGATGAGGGTCTCTTAAATAGGCTTTCCTGGAATTCATCAACGGTTGAGATCGATTTCAATCAAAGGTCGGCATTAAAGGTGAAGTTAATTCATAAAGGGAGATTTTCAAATCAAAGGGAGTTAACAGATTTAATTTGAGTAAAATAAGGAGTTAACTGATTCAATTTGTTTAGAAAATAGAGTTATCTGATTTAACTCATTTTTTATCAATAGTGAACTGGAAATTTCCCTTTTTGAACTGAAGAGAGATTTTGTTGAGATATTTAATTTAATAAAATGAGATATGCTCTCATAATTAATTTTTCTCTTTAATTAAATAATCTTTAATTAATTAGAGACACTTTTCTTATTTAATTAAATAACTTCATTTAATTAATTAGTAATGGCTTCTCATTTAATTAAATAACTTTATTTAATTAATTAGAAGTAAGTACTCCATTTAATTAAATAATTTCGTTTAATTATTTCAAAATTCTTTTCGAAACTAGTCAACTCAAGTCAACTGTGGTTAAATTTGGTCAACTTTTGGTCAGACTTGATATTTGCGTATGTGAATATGAGCAAATGTGAGTATGAATTCTAGCAACAATTCGATGCAAATTCTCATTCAACCTTTCAAAATGAAGAGATGAGGGTCTCTTAAATAGACTTTCCTGAAATTCATCAACGGTTTAGATCGATTTCAATCAACGGTCAGGATTACAGGTCAAGTTCAATCATAAAGGGAGATTTCCAAATTAAAGGGAGTTAACAGATTTAATTTGAGTAAAATAAGGAGTTAACTGATTCAATTTGAGTAGAAAAAGGAGTTAACTGATTTAACTCATTTTTTATCAATAGTGAACTGGAAATTTGGCTATTTCAACTGAAGAGAGATTTTGTTGAGATATTCAATTTAATAGAATGAGATATCCTCTCATAATTACTTTTTCTATTTAATTAAATAGTCTTTAATTAATTAGAGACACTTTTCTTAGTTAATTAAATAACTTCATTTAATTAATTAGGAATGGCTTGTCAATTAATTAAATAACTTTATTTAATTAATTAGAAGTAAGTACTCCAGTTAATTAAATAATTTTGTTTAATTATTTCAAAATTCTTTTCGAAACTAGTCAATTCAAGTCAACCATAGTTAAATTTGGTCAACTTTTGGTCAAACTTGATCTTTGCGTATGTGAATATGAGCAAATGTGAGTATGAATTCCAGCAACATTTCGATACAAATTCTCATTCAACCTTTCAAAATGAAGAGATGAGAGTCTCTTAAATAGACTTTTCTAAACTTCATCAATGCTTGAGATCGATTTCAATCAACGGTTAGGATTAAAGGTGAAGTTCAGTGATAAAGGGAGATTTCCAAATTAAAGGGTGTTAATAGATTTAATTTGAGTAAAATAAGGAGTTATCTGATTCAATTTGAGTAGAAAATGGAGTTAACTGATTTAACTCATTTTTTATCAATAGTGAACTGAAAATTTCACTTTTTGAATTGAAGAGAGATTTTGTTGAGATATTTAATTTAATAAAATGAGATATGCCCTCATAATTACTTCCTCTATTTAATTAAATAATTTTTAATTAATTAGAGACACTTTTCTTACTTAATTCAATAATTTCATTTAATTAATTATGAATGGCTTCTCATTTAATTAAATAACTTTGTTTAATTAATTAGAAGTAAGTACTCCATTTAATTAAATAATTTCATTTAATTATTTCAAAATTCTTTTCAAAACTAGTCAACTCAAGTCAACCGTTGTTAAATCTAGTCAACTTTTGGTCAAACTTGATCTTTGCGTATGTGAATATGAGCAAATGTGAGTATGAATTCCAGCAACAATTTGATGCAAATTCTCATTCAACCTTTCAAAATGAAGAGATGACGGTCTCTTAAATAGACTTTTTTAGAATTTATCAATGGTTGAGATCGATTTCAATCAACTGTCAGGATTAAAGGTGAAGTTCAGTCATAAAGGGAGATTTCCAAATTAAAGGGAGTTAACAGATTTAATTTGAGTAAAATAAGGAGTTAACTGATTCAATTTGAGTAAAAAATGGAGTTAACTGATTTAACTCATTTTTTATCAATAGTGAACTGGAAATTTCCCTTTTTGAACTGAAGAGATATTTTGTTGAGATATTTAATTTAATAAAATGAGATAGGCTCTCATAATTACTTTTTCTATCTAATTAAATAATCTTTAATTAATTAGAGACACTTTACTTAGTTAATTAAATAACTTCATTTAATTAATTAGGAATGGCTTGTCATTTATTTAAATAACTTTGTTTAATTAATTAGAAGTATGTACTCCATTTAATTAAATAATTTTGTTTAATTATTTCAAAAAAAAATTTGAAACTAGTGAACTCAAGTCAACCATAGTTAAATCTAGTCAACTTTTGGTCAAACTTGATCTTTGCGTATGTGAATATGAGCAAATGTGAGTATGAATTTGAGCAACAATTCGATACAAATTCTCACTCAACCTTTCAAAATGAAGAGATGAGAGTCTCTTAAATAGACTTTTCTAAAATTCATCAACGGTTGAGATCGATTTCAATCAATGATCATATTAAAGGTGAAGTTTAGTCATAAAGGGAGATTTCCAATTTAAAGGGAGTTAATAGATTTAATTTGAGTAAAATAAGGAGTTAGCTGATTCAATTTAAGTAGAAAAAAGGAGTTAACTGATTTAACTCATTTTTGATCAATAGTGAACTGAAAATTTCCCTTTTTGAATTGAAGAGAGATTTTGTTGAGATATTTAATTTAATAAAATTTGATATGCTCTCACAATTACTTTTTCTATTTAATTAAATAATCTTTTATTAATTAGAGACACTTTTCTTATTTAATTAAATAACTTCATTTAATTAATTAGGAATGGCTTCTCATTTAATTAAATAACTTTAATTAATTAATTAGAAGTAAGTACTCTATTTAATTAAATAATTTTGTTTAATTATTTAAAAATTCTTTTCAAAACTAGTCAACTCAAGTCAACCATGGTTAAATCTGGTCAAATTTTGGTCAAACTTGATCTTTGCGTACGTGAATATGAGAAAATGTGAGTATGAATTCCAACAACAATTCGATGCAAATTCTCGTTCAACCTTTCAAAATGAAAAGATGAGGGTCTATTAAATAGACTTTCCTAGAATTCATCAACGGTTGAGATCGATTTCAATCAACGGTCAGGATTAAAGGTGAAGTTCAGTCATAAAGGGAGATTACGAAATTAAATGGAGTTAACAGATTTAATTTGAGTAAAATAAGGAGTTTACTAATTCAATTTGAGTAGAAAAAAGATTTAACTGATTTAACTCATTTTTGATCAATAGTGAACTTGAAATTTCCCTTTTTGAACTGAAGAGAGATTTTTATGAGGTATTTAATTTAATAAAATGAGGTATGCTCTCATAATTATTTTTTCTATTTAATTAAATAATCTTTAATTAATTAGAGACACTTTTCTTATTTAATTAAATAACTTCATTCAATTAATTAGGAATGGCTTCTCATTTAATTAAATAACTTTATTTAATTAATTAGAAGTAAATACTCCATTTAATTAAATAATTTCTTTTAATTATTTCAAAATTCTTTTCAAAATTAGTCAACTCAAGTCAACCGTGGTTAAATCTAGTCAACTTTTGGTCAAACTTGATCTTTGTGTATGTGAATATGAGCAAATGTGAGTATGAATTCCAACAAAAATTCGATGCAAATTCTCCTTCAACCTTTCAAAATAAAGAGATGAGGGTCTCTTAAATAGACTTTTCTAAAATTCGTCAATGGTTGAGATCTATTTCAATCAACGATCAGGATTAAAGGTGCAATTCAGTCAGAAAGGGAGATTTCGAAATTAAAGGGAGTTAACAGATTTAATTTGAGTAAAATAAGGAGTTAACTGATTCAATTTGCGTAGAAAAAAGAGTTAACTGATTTAACTCATTTTTGATCAATAGTGAACTGAAAATTTTCTTTTTTGAACTGAAGAGAGATTTTTTTGGGATATTTAATTTAATAAAATGAGATATGCTCTCATAATTAATTTTTCTATTTAATTAAATAATCATTAATTAATTAGAGACACTTTTCTTATTTAATTAAATAACTTCATTTAATTAATTCGGAATGGCTTCTCATTTAATTAAATAACTTTATTTTATTAATTAGAAGCAAGTACTCCATTTAATTAAATAATTTCGTTTAATTATTTCAAAATTCTTTTCGAAACTATTCAACTCAAGTCAACCGTGGTTAAATCTGGTGAACTTTTGGACAAACTCTATCTTTGCGTATGTGACTATGAGCAAATGTGAGTATGAATTCCAGCAACAATTCGATGCAAATTCTCATTCAACCTTTCAAAATTAAGAGATGAGGGTTTCTTAAATAGACTTTCCTAGAATTCATCAACGGTTGAGATCAATTTCAATCAATGGTCATGATTAAAGGTGAAGTTTAGCCATAAAGGTATATTTCCAAATTAAAGAGAGTTAACAGATTTAATTTGAGTAAAATAAGAAGTTAACTAATTCAATTTGAGTAGAAAAAGGATTTAATCCAATTTACTTTACTATTGCCAAATTTAATTTATATATTTATTAGGTCTCATGCACTAACTTTGATATCTCCACTTTTCAATCTTAATATATTTATATTTTAATCATATGAATTTTAAATTTTTTTAATAATTTAAAATATATTTTCCACTTTTAAATTTTAGTTTCCAAAACTTTATTGCTAAAATATTATTAGCTTTAATAATATTATTTAGTCATTTATTTAAAAATGAGCTCCAAATATATTATTATTAAAATAAATATTGTCACATTCCAAATTTAATATTATAACTTTTATCTTCCAATTTAATTATTTTATTTTCAAATTTAATTATTTTATTTAATTAATTTTTCAATTAATTAAATTAAATAAATATTAAAATACCATATTAATTTTTCATTAAATTAAATCATTAATTAAATCTTTTGATTAGGCTTAATTAATAGAAAATACTCCAAAGACTCACAAAGGTAAAAATACGAAAAACCCATCATAGCCAAAATACATACAAAATCAAATTAAGGGTTTAAATCACGAATTATGTCATCCAACGTATTCAGAAGGTACTCAACCTAGATACTTGTCCTAATTTTTCAATTAGGACAAATGGCTTAAAGGGTTGAGATTTGGACTTGAGAATTTATCTCCCCTCTCTTATCATTGAGATAATGTGATAGGGTACGCTCATCCTGGCAATTCAGAAAAATCGATACCCGGTACCTGCAACTTGCATAAAAATTATACATGTACAAATATAATATATATACTAAACTAACCAGGCAATGACAGGAAGTGGTGCATCATGTAGATCCCGACTAGTAGGTGACTACGACTCCCTTCCTTAACCACATCAGACACGCCATACAAAAGAAAACACGCAAGGCAAACATGCACACCATACACATGCAAGTATGGGGTAAGTATCCATAAGAAAGCACATATGATAATAAATCATCTTACTAATCATCATTAATAATTGAAAGCAATGTGATAATCATCATCAATAATTGTGAACACTAAAAATAATCATCATACATACATGAAATGTAGAGTCTAAGTAATCTCATCACATAATGAACTGAATCCATAGCACAATATCAGATAATCTCAAGAGAATGTTGCTAACCAACAACATAAAACTAGTTCTAAAAGAGTTCATCAATGATAACAAAATGTGAACTAGGAGATATTACAACACCCTTAGAGAAATATGATTCTGGTTTAATGGTAAATCGAAAATCATATCGATCCAACACCATTCCTTTAACATCTACTAAAATAGATTCTCTAATGCATTGTAAATAAGAACAACTTAATGCTTGCTAAGATAAACAGAGGTTTACTACCTTACAACATAGATAAAAGATACATGTTTTGCAGCTAGAATGAGTTTCAATTTTTAGTTTTGCCTTCGTTTAGATTTTTAGTAAATCTTTTAATTTTGAAAGCTAAGTGTTGAAATATAAAAAAAATATGCAAGTAACAGTTTTAAGTTCTGTTTCAGTTCACCTAGTTTCAAGTTTTCAGTTTGAAAAAGATACATATGATAGTTTTAAGTTTTCATTTTTTTCAACTAGTTAATAACTAGTAGCATTCTTATATATCCAGAGCTCCCAATGTTGAAACTCGGGCTCTGATACCAAATGTAATGCCCTGCCAAGTGATCCAAAGAATTTTTTTAAGTTTGCTAAACAATTTTTTTTTTAAACATGAAAGATAAAACCATTCATAACATTTGTGAAAGCAATAGCAACAATTTAAATAAAAATAAACGTAACATATATACATAACAAGCTACATTCTTTAAAGATCTTTTAACGTTGTATCACATCTAAATAACTATTCATCTAACATCTCATTCTTACGAAATAACAATGATACATCCAATGTACTTAAATAATATACAAGTGTCTTTTTGTAATTATATTTTAGTTTAGCTCAACCATCCACTGTACATATCACAGGGTATGAAAAGCTTAAAAGAATAAACATCCAAGTAAATAAAGTACATCATCATCATCTAATATTAATCCATGATGCAATAACATAAATGAAACCACATATCATACATGATACATCATCATAAAAGATATAAACATCCATCACAAAAGATAACCATATATCACAAACATAAATAACTAAGTGCACGGTTCCTCCCAACCGAAAATAGCATCATTAGACCATCGTGGATCATAACCATCCCTCCGTGCGTAACATTCCAAAGTACCGAAGAGATCATCGGTATTAACATAGTAGGAATATCACTCCTAAAACATCTTACTAACATGCAAAGTAAAACAAATTATCAATATAAGAAACATACCAGTAAATACATCCATCATAAGGTATATTATCTATCATAATGCTTCAAGAACATAATGAAGAATAAATACACATCAAAGATACTCCAGCCACGGTGTTTCAGACGGATCTTAAATGATAAGAGTGAAAATACACTACCACCCGACCGCGTGAAACCTAAGTGGTCCACTCCCACCGTGCTGAGGAGATAATGTCAAGTCCCAAATAGGCTATCCATAACACATAGCACATATCTTTAAAAGTCCAAGAATCTTAAAAGTATACTAACTCAAAGGTTCCAATCACACACAAAATCGACATCTAATTCCCAGAGGCACACAAAGACATGTAAGAAACCTACTTTGCAAGCGAGAAAGTGTCATTGCAATTATCCCGTACAAGTTACCCTGGCAGTTAGCTAAACTCCACGGGTCCATACTGATCTCATGCGGCCACTAGTATCCTCTCATACTGACGAGGCATACTACGGAATGCACAGTCGCAACCATGCGTTCTCACTACTCCAATCCTAGCTTGTACAAGCACTCAAGGCATGGGCAAGAACCAAAACAATTATCTTTTTAGGTTCATTTAATCTTCATTTAGTGTGTAAATGTTATCACTTATTAACCAAACTTACAATGAGTTACTCTGGCAGCCACTTAGGGCCCCGACCCTCATTGCAAGCCACTTCCCAACACTACAAGTAGATTACCTACCCTAAGCTCATGGAATCATAAATCTCAAAATCATAAAAGATAATTCATAATAAAATCATCAAACATGCATAAAAGCATCAAATATCCATCATAAGAATCATCAAATCTCTATGAGCATCTAAAAAAATATCTATAGAAAATCATGACCACAATAGTTCTCTATTGGCAACTGAAGGCATCACTGATAATAATAAATATCAATTAGTTCTCAATAACCAAAATATATCTCAAGATAAATCACAATATTCATTAGTTCTCAACAAAAAACCAAGAATATCTCAAAATTATACTGATTGAAGACTCCAAAATGGTTGAGTCAAACATGTCACAACATGACATCATCAAGAAATAAATCCATAGTTCAGTCCCACCATGGCGACTAGAAAATAATCCAAGGATAAATGATCGATGACTAAAAAATGATTAGCTCAAGTGTCTCATACACATACCTCTCAGCTTCACACATGAAGACTGAAATAACAATCAGTAAATACAAACATTTCACAGAGCATATGATCACATTACCATGGTTGGGCTTATAAAGATTAAGACCAAATAAGATCAACATGCCATCATATCTCATAACCTCCGAGCCTCTGGTAACATCCTATGACTAGTCAAAACTAGTCAATCCAAAACCCAAAACAAGAAGTATATAAATACACGATGCAAACACATATTTTGGTTTACTAAATTCACATAGTTGAATAATGTGTAGGGGTTTCCAGTTTTTTGTTTGCAAGTATACTTCAAGTGTTTTAATTTTCATCATTTGACCTACAAGTCAACCCAATTTCCCCGATAGCATTATCCTTCCATTATTAAGAATTACATTCTAAGAATAACTTAAGGATAAATATTTACTAAACTGATCATCATTAACATTTAATTAAATTGTTCTATATTTAACCATGATTCATATTCTAATTGATTAACCTTTCAATTTTTCTAAGATCATCATTCGTTATAAATTATAAGAGAGCCAATTATCAATCTTTGAACAAGAAGATTATAACTTATTAAAATGATCAATTAATATCGATTCACAATCTTTGACCTTTTATTATTCTAATAATTCTCAATTATATATTACTAAGTCTTCACCATTAAAATATCTAAAGTCATTATTCAAGTGATCAGATTAAGACCTATCAACTTGATATCAATACTTTTAAAATCTTATTAAAAGAATTATATCAATTAAATCTCTATTACATAACTTAATTATTAATTAAATCTAATTAACTCTCATTAATTGATTTAATTAATAATTGCATAACCATAGCAACATTCCAATTAACATCAGTTGACTAATAATTAACTAGAATTTTGTAAGATAAAAGTCAACTATAATTCAATACTCAAATATTCATATTAATAATTCAATAATAAAAATCTTGTTAATAATTAATAACGAGCTATATTAAGAATAAATCTATAATGACCTCATTCGTCTTCTTTCAAAGAATACCAACATTCTTTTGACAAATTCGTATTATCATTAATCTTTTCAAATAAGACTCTATCGCACAACTTAATTATTAATATCATAGTTATAATATCAACTCAATGAATATTAACTGATTAAAAATCAATTATAATCCAACTCCAAAAATTATTATCTTTTACCAAACTTCAATCAATAAATAATCTCCACTAGATTAACTCTAATCAAATTTGTTGATATCTATTTAAACTATTATTTATTAATAGTTTGCTAGTCCTTACAAACATTAATAAATAATAAACTCCTCAAACTATACATACTCGATCTATAGAATCCTTCCATAAACTCATTAGTTAATATTTGGCTAACTCTTAACTTTATTAAGGTATTCAAACGTATTAACCGATAACATAATAATTCAATCTTAATCCAATATCATTCAGAATTTTTAAATTTAAATCAACATAATATAAATTATCATCTTACAATTATTTAATCAATATTAAAAACAACCATTAGACTCCATTTTCTAATTATTCTAATAATATTTTGTCTATATAAACGTTGTTTGAAAGAGATCCCTATCACAAACCAATAAGACTCATTGTAGATTTTAACATGAATAATTTTTAAATTCTTAACATTATCATCTTCATTAAACAACTCTAAAATTGTTTAATATATATTAAATAGTAGTCAATATACATTATAAAAAGTCCACTATATAAACCATATTAAAATATCTTTTCCTTTAATTTTCTCTCATTAAAAAATACATTTACTTAGATTGACTAATAATTAATTACACTTTTTTTACTATTAACTAATCTTAATTAAATTTGATTTAATTATATCAGATAATGAATCATATAAAACTAATGCATATTAATAAGATTCTACTAAGGGAAGATTGCAATAATATCTTTAATTCATTTCATGTTTTGATATATTATTTTTGTAAAATTTAAGCATAAAGAATTCTTGGTTATGGAAAAATGGAGAAATATCTGTTTTTGAATAAAATAGTCTTAGTATGACGGCCATATCTCCCTACTGAATCGTTGGATCGAGCTGAAATTAAAATATGTTGGAGAGGGCCAAGTTGCGTCAATTCTGATCAGAGTGATCAAATAAATTAGATCTCAATAAAAAGTTATGAATGACTAAGTTCGGGTCTATCCAAGGGCAGCGATAGGACAATTTGTGATGAATTAAGAATTTTTTCTTAAAATAAATTTTCTCTAAATTTAACCATAAAAGAGTTTGTTCATACGCATCTAAAAATATAATTGATAGAAAGATTACATCTAATCATTCGAATTTTCAACTTAGAATTTCTATTTTAATTTCAAATCTTGTCTTTCTAATTTCACAATATAAATTCGAACCCAAAACCGATTAAAATTTAATTATTTCTCTTTAATTGGATCTAAGATTTTATTATTATTTTCTTCTCATCCAAATAAAATATTGAGATTCCAATTTCAAATACAGAGAGTATTCAGACACATAAAACAGATATGATGAATACAAGAAGAGAAAGAGTGCAAAGGGAATATGAGAATATCACGAGTGCACTTGGACACTGATGCTAATTTTCCATGCCTTGGAAGTTCATAGAAAATACTTTCCTTCTCCATCATTTGCAATTTTTCCAAGAATTCAAACCGATCGAATCCTCCAAGTGATTAGAAGTGCTAGCAGGAGCATAGAAGCAAGTAGAAAATATATAAGCATATGAATCTTCTCCCATGCATGTAAGCTTTGAAGCTTCTATTTTTTTTTTTAGCTTGTAGCTTGTGGCTTCCCTTAAGCTTGTAGCTTCCATTAAGCTTTTCATTTAAGCTTCTATGAATGCCGAATATCAAGAGCTCTCAAGAAACCTTTGGATTGCTTTTTGAAACCGTTAAAAGGTGTCACCAACTAAGCATGAGTCTTTTTCGATTCTTTTTGATGAGTCATAGAATTGTAGACACCTTGTGGTTAATTGATGCACTAACCTCCGTGTTGTTGACACATGTTAATTCCCATGCAAGCTTAAAACTCTAATTTACTTTACTCTTTTAAAATTTTATTTATTTATTTATTAAGTCTCATGTACTAACTTTAATATCTCCACTTTTCAATCTTAATATATTTATATTTTAATCACATGAGATTTAGAATCTTTTAATAATTTAAAATATATTTTTCACTTTTAAATTTAATATTATAACTTTTATCTTCTAATTTAATTATTTTATTTTCAAATTTAATTATTTTATTTAATTAATTTTCTAATTAATTAAATAAAATAAATATTAAAATACTATATTAATTTTTTATTAAATTAAACCATTAATTAAATCTTTTGATTAGGCTTAATTAATAGAAAATACTCCAAAGACTCACAAAGGTAAAAATATGAAAAACTCATCCTAGCCAAAATACATACAAAATCAAACCAAGGGTTTAAATTATGAATTACATCATCCAACGTATTCGAAAGGTACTCAACTGAGATATTTGTCCTAATTTTCTAATTAAAACAAATGGCTTAAAGTGTTGGGATTTGGACTTGAGAATTTATCTCCCCTCTTTTATCATTGAGATAATGTGATAGGGTACGCTCATCCTGACAATTCAGAAAAGTCAATACCTAGTACCTACAACTTGCATAAAAATTATGCATGTACAAACACAATATATATACTAAACTAACCAGGTGATGATAAGAAGTGGTGCATCGTGTAAATCCCGACTAGTAGGTGACTACGACTTCCTTCTTTAATCACATCAGACACGTCATACAAAAGCAAACATGCAAGGCAAACATGCACACCATACACATGCAAGTATGGAGTAAGTATCCATAAGAAAGAACATATGATAATAAATCATCTTACTAATCATTATTAATAATTGAAAGCAATGTGATAATCATCATCAATAATTGTGAACACTAAAAATAACCATCATACATACATGAAATGTAGAGTCTAAGTAATCTCATTACATAATAAACTAAATCCATAGCACAATATCTGATAATCTCAAACGAATGTTGCTAACCAATAACATAGAACTAGTTCTAAAAGAGTTCAGCAATGATAACAAAATGTGAACTAGGGTCAGGCTCTACATCCACCCCCCCCTGAAATTAAGCTTACTCTTGGAAGCCTACAAGAATGAAAAGCTAAGATACTCACTATGCGGGTCCTATTGAACCCTTTTCTTCCATAGGAAAACATGATTCCACTGAGGATATTACAACACCCTTAGAGCAATATGATTCTGGTTTAATGGTAAACCAAAAATCATATTGATCCAACACCATTCCTTTAACATCTACTAAAATAGATTCTCTAATGCATTCTAAACAAGAACAACTTAATGCTTGCAAAGATAAACAGAGGTTTACTACCTTACAACATAGATAAAAGATACATGTTTTGCAGCTAGAATGAGTTTCAATTTTTAGTTTTGCCTTCGTTTAGATTTTCAGTAAAAATTTTAGTTTTGAAAGCTAAGTGTTGAAATATAAAAAAAAAATGCAAGTAACAGTTTTAAGTTTTGTTTCAGTTCACCTAGTTTCAAGTTTTCAGTTTGAAAAAGATACACATGATAGTTTTAAGTTTTCATTTTGTTCAACTACTTAATAACTAGTAGCATTCCAATATACCTAGAGCTCCCAATGTTGAAACTCGGGCTCTAATACCAAATGTAATGCCCCGCCAAGGGATCCAAAGAATTTTACTAAGTTTTTCAAATAATTTTTTATTAAAAAATATGAAAGATAAAACTATTCATAACATTTGCGGAAGCAATAGAAACAATTCAAATAAAAATAAACGTAACATATATACATAACAGGCTACATTCTTTAAAGATTCCTTAACATTGTATTACATCTAAATAACTATTCATCTAACATTCCATTCTTAGGAAATAACAATGACACATCCAGTGTACTTAAAAAATAAATAATTGTCATTTTGTAATTATATTTTAGTTTAGCTCAATCATCCACTGTACATATCATAGGGTATGAAAAGCTTAAAAGAATAAACATCCAAGTAAATAAAGTACATCATCATCATCTAATATTAATCCATGATGCAATAACATAAATGAAACCACATATCATACATGATACATCATCATAAAAGATATAAACATCTATCACAAAAGATAACCATATATCACAAACATAAATAACTAAGTGCATGGTTCCTCCCAACCGTAAATAGCATCATTAGACCATCGTGGATCCTAGCCATCCCTCTATGCATAACATTCCAAAGCACCGAAGAGATCATCAATATTAACATAGTAAGAATGTCACTCCTAAAACATCCTACTAACATGCAAAGTAAAGCATAATAAATCATCAACTAACATATTGAAAGTAAAAAAAATCATCAATATAAGAAACATACTAGTAAATACATCCATCATAAGGTGTATTATCTATCATAATGCTCCAAGAACATAATGAAGAATAAATACCAACCAAGGATACTCCATCCACGGTGTCTCAGACGGATCTCAAATGATAAGAGTGAAAATACACTACCACCCGACCGTGTGGAACCTAAGTGGTCCACTCCCACCGTACTGAGGAGATAATCTCAAGTCCCAAACAGGCTATCCATAACACATGGCACATATCTTTAGAAGTCCAAGAATCTTAAAAGTATACTAACTCAAAGGTTTCAATCATACACAAAATCGACATCTAATTCTCAGAGGCACACAAAGACATGTAGGAAACCTACTCTGCAAGCGAGAAAGTGTCATCGCAATTATCACGTATAAGTTACCTTGGTAATTATCTAAACTCCATAGGTCCATACTGATCTCATGCGACCACTAGTATCCTCTCATACTAACGAGGCATACTACGGAATGCACGATCGCAACCATGCGTTCTCACTACTCCCATCCTAGCCTGTACAAGCACTCAAGGCATGGGCGAGAACCAAAACAATTATCTTTTTAGGTTCATTTAATCCTCATTTAGTGTGTAAATGTTATCACTTATTAACCAAACATACAATGAGTTACCCTGGCAGCCACTTAGGGCTCCGGCCCCCATTGAAAGCCACTTCCCAACACTACAAGTAGATTACCTACCCTAAGCTCATGAAATCATAAATCTCAAAATCATAAAAGATAATCCATAATAAAATCATCAAATATGAATAAAAGCATCAAATATCCATAATAAGAATCATCAAATCTCCATGAGCAACTGAAAAAAATTCATAAAAAATCATGACCAAAACAGTTCTCTATTGGCAACTGAAGGCATCACTGATAATTATAAGTATCAATTGGTTCTCAATAACCAAAATATATCTCAAGATAAATCACAATATCCATTAGTTCTCAACAAGAAACCAAGAATATCTCAAAATCATACTGATCGAAGACTCCAAAATGGTTGAGTCAAACATGTCACAACATGACATCATCAAAAAATAAATCCATATTTCAGTCCCATCATGGCGACTAGAAAATAATCCAAGGATAACTAATCGATGACTAAAAAATGATTAGCTAAAGTATCTCATACACATACCTCTCAGCTTCACACATGAAGACTGAAATAACAATCAGTAAACACAAATATTTTATAGAGCATACGATCACATTACCATAGTTGAGTTTAATTTTCTCTCATTTAAAAATCTATTTACTTAGATTGACTAATAATTAATTACACTTCTTCTACTATTAACTAATCTTAATTAAATTTGATTTAATTAGATTAGATAATGAACTGTATAAAACTAATGCATATTAATAAGATTCTACTAAGGGAAGATTGCAATAATATCTTTAATTCATTCCATGCTTTGATATATTATTTTTGTGAAGTTTAAGCATAAAGAACTCTTGGTTATGGAAAAATGGAGAAATATCTGTTCTTGAATAAAATAGTCTCAGTACGATAGCCATATCTCCCTAATGAACCATTGGATCAGGCTGAAATTGAAATATGTTGGACAGGGCCAAGTTGCGCCAATTCTAACTGGAGCAATCGAATAAATTGGATCTCGATAAAAAGTTATGAATGACTGAGTTCGGGTCTATCCAAGGGTAGTGACAAGACAATTTTTGATGAATTAAGAATTTTCTCTTAAAATAATTTTACTCTAAATTTAACCATAAAAGGGTTTGTTCATATGCATCTAAAAATATAATTGATATAAAGATTACGTCTAATCATTCGAATTTTTAACTTAAAATTTCTATTTTAATTTCAAATCTTGTCTTTCTAATTTCACAATATAAATTTGAACCCAAAATCGATTAAAATCTAATTATTTCTCCTTAATTGGATCTAAGATTTTTCTACTATTTTCTTCTCATCCAAATAAAATATCTAGATTCTAATTTAAAATACAGAGAGTATTCAGACACATAAAACAGATTTGATGAAGACAGGAAGAGAAAGAGTGCAAAGGGAATATGAGAATATCACAAGTGCACCTGGACACTGATGCTAATTTGCTATACCTCAAAAGTCCATAGAAAATCCCTTCCTTCTCCATCATTCGCAATTCTTTCAAGAATTCAAATCGATCGAATCCTCCAAGTGATTAGAAGTGATAGTAGGAGCATAGAAGCAAGTAGAAAATATATGAGCATATGAATCTTCTCCCATGCATGTAAGTTTTGAAGCTTCTATTTTTTTTTTAGCTTGTAGCTCTTGGCTTCCCTTAAGTTTGTAGCTTCCATTAAACTTTTCATTTAAGCTTCTATGAATGCTTGAATATCAAGAGCTCTCAAAAAACCTTTGGATTGCTTTTTGAAACCGCTGAAAGGTGTCACTAACTAAGCATGAGTCTTTTCCAATTCTTTTTGATGAGTCATATAATTTTAGATACTTTGTGCTTAATTGATGCACTAACCCCCGTGTTGTTGACACATGTTAATTCTCATACAAGCTTAAAACTCTAATTTACTTTACTCTTTCCAAATTTTATTTATTTATTTATTAAGTCTCATGCACTAACTTTAATATTTTCACTTTTTAATATTAATATATTTATATTTTAATCATATTAGATTTAGAATCTTTTAATAATTTAAAATATATTTTTCACTTTTAAATTTTATTTTCCAAAACTTTATTGCTAAAATATTTATTAGCTTTAATAATATTATTTAGTAATTTATTCAAAAATTAGCTCCAAATATATTATTATTAAAATAAATACCAAATTTAATATTATAACTTTTATCTTCCAATTTAATTATTTTATTTTTAAATTTAATTATTTTATTTAATTATTTTTCAATTAATTAAATAAAATAAATATTAAAATACCATATTAAATTTCTATTAAATTAAACCATTAATTAAATCTTTTGATTAGGCTTAATTAATAGAAAATACTCCAAAGACTCACAAAGGTAAAAATACAAAAAATTCATCATAGCCAAAATACATACAAAATCAAACCAAGGGTTTAAATCACGAATTATGTCATCCAACGTATTTGGAGGGTACTCAACTCAGATATTTGTCCTAATTTTTCAATTAGGACAAATGGCTTAAAAGGTTGGAATTTGGACTTGCGAATTTATCACCCCTCTCTTATCATTGAGATAATGTCATAGGGTACGCTCATTCTGGCAATTCAGGAAAGTCGATACTCGGTACCTGTAATTTGCATAAAAACTATGTATGTACAAATACAATAGATATACTAAACTAACCAGGCAATGGGAGAAAGTGGTGCATCATATAGATCTCGACTAGTAGATGACTACGACTCCTTTCCTTAACCACATCAGACACGCCATACAAAAGCAAACACGCAAGGCAAACACGCACACCATACACATGCAAGTATGGGGTAAGTATCCATAAGAAAGCACATATGATAATAAATCATCTTACTAATAATCATTAATAATTGAAAGCAATGTGATAATCATCATCAATAATTGTGAACACTAAAAATAACCATCGTACATAAATGAAATGTAGAGTCTAACTAATCTCATCACATAATAAATTGAATCCATAGCACAATATCTGATAATCTCAAAAGAATGCTGCTAACCAACAACATAAAACTAGTTCTAAAAGAGTTCAACAATAATAACAAAATGTGAACTAGGGGCAGACACTACATTTCCAAATTAAAGGGAGTTAACAAATTTAATTTGAGTAAAATAAGTAGTTAACTGATTCAATTTGAGTAGAAAAAAGAGTTAACTGATTTAACTCATTTTTTATCAATAGTGAACAAGAAATTTTCCTTTTTGAACTGAAGAGAGATTTTGTTGAGATATTTAATTTAATAAAATGAGATATGCTCTCATAATTACTTTTTCTATTTAATTAAATAATCTTTAATTAATTAGAGACACTTTTCTTATTTAATTAAATAACTTCATTTAATTAATTAGAAATGGCTTCTCATTTAATTAAATAACTTTGTTTAATTAATTAGAAGTAAGTACTCCATTTAATTAAATAATTTCATTTAATTATTTCAAAATTCTTTTCGAAACAAGTCAACTCAAGTCAATTGTGGTTAAATCTGATCAAGTTTTGGTCAAACTTAATCTTTGCGTATGTGAATATGAGCAAATGTGAGTATGAATTTCAGCAACAATTCGATGCAAATTCTAATTCAACCTTTCAAAATGAAAAGATAAGGGTCTCTTAAATAGACTTTTATGGAATTCATCAATGGTTGAGATCGATTTCAATAAACGGTTAGGATTAAAGGTGAAGCTTAGTCATAAAAGAAGATTTCCAAATTAAAGGGAGTCAACAGATTTAATTTGAGTAAAATAAGGAGTTAACTGATTCAATTTGAGTAGAAAAATAGTTAACTGATTTAACTCATTTTTTATCAAAAGTGAACTAGAAATTTCTTTTTTTGAACTGAAGAGAGATTTTGTTGAGATATTTAATTTAATAAAATGACATATGCTCTCATAATTACTTTTCTTATTTAATTAAATAATCTTTAATTAATTAGAGACACTTTTCCTATTTAACTAAATAACTTCATTTAATTAATTAGGAATGGCTTCTCATTTAATTAAATAACTTTGTTTAATTAATTAGAAGTAAGTACTCCATTTAGTTAAAATCATTTCGTATAATTATTTTAAAATTGTTTTCGAAACTAGTCAACTCAAGTCAACCGTGGTTAAATCTAGTCAACTTTTGGTCAAAATTGATCTTTGCGTATGTGAATATGAGCAAATGTGAGTATAAATTTCAGCAATAATTCGATGCAAATTCTCATTCAACTTTTCAAAATCAAAAGATGAGGGTCTCTTAAATAGACTTTCCTAAAACTCATCTACGGTTGAGATCGATTTCAATCAACGGTCAGGATTAAAGGTGAAGTTCAGTCAGAAACGAAGATTTCCAAATTAAAGGGAGTTAACAGATTTAATTTGAGTAAAATAAGGTGGTGACTGATTCAATTTGAGTAGAAAAAGGAGTTAACTGATTTAACTCATTTTTTATCAATAGTGAACTGGAAATTTCCCTTTTTGAACTGAAGAGAGATTTTGTTGAGATATTTGATTTAATAAAATGAGATATGCTCTCATAATTACTTTTTCTATTTAATTAAATAATCTTTAATTAATTAGAGAAACTTTTCTTATTTAATTGAATAACTTCATATAATTAATTAAGAATGGCTTCTCATTTAATTAAATAACTTTGTTTAATTAATTAGAATTAAGTACTCCATTTAATTAAATAATTTCATTTAATTATTTCAAATTTTTTTTTGAAACTAATCAACTCAAATCAACCACGGTTAAATCTGCTCAACTTTTTGTCAAACTTGAACTTTGCGTAAGTGAATATGAGCAAATGTGAGTATGAATTCCATCAACAATTCAATGCAAATTCTCATTCAACTTTTCTAAATAAAGAGATGAGGGTCTCTTAAATAGACTTTCTTTGAATTTATCAACGGTTGAGATCGATTTCAATCAACGGTCAGGATTAAAGGTGAAGTTCAGTCGTAAAGGAAAATTTCTAAATTAAAGGGAGTTAACAGATTTAATTTGAGTAAAATAAGGAGTTAACTAATTCAATTTGAGTAGAAAAAGGAGTTAGCTTATTTAACTCATTTTTAATCAATAGTGAAATGAAAATTTCTCTTTTTGAACTCAATAGAGATTTTGTTGAGATATTTAATTTAATAAAATGAGATATGCTCTCATAATTACTTTTTTCATTTAATTAAGTTATTTTTAATTAATTAGAGATACTTTTCTTATTTAATTAAATAACTTCATTTAATTAATTAGGAATGGCTTCTCATTTAATTAAATAACTTTTTTTAATTAATTAAAAGTAAGTACTCCATTTAATTATATAATTTCGTTTAATTATTTTAAAATTCTTTTCGAAACTAGTCAACTCAAGTCAACCATGGTTAAATCTAGTAAACTTTTGGTCAAACTTGATCTTTGCGTATGTGAATATAAGAAAATGTGAGTATTAATTCTAGCAAGAATTCAATGCAAATTCTCATTCAACCTTTCAAAGTCAAAATCAATGTGAGTAGACTTTCCTTGAATTTATCAACGGTTGAGATCGATTTCAATCAACGGTCAAGATTAAAGGTGAAGTTTAGTCGTAAAGGGAGATTTCCAAATTAAAGGGAGTTAACAGATTTAATTTAAGTAAAATAAGGAGTTAACTAATTCAATTTTAGTAGAAAAAAGAGTTAACTGATTTAACTCATTTTTGATCAATAGTGAACTGAAAATTTCCCTTTTTGAACTAAAGAGAGATTTTGTTGAGATATTTAATTTAATAAAATGAGATATGCTCTCATAATTACTTTTTTCATTTAATTAAATAATCTTTAATTAATTAGAGAAACTTTTCTTATTTAATTAAATAACTTTGTTTAATTAATTAGGAATGGCTTTTCATTTAATTAAATAAATTTGTTTAATTAATTAGAAGTAAGTACTCCATTTAATTAAATAATTTTGTTTAATTATTTTTAAAAAAATTTCGAAACTAGTCAACTCAGGTCAACCGTGGTTAAATCTGGTCAGCTTTTGGTCAAACTTGATCTTTGCGTATGTGAAGATAAGCAAATGTGAGTATGAATTCCAGCAACAATTCGATGCAAGTTCTCATTCAACCTTTCAAAATGAAGAGATGAGGGTCTCTTAAAAAGACTTTCCTAAAATTTATCAACTTTTGAAATCAATTTCAATCAATGGTCAGGATTAAAGGTGAAGTTCACTCATAAAGAGAGATTTCCAAATTAAAGGGAGTTAACAGATTTAATTTGAGTAAACTAAAGAGTTAACTGATTGAGTTTGAGTAGAAAAAGAAGTTAACTGATTTAACTCATTTTTTATCAATAATGAATTAAAAATTTCCTCATTTTAACTAAAGAGAGAATTTTTTGAGATATTTAATTTGATAAAATAAGATATGCTCTCATAATTACTTTTTCTATTTAATTAAATAATCTTTAATTAATTAGAGAAACTTTTCTTATTTAATTAAATAACTTTGTTTAATTAATTAGGAATGGCTTTTCATTTAATTAAATAACTTTGTTTAATTAATTAGAAGTAAGTACTCTATTTAATTAAATAATTTTGTTTAATTATTTCAAAATTCTTTTCGAAACTAGTCAACTCAAGTCAACTGTAGTTAAATCTGGTCAACTTTTTGTCGAATTTGATCTTTGCGTATGTGAATATGAGCAAATGTGAGTATGAATTCCAGCAACAATTTGATGCAAATTTTCATTGAACCTTTCAAAATGAAGAGATGAGGGTCTCTTAAAAAGACTTTCCTTAAATTCATCAATGGTTGAGATCAATTTCAATCAACGGTCAGTATTAAAGGTGAAGTTCAGTTATAAAAGAAGATTTCCAAATTAAAGGGAGTTAACAGATTTAATTTGAGTAAAATAAAGAGTTAACTGATTCAATTTGAGTAGAAAAAGGAGTTAGCTTATTTAACTCATTTTTAATCAATAGTGAAATGAAAATTTTCTTTTTTGAACTGAAGAGAGATTTTATTGAGATATTTAATTTAATAAAATGAGATATGCTCTCATAATTACTTTTTCTATTTAATTAAATAATCTTTAATTAATTAGAGACACTTTTCTTATTTAATTAAATAACTTCATTTAATTAATTAGGAATGGCTTCTCATTTAATTAAATAACTTTGTTTAATTAATTAGAAGTAAGTACTCCATTTAATTAAATAATTTCGTTTAATTATTTCAAAATTCTTTTCGAAACTAGTCAACTCAAGTCAATCATGGTTAAATCTCGTCAAACTTGATCTTTGCGTATGTGAATATGAGCAAATGTGAGTATGAATTCCAGCAACAATTCGATGCAAATTCTCATTCAACCTTTCAAAATGAAGAGATGAGGGTCCCTTAAATAGACTCTCTTGGAATTCATCAATGGTTGAGATTGATTTCAATCAACGGTTAGGATTAAAGGTGAAGTTCTGTCATAAAGTGAGATTTCCAAATTAAAGGGAGTTGACAGATTTAAGTTGAGTAAAATAAGGAGTTAACTGATTCAATTTGAGTAGAAAAAGGAGTTAACTGATTTAACTCATTTTTTATCAATAGTGAACCGAAAATTTTCCTTTTTCAAATGAAGAGAGATTTTGTTGAGATATTTAATTTAATAAAATGAGATATGCTATCATAATTACTTTTTCTATTTAATTAAATAATCTTTAATTAATTAGAGACACTTTTCCTTTTTGATTAAATAACTTCATTTAATTAATTAGGAATAGCTTCTCATTTAATTAAATAACTTTGTTTAATTAATTAGAAGTAAGTACTCCATTTAATTAAATAATTTCATTTAATTATTTCAAAAAAAAATTTGAAACTAGTCAACTCAAGACAATCGTGGTTAAATCTGGTTAACTTTTGGTCAAACTTGATCTTTGCGTATGTGAATATGAGCAAATGTGAGTATGAATTCTAGGAACAATTCGATGCAAATTCTCATTCAACCTTTAAAAATGAAGAGATGAGGGTCTCTTAAATAGACTTTCCTAGAATTCGTCAACGGTTGAGATCGATTTCAATCAACGGTCAGGATTAAAGGTGAAGTTCAGTCATAAAGGGAGATTTCCAAATTAAAGGGAGTTAACAGATTTAATTTGAGTAAAATAAGGAGTTAACTGATTCAATTTGAGTAGAAAAAAGAGTTAACTTATTTAACTTATTTTTTATTAATAGTGAATTGGAAATTTCCCTTTTTGAACTGAAGAGAGATTTTGTTGAGATATTTAATTTAATAAAAAGAGATATGTTCTCATAATTACTTTTTCTATTTAATTAAATAATCTTTAATTAATTAGAGACACTTTTCTTATTTTATTTAAATAACTTCATTTAATTAATTAGGAATGGCTTCTCATTTAATTAAATAACTTTTTTTAATTAATTAGAAGTAAATACTCCATTTAATTAAATAATTTTATTTAATTATTTCAAAATTCTTTTCGAAACTAGTCTACTTAGGTCAACCGTAGTTAAATTTGGTCAACTCTTGGTCAAATTTGATTTTTGCATATGTGAATATGAGCAAATGTGAGTATGAATTTCAGCAACAATTCGATGCAAATTCTCAGTCAACCTTTCAAAATGAAGAGATGAGCGTCTCTTAAATAGACTTTCCTGAAATTCATCAACGGTTGAGATCGATTTCAATCAACGGTCAAGATTAAAGGTGAAGTTCAGTCATAAAGAGAGATTTCCATATTAAAGGGAGTTAACAGATTTAATTTGAGTAAAATAAGGAGTTAACTGATTCAATTTGACTAGAAAAATGAGTTAACTAATTAAACTCATTTTTGATCAATAGTGAACTGGAAATTTTCTTTTTTGAACTGAAGAGACATTTTGTTGAGATATTTAATTTAATAAAATGAGATATGCTCTCATAATTCCTTTTTCTATTTAATTAATTAATCTTTAATTAATTAGAGACACTTTTCTTATTTAATTAAATAACTTCATTTAATTAATTAGGAATGACTTCTCATTTAATTAAATAACTTTGTTTAATTAATTAGAAGTAAGTACTCCATTTAATTAAATAATTTCGTTTAATTATTTGAAAATTCTTTTCGAAACTAGTTAACTCAAGTCAATCGTAGTTAAAATTGGTCAACTTTTGGTCAAACTTGATATTTGCGTATGTGAATAAGAGAAAATCTAAGTATGAATTCCAGCAACAATTCGATGCAAATTATCATTCAACCTTTCAAAATGAAGAGATGAGGGTCTCTTAAATAGACTTTCCTGAAATTCATCAACGGTTGAGATCAATTTCAATCAATGGTCAGGATTAAATGTGATGTTCAGTCATAAAGGGAGATTTCCAAATTAAAGGGAGTTAACAGATTTAATTTGAGTAAAATAAGGAGTTAAGTAAGTTTGCTAAACAATTTTTTTTTTAAACATGAAAGATAAAACTATTCATAACATTTGCGGAAGCAATATCAACAATTCAAATAAAAATAAACATAACATATATACATAACAAGCTACATTCTTTAAAGATCCCCTTAACGTTGTATCACATCTAATTAACTATTCATCTAACATCCCATCCTTATGAAATAACAATAATACATCCAATATACTTAAACAATATACAAGTGTCCTTTTGTAATTATATTTTTAGTTTAGCTCAATCATCCACTGTACATATCATAGGGTATGAAAAGCTTAAAAGAATAAACATCCAAGAAAATAAAGTACATCATCATCAAATATTAATCCATGATGCAATAACATAAATAAAACCACATATCATACATGATACATCATCACAAAAGATATAAACATCCATCACAAAAGATAATCATATATCACAAACATAAATAATTAAGTGCACGGTTCCTCCCAATCATAAATAGCATCATTAGACTATCATGGATCCTAGCCATCCCTCTGTGCGTAACATTCCAAAGCACCGAAGAGATCATCGGTATTAACATAGTAGGAATGTCACTCCTAAAATATCCTACTAACATATAAAGTAAAGCATAGGATATGATCATCTAACATATGCAAATCATCAATATAAGAAACATACAAGTAAATACATCCATCATAAGGTATATTATCTATCATAATGTTTTAAGAACATAATGAAGAATAAATACCAACCAAGGATACTCCAGCCACGGTGTCTTGGACGAATCTCAAATGATAAGAGTGGAAAATACACTACCACCCGACCGCGTGGAACGTAAGTGGTCTACTCCCACCGTGCTGAGGAGATAATCTCAAGTCTCAAATAGGATATCAATTCATGAAGCACAAATCTCTATAAGTCCAGGAATCCTAAAAGTATACTAACTCAAAGGTTCCATCACACAAAACTGACATCTAATTTTCAGAGGCACACAAAGACATGTAGGAAACCTACTCTGCAAGTAGGAAAGTGTCATCGCATTTATCATGTACAAGTTACCTTGGCAGTTAGCTAAACTCCACGGCTCCATACTGATCTCATGCGGCCATTAGTATCCTCTCATACTGACGAGGCATACTACGGAATGCACGGTCGCAACCATGCATTCTCACTACTCCCATCCTAGCCTGTACAAGCACACAAGGCATGGGCGAGAACGAAAATAATTATCTTTTTAGGTTCATTTAATCTCCATTTAGTGTGTAAATGTTATTACTTATTAACCAAACTTACAATGAGTTACCCTGGTAGCCACTTAAGGCCCCGGCCCCCATTGCAAGCCACTTCCTGACACTACAAGTAGATTACCTACCCTAAGCTCATAGAATCATAAATCTTAAAATCATAAAAGATAATCCATAATAAAATCATCAAATATGCATAAAAGCATCAAATATCCATAATAAGAATCATCAAATCTCCAAGATAAGAATCATCAAATCTCCATGAGCATCTGAAAAAGCATCCATAGAAAATCATGACCAAAATAGTTCTCTATTGGCAATTGAAGGCATCACTGATAATCATAAGTATCAATTGGTTCTCAATAACCAAAATATATCTCAAGATAAATGGTTCTCAACAAGCATCCAAGAATATCTCAAAATCATACTGATCGAAGACTCCAAAATGGTTGAGTCAAACATGTCACAACATGATATCATCAAGAAATAAATCCAACTTTCAGTCCCATCATGGCGACTAGAAAATAATCCAAGGATAACTGATCGATGACTCAAAATGATTAGCTCAAGTGTCTCATACACATACCTCTCAGCTTCACACATGAAGACTAAAATAACAATCGGTAAATACAAACATTTCATAGAGTATATGATCACATTACCTTGGTTGGGCTTATAAAGATCAAGACCAATAAGATCAACATGCCATCATATCTCATAACCCCCGAGCCTCTGCTAACATCCTAAGACTGGTCAACACTAGTCAACCCAAAACTCAAAACAAGAAGCATATAGAATACACGATGCAAATACATGTTTTGGTTTACTAAATTCACATAGTTGAATAATGTGTAGGAGTTTCCTGTTTTCTGTTTGCAAGTATACTTCAAGTGTTTTAATTTCATCATTTGACCTACAAGTCAACCCAATTTCCCCGATAGCATTATCCTTCCATTATTAAGAATTACATTCTAAGAATAACTTAAGGATAACTATTCACTAAACTGATCATCATTGACATTTAAATTAAATTGTTGTATATTTAACCATGATCCATATTCTAATTGATTAACCTTTCAACTTTTTTTTTAAGATCATTATTCGTTATATTATAAGAGAACCAATTATCAATCTTTGAACAAGAAGATTATAACTTATTAAAATAATCAATTAACATCAATTCACAATCCTTGACCTTTTATTATTCTAATAATTCTCAATTATATATTACTAGGTCTTCACCATTAAAATATCTAAAGTCATTATTCAAGTCATCAGATTAAGCAAAAAGAGGGGTAAAAATTTATTAAGACAAAAAGGAATACAACAAGGAGAGCTCAACATGGAGCTCGATCTTGAGCAACAAGATCATCAAATTTTTGCACCATCTCAAAGGAAAATTGCCCCCTATCCCTAATATTTCAACCCGGATCATGACTAGAAGCCCATTTGGCTAAACAATCAGCTGCCAACTAACATCCTCAAGCTCTTGCGAAGAAAGCATGTTCACCACCACCTGGGAATCAGACTCACAAATAATCTTACTCCATCCCCACAAGAAACACTGTTCCACATCATATAAAATAGCCTAAGCTTCCATGAGATTGTTAGTATAATCACCCTTATGAATTGACAAGAAAAATTTAACATTCCCAGAACTACAACAAGCCACTCCGCCAATACCAGCCGGACCAGGATTCCCATGAGAAGAACCATCAGTGTTAATTTTCAGAACTCCACAGGGAGGAGGAGTCTAGTGCCCATCCCGGTTAACCTGACCCTTCTTTTGATGGTGAAGCTACTTGGACATAGAAGGAAACCTATGAGCCGCAACCCCATCCTGTAGATGAAAATTGAGGCAATTACAGATAGCAAGATCAACCGGATCCATACCCCCATCAAGCTCACACTTCATAAGAATAGTTTCCTGGAGAGAATGTGATATTTTCCACCAAAGATGCAAAACACCAAGCTGAACATCTTGGAATATGCGACGATTCCTCTCCAACCAGATATGCCAAAGCATGAAAGATGGGCCAGCAATCCAAGCAGCATGGAGAGAAGAAGACTTGGAGGGAGCACTACCCAAGCGAGCCCAAAACTCAGGCAAAGAGGAAGCATGCCGACAAGAGCAACCCCAAGCGCTCCACCAAAGGTGTCATATCTGAGTAGAATAGGAGCAATGGAAGAACATATGGGAGACAGACTCCTCTCCATTACCACACAAAACACAATAAGAGGGGCCCTGAAATTCACGTTTACAAAGATTATCCCAGGTAAGACAACGGTTGTGAGCCACTAGCCACATGAAAAAATTGCACTTGGACCAAGAAACTTTATTCCAGACTTGCTTCCACCAAGGGACCTCAGCATCCCCAAATAATTGTCTAATTATCTCCTGATACCCAGCAAAGACATGATATTTACCAGACAAGGTACCACCCCAAGCCAATACATTTGGACCAAGCAAAGAGGAACACTCTCTAGAGGCTAGCATTTGAGAAAGCTCCTGACGATCCATGTCTGTACCTCTAGGAGGCCAATCAGAGGAATGCTTCCATCTATAACCAACAACAGGTCCCAATTGATAAGGAGTCTTGTAATGAGCCACTTTATCCCATCCAGAAGCAAGAAAAGAGTCACAAAGAGGCTGAAGATGAGTGTATATGGATAAAATGGAAGGGAATCCATCCCAAGCATCAGACCAAAAAAAAGCCTGAGAACCTCCTTTACATATCCAGAATAGACCCCTATTCACCAACATCGCACCTATCTTCAAATTATGCCAAACCATTGAGCCACGACCTTCAAGAGGAAGTGCAGAAAAAAAGCAAGGATCAGCACCATGAAAATATTTATAAGTGATTATACGAGCCCAAATTTGATGTTGTCCAGAGCACCATCACCAATAAAGTTTAGCAGCCAAAGCTTGTCTACTCAATAGAGCAGAACGAAGACCAAGACCACCCTCCTTCTTAGGCCTACAAATAGTTGCCCAATTAACCAAGCTCCATTTAGTACTACACAAATTACCACTCCAAAGGAATTGTCGAGAAAGAGCATCAAACTCCTTGAGAAAGTAAATAGGTGCAGCATGAACCATGCTTCTATAAGTAGGAAGAGCTTGGATAACAGCTTGAAGAAGAGTAACCCAGGCAGCAGTAGAAAGCCATCTATGAGTCCAATGATTTACCTTATCCTGAAGCTTGGTAATCAAATTTTTCCAGAAGAGACATTGCTGCCTGGAAACAGCAATAGGAATGCCAAGATAAGTCAAAGGAAGTGAACCTATCTGAAACCGTAGGATACCAACAATCCTGTGCTGAATAGAATCAGGAGTGTTAAAAAAGTAAATGAAAGATTTGTGCTCATTAACTTTCTGGTCTGAAGCTGCCAAATAAACGTCCAAAGCATGTCGAAAGGCTTCAGCTTCCTTGATCCTAGCAAGACCAGCAAGAGTAGAATAATCAACAAATTGAAGATGGGAAAGAGAAGGTAAGCCATTACCCCACCACCAGACTTGAATAGAATTCTGGGACACTTGATGCTTAATGAATCTGCCCAAGCCTTCAACCATGATGATGAATAGATATGGGGAGAGAGGGTCACCCTGGCGGAGGCCTCTAGAAGCACCAAATAGTTGTGAAGGTTGACCATTAATAAGAATAGAAAAAGAGGCAAAAGTAACACAACTCATTATCCAACTCACTTAGTCAGAGCTAAATCCAAAAGAAAGAAGAATACTCCTTAGGAAGCTCTGTTTAACTCTATCGTAGGCCTTAGCCATATCCAGCTTAACAAACATGGCTCTCTCCCTTGAAGTAGCCATAGAGTGAATAGCCTCAGTAGAAATAACCACCCCATCCAAAATTTGTCTTCCAGCAACAAAACCACCTTGTTCTTCTGAGATAATAATGGGAAGCCACCTTTTTAGTCTCTCAGCAATCAGCTTAGTAATAACTTTGTAGACCACATTACATAAGGCAATTGGTCTAAAAAACTCCAATTGATTAGCACCCTCTCTCTTAGGAATAAGAGTCAAGAATGTAGAGTTCAAAGCTCGAAGCATCTACTTGCTAGCATAGGATTCTTTAACCACCTCCAACAAATCATGATTAATGATGTCCCAAAATTCCTGAAAGAATTCAACTGAAAAACCATCAGGAACATGAGCCTTCCCCTTAGGCATGCCAAAGACCATCGCCTCCAGCTCTTCCAAAGAGATAGGACGCATGAGATCATCATTCATTTCCTGAGTGATAAGGGCATGAATACAGGACAAAATAATATTTTCTTCATTATCAGCAGGAGGAGAGTCCTCAAAGAAGAGGGTAGAGAAGTACGAAATAGCCTCCTGGAACAAAGCTAGCAAAGAATTCAGTTGGATACCTTGAGAATTAACCAAAGAAGAGAGTACTTTGATTCCGACGAGATTGCACTGTTTTATGGAAAAAGGTAGTGTTTCGATCACCTTCCTGGAGCCAATCAACTCGAGCCTTTTGCTTCCAAAAAAATTCCTCTCGAAGTTCCCATTCTTCTAGAGCTCTAGAAGCAAGGGATTTAGCCTGGCCAAGATCCTTCGAGAAACCTCGATCTCTAATCTCCCTTGTGATGATATCAAGATTTTCTTGAGCAAGCCTCTTCATAAAGTGAAGATTCCCAAAGCATTCCCTATTCCATATCTTGAGCTGCCTTTTAACATATTGAAGCCTTTTAGAAAATGAGAACATTGCAGTACCATATGCAGGGGCACCATCTTTCCACCCAAAAAAAACAAAATCATGAAGAGAGGAGTCACGAAGCCACATCAACTGGAACTTAAAAGGAGGATGCTTCGAAACATAAGCCCCTATAGTGGAAAATTTGATAGGCCAATGATCTGAACCCCTCCAATCAAGGATTTCTGAAGAGATAGTAAGGGTGCCACTAAGCCAGAAGCAAGAAACAAGAAATCTATCCAAGCATTCTGAGATAGCAGCAACACCAGTCTTGCAATTATTCCAGGTATAGAGGCCATTAGAAGGCTTAACATCAGAGAGATGCAAAAGAGATATGTGTTGCTGAAGAAGAGCAGAAGAAGGCCCCAATCTAGCCAAACCACCATGCTTCTCTTCCAGACTTAAAACTGAATTGAAGTCCCCTGCTAACACCCAAGGATGATAAGGATGAAAATTTCTAACATATTGAATATGTTCCCAAAGTTCCTCCTTTCCCACAAGATCAACAGGTGCATACACATTAGTAACCATGATTACCTCTCCTGAGTCTAGAGCAGAAGCTACCATAGAGAGAGCTGAGCGAGAAGACATCCAGCCAAGAGGAGAAATTTTTTGAGGATCCCAAAATATAGCTAAACCACCAGCACTGCCTATTGCCCCAACACACTGGCATTGGCCACGAGACCAAATACTAGAGGCATGTTGGACCATAGACTCCACAGAGAGCTTAGTCTCTTGGATACAAAAAACATCAGGACTATGATCAACCACCAAGTTATGAATAGCCTTTTGTCTAGGGATTCTATTCAACCCCCTTACATTCCATGAGAGAATAATCATCATTGGGTAGATTTGGGAAAATGAGAATCCAAAGGTTTCACTGAATCAGACTCAATCAATATATCTCCTATGAGTTTAATCTTCTCTTGGTCTATTTTGAGCCCACTCCTTAAAGGGGGAGAAGAAGAAGCCCACTTAAAGGGTCGAGGCAGCAACGCCAAGGGGAGAGGAGATCCCTTGCCCTTACCTGATGGTAGCACATCCTTAACCAAGTCAGCCAAAACAACATCATCATCTTCCAACACTGTAGGAGTCACCAGAGCCGCTGTCACAGGAGCTACAGGAACCTCACAATTCTGATATACTACAACTTGAGATGCCCCACAAGCATCATTAGGAACAGATCTCTCATCTGGGCAAGCTGGATCAGAAGAGATAGGAGGAGGAATACCCTCCTCTAGAACCATACTATCCAGCACCTCAAAATGGTTAAAACCTGAATCAGATAATCTTTCTTTCAAAGGCCTATTTTGACCACGTCCCTTAGCTCGAGGAAGAACAGGGGTAAATCCATCCTTATCCTGCATTGGAGCCTTACCCTTACCTGTAGCATCTTGTGGATTCATCCCTTTGGTAGTATTAACCATTTGAGATTGTCCTTTCCCTGTAGTATCTACCAAACCACCAGCATTTCTAGCTGTAGACCGATCCACTCCTTTGAAACTCGAGTTACGGGGGCACTGCCACAGTAAATGACCATACTCATGACAAATTCGGCAAGGGAAAGGGAGGGATTCATAATCTAACTACTGCACCTAAGAAGAATCCCCCAAACAAATTTCAAAAGAATGTGGTAATGGGTTATTCAAATTAATTTCAACACAAATTCTAGCAAAAGAAATAACCTTTTTATCGAGGGTTTGATGTGTGATCACAGCTGGCTTCCCCAACAAAGAAGCAATTTGTCGAAGGATGTCTTCACGCCAAAATTCCAAGGGAAGACGAGGCAAGCGAACCCAAACTGGCACTGTTGAAGGGAGATCCTCAGCAGAATTAAAACCTGAATGCCAAGGTTTGACAAATAAGCCCACATTGTTGTAGAAATAAGGGCCTCCTTCAAAAACACGATCACGATCAAACATGCAAGAGAATACAAAAAAAAAAAAACTATTCCCAATACCAAGTATTATTATCTCAAATAATTTTCCCCTATGTACGTTGATTCAGTTAATCGATACTCCTCCAAATTATTAACCAATTCAATTTGATTAATATCTTTTACAGTACTTCAATCATTAACTAATCTTCTTTAGAGTAACTCTGTTCGTATTAGATGATAACTATTTAAACTATTTATACTATTATTTATTTATAGTTTGTTAGACCCAACAAACATTAATAAATAATAAACTTATCACAACTATAAATAATCAATCTAGAAAATTTTTACATAGAACTTCATTAGCTAACTCTTAATATCATTAATGTATTCAAACGTATTAACCAATAACATAATAATTCAATCTTAATCCAATATCATTTAGAATTTCTAAATTTAAATCAACATAATATAAATTATCATCTTACAATTATTTAATCAATATTAAAATCAACCATTAGACTCCATTTTCTAATTGTTCTAATAATATTTTGTCTATATAAAAGTTGTTTGAAAAAGATCCCTATCACAAACCAATAAAATTAATTGTAGATTTTAACATGAATAATTTTTAAATTCTTAACATTATCATCTTCATTAAACAACTCTAAAATAGTTTAATATATATTAAATAATATTCAATATACATTATAAAAAGTCCACTATATAAATCATATTAAAATCTCTTTTCTTTTAATTTTCTCTCATTTAAAAATTCATTTACTTAGATTGACTAATAACTAATTACATTTTTTCTACTATTAAATAATCTTAGTTAAATTTGATTTAATTAGATTAGATAATAAATCATATAAAACTAATGCATTTTAATAAGATTCTAATAAAGAAATATTTCAATAATATCTTTAATTCATTCCATGCTTTGATATATTATTTTATGAAGTTTAAGCATAAATAATTCTTGGTTATAGAAAATGGAAAAATATCTGTTCTTGAATAAAACAGTTCCAGTACGACAACCATATCTCCCCAATGAACCGTTGGATTGGGCTAAAATTTAAATATGCTGGAGAGGGCCAAGTTGCACCAATTCTGACTAGAGCGATCGAATAAATTGGATCTTGATAAAAAGTAACGAATGACTAAGTTCAGGTCTATCCAAGGGGCAGCGACAGGACAATTTGTAATGAATTAAGAATTTTTTCTTAAAATAAATTTTCTCTAAATTTAACCATAAAAGGGTTTGTTCATACGCATCTAAAAATATAATTGATAGAAAGATTACATCTAATCATTTGAATTTTCACCATAAAATTTCTATTTTAATTCCAAATTTTATCTTTCTAATTTAATATAAATTCTAACCCAAACCCGATTAAAATCTAATTTTTTTCTCATTTGAATTTAGGGTTTTTCTATTGTTTTCTTCTCATCCAAATAAAAAATCTAGATTCCAATTTCAAATACAGAGAGTATTTAGACACATAAAATAGATATGATGAAGATAGGAAGAGAAAGAGTGCAAAGGGAATATGAGAATATCATGAGTGCACCTGGACACTGACGCTAATTTGCCATGCCTCAGAAGTCCATAGAAAATCCTTTCCTTCTCCATCATTCTCAATTCTTCCAAGAATCCAAGCTGATTGAATCCTCCAAGTGATTAAAAGTGCTAGAAGGAGCATAGAAGCAAGTAGAAAATATATGAGCATATGAATCTTCAACCATGCATGTAAGTTTTGAAGCTTCTATTTTTTTTTTTAGCTTGTAGCTCGTGGCTTCCCTTAAGGTTATAACTTTCATTAAGCTTTTCTTTTAAACTTCTATGAATGCTTGAATATTAAGAGCTCTCAAGAAACTTTTGGATTGCTTCTTGAAACCACTGAAAAGTGTCACCAACTAAGCATGGGTCTTTTCCAATTCTTTTTGATGAGTCATAGAATTGTAGACACCTTGTACTTAATTGATGCACTAACCCCCGTGTTGTTGACACATGTTAATTCCTATGCAAGCTTATAACTCCAATTTACTTTACTCTTTCTAATTTTATTTATTAAGTCTCATGCACTAACTTTAATATCTCCACTTTTCAATCTTAATATATTTATATTTTAATCATATGAAATTTATAATCTTTTAATAATTTAAAATATATTTTCCACTTTTAAATTTTATTTTTCAAAACATTATTGCTAAAATATTTATTAGCTTTAATAATAATATTATTTAGTCATTTATTTAAAAATGAGCTCCAAATATATTATTATTAAAATAAATATTGTCACATTCTAAATTTGATATTATAACTTTTATCTTCCAATTTAATTATTTTATTTTCAAATTTAATTATTTTATTTAATTAATTTTCTAATTAATTAAATAAAATAAATATTAAAATATCATATTAATTTTTTATTTAATTAAACTACTAATTAAATCTTTTGATTAGGCTTAATTAATAGAAAATACCCCAAAGACTCACAAAGGTAAAAATACGAAAAACTCATCGTAGCCAAAATACATACAAAATCAAACCAAGAGTTTAAATCATGAGTTACGTCATCCAACGTATTCGGAGGGTACTCAACTCAGATACTTGTCTTAACTTTTCAATTAGAACAAACGGCTTAAAGGGTTGGGATTTGGACTTGAGAATTTATCTCCCCTCTCTTATCATTGAGATAATGTGATAGGGTATGCTCATCCTGGCAATTAAGAGAAGTCGATACCCGGTACCTGCAATCTGCATAAAAACTATGCATGTACAAGCACCATATATATTAAACTAACTAGGCAATGACAGAGAGTGGTGCATCATGTATATCCCGACTAGCAGGTGACTACGACTCCCTTCCTTAACCACATCAGACACGCCATACAAAAGCAAGCAGGCAAAGCAAACACGCACACCATACACATGCAAGTATGGGGTAAGTATCCATAAGAAAACACATATGATAATAAATCATCTTACTAATCATCATTAATAATTGAAAGCAATGTAATAATCATCATCAATAATTGTGAACACTAAAAATAATCATCATACATACATGAAATGTAGAGTCTAAGTAATCTCATCAAATAATAAACTGAATCCATAGCTCAATATCTAATAATTTCAAAACAATGCTGCTAACCAACAACGTAAAACTAGCTCTAAAAGAGTTCAACAACGATAACAAAATGCGAACTAGGGGCAGGCACTACATCCACCCCCCTTGGGATTAGGTCTACTCCTGGAAGCCTACAAGAATGAAAAGCTAAGATACTCACTATGCGGGTCCCATTGAACCCTTTTCCTCCCTACAAGGGAAACATGATTCTACTGAGGATATTACAACAGCTTTAGACCAAAATGATTCTGGTTTAATGGTAAACTGAAAACCATATCGATCCAACTTCATTCTTTTAACATCTACTAAAATAGATTCTCTAATGCATTCTAAACAAGAACAACTTAATGCTTGCAAAGATAAACAAAGGTATACTACCTTGAAACTTAGATAAAAGATACATGTTTTGTAGCTAAAACGAGTTTTCAATTTTTAGTTTTTCCTTCATTTAAGTTTTCAATAGAATTTTCAATTTTGAAAGCTGAGTGTTGAAGTATGAAAAATATGCAACTAATAGTTTTATGTTTTATTTCAGTCCACCTAGCTTCAAATTTTCAGTTTGAAAGAGATACACATGATAGTTCAAAGTTTTTGTTTAACTAGTTAACAACTAGTGACATTCCAATATACCCAGAGCTCCCAATATTGAAACTCGGGCTCTGATATGATTTAACTCATTTTTGATCAATAGTGAACTGAAAATTTTCCTTTTTGAACTGAAGAGAGATTTTGTTGAGATATTTAATTTAATAAAATAAGATATGCTCTCATAATTACTTTTTTTATCTAATTAAATAATCTTTAATTAATTAGAGACACTTTTCTTATTTAATTAAATAACACCATTTAATTAATTAGGAATGGCTTCTCATTTAATTAAATAACTTTGTTTAATTCATTAGAAGTAAGTACTTCATTTAATTACATAATTTTATTTAATTATTTTAAAATTCTTTTCAAAATTGGTCAACTCAAGTCAACCATGGTTAAATCTGGTCAACTTTTGGTCAAACTTGATCTTTGTGTATGTGAACTTGAGCAAATGTGAGTATGAATTCCAGCAACAATTCGATACAAATTCTCTTTCAACCTTTCAAAATGAAGAGATGAGGGTCTTTTAAATAGACTTTCATAGAATTCATCAATGGTTTAGATCAATTTCAATCAACGGTCAGGATTAAAAGTGAAGTTCAGTCATAAAGAGAGATTTCCAATTTAAAGGGAGTTAACAGATTTAATTTGAGTAAAATTAGGAGTTAACTAATTCAATTTGAGTAGAAAAAGGAGTTAAATGATTTAACTCATTTTTCATCAATAGTAAACTAAAAATTTCCCTTTTTAAACTAAAGAGAGATTTTGTTGAGATATTTAATTTAATAAAAAGAGATATGCTATCATAATTACTTTTTCTATCTAATTAAATAATCTTTAATTAATTAGAGACACTTTTCTTATTTAATTAAATAACTTCATTTAATTAATTAAGAATGGCTTCTCATTTAATTAAATAACATTTTTTAATTAATTAGAAGTAAGTACTCTATTTAATTAAATAATTTCATATAATTATTTCAAATTTCTTTCGAAACTGGTTAACTCAAGTCAATCGTAGTTAAATCTGGTCAACTTTTGGTCAAACTTGATCTTTGCGTATGTGAATATGAGAAAATGTGAGTATGAATTCCAGCAACAATTCGATGCAAATTCTCATTCAACCTTTAAAAATGAAGTGATGAGGGTCTCTTAAATATACTTTTTTGAAATTCATCAATGGTTGAGATCGATTTCAATCAACGGTCAGGATTAAAGGTGAAGTTCAGTCATAAAGGGATATTTCCAAATTAAAGGGAGTTAACAGATTTAATTTGAGTAAAATAAGCAGTTAATTGATTCAATTTGCTTAGAAAAAAGAGTTAACTCATTTAACTCAATTTTGATCAATAGTGAACTAGAAATTTCTCTTTTTGAACTGAAGAGAGATTTTGTTGAGATATTTAATTTAATAAAATGAGATATGCTCTCATAATTACTTTTTCTATTTAATTAAATAATCTTTAATTAATTAGAGACACTTTTCTTATTTAATTAAATAACTTCATTTAATTAATTAGGAATGGCTTCTCATTTAATTAAATAACTTTGTTTAACTAATTAGAAGAAAGTACTCTATTTAATTAAATAATTTTGTTTAATTATTTTAAATTTTTTTTTGAAACTAGTCAACTCAAGTCAACCGTGGTTAAATTTGGTCAACTTTTGGTCAAACTTGATCTTTACGTATGTGAATATGAGCCAATGTGAGTATGAATTCTAGCAGCAATTCGATGCAGATTCTCATTCAACCTTTCAACATGAAGAGATGAGGGTCTCTTAAATAGACTTTCCTGAAATTAATCAATTGAGATTGATTTCAATCAACGGTCAAGATTAAAGGTTAAGTTCTGTCATAAATGGAAATTTTCAAATTAAAGGGAGTTAACTGATTTAACTAATTTTTTATCAATAGTGAAATGAAAATTTCCCTTTTGTACTTAAGAGATATTTTGTTGAAATATTTAATTTAATAAAATGAGATATGCTCTCATAATTACATTTTCTATTTAACTAAGTAATCTTTAATTAATTAGAGACACTTTTCTTATGTAATTAAATAACTTCATTTAATTAATTAGGAATGGCTTCTCATTTAATTAAATAACTTCGTTTAATTAATTAGAAGTAAGTACTCCATGTAATTCGATGCAAATTCTCATTCAACCTTTCAAAATGAAGAGATAAGGGTCTCTTAAATAGACTTTCCTGAAATTATTTAACGGTTGAGATTGATTTCAATCAACGGTCAGGATTAAAGGTGAAGTTCAGTCATAATTGGAGATTTTCAAATTAAAGGGAGTTAACAGATTTAATTTGAGTAAAATAAAAAGTTAACTGATTCAATTTGAGTCGAGAAAGAAGTTAACATATTTTGTTGAGATACTTAATTTAATAAAATGAGATATGCTCTCATAATTACTTTTTCTATTTAATTAAGTAATCTTGAATTAATTAGAGATACTTTTCTTATTTAATTAAATAACTTCATTTAATTAATTAGGAATGGCTTTTCATTTAATTAAATAACTTTGTTTAATTAACTAGAAGTAAGTACTTCATTTAATTAAATAATTTTGATTAATTATTTCAAAAAAAAATTTGAAACTAGTCAACTCAAGTCAATTGTGGTTAAATCTGGTCAATTTTGGGTCAAACTTGATCTTTGTGTATGTGAATATGAGCAAATGTGAGTATGAATTATAGCAACAATTCGATGCAAATTCTCATTCAACCTTTCAAAATGAAGAGATGAGGGTCTCTTAAATAGACTTTTCTAGAATTCATCAACGGTTGAGATTGATTTAAATCAATGATCGGGATTAAAGGTGAAGTTCAGTCATAAAGAGAGTTTTCCAAATTAAAGGGAGTTAACAGATTCAATTTGAATAAAATAAAAAGTTAACTGATTCAATTTGAGTAGAGAAAGGAGTTAACTGATTTAACTCATTTTTGATCAATAGTGAACTGGAAATTTTCCTTTTTCAAATGAATAGAAATTTTGTTGAGATATTTAATTTAATAAAATGAGATATGCTCTCATAATTACTTTTTCTATTTAATTGAGTAATCTTTAATTAATTAGAGACACTTTTATTATTTAATTAAATAAATTCATTTAATTAATTAGGAATGGCTTCTCATTTAATTAAATAACTTTAATTAATTAATTAGAAGTGAGTACTCCATTTAACTAAATAATTTCGTTTAATTATTTCAAAACTCTTTTCAAAATTAGTCAACTCAAGTCGACCGTGGTTAAAACTGGTCAACTTTTGGTCAAACTTGATCTTTACGTATGTGAATATGAGAAAATGTGAGTATGAATTCCAGCAACAATTTGATGCAAATTCTCATTCAACTTTTCAAAATGAAGAGATGAGAGTCTCTGAAATAGACTTTCTTGTAATTCATCAACGGTTGCGATCGATTTCAATCAACTGTAAGGATTAAAGATGAAGTTCAGTCATAAAGGGAGATTTCCAAATTAAAGGGAGTTAACATATTTAATTTGAGTAAAATAAGGAGTTAACTGATTCAATTTGAGTAGAAAAAGGAGTTAATTTATTTAACTCATTTTTTATCAATAGTGAACTGGGAATTTTTCTTTTTGAACAGAAGAGAGATTTTGTTGAGATATTTAATTTAATAAAATGAGATATGCTCTCATAAATACTTCTTCTATTTAATTAAATAATCTTTAATTAATTAGAGACACTTTTCTTATTTAATTAAATAAATTCATTTAATTAACTAGGAATGGCTTCTCATTTAATTAAATAACTTTATTTAATTAATTAGAAGTAAGTAAATATGACAAACAGATCTTTGCGTATGTAAATATGAAAAAATTTGAGTATGAATTCCAACAACAGTTCGATGCAAATTCTCATTCAACCTTTCAAAATGAAGAGATGAGGGTCTCTTAAATAGACATTCCTGGAATTCATCAACAGTTGAGATCGATTTCAACCAACGATCAGAATTAAAAGTGAAGTTCAGTCATAAAGGGAGATTTCCAAATTAAAAGGAGTTAACAGGTTCAATTTGAGTAAAATAAAGAGTTAACTGATTCAATTTGAGTAGAGAAAGGAGATAACTGATTTAACTCATTTTTTATCAATAGTGAACTGGAAATTTCCCTTTTTGAACTGAAGAGAGATTTTGTTGAGATATTTAAATTAATAAAGTGAGATATGCTCCCATAATTACTTTTTTTTATTTAATTAAATAATATTTAATTAATTAGAGACACTTTTCTTATTTAATTAATTAGGAATGGCTTCTCAATTAATTAAATAGCTTTGTTTAATTAGTTAGAAGTAACTACTCCATTTAATTAAATAATTTTGTTTAATTATTTTAAAAAAAAAATTGAAACTAGTCAACTCAAGTCAACCGTGGTTAAATCTGGTCAACTTTTGGTGAAACTTGATCTTTGCGTATGTGAATATGAGCAAATGTGAGTATGAATTCCAACAAAAATTCGATGCAAAGGGAGTTAATAGATTTAATTTGAGTAAAATAAGGAGTTAACTGATTCAATTTGAATAGAAAAAGGAGTTAACTGATTTAACTCATTTTTGATCAATAGTGAACTGAAAATTCTCCTTTTTGAACTGAAGAGAGATTTTGTTGAGATATTTAACTTAATAAAATGAGTTATGCTCTCATAATTACTTTTTCTATTTAATTAAATAATCTTTAGTTAATTAGAGACGACTTCTTATTTAATTAAATAACCTCATTTAATTAATTAGGAATGGCTTCTCATTTAATTAAATAACTTTTCTTAATTAATTAGAAGTAAGTACTCCATTTAATTAAATAATTTTGCTTAATTATTTCAAAATTCTTTTCAAAACTCGTCAACTCAAGTCAACCGTGGTTAAATTTTGTCAACTTTAGGTCAAACTTGATCTCTGCGTATGTGAATATGAGAAAATGTGTGTATGAATTCCAGGAACAATTCAATGCAAACTCTCATTCAACCTTTCAAAATGAAGAGATGAGGGTCTCTTAAATAGACTTTCTTGGAATTCATCAATGGTTGAGATCGATTTCAATCAACGGTCAAGATTAAAGGTGAAGTTCAATCATAAAGGGAGATTTCCAAATTAAAGGGTGTTAATAGATTTAATTTGAGTAAAATAATAAGCTAACTGATTCAATTTGAGTAGAAAAAGGAGTTAACTGATTTAAATCATTTTTGATCAATAGTGAACTGGAAATTTCCCTTTTTGAACTGAGGAGAGATTTTGTTGAGATATTTAATTTAATAAAATGAGATATGCTTTCATAATTACTTTTTCTATTTAATTAAATAATCTTTAATTAATTAGAGACACTTTTTTTATTTAAATAAATAACTTCATTTAATTAATTAGGAATGGCTTCTCATTTAATTAAATAACTTTGTTTAATAAATTACAAGTAAGTACTCTATTTAATTAAATAATTTCATTTAATTATTTAAAAAAAAATTTGAAACTAGTCAAGTCAAGTCAACCGTGGTTAAATCTGGTCAACTTTTGGTCAAACTTGATCTCTGCATATGTGAATATGAGAAAATGTGAGTATGAATTCAAACAACAATTTGATGCATATTCTCATTCAACCTTTCAAAATGAAGAGATCAGGGTCTCTTAAATAGACTCTCATCGAATTCATCAACGATTGAAATCGATTTCAATCAGCGGTCAGGATTAAAGGTGAAGTTTAGTCATAAAGGAAGATTTCCAAATTAAAGGGAGTTAACAGATTTAATTTGAGTAAAATAAGAAGTTAACTGATTCAATTTGAGTAGAAAAGAAGTTAACTGATTTGACTCATTTTTTATCAATAGTGAACTGGAAATTTCCATTTTTGAACTGAAGAGAGATTTTGTTCAGATATTTAATTTAATAAAATGAGATATGCTCTCATAATTACTTTTTCTATTTAATTAAATAATCTTTAATTAATTAGAGACACTTTTTTTATTTAATTAAATAACTTCATTTAACTTATTTGGAATGGCTTCTCATTTAATTAAATAACTTTGTTTAATTAATTAGATGTAAGTACTCCATTTAATTAAATAATTTTAGTTAATTATTTGAAAATTCTTTTCGAAACAAGTCAACTCAAGTCAACTGTGGTTAAATCTGGTTTACTTTTGGTCAAACTTGATTTTTGCATATGTGAATATGAGCAAATGTGAGTATGAATTCCAGCAACAATTCGATGCAAATTCTCATTCAAGCTTTCAAAATGAAGAGATGAGGGTCTCTTAAATAGACTTTCGTAGAATTCATCAGCGGTTGAGATCGATTTCAATCAACGATCAAGATTAAAGGTGAAGTTCAGTCATAAAGGGAGATTTCTAAATTAAAGGGAGTTAACAAATTTAATTTGAGTAAAATAAGGAGTTGACTGATTCAATTTGTGTAAAAAAAGGAGTTAACTGATTTAACTCATTTTTTATCAATAGTGAACTGGAATTTTTCCTTTTTGAAATGAAGAGAATATTTGTTGAGATATTTAATTTAATAAAATGAGATATGCTCTCATAATTACTTTTTCTATTTAATTAAGTAATCTTTAATTAATTAGAGACACTTTTATTATTTAATTAAATAACTTCATTTAATTAATTAGGAATGGCTTTTCATTTAATTAAATAAATTTGTTTAATTAATTAGAAGTAGGTACTCCATTTAATTAAATACTTTAGTTTAATTATTTCAAACTTCTTTTCGAAACTAGTCAACTCAAGTCAACCGTTGTTAAATCTGGTTAACTTTTGGGCAAACTTGATGTTTGCATATGTGAATATGAACAAATGTGAATATGAATTCCAGCAACAATTCGATGTAAATTCTCATTCAAACTTTCAAAATAAAGAGATGAGGGTGTCTTAAATAGACTTTCTTGGAATTTATCAACGGTTGAGATCAATTTCAAACAACAGTCATGATTAAAGGTGAAGTTCAGTCATAAAAGGAGATTTCTAAATTAAAGGGAGTTAACAGATTTAATTTGAGTAAAATAAGGAGTTAACTGATTGAATTTGAGTAGAAAAAAGAGTTAACTCATTTAACTCATTTTTTATCAATAGTGAACAGGAAATTTTCCTTTTTGAACTGAAGAGAAATTTTGTTGAGATATTTAATTTAATAAAATGAGATATGCTCTCATAATTACTTTTTCTATTTGATCAGATAATCTTTAATTAAGTAAAGACACTTTTCTTATTTAAATAAATAACTTCATTTAATTAATTAGGAATGGCTTTTCATTTAATTAAATAACTTTGTTTAATTAATTAGAAGTAAGTACACTATTTAATTAAATAATTTTATTTAATTATTTCAAAATTCTTTTATGAAACTAGTCAACTCAAGTCAACTGTGGTTAAATCTGGTCAACTTTTGGTCAAACTTGATCTTTGTGTATGTGAATATGAGCAAATGTGAGTACGAATTCTAGCAACAATTCGATGCAAATTCTCATTCAGCCTTTCAAAATTAAGAGATGAGCGTCTCCTAAATAGACTTTCCTAGAATTCATCAACGGTTGAGATTAATTTAAATCAACGATCATGATTAAATGTAAAGTTCAGTCATAAAAGGGAGATTTCAAAATTAAAGGGAGTTAACAGATTTAATTTGTGTAAAATAAGGAGTTAACTGATTCAATTTGAGTAGAAAAAGGAGTTAACTAATTTAACTCATTTTTATCAATAGTGAACTGAAAATTTCCCTTTTTGAACTGAAGAGAGATTTTTTTGACATATTTAATTTAATAAAATGAGATATGCTCTCATAATTACTTTTTCTATTTAATTAAATAATATTTAATTAATTAGAGACACTTTTCTTATTTAATTAAATAACTTCATTTAATTAATTAAGAATGGCTTCTCATTTAATTAAATAACTTTATTTAATTAATTAGATATAAGTACTTCATTTAATTAAATAATTTCGTTTAATTATTTCAAATTTTTTTTCAAAACTAGTCAACTCAAGTCAACCGTTGTTAAATCTGGTCAACTTTTGGTCAAACTTGATCTTTGCGTATGTGAATATGAGCAAATGTGAGTATGAACTCCAGCAACAATTCGATGCAAATTCAATTTCAACCTTTCAAAATGAAGAGATCAGGGTCTCTTAAATAGACTTTCCTGAAATTCATCAACAGTTGAGATCGATTTCAATCAACGGTCAAGATTAAAGGTGAAGTTCAGTCATAAAGGGAGATTTCCAAATTAAAGGAAGTTAATAGATTCAATTTGATTAAAATAAAGAGTTAACTGATTCAATTTGAGTAGAGAAAGGAGTTAACTAATTTAACTCATTTTTGATCAATAGTGAACTGAAAATTTCCCTTTTTGAACTGAAGAGAGGGTTTGTTGAGATATTTAATTTAATAAAATGAGATATGTTCTCATAAATACTTTTTCTATTTAATTAAATAATCTTTAATTAATTAGAGACACTTTTCTTATTTAATTAAATAACTTTATTTAATTAATTAGGAATGGCTTCTCATTTAATTAAATATCTTTGTTTAATTAATTAGAAGTAAGTACACCATTTAATTAAATAATTTCGATTAATTATTTAAAAATTCTTTTCGAAACTAATCAACTCAAGTCAACCGTGGTTAAATCTGGTCAACGTTTGGTCAAACTTGATCTTTGCGTATGTGAATATGAGCAAATGTGAGTATGAATTCCGGCAACAATTCGATGCAAATTCAAATTCAAGCTTTCAAAATGAAGAGATCAGGGTCTCTTAAATAGACTTTCCTGAAATTCATCAACGGTTGAGATCGATTTCAATCAATGGTCAGGATTAAAGGTGAAGTTCAGTCATTAAGGGAGATTTCCAAATTAAAGGAAGTTAACAGATTCAATTTGATTAAAATAAAGAGTTAACTGATTCAATTTGAGTAGAGAAAGGAGTTAACTAATTTAACTCATTTTTGATCAATAGTGAACTGAAAATTTCCCTTTTTGAACTGAAGAGAGGGTTTGTTGAGATATTTTATTTAATAAAATGAGATATGTTCTCATAATTACTTTTTCTATTTAATTAAATAATCTTTAATTAATTAGAGACACTTTTCTTATTTAATTAAATAACTTTATTTAATTAATTAGGAATGGCTTCTCATTTAATTAACTATCTTTGTTTAATTAATTAGAAGTAAGTACTCCATTTAATTAAATAATTTTGTTTAATTATTTAAAAATTCTTTTCGAAACTAATCAGCTCAAGTCAACTGTGGTTAAATTTGGTCAACTTTTGGTCAAACTTGATCTTTGCGTATGTGAATAAGAGCAAATGTGAGTATGAATTCCAGCAACAATTCGATGCAAATTCTCATTCAACCTTTCAAAATGAAGAAATGAGGGTCTCTTAAATAGACTTTTCTGTAATTCATCAACGGTTGAGATCAACTTTAATCAACGGTTAGGATTAAAGGTGAAGTTCAGTCATAAAAGGAGATTTCCAAATTAAAGGGAGTTAACAGATTTAATTTGAGTAAAATAAAGAGTTAACTGATTCAATTTGAATAGAAAAAGGAGATAACTGATTTAACTCATTTTTTATCAATAGTGAACTGGAAATTTCCCTTTTTGAACTGAAGAGAGATTTTCTTGAGATATTTAATTTAATAAAATGAGATATGCTCTCATAATTACTTTTTCTATTTAATTAAATAATCTTTAATTAATTAGAGACACTTTTCTTATTTAATTAAATAAATTTATTTAATTATTTAGGAATGGCTTCTCATTTAATTAAATAACTTTGTTTAATTAATTAGAAGTAAGTACTCCATTTAATTAAATAATTTCGGTTAATTATTTCAAAATTCTTTTCGAAACTAGTCAACTCAAGTTAGCCGTGGTAAAATCTGGTCAACTTTTTGTCAAACCTAATCTTTGCATATGTGAATATGAGCAAATGTGAGTATGAATTCCAGCAACAATTTGATGCAAATTCTCATTCAACCTTTCAAAATGAACAGATGAGGGTCTCTTAAATAGACTTTCCTAGAATTCATCAACGGTTGAGATCGATTTCAATCAACTTTCAGGATTAAAGGTGAAGTTCAGTCATAAAGGGAGATTTCCAAATTAAAGGAAGTTAACAAATTTAATTTGAGTAAAATAAGGAGTTAACTGATTCAATTTGATTAGAAAAAGGAGTTAAATGATTTAACTCATTTTTGATCAATAGTGAACTGAAAATTTCCCTTTTTGAACTGAAGAGAGATTTTGTTGAGATATTTAATTTAATAAAATGAGATATGCTCTCATAATTACTTTTTCTATTTAATTAAATAATCTTTAATTAATTAGAGACACTTTTCTTATTTAATTAAATAACTTCATTTAATTAATTAGCAATGGCTTCTCATTTAATTAAATAACTTTGTTTAATTAATTAGAAGTAAGTACTTCATTTAATTAAATAATTTTGTTTAATTATTTCAAAATTCTTTTCGAAACTAGTCAACTCAAGTCAATCGTGGTTAAATCTGGTCAACTTTTGCTCAAACTTGATCTTTGCGTATGTGAATATGAGCAAATGTGAGTATGAATTCCAGCAACAATTCAAGGCAAATTCTCATTCAACCTTTCAAAATGAATAGATGAGGGTCTCTTAAATAGACTTTCTTGGAATTCATCAACAGTTGAGATCGATTTCAATCAACGGTCAGGATTAAAGGTGAAGTTTAGTGATAAAGGGAAATTTTCAAATTAAAGGGAGTTAACAGATTTAATTTGAGTAAAATAAGGAGTTAACTGATTCAATTTGAGTAAAAAAAGGAGTTAACTGATTTAACTCATTTTTGATCAATAGTGAACTAAAAATTTCCCTTTTTGAACTGAAGATAGATTTTGTTGAGATATTTAATTTAATAAAATGAGATATGCTCTCATAATTACTTTTTCTATTTAATTAAATAATCTTTAATTAATTAGAGACACTTTTCTTATTTAATTATGTCATGCCCTAAATTTACCCTAAATGTACATTAAGCACAATTTTATTTTATTTTTCAATTATTATTATTATTATTATTAATTAATTTCATAAGCCTAAATAACCTCCAAAAGAAATATGTGTGTTACAACTATATCATCACTGAGTTGGACATCCCTCTGACATCTACTGACCCTGGGTTTGGAAAGAGAATACTCATACCTACTACTTCAATCTGTACTCCACATTGCAATGTCATCTTTACTAATTTGTCATATGAGTTAACATTTCTTCAATGCATGTAACCCTCAATTAACCATCCATTAGAACTATCGTCAACTTTGATGCCAACTATGCTACTCTAGGCAATCGATTCAAATAACAATAAATACATAATTAACACTTTTCTAGAGTATTTAAAATGTTCCCAAAATCAATGGGTGTATATTTTTATTTTTTTCATATCCCAACTTACATCTTTCATAGACATAGTTATTAAGATTGAATTATCTATTTATTATTCATATTATATCTCTAATTTTAGTGACATCACATTTTAATATTAGGGTCAATACCTACTACAATTGAAATTGTAGTGAAAAGAATGATTTTAAAAGATAATCTATCCTTACTAATACTAAGGTAACAAAATGAATGCATATGAACATATTAACTATCCATCTATCTAAAATACCCTATTAATCATAGTCCATTAACTTGACCCCACTCACATTTCTTTTAAGAAGATGAAATACTTTTTCTCTAGCAAAGTTCCAAATCACCCTACTACCCACATGCTACTACCCCATAATCTTCTTCACTTACCCATAGACCAATGGAATTCCTTGGGTTTCTCTCCATGGTGGACTCACTTACCAAAGTTTTGGCCAAGACAAGCATAGGCACCTTTTCCATGAGTCAAATCCTATTAATTTTGAGCTAGAAGATATGCATTTTGAATTCCCATGTTAAATCGACTTCCTACTTGGTCCCATATTGTTGGCAGCGTGGAGTTTATCCTAGTCTTAATTAGGTGGGTGAAGAAAGACATATAAAATGCCATAACTTCTTCCAAGGCAAATCAAGGCGTCAAGGACAAAATGGAAGCCATTCCCTCTTGTCAAAATTATGTCATAAACTTGCACGGTATTCCAATATAATATTTGAAGGCACAAAGCACCTAGGGAATAGGTGGATGAAATAAGTCTTGGTCATGTCAGAAAAATTAAATACCTTTGTCTCCATAGGATATTAAATTGTTTTCTCATTCACCAACACATGCTAGCCTAGGGTAGATAATATAGTAGGTTGTTTGTCATGCTATGTCTTGTTTAAAATATTACTCGGTGCTAGTTTAGGTTTGTTTAACATGAGCATTGTATATATTTTTTTAAAAAAGTTTTTTTTGATTTGATAGGGTGTTGATTCGAGTTATGTGTCTCATATGAGGTCCCTTCTAATGCAATTAATATGATGGTTAGTTTATTATGTTAAAATATGCTTTATAGGTTATAGGGTCCTAGGAGTCTAAGGAATACTCTTGAATATTTTAATGTATGTATTAAGAGAAGAGATTTATTTTACTTTTTCATACATTTTCCAAAGGATAAAATGTGCACCTACAGCAAGCTTATGTCTTAAGTCTTGTATATTTTATATCATCACTTGATTTTCTTCTTCTGTATTCTAGGATATTCAAGGTAAGTTATTGCAAGGATAATTAGGAGATAATTATAAAATAAGTATAGTTTTAAAATTGTGATTCATTTAGCATTCAAAACATTAACTTAATCCAATAACTCAACATTTCATGACAAGACTTTATATGAAGTTATCTGGATTATCCCTATCTATGAATTATGAAATTTAGAAACCATTTTCTCAACATTATCTTCTTATGCAGATCTAGATTTGAATGTACATTCACAATTGGTAAACAATGGAACTAAAATGATAATAGCTATCCACCAGGATAATCCTTCTTATGAATATTATCTCTTCTATGATATCAAATTTCTTTTGCATTCCACTCAAGAGCATCAAGTAATTTGGATCTTTGATTGGTGTTACCATCCAATAAAACAAAAATATTATTACAATGAATTATCTTTAGTGATACCCTCATGATACACAAAAAGGTGGTGAAGTCAACATATCATAATATACACAATGGAAAATACTTTTACTACACATGAGCACTCACAAACTTTCCATTGACAATCAAACCAAGACAGTAGCTTTCTCTTACAATACATTTAGGCTCACATAACAAAATGGAGTTTTTCTCTCTATCTCATCTCAATGCAATATTGTCTTCTCCTCCTATGCACATGGAAGATAGCAAGGACTCCAAGTTTCCAAGATTTTTCTCTAAGAACTTGCAAATGCATCACAACAAAACAACAAGGACCATGGGTGCTTTCCACCCAACCATAGGCCTCAAAGAGACCACCCCTGTGCTAGGGGAACAAGGCTCAAACAAAATCCACATACACACTTGTAAGAAACATAGACACCACATAACAAAACTGCAACAAATCCCATCCCAAGGATATTTCAAAAAGGCTCACCATTGGAACCTTGAACATAGGGTGAAGGTGGAAACACAAGGAGGTTTACCATTTCATATCATATTTGCCATAAAACTCATGCCCTTTCGGGGCTTCATAATATCATGCCCTTTCGGGGCTTCATAAACATCTTCCACCACACACACTACCAACACAACATCCTCCACCAACCACAACCAATAGCTTTAGCTTCCTACAAACCCATACTTCAGTTACTTCCTTTCTCACCATTTTTTTTTTTTTTTCTTATCCCCCCCCAAGGCAAAATATGAATATGACAATGGCATACAATGGAGCCCATACTCCAAGATCCTCAACTATGCAATCCAACTTCTGCCCATTCACCCTGGACTTCTCTTCCCTTCCCACAAGGGTTATTGTAAGTCCCACACCCATAAGAACACTCAAGCACATCAAGTAAACAAAACCAAGTAGCAATAAAACAACAGATTTTCAAGAGCACATCACATTATCACAACACAATATCAACACCCATAATGCAACAAGGAAATAGAGGAAATCCAAACCTCATACTAACAATACTCCACACAATACAACAAGATGCACAATGGTGTCACACTAATCTACATGGAATGAACACCATTCAAACACTCACATGAATGCTACTCCACAATGCAATGCAATGCATACTCCATTGATAAACTCCACACTTGCAGATTGGCTTAACCATGCTAAAAGAAGGAAAAAGGAAAGGAGGCAAGCTTGAGATACCAACCTTGGTCCAAGCTAGGGTAAGGATAGTTGTAGTAGAGCTCCCCTCCTCTCCCTTCAAAACCTAACTGTCTCTTAAATTAGAGAGTGGCCAAGTGGTTTCTCATTTAGCCATACCTCTATATATATATCCTTCTCATTTTCGGATTCCATAAAGAATGTCATTTTCATGGGGTCTCCTAGGTCCACTAGACACCCTAGAGGTCATTAATAGCTCCCTAGCCTATAGTACTAACATGGGTGGGGTTAATTTTAATCCCAACTTACCTTAAAGTTATTTTATGACCCTCCTAAAGCTAGGTGATTCAAATTTCAAATTCCCCAAGGTGATGACCTTGTGCTTTTACTTACTAAGGCAATAATCAAATTCCTCAATTGATGCATTTATCATGGAATAAGGTGGCCACATGATCCATTGACAAATAACATGTCGTATCACATAACAAGCACAAGTGTCAAGTGACACACACAAAATATCACATTATATTAAAAAAAATGACTTGTTTTACAATAATACATGAACTAGGTTTCTACGCACACATACAATTCACGTATACAAAATAAAACACATTACAATTAGGTTTGAATATTTTCCACTAATTCAATCTTGGTTATGTCATGTTTGTAGTAGTTTGAGCCTTAATTCCCCTTTAACCCATGGTCAAATTCCTGCACACTAAACTCGAGCGTCAGTAGTCCAAGAAAATCATATAAGCATATGTAAAATAAATCATTATCTCATTCAACATTAGACTTGAATATATTTCATAATCTCAAATTAACTTTCCCTTTCTTAATCATTTCAAATATAACCTTCAAAATATTAAAATATCAAAACTTACATATCACATTCGACATTTGAGTTCCATACTTCATTCCTTATAATTACATTACTTCTTCTAACAATTTCCATGTAAAATGTTCAAAATACTATAGCACTAAACCTTACTTATCAACATAACATGGTCAATTTAATATTCTGAATAACTTCATATTCTATGACAAGATGCTGAATCCATAACTATTGAATCCCTAGGTATGCGGGTTAGGTCTCAATGCATAACAAAATTTATCCTTTAACTCTAATTTCCACTTCAACATTACCTTCTTATATTACAAGCATTTCTACCATTCAATTTCTATTAAAACAATGCCAATAGCTTACAACATGAAATAGAATCACTAAATGCATCAATTAGGTCATAATATGCAAAGGTAATTGCAGATCATTAAAATGCAGATATTAAATTGACATAACCCTACAGTCTTAAAAGTGTATCAAACATAGGATTAAAATAACTGTAATGCAATTATCTCATTGGTACTATGACGAATTGGGTGAGGCCTCACAAATTAAATAACTTCATTTAATTAATTAGGAATGGCTTCTCATTTAATTAAATAACTTTGTTTAATTAATTAGAAGTAAGCACTCCATTTAATTAAATAATTTTGTTTAATTATTTCAAAATTCTTTTCGAAACTAGTCAACTCAAGTCAACCGTGGTTAAATCTAGTCAACTTTTGGTCAAACTTGATCTTTGCGTATGTGAATATGAGCAAAATGTGAGTATGAATTCCAGCAATAATTCGATGCAAATTCTCATTCAACCTTTCAAAATGAAGAGATCAGGGTTTCCTAAATAGACTTTCCTGGAATTCATCAACGGTTGAGATCGATTTCAATCAACGGTCAGGATTAAAGGTGAAGTTCAGTCATAAAGGGAGATTTCCAACTTAAATGGAGTTAATAGATTTAATTTGAGTAAAATAAGGAGTTGACTGATTCAATTTGAGTAGAAAAAGGAGTCAACTGATTTAACTTATTTTTTAGCAATAGTGAATTAGAAATTTCCCTTCTTGAACTGAAGAGAGATTTTGTTGAGATATTTAATTTAATAAAATGAGATACGCTCTCATAATTAATTTTTTAATTTAATTAAATAATCTTTAATTAATTAGAGACACTTTTCTTATTTAATTAAATAACTTCATTTAATTAATTAGGAATGGTTCTCATTTAATTAAATAGCTTTGTTTAATTAATTAGAAGAAAGTACTACATTTAATTAAATAATTTTGTTTAATTATTTCAAAATTCTTTTCGAAACTAGTTAATCGTGGTGAAATCTGATCAACTTTTGGTTAAACTTGATCTTTGCATATGTGAATATGAGCAAATGTGAGTATGAATTCCAGTAACAATTCGATGCAAATTCTCATTCAACCTTTCAAAATGAAGAGATGAGGATCTCTTAAGTAGACTTTCCTGGAATACATCAACGGTTGAGATCGATTCCAATCAACGGTCAGGATTAAAGGTGAAGTTCAGTCATAAAGGGAGATTTCCAAATTAAAGGGAGTTAACAGATTTAATTTGAGTAAAATAAGGAGTTAACTGATTCAATTTGAGTAGAAAAATGAGTCAACTGATTTAACTCATTTTTTATCAATAGTGAACTAGAAATTTCCCTTTTTGAACTGAAGAGAGTTTTTTTTCAAATATTTAATTTAATAAAATGAGATATGCTCTCATAATTACTTTCTCTATTTAATTAAATAATCTTTAATTAATTAGAGACACTTTTCTTATTTAATTAAATAACTTCATTTAATTAATTAGGAATGGCTTCTCATTTAATTAAATAACTTTGTTTAATTAATTAAAACTAAGTACTCCATTTAATTAAATAATTTCATTTAATTATTTCAAAATTCTTTTCAAAACTCGTCAACTCAAGTCAACCGTGGTTAAATCTGGTCAACTTTTGGTCAAACTTGATCTTTGCGTATGTGAATATGAGCAAATGTGAGTATGAATTCCAGCAAAAATTCAATTCAAATTCTCATTCAACCTTTCAAAATGAAGAGATGAGGGTCTCTTAAATAGACTTTCTTGGAATTCATCAACGGTTTAGATTGATTTCAATTAACAGTCAGCATTAAAGGTGAAGTTCAGTCATAAAGGGAGATTTCCAAATTAAAGGAAGTTAACAGATTTAATTTGAGTAAAATAAGGAGTTAACTGATTCAATTTGAGTAGAAAAAGGAGTCAACTAATTTAACTCATTTTTTATCAATATTGAACTGGAAATTTTGCTTTTTGAACTGAAGAGAGATTTTGTTGAGATATTTAATTTAATAAAATGAGATATGCTCTCATAATTACTTTTTCTATTTAATTAAATAATCTTTAATTAATTAGAGACACTTTTCTTATTTAATTAAATAACTACATTTAATTATTAGGAATGGCTTCTCATTTAATTAAATAACTTTGTTTAATTAATTAGAAGTAAGTACTCAATTTAATTAAGTAATTTTGTTTAATTATTTTTAAAAAAATTTTGAAACTAGTCAACTCAAGTCAGTCGTGGTTAAATCTGGTCAAGTTTTTGTCAAACTTGATCTTTGCGTATGTGAATATGAATTCCAGCAACAATTCGATGAAAATTCTCATTCAACCTTTCAAAATGAAGAGATGAGGGTCTCTTAAATAGACTTTCCTGGAATTCATCAATGGTTGAAATCGATTTCAATCAACGGTCAGGATTAAAGGTGAAGTTCAGTCATAAAAGGAGATTTACAAATTAAAGGGAGTTAACAGATTTAATTTGAGTAAAATAAGGAGTTAACTTATTCAATTTGAGTAGAAAAAGGAGTCAACTGATTTAACTCATTTTTTATCAATAGTGAACTGGAAATTTTCCTTTTTGAACTGAACAAAGATTTTGTTGAGATATTTAATTTCATAAAATGAGATATGCTCTCAAAATTACTTTTTCTATTTAATTAAATAATCTTTAATTAATTAGAGACACTTTTATTATTTAATTAAATAACTTCATTTAATTAATTAAGAATGGCTTCTCATTTAATTAAATAACTTTTTTAATTAATTAGAAGTAATTACCCCATTTAATTAAATAATTTTGTTTAATTATTTCAAAATTCTATTCGAAATTAGTCAACGGTGGTTAAATCTGGTCAACTTTTGGTCAAATTTGATCTTTGCGTATGTGAATATGAGCAAATGTGAGTATGTATTCCAGCAACAATTCGATGCAAATTCTCATTCAACCTTTCAAAATGAAGAGATGAGGGTCTCTTAAATAGACTTTCCTGAAATTCATCAATGGTTGAGATCGATTTCAATCAACGGTCAGGATTAAAGGTGAATCTCAGTCATAAAGGGAGATTTCCAAATTAAAGGGAGTTAACAGATGTAATTTGAGTAAAATAAGGAGTTAACTGATTTAATTTGAGTAGAAAAAGGAGTCAACTAATTTAACTCATTTTTTATCAATAGTGAATTTGAAATTTCCCTTTTTCAACTGAAGAGAGATTTTGTTGAAATATTTAATTTAATAAAATGAGATATGCTCTCATAATTTCTTTTTCTATTTAATTAAATAATCTTTAATTAATTAGAGACACTTTTCTTATTTAATTAAATAACTTCATTTAATTAATTAGGAATGGCTTCTCATTTAATTAAATAACTTTTTTTAATTAATTAAAACTAAGTACTCCATTTAATTAAATAATTTCGTTTAATTATTTCAAAATTCTTTTCGAAACTAGTCAACTCAAGTCAACCGTGGTTAAATCTGGTCAACTTTTGGTCAAACTTGATCTTTGCGTATGTGAATATGAGCAAATGTGAGTATGAATTTCAGCAACGATTCAATGCAAATTCTCATTCAACCTTTCAAAATGAAGAGATGAGGGTCTCTTAAATAGACTTTCTTGGAATTCATCGACGGTTTAGATCGATTTCAATTAACAGTCGGGATTAAAGGTGAAGTTCAGTCATAAAGGGAGATTTCCAAATTAAAGGAAGTTAACAGATTTAATTTGAGTAAAATAAGGAGTTAACTGATTCAATTTGAGTAGAAAAAGGAGTCAACTAATTTAACTCATTTTTGATCAATAGTGAACTGGAAATTTTGCTTTTTGAATTGAAGAGAGATTTTGTTGAGATATTTAATTTAATAAAATGAGATATGCTCTCATAATTACTTTTTTTATTTAGTTAAATAATCTTTAATTAATAAGAGACAATTTTCTTATTTAATTAAATAACTTTGTTTAATTAATTAGAAGTAAGTACTCCATTTAATTAAATAATTTCATTTAATTATTTCAAAAATAGTCAACTCGAGTCAACTGTGGTTAAATCTAGTCAACTTTTGGTCAAACTTGATCTTTGCGTATGTTAATATGAGCAAATGTAAGTATGAATTCTAGCAACAATTCGATGTAAATTCTCATTCAACCTTTCAAAATGAAGAGATGAGGGTCTCTTAAATAGACTTTTCTGGAATTTATCAATGTTTGAGATTGATTTCAATCAACCGTCAGGATTAAAGGTGAAGTTCAGTCATAAACGGAGATTTCCAAATTAAATGGAGTTAACATATTTAATTTGAGTTAACTAAGGAGTTAACTGATTCAATTTGAGTAGAAAAAGGAGTCAACTGATTTAACTCATTTTTGATCAATAGTGAACTGAAAATTTCTCTTTTTGAATTGAAGAGAGATTTTGTTGAGATATTTAATTTAATAAAATGAGATATGCTCTCATAATTACTTTTTCTATTTAATTAAATAATCTTTAATTAATTAGAGACACTTTTCTTATTTAATTAAATAACTTCATTTAATTAATTAGGAATGGCTTCTCATTTAATTAAATAACTTTTTTTAATTAATTAGAAGTAAGTACTCTATTTAATTAAATAATTTTGTTTAATTATTTCAAAAAAAAAATCGAAACTAGTCAACTCAAGTCAACCGTGGTTAAATCTGGTCAAGTTTTGGTCAAACTTGACCTTCACATATGTGAATATGAGAAAATGTGAGTATGAATTTCAGCAACAATTCGATGCAAATTCTCATTTAGCCATTGAAAATGAAGAGATGATGATCTCTTAAATAGACTTTCTTGGAATTCATCAATTGTTGAGATCGATTTCAATCAACGATCAAGATAAAAGGTGAAGTTCAGTCATAAAGGGAGATTTTCAAATTAAAAGGAGTTAACAAATTTAATTTGAGTAAAATAAGGAGTTAACTGATTCAATTTGAGTAGAAAAAGGAGTCAACTGATTTAACTCATTTTTGATTAATAGTGAACTGAAAATTTCCCTTTTTGAACTAAAGAGAGATTTTGTTGAGATATTTAATTTCATAAAATGAGATATGCTCTCATAATTACTTTATAACGCCCCGCCAAGGGATCCAAAAGAATTAACCTAAAATTTTACTAAGTTTGCTAAAAATTTTTTTTTTTTTAAGTAAGAATGTATAACATATACATCAATCACATAGTAGCGGAAGCAATAACATGTAATTATCAAGAAACATACATAACAGGTTACATTCCTTAAGGATCCCAAGACGTTGAGTCACTTTTTAAATTTAATGAATTATAAGTCTAACAACTACATACCAGATGTAAGAATAATAATACATTTCAATGTCCACAATATACATTTGTTCTGAATGCGTCTTGGAAAATTAATTCAAAATGCTTAATTATCCACTGCACATGTCACAGGGTATGAAAGGCTTAAAGGAATATTCTTATGTAAAAATAGATATGCATCAACCTCCACGAATCCATGATACAAAGTACAGTAAAAATATATGAACCTATTCACCATACATGATACATCCATACATCCATAAAATCTAACCATCCATCATAATAATCCAAGAACATAGTGAAGGTAAATGCCAACCAAGAAAACTCTAGCCATGGTGACTACAGATGGATCTCAATGGTAATAGTAAAAGCACTACCACTCGACCACGTGGAATCTAAATGGTCTGCTCCCACCGCGCTGAGGAGATAGTCTTAAGTCCCAAACAGGATAACAAAACATATAACATAAATACTCTCTAAGTCCAGGAAATCCTATAAGTATGCTAACTCAAAGGTTCCTAAAATAGATTGACATCTAAACCCAGAGGCGCCACAAAGACACGTAGGAAATCTACCATGCAAGCAGGAAAGTGTCATCGCAAAAGTCATGTTGGAAGTTACCCGAGCAATCCCTTAGGAATCCCGGGTCCCCTAGTGTCCTCTCGTACTGACGAGGCATACTACGGAATGCAAGGTCATAACCAAGCGTTCTCTCTACCCCATCCTAGCCTATACTAGCACTCAAGGCATGGGAGAGAACATACAATTATCTTATTAGGTTCATTTAAGTCAGTATTTAGGTGAGATGTTTTCACTTATTAAAACAAACAACTTACAATGAGTCATGCCCAGAGCCACTTCGGGTCTCTCATCCCTCATTGCAAGCCACTTCTCGACACTACACATAGATAACCTACCCTAGGCTCATGACATCACAAATCAAAGAATCATAATAAATCACCTCAGTCCTATACAAGTGACTGAAAACATCATAAATATAATCCATAATCATCACATCAGTTCTCCATGAGCAACTGAATAGCCTCAAATAATAATCATAATGATCACAACAAATCTCTATCAGCATCTGAAGGCATCAATGATAAATCACAATATCCCATGGTTCTCCAACGAGCAACCAGAAAAAATCTTAAAAATAGAACACAAACTGATCGAAGACTCCAAAATGGTTAAGTCAGGTAACTCAAATACATACACCTCAGTCTCACACAAGGAAACTGGAAAGCAATAACAACCAGTAAAAATATCCATATCATAGAGCACTCCATCACATTACCATGGTCGGGTTAAGAAAGATTGAGACCAAATCATCATAACATCACATTCACATTACTCCCAAGCCTCTGGTAACAACCTATAACTGGTCAACATCTAATGAACTCTGAAACACCCCAAAGCATAGACAATAAATAGAAAACATAATAGTCTAACAATTTGGATTTGAAAACATATAGTTGTGTTAAACATTAGAATTTCAATTTTCGTTTTAAGTTATGATTCAAGTTCAAAAGATTTTTAGATTACCCTATAGGTTGACTCATTCATTTGTTCGAATGAAACTAGAATTACCCTTCCATCATGCTTTAAATCAATAATATAATTCTACAATTTTATCAAGTTATATCCATTATTAATTAACTTTAATTAAACTAATTTTAATAAAATTAATTAATAATTCTTGATCTAAATATTTATATTAATATCTTCATTAATTATCAATTTATTAATATTTAACCAAAAACTATTAATAAATTAATAATTACAAAAACTATATTAAAATGCATTAATATTTAAATTGAAAAATAATAATAAAATCTATCAATAAATATTATTAAATAATAATAAGTTTACATTATAAAACTTATTAATAAAGTATTATTAATTAATAATACATTTAATATTAAAACTATTAATAATAACTATTAAATAATAATGAAATTTATTTTATAAATCATATTAATTAAAAAAGTTATCTAATTATAATAACTTTATATTATATAACTTTTAAACATTAATAATATGTGAGAAACATGAAAAGCTTATAAGTCTTTCTTTAAAAAAGAAGTAAACTTTAAACATTAAACTAAATTCATAAGGCCTGCTAATGTTTTAAAAAAAAGTATTGGGCACTCTATTATTAAAGGTCATCGGCCCTATTATTAAGTCGTGCGCTGGTTTAATTTCACTAGCTCCCAAATGCAGTCAAGTACAGTGTCGACGCATGTGGGAGCCGCCAAATATAGGAGGTAAGTGGGGTATTTATATATTTTTGTTGATTTTCTTGTTTGTTTTGTTTTATTGTTATAAATATATATGTTACAAAATAAATTTCTCCCCAGTTCAATTTATGTTTATATATATATATATATATATATATATATATATATATATATATATATATATATATATATATATATATATATATATATATATATATATATATATAATTTGCATTGTAGTTTTATTTTTATTTTTTTAAAATTCTTTCTTTATAATAATTTCTCAACAATCGGATAGCAAAATATTAGAATGGAGTGTGGAAAGATCCATACAATGAAATTTGAGAAAACAATCTTTTTTTTACAAACATGAAGTAGATAGGAATGTCAAATTGCATAATTTAATTAGAAATCAAAACACAAGACCCTACCTGAACCTGATGCTAATATGCAACCAACCAAGAATTTTGAGAAGATTCCCTTTCAAAATTTGCGTCCAAATTCTTCTCTAAAATTTGTCTCCAAATTTCATTCCCAAAATTCGTGTCTCCAAAAATTCTTTCCCAAATTCACCGTCCCACAAAAATGAACCCCCCAAGTTGTGATAAGATGTTTTCTCCTCACATCGGGGTACTAATTGTGCGTTCACCCGAGAAGACTCTTTGCTCAACTAAGTTAACTCAAAATTAACTTTTATTATCTTTTATTTTATTTTGCATTCATCTTTTCATGCACATTAAGTTGAATTATTAAATAACTTTATTTAATATTCCACTTGACTTCTATTTTAAATTAATTTATTACTTTAATCTCATGTGCACTTTATGAAATTAAAATAACATTATTATTTTCACTTATTTTATCTTTTAATTTATTTCTTTTATTTTCAACTCAAGCTCACATCATGCGATCTAGAAACTTTCATAATTTAATATCTTTCAAGTTTTAATTTATTTAAGAAATTTAACTGATAAAATATTTAATTAAGTTAAATAACAATACTATTTAGCATTTATTTAAAAATGAACTCTAAATATATTATTATTAAATTAAATAAATATTATCACGTTCTAAATTTATACTTAAAACTTTTCTCTCCAAATTTAATTCTTTTTATTTAATTAATTAAATATAATTAAATATTAAAAATTCATAATAATCTTCTATTAAATTAAATCATGCATGGTGTTTCTGATGTGGTTAAGGAAGGGAGTCGTAGTCACCTGCTAGTCGGGATCTACACGATGCACCACTTCCTGCCATTGTCTATCTAGCTTAGAATATTGTGTCTGTACATGTGTGGATTTTATGCAGGTTGCAAGTACCGGATATCAACTTTCTTGAATTGCCAGGATGAGCATACCCTATCACATTATCTCAATGGTAAGAGATACACATCAAATACACATAATCAATTATAGATATAGTTTCAATTACTCAAGGGTTCCTTTACGTTGATTCACATTTAATAATTTTAAATTAATTAGTGTAAGTTCCAAGTACAATGTCTCAAGATCATAAAGAAATAATAGATACATAATCACATAAGCAAATGCATAAGTATAAACAATACAATGAAAGTACATCCAATTAATAACATCCACTTCACATGTCGTAGGCTATGTGAGAATAGATACAATACATCAAAATACATGATAACATATAAACATCATCTGAAAAGAATTCTCTACGATAAGAAATAAGAATCATAAAGGTACATATTCTGCAAAGGTAGGCATGCTAGGATCTCCTTGACCAAGTCTCTAGTAACCGGTCCTTCTGTCTCAGCATCTTGCTTAACACTAGCATCCTCTCTAGCCTCTTCCTGAATAGGGTCCCCTGAATGGACCAAGGAAGGAATACGGTGACTAACTCTGCCACGACTTCTACCATGTCCTGAGCTATGACCCCTAGCAATGGATCTAGAACCAGAAGTCATCTCCCTACAACACCCAAACACAACAACGACATCTAAGAATCCATCATAACCATAGGGTCATAACATACTAACATAAAGCAATAATCTAGAAAGTTTTATGACTTTTCTAGTTCCATGTTCAGAATTTGTATCATTTCAAAGTTTGGTTTCAAGTTTGATGTCAATATAAGTTTCTCATTTAAATGAGTTGCAATTTTACTAATTAATCAAAAATCCAACATAACAAAACACATACTAAAGCAACAAAGGGTTATAATCACGAAATAACATCATTTGATGCATTCAGAGGGTACTTCACTCAGATATTTCTCTTAATTATCAATTAGAACAATTGGCTAGAGGGTTTAGGATTTGGACTTAAGAGTTTATCTCCCCTCTCTTACCATTGAGATAATGCGATAGGGTACGCTCATCCTGGAAATTTAGAGAAGTTGATACTTGGTACCTGCAACCTGCATAAAATCCACGCATGTACAGACACAATATTCTAAGCTAAACAGACAATGGCAGGAAGTGGTGCATCATGTAGATCTCGACTAGTAGGTGACTACGACTCCCTTCCTTAACCACATCAGAAACACCATACATAAATAAAAAAATACGCACACCATACACATGCAGTATGGGGTAAGTATCCATAAGAAAGCACATGTGATAATAAACCATCTAACTAATCATCATCGATAACTGAAAACATTGAATAATCATCATATATGCATGAAATACAGAGTACCAAGTAATCTCATTATATAATAAACTGAATGTAAAACAATATATGATAATCTGAATGTGATGCTACTAAACATCAAGTATAAAACTGGCCTAAAAGAGGTTGGCAATTAAAAAAAAATGTGAACTACGGGTAGACACTACATAATTCTAACATTTGCAGTTTATGTAGACTTCCTGAAACCTGTAGGCACATTCCAAAAATTAATTTATGTTCTTAAAATCTATTGAAAATGGACAACGTTTATCTTTTAAATCTCAAGCCCGATTTCAATATCCAATAGATTCTCATATTTGTTTGATTTCTTATTCAATCTTACTCATTTTTGATCAATAGTGAACTGGAAATTTCCCTTTTTGAACTGAAGAGAGATTTTGTTGAGATATTTAATTTCATAAAATGAGATATACTCTCATAATTACTTTTTCTATTTAATTAAATAATCTTTAATTAATTAGAGACACTTCTCTTATTTAATTAAATAATTTCATTTAATTAATTAGGAATGGCTTCTCATTTAATTAAATAACTTTGTTTAATTAATTAGAAGTAAGTACTTCATTTAATTAAATAATTTCATTTAAATATTTCAAAATTCTTTTGGAAACTAGTCAACTCAAGTCAACCGTGGTTAAATCTGGTAAACTTTTCGTCAAACTTGATCTTTGCGTATGTGAATATGAGGAAATGTGAGTATGAATTCTAGCAATAATTCGATGCAAATTCTCATTGAACCTTTCAAAATGAAGAGATGAGGGCCTCTTCAATAGACTTTCCTGAAATTCATCAACGGTTGATTTCAATTTCAATCAACGATCAGGATTAAAAGTGAAGTTCAGTCATAAAGGGAGATTTCCAAATTAAAGGGAGTTAACAGATTTAATTTGAGTAAAATAAGAAGTTAATAGATTCAATTTGAGTAGAAATAAGAGTCAACTGATTTAACTCATTTTTTATCAATAGTGAATTGGAAATTTCTCTTTTTGAACTGAAGAGAGATTTTGTTGAGATATTTAATTTAATAAAATGAGATATGCTCTCATAATTACTTTTTCTATTTAATTAAATAATCTTTAATTAATTAGAGACACTTTTCTTATTTAATTAAATAACTTCATTTAATTAATTAGGAATGGCTTCTCATTTAATTAAATAACTTTGTTCAATTAATTAGAAGTAAGTACTCCATTTAATTAAATAATTTCATTTAATTATTTCAAAAAAAAATTCAAAACTAGTCAACTCAAGTCAACCATTGTTAAATCTGGTCAACTTTTGGTCAAACTTGAACTTTGTGTATGTGAATATGAGCAAATGTGAGTATGAATTCCAGCAACAACTCGATGCAAATTCTCATTCAACCTTTCAAAATGAAGAGATGACAGTCTCTTAAATAGACTTTCCTAGAATTCATCAATGGTTGAGATCGATTTCAATCAACGGTCAGGATTAAAGGTGAACTTCAGTCATAAAGGGAGATTTTAAAATTAAAGGAAGTTAACAGATTTAATTTGAGTAAAATATGCAGTTAATTGATTCAATTTGAGTAGAAAACGGAGTCAGATGATTTAACTCATTTTTTATCAATAGTGAACTGGAAATTTCACTTTTTGAACTGAAGAGAGATTTTGTTGAGATATTTAATTTAATAAAATTAGATATGCTCTCATAATGAGTTTTTCTATTTAATTAAATAATCTTTAATTAATTATAGACACTTTTCTTATTTAATTAAATAACTTCATTTAATTAATTAGGAATGGCTTCTCATTTAATTAAATAACTTTGTTTAATTAATTAGAAGTAAGTACTCTATTTAATTAAATAATTTTGTTTAATTATTTCAAAAAAAAAATTGAAACTAGTCAACTCAAGTAAACTATGGTTAAATCTGGTCAACTTTTGGTCAAACTTGATCTTTGCGTATGTGACTATGAGAAAATGTGAGTATGAATTCTAGCAACACTTCGATGCAAATTCTCATTCAACCTTTCAAAATGAAGAGATGAGGGTCTCTTAAATAGACTTTCTTGGAATTCATCAACGGTTGAGATCAATTTCAATCAACGGTTAGGATTAAAGGTGAAGTTCAGTCATAAAGGGATATTTCCAAATTAAAGGGAATTAACCGATTTAATTTGAGTAAAATAAAGAGTTAACTGATTCAATTTGAGTAGAAAGAGGAGTTAACTAATTTAAGTCATTTTTGATCAATAATGAACTGGAAATTTCCCTTTTTGAAGTGAAGAGAGATTTTGTTGAGATATTTAATTTAACAAAATGAGATATGCTCTCATAATTACTTTTTCGATTTAATTAAATAATCTTTAATTAATTAGTGACACTTTTCTTATTTAAATAAATAACTTCATTTAATTAGTTAGGAATGGCTTCTCATTTAATTAAATAAATTTTTTTAATTAATTAGAATTAAGTAGTCCATTTAATTAATTAATTTTGTTTAATTATTTTAAAATTTTTTTCCAAACTAGTCAACTCAAGTCAACTATGGTTAAATCTGGTAAACTTTTGGTCAAACTTGATATTTGTATATGTGAATATGAGAAAATGTGAGTATGAATTCCAGCAACAATTCAATGCAAATTTTCATTCAACCTTTCAAAATGAAGAGATGAGGGTCTCTTAAATAGACTTTCAAGGAATTCATCAACAGTTGAGATTGATTTCAATCAACGGTCAGGATTAAATGTCAAGTTTAGTCATAAAGGGAGATTTCCAAATTAAAGGGAGTTAACAAATTTAATTTGAGTAAAATAAGGAGTTAACTGATTTAATTTGAGTAGAAAAAGGAGTTAACTGATTTAACTCATTTTTGATCAATAGTGAACTTGAAATTTCCCTTTTTGAATTGAAGAGAGATTTTTTTGAGATATTTAATTTAATAAAACAAGATATGCTGTCATAATTACTTTTTCTATTTAATTAAATAATCTTTAATTTTTTTTTGAAAAAAGAGGGGCAAAAACTTTATTGCAGAAAAGAACAAAGCAGTACAAAACAGCCCAGGGCCTTAACCCCAGGAAACACTAGAAACCATAGAAAAATTGAAGAGGCAAAATCAACTTTCCCTGATTCCACTTACATCCTCTGTCAACGTTCTCTACAAGTCTTGATGTAAGTTACCTGTCAGCTACTCCCACTGATCAATCCGCCAACCATCTTCATTTCCAGATGCCTACTTTGCCAAACTATCAGCTGCCTTATTCCACTCCCTTGGAATATGGATATAAGATACTGAATCCATCATAGAACTAACCTGTAAAATCTGTTGCACTATCAAAGACAACTCCCAACTAACATTCGAATACTTCCTCTCAAGAAGAAGATTCACAAGAACCTGAAAGTCAGATTCACAAATCACCTTGCGCCACCCCAGAGCATGTGCCCTCTGCAGAGCATAAAGAATAGCCATTCCTTCCATTCGATTAATAGTTTTCATCCCTTTATTGATGGAGAATATAAAAACCACCCTACCAGTAGAGTCCCTACCAATCCTACCTATACCAGCCAGCCCTAGATTACCCCTAGAGGAACCATTAGTATTAACTTTTAAAGTGCCAGCCGGAGGGGTCTTCCACTTCCCTATCCTTTGGACTTTATGTTTCGCCCTTCTGCCTCTCCTAACACAGGCAGAATCTGGAGAAATTCCTCGAATTCCAAACCTGTCAACCAATATAGCATCATTCCTCTCAAGAGGCATCACCACCTCACTTTTAGCTAAGACTGTGTCCTGGATCATACCCAAAATTCTATTCCAGACCTGCTGAATCCCCAAAGCTTCCCCCCAAAATATTCTCCGATTTCATTCCAGCCAGACTTGCCATAGTAAGAAGGTAGGTCCAGAATACCAAACATCCTGTAAGAAGGGAGCCAGGGACGGGGGCCTCCCCAGTCTCAACAAAAAATCCATCAGAGAGGAGGCGTGAAAGCATGAGCATTTCCAAACCTCCCACCAGAAATGCCATAACTGTAGAGTGAAAGAGCATTGGAAGAATAAATGCACAAAGTCTTCTTCCTCACTATTACAAAGGATACATCTCAACGGACCAGAAAAACCCCTATTCCGAATATTGTCCCAAGTCAGGCACCTATTCCAAGCCAAGGTCCAAATAAAGCAGTTACATTTTGGCCAAGAAAACTAACTCCTAACTTTTCTTATTTAATTAAATAACTTCATTTAATTAGTTAGGAATTGCTTCTCATTTAATTAAATAAATTTGTTTAATTAATTAGAAGTAAGTACTCCATTTCATTAAATAATTTTGTTTAATTATTTCAAAATTCTTTTCGAAATTAGTCAACTCAAGTCAACCGTGGTTAAATCTGGTCAACTTTTGGTCAAACTTGATCTTTGCGTATGTGAATATGAGCAAATGTGAGTATGAATTCCAGCAACAATTCGATGCAAATTCTCATTCAACCTTTCAAAATGAAGAGATGAGGTTCTCTTAAATAGACTTTCTTAGAATTTATCAATGGTTGAGATCGATTTCCATCAACGGTCAGGATTAAAGGTGAAGTTCAGTCATAAAGGGAGATTTCCAAATTAAAGGGAGTTAACAGATTTAATTTGAGTAAAATAAGGAGCTAACTGATTCAATTTGAGTAGAAAAAGTAGTTAACTGATTTAACTAATTTTTTATTAATAGTGAACTAAAAATTTCCCTTTTTGAACTAAAGAGAGATTTTATTGAGATATTTAATTTAATAAAATGAGATATGCTCTCATAATTACTTTCTCTATTTAATTAAATAATCTTTAATTAATTAGAGACACTTTTCTTATTTACTTAAATAACTTCATTTAATTAGTTAGGAATGGCTTCTCATTTAATTAAATAAATTTTTTAAATTAATTAGAATTAATTACTCCATTTAATTAAATAATTTCGTTTAATTATTTCAAAATTCTTTTCAAAACTAATCAACTCAAGTCAACCGTGGTTAAATCTGGTCCACTTTTGGTCAAACTTGACCTTGGCGTATGTGAATATGTGCAAATTTGAGTATGAATTCCAGCAACAATTCGATGCAAATTCTCATTCAACCTTTGAAAATGAAGAGATGAGGGTCTCTTAAATAGACATTCCTGGAATTTATCAACGGTTGAGATCAATTTCAATCAACGGTCAGGATTAAAGGTAAAATTCAGTCATAAAGGGATATTTCCAAATTAAAGGGATTTAACAGATTTAATTTGAGTAAAATAAGGAGTTAACTGATTCAATTTGAGTAGAAAAAGGAGTTAACTGATTTAACTCATTTTTTATCAATAGTGAACTGTAAATTTCCCTTTTTGAACTGAAGAGAGATTTTGTTGAGATATTTAATTTAATAAAATGAGATATGCTCTCATAATTACTTTTTCTATTTAATTAAATAATCTTTAATTAATTAGAGACACTTTTCTTATTTAATTAAATAACTTCTTTTAATTAGTTACGAATGGCTTCTCATTTAATTAAATAACTTTGTTTAATTAATTAGAAGTAAGTACTCCATTTAATTAAATAATTTCGTTTAATTAGTTCAAATTTTTTTTTGAAACTAGTCAACTCAAGTCAACCGTGGTTAAATCTGGTCAACTTCTGGTCAAACTTGATCTTTGCGTATGTGAATATGAGAAAATGTGAGTATGAATTGCAGCAACAATTCGATGCAAATTCTAATTCAACTTTTCAAAATGAAGAGATGAGAGTCTCTTAAATAGACTTTCCTAGAATTCATCAATGGTTCAAATTGATTTCAATCAACGGTCAGGATTAAAGGTGAAGTTCAGTCATAAAGGAAGATTTTCAAATTAAAGGGAGTTAACAGATTTAATTTGAGTAAAATAAGGAGTTAACTGATTGAATTTGAGTAGAAAAATGAGTTAACTCATTTAACTCATTTTTGATTAATAATGAACTGGAAATATCTCTTTTTGTACTGAAGAGAGCTTTTGTCAAGATATTTAATTTAATAAAATGAGATATGCTCTCATAATTACTTTTTCTATTTAATTAAATAATCTTTAATTAATTTGAGACACTTTTCTTATTTAATTAAATAACTTCATTTAATTAGTTAGGAATGGCTTCTCATTTAATTAAATAACTTTTTTTAATTAATTAGAAGTAAGTACTCCATTTAATTAAATAATTTCGTTTAATTATTTCAAGAAAAATTTCAAAACTAGTCAACTCAAGTCAACCGTAGTTAAATCTGGTCAACTTTTGGTCAAACTTGATATTTGCGTATGTGAATATGAGCAAATGTGAGTATGAATTTCAGTAACAATTCGATGCAAATTCTCATTCAAGCTTTCAAAAAGAAGAGACGACGGTCTCTTAAATAGACTTTCTTGGAATTCATCAACGGTTGAGATCGATTTCAATCAACGGTCAGGATTAAAGGTGAAGTTCAGTCATAAAGGGAGATTTTCAAATTAAAGGGAGTTAATAGATTTAATTTGAGTAAAATAAGGAGTTAACTAATTCAATTTGAGTAGAAAAAGGAGTTAACTCATTTAACTCATTTTTGATCAATAGTGAACTGAAAATTTTCCTTTTTGAACTGAAGAGAGATTTTGTTTAGATATTTAATTTAATAAAATGAGATATGCTCTCATAATTACTTTTTCTATTTAATTAAATAATCTTTAATTAATTAGAGACACTTTTCTTATTTAATTAAATAACTTCATTTAATTAGTTAGGAATGGTTTCTCATTTAATTAAATAACTTTGTTTAATTAATTAGAAGTACTCCATTTAATTAAATAATTCTGTTTAATTATTTCAAAATTCTTTTTGAAACTAGTCAACTCATGTCAACCGTGGTTAAATCTGGTCAACTTTTGGTCAAACTTGATCTTTGTATGTGTGAATATGAGCAAATGTGAGTATGAATTCCAGACACAATTCGATGGAAATTCTCATTCAACCTTTCAAAATGAAGAGATGAGGGTCTCTTAAATAGACTTTCTTGGAATTCTTGAACGGTTGAGATCGATTTCAATCAACGGTCAGGATTAAAAGTGAAGTTCAGTCATAAAGGGGGATTTCCAAATTAAAGGGAGTGAACAGATTTAATTTGAGTAAAATAAGGAGTTAACTGATTCAATTTGAGTAGAAAAGGGAGTTAACTGATTTAACTCATATTTGATCAATAGTGAACTGAAAATTTTTCTTTTTGAACTTAAGAGAGATTTTGTTGAGATATTTAATTTAATAAAATGAGATATGCTCTCATAATTACTTTTTCTATTTAATTATATAATCTTTAATTAATTAGAGACATTTTTCTTATTTAATTAAATAACTTCATTTAATTAATTAGGAATGGCTTCTCATTTAATTAAATAACTTTGTTTAATTAATTAGAAGTAAGTACTCAATTTAATTAAATAATTTTGTTTAATTATTTCAAAATTCTTTTCGAAACTAGTCAACTCAAGTCAACCATGGTTAAATCTAGTCAACTTTTGGTCAAACTTGATCTTTGTGTAGTGCCTGTCCCTAGTTCGCATTTTGTTATCATTGCTGAACTCTTTTAGAGCTAGTTTTATGTTGTTGGTTAACAGATTCTGTTGAGATTATCAGATATTATGCTTAGGATTCAGATTCTTTTCAGTATTTGTAGTTATTAATGATGATTAGTAAGATGATTTATTATCATATGTGTTTTCTTATGGATACTTACCTCATACTTGCAGGTGTATGGTGTGCATGTTTGCTTTTGTATGTCGTGTCTGATGTGGTTAAGGAAGGGAGTCGTAGTCACCTGTTAGTCGAGATTTACACTATGCACCACTTCCTGCCATTTTCTATTTAGTTTAGTATATATTGTGCTTGTACATGCATGATTTTTATGCAGATTGCAAGTATCGGGTATCGACTTTCCTAAATTGCGAAGATGAGCGTACCCTATCATATTATCTCAATGATAAGAGAGGGGAGATAAATTCTCAAGTCCAAATCCCAACCCTTTAAGCCATTTGTTCTAACTAAAAAATTAGAAAAAGTATCCGAGTTGAGTACCTTCCGAATGCGTCAGATGACGTAATTCGTGATTTAAACCTTTGGTTTGATTTTGTATGTATTTTGACTATGATGGATTTTTCATATTTTTACCTTTGTGAGTCTTTGGAGTATTTTCTATTAATTAAGCCTAATTAAAAGATTTAGTTAATGGTTTAATTAAAAGGGAAATTAATATGGTATTTTAATATTTATTTTATTTAATTAATTGAAAAATTAATTAAATAAAATAATTAAATTTGAAAATAAAAAGTTAAAAGTTAAAAGTTGGAATGTGACAATATTTATTTTAATAATAATATATTTGGAGTTCATTTTTAAATAATTGACTAAATAATATTATTATTAAAGCTAATAAATATTTTAATAATGTACGTTTTGGAAAATAAAATTTAAAAGTGAAAAATATATTTAAATTATTAAAAGATTCTAGATTTCATGTGATTAAAATATAAATATAATAAGATTGAAAAATGGAATTATTAAAGTAAGTGCATGAGATTTAATAAATAAATTAATTAAATTGAAAAGAGTAAAAGTAAATATTATATTAATTAATGTGCATTATTTTAATATTTTCTCACATAGGAGTTGGCAAATTCTCGAGAGTTGTCATGTAGACAACACTTGAGTTTGCACTCTAAGAATGCACTAGTTGTCTACACTTAGAAGTTCGCATTTTATTTGAGCATATGGTGTCTACAATCTTAAGACTAATCTAGAAGGTTGGAGAAGACTCATGCTTGGTTGACATGCTTATCTTCTAGTTGTTTCTAGAGACACTCTAGATGCATCTTAGAGGCTTTTAAATAGAAGCTCTCCTAGTGTGTTTGGACAAGCTTAATGAAAGCTACAACCTACAAACTGAATGGAAGCTATAAGCTACAAGCTTAAAATGGAAGCTTCAAAGCTTACATGCACTAGAAAAGTTTATATGCTCATATATTTTTTACATGCTTCTACGTTCCTTCTAGCTCTTCTAGTCACTTGGAGGATTTGGTTGGCTTGGATGTTGGAGGAATTGCAAATGATGGAGAAGGAAGGGATTTTCTATGGACTTCTGAGGCATGGCGGATTAGCATCAGTGTCTAGGTGCACTCGTGATATTTGCATATTCTCTTTGCACTATTTCTCTTCATGTCTTCATCATGTTTGTTATATGTGTCTGAATACTCTTTGTGATTGAATCTACAATTAAATTGAAATCTAGATATGTATAGTTGCAAAGAAAATAATAGACAAATCCTAGATTCAATTAAGGAAGAAATTAGATTTAAACGGGTTTGATTTCGAATTAGAATCAAATTGAAATAGATTTAAAAATGGTTTCAAGATTTATGGCCAAATTCATTAGTGAAATTATTGGATAAATTTAGAGAACAATTACCTTTTAAGAGAAAATTCTTAATTCATCACAAATTGTCCTGTTGCTACCCTTGGATAGACCGGAACTTAGTTATTCATAATTTTTTATCGAAATAAAATTTATTCAATTGCTCCTGTCAAAATTGGCCCAACTTGACCCTCTCTAACATATTTTAATTTCAGCCTAATCCAACAATTTATTAGGGAGATATGGCCATCGTACTGAGACTGTTTTATTCAAGGATAGATATTTCTCCATTTCCCATAACCAAAAATTCTTTATCCTTAAACTTCACAAAAATAATATATCAAAGCAATATAATTAGAATTTAATAATTATTTAATTAATCTAAAGACTAATAAGAATGTTCTAAATGAATGAATGGAGATTTTTAATAGAAAGTTTGTAAATAGAGCTGATGGATAGAGATATTGATTTCAATAGAGAATGAATGACTTTTAATATTAATTATTTAATGTATATTAAATATTATTTAATATATATTAAATAATTTAAGAAATGAAAATTTTAAATGAAGAGAATGTAATGGTAATGGATTAATTGACATGGAGTTATTATTATAATAAGTAGAATTGTATAACTTGTCGATTTACCTTAATGGTGTTAAGAGTTAGTCAAATATTAACTAATGAGTATATGGAAGGATTCTATAGATCGAGTATTTATAATTTGATGAGTTCATTATTTATTAATTTTTGTACGGACTAGCAAACTATTAATAAATAATGGTTTGATTAGTTATCAATAAATACGATTGGAGTTAATATAGTGGGAATTATTTAATGATTGAAGTTTTGTGAAAGATATTAGTTTTTGGTTGGAAGTATGATTGATTAATATTCAATGAGTTGTCAATATAGTTATTTTATGCGATTGAGATTTATCTTGAAATGACTATTATTAATATGAATTAATTAAGGAAACATTAGTATTCATAAAGAATGATGAATGTGATCTATTATTAAGATTTTCAATATAGCTTATTTTTAATATTAACAAGTTATTATTATTGAACTATGAATATGAATATTTGTGTATTAGATTATAGTTGACTTTTAACTTACATAATTCTAGTTAGTTATTAGTCAACTGATGTTAATTAGAACGTTGCTACGGTTACACAATTATTAATTAAATCAATTAATGAGAGTTAATTAGATTTAATTAATAATTAAGTTATGTAATAAAAATTTAATTGATATAATTATTTTAATGAGATTGTAGATTATCTATATTGAAGTTGATAAATCTTATGACTTGAATTATGACCTTAGATATTATATGGTTGTCAACGATGATAACGATTAAATTAAAAGAATCAAACTTTAGTAATACTTAATTAAGTTTCTAATTAAAAATTATTAGAATGTAATAGGTCATGGATGGTGTACCTATATTAATTGAGAAGTTATAATCTTCTTATTCGAAGATTGATAATTGGTTCTTTTATGAATGAATAATTATCCTTTGATTATGTTATCCAAATAGTACTAAGGATCTTAGCAAATAAAGAAAATGATTTAATGAGTAAATATTTATCCTTAAGTTATTCTTAGAATGTAATTCTTAATAATGGAAGGATAATGCTATCGGGGAACAAATGGGTTGACATGTAAGTCAAATTATAAAACTTAAGACACTTGAAGTATACTTGAAAATGGAAACTGAAACCCCTACACTTGAAAATAGAAAATGAAACTCCACACATTATTCAACTATGTAATATAGCAAAACCAAAACATGTGTCTGCATTGTGTATTCTCTATGCTTCTTGTTTTGGGTTTTGGGTTGACTAGTGTTGACTAGTCCTAGGTTGTTACTAGAGGCTCGGGGGTTATGAGATATGATGGCATGTTAATTTTATTTGGTCTCGATCTTTATAAGCCCAACCATGGTTATGTGATCATATGCTCTACGAAATGTTTGTATTTGTTCATCAGTCTTCATGTGTGAAGCTGAGATGTATGTGTATAAGATACTTGAGCTAATCATTTTTGAGTCATCGATCAGTTATCTTTGGATTATTTTCTAGTCGCCATGATGGGACTAAAATGTTGATTTATTTTTTGATGATGTCATGTTGTGACATGTTTTGACTCAACCATTTTGGAGTCTTTGATCAGTATAATTTTGAGATATTCTTGGTTGCTTGTTGAGAACCAATGGATATTGTGATTTATTTTGAGATATATTTTGGTTATTGAGAACCAATAGATACTTATGATTATCAGTGATGCCTTCAATTGCCAATAGAGAACTGTTGTGGTCATGATTTTATATGGATGCTTTTTCAGATGCTCATGGAGATTTTATGATTCTTATCTTGGTGATTTGATGATTATTATTATGGATATTTGATGCTTATATTGTGGATATTTGATGATTCTTTTTACGAATTATCTTTTGGATTTTCTTTACAGTCGCTTCTATAGGACTGTGGTGATTTTATGATTCCATGAGCTTAGGGTAAGTAATCTACTTATAGTGTCGGGAAGTGGCTTGCAATGGGGGTCGGAGCCCTAAATGGCTACTAGGGAAACTCATTGTAAGTTTGGTTAATAAGTGATAACATTTACACAGTAAATGGGGATTAAATGAACATAAAAAGATAATTCTTTTGGTTCTCGCCCATGCCTTGAGCGCTTGTACAGGCTAGGATGGGAGTAGTGAGAATGCATGGTTATGACCATGCATTCCGTAGTATGCCTCATCAGTATGAGAGGATACTAGTGGCCGCATGAGATCAGTATGGACTTGTGGAGTTTAGCTAACTGCTAGGGTAACTTGTACGTGATAATTGCGATGACACTTTCTTACTTGCATAGTAGGTTTCCTACATGTCATTGTTGTGCCTCTAAGAATTAGATGTCAATTTTGTGTGATGGAACCTTTGAGTTAGTATACTTTTAGGATTCCTAGACTATAGAGATTTATGCTTTGTGGTTTTGATAGCTTGTTTGAGACTTGAGATTATCTCCTCAGCACGGTGGGAGTGGACCACTTAGGTTTCATGCGATCGGGTGGTAGTGTATTTTCTACTCTTATCATTTGAGATCCATCTGAGACACCGTGGCTAATGCTTTCTTGGTTGGTATTTCTTTTCATTATGTTTTTAGATCATTATGATAGATGATATACCTTATGATGGATGTATTTATTGATATGTTTCTTATATTGATGATTTGCATATGTTAGATGATGGTATCCTATGCTTTACTTTGTTAGTAGGATGTTTTAGGAGTGGCATTCCTACTATGATAATACTTATGATCTCTTCGGTGCTTTGGAATGTTAAACACGGAGGGATGGCTAGGATCCACGATGATCTAATGACGCTATTTATAGTTGGGAAGAACTGTGCACTTAGTTATTTATGTTTGTGATATATGATTATCTTTTATGATGGATGTTTATATCTTTATGATGATGATGTATCATGTATGGTTATGGTTTCATTATGTTATTACATCATGAATTAGTATTGGATGATGATGTACTTTATTTACATAGATGTTTATTCTTTGAAGCTTTTCATACCTTGTGATATGTATGGTGGATGATTGAGCAATCTGAAAATATAAATTATGAGCATTGGATGTATCATTGTTATTTCATAGAGATGTGATGTTAGATGAATAGTTAATTTAGATGTGATTCAACGTTAAGGGATCTTTAAAGAATGTAATATGTTATCTTATGTTATGTTGCTATTGCTTCCATTACTATGCATAAGTTGTAAATGGTTCTACTTTCATATTTTTTGAAAAAAATTGTTTGGCAAACTTAGTGAAATTTTTTGAATCCCTTGGTGGGACATTACATTTGGTATCAGAGCAAGAGTTTTAACATTGAGAGCTCTGGGTATATTGGAATGCCACTAGTTGTTAACTAGTTGAACAAAATGAAAACTTTGAACTATCATGTGTATCTCTTTCAAATTAAAAACTTGAAACTAGGTGAACTATAACAGAACTTCAAACTATTACTTGCATATTTTTCATGCTTCAACACTTAGCTGTCAAAACTAAAAATTTTACTTAAACCTAAACGAGGACAATACTGAAAATTGAAACTTACTCTAGTTGCAAAAAATGTATCTTTTATCTATGTTGTAAGGTAGTAAACCTTTATTTATCCTTGCAAGCATTAAGTTGCTCTTGTTTAGAATGTATTAAGGGATATATTTTAGTAGTTGTTAAAAAAGTGAATGTTGGATCGATACGATTTTTGGTTTACCATTAAACCAGAATCATATTGCTTTAAAGGTGTTGTAAAATCCTCAATGGGATCATATTTTCCTATAGGAGGAAAAGGGTTCAATGAGACTTGCATAGTGAGTATCTTAGTTTTTCATTCTTGTAGGCTTCCATGAGTAAGCCTAATCCCAGGGGGGGTGGATGTAGTGTCTGCCCCTAGTTCGCATTTTGTTATCATTGCTGAACTCTTTTAGAGCTAGTTTTATGTTGTTGGTTAGCTGCATTCTTTTGAGATTATCAGATATTGTGCTAAGGATTCAGATTCTTTTCAGTATTTGCAGTTATTAATGATGATTAGTAAAATGATTTATTATCATATGTGTTTTCTTATGGATACTTACCCCATACTTACATGTGTATGGTGTGCGTGTTTGCTTTGCATGTTTGCTTTTGTATGGCGTGTCTGATGTGGTTAAGGAAGGGAGTTGTAGTCACCTGCTAGTTGGGATCTACATGATGCACCACTTCCTGCCATTTTCTATTTAGTTTAGTATATATTGTGCTTGTACATGCATGGTTTTTATGCAGGTTGCAGGTATCGGGTATTGACTTCTTTGAATTGCTAGGATGAGCGTACCCTATCACATTATCTCAATGATAAGAGAGGGGAGATAAATTCTCAAGTCCAAATCTCAACCCTTTAAGCCATTTGTCCTAATTGAAAAATTAGGACAAGTATCCAAGTTGAGTACCTTTCGAATGCGTCAAATGACGTAATTTGTGATTTAAACCTTTTATTTGATTTTGTATGTATTTTGGCTATGATGAATTTTTTATATTTTTACCTTTGTGAGTCTTTGGAGTATTTTCTATTAATTAAGTCTAATTAAAAGATTTAATTAATGATTTAATTAAATGAAAAATTAATATGGTATTTTAATATTTATTTTATTTAAGTAATTGAGAAATTAATTAAATAAAATAATTAAATTTGAAAATAAAAAGTTAAAAGTTAAAAGTTGGAATGTGACAATATTTATTTTAATAATAATATATTTGGAGTACATTTTTAAATAAATGACTAAATAATATTATTATTAAAGCTAATAAATATTTTAGAAATTTAAGTTTTGGAAAATAAAATTTAAAAGTGAAAAATATATTTAAATTATTAAAAGATTCTAGATTTCATGTGATTAAAATATAAATATATTAAGATTGAAAAATAAAATTATTAAAGTAAGTGCATGAGATTTAATAAATAAATTAATTAAATTGGAAAGAGTAAAAGTAAATATTATATTAATTAATATGCATTATTTTAATATTTTCTCACATAGGAGTTGGCAAATTCTCGAGAGTTGACATGTAGACAACAATAGAGTTTGTACTCTAAGAATGCAGTACTTGTCTACACGTAAAAGTTAGCATTTTATTTGAGCATATGGTGTCTACAATCTTAAGACTCATTTAGAAGGTTGGAGAAGACTCATGCTTGGTTGTCATGCTTATCTTCTAGTTCTTTCTAGAGACACTCTAGATGCATCTTAGAGACCTTTAAATAGAGGCTCTCCTAGTGTGTTTGGACAAGCTTAATGGAAGCTACAAGCTACAAGCTGAATGGAAGCTATAAGCTACAAGCTTAAAAAAGACGCTTCAAAGCTTACATGCACTAGAGAAGTTCATATGCTCATATATTTTCTACATGCTTCTATGTTCCTTCTAACTCTTCTAGTCACTTGGAGGATTTGGTTGGCTTGGATCTTGGAAGAACTACAAATGATGGAGAAGGAAGGGATTTTCTATGGACTTCTAAGGCATGACGGATTAGTATGAGTGTCTAGGTGCACTCGTGATATTTGCATATTCTTTTTGCACTATTTTTCTTCCTGTCTTCATCATGTTTGTTATATGTGTCTGAATACTCTTTGTGATTGAATCTACAATTAAATTAAAATCTAGATATGTATGGTTGCAAAGAAAACAATAGAAAAACCCTAGATCCAATTAAGGAAGAAATTAGATCTAAATGGGTTTGGGTTCGAATTAGAATCAAATTGAAATAGATTTGAAAATGGTTTCAATATTTATGGCCAAATCCATTAGTGAAATTATTGGATAAATTTAGAGAACAATTACCTTTTAAGAGAAAATTCTTAATTCATCACAAATTGTCCTGTCACTGCCCTTGGATATACCCGAATTCAGTCATTCATAACTTTCTATCGAGATCCAATTTATTCAATCACTCTAGTCAGAATTGGCACAACTTGGCCCTCTCTAACATATTTCAATTTTAACCCAATCCAATGGTTCATTAGAGAGATATAGCCATCGTACTGAGACTGTTTTATTCAAGAACAGATATTTTTCTATTTCCCATAACCAAGAATTCTTTATGCTTAAACTTCACAAAAATAATATATCAAAGCAATATAATTAGAATTTAATAATTATTTAATTATTCTAAAGACTAATAAGAATGTTCTAAATAAATTAATGGAGATTTTTAATGAAATTTTTTTAAATAGAGCTGATGGATAGAGATATTTATTTCAATAGAGAATGGATGACTTTTAATATTAATTATTTAATGTATATTAAATATTATTTAATATGTCTTAAATAATTTTAAAAATGACAATTTTAAATGAAGAGAATGTAATGGTAATGGATTAATTGACATGGAGTTATTATTATAATAAGTAGAATTGTGTAACTTGTCGATTTACCTTAATGGTGTTAAGATTTAGTCAAATATTAACTAATGAGTAGATGAAAAGATTCTATAGATCGAGTATTTATAATTTGATGAGTTCATTATTTATTAATCTTTGTAAGGACTAGCAAACTATTAATAAATAATGGTTTGATTAGTTATCAATAAATACGATTGGAGTTAATCTAGTGGAGATTATTTAATGATTAAAGTTTTCTAAAAGATATTAGTTTTTGGTTTGAAGTATGATTGATTAATATTCAATGAGTTGTCAATATAATTATATTATGCGATTGAGATTTATCTTGAAATGACTATTATTAACATGAATTAATTAAGTAAACATTAGTATTCATAAAGAATGATGAATGTGATCTATTATCAAGATTTTCAATATAACTTATTATTAATATTAACAAATTATTATTATTGACCTATGAATATGAATATTTGTGTACTAGATTATAGTTGACTTTTAACTTACAGAATTATAGTTAGTTATTAGTCAACTGATATTAATTAGAACGTTGCTACGGTTATGCAATTATTAATTAAATCATTTTAATGAAGTTATAATCTTCTTATTCAAATATTGATAATTGGTTCTTTTATGAATGAATAATGATCCTTTGATTATGTTATCCAATTAGTACTAAAAATCTTAGCAAATAAAGCAAATGATTTAATGAGTAAATATTTATCCTTAAGTTATTCTTAGAATTTAATTCTTAATAATGGAAGGATAATGCTATAGGAGAACAAATGGGTTGACATGTAGGTCAAATGATGAAACTATAGACACTTGAAGTCTACTTGAAAATGTAAAATGAAACCCCTACACTTGAAAATGAAAAATGAAACTCCACACATTATTCAACTATGTAAAATAACAAAATGAAAACATGTGTCTCTATTGTGTATTCTCTATGATTCTTGTTTTGTGTTTTGAGTTGACTAGTGTTGACTAGTCCTAGGTTGTTACCAGAGGCTCGGGGGTTATGAGATATGATGGCATGTTGATTTTATTTGGTCTCGATCTTTATAAGTGCAACCATGGTTATGTGATCGTATGCTCTATGAAATGTTTTTATTTGTTCATTAGTCTTCATGTGTGAAGTTGAGATCTATGTGTATGAAACACTTGAGCTAATCATTTTTGAGTCATCGATCAGTTATCTTTAGATTATTTTCTAGTCGCCATGATGGGACTAAAATGTTGATTTATTTTTTGATGATGTCATGTTGTGACATGTTTTGACTCAACCATTTTGGAGTCTTCGATTAGTATGATTTTGAGATATTCTTGGTTGCTTGTTGAGAACCAATGGATATTGTGATTTATTTTGAGATATATTTTGGTTATTGTGAACCAATAGATACTTATGATTATCAGTGATGCTTTCAATTGTCAATAGAGAACTGCTGTGGTCATGATTTTCTATGGATGCTTTTCCAGATGCTCATGAAAATTCGATGATTCTTATCTTGGTGATTTGATGATTCTTATTATGGATATTTGATGATTCTTTTTACAGATTATCTTTTGGATTTTCTTTACAGTCGCTTGTATAGGACTGTGGTGATTTTATGATTCCATGAGCTTAGGGTAGGTAATCTACTTGTAGTGTCGGGAAGTGGCTTGCAATGGGAGTCGGGGCCCTAAGTGGCTGCCAGGGTAACTCATTGTAAGTTTGGTTAATAAGTGATAACATTTACACAGTAAATGAAGATTAAATAAACCTAAAAAGATAATTGTTTTGGTTCTCGCCCATGCCTTGAGTGCTTGTACAAGCTAGGATGGGAGTAGTGAGAACGCATGGTTGTGACCGTACATTCCATAGTATGCCTCATCAGTATGAGAGGATACTAGTGGCCGCATGAGATCAGTATGGACCTGTGGAGTTTAGCTAACTGCCAAGGTAATTTGTACGTAATAATTGCGATGACACTTTCTTACTTGCATAGTAGGTTTCCTACTTGTCATTGTTGTGCCTCTAGGAATTAGATGTCAGTTTTGTGTGATGGAACCTTTGAGTTAGTATGCTTTTAGGATTCCTAGACTATAGAGATTTATGCTTTGTGATTTTGATAGCCTGTTTGGGACTTGAGATTATCTCCTCAGCACGGTGGGAGTGGACCACTTAGGTTCCATGCGGTCGGGTGGTAGTGTATTTTCCACTCTTATCATTTGAGATCCATCTGAGACACCGTGGCTGATGCTTTCTTGGTTTGTATTTCTCTTTATTATGTTCTTGGATCATTATGATAGATGATATACCTTATGATGGATGTATTTATTGATATGTTTCTTATATTGATAATTTGCATATGTTAGATGATGGTATCCTATGCTTTACTTTGTTAGTAGGATGTTTTAGGAGTGACATTCCTACTATGATAATACCGATTATCTCTTCGGTGCTTTGAAATGTTATGCACTGAGGGATGGATAGGATCCACGATGATCTAATGATTCCATTTACGGTTGGAAGGAACCGTGCACTTAGTTATTTATGTTTGTGATATATGGTTATCTTTTATGATGGATGTTTATATCTTTATGATGATGATGTATCATTTATGGTTATGGTTTTATTATGTTATTACATCATGGATTAATATTGGATGATGATGTACTTTATTTACATTGATGTTTATTCTTTTAAGCTTTTCATACCCTGTGATATGGTGGACGATTGAGCAATCTGAAAATATAATTTATGAATATTGGATGTATCATTGTTATTTTATAAGAATGTGATGTTAGATGAATAGTTAATTTAGATGTGATTCAACGTTAAGAGATCTTTAAATAATGTAACATGTTATCTTATGTTATGTTGCTATTGCTTCCATTACTATGCGTAAGTTGTAAATGGTTCTACTTTCATATTTTAAAAAAAAATTTGTTTGGCAGACTTGGTGAAATTCTTTGAATCCATTGGCGGGGTATTACATTTGGTATTAGAGCCTGAGTTTTAATATTGAGAGCTCTAGGTTTATTTGAATGCCACTAGTTGTTAACTAGTTGAACAAAATGAAAACTTTGAACTATCATGTGTATCTCTTTCAAACTAAAAACTTGAAACTAGGTGAACTAAAACAGAACTTAAAACTATTACTTGCATATTTTTCATGCTTCAACACTTAGCTGTCAAAACTGAAAATTTTACTTAAACCTAAACGAGGACAATACTGAAAATTGAAACTTACTCTAGTTGCAAAACATGTATCTTTTATCTATGTTGTAAGGTAGTAAACCTTTGTTTATTCTTGCAAGCATTAAGTTGCACTTGTTTAGAATGTATTAAGGGATCTATTTTAGTAGTTGTTAAAAGAGTGAATGTTGGATCGATATGATTTTCGGTTTACCATTAAACTAGAATCATATTACTCTAAAGGTGTTGTAAAATCTTTAATGGAATCATATTTCTCTATAGGAGGAAAAGGGTTCAATGAGACTTGCATAGTGAGTATGTTAGTTTCTCATTCTTATAGGCTTCCAAGAGTAAGCCTAATCTCAGGGGGGGTGGATGTAGTGCCTGCCCCTAGTTTGCATTTTGTTATTATTGCTGAACTCTTTTAAAACTAGTTTTATGTTGTTGGTTAGCAACATTCTTGTGAGATTATTAGATATTGTGCTAAGGATTCAGATTCTTTTCAGTATTTGCAATTATTAATGATGATTACTAAAATGATTTATTATCATATGTGTTTTCTTATGGATACTTACCTCATACTTGCATATGTATGGTGTGTGTGTTTGCTTTTGTACGACGTGTCTGATGTGGTTAAGGAAGGGAGTCGTAGTCACCTGCTAGTCGGAATCTACACGATGTACCACTTCCTACCATTGCTTGTTTAGTTTAGTATATATTATGTTTGTACATGCATAGTTTTTATGCAAGTTGCAGGTATTGGGTATTGACTTCCCTGAATTGCTAGGATGAGTGTACCCTATCACATTATCTCAATGATAAGAGAGGGGAGATAAATTCTCAAGTCCAAATCCTAACCCTTTAAGCCATTTGTTCTAACTGAAAAATTAGGACAAGTATCCGAGTCGAGTGCTCTTCGAATGCGTCAGATGACGTAATTTGTAATTTAAACTTTTGGTTTGATTTTGTATGTATTTTAGCTATGATGAATTTTTCATATTTTTACCTTTGTGAGTCTTTGCAGTATTTTCCATTAATAAAGTCTAATTAAAAGATTTAATTAATGGTTTAATTAAATGGAAAATTAATATGGTATTTTAATATTTATTTTATTTAATTAATTGAAAAATTAATTAAATAAAATAATTAAATTTGAAAATAAAAAGTTAAAAGTTAAAAGTTGGAATGTGACAATATTTATTTTAATAATAATATATTTTGAGTTCATTTTTAAATAAATGACTAAATAAAATTATTATTAAAGCTAATAAATATTTTAGCAATTTAAGTTTTGGAAAATAAAATTTAAAAGTGGAAAATATATTTAAATTATTAAAAGATTTTAGATTTCATGTGATTAAAATATAAATATATTAAGATTGAAAAATGAAATTATTAAAGTGCATGAGATTTAATAAATAAATAAATTAAATTGGAAAGAGTAAAAGTAAATTTTATATTAATTAATTTGCATTATTTTAATATTTGCTCACATAAGAATTGACAAATTCTCGAGAGTTGTTATGTAGACAACACTGGAGTTTGCACTCTAAGAATGCACTAGTTGTCTACACTTAAAAGTTAGCATTTTATTTGAGCATATGGTGTCTACAATCTTAAGACTCGTCTAGAAAGTTGGAGAAGACTCATGCTTGGTTGTCATGCTTATCTTCTAGTTGTTTCTAGAGACACTCTAGATGCATCTTAGAGGCTTTTAAATAGAGGCTCTCCTAGTGTGTTTAGACAAGCTTAATGGAAGCTACAAGCTACAAGCTGAATGGAAGCTATAAGCTACAAGCTTAAAATGGAAGCTTCAAAGCTTACATGTACTGGAGAAGTTCATATGCTCATATATTTTCTACATGCTTCTATGTTCCTTCTAGCTCTTCTAATCACTTGGAGGATTTGATTGGCTTGGATCTTGGAAGAATTGCAAATGATGGAGAAGGAAGGGATTTTCTATGGACTTCTGAGGCATAGCAGATTAGCATCAGTGTCTAGGTGCACTCGTGATATTCGCATATTCTTTTTGCACTATTTCTCTTCCTATCTTCATCATGTTTGTTATATGTGTCTGAATACTCTTTGTGATTGAATCTACAATTAAATTGAAATCTAGATATGTATGGTTGCAAAGAAAACAATAGAAAAACCCTAGATCCAATTAAGAAAGAAATTAGATCTAAACGGGTTTGGGTTCGAATTAGAATCAAATTGAAATAGATTTGAAAATGGTTTCAAAATTTATGGCCAAATTCATTAGTGAAATTATTGGATAAATTTAGAAAACAATTACCTTTTAAGAAGAAATTCTTAATTCATCACAAATTGTCTTGTCGCTGCCCTTGGATAGACCCAAACTCAGTCATTCATAATTTTTTATCGAGATCAAATTTATTTGATCGCTCTAGTCAGAATTGGCGCAGCTTGGCCCTCTCTAACATATTTCAATTTCAGCCCGATCCAACAGTTCATTAGGGAAATATCGTCGTCGTACTGAGACTGTTTTATTCATGGATAGATATTTCTCCATTTCCCATAACCAAGAATTCTTTATGCTTAAACTTCACAAAAATAATATATCAAAGCAATATAATTAGAATTTAATAATTATTTAATTAGTCTAAAGACTAATAAGAATGTTCTGAATGAATTAATGGAGATTTTTAATGAAAAGTTTGTAAATAGAGCTGATGGATAGAGATATTGATTTCAATAGAGAATGGATGACTTTTAATAGTAATTATTTAATGTATATTAAATATTATTTAATATATATTAAATAATTTAAGAAATGACAATTTTAAATGAAGAGAATGCAATGGTAATGGATTAATTGACATGGAGTTATTGTTATAATAAGTAGAATTGTATACCTTGTCGATTTACCTTAATGGTGTTAAGAGTTAGTCAAATATTAACTAATGAGTATATGGAAAGATTCTATAGATCGAGTATTTATAGTTTGATGAGTTCATTATTTATTAATGTTTGTAAGGACTAGCAAACTATTAATAAATAATGGTTTGATTAGTTATCAATAAATACGATTGGAGTTAATCTAGTGGAGATTATTTAATGATTAAAGTTTTCTAAAAGATATTAGTTTTTGGTATGAAATATGATTGATTAATATTCAATGAGTTGTCAATATAATTATATTATGCGATTGAGATTTATCTTGAAATGACTATAATTACTATGAATTAATTAAAGAAACATTAGTATTCATAAAGAATGATGAATGTGATCTATTATTAAGATTTTCAATATAGCTTATTATTAATATTAACAAGTTACTATTATTGAACTTATATTTTTGTGTACTAGATTATAGTTGACTTTTGACTTACAGAATTCTAGTTAGTCATTAGTCAACTGATATTAATTAGATCGTTGCTACGTTTATGCAATTATTAATTAAATCAATTAATGAGAGTTAATTAGATTTAATTAATAATTAAGTTATGTAATAGAAATTTAATTGATATAATTCTTTTAACAAGATTGTAGATTATCTATATTGAAGTTGATAAGTCTTATGACTTGAATTATGACCTTACATTTTATATGGTTGTCAACGATGATAACGATTAAATTAAAAGAATCAAACTTTAGTAATACTTAATTAAGTTTCTAATTGAAAATTATTAGAATGTAATAGGTCATGGATGGTGTACCTATGTTAATTGATCATTTTAATGAAGTTATAATCTTCTTATTCGAAGATTGATAATTGGTTCTTTTATGAATGAATAATGATCCTTTTATTATGTTATCCAATTAGTACTAAGGATCTTAGAAAATAAAGCAAATGATTTAATGAGTAAATATTTATCCTTAAGTTATTCTTAGAATGTAATTCTTAATAATGGAAGGATAATGCTATCAAGAAACAAATGGGTTGACATATAGGTGAAATGATGAAACTTAAGACACTTGAAGTATACTTGAAAATGAAAACTGAAACCCCTACACTTGAAAATGGAAAATAAAACTTCACACATTATTCAACTATGCAATATAGCAAAACCAAAACATGTGTCTGCATTGTGTATTCTCTATGCTTCTTGTTTTGAGTTTTGGGTTGACTAGTGTTGACCAGTCCTAAGTTGTTACCAGAGGCTCGGGAGTTATGAGATATGATGGCATGTTGATTTTATTTGGTCTCGATATTTATAAGCTCAACCATGGTTATGTGATCGTATGCTCTATGAAATATTTGTATTTGTTCATCAGTCTTCATGTGTGAAGCTGAGATGTGTGTATGAGACACTTGAGCTAATCATTTTTGAGTCATCGATCAGTTATCCTTGGATTATTTTCTAATCACCATGGTGGGACTAAAATGTTGATTTATTTCTTGATGATGTCATGTTGTGACATGTTTTGACTCAACCATTTTGGAGTCTTCGATCAGTATGATTTTGAGATATTCTTGGTTGCTTGTTGAGAACCAATGGATATTGTGATTTATTTTGAGATATATTTTGGTTATTGAGAACTAATAGATACTTATGATTATCAGTGATGCCTTCAGTTGCCAATAGAGAACTGTTGTGGTCATAATTTTCTATGGATGCTTTTCCAGATGCTCATAGAGATTTGATGATTCTTATGTTGGTGATTTGATGATTCTTATTATGGATATTTGATGCTTATATTGTGAATATTTGATGATTATTTTTAGGGATTATCTTTTGAATTTTCTTTACAGTCACTTGTATAGGATTGTGGTGATTTTGTGATTCCTTGAGCTTAGGGTAGGTAATCTACTTGTAGTGTCGAGAAGTGGCTTGCAATGGGGGTCGGGGCCCTAAATGGCTGTCAGGGTAACTCATTGTAAGTTTGGTTAATAAGTGATAATGTTTACACACTAAATGGGGATTAAATGAACCTAAAAAGATAATTGTTCTGGTTCTCGCCCATGCCTTGAGCGCTTGTACAGGCTAGGATGGGAGTAGTGAGAACGCATGGTTGCGACCGTGCATTCCGTAGTATGCCTCATCAGTATGAGAGGATACTAGTAGCCGCATGAGATTAGTATGGACATGTGGAGTTTAGCTAACTACCAGGATAACTTGTACGTGATAATTGCGATGACACTTTTCTGCTTGCATAGTAGGTTTCCTACATGTCATTGTCGTGCCTCTGGGAATTAGATGTCGATTTTGTGTGATGGAACCTTTAAGTTAGTATACTTTTAAGATTCCTGGACTATAGATATTTATGCTTTGTGATTTTGATAGCATGTTTGAGACCTGAGATTATCTCCTCAGCATGGTGGGAGTGGACCACTTAGGTTACATGCGGTCAGGTGGTAGTGTATTTTTTACTCTTATCATTTGAGATCCATCTGAGACACCGTGGCTGATGCTTTCTTGGTTGGTATTTCTCTTCATTATGTTCTTGGATCATTATGATAGATGATATACCTTATGATGGATGTATTTATTGATATGTTTCTTATATTGATGATTTTCATATGTTAGATGATGGTACCCTATGCTTTACTTTGTTAGTAGGATGTTTTAAGAGTGACATTCCTACTATGATAATACCGATGATCTCTTCGGTGCTTTAGAATGTTACACACGGAGGGATGGCTAGGATCCACGATGATCTAGTGACGCTATTTACAGTTGGGAGGAACCGTGCACTTAGTTATTTATGTTTGTGATATATGGTTATCTTTTACGATGGATGTTTATATCTTTATGATGATGATGTATCATGTATGGTTATGGTTTCATTATGTTATTATATCATGGATTAATATTGGATGATGATGTACTTTATTTACATCGATGTTTATTCAGTTAAACTTTTCATACCCTATGATATGTATGGTGGATAATTGAGCAATCTAAAAATGTAATTTATGAACATTGAATGTATCATTGTTATTTCATAAGGATGTGATGTTAGATGAATAGTTAATTTAGACGTGATTCAACGTTAAAGAATTTTTAAAAAATGTAACCAGTTATCTTATGTTATGTTGCTATTGCTTCCATTACCATGTGTAAGTTGTAAATGGTTCTACTTTCATATTTTTAAAAAAAATTATTTTCCAAACTTAGTGAAATTCTTTGGATCCCTTGGCGGGGCATTACGCTTCGCGTATGTGAATATGAGCAAATGTGAGTATGAATTCCAGCAACAATTCGATGTAAATTCTCATTCAACCTTTTAAAATGAAGAGATGAGGGTCTCTTAAATAGACTTTCCTGAAATTCATCAACGATTGAGATCGATTTCAATCAATGGTCAGGATTAAAGGTGAAGTTCAGTCATAAAGGGAGATTTTCAAATTAAAGGGAGTTAACAGATTTAATTTGAGTAAAATAAGGAGTTAACTGATTCAATTTGAGTAGAAAAAGGAGTCAACTGATTTAACTGATTTATGATAAATAGTGAACTAGAAATTTTTCTTTTTGAACTGAAGAAAATTTTTGTTGAAATATTTAATTTAATAAAATGAGATATGCTCTCATAATTACTTTTCCTATTTAATTAAATAATCTTTAATTAATTAGAGGCACTTTTCTTATTTAATTAAATAACTTCATTTAATTAATTAAGAATGTTTTCTCATTTAATTAAATAACTTTGTTTAATTAATTAGAAGTAAGAGCTCTATTTAATTAAATAATTTCGTTTAATTATTTAAAACTTCTTTCCGAAACTAGTCAACTCAAGTCAACCGTGGTTAAATTTGGTCAACTTTTTGTCAAACTTGATCTTTGCATATGTGAATATGAGCAAATGTGAGTATGAATTCCAGCAACAATTTGATGCAAATTCTTATTCAACCTTTCAAAATGAAGAGATGAGGGTCTCTTAAATAAACTTTCTTAGAATTCATCAACGGTTGAGACTGATTTCAATCAACGGTCAGGATTAAAGGTGAAGTTCAGTCATAAAGGGAGATTTCCAAATTACAGAGAATTAACAGATTTAATTAGAGTAAAATAAGGAGTTAACTAATTCAATTTGAGTGGAAAAAGGAGTTAACTGATTTAACTCATTTTTGATCAATAGTGAACTGAAAATTTTCCTTTTTGAACTGAAGAGAGATTTTGTTGAGATATTTAATTTAATAAAATGAAATATGCTCTGATAATTACTTTTTCTATTTAATCAAATAATCTTTAATTAATTAGAGAGAATTTTCTTATTTAATTAAATAACTTCATTTAATTAATTAGGAATGGCTTCTCATTTAATTAAATAACATTATTTAATTAATTAGAAGTAAGTACTCCATTTAATTAAATAATTTTATTTAATTATTTTAAAATTCTTTTCGAAACTAGTCAACTCAAGTCAAACATGGTTAAATCTGATTAAATTTTGGTCAAACTTAATCTTTGCGTATGTGAATATGAGCAAATGTGAGTATGAATTCCAGCAACAATATGATGCAAATTCTCATTCAACCTTTCAAAATGAAGAGATGAGGGTCTCCTAAATAGACTTTTCTAGAATTCATCAACGATTGAGATCGATTTCAATCAACAGTCAGGATTAAAGCTGAAGTTCAGCCATAAAGGCAGATTTCCAAATTAAAGGGAATTAACAGATTTAATTTGAGTAAAATAAGGAGTTAACTGATTCAATTTGAGTAGAAAAAGGAGTTAACTCATTTAACTCATTTTTTCTCAATAGTGAACTAGAAATTTCCCTTTTTGAACTGCAGAGAGATTTCGTTGAGATATTTAATTCAATAAAATGAGATATGCTCTCATAATTACTTTTTCTATTTAATTAAATAATTTTTAATTAATTAGAGACACTTTTGTTATTTAATTAAATAAATTCATATAATTAATTAGGAATGGTTTCTTATTTAATTAAATAACTTTGTTTAATTAATTAGAAGTAAATACTCCATTTAATTAAATAATTTTGTTTAATTATTTCAATTTTTTTTTCAAAACTAGTCAACTCAAGTCAATTGTGGTTAAATCTGGTCAACTTTTGGTCAAACTTGATCTTTGCGTATGTGAATATGAGCAAATGTGAGTATGAATTCCATCAATAATTCGATAAAAATTTTCATTCAAGCTTTCAAAATGAAGAGATGAAGGTCTCTTAAATAGACTTTCCTAAAATTCATCAACGGTTGAGATCGATTTCAATCAACGGTCAAGATTAAAGGTGAAGTTCAATCATAAAAGGAGATTTTCAAATTAAATGGAGTTAACAAATTTAATTTGAGTAAAATAAGTAGTTACCTGATTCAATTTGAGTAGAAAAAGGAGTTAACTCATTTAACTCATTTTTATTCAATAGTGAACTGAAAATTTCCCTTTTTGAACTGAAGAGAGATTTTGTTGAGATATTTAATTTAATAAAATTAGATATGCTCTCATAATTACTTTTTCTATTTAGTTAAATAATCTTTAATTAATTAGAGACACTTTTTTTATTTAATTAAATAACTTTATTCAATTAATTAGGAATGGCTTCTCATTTAATTAAATAACTTTGTTTAATAAATTAGAAGTAAGTACTTTATTTAATTAAATAATTTCATTTAATTATTTAAAACTTCTTTTCGAAACTAGTCAACTCAAGTCAACCATGGTTAAATTTGGTCAACTTTTTGTCAAACTTGATCTTTGCGTATGTGAATATGAGCAAATGTGAGTATGAATTCCAGCAACAATTCGATGCAAATTCTTATTCAACCTTTCAAAATGAAGAGATGAGAGTCTCTTAAATAGACTTTCCTGGAATTCATCAACGGTTGAGATTGATTTCAATCAACGGTCAAGATTAAAGGTGAAGTTCAGTCATAAAGGGAGATTTCCAAATTAAAGAGAATTAACAGATTTAATTAAAATAAAATAAAGAGTTAACTAATTCAATTTGAGTAGAAAAAGGAGTTAACTCATTTAACTGATTTTTTATCAATAGTGACCTGAAAATTTTCCTTTTTGAACGGAAGAGAGATTTTGTTGAGATATTTAAGTTAATAAAATGAGATGTGCTCTAATAATTACTTTTTCTATTTAATTAAATAATCTTTAGTTAATTAGAGACACTTTTCTTATTTAATTAAATAAGTTAATTTAATTAGTTAGGAATGGCTTCTCATTTAATTAAATAACTTTATTTAATTAATTAGAAGGAAGTACTCCATTTAATTAAATAATTTTGTTTAATTATTTCAAAATTCTTTTCAAAACTAGTCAATGCAAGTCAACCATGGTTAAATCTAGTCAACTTTTGGTTAAACTTGATCTTTGCGTATGTGAATATGAGCAAATGTGAGTATGAATTCCAGCAACAATTCGGTGCAAATTCTTATTCAACCTTTCAAAATGAAGAGATGAGGGTCTCTTAAATAGACTTTACAGGAATTCATCAACGGTTGAGATAGATTTCAATCAACGGTCAGGATTAAAGGTGAAGTTCAGTCATAAAGGGAGATTTCCAAATAGTGAACTGGAAATTTCCCTTTTTGAACTGAGGAGAGCTTTTGTTGAGATATTTAATTTAATAAAATGAGATATGTTCTCATAATTACTTTTTCTATTTAATTAAATAATCTTTAATTAATTAGAGAGACTTTTCTTGTTTAATTAAATAACTTCATTTAATTAATTAGGAATGGCTTCTCATTTAATTAAATAAATTTGTTTAATTAATTAGAAGCAAGTACTCCATTTAATTCAATAATTTTGTTTAATTATTTCAAAATTCTTTTCGAAACTAGTCAACGCAAGTCAACTGTGGTTAAATCTAGTCAACTTTTGGTTAAACTTGATCTTTGCGTATGTGAATATTAGCAAATGTGAGTATGAATTCCAACAACAATTCGATGCAAATTCTCATTCAACCTTTCAAAATGAAGAGATGAGGGTTTCTTAAATAGACTTTCCTAGAATTCATCAACAGTTGAAATCGATTTCACTCAACGGTAAGGATTAATGGTGAAGTTCAGTCATAAAGGGAGATTTCCAAGTTAAAGGGAGTTAACAAATTTAATTTGAGTTAAATAAGGAGTTAACTGATTCAATATGAGTAGTAAAAGAAGTTAACTGATTTAACTCATTTTTTATCAATAATGAACTGGAAATTTCTATTTTTGAACTGAAAAGAGATTTTGTTGAGATATTTAACTTAATAAAATGAGATATGTTCTCATAATTACTTTTTCTATTTAATTAAATAATCTTTAATTAATTAGAGACACTTTTCTTATTTAATTAAATAACTTCATTTAATTAGTTAGGAATGACTTTTCATTTAATTAAATAACTTTGTTTAATTAATTAGAAGTAAGTACTCTTTTTAATTAAATAATTTTATTTAATTATTTCAAAAAAAATTTTGAAACTAGTGAACTCAAGTCAACCGTGGTTAAATCTGGTCAGCTTTTGGTCAAATTTGATCTTTGCGTATGTGAATATGAGCAAATGTGAGTATGAATTCCAGCAACAATTCCATGCAAATTCTCATTCAACCTTTCAAAATGAAGAGATGAGGGTCTCTTAAATAGACTTTCCTAGAATTCGTCAACGGTTGAGATCGATTTCAATCAACGGTCAGGATTAAAGTGAAGTTCAGTCATAAAGGGAGATTTCCAAATTAAAGGGAGTTAACAGATTTAATTTGTTTAAAATAAGCAGTTAACTGATTCAATTTGAGTAGAAAAAGGAGTTAACTGATTTAATTCATTTTTGATCAATAGTGAACTGAAACTTTTCCTTTTTTAACTGAAGAGAGATTTTTTTGAGATATTTAATTTAATAAAATGAGATATGCTCTAATAATTACTTTTTCTATTTAATTAAATAATCTTTAGTTAATTAGAGACACTTTTCTTATTTAATTAAATAACATCATTTAATTAGTTAGGAATGGCTTCTCATTTAATTAAATAACCTTATTTAATTAATTAGAAGTAAGTACTCCATTTAACTACATAATTTCGGTTAATTATTTAAAAATTCTTTTCGAAACTAGTCAACTCAAGTAAACCGTGGTTAAATCTGGTCAACTTTTCATCAAAATTGATTTTTGCGTATGTGAATATGAGCAAATGTGAGTGTGAATTCCAGCAACAATTCAATGCAAATTGTCATTCAACCTTTCAAAATGAAGAGATGAGGGTCTCTTAAATAGACTTTTCTGTAATTCATCAATGATTGAAATCAATTTCAATCAACGATCAGGATTAAAGGTGAAGTTCAGTCATAAAGGGAGATTTCCAAACTAAAGGGAGTTAACAGATTTAATTTGAGTAAAATAAAAATTTAATTGATTCAATTTGAGTAGAAAAAGGAGTTAACTGATTTAACTCATTTTTAATCAATAGTGAACTGAAAATTTCCCTTTTTGAAATGAAGAGAGATTTTGTTTAGATATTTAATTTAATAAAATGAGATATGCTGTAATAATTACTTTTTCTATTTAATTAAATAATCTTTAGTTAATTAGAGACACTTTTCTTATTTAATTAAATAACTTCATTTAATTAGTTAGAAATGGCTTCTCATTTAATTAAATAACTTTGTTTAATTAATTAGAAGTAAGTACTCCATTTAATTAAATAATTTCATTTAATTATTTAAACTTTTTTTTCGAAATTAGTCAACTCAAGTCAAACGTGGTTAAATTTGGTCAGCTTTAGGTAAAACTTGATCTTTGCGTATGTGAATATGAGCAAATGTGAGTATGAATTCCAACAACAATTCGATGCAAATTTTCATTCAACTTTTAAAAATGAAGGGATGAGGGTCTCTTAAATAGACTTTCCTAGAATTCATCAACGGTTGAGATCGATTTCAATCAACGCTCAGGATTAAAGTTGAAGTTCAGTTATAAAGAGAGATTTCAAAATTAAATGGAGTTAACAGGTTTAATTTGAGCAAAATAAAGAGTTAACTTATTCAATTTGAGTAGAAAAAGGAGTTAACTGATTTAACTCATTTTTTATCAATAGTGAAACTGGAAATTTCCCTTTTTGAACTGAAGAGAGATTTTGTAGAGATATTTTATTTAATAAAATGAGATATGCTCTCATAATTACTTTTTTCTATTTAATTAAATAACTTTTAATTAATTAGAGATACTTTTCTTAATTAATTAAATAACTTCATTTAATTAGTTAGGAATTGCTTCTCATTTAATTAAATAACTTTGTTTAATTAATTAGAAGTAAGTACTCCATTTAATTAAATAATTTTGTTTAATTATTTCAATTTTTTTCAAAACTAGTCAACTCAAGTCAACCGTGGTTAAATCTGGCCAACTTTTGGTCAAACTTGATCTTTGCGTATGTGAATATGAGCAAATGTGAGTATGAATTCCAGTGACAATTCGATGAAAATTCTCATTCAACCTTTCAAAATGAAGAGATGAGGGTCTCTTAAATAGACTTTCCTAGAATTCATCAACGATTGAGATCAATTTCAATCAACGGTCAGGATTAAAGGTGAAGTTCAGTCATAAAAGGAGATTTCCAAATTAAAGGGAGTTAACAGATTTAATTTGAGTAAAATAAAGAGTTAACTGATTCAGTTTGAGTAGACAAAGGAGTTAACTGATTTAACTCATTTTTTATCAATAGTGAACTGGAAATTTCTCTTTTTGAACTGAAGAGAGATTTTGTTGAGATATTTAATTTAATAAAATGAGATATGCTCTCATAATTACATTTTCTATTTAATTAAATAATCTTTAATTACTTAGAGACACTTTTCTTATTTAATTAAATAACTTCATTTAATTAGTTAGGAATGGCTTCTCATTTAATTAAATAACATTATTTAATTAATTAGAAATAAGTACTCCATTTAATTAAATAATTTCATTTAATTATTTCAAAATTCTTTTTGAAACTAGTCAACTCAAGTCAACCGTTGTTAAATTTGGTCAACTTTTTGTCAAACTTGATCATTGCATATGTGAATATGAGAAAATGTGAGTATGAATTCCAGCAACAATTCGATGCAAATTCTCATTCAACCTTTCAAAATGAAAAGATGAGGATCTCTTAAATAGACTTTCCTGAAATTCATCAACGGTTGAAATCGATTTCAATCAACGGTCAAGATTAAAGGTGAAGTTCAGTCATAAATGGAGATTTCCAAATTAAAGGGAGTTAAGAGATTTAATTTTAGTAAAATAAGAAGTTAACTGATTTAATTTGAGTAGAAGAAGGAGTTAGCTGATTTAACTCATTTTTTATCAATAGTGAACTGGAAATTTCCCTTTTTGAACTGAGGAGAGATTTTGTTGATATATTTAATTTAATAAAATGAGATATGCTCTCATAATTACTTTTTCTAATTAATTAAATAATCTTTAATTAATTAGAGACACTTTTCTTATTTAATTAAATAACTTCATTTAATTAATTAGGAATGGCTTCTCATTTAATTAAATAAATTTGTTTAATTAATTAGAAGCAAGTACTCCATTTAATTCAATAATTTTGTTTAATTAGTTCAAAATTCTTTTCAAAACTAGTCAATGCAAGTCAACCATGGTTAAATCTAGTCAACTTTTGGTTAAACTTGATCTTTGCGTATGTGAATATGAGCAAATGTGAGTATGAATTTCAGCAATAATTCGATGCAAATTCTCATTCAACCTTTCAAAATGAAGAGATGAGGGTCTCTTAAATAGACTTTCATAGAATTCATCAACGGATGAGATTGATTTCAATCAACGGTCATGATTAAAGGTGAAGTTCAGTCATAAAGGCAGATTTCCAAGTTAAAGGGAGTTAATAAATTTAATTTGAGTAAAATAATGAGTTAACTGATTCAATTTGAGTAGAAAAATGAGTTAACTGATTTAACTCATTTTTTATCAATAATGAACTGAAAATTTCAATTTTTGAACTGAAGAGAGATTTTGTTGAGATATTTAACTTAATAAAATGAGATATGCTCTCATAATTACGTTTTCTATTTAATTAAATAATCATTAATTAATTAGAGACACTTTTCTTATTTAATTAAATAACTTCATTTAATTAGTTAGGAGTGGCTTCTCATTTAAATAAAATAACTTTGTTTAATTAATTTGAAGTAAGTAATCTATTTAATTAAATAATTTTATTTAATTATATCAAAAAAAATTTCGAAACTAGTGAACTCAAGTCAATCGTGGTTAAATCTGGTCAACTTTTAGTCAAATTTGATCTTTGCGTATGTGAATATGGGCAAATGTTAGTATGAATTCTAGCAACAATTCAATGCAAATTCTCATCCAACCTTTCAAAATGAAGAGATGAGGGTCTCTTAAATAGACTTTCCTGAAATTCATCAATGGTTGAGATCGATGTCAATCAACGGTTAGGATTAAAGGTGAAGTTCATTTTTGATCAATATTGAAGTGGAAATTTCCCTTTTTGAACTGAAGAGTTATTTTTTAGTGATATTTAATTTAATAAAATGAGATATGCTCTCATAATTATTTTTTCTATTTAATTAAATAATCTTTAATTAATTAGAGACTCTTTTCTTATTTAATTAGATAACTTCATTTAATTAGTTAGGAATGGCTTCTCATTTATTTAACTAACTTTGTTTAATTAATTAGAAGTAAGCACTCCATTTAATTAAATAATTTTATTTTAATTATTTCAAAATTCTTTTCGAAACTAGTCAACTCAAGTCAGCCGTGGTTAAATCTGGTCAACTTTTGATCAAACTTGATCTTTGCGTATGTGAATATGAGCAAATGTGAGTATGAATTCCAACAACAATTTGATGCAAATTCTCATTCAACCTTTTAAAATGAATAGATAGGGGTCTCTTAAATAGACTTTCCTAGAATTCATTAACGGTTGAGATCGATTTCAATCAATGGTCAGGATTAAAGGTGAAGTTCAGTCATAAAGGGAGATTTCCAAATTAAAGGGAGTTAAAAGATTTAATTTTAGTAAAATAAGGAGTTAACTGATTCAATTTGAGTAGAAAAAGGAGTTAACTAATTTAACTCATTTTTGATCAATAGTGAACTGGAAATTTCCCTTTTTGAACTAAAGAGAGATTTTGTTGAGATATTTAATTTATTAAATAAGATATGTTCTAATAATTACTTTTTCTATTTAATTAAATAATCTTTAGTTAATTAGAGACACTTTTTTTATTTAATTAAATAACTTCATTTAATTAGTTAGGAATGTCTTCTCATTCAATTAAATAACTTTATTTAATTAATTAGAACTAAATACTCTATTTAATTAAATAATTTTATTTAATTATTTCAAAATTTTTTTCGAAACTAGTGAACTCAAGTCAACTGTGGTTAAATGTGGTCAACTTTTGATCAAATTAGATCTTTGCGTATGTGAATATGAGCAAATGTGTGTATGAATTTTAGCAACAATTCGATACAAATTCTAATTCAACCTTTCAAAATGAAGAGATGAGGGTCTCTTAAATAGACTTTCCTGTAATTCATCAATGGTTGAAATTGATTTCAATCAACGATCAAGATTAAAGGTGAAGTTCAGTCGTAAAGGTAGATTTTCAAATTAAAGGGAGTTAACAAATTTAATTTGAGTAAAATAAGGAGTTAACTAATTCAATTTGAGTAGAAAAAGAAGTTAACTGATTTAATTCATTTTTGATCAATAGTGAACTGAAAATTTTCCTTTTTGAATTGAAGTGAGATTTTTTTGATATATTTAATTTAATAAAATAAGATATGCTCTCATAATTAGTTTTTCTATTTAATTAAATAATCTTTAAATAATTAGAGACACTTTTCTTATTTAATTAAATAACTTCATTTAATTAGTAAGGAATGGCTTTTCATTTAATTAAATAACTTTGTTTAATTAATTAGAAGTAAGTACTCCATTTAGTTAAATAATTTCTTTTAATTATTTCAAAAAAATATCGAAATTAGTCAACTAGAGTCAACCGTGGTTAAATCTGGTCAACTTTTGGTGAAACTTGATCTTTGCGTATGCGAATATGAGCAAATGTGAGTATGAATTCTAGCAACAATTCGATGCAAATTCTCATTCAAAATTTCAAAATGAAGAGATGAGGGTCTCTTAAATAGACTTTCCTTAAATTCATCAACGGTTGAGATCGATTTCAATGAATGGTCAGGATTAAAAGTGAAGTTCAGTCATAAAGGGAGATTTCCAAATTAAAGGGAGTTAACAGATTTAATTTGATTAAAATAAGGAGTTAACTGATTCAATTTGAGTAGAAAAAGGAGTTAACTGATCTAACTCATTTTTGATCAATAGTGAACTGAAAATTTCCCTTTTTGAACTAAAGAGAGATTTTGTTGAGATATTTAATTTAATAAAATAAGAGATGCTCTCATAATTACTTTTTCTATTTAATTAAATAATCTTGAATTAATTAGAGACACATTTCTTATTTAATTAAATAACTTCATTCAATTAGTTAGGAATGGCCTCTCATTTAATTAAATAACTTTGTTTAATTAATTAGAAGTAAGTACTACATTTAATTAAATAATTTCGTTTAATTATTTCAAAATTCTTTTCGAAACTTGTCAACTCAACTCAACCATGGTTAAATCTAGTCAATATTTGGTCAACCTTGATCTTTGCGTATGTGAATATGAGCAAATACGAGTATGAATTCCAGCAACAATTTGATGCAAATTCTCATTCAACCTTTCAAAATGAAGAGATGAGGGCCTCTTAAATAGACTTTCCTTGAATTCATCAATGGTTGAGATTGATTTCAATCAACGGTCAGGATTAAAGGTGAAGTTCAATCATAAAAGGAGATTTTCAAATTAAAGTGAGTTAACAGATTTAATTTGAGTAAAATAAGGAGTTAACTGATTATATTTAAGTAGAAAAAAGAGTCAACTGATTTAACTCATTTTTTATCAATAGTGAACTGGAAATTTCGCTTTTTGAACTAAAGAGAAATTTTGTTGAGATATTTAATTTAACAAAATGAGATATGCTCTCATAATTTATTTTTTTATTTATTTAATTAATCTTTAATTAATTAGAGGCACTTTTCTTATTTAATTAAATAACTTCATTTAATTAATTAAGAATGGTTTCTCATTTAATTAAAAAATTTTTTTTAATTAATTATAAGTAAGTACTCCATTTAATTATATAATTTTGTTTAATTATTACCAAAAAAATTTCGAAACTAGTCAACTCAAGTCAACTGTGGTTAAATCTGGTTAACTTTTCATCAAAATTGATTTTTGCGTATGTGAATATGAGCAAATGTGAGTATGAATTCCAAAAACAATTTGATGCAAATTCTCTTTCAACCTTTCAAAATGAAGAGATGAGGGTCTCTTAAATAGACTTTTCTGAAATTCATCAACGGTTGAGATCGATTTAAATCAACGGTCAGGATTAAAGTTGAAGTTCAGTCATAAAGGGAGATTTGCAAATTAAAGGGAGTTAACAAATTTAATTTGAGTAAAATAAGGTGTTAACTGATTCAATTTGAGTAGAAAAAGGAGTTAACTGATTTAACTCATTTTTGATCAATAGTGAACTAAAAATTTTCCTTTTTGAACTGAAGAGAGATTTTGTTGAGATATTTAATTTAATAAAATGAAATATGCTCTAATAATTACTTTATTAATTTAATTAAATAATCTTTAATTAATTAAAGACATTTTTCCTACCTAATTAAATAACTTCATTTAATTAATTAGGAATGGCTTCTCATTTAATTAAATAACTTTGTTTAATTAATTGGAAGTATGTACTCCATTTAATTAAATAATTTCATTTAATTATTTAAAAATTCTTTTCAAAACTTGTCAACTCAAGTCAATAGTGGTTAAATCTGGTCAACTTTTGGTCAACCTTAATTTTTGTGTATGTGAATATAAGCAAATGTGAGTATGAATTTCAGCAACAATTCGATGCAAATTCTCATTCAACCTTTCAAAATGAAGAGATGAGGGTCTCTTAAATAGACTTTCTTGGAATTCATCAACGATTGAGATCGATTTCAATCAACGGTCAGGATTAAAGGTCAAGTTCAGTCATAAAGGGAGATTTCTAAGTTAAAGGGAGTTAACAGATTTAATTTTAGTAAAATAAGGAGTTAACTGATTCAATTTGAGTAGATAAAGGAGTTAACTGATTTAACTCATTTTTTATCAATAGTGAACTGAAAATTTCCCTTTTTGAACTGAAGAGAGATTTTGTTGAGATATTTAATTTAATAAAATAAGATATGCCCTCATAATTACGTTTTCTATTTAATTAAATAACTTCATTTCATTAGTTAGGAATGGCTTCTCATTTAATTAAATAACTTTGTTTAATTAATTAGAAGTAAGTACTCCATTTAATATAATAATTTCGTTTAATTATTTCAAAATTCTTTTCGAAATTAGTCAACTCAAGTCAATCGTGGTTAAATCTGGTCAACTTTTTATCAAACTTGATCTTTGCGTATGTGAATATGAGCAAATGTGAGTATGAATTCCACCAACAATTTGATGCAAATTCTCATTCAACCTTTCAAAATGAAGAGATGAGGGTCTCTTAAATAGACTTTCCTAAAATTCATCAACGATTGAGATCAATTGCAATCAACGGTCAGTATTAAAGGTGAAGTTCAGTCATGAAGGTAGATTTCCAAATTAAAGGGAGTTAACAGATTTAATTTTAGCCAAATAAGGAGTTAACTAATTCAATTTGAGTAGAAAAAAAATTTAATTGATTTAACTCAATTTTTTTCAATAGTGAACTAGAAATTTCCCTTTTTGAACTCAAGAGAGATTTTGTTGAGATATTTTATTTAATAAAATGAGATATGCTCTCATAATTATTTTTTCTATTTAATTAAATAAACTTTAATTAATTAGAGATACTTTTCTTATTAAATTAAATAACTTTATTTAATTAGTTAGGAATGGCTTCTCATTTAATTCAATATCTTAGTTTAATTAATTAGAAGTAAGTACTCCATTTAATTAAATAATTTTGTTTAATTATTTCAAAAAAAATTTCGAAACTAGTCAACTCAAGTCAACCGTGGTTAAATCTGGTCAACTTTTGATCAAACTTGATCTTTGCGTATGTGAATATGAGCAAATGTGAGTATGAATTTCAGCAACAATTCGATGCAAATTCTCATTCAACCTTTCAAAATGAAGAGATGAGGGTCTCTTAAATAGACTTTCCTAAAATTCATCAATGATTGAGATCAATTTCAGTCAACGGTCAGGATTAACGGTGAAGTTTAGTCATAAAGGAAGATTTCCAATTTAAACTGAGTTAACAGATTTAATTTGAGTAAAATAAGGAGTTAAGTGATTCAACTTGAGAAGAAAAAGGAGTTAACTTATTTAGCTCAGTTTTGATCAATAGTGAAATGGAAATTTTTCTTCTTGATCTGACGAGAGATTTTGTTGAGATATTTAATTTAGTAAAATGAGATATGCTCTCATAATTACTTTTTCTATTTAATTAAATAATCTTTAATTAATTAGAGACACTTTTCTAATTTAATTAAATAACTACATTTAATTAGTTAGCAATGGCTTTTCATTAAATTAAATAACTTTATTTAATTAATTAGAAGTAAGTACTCTATTTAATTAAATAATTTTATTTAATTATTTCAAAATTCTTTTCGAAACTAGTCAACTCAAGTCAATTGTGGTTAAATCTGGTCAACTTTTGGTCAAACTTGATATTTGCGTATGTGAATATGAGCAAATGTGAGTATGAATTTCAGTAACAATTCGATGCAAATTCTCATTCAAGCTTTCAAAATAAAGAGACGAGGGTCTCTTAAATAGACTTTCTTGGAATTCATCTATGGTTGAGATCGATTTCAATCAACGGTCAGGATTAAAGGTCAAGTTCAGTCATAAAGGGAGTTAAGTGATTCAACTTGAGAAGAAAAAGGAGTTAACTTATTTAGCTCAGTTTTGATCAATAGTGAAATGGAAATTTTCCTTCTTGAGCTGACGAGAGATTTTGTTGAGATATTTAATTTAGTAAAATGAGATATGCTCTCATAATTACTTTTTCTATTTAATTAAATAATCTTTAATTAATTAGAGACACTTTTCTAATTTAATTAAATAACTACATTTAATTAGTTAGCAATGGCTTTTCATTTAATTAAATAACTTTATTTAATTAATTAGAAGTAAGTACTCTATTTAATTAAATAATTTTATTTAATTATTTCAAAATTCTTTTCGAAACTAGTCAACTCAAGTCAATTGTGGTTAAATCTGGTCAACTTTTGGTCAAACTTGATATTTGCGTATGTGAATATGAGCAAATGTGAGTATGAATTTCAGTAACAATTCGATGCAAATTCTCATTCAAGCTTTCAAAATAAAGAGACGAGGGTCTCTTAAATAGACTTTCTTGGAATTCATCAACGGTTGAGATCGATTTCAATCAACGGTCAGGATTAAAGGTCAAGTTCAGTCATAAAGGGAGATTTTCAAATTAAAGGGAGTTAATAGATTTAATTTGAGTAAAATAAGGAGTTAATTAATTCAATTTGAGTAGAAAAAGGAGTTAACTTATTTAGCTCAGTTTTGATCAATAGTGAAATGGAAATTTTCCTTCTTGAGCTGACGAGAGATTTTGTTGAGATATTTAATTTAGTAAAATGAGATATGCTCTCATAATTACTTTTTCTATTTAATTAAATAATCTTTAATTAATTAGAGACACTTTTCTAATTTAATTAAATAACTACATTTAATTAGTTAGCAATGGCTTTTCATTTAATTAAATAACTTTATTTAATTAATTAGAAGTAAGTACTCTATTTAATTAAATAATTTTATTTAATTATTTCAAAATTCTTTTCGAAACTAGTCAACTCAAGTCAACCGTGGTTAAATTTGGTCAACTTTTGGTCAAACTTGATATTTGCGTATGTGAATATGAGCAAATGTGAGTATGAATTTCAGTAACAATTCGATGCAAATTCTCATTCAAGCTTTCAAAATAAAGAGACGAGGGTCTCTTAAATAGACTTTCTTGGAATTCATCAACGATTGAGATCGATTTCAATCAACGGTCAGGATTAAAGGTGAAGTTCAGTCATAAAGGGAGATTTTCAAATTAAAGGGAGTTAATAGATTTAATTTGAGTAAAATAAGGAGTTAACTAATTCAATTTGAGTAGAAAAAGGAGTTAACTTATTTAGCTCAGTTTTGATCAATAGTGAAATGGAAATTTTCCTTCTTGAGCTGACGAGAGATTTTGTTGAGATATTTAATTTAGTAAAATGAGATATGCTCTCATAATTACTTTTTCTATTTAATTAAATAATCTTTAATTAATTAGAGACACTTTTCTAATTGAATTAAATAACTACATTTAATTAGTTAGCAATGGCTTTTCATTTAATTAAATAACTTTATTTAATTAATTAGAAGTAAGTACTCTATTTAATTAAATAATTTTATTTAATTATTTCAAAATTCTTTTCGAAACTAGTCAACTCAAGTCAACCGTGGTTCAATCTGGTCAAGTTTTGGTCAAAATTGATCTTTGTGTATGTGAATATGAGAAAATATGAGTATGAATTCAAGCAACAATTCATTGCAAATTCTCATTCAAACTTTCAAAATGAAGAGATGAGGATCTCCTAAATAGACTTTCCTAAAATTCATCAATGGTTGAGATCGATTTCAATCAACGGTCAGGATTAAAGGTGAAGTTCAGTTATAAAGGGAGATTTTCAAATTAAAGGGAGTTAACAGATTTAATTTGAGTAAAATAAAGTGTTAACTGATTCAATTCGACTAGAAAAAGGAGTTAACTGATTTAATTCATTCTTGATCAATAGTGAACTGAAAATTTCACTTTTTGAACTAAAAAGAGATTTTGTTGAGATATCTACGTATGTCAATATGAGCAAATGTGAGTATGAATTCTAGCAACAATTCGATGCAAATTCTCATTCAAACTTTCAAAATGAAGAGATGATGGATCTCTTAAATAGACTTTTTAGGAATTCATCAACGGTTGAGATCGATTTCAATCAACGGTCAGGATTAAAGATGATGTTCAGTTGTAAAGGGAGATTTCCAAATTAAAGAGAGTTAAAAAATTTAATTTGAGTAAAATAAGGAGTTAACTGATTCAATTTGATGAGAAAAAGGAGTTAACTGATTTAACTCATTTTTTATCAATATTGAACTGAAATTTTCCCTTTTTGAACTGAAGAGAGATATTGTTCAGATATTTAATTTAACAAAATGAGATATGCTCTAATAATTACTTTTTTTATTTAACTAAATAAATTCATTTAATTAGTTAGAAATGGCTTCTCATTTAATTAAATAACTTTGTTTAATTAATTAGAAGTAAGTACTCCATTTAATTAAATAATTTCATTTAATTATTTCAAAAAAAAAATTTAAAACTAGTTAACTCAAGTCAACTATGGTTAAATCTAGTCAACTTTTGGTCAAACTTGATCTTTGCATATGTGAATATGAGCAAATGTGAGTATGAATTCTAGCAACAATTCGATTCAAATTTTGATTCAACCTTTCAAAATGAAGAGATGAGGGTCTCTTAAAAAGACTTTCCTGGAATTCATCAACGGTTGAGATTGATTTCAATCAACGGCCAGGATTAAAGGTGATGTTCAGTCAAAAAGGTTGAGATCTTTAATTAATTAGAGACACTTTTCTTATTTAATTAAATAACTTCATTTAATTAGTTAGGAATGGCTTCTCATTTAATTAAATAACTTTGATTAATTAATTAGAAGTAAGTACTCCATTTAATTATATAATTTTATTTAATTATTTCAAAAAAAATTTCAAAACTAGTCAACTCAAGACAACCGTGGTTAAATCTGGTCAACTTTTGGTTAAACTTGATCTTTGCGTATGTGAATATGAGAAAATATGAGTATGAATTCCAGCAACAATTCGATGCAAATTCTCATTTAATGTTTTAAAATGAAAAATTGAGGGTCTCTTAAAAAGACTTTTCTGGAATTCATCAACGGTTGAGATCGATTTCAATCAACGGTCAGGATTTAAGGTGAAGTTCAGTCATAAATGGAGATTTGCAAATTAAATGGAGTTAACATATTTAAAATGAGTAAAATAAGGAGTTAACTGATTCAATTTGAGTAGAAAAAGGAGTTAACTGATTTAAATCATTTTTTATCAATAGTGAACTGGAAATTTTTTTTTTTGAACTGAAGAGAAATCTTTTGAGATATTTAAGTTAATAAAATGAGATATGCTCTCATAATTATTTTTTCTATTTAATTAAATAATCTTTAATTAATTAGAGACACTTTTCTTATTTAAATAAATAACTTCATTTAATTATTTAGGAATGACTTCTCATTTAATTAAATAATTTAATTTAATTAATTAGAAGTAAGTATTTCATTTAATTAAATAATTTCATTTAATTATTTTAAAAAAATTTTCGAAACTAGTCAACTCGAGTCAACCGTGGTTAAATCTCGTCAATTTTTAGAGAAACTTGATTTTTGCGTATGTGAATATGAGAAAATGGGAGCATGAATTCCAACAACAATTCGATGCAAATTCTCATTCAACCTTTCAAAACTAAGAGATGAGGGTCTCTTGAATAGACTTTCCTGGAATTCATCAACGGTTGAAATCGATTTCAATCAACGGTCAGGATTAAAGATGAAGTTCAGTCATAAAGGGAGATTTCCAAATTACAGGGAGCTCACAGATATAATTTTAGTAAAAGGAGTTAACTGATTCAATTTGAGTAGAAAAAGGAGTTAACTGATTTAACTCATTTTTTATCAATAGTGAACTCGAAATTGCCCTTTTTGAACTGATGAGAGATTTTGTTGAGGTATTTAATTTAACAAAATGAGATATGCTCTCATAATTACTTTTTCTATTTAATTAAATAATCTTTAATTAATTAAAAACCTTTTTTTATTTAATTAAATAACTTGATTTAATTAATTAGGAATGGCTTCTCATTTAATTAAATAACTTTTTTAATTAATTAAAAGTAAGTACTCTATTTAATTAAATAATTTTGTTTAATTATTTCAAAAAAAAATTTGAAACTAGTCGACTCAAGTCAACCATAGTTAAATCTGGTCAACTTTTGGTCAAACTTGATCTTTGCATATGTGAATATGAGCAAATGTGAGTATGAATTCCAGCAACAATTCGATGCAAATTCTCATTCAACCTTTCAAAATGAAGAGATAAGGGTCTCTTAAATAGACTTTCCTCGAATTCACCAATGGTTGGGATCGATTTCAATCAACGGTCAGGATTAAAGATGAATTTCAGTCATAAAGGGAGATTTGCAAATAAAAAGGAGTTAATAGATTTAATTTGAGTAAAATAAAGAGTTAACTTATTCAATTCGAATAGAAAAAGGAGTTAACTGATTTAATTCATTTTTGATCAATAGTGAACTAGAAATTTTCCTTTTTGAATTGAAGAGAGATTTTGTTGAGATATTTAATTTAATAAAATGAGATATGCTCACAGAATTACTTTTTATATTTAATTAAATAATCTTTAATTAATTAGAGACACTTTTCTTATCTAGTTAAATAACTTCATTTAATTAATTAAGAATGGCTTCTCATTTAATTAAATAAATTTGTTTAATTAATTAGAAGTAAGTAGTCCATTTAATTAAATAATTTTGTTTAATTATTTTAAAATTCTTTTTGAAACTAGTCAACTCAAGTCAACCGTGGTTAAATCTGGTCAACTTTTGGTCAAACTTGATCTTTGCGTATGTGAATATGAGAAAATGTGAGTATGAATTCTAACAACAATTCGATGCAAATTGTCATTCAACCTTTCAAAATAAAGAGATGAGGGTTTCTTAAATAGACTTTCTTAGAATTCATCAACGGTTGAGATCGATTTCAAACAATAGTCAGGATTATAGATGAAGTTCAGTCATAAAGGGAGATTTTAAAATTAAAGGGAGTTAACAGATTTAATTTGAGTAAAATGAGTTAACTGATTTAACTGATTTTTTATCAATAGTGAACTGAAAATTTCTCTTTTTGAACTGAAGAGAGATTTTGTTTAGATATTTAATTTAATAAAATGAGATATGCTCTCATAATTACTTTTTCTATTTAATTAAATAATCTTTAATTAATAAGAGACACTTTTCTTATTTAATTAAATAACTTCATTTAATTAAATAGGAATGCCTTCTCATTTAATTAAATAACTTTGTTTAATTAATTAAAAGTAAGTAATCTATTTAATTAAATAATCTCATTTAATTAAATAATCTCATTTAATTATTTCAAAATTCTTTTCCAAACTAGTCAACTAAAGTCAACCATGGTTAAATCTGGTAAACTTTTGGTCAAACTTGATCTTTGCGTATGTGAATATGAGCAAATGTGAGTATGATTTCTAGCAACAATTCGATGCAAATTCTCATTCAACCTTTTAAAATGAGGAGATGAGGGTCTTTCAAATAGACTTTCCTTGAATTCATCAATGGTTGAGATTGATTTGAATCAACAGTCAGGATTAAAGGTGAAGTTCAGTCATAAAGGGAGATTTCCAAATTAAAGGGAGTTAAAAGATTTAATTTGAGTAGAATAAGGAGTTAACTGATTCAATTTGAGTAGAAAAAGGAGTTAACTGATTTAACTCATTTTTGATCAATAGTGAACTGAAAATTTCTTTTTTTGAAATGAATAGAGATTTTGTTGAGATATTTAATTTAATAAAATGAGATATGCTCTCATAATTTCTTTTTCTATTTAATTAAATAATCTTTAATTAATTAGAGACACTTTTCTTATTTAATTAAATAACTTTGTTTAATTAATTAAGAATGGTTTCTCATTTAATTAAATAACTTTGTTTAATTTATTAGAAGTAAGTACTCCATTTAATTAAATAATTTTGTTTAATTATTTTAAAATTCTTTTTGAAACTAGTCAACTCAAGTCAATCGTGGTTAAATCTGGTCAACTTTTGGTCAAACTTGATCTTTGCGTATGTGAATATGAGCAAATGTGAGTATGAATTCCTACAACAATTCGATGCAAATTCTCATTCAACCTTTAAAAATGAATAGATGAGGGTCTCTTAAATAGACTTTTCTAGAATTCATCAATGATTGAAATCGATTTCAATAAACAGTCAGGATTAAAGGTGAAGTTCAGTCATAAAGGGAGATTTTCAAATTAAAGGGAGTTAACAGATTTAATAAGAGTAAAATAAGGAGTTAACTGATTCAATTTGAGTAGAAAAAGAAGTTAACTGATTTAACTCATTTTTGGTCAAACTTGATCTTTGCGTATGTGAATATGAGCAAAGGTGAGTATGAATGTCAGCAACAATTGCATACAAATTCTCATTCAACCTTTCAAAATGAAGAGATGAGGGTCTCTAAAATAGACTTTCGTGGAATTCATCAACGGTTGAGATCGATTTCAATCAATGGTCAGGATTAAAGGTGAAGTTCAGTCATAAAGCGAGATTTTCAAATTAAAGAGAGTTAATAAATTTAATTTGAGTAAAGTAAGGCGTTCACTGATTCAATTTGAGTAGGAAAAGGAATTGATTGATTTAACTCATTTTTCATCAATATTGAACTAAAAAATTCCCTTTTTGAACTGAAGAGAGATTTTGTTGAGATATTTAATTTAATAAAATGAGATATGCTCTCATAATTACTTTTTCTATTTAATTAAATAATCTTTAATTAATTAGAGACACTTTTCTTATTTTAATAAATAACTTCAATTAATTAATTAGGAATGGCTTCTCATTTAATTAAATAACTTTGTTTAATTACTTATAAGTATGTACTCCATTTAATTAAATAATTTTGTTTAATTATTTTCAAATTCTTTTCGGAATTTTGTTTAATGAATTTCAGCAACACTTCGATGCAAATTCTCATTCAACCTTTCAAAATGAAGAGATGAGGGTCTCTTAAAAAGACTTTCCTAGAATTCATCAATAGTTGAGATCGATTTGAATCAATGGTCAGGATTAGAGGTGAAGCACAGTCATAAAGGGAGATTTCCAAATTAAAGGGAGTTAACAGATTTAATTTGAGTAAAATATTGAGTTAACTGATTCAATTTGAGTAGAAAAAGGAGTTAACTGATTTAACTCATTTTTTATCAATAGTGAACTGGAAATTTCCTTTTTTGAACTGAAGAGAAATCTTTTGAGATATTTAAGTTAATAAAATGAGATATGCTCTCATAATTAGTTTTTCTATTTAATTAAATAATCTTTAATTAATTAGAGACACGTTTCTTATTTAATTCAATAACTTCATTTAATTAATTAGGAATGGCTTCTCATTTAATTAAATAACTTTGTTTAATTAATTAGAAGTAAGTACTAAATTTAATTAAATAATTTAGTTTAATTATTTCAAAATTCTTTTTGAAACTAATCAACTCAAGTTAACCGTGGTTAAATTTGGTCAACTTTTGGTCAAACTTGATCTCTGCGTATGTGAATATGAGCAAATGTGAGTATGAATTCCAGCAACAATTCGATGCAAATTCTCATTCAACCTTTAAAAATGAAGAGATGAGGGTGTCTTAAATAGACTTTTCTAGAATTCATCAACGATTGAGATCGATTTCAATCAACAGTCAGGATTAAAGGTGAAGTTCAGTCATAAAGGGAGATTTCTAAATTAAAGGGAGTTAGAGGATTTAATTTGAGTAAAATAAGGAGTTAACTGATTCAATTTGAGTAGAAAAAGGAGTTAATTGATTTAACTGATTTTTTATCAATAGTGAACTAAAAATTTCCCTTTTTGAACTGAAGAATGATTTTGTTGAGATATTTAATTTAATAAAATCAGATATGCTCTCATAATTATTTTTTCTATTTAATTAAATAATCTTTAATTAATTAGAGACACTTTTTTTATTTAAATAAATTACTTCATTTAATTAATTAGGAATGGCTTCTCGTTTAATTAAATAACTTTGTTTAATTAATTAGAAGTAAGCACTCCATTTAATTAAATAATTTCATTTAATTATTTCATAATTCTTTTCGAAACTAGTCAAGTCAAGTCAACTGTGGTTAAATCTGGTCAACTTTTCTTCAAACTTGATCTTTGCGTATGTGAATATGAGCAAATGTGAGTATGAATTCCAAAAACAATTTGATGCAAATTCACATTCAACCTTTCAAAATGAAGAGACGATGGTCTCTTAAATAGACTTTCTTTGAATTTATCAATGGTTGAGATCCATTTCAATCAACGGTCAGGATTAAAGGTGAAGTTCAGTCATAAATGGAGATTCCAAATAAAACGGAGGTAACAGATTTAATTTGAGTAAAATAAGGAGTTAATTGATTCAATTTGTGTAAAAGAAGTAGTTAACTGATTTAACTCATTTTTTATTAATAGTGAAATTGAAATTTTTCTTTTGGAACTAAAGAGAGCTTTTGTTGAGATATTTAATTTAACAAAATGAGATATGTTCTCATAATTACTTTTTCTATTTAATTAAATAATCTTTAATTAATTAGAGACACTTTTCTTATTTAATTAAATAACTTCATTTAATTAATTAGGAATGGCTTCTCATTTAATTAAATAACTTTGTTTAATTAATTAGAAGTAAGTACTAAATTTAATTAAATAATTTTGTTTAACTATTTCAAAAAAAAATTGAAAGTAGTCAACTCAAGTCAACCGTAGTTAAATCTGGTCAACTTTTGGTCAAACTTGATCTTTCCGTATGTGAATATGAGGAAATGTGAGTATGAATTCCAACAAGAATTGGATATATATTCTCATTCAACCTTTCAAAACGAAGAGATGAGGGTATTTAAAATAGACTTTCCTGGAATTCATCAACGGTTGAGATCGATTTCAATCAATGGTCAAGATTAAAAGTTAAGTTCAGTCATAAAGGGAGATTTTCAAATTAAAGAGAGTTAACAGATTTAATTTGAGTAAAGTTAACCGTGGTTAAATTTAGTCAACTTTTGGTCAAACTTGATCTTTGCGTATGTGAATATGAGCAAATGTGAGGATGAATTCCAGCAAAAATTCGATGCAAATTCTCATTCAACCTTTAAAAATGAAGAGATGAGGGTCTCCTAAATAGACTTTTCTAGAATTCATCAACGATTGAGATCGATTTCAATCAACAGTCAGTATTAAAGCTGAATTTCAGTCATAAAGGGAGATTTCCAAAATCAAGGGAGTTAACAGATTTAATTTGAGTAAAATAAAGAGTTAACTGATTCAATTTGAGTATAAAAAGGAGTTAACTGATTTAACTTATTTTTTATCAATAGTGACTTGAAAATTTCCCTTTTTGAACTGAAAAGAGATTTTGTTGAGATATTTAATTTATTAAAATCAGATATGCTCTCATAATTATTTTTTCTATTTAATTAAATAATCTTTAATTAATTAGAGACACTTTTCTTATTTAATTAATTAGGAATGGCTTCTCATTTAATTAAATAACTTTGTTTAATTAATTAGAAGTAAGTACTCCATTTAATTAAATAATTTAGTGTAATTATTTCAAAATTCTTTTTGAAACTAGTCAACTCAAGTTAACCGTGGTTAAATCTAGTCAACTTTTGGTCAAACTTGATCTCTGCCTATGTGAATATGAGCAAATGTGAGTATGAATTTCAGCAAAAATTCGATACAAATTCTCATTCAACCTTTAAAAATGAAGAGATGAGGGTCTCCTAAATAGACTTTTCTAGAATTCATCAACGATTGAGATCGATTTCAATCAACAGTTAGGATTAAAGCTGAAGTTCAGCCATAAAGGCAGATTTCCAAATTAAAGGGAATTAACAGATTTAATTTGAGTAAAATAAGGAGTTAACTGATTCAATTTGAGTAGAAAAAGGAGTTAACTGATTTAACTCATTTTTTATCAATAGTGACCTGAAAATTTCCCTTTTTGAACTGAAGAGAGATTTTGTTGAGATATTTAATTTAATAAAATCAGATATGCTCTCATAATTATTTTTTCTATTTAATTAAATAATCTTTAATTAATTATAGACACTTTTCTTATTTAATTAAATAACTCCATTTAATTAACTAGGAATGGCTTCTCATTTAATTAATTAACTTTATTTAATTAATTAGAAGTAAGTACTCCATTTAATTAAATAACTTTGTTTAATTAATTAGAAGTAAGTACTCCATTTAATTAAATAATTTCGTTTAATTATTTCAAAATTCTTTTCCAAACTAGTCAACTCAAGTCAACCATAGTTAAATCTGGTAAACTTTTGGTCAAACTTGATCTTTGTGTATGTGAATATGAGCAAATGTGAGTATGAATTCTAGCAACAATTCGATGCAAATTCTCATTCAACCTTTCAAAATGAAGAGATGAGGGTCTCTTAAATAGACTTTCCTTGAATACATCAACAGTTGAGATTGATTTGAATCAACAGTCAAGATTAAAGGTGAAGTTCAGTCATAAAGGGAGATTTCCAAATTAAAAGGAGTTAAAATATTTAATTTGAGTAGAATAAGGAGTTAACTGATTCAATTTGAGTAGAAAAATGAGTTAACTGATTTAACTCATTTTTTATCAATAGTGAACTGAAAATTTCCTTTTTTGAAATGAAAAGAGATTTTGTTGAGATATTTAATTTAATAAAATGAGATATGCTCTCATAATTACTTTTTCTATTTAATTAAATAATCTTTAATTAATTAGAGATGCTTTTTTTATTTAATTAAATAACTTCGTTTAATTAATTATGAATGGCTTCTCATTTAATTAAATAACTTTGTTTAATTAATTAGAAGTAAGTACTCCATTTAATTAAATAATTTAGTTTAATTATTTCAAAAAAAATTTTGAAACTAGTCAACTCAAGTTAACCGTGGTTAAATCTGGTCAACTTTTGCTCAAACTTAATCTCTGCTTATGTGAATAGGAGCAAATGTGAGTATGAATTTCAGCAACAATTTGATGCAAATTCGCATTCAACCTTTAAAAATGAAGAGATGAGGGTCTCTTAAATAGACTTTTCTAGAATTCATCAACAATTGAGATCGATTTCAATCAACAGTTAGGATTAAAGGTGAAGTTCAGTCATAAAGGGAGATTTCCAAATTAAAGGGAGTTAAAAGATTTAATTTGAGTAAAATAAGGAGTTAACTGATTCAATTTGAGTAGAAAAAGGAGTTAACTGATTTAACTCATTTTTTATCAATAGTGAACTGAAAATTTCCCTTTTTAAACTAAAGAGAAGTTTTCTTGAGATATTGAATTTAATAAAATCAGATATGCTCTCATAATTATTTTTTCTATTTAATTAAATAATCTTTAATTAATTAGAGACACTTTTCTTATTTAATTAAATAACTTCATTTAATTAATTAGGAATGGCTTCTCATTTTGTTTTTTTTTTTAAATGCGCCTGGTAAACTTTTTAACGTGACCAGTAGCGCTGGCGCGACACACCCACCGGTACCACCAACGCTTTGACTTGGAGCTATGAACTAGTCAACTCACGTCAGCCGTGGTTAAATGTGGTCAACTTTTGGTCAAACTTGATCTTTGCATATGTGAATATGAGCAAATGTGAGTATCAATTCCAGCAACAATTCGATGCAAATTCTCATTCAACCTTTCAAAATGAAAAGATGAGGGTCTCTTAAATTGCCTTTCCTGGAATTCATCAACGGTTGAGATCGATTTCAATCAATGGTCAGGATTAAAGGTGAAGTTCCGTCATCAAGGGAGATTTCCAAATTAAAGGGAGTTAATAGATTTAATTTGAGTAAAATAAGGTGTTAACTAATTCAATTTGAGTAGAAAAAGGAGCTCATTTTTTATCAATAGTGAACTGGAAAATTTCTCTTTTTGAACTGAAGAGAGATTTTGTTGAGATATTTAATTTAATAAAATGAGATATTCTCTCATAATTACTTTTTTTATTTAGTTAAATAATATTTAATTAATTATAGACACTTTTCTTATTTAATTAAATAACTTCATTTAATTAATTAGGAATGGCTTCTCATTTAATTAAATAACTTTATTTAATTAATTAGAAGTAAGTACTCCATTTAATTAAATAATTTTGTTTAATTATTTTTAAATTCTTTTCGAAACTAGTCAACTCAAGTCAACTGTGGTTCAATCTGGTCAACTTTTGGTCAAACTTGATATTTGCATATGTGAATATGAGCAAATGTGAGTATGAATTCCAGCAACAATTCGATGCAAATTCTCACTCAACCTTTCAAAATGAAGAGATGAGGGTCTCTTAAATATACTTTCCTCGAATTCATCAACGGTTGAGATCGATTTCAATCAACGGTCAGGATTAAAGGTGAAGTTCAGTCATAAATGGACATTTCCAAATTAAAGGGAGTTAACAGATTTAATTTGAGTAAAATAATGAGTTAACTGATTCAATTTGAGTAGAAAAAAGAGTCAGCTAATTTAACTCATTTTTTATCAATAGTGAATTGGAAATTTCCCTTTTTGAACTGAAGAGAGATTTTGTTGAGATATTTAATTTAATAAAATGAGATATGCTCTCATAATTACTTTTTCTATTTAATTAAATAATCTTTAATTAATTATGGACACTTTTTTTATTTAATTAAATAACTTCATTTAATTAATTAGCAATGGCTTCTAATTTAATTAAATAACTTTGTTTAATTAATTAGAAGTAAGTACTCCATTTAATTAAATAATTTTGTTTAATTATTTTAAAATTCTTTTCGAAACTAGTCAACTCAAGTCAACCGTGGTTAAATCTGGTTAACTTTTGGTCAAACTTGATCTTTGCGTACGTGAATATGAGAAAATGTGAGTATGAATTCCAGCAACAATTCAATGCAAATTTTCATTCAACCTTTCAAAATGAAGAGATGAAGATCTTTTAAATAGAATTTCCTGAAATTCATCAACGGTTGAGATCGATTTAAATCAACGATCAGGATTAAAGGTGAAGTTCAGTCATAAAGGGAGATTTCCAAATTAAAGGGAGTTAACAGATTTAATTTGAGTAAAATAAGGAGTTAACTGATTCAATTTGAGTAGAAAAATGAGTCAATTGATTTAACTCATTTTTTATCAATAGTGAACTGGAAATTTCCCTTCTTGAACTAAAGAGAGATTTTGTTGAGATATTTAATTTCATAAAATGAGATATGCTCTCTTAATTATTTTTTCTATTTAATTAAATAATCTTTAATTAATTAGAGACACTTTTCTGATTTAATTAAGTAACTTTATTTAATTAATTAGATATGGCTTCTCATTTAATTAAATAGCTTTGTTTAATTAATTAGAAGTAAGTACTCCATTTAATTAAATAATTTTGTTTAATCATTTCAAAATTCTTTTCGAAACTAGTCAAATCAAGTCAACTATGGTTAAATTTGGTCAACTTTTGGTCAAACTTAATCTTTGCGTATGTGAATATTAGGAAATGTGAATCTGAATTCCAACAACAAATCGATGCAAATTCTCATTCAACCTTTCAAAATGAAGAGATGAGGGTCTCTTAAATAGACTTTCTTGGAATTCATCAATGCTTGAGATCTATTTCAATCAACGGTCAGGATTAAAAGTGAAGTTCAGTCATAAAGGAAGATTTTCAAATGAAAGGGAGTTAACAGTTTTAATTTGAGTAAAATAACGAGTTAAGTGATTCAATTTGAGTAGAAAAAGGAGTCAACTAATTTTACTCATTTTTGATCAATAGTGAATTGGAAATTTCCCTTTTTGAACTGCAGAGAGATTTTGTCGAGATATTTAATTTAATAAAATGAGATATGCTCTCTTAATTACTTTTTCTATTTAATTAAATAATCTTTAATTAATTAGAGACACTTTTTTATGTAATTAAATAACTTCATTTAATTAATTAGGAATGGCTTCTCATTTAATTAAATAAATTTGTTTAATTAATTAGAAGTAAGTACTTCATTTAATTAAATAATTTCATTTAATTATTTCAAAATTCTTTTCAAAACTAATCAACTCAAGTCAACCGTGGTTAAATCTGGTCAAGTTTTGGTCAAACTTGATCTTTAGGTATGTGAATATGAGCAAATGTGAGTATGAATTCCAGTAAAAATTCAATGCAAATTTTCATTCAACCTTTCAAAATGAAGAGATGAGGGTCTCTTAAATAGACTTTCTTGGAATTCATCAACGGTTGAGATCGATTTCAATCAACGATCAGGATTAAAGGTGAAGTTCATTTATAAAGGGACATTTTCATATTAAAGGGAGTTAACAAATTTAATTTCAGTAAAATAAAGAGTTAACTGATTCAATTTGAGTAGAAAAAGCAGTCAACTGATTTAACTCATTTTTTATCAATAGTGAATTAGAAATTTCCCTTTTTGAACCGAAGACAAATTTTGTTGAAATATTTAATTTCATAAAATGAGATATGCTCTCATAATTAGTTTTTCTATTTAATTAAATAATCTTTAATTAATTAAAGACACTTTTCTTATTTAATTAAATAACTTCATTTAATTAATTATGAATAGCTTCTCATTTAATTAAATCACTTTTTTTAATTAATTAGAAGTAAGTACTCCATTTAATTAAATAATTTCATTTAATTATTTTAATTTTTTTTTTGAAACTAGTCAACTCAAGTTAACCATGGTTAAATCTGGTCAACTTTTGGTCAAACTTGATCTTTGCGTATGTGAACATGAGCAAATGTGAGTATGAATGCCTATAACAACTCAATGTAAATTCTCATTCAACCTTTCAAAATGAAGAGATGAGGGTCTCTTAAATAGACTTTCCTGGAATTCATCAACGGTTGAGATCGATTTCAATCAATGGTCAGGATTAAAGGTGAAGTTCAGTCATAAAATGAGATTTTCAAATTAAAGGGAGTTAAGAGATTTAATTTGAGTAAAATAAGGAGTTAACTAATTCAATTTGAGTAGAGAAAGGAGTCAACTGATTCAACTCATTTTTTATCAATAGTGAACTGTAAATTTCTCTTTTTGAATTGAAGAGAGATTTTGTTGAGATATTTAATTTAAAAAAATGAGATATGCTCTCATAATTACTTTTTCTATTTAATTAAATAATCTTTAATTAATTAGAGACACTTTTCTTATTTAATTAAATAAGTTCTTTTTGAAACTAGTCAACTCAAGTCAACCATGGTTAAATTTGGTTAACTTTTGGTCAAACTTGATCTTTGCGTATGTGAATATGAGCAAATGTGAGTATGAATTCCAGCAACAATTCGATGCAAATTCTCATTCAATATTTCGAAATGAAGAGATGAGGGTCTCTAAAATAGACTTTTCCTGAAATTCATCAACGGTTGAGATAGATTTCAATCAACGGTCAGGATTAGAGGTGAAGTTCGTTCATAAAGGGAGATTTCCAAATTAAAGGGAGTTAACAAATTTAATTTTAGTGAAATAAGGAGTTAACTTATTCAATTTGAGTAGAAAAAGTAGTTAACTGATTTAACTCATTTTTGGTCAATAGTGAACTGGAAATTTCCCCTTTTGAACTGAAGAGAGATTTTTTTGAGATATTTAATTTAATAAAATGAGATATGCTCTTATAATTTGTAGTGCCTACCCTGATTCACATCTTTTTTGGACATTGTTATTATCAGACTGTGATAGACTAGTTTTATGTTGATGGATTAGTGGTATTGTTTTGACAGTATCAGACATTATGTTATGGATTCAGTGGTTATATGATGAGATCATTTAGATTTTACATTTCATGCATACATGATAATCATTATACTATTTTCAGTAATTATTGATGATTAGATGGATGGTTTATTATCTTATATGTTTTATTATGGATACTTACCTCATACTTGCATGTGTATGGTGTGCGTATTTTCTTGTTGTATGGCATTTTTAATGTGGTTAAGGAAGGGAGTCGTAGTCACCTGCTTAGTCAGGATCTACACGATGCACCACTTCCTGCCATTGTCTATTTAGCTTAGCATTATATATATTGTATGTACATGCATGGTTTTTCTGCAGGTTGTAGGTACCGGGTATCAACTTCCCTGAATTGCCAGGATGAGCGTACCCTATTATACTATCTCAATGATAAGAGAAGGGAGATAAATTCTCAAATCCAAATCCCGAACCTTTATGCTAATTGTCCTAGTGAGGTAGGACAAGTATCTAGATATTTTACCCGCCGAATGTGTTGGATGACATAATTCATGATTTTTAACCCTTTAGACTAATTTTGAGTGATTTGCTCTATGATGG